>CM075354.1:130135500-131504500 GCA_037693485.1 Kitagawia praeruptora
AACACGAAATTGAAAATATTAACGATCAAAAGTGTGCGTTGGCAAACGTGATAAAGCAAACAGGAAAAACATTTAGGAACGGAGGGAGTAGTATTCAGACTTAACATTCAGATATGCTGTCCAAATGCACAGAGACGGAACTAGAAACTTAAGTTTGCGGGGCGAAATTTGTTACTAAATAAAATAAAAAATTATTAATGAAAAATTTTAATTTTATAAATATACTTAAATCCAATATTAAAATTCAAAATTATGATAAACATCACAAATTTTATTATTATATTCAAAAAATTTATATAAATTTGAGGGGCGAAAACGAAATATTATAACAATTTATTATTAAAAATATCAATATTTAAATTTTTTGCATGCATTTTAGTACTAATTTCATGATTATACGGGATTTTGGGTGGCGGCCGCCCCCGCATCCCACCCCTTACCTCCGTCCCTGCAAATGCAGCACTTCCACATTGGATCCATCATAAGATCAAACCTAAGCTCGGTAATAAGATCTTTGCCTACTGCAAATACAAGTCACTTGCGCATAGCAAGAAATCAATTATTATGGTAATAACCAGTAGAAGAACTTGTTATATTGAATCCATCTTATATACTCCATAAACCATCCATCAACCGCACATATGATATTAATACCGAGCTATGTTTGAGCCTGGCTAAATGATGCACTCCTGCTACAACTGTAGATATAACAAGTGCTAATGTTGTCTGGCATAAATTTTTTAAAAGAATGAAGGTGCAATGTATCAAAAACTGTGTGAAAGGTATTACAGAAGTTTTCAGATTAGTTTATGTTTTTAGTGCCGTATGGTGGGTTTGTGGTTGTGCGCTGAAATTTATTTTTCACTAGAAACTAAAACAACTTTCTACATCATACTACAGAGCAGGTACCTTGAGCCAACAATTGTTACTACAGGGAGTCATTCATAAGCACTCACCATGCATCGGCAGCAAGTTGTTATCAAAACAACCTATTATCAATTAACTCCAATACAGCAAGATGCAAATCAGCAGAAGTATAGTCTTAATTCCTGTCCCAATAGTTACCAAAGGTGCATTCTTAAGCTAATTACTTGGACAACATTATGTTAACTATCCACTAAATTCCACAAAAGTGTGTCACAAATCAGCAATAGAGCTCAACATCTTGAATCGAACAATACTAACGCCAAAACAACAAATTCATCTACACAAGGAATCAAACACTCAAGCTGCATCACTTCTCACCGACCCAGAACAAAGCGAAAACAGTTTGTGTATTAAGATGTAATTATTCACATTTCTATTATTACTATAGCTTACAGTGTACATAAGCATGTGACTGTTAATAAACTTAAGATGTAGTAACTATTAGATCTGCATAATTAACAAGCAATCAACTATAACGGTAAACAACAAATGATTCACCACACTTTTCAACAAAAAAGCACTACAATGAACACTAATACTGAAAAGAACTCAATTACGCACAATCATTTTAAACAAAGAGGAATTCAATGAAAAGTATGCTACGTGTTGATAAACATAAAACAGCATTCATCAATCTTAACAACATCTTGAATCAAACAACATAACAATTAATAACCAAAACGAAGACCTCAGCTCCACAAGGAATCAAACAGTTAAGTTGCATCATATCTAAAGTGATTTACATTTCTCAATCTAAACACACACATATAAACACCTAGTACTAAATTATTAACAAGCAATTAAGCATAACAGTAAACAATCAAACCAAATTAACCACAATTTTGAACAATTGAACACTTCCATTAATACTAAACCATTCAATTACACATCACAATCACTTAAACCAAACACAAATTCAACTAAACCACTCCCTAAAACCCTAGAAATTAGCCGCCAAAGCCATAGAGAGTCCTGCCTTGCCTCTTGAGAGCATAAACAACATCCATAGCAGTGACAGTCTTCCTCCTAGCGTGCTCGGTGTAAGTAACAGCATCGCGAATCACATTCTCCAAAAATATCTTCAACACGCCTCGTGTTTCCTCGTAGATGAGGCCGCTAATCCTCTTGACACCGCCTCTACGAGCCAATCGACGAATGGCAGGCTTGGTGATGCCCTGGATGTTGTCACGGAGGACTTTTCGATGTCGCTTTGCTCCGCCTTTGCCTAGTCCCTTGCCTCCCTTGCCACGCCCTGACATTTTGAAATTCTAGAGAGAGAGAGAGAAAGAGTTTGTTGGGTTTGAGAGAGAGAAGTGAAAGTGGTTGAGATGTGAAATGGGGAGAGAGTGGGGTGGGGTTTATATAGGGGGGATTTTGGGGGGTTTGAAATTTTGAAAGTTTGGGCGGGGTGTTTGTGTTTGTTTTGGCGATCCTGGTGGTGGTTGATTGGTGAATCTGAGACGTTGATTTGTTGGAAATGGACGGTTGGGATTTGTTCGAGATTTAAGGCACGGATCGATGACGTGGCTGGATGAGAAGTGTGGCTTTAACTTGGTTCAGGGCTTCAGGCTTTCAGCACTGTATGTATTGATCAGTCAGGCCCAACTCAAGTGCCCAACTCCGCTGGGGTGAAAATGTTAAATTATCTGACCCAAAAAGTAAAATAATTTAAATCTATATATTATAAATTGCTGGATAACCCTTTCCTCAGGTTCGGGATCCATATTCAGGTTTGATATATATCCATGACCCATTATAGTATTAAATTATATGCTTAGGATTAGGTTCGGGATCCGTTTAAATTACTCATCCAGTTATATGATATGATCCATATTTTAAAATATATTGACCCGATATTATATAAAATACACATCATGACAAACGACTCTTGCCAAAAATTATTTCCTTTTCAATTATTCATAGTATAAACATTGTTATTCGTGAAAAAAGGTCCGATGTTAGACTTCTAAAAATTAAAGGTTATTTTTATAATATTAGAGTTCATACTATGTGGTAACTAGAAAAACAGACTTAATTTTGTATTAAAATTTGTCCAATCATCTCCCAAATTTATAATTAACCCAATTTGTTCGACTCGGGACTATTTATGTGGCCTTTTTATTATTGAATTATCTCATTACTCAAAAAAAAAAAACCAAATTTGGTTTTGATTAGTGCAAGTAATATCATGTCCGGAAATGAAGTCTTATCTATATATTATAAATTGCTGGATAACCCTTTCCTCAGGTTCGGGATCCATATTCAGGTTTGATAGATATCCATGACCCATTATAGTATTAAATTATATGCTTAGGATTAGGTTCGGGATCCGTTTAAATTACCCATCCAGTTATATGATATGATCCATATTTTAAAATATATTGACCCGATATTATATAAAATACACATCATGACAAACGACTCTTGCCAAAAATTATTTCCTTGATAATACCAAAAATTTGGCAGTTGTTATTATTAATGCCAAATAATTGGTTATAATTATAATGGGCCCGCCAGGGCCATCCAATTAAAACAATCTTGCCAAAAAAAATTTCTTGACAAAAACAATCATGCCAAAAAAAAATTCCTTGACAAAACACGAATTATTTTGTTTCCAAAAATTATTTCCTTTCTAACAATTGTCAATTATAATTATAATGGGCCCGCTAGGGCCATCCAATTAAAACATTCTTGCCAAATCCGTTTATATTACCCATCCAGTTATATGATATGATCCATATTTTAAAATATATTGACTCGATATTATATAAAATACACATCATGACAAACCGCTCTTGCCAAAAATTATTTCCTTGATAATACCAAAAAAATATTAACAAATGATTTTGATTGGTTATAATTATAATGTGCCCGCCAGGACCATCCAATTAAAATATTTCAAAATGCCAAAATATTATTTCCTTCACAAAACACAAATTATTTTCTTAACATTTTTGCCAAAAATTATTTCCTTCCACAAATTTTAAATTTTTTTAATTTTTTTTTAATCCATATTCAGGTTTGATAGATATCCATGACCTATTATAGTAGTAAATTAAATGCTTAGGATTAGGTTATAGTGCGGTATAACTTTAATTTTTTTGATATTATGATATTATTATTTTAATTTATTCTTTGTATCTACTAATATTACATTCATGATATAGTTGACATCACTGAAATAATGTTATAATGTAAATTTTTTTGATGTTTTTAAAATAAATTAATATATTAATAATTTCTTATATTAATTGTAATTTAAATTATCAAAACAAACTCATGTTCTTAAAGAATTTAACATTTTAATTTATTAAAGTAGGCAACTTTTTAATACTACTACCAATTTTTATTTCTATATTGTAAAATTATATACTATAATTTATTAAAATTTAAAATCAATTTTATTTAAAATATGAACTCCCGTGTGCGAAGCACGGGCTTTAAACTAGTATGAATGAAGAAATAAATTAATTATTTTTGTTTTATCATTTCTCAAACGTAAATATCTTTGAATAATAAATGAGTTAAATAATTAATTAATCACTATAATCAGTAATAATTTCATATGAGTTATCAAATTAAAAAAAATCAATCACATCATGAATTTACAATTATAATACTAAACTTCAAAATATTACACGATTGTTAATCAACTATAACCTACCGGAGAAAGCTCGAATTTTAACTCAAACCTCTTTCCAGGATAAAAACTTACACTACAAGAAAACAAGGCTAAATATGACCGAATAAATATGACCGAGGCTAAATTCGACCGTATTCGGTGGAAAATTTTCGGCCCGGCTAAAGTCGACTGAATTCGGTCGAATTTAGCCGCGGTCATATTTATTCGGTCATATTTAGTACTAAATTCGACCGATTTTCGTTCGGTCGAATTTAGTATCTACTAAATTTGACTGATTTTATTTCGGTCGAATTTAGTAGCTACTAAATTCGACCGATTACTAAATTCGACCGATTTTTCGTTTCGGTCGAATTTAGCAATCACAAAAAAATGGGGGGAAAAGTCCCGCCCATAATATTTTGGGTCGAATTTATAAATGTGACCGAATTCGGTCAAATATTAAATTCGACCGAATATGGTTGAATTTACCCGCATTAAATTCAACCAAAAATGGTCGAATTTAATAAATGTGACAAATTCGGTTGAATTTATTATTTTTAGAAATTGAAAAAATATTATTAAATATTTAAATAAGTAGATTGCCTAAATAAATTAAATAAGTATCTAATAAATTTGAAAAAATATTATTACATATTTAAATTAAATAAGTTAAATTTTTATTTTATTCAAAAAACGTTAAATTTTTATTTAGTAGATTGTCTAAATAAATTAAATAAGTATCTAATTAGTTTGAAAAAATATTATTAAATATTTAAATGTTTGTACACATCATGAAAAAATATTTAAAAATAAAAGGATAACATTATTCATATGTATAAATTTAGTTTATGAGTAAAAAATGTACATATGATAGGAGAAAGTTGAATTTTATTTATTAGATTGTTTAAATAAATTAAATAAGTATCTAATTAGTTTGAAAAAATACAAAAAAAAAATATGAGGATATTGGAAAGACATATTGTACATCATGAAAAAATATTTATAAATAGAAGGATGACATTAATCATATGTATAAATTTAGTTTGTACAAAAAAAAATATTCATATGATTTAATAAAAATGTTCTTTTTTATAAAAAAAATGTTCTTTTTTTTTGAAAAATATCTAATTAGTTGTAAAAAATACAAAAAAAAATATGGGAGTATCCGGAAGACATATTATATTATATAAAAAATAGGAAATAATAATGAGGGGGAAAAAAATTAATGGTCAACTAGTACTTTTACTAGTAACTAGTGTTTTCTCACGAATTGTTATTCCCAAATTTTTAAAAAATAAAACATTAATGGTCCAACCGTACGGATGTCAAGATATATATAATTAAGTGATATTCCCAAATTTTTAAAAAATAAAATATTAATTTGGTTGGAGATCTTAGTAGATCACTACTATTATAACTAGTACTAGTAACTAGTGCTTTCTCACGAATTGTTGTTTCTATTTTTAAAAATATGTTTCGACGATCCAACCATACGGATGTCGATATATCTAATTTAGTGATATTCCCAAATTTTCAAAAATTAAAAAATTAATTTGTTTGGAGACCTTAGCAGATCACTACTATTGTAACCAGTACTAGTAACTAGTGCTTTCTCACGAATTGTTGTTTCTATTTTTAAAAATTATTTTTCGACGATCCAACCGTACGAATGTCAAGATATATCTAATTTAGTGATATTCCCAAATTTTAAAAAAATAAAAAATTAATTTGGTTCGAGATCTTAGTAGATCACTACTATTCTAACAAGTACTAGTAACTAGTGTTTTGTCACTGATTGTTGTCTCTATTTTTTAAAAAATATTTTTCAACGATTCAACCGTACGGATGTCAAGATATATATAATTTAGTGATATTCCCAAATTTACAAAAAATAAAAAATTAATTTGGTTCGAGATCTTAGTAGATCACTACTATTCTAACTAGTACTAGTAACTAGTGCTTTGTCGCGGATTGTTGTCTCTATTTTTTAAAAAATATTTCTCGACGATCCAACCGTACGGATGTCAAGATATATATAATTTAGTGATATTCCCAAATTTTCAAAAAATAAAAAATTATTTTGGTTGGAGATCTTTGTAGATCACTACTATTCTAACTGGTACTAGTAACTAGTGCTTTGTCACTGATTGTTGTCTCTATTTTTTAAAAAATATTTCTCGACGATCCAACCGTACGGTTCTCAAGATATATCTAATTTAATGATATTCCCACATTTTCAAAAAATAAAAAATTAATTTGGTTGGAGATCTTAGTAGTCAACTACTGAATTGACTAGTACTAGTAAGTAGTGCTTCGTCCCACATTGTTGTTTCTATTTTTTTAAAAATATTTCTCGACGACCCAACCCTACGGAGGTCAAGATCCATCCTTCTTAATGTTATTTCCAAAATTTTAGAAAAAAATAAATTAATTTGCTTTGGTAATTTAACGGTCAACTAGTACTTGACTGTAACCCCTAAACATGGTTTCGTCAGGGTTTGGTGTTTCGATTTTTTTAAAATTATTTCTCGACGACCCAACCCTACGGAGGTCAATATCCATCCTTCTTAATGTTATTTCCAAAATTTTAGAAAAAAATAAATTAATTTGCTTCGGTAATTTAACGGTCAACTAGTACTTGACTGTAACCCCTAAACATGGTTTCGTCAGGGTTTGGTGTTTCGATTTTTTTAAAAACAATTCTCGATGACCCAACCGTACGGTGGTTAAGATTCATCCTTTTTAATGTTATTTCAAAAATTTTAGAAAAAAATAAATTAATTTGGTTTGGTAATTTAACGGTCAACTAGTTTGGAAATTTAATTTAAAAATTAAATAAAAATAGAAAAAAGCCAAAATTTAATTTAAATTTCATACACACCAAAGTAGTCATACTCATTATTTGTGTGATGAATCTTACTCTACTTTCATTAATTTTCCATTTTTTTAATATTTTCCCCATTTTTTACTAGTTTGTACAGTAAATTAAAAAATTAAATAAAAATAGAAAAAAGCCAAAATTTAATTTAAATTTCATACACACCAAAGTAGTCATACTCACTATTTGTGTGATAAATCTTACCCTACTTTCATTAATTTTCCATTTTGTTTAATATTTTCCCCATTTTTTACTAGTTTGTACAGTAAATTAAAAAATTAATTAAAAATAGAAAAAAAACCAAAATTTAATTTAAATTTCATATACACCAAAGTATTCATACTCAATATTTGTGTGATGAATCTTACCTTACTTTCATTAATTTTCCATTTCGTTTTAATATTTTCCTCATTTTTAACTAGTTTGTAAAATAAATTAAAAAATTAAATAAAAATAGAAAAAATGCCTATTTTTTAACATAAAATTTTGTGGTATGACTACATGGATGATAATTAATTCTGAATAAATATTTTGTTTTTTTTTTCTATTTTATTTATTTTTTTGGCCTTTATTCCTATTTTAATTAATTTTTAAAAATAATAATTTCAACCAAATATTCAATTCGACCGAATTCGGTCGAATTTAGTCGAGCTCCTAAATTCAACCATATTTGGTCGAATTTAACGTGTACGTGGCTGTCTCTCATTGGTCCATTAAGTGTCACACGGATTGATAGTCAGTTAATCTTAGCCCTTAAAAAAACTAAATCCTAACCGTTTATTTAATAAATTATATACATACATAATATATACATATATATATATATATATATATATATATCTAACCCCCCCCCCACCCCCCTTGTCCCCTGCCCCCCTCCCCCCTCCCCCCTCCCCACATTTCCCCACTGCCCCCTTCCCCCCTCCCCCGTCGTCACCCCCCACCTGCATATATACACATACATAATTTTTTTTCTATTTTTCTTTTTTTTGATGTTCTTGAGTTTTCGAGAATCAAACCAACATTTGGAGGCGTTATCGGTGTCCGATTTGAACGCTCTTATAGTCAAATCGAAGCCCTCATCATCCTCTATCCAAAAACATCATCAGATTTTGTGGGGGTAAAATTTATTAATTTCTCCTCTTTTTTTTATTAAATTCGAATTTAAATATTAAAATTATGAATTTTTGTAAACGTGTTTTGTTGCTAATTTTGATGTTACCATCATGTAGAATATGTTTTTCTAGTCAATTTCATATATTATATGTTGAATTTCGAGTTCAATAACGTATAGAAATCGAAGATTGATTATCGTGTTCTTCGTGTTCTTGAGGATCGAAGCACTTTTGAAAGTGTTATTGAACTCCAATTTTGATGTTCTAGTTACCAAAATGAATCTCACATGATGTTCTAATCTTGAGCAGCAGATTCTGCTGCATTTTTTAAAAAATTGGTGAACATTAAATTCGACCGAATTTGGTCGAATTTAGTATATAAATTCGACTATATTTGGTCGAAGTTAGTGTACTAAATTCGACCAAATTTGGTCGAATTTAATGCATTTCGGGCGCTAAAATTGAAATTTTTGAATTTTTTGCCAAAATTTGAAATTTTCAAAATTTTCAAATTTTTTGGTCGAATTTATAATTCGACCGATTTTGGTCAAATTTAGTATACTAATTTCGACCGAATATAGTCGAATTATATACTAAATTCGACCGACTAATTCGGTCGAATTTATAAATTCGACCGAATTTTTCGGTCGAATTTATCCTAAATTCGACCGAATTACTAAATTTGACCAGCGCAAATATGACCAACAGAAATTCGGTCGAATTTAGCTAAATATGACCGAATTCGGTCGAATTTAGCCGAATATGACCAAATTTCTGCGGTCATATTTAGCCATTTTTCTTGTAGTGTTATCAGCCGATTTGCAAAGAAAATGAACGCTTCTCATGTGCTCATATTTTACTAAGATTTCTAGCTGATTATTCAATTTTAGTACGCTTATCGTTTGTTATAGCTGATTATGCGACCTTCCGGTTCCTACTTTCATGTGCTTACATTTGACTAGTTATAAACAAATATTGCGAGCAGTACTCAATTTCCTATCATTAATCACCAAGCCAAATCCGAATAAATTTTTATCAGCCACAATGAGGAGCTCCTTACAATAACATGTATAAAATGGATTATAGCAGTACCATGATATTAATGGCATTTTTCTACAAGGAAGTTAGATGAAAGGCATAATGCCAACGTATAAGTTGTTAGTAAGATGATGAACAATACAAATACAACAGTGAATAGGTAACCTCACTGTCCCTGAAGTTTCAATTGACTAACCTATGATAAAGGAAGTAGAATTGGGAACACACGGTTATAGACTTACAGTGTTACACTAATACTCAACAATTCAATAAACATAAATCTTGCAGCAATTAAAGGCAAAAAGAACAAGTTTTATTTTCGATATATTAATCAACACAAGCTTACAGTTTGGAAGATGGGAGACATTACTTTTTCCATTTTATAATAAAACTGTAATATCTAATCAAACATATAAAACAAAAACCAGAAAGCTTTTCATATTGGAATCCTCGCAACGAACTCTAGTACCTCAAAAAACTTAACTGTATTCTCTGTAAGCAAAAGTGACCAAGCCTTTCAAATGATACTGGAGATCACACTTTCTTTTGGATTCCAAGCCTCTGGCGGAAGTCATTTTCCATGAGGGGAAGGCCGTCACGCAATTTTACCTTTGGTTCCCAACCTAACACTTCCTTTGCCTTTGTGATGTCTGGCTTTCTCTGGCGAGGATCATCAGGTGTGTTCTCCACAGTTGAGATTTTGACTTCTGGATTGATAAGCTGCAAAATTATCCAACAGTTATATCACCTTGTCTTTTGGCTTTTGGATGACGCTAATAATCAGAACGCATTAACACTTTATCTAATTTTTCTTCAAAACATTTTTTTTTCTTTTTGTCTAATACACTTTCGGAAACTTAATTGGGCATCGAGCAGATATAAACTGACCTCCTTCACATTTTCAGCAAGCTCCATCATTGTGAATTCACCTGAACAAAACGACAGTTGGTTAATGTGAATATGGGAATCAAATATAGCTGTTTACTACACCTAAGAATAATTGGGGGAAAAAAAACTTTCTAATAATGCCGATTTGTTGCGCATGGAGATTATACAATGCAAATTACCGCATCATAGTTAACTAACATATACAAGAAAAGGCAAAAAGTAGGATCTGCAACATATTGAACATCTTTTTGGATCAAATACCTGGATTCCCAATATTGATTGGTCCAGTATTATTTCCTTCCATAAGTTTAACAAGACCATCAACCTTCAGCAAAAGCCAGATGACATTAACAAACAAACTGAGATTCAATTGAAGTAGTGAAGAAAAAAATGCACAAATATACCACATACCATATCAGAAACATAACAAAAACTGCGAGTCTGGGTTCCAGGTAACTGAACAGTCAAGGCTTCGTTACTGCAATTTAGAGAGGAATAATTAGGGTGGCAATTACGGTCCAAATCCACTAAAATAAACCAAATTATTGGTTTTGGTTCAGGCCACAATCACATATCATTATGAGAGTTGGGTTTTGAGTCTCACAATTGCTTGTAAGAAAAAGGTCTTTACCTATGACACCCATTTTACCCAAATTTAATTAAATGGTTCAATCTTTCTGATTCCAAATAGTTATGTGGAGAAGATTCAAGATAAAAAGAATGTGGTTAAATTTGCCTACAAAAACTAGAAAGTGGCATAAGGAGTTACCGAATCGCTTGAGCAATGAAATTACTAACAACACGGCCATCATCAATATTCATTCGGGGTCCATAAGTGTTGAAGATCCTGGCTATCCGAATTTCTGCAGTAACAATTTTTAGACATAAAAAACTGGATCAAAAAACTGATTACAAGGTCTACCAAAAAATTGAAACAAGAAGATGGAATTTTTCTTAAAATTTAGTTTCTAGTTGAGTAAAGAAGAGTGTGTACCGATTCCATGCTGCCTATGGTAATCAAACATCAACGTCTCTGCTACTCTTTTGCCCTCATCGTAACAACTCCGGACTCCTGAGGCAATAAACGAAATGACACTCTTTTCAGCATAAGTACAAACTTTAACAATAAATGGACAATACAAGGAAAATTACTAAGAGACAGATTTACTATAAAAATGTATGTATACAGCTGCCTAAACAGAGCATTACAACTTTTTAGGACTATGGTGCAGACATAGCAAATATATAATCTAGACATGAATAAATGTATGTATGTAGCTGACTAGACAAAACGTTTCCTGATTCTTATGATTAAAGGTCGATAAAGCAAACATCACGTATGCATAAACATGCATGTACACATGCCATGAGTTGTGTGGGATACAGGGCTCAAAACTTTCTCATAATATATTGATCTTATAACATTTTCCTTAACTAGTTGCAATAATCTACTTTGTCTCAGAATACTAGTCATCAGGCTAAAGACACGTTGCATATTGATCTTGTTACGTAAGATTGAGCTCGCATATCGATATCGGGTCACAGAAAGACAGAGCTAAGAAAGCAAAGTCCATCTGACTCATTTCCAAGAGAATAATCCAATGAGATCAAGTATAAGTATAACAATAAAATTATAATTAAACAATTCCTATACACACCGCATATTAGCAATATAGTTCTTGAGAGATGTCAGCTAAGGTAAAATAATACAACTCCATTTCACGAAAAATAAATCAACTTACAAAGCTTACAAAATATTTTATATTACAGGCCAGTTATATCTTATATGTACCTATAGGGTTGACGTTTCCCCAATAACTCTCATCCTGGGGATGCACAAGAGGATCTCCATAAACCTCTGAAGTTGAAGTCAATAAAATCCTGTAGGTACAATAGTCAAGTGAGAGAACTATAATAGCGTGCAAGCATATGTTATGGCAAATTTTCAAACCTTGCTCCAACTCTCTTGGCAAGTCCTAACATGTTTAGTGTTCCAATCACATTCGTCTTAATTGTCTGTCAAGTCAAGGATCATATCATCAGCATTTAATTTTTCCAAATACATAAATACATGAAACATTCCTATAGGCTTAGCTAAAGCACGAATATACTTATAATGTCCTTGTTAAGAAGCAGTTATAGTGTTGTACACAATACTGGAAACAACAATAACGTTCTGAGTTTTGCAAATTTAATAAATGACCACTGACCAGGGTTTCTAAAAACAAAATTTGCCTGTAAACTACAGAAATATTTATACACTATGCTGCAAAGCAACAGGTAGGATCAGAAGAATAAAGCAAAAGAGGTAGAATCTACTTCAGCATTTGAGTAAGTAGATCAATGAAAACAAGCAAAGTACCTTAACAGGATTATACTTGTAGAATATTGGGGAAGCAGGACAGGCAAGATGATATATTTGATCAACTTCAACCAACAATGGTTCTGTGACATCTGCAAACAAAATGAAATGCAATGTAGATTTATACCAAATTGAGCAAGACACCGATAAATTAATAAATAAATGAGATACAGGGCCAAGATTGATAATGCATGGAAGAAGGAGGCTGACGATGTTCAATGGATGAAATGGTTACTGAAGCAAATATAAGCAAAGTAGATAAATATACTTTAAAAAAAAAAAAAAATTAAGAGAGAGGTTTTGTGAAGAAATGACTACTGACTGCAGTTTGGATGCATTCTGCATTATAAACCCTTTTCCCTTTTGAGGTTGATCCTTTTCAGCAGCCCCGAAATCGAACAAAATCGAACAATTATAAACATATACATATTGCCCAACTATACATATATCAGTTTTTCAATATCTCAAGTTCTCAACATTCAACAACAATCAATCAAGGACTTAAGAACCTTGAACCATATGATAATTTTTTATGAAAGAATCATAAACTTACAATTTGTGGATACAATGTCCAATGCATTTATATTTTGAACATACATATCAATGATGTGCAGGGGTGAATTCAGATGACTTTCGAAACAACAAGCAACAGCCAATAAAAGAAAATTTCTTGCATACATTTTTCAATGAAGCTCGGGAGAATATGCAGATGACACAACTTGGAAGCTAAAAGTAACAGGAAAAAAAAAAAGAAGAAGAAAGAACATATACCATGTCGGATTAGCTCGAATCTTGGATGACCGATCCATTGTCTTAGGTTGTCCTTTGAGCCAGTAAAGAAGTTATCAACTACGATCACCTAGGAAGGGTGAGGAAACTTGCATTATACAATCGACCAAATCATGCAGAAACTTAAAGAGCAGTATCATCTAACTGTATAAACAAGAAAAAACAGATCATTATGGTAGAAAGTTCATACCTCGTTCTTCTCATTTTGCATCAGTCTGTCAACTAGATGAGAGCCAATGAATCCAGCTCCTCCGGTAACCAAGATTCTCATATTGGCCTGACAACAAGAAGCTAATTTAGTTTTAACAAGATATGCACAACATATAATAACCCACATGACTCTAGTCCTGAAATACTCTCTCTAACCATCAAGGAACGATCAAGCAACATTTTTTCACAATGCACTGAGTTCTTAAAGCAAGGATGCAGAAGAGTTGAAGATGGGGGAACTGGAGAAGGTATAGGGGAAATAATATATGGTTCGAAATAATAGCCTGAAAATTTACCTATGTACACCAAAAATTTTATAGTCTGTACTGGTTCATTAATTTAACATTAATTTCAGAACAGATTCCTGGGCACCACAATTTGCCAGAAAGCAAAATGGTTATGACAGGGGGTACATGATCTTACTAAATGTATAGCGTCAAGCAACTATTTCCCCAAATGTACATACGGAGGAACGCAAAGATTATCACTGAAAATACCCAATATGCATCTCCTCCAAAATTGAACCAAATGCAGTCTACCTTTCAGATAATTAGTAAAACAGAAACTTGAAATGTAAATAAAAGACCAAACAAAAAATTATGACCAACGACCTTAAACATTGCATTCTAACATTTTAAAGGAAAGAGGGACTTTTTGCTTTCCAGTCAATGACTTCCTCATGTTACAACAAACACCAAAAAAAAGTATATCATTCATCAAGCACATTCTATAGTTCTGTTAACCCCAATTTTAAAACGACACATACTCATAACAACAGATAGATAGAGGTGACATTTTGTGCTAAAAAAAACATATTGCTGGTTGCAACCTGAAAAAATTTGGCAGTGCGCAACGGAGACGGGGTCGGAGGGGGAGGGGGTTTTGTAGATCCATTCCCTACTTCTTTCGACATTCCCTCAGATCCTTCTTCAATTCCTAATGCCAAAACAATCCAAATAACAAGTACCCATTAAAACAATTCAGTCAAATTCAACAACTCATTGCAAAACACACAAAAACTCCAATAAAAATACAATCTTTATCTATAATCCTTTCCCAAATGTTCCATCAAAATTCAAGAATCCCAAATACCTGAAGAACAACAAAATCTTCACAGAAAAAACCCACAAATTTGCTATGAAAACTGTAAAGATCGAAACTTTATAAATACATCCAAATGGGTTGTTGATTAAAGGCCTTAAATCATTCAAAAAACATGAAATAATTGCACCCCACAAAAAAAAAAGAATATGAAAGCTTAGAAAACACGAAGAGTAAAGAGCAAACAAAGCTTAAAAGTGGAAACCCCACTACAACAAACTCACCAAACAATAATCAGATCCAAATCTCACCCCAAAAATCACAAATTAAATTTACAAATCAAGAACTAATCACAAAATTTAGAACAATAAAATAAATTTTGAATCAAGAAATTGTGAATATACATTAAAGAGATAAAATTAGTACCGCTTAAATTAACACAAGGATTTGTGATCACTGATCAATGTGAAATAGTGCGTGAATATGTGTGTGTTATAATAATATAGTAGTAGTAATTACATAGAAAACGTGAATTATGTAAATTCTGTGTCTAAAAGATGATGTGTCTGTTTGACACAACTTCTCTTATCAATATTGTATTTTCATAAAAAAATTTATATAAATATTTAATTTATGTTTAAAATTCAATAAGTTGCAAAAATAAGTTGAAAAATAAGTTCAAAAAATTAAGAATCTCTAACTTTATTTTAAAATAAGTTGACTTATTCCGGAACAAAGTTTCCCCAAACACCCCGATGACGTGAACTTATTCGATTCATCTGCCACGTCATTTACACATAGGAGTGATAATTAACCGAAGGTTTGCTTTTCTTTTTCCTTCTTTTTTTGGACAAACGTTTTATATGATTATAAAATAATAATCATCTTTACATTAAAATAATAATCATCTTTACATTAAAATAATTATAAAATCATATTTATATATAACTAACTAATTATTATAATCAATCTCATTAAAATAAATAGCCAAAATATTATTTTTTTATGATTTAAGCTAATCACTTTAGCTAATGTCAATCGCAAAAACTGTATATTTTCACAGAATTAGGTATAGAACCTTTTTTTTTGCCAAATTTAGAGCAGATTTCATTAATACTTTGAAAAAGAATTAATCGGGACAAATCCCCAACTGATCATGCAACCAGGTTGAAAAACAAACAAACAAACTAAATAATTAGCCGTTTTGTTTCCGGATTGCTTAACTAATTGAATACAAATATTCTTAAAATTAAAAATGAAGATAACAATTTCCCGAATAATCAAACTTGCATCTCCCCTGAAAACAGTATCTTCACAATTGACCCTCACGTTAACTTCATGGATAGTGCAATGTTCAGAGGACTTAGTTACAAAAACTAAGCTTAAATACCCCAGCTATCTACTTGCTGAACACCAGCTATAGACCTGTCGAGAGTGGTGTTGATGCGAGATTTCCAAATCTCCCAGTACATCGCAAAATTCATTTTCAACACAACCAACACATCGCACAAAGCGAGACACATCGCACAAAGCGAGACAATCAAACACACAACTAATAACTCAAACATAATGAAACGAAAAAATCCAAAAATTCAAATATCTCGAAAATACACCAATTTTTAATATGATGTTAGACCAAAGATTTTGAATCCAAAACTGAATTTTATTATAAAATCCGAGCTCTTAACCTTAGTAGATCTGAAAACTAAAGTGAAGAAACTCAAATGGATTTTGCGAGTTTTGTGGAACAAATCTCGATTTTATTGGAAGAAAATTGAAAAAACAAGAGAAGAGGTGTTTGTGTGGATGGAGATGGGAAGAAAGAAGATGTGGATGGAGATGGAGAAGGGGATGTTGCGGCTAGGGTTAGGGGAAGAGGGGTCAGCCGACTCTCATTTAACAGCCAAATGGTATAGAACCTTTTAATACTCTGTAAAGTGATAATTTCTGTAAAATATTTAAAAAAGAGGCTTTTTATAAATCTTTTATTATAATAACTGAGTCTACCCATGTGTAGTTAACCAATCAGAAAATTATGAATTATTTTAGAACCAATTTTCTAAATTTTAGACCAATCATGTTATATTAAAGAATTTTCCTTATTTAAATTCTCACCATACCTCATTAACCATGGTTAGTTAATAATTCTAATTTAAATACAATAATGATTTTATTTAACATATCCATAAATACATAATTTTTAAAGCAACAAAATTACTAAAAAATCACTAATTTAATTTGAAATCAATCATGATATATTATTATATATTTTAAATTAAATTTCATAACTACTCATTCAGTAATCAACCACTCTATAATATAAAGTCAATCACAATCATATTATCATATATTATAAATTGATTTTCATAATATGTATTGTACAATTATATCCAATTTTAAATAATTATAGTGTAAATCAACTAGAAATATCAAAAATCAGATTTGAAAACAGATTTTAAATAACTTGGATAAAATCCATACATTTAAATACTCGATTTTCTATAAAAGCTCAAAAATATATTTATTCAAAAAATTTTAATAAAATTTATTAATAAAAACATATAAACCAAGACTACATATGTTTTAATTATTTAAATTATTAAACATACGCTAGAAGAGTATTATTGTTTGTTGGTAGTTAACCAATTAAAAGATTGTAAATTATTTTAGCATCAATCAAAATCTACTAAATTTTAGAACAATTAAATTTAATGTAACATGTTTCTCTATTAGATCTAGATTCTACGTTTTAGCCAAAATTAGACTCAACTCAAGTTAAACTTATTAAAATTGATTTTGATTTTTTTTATCGATTAACTAAACATAATAACTACTAATTTTTATTTTAACGATTAATTAATAATCAATTTACATAAAATAAAATATCCCAACTACAAAATTATTGCAAACTAAAAACTAGAATTATCATATCAATTTAATCATTACAGAAAATCTAACCCGCTTATTTCATACCCCCCATCAACAACTCTGATGAACTAAGTGTGTACATCAACTCTCTTGCTGCTTAAATCATATCAAATTCGATTAAGGTACTACTTTGTATTTTTTTTATTAAATGACATATTGTACTTACACAGATTATTTTTTATCCAATTATATATATATATCGTATGTTTTGTGTTTTGATAAGTGCATAATTTAGATAATTTTATTCCCATATTTAATTGCATTTTGCATTGATTTGGATATTTATTTAATAAATTTTGATGTTTTATTGTAGGAAGCAAGAATTTCGAAGTTTGGAATAATTTGGGCTTAAATAGCTATTTTGGAGCAAAAAGGATGCAATAAGGGAAAAAGAAGAAAAAGAAGAAAAAAAAAAAAGAAAAAAAGAAGAAAAATAAAATAAATCAGTTCAAATATGGTGGGCTACAAAATTTAAATGTGAAATGTGTTTTCACCACAAAAACATGTTTGTGTAGTTTTAGGTTTTTAGTGATGTAAAAGCATAGCTTTTGAGCCTATAAATAGGGCCCTTATTTCTTTGTAACAGTAGAGTAGACGGGGAATAGCCCCTTAGATTAGGATCAGAACCCCTTAGTATTAGTTTGTTTTGCAGCTTGTAATTTTTTTTCCTTAATACGTATTTATTTTGCTTTTGTTGTAATTGGTTTAATTCAAATCCTACTAGTTTCCCTTGTTCCTGTTTAATTCCATACATCCCCTGTTCCTTTATTTTCCAACGAACCCAGCTCTTTCCTCTCTTGTTTTCTTCAATTCACACAAGCTCCCTTCCCCTCCTCCATTTCGCAACACCCCATTTCCCATGTTTTAAATTCCAATTCTGAGTTTATTACCGAGTCGATCACTATTAGTTGTTAGTTGTTGACTTATCTGCGCTGCTGAGTTTAAGTTCGTTGGTTGATTCGTATAATTAATTTGCTGAGTTTCTGTTCTTCGTTTTGTTTCCGGAATCGATCCTGGGTTCTGTGCTTTAGCTGGTTTTGCTGTTCATCGTTGGTTCTGAATTAGTTGCATTTTTGTTGATTGTTTGCTTTGTGGGTTCAGTTCGCAAGTCATCGAGTTCACTGCTGAGTTTATAATTGTTGCAACCAAGTTCTTGTATTTGCTGAATTCATTACCGAGTCCCGCGTTGTTATTTAGTTTACCGAGTGTTGTCGAAGTGTTTGAGTTATTGTTTGTTTTTGCTGTTGATGTTAAATCTGAGTTGAGCTTTACTGCAAATTGCTGTTTTGTTTTTGCTGCTTGTTGATTTGTCTTCCAAGTTCGATTCGATAGTCCGGTGTGCTGTTGGTTCGTGTCTCGTAAATTGCTGTTAGGGTAGTCTGTATTTCACGGGTCTTGTTCTGCTGTGCTTGCGAGTTCTGTTGTGTACTGAGTATTAATGTTCGAGTTTGCAATTGTGTAGTGATAAGTTAGAGTCTTGTTGTACTGTTGAATTATCCGAGTTCTTGCGTTTCCTGAGTTCGTTAGGTTGCTGTTTGTTAGCAGCAGTTGTGCTTTAATTAGATGCTAATGTTGCTGCAGTTCTGAGTTTGCATTTTACCGAGTTTGCTGAGTTCGCGAGTCAACTCGCTGGTTCCATGTCTGAGTTGTGCTGAATTGTAATGCTGTAAATAAGATTTTGATCCGATAAAAAAAATAATAATAAAAAAAATTAGTGTTAGAATAAAATCTAGATTTAATTCGAAATTAGAATTTTAGAATAATTTAGTTTGTGATCTTTTCATTTTTAATTAATTAGTTTAGAAATAGATTAATAATTTAAATTTCTTTTTAAATAGTTTTAGGAAATTAAATCAAAAATCTCAAACCCCCAATTGTTCTAATTCGCCTAAATTAAAAATTAAGGATCGCGACATAAATTAGTCCCTGTGGATCGAATCATAAATATTAAAACGATGATCGTGCGCTTGCGATTTTAATTGTACCATTTTTAGCACATCAAGTTTTTGGCGCCGCTGCCGGGGACTAAATATTTTTCGCGCCTTGATTTTTAATTTTTCGGATTAGTTTTCTTTTGCTTGCCTTATCTTTGTTTCGTTTTTTTTAGGAAAGTTTGGAATTACGGGAATCTTCTCGCGGAGCTCGGAACAAATTGGAATTTTTGGAAGCGTGCTTCGGTAACCCGTATCTCACTCTTTTCGCATTTTTATTTTTAGAAAATCACAAAAAAAAAAATCAAAAAAATCGAAAATCACAAAAAAAATTGAAAATTGAAAAAATTCAAAAAAATTAGTTGTAAATACATAATTGTTGCATCATGCATTTAATCACTTAGGAGCACATCATCTAGATTTTTATTTTCTTGTTTTTAATTTTTCGTACCTTATAAATTGTGGTGATTGCTGGAGGACCCAAAGGTACGTTAAATTCTTCTTTCTTTTAGAATAGGACACGTAGTTAAGCATCCATAATTGTTTACCATTTTTTGTATATATCTTGTTGTTTGTTGCATCATTTGTAGCTTAGGAAGGTGCCTAAAAATAAACGTAATTAAGACTTATTCACGACTTTCAGTGTCTAAGGTTCGCCTGGCTGTTAAGATTCGGTGTCTAAGTGACGAGTTTGGCCTCTTGGCAATGCCTGCTCTAATCTGGCCGAATCGGTCTGAATAATTCTTAATTTACGGAATTTTTAGTGTGTCTTAAAGTAAGAATTGAATTAGACGTTTGCCCTAGGAATTTCGCGCTCAATTAGGAAGGTACCTAAGAAACGAAGTAATCATTAATTATTCCGACTCTTTGGTGTCTAGGCAAGCGAAAGCTTACCTGGCCAATTAAGATTTGGTGTCTAGGCTGGTGTTTAGCCTCTTGGCAATGCTTGCACCTACCTGGCCAGATCGGTTCGAATAAATTCTGATTTATCGAGTTTTTGGTGGTCCTTAAAGTAGGAGCAATGTCTACTCATTTTTATTAAGGAACCTTAGGTCTAGAATTTTTCTTTTGTTTTTTTTTTCACCCTTTATTTTGAGTGTTTATTTTGTGTGTTTATTTTGTGTGATTAAAATTCGTGCTCCATATAAAAAAAAAATCAAAAAAATTAAAAATTAAAAAAAAATTAAAAAAATTAGTTGGTAAATGATGTGGTCAAATTATAATTCTTACCAAGGTTGGAATTTTGACGAGGAGTTAGCGGATAATACGATGTGGTATGAGCCAACTAGGGAACCTAGTATTTATAACGAATCGTATAGCACTTTTAGTGATTTGCATTATAGTGAAAACGATATTGCAATCGACTCTGAAATAGATGCTCTTACTAGACGACTCGAAGCCTTAGAAACCCTTAATGGCCCTTCACACACGTCTTGGCACCCAAATTTCAATTCTCCGAGTCTCGATTTTCAACATGGCCCCGACTTTCAACGAGTCAACGCCATGTTTCAACCAAACTTTCGAAATGACCATTTTACATCGTCTACTAATTCCGGTTGGAGAGATTATCCTGATCTCTCATGGAACCAAGGTCATAGCTACCAATCTCAGCCTCTGCATTTTCAAGAACCGAACTCTTACCCGTTTCCAAACCAAGGTCATTATCCTCACCCGATTCAAGCACCATTGAACCCTCCCGGGTTTAACGATTCAGATGAGCGACTTAATACCTTAGAAAAGAGTATCGAGGATTTATTGAATTCTCAAATTAACTTCATGCAAATCATAGATCAAGATAGGCAACTGTTGAATTCTAATGTTCAAGCCTTGTCTAATTTAGAAGTTCAATTCGGAGAATTAGTAAACACATTTGCTGAGCAAGAAAAAAATGAGTTTCCAAATCCACCCGAGGTCAACCCTGAATTTCTTATCACTCAAAGACCTATCGATACTTTCGATGATATCATTTCTCCTAGGTCTAATGTTCAAGTTGACACTCCTTTCGGTGGTGATTCCGACGAAGAAGATTATAATGCTGACATTAATTATTCTCTAGGTCAAACGAAGAATCCCGATGATTCTGAGTTTGTTACTTCACCTAGACAACCATCATCTTCTTCTAGTGAATTTTTTCTTTCATCTTCCAAACCTCTTCCCGAAAAACCCAAAGAACTTCATACTCAACCAATAGGAGCTAATCTAGTTAAGGAGGTTGTTTCAAGGTCAAATTTGGATGATCATGAGATTGAGTCTCTTCTTAAACAAGATTTTCAATTGCATTATGAGACCAATCAAGAGCTTCACGAATCTTTTAAGAATTTGACCTCGGAAGAAATGTTTGAGGAGATGAAGAATATTTGTTCCAAATGGGAAACCCAACATAAGGATAGTTCTTATGATCCTAATTATGTTGGTAAAACATTTTTCGAAGAGCCACCCCCACCCGTTTCTATTTCTTCATTTTCCACTCGTGCTCCGTCTTTCATCGAAACTCATGATGTTCATAACCAAGAATTTCAAGTAATCAATTTGCTTAAACAAAATAAAGAAGCGTCTAATTGGTCTATGAATGATGTTAGTAATGTGAGTTTTATTCTTGCGCATAATCTGATCAATCGAGTGGTCTATGCTATTTGTGTGGGTGAGTTTATGAAATATGTTGATTGGATAACAAAAATCGCTCCAGTGAAAGTAAGAAGTGAGGAAAAACCACCACCCGAGCCTCCACCTCACGTGAAGGGAATTCGGCGTTTTCAAGGCTGTGAATTCTATCGTTGTTTTATCACAAAATTTTCCAAAACTACACATTTCCTTGATCAATTGATGATTGATGTAGTAGTTAAATTTGCTAATGTTTGTTTGGAGAATTTGTGCAGGATTAAAACAAATGATGATGCTGTGGATTTTATTTGTGGTAGTCTCATGCCACAGATTTTTGGTCTTTTTGGAGTGTCACTTCATGCTTCGACACTTCATGCTTATGCATTAGGGAAGTTTTCCAATTTTTATTATTTTTATTTTTTATTTTTCCGTAATTTTTAGGATTTGTTGTGTTTTTATTTTATTTTATTTTATTTTATTTTATTTTCCTCTTTTATAGAATTTTTCTAGAACCCATCCCCACTGAAATGATTTAATAGTTCTATGCAGATATTCTTGTCGTTGAAAACAGAAGGAGCATTGTGTGGCTCGAGGAAGACTTTGGGCAAAAAGAGAGCGTAGGGTTGGAGCCGAAAGAAAAAGCGGAAAGCTAGTTCCTAGCTTGTATTTTATCATCTAACCGCTAATTTTTCAACCTTATAATCCATGATTTTCTGTCTGTGTTAATTCATCATTGCAGATACAGAGCTTACACACATTTGCTAAAAACTTCAACCTCCCAAGAAACCATTTCACAATCTAGCAATCTCAAAGAAATGGCATTGCAAGGAAGCTTCTCAATTGCTAAAGTTAATCCTACTTCCATTCTGGATATCAACACCATCCGTGATGAGCAATTTCGAGCCTGGGCACAATTTTTGAATGAGCATTCAATCATTCGCTATGCTTTAGTTACACCAGTGCCGCTCAACTATGATGCCTTGCGACAATTGTATTGCAGTGCGGTGAACACTTCTGGAAGGGACGGGTTAGCATTCACTTACCGACTGTTTGGTAGGTCGATTAAGGTAACTGAACGAGATGTTAATCGGATTCTTCATTTTCCTACGGAAAATCTCGTTGATGATCCTACACCCGACCAGATTGAGAGGTTCTTTCGTTTGATAAAGTACCAAGATGATAATTTCAGTACTGGTAATCTCTCTAGAACATATTTAACCCAGTATTGGAATTTCTTCTTCCATATTCTTAACCATGTTTTTACCTCAGATAGAACAAATCTAGATCGCATATCCGAATTTATTCAAAAAATAGGGTATGCGGTAGCTAATAATTTGAGGATTAATTTTGGGAAGTTAGTTCTTGGGCAGATCATCTTGAAGATGAAGCACTTAGTCACAAGGGATGCCCAGATTCGAAGGGTCGACTGTCTATATCCCAGATTTCTGCAACTAATTTTAAATGATTTTTTGAGTGATGCAGACAGGGTAAGCTTGGACCATGGTAGAGATGTGGAATGCTCTTTCATGAAGACAAATGTAATTAATTACATTAGCAATAAGAGCTATACGGATGTGCCTACAGTCCTAACGGAATATCTGAAGACTGTCCCACTTCCGTTGTTGCCAAGATCAGTCAGAGGAGCACCACATCTGGAGTTTGCTACATCATCCACCCTACCTCATGCTAAACGGAGTAAACCTAGCGAACCCGAGACAGTCGAGGGAACCTTGGGTCTTGTGCCTTTCAATCCATTCAAGATCAACCTTCCAGGGAGAAAATCTCTTGATCTTTTTCCAGATTTGCCACTTGTCAGCAGTGACAGGCATCTTGCTTCACGAGAGGAAGGAAGCTCCCGGACTTTCATTGCACCATCCGACAAAGGTGCTAGGATGATTTCTTTTGGGGATACGCATCTCGGTGGAAGTTCTGGACAAGAACCGAGAGAAGCACAAGCAGGACATGAGAGTGGGCAACATTCTCAACCACATGCACCTATAACCAGAGCGGGATACAACAGACTCCTTGCACGGGTCCAATCACTGGAGAACGAGTTGCCGCATATCCGTGAGTCCATTGCGGAGATCAAAAATTTGCAACTCAACCAGAATGATGTATTCCAAGCTCAATTGAGTGCCATGGCAGCCCAATTTAGTCATGCAATTAATTCCTTGGTGAAGACAGCTTCTTCTAATATACCAACTCCACATCCAACTATTCTGGAGGATAACCCAACTGAGGGGGAGCAGGTGGATGAACAAGAAGCTAGAAGGCGTAATAAAGGCAAGGAAAAGGTTGCTGACACGGACTTAAATTTATTTTTGGGCAGGAAAAGCTAAGAGGAGTAGCCGTGCGATGTGGATGTCTTGCTCATTTTCAGGGGAGTTTTCGTTCACTTTTGTTCATACTTCATTTTTATTTGCATACATTGAGGACAATGCATGACTTTAGTGTGGGGATGTTAGTTATTGTTAGGGTTTTTAGTGTAAATACATAAAAATTGAAAAAATCCAAAAAAAATTAAAAAATTAAAAAATTAATTGCCTCGTCTCATAGTGTGATAACAAGGATATGTACACATCTTGTGAGCTTATTTTGCATGATTATTTGACATGTCATATCTCTGAAAGTTATTTGTTACTTGATGATTCCTTGTTTGTGCTTGCGAAAATTTTAAAACTTGAGATTTGTCATTGTCAAGCTTAGTGAGTACTAAAACATGCTTTCACCATGTGAGATCTTGAGCCTAATTTATGATTGGTACATCTTATATCAGTCGAATTTTATTGTTGTGTGTTGTTCATCAGTTGGCATGTTGCTCTAGAACTCGCTTTAAACCATTTTGAGATTACATGATATCTGTATGCATGAAAATGATAAAGGCACTAGGATTAACCGTATTTATCCAAACAGTACCCTTGAATCATATATCCTTAGTGAACCCCTTTGAGCTTTATATCCGTTATTTTTGTGTATCACCAATCTAAAATCTTGAGCCTACTTGTTTATTCTTCTCTTGATTTACTAGTAGAGCATTTTGATTCATTTGGGGGTTGGTGAGTGCACAGTATGGGGATTTCTTTGTTAAAGTGTGGAAATTGGGCGGGTATATTGAAAAAATGAAAAAAAAATGAAAAAAAAAAAGAAAAAAAAAAGTCAATAAATATTTGTAGTCATAGATGCTAGTGTTCATTGGTTTGTGCAATATGAAAAGGGAAAAGTACATGGCAATATGTGCTTGGGGTTCAATGCTTGTGAGAGTCTGATCACCTTTTACATGATTGAAATTTCATGTTGAGTGTTTTAATTAAAAATGAACATTGTGCTCTATTAGTTGTCGAGTTAGCCATTTGTTAGCCTTTTTCTTGATTCCCTACCCTTCACCCTAGCCACGTTACAACCCTTAACAAAGACCTTTTGATTTGTGCATGCATGTATTCGAAGTAGTGGAGATTTGGTGGATAACCAAGCATATGGTAGCACATGACTCAATTGATTGAACTTGAGCGAATACACTTCACCTATACACATGTGTGATTTGAGAGTTTTGTGAGCTTCATTTATATCCATAGCATGTTACTCACTGAATGCGACATTGATATTTATTTCATGATCTTTTTGTCTATATAGACTGTGTACTTACTTGGATAGTCTTGTGCATATGATGTGTAAGTGAACAGACTGTCAGTATTGTGCGATTGAGGTTCACTTGTGTGGAGTACTATGATATATTGCATACTTGAGACTTGACAGAAAAAAGAAATAAAATGGATTTTGTGGGTAAATTCACTATAAACCCTCACGAGACAACACTCGTCCTACTAGGGCTGCCTAGGGGTTTAACGGCTTGTTGCATGTGCTCAATGCAATCGTGTCATCTACGAAAGTGATATTAGTTAGGATTCAGTTTTTATTTCGCTTATTTGTCCGAGGACGTGCAAATGCTAAGTGTGGGGATGTTTGATAAGTGCATAATTTAGATAATTTTATTCCCATATTTAATTGCATTTTGCATTGATTTGGATATTTATTTAATAAATTTTGATGTTTTATTGTAGGAAGCAAGAATTTCGAAGTTTGGAATAATTTGGGCTTAAATAGCTATTTTGGAGCAAAAAGGATGCAATAAGGGAAAAAGAAGAAAAAGAAGAAAAAAAAAAAAAGAAAAAAAGAAGAAAAATAAAATAAATCAGTTCAAATATGGTGGGCTACAAAATTTAAATGTGAAATGTGTTTTCACCACAAAAACATGTTTGTGTAGTTTTAGGTTTTTAGTGATGTAAAAGCATAGCTTTTGAGCCTATAAATAGGGCCCTTATTTCTTTGTAACAGTAGTAGACCCGGGGAATAGCCCCGTTAGCTTAGATTAGATTAGGACATCTTTAGTTAGTTAGCAGTTGTAATTTTTCAGTTCCTGTAAGCATTTCTTTCAGTACGTATTTAGTTTGTTTAATTCGAAGCTTTACTTGTTTCTCCCTGTTTTAGCAGCTTAATATTACTCATTCAGTCTTTCCCCTGTTCCTTTATTTTCCAAGCCCAGCCTATCTCTTTCTCATCTCCTTCATTTTCAAAACCCCATCTCCCGTGTTCATCTTCTTCTTCGATCCTGTCCAAACCCCTCTCCCCAATTTCGTTATGTGTTGGATTAAATTCCCAATTCGCTGCTGCTAAGTTCCGATTGTAGTTGGTGATCCGCGTCGCAGAGTCCGTGGGTTTTTGTGATTATTATTGCGGAGTCTTCGTGTTGCGTTTTGTTGTAGTTGTAGTTGCTGTGTAGTAGCAGTTCTCAGTTTTAGGTCGAGTTCGATTTTGTCTAGCTTAGTTGTGCCGAGTTCGAGTTCTTGATCTGATTTGCTGGGTGTGATTTGTTTAGCTGCAAGGTGTAATCGAGTTTATAAATTGCTGTTTTGTTTTTGCTGCTTGTTGATTTGTCTTCCAAGTTCGATTCGATAGTCCGGTGTGCTGTTGGTTCGTGTCTCGTAAATTGCTGTTAGGGTAGTCTGTATTTCACGGGTCTTGTTCTGCTGTGCTTGCGAGTTCTGTTGTGTACTGAGTATTAATGTTCGAGTTTGCAATTGTGTAGTGATAAGTTAGAGTCTTGTTGTACTGTTGAATTATCCGAGTTCTTGCGTTTCCTGAGTTCGTTAGGTTGCTGTTTGTTAGCAGCAGTTGTGCTTTAATTAGATGCTAATGTTGCTGCAGTTCTGAGTTTGCATTTTACCGAGTTTGCTGAGTTCGCGAGTCAACTCGCTGGTTCCATGTCTGAGTTGTGCTGAATTGTAATGCTGTAAATAAGATTTTGATCCGATAAAAAAAATAATAATAAAAAAAATTAGTGTTAGAATAAAATCTAGATTTAATTCGAAATTAGAATTTTAGAATAATTTAGTTTGTGATCTTTTCATTTTTAATTAATTAGTTTAGAAATAGATTAATAATTTAAATTTCTTTTTAAATAGTTTTAGGAAATTAAATCAAAAATCTCAAACCCCCAATTGTTCTAATTCGCCTAAATTAAAAATTAAGGATCGCGACATAAATTAGTCCCTGTGGATCGAATCATAAATATTAAAACGATGATCGTGCGCTTGCGATTTTAATTGTACCATTTTTAGCACATCATGTTTTAACTGCCCAATAAAATCAACAGAAAAATGATTTAGACAAAAAAATAATTGACAACGATTTAGGTTTTCATCATCCTCATTCCAAAATCCTCCCTTAGTTACTTCCCATTAAAATATCCAGTAGCCAGCTCCAAAAATTTTACGACTTACTGAATTGTAGTCATCAATCATTTTCACATTACACCGATTTGTTTACATTATTATGCATGCCTATAAATAAATGCTTTTTTTAACAATGTTGGGTTGCCACTGTTAACATTCAAAACTTACCTGCATGATCACTAAAATATACTCCCTCCGTCCCGTCCATTTGTTATCATTTCAAAATAGGGTGTCGACACGCATTTTAAGGTGGATTTTAATGATAGTTCTATAACTTATTTTTGAAAGTTTCCTTTTTTGTATAAAAATAGAACAATCCTATTTTTATACAAAAAAAGAAAATTTTAAAAATAAGTTATGAAACTATCCTTAAAATCCACCTTAAAATGCATGCCAGAAAGTGATAAAAAAGTGTAAACAAATGGATGGGACAGATGGAGTATATTTTATCATTGTCCATACATTTAAAAGTAGATATAGTTAAGATCAGTTTCTCGATTCCTAAGAAACAGAATTTTTACCCCTGGAAGTTGATTCTTGAGAAAAATACACAAGTCATGAAAATGCATTCAATAGTTGTTTTAAATACATCAATAAAAAATCTCTTTTCTTCACCAACTTAATTGTCATTTATTTTGAACCATTTTTTTTAATAAAATTATCATTTAAAATCAAGCCCATTCATTTTTCTATAATTATCATTTTGATTATGTGTCCTTAAATTTGTTTTGCGGTTTCCTATTAATTAAAAAATCCAAGAATGTAAAGTCAACTTATTAGTAAGTCCACATTAAAATCTTTCAAAAGCAGAACCATCCATTTTTTTCATTATTAGTATTTTAAATATCTGTCCTTAAATTTAATTTATGATTTCCCATTAATTAAATGAAATCCAGGAATGTAAAGAGAATTATTTAGTAAGTTCACAATAGATATAATATTAAATTAGATGTATAATTAGTTAAATATATATAATTTTGATGTGATACATGAAGGAATTTACGGACGAGCGGAAGCGCGGTATAACAATTATTCCGTAAAAACCATGTATCGTGCATATAGAAAAGCATATAAAAATGAATAAACGAGGGAATCGTAACCATACCATGAAATCGAAGCTTTACAAAATGGTATTTTAGCAGTTGCTCCTTAGAGTGTGAAGCACTCTACCGGTATCCACCAAGATTAATTCTTCGACGAAGCTTTTTATAAAACTAAGCTTTTATAAAATTGGAGGTTTGAGAGAGAGAGAGGGAGATGAAGAAGATGAGGGAGGCAACTAGGTTTTTCACAAAACCAAAAGTATGTAAACTCATTCTCATCTCATTCTATTTATAGGGCTCATGTAGGGTTTTCATAATTAATATATCATTATATATTAATATATAAATCCTACACTTTATCTTATAAAATGTTAAATAATAATTAAAACAATTTTAATCATTATTAAAATAACTTGCTCTCTCAAAATACATTCATCAATAAATTAATCTTTTTATGGTGTGACCTTGTAGGTTCAATATTAAGCTGGTAGTAGAAATAAATAATAATAAACATTTTATTTATTA
This sequence comes from Kitagawia praeruptora, assembly GCA_037693485.1. NCBI lineage: Eukaryota > Viridiplantae > Streptophyta > Magnoliopsida > Apiales > Apiaceae > Kitagawia > Kitagawia praeruptora. Next base: position 130,165,128 of record CM075354.1, read on the forward strand.
TTTATATGAATTCTAATAATTCATTAAATATAATTAACTGATTAATTATATTTATTCTACATCGTGAGTGATGCTTCTCAACATATCGCGACTATCCAGATAATATGAATTCACTGCTTAGAATACCAAGAACCTGTCAATGACTAGTTACCGTACAATCAATTCCTTCTACCCTACAATATCCCGATTAAATACAAGGCATGGAACTCGTGTCAAGCCTATCAAATTTAATCATATGATTTCTTATTCATAATGCAAAGTTCATATTAATGCAAATTAGAAATTCCTTTCTAATTTCATACACTCTGGCCAGAGATTCCAAAACTCGCATACTAAGAATAACATAGGATATTCTCTTCCTTTACTGGAAGGGGTAGATCCTTTATTGTCCGTTAACTATCTCCATACACAAATCCCTATGCCCAGAATAGACCTAATGGATGTCCTTGAGACTAAGGACTAAACCAAAGCATAGTTCATTATATACAAGATTACTATAACGATCTCAAGTCTAAGGACACTTGTACAACTATCACTCAGTGAACAACTATCGACACGTGAGTAAACTCCATTAGTTGTTCAACTTATCGAGTCATGTTCAGTGAACTTATTCCATAATAAGCACCTACATACTAGCTATAGTGTCACCACACAAATGCCTATGAGAACAGACATCCTCCTTAAAGGAGCAAGCATAGTATGTACCAATCTTTGCGGATTCACTAACTTCCGATTAATTATCCTATGATCAGGAACTGTTTAAGTCTAGAGTTATCATCTTCTAGATCTCACTATTATAATCTCATTATAATTCTAGAAGCTTTACTCTAAACTATGGAACATCTTATTTAAGACACTTTAAATAGATAAAGCCCGTAATAAAAACAAATAAGTCTTTTATTAATGTTAATGAAATCAAATAAGAATACAAGAAAGTTCTTCCTAAATCATCATGCATGATTGGATTTTAGGACAAACTCTTTCAATCTCCCACTTGTACTAAAGCCAATCACTCTGGTATCTAATACCCATTCACTCATTATGACGATCGAAGTGAATCTGAGATTGCGGCTTAGTGAGTGGGTCTGCTATGTTGTTATGTATGTCAACTTTCTCAATGTTGACATCTCTACTTTCAATGATCTCCCTAATCAAAAGAAAGCGCCACAAAACAGTTTTGTAGCGTCACTTACATCTATAAACTCTGCTTCCGCTGTTGAGTCAGCCGTTGTAGGTTGTTTGGAACTCTTCCAACTAATCGCTCCACCCTTCAAGGTAAACACGTACCCTAACATGGATTTGCTATCATCACTTTCTGATTGAAAACTAGAGTAGGTATAACCCTTCTATTTTTTAACTCAGATCCACTAAAAACAAGAAAAATATCCTTAGTCCTTCACAAGTACTTAATGATGTTCTTCACTTCTTTCCAGTGGTCTTCACCTGGATCCGACTGATATCTGCTCGTCAAATTAATTGAATGAGCAATATCATGCCTAGTACATAACATCGCGTACATGATAGATCCTATTATCGAAGCATAAGGAATCTTACTCATACGCTCTCTTTCCTCACGTGTCTCATGAGACATCTTCTCGGAAAGGAATACTCCACGGCTCATCGATATGAGACCTATCGTGGAGTTTTTCATGCTAAACCTTTTAAGCACTTTCTCGATGTATGTACCTTGGGTAAGACCTATAATTCTTCTCGATCTATCTCTATAGATTTTCATACCGAGAATCTAGGATGTCTTTCCCAAGTCCTTCATAGTGAAGTTCTTTGATAGCCACACTTTGACTGATTGTAGCTTCGGTATGTCATTTCCTATAAGAAGTATGTCATCCACATACAACACAAGAAATGTTATCGCGCTCCCACTAACCTTCTTGTAAACACATGGTTCATCTATGTTTTTGATAAAATCAAACTCTTTGATTGTCTCATCAAAATGGATGTTCCATCTACGAGAAGCTTACTTCAATCCATATATGGATCGCAAGCAAAATCCGAATTGATTTGAGTAGGGCTACAGGCAAAAAAGTTTCATCAAAGTCAATCCATTGCCTTTGTCTGAATCCTTTTGCCACGAGCCTGGCCTTATAGGTCTCCACCTGGCCATCTACTTCAATCTTTCTCTTGTATACCCTTTAGCACCCAATAAGTCTAACATCCTCAGGTGCTTCAACCAAGGTCCATACTTGGTTGGTATACATAGAATCCATTTCGGATTTCATGGCACTCTGCCATTTCTCTGAGTCAACACTATGCCACATAAGGTTGTTTAGTCTGAACAGGTGTTTCCTCTTGAACCGTAGTAGTTTGTGCTTCTTGAACTTCATTAAGTTCTATTTTGCTCCCACTGTTCCCTTCAAGGATAAACTATTTTTCCAAGAATGTAGCATGTCTGGAGACAAAAACCCTATGATCGGTGTAGAAGTAATACCCTAAAATCTCTTTAGGATATCCCACAAAACTACATTTTACGGATCGAGATTCCAGCTTATCAGGGTCAACTTTCTTGACATAAGCCGGACATCCCCAAATCTTAACGTGTTTAAGACTCGGTTTCCTTTCTTTCTATATCTCATATGGAGTTTGAGGAACAGATTTGGAAAGCACCTTATTCAGTAAATATGCCAAGGTTTCCAATTCATAACCCTAAAGTGATACTAGAAGATCTGCATAGCTTATCGTGGATCGAACCATGTCTAATAAAGTTCAATTTCTCCTTTCAGATACTCCACTCAACTATGGAGTGTCCGGATGAGTCCACTGGGAGACTATACTATTTTCTTTGAGATAATCTAGAAACACACCATTCAAGTATTCATCTCCTCGATCTGATCGAAGAGCTCTAATACCATGTTTGGTTTATTTCTCTACTTCATAACTGTATTCTTTGAACTTTTCAAAGGCTTCAGATTTGTATTTCATCAAATACATATATCTAAATCTAGATCAATTATCTATGAAAGTCACGAAGTATTAAAATCCTGCCATGGCTTGCGTAGACATTTGTCCACATACATCTATGTGTACCAATACCAGCAACTCTCTAGCGCTCTCTCCATGTCCACTAATTGAGATTTGGTCATTTTACCCAATAGACAAGACATGCATGTAGGATATGATTCAAAATCAAAGGGTTCCAGTAACCTTCCCTTATGCAATGTCCGAAGTCTATTTTCACTAATATGACCAAGTCTGTAGTGCCATAAGTAGGTAGGATTTTCATCATCCTTTTTTTTTTCTTTGTTTAATATGAAGTAAAACATATTCTATGTCACATACATACAGACCATTATTTAAAGTTCCACTACCATAAAGAACATTATCTCTAAGGATTGGATGTTTAATATTCTGAATAATAAATGAAAATCCATCCAAGTCTAACATTGGAATAGAAATAATATTCCTCACAATCGAGGGAACCAAAATAACAGTTATTTAAAATAATAGTCTTGCCCGTAGGCATATGTAAATCAAACGACCCTACAACTATGGCAGCAACTCTTGCTCCATTGCCCATCCGTAGAATCGCCTTCTCTTCCCCAAGAGCCCTACTTCTCCTTAGTCCTCGCAACGAATTGCAAATGTGAGAACCATAAGTAGTATCTAATACCTAAGTAGAAGTTTGATTTAGTGACATGTTTACTTCAATCATAAACATATCTGAATCAGAAACGGTAGTCTTACTAGCCCTCTTCACGTTCAGTTCTGCAAGGTAAACCTTATAGTTCCTCTTCCAGTGCCTCACCTTGTTACAGTGAAAACAAATAGAATATCCCACCTTCTTAGCCCTTGAGAACTTTTCTCAAGCTTCGAAGCCAGTCAGCATAGTTGGGATCAGTCAATATGTGAGCATCTAGTATGCTACGGAGTGATTGTACAGAAGACCTAGTGTATATATCTATATATATTAAGTCTGCAAATGATATACACATAACAACACTTAGTAAATATTCAATTTCATTATTAAAACACTATATGAATCGGGTCTTTATTCATAAGTGGCTCTCACTAGTTTATCTAATTTATACAACCCCCTAAGTGAATAAATAAGCATTCAAAATGCTAGTGGGAATAGGGATCCTACATTCCATCACACAACCCCGGCTGTGGCACGAAACGCCATGTGATGTTCAGTAGGCAGACAACTCTTGTCAATTACATCTCATGTTATTCCCTAATAAAACTTTAGCCTCTTGAATAATTGAGTCACGGCTGTGGCACGACAAACTCAATATTCTAAGTCAAGTCTAACCCAACATTCTGTACAATTGATCAGTCTCCAATAGCCCACGGCTGTGGCACGTAACGACCATTAGATTCTAATTCATTGTACACATCTCTATGTAATAGACAAGTATTTCTTATTTCGAAATCAAAGCCCTCGGCTGTGGCACGAAACGACAGTGATTAAAAAATGAGAACTACTTTCTACCATGTTGGAAGGCTATGACCGACACAAGCCCGTTGTGTCATTGGCCAATTACTACTTGATATTTATAAAAGAGGTTTTTTTTAAGGTCACGAAACATTTTCGTATAAACCTATAAGTCTAACGTGTTTTAAGTTTAATAGATAATCTAAATCTATAACAAAAATACGAAAAATCTCAATATTATTAGTCAAGTCAAATCCAACATTTTGTACAATTAAATTAGATTCCAATAGCCCACGGCTGTAGCACGTAACGACCACTAAAATCTAATTTTGTACACATCTAATGTAACAGACAAGTATTTTCATGTTGATCGGTAACAAAGTCCTCGGCTGTAGCACGAAACGACAATGCACTGAAAACAAGAAATACTTTCTGTCATGTTGGAAGACCATAACCGACACAAAACTTTTTGTGCCTATGGCCGATTACAACTTGACATATATAATACATAGATCTCATCTTCTTTGTTATTAACCAATAATTAAAACTCTTTTAATTATTAATTCTATTTCTAAACTCTTTAGAAAATTAATCTCTCACTTAATTTAATTTCTTAAATTAAATCAATAATTAATAATATTAAGATCACATCTTAATTATTTTATAATCAATTAAATCTTATTTAATCAATTAATAAAATTGCTAACTAATTATTCATTTCATAAATAAATAATTATCAGCCATTATTAATTAACTAATATTATTTAACAATCATAATCATATTATAAAGAAATTCTCTTTTCTGAATTAAATATTTCAAACCAATAATCGATAATCGGATGATTCCCAGATCGGGGGGAGCATTGTCAAGAGGCATCACTTAACACCCCTTTCTTACAGATCAAAATCTGTTTTTGACAGAATCATCCTTTCTCTCAATATTGAAAATTCACATTTAATTACGTATTTCACAAACACAAGAATCTCATGATTGTATTCATAATATAAATATTAAGGCAAGAAACGATTCCTATTTCTAGATTTTCTAACGCACGCCTTATGTTTGATTTAAGTTCACCTAAATCTATCATCGCATGGTAAACATAGGCATATATCACATATATAAAAATAAATCAATAAGTAAGCATGCAAGCAATATCATGTCACACATTGATATATTGATGTATGGATTTATTATAGTATTTAAAAGCAATTAATCCAATTAAAACATGCTTTAAAACACTTCCGGGAATATAAACAGTTCAAAACTATTTTATAAAAATTATTTGACCACTCCTTTAGATCCGTCTTGGAAAAACGAATCCAACGATATATCGCACGCCCAAAACGGAGTTACGAAACTCCCAAAAAATCAAATTTAATGTGGGTAGAAGGGCTGTAACGCATTTCTTAAATGCGTTAAACACTTTAACGCATTTCATAAATGCGCAACAACTTTTAACGCATTTCTTAAATGCGCAACAGCCCCTTTTACTACGTGCGCGCCACGCTCGCGGGACAACAACTGACCGTTCAGTTTTTTTTCTTTACTTTAGTCGCCGACCGTTGCTGATTGTTTTTGTTGTTGTCAGAGTGTATGAAACGTACAGAGATAGCCGTTATACCCACTCACTTAATACAGTAACAATTACTACTATTAAGACTATAATAACTATTATTATTATCTTAATAATTTTAATATTAATAAATTAATTAACAATTAATTAATAAATTAATAAAAAATTAAAAAGACATGATTTCTAAAAATCAAGCAGTAGCAAAAATACCAGAATAGCAAGGGGTCCTTGTGCAATATTTTTAATCATAATATTTTCACATGCATAATTATTTTATGAATTTTAACTAAAACAATTTTAAAAATTCATAACAAATAATCTACACATCACAAAACTATGAGAAAAATACCCAGATCATCTACAACACTTGTAGAACTCAGATTAGTGGTCAAAATCATATGCAAAAATTATTTTGAATTAATTCATAATTAAATCCAAATAAACTTGCAAAAATCATAATAAATCCATACATGCATAAAAAAATCTGAAATTTTTATATGACTCTCTATATGCAAGAACCTGGCTCTGATGCCCTTGTAGGAATTTACGGACGAGCGGAAGCGCGGTATAACAATTATTCCGTAAAAATCATGTATCGTGCATATAGAAAATCATATAAAAATGAAATAGCGGAGGGAATCGTAACCATACCTTGAAATCGAAGCTTTACAAAATGGTGTTTTAGCAGTTGCTCCTCAGAGTGTGAAGCACTCTACCGGTATCCACCAAGATTAATTCTTCGACGAAACTTTTTATAAAACTAAGCTTTTATAAAATTGGAGGTTTGAGAGAGAGAGAGAGGGAGATGAAGAAGATGAGGGAGGCAACTAGGTTTTTCACAAAACCAAAAGTATGTAAACTCATTCTCATCTCATTCTATTTATAGGGCACATGTAGGGTTTTCATAATTAATATATCATTATATATTAATATATAAATCCTACACTTTATCTTATAAAATGTTAAATAATAATTAAAACAATTTTAATCATTATTAAAATAACTTGCTCTCTCAAAATACCTTCATCAATAAATTAATCTTTTTATGGTGTGACCCTGTAGGTTCAATATTAAGCTGGTAGTAGAAATAAATAATAATAAACATTTTATTTATTATTTATATGAATTCTAATAATTCATTAAATATAATAAACTGATTAATTATATTTATTCTACATCGTGAGTGATGCTTCTCAACATATCGCGACTATCTAGATAATATGAATTCACTGCTTAGACTCTGGCCAGAGATTCCAGAACTCGCATACTAAGAATAACATAGGATATTATCTTCCTTTACTGGAAGGGGTAGATCCTTTATTGACCGTTAACTATCTCCATACACAAATTCCTATGCCCAGAATAGACCTAATGGATGTCCTTGAGACTAAGGACTAAACCAAATCATAGTTCATTATATACAAGATTACTATAACGATCTCAAGTCTATGGACACTTGTACAACTATCACTCAGTGAACAACTATCGACACGTGAGTAAACTCCATTAGTTGTTCAACTTATCGAGTCATGTTCAGTGAACTTATTCCATAATAAGCACCTACATACTAGCTATAGTGTCACCACACAAATGCCTATGAGAACAGACATCCTCCTTAAAGGAGCAAGCATAGTATGTACCAATCTTTGCGGATTCACTAACTTCCGATTAGTTATCCTATGATCAGGAACTGTTTAAGTCTAGAGTTATCATCTTCTAGATCTCACTATTATAATCTCATTATAATTCTAGAAGCTTTACTCTAAACTATGGAACATCTTATTTAAGACACTTTAAATAGATAAAGCACGTAATAAAAACAAATAAGTCTTTTATTAATGTTAATGAAATCAAATAAGAATACAAGAAAGTTCTTCCTAAATCATCATGCATGATTGGATTTTAGGACAAACTCTTTCAATACATGTGTAAATTAAATATTGATTTCAAAGATATATTTAATTATTTTATTTTTTCAAATTCATAAATTTTATATTTTTTTATGTCTCATATTTTTTCTCCGCTTCTAACATTTTTCACCTCCATCTTTTACAAACTGATCAAATTGATGTATATGAAATACATGTGTGAACTTGACAAATTAAAATAAGTTGAAACCATATCATTCTAAATTTTGTTTATGGACTGTTGTGAGACTAACAGACAAATCTATAGCAAAAAATTAGTCTCTCTACTTATTTGAGATTATATTATACCACACCCCAGTGAGCATTCTTATTCATTCCTCAAACTAAGTATGACTACCATAGTTGTATATCTACGAAATGTTTATATTTGGAAATTTAAATTATTAGACTGAGAAAAATTAATGTTTGTGAATGATGTTTTTTTTGGCTTAATGACCTTTTAACCCTCAAAGTTTCCACCAAAATACCCATCAGCCCTCACTGTTTCAAAACGTTCCTTTTGACCCTCCAAGTATCCGTAAAGGTCCAATTAGCCCTTATACCGGTATAGGAAAAGGTGAGTTTGGGTGATTTTTGGTTCGTTTTAATCGGTTTCTAGCCGGATTTTTGATGTATTGTTGTTGTGTCGATTAAAACGAACCAAAAATCACCCAAACTCACCATTTCCTATACCGGTATAAGGGCTAATTGGACCTTTACGGATACTTGGAGGGTCAAAAGGAACGTTTTGAAACAGTGAGGGCTGATGGGTATTTTGGTGGAAACTTTGAGGGCTAAAAGGCCATTAAGCCTTTTTTTTTGTAAAAGTTATTCACTTTATGTATCGACTTTTGATTTTCTTACTAACAAAAATACCTATACACTTATTCACACACACATGCGTGTTTTAAATTAAAGCATGTAACTTTTCTCAACTTAATAATACTTAGATTAATATATTTGTTCATGTGTCAATTACATATTATGACACAATTTTTTTGTTGTCAGAGTAGTTATAGAAACCACCTATCTATATTCTCTAAAATCATTTATACGAGTGTTATTCCATGAAATTGTTAGTCAACTTTAACATAGGTACTCTATAAGCTCAAATCATGAAATTATATAACCTAAGAGAATAAACTTTGCCACTGATTACTCCTTCAAAACATGTTCAATTTTAGTCTTTTCTTATATTTATGAATTTACATAATTATTAGCGGGTCTTAAATATGAATGAATTTCATGTCATAATTAGTGATTGTCATTGTCTATCCGAGAATATAAGGTGAATCTTATTTTTAATTTTTTGAAAAATAAACTTTTCACTTTCCTTTATTGGTAGGTCACCAGAACATACTCAAACAAGGATATATTATTAATGACATATGTACTCTCTATAAAGTACTTTATGGTGTTTGACTACAAATTTTGTTGTCGCATTTACATTCGAAAAAGTAAGAAAATATATGATAAGTATGGTCGTTTGACTGTCGTCAACAGCATTTGTAAAATTTTCCCGACCTTTATGGTCAAGCACAATTTTTTCTTAGGAACAGTTGGAAAATTACTGAATAATATATATGACTTTTTGTTTGATTAAAATTTATTATTTTAGTCTCTGTTTGTGACATAAGAAACATATTTATGACCTTGAAAGTTATATCTATGTTAATATCTGACATATTATGATAGAAAATTAACTAACTATATTTATGTCTTATATGATCTTGACGGTCTTGTAGATACATTGAAGCAGGAAGTTACATCTATATATAACATACAGGATTGATCGGCTAACTGTGTGTTAAGGTCACTAACAACGAGCTACTTCAATATGACGAAATTTCCATTTTACTTGAGTTTATATGTAAATATTCATTTGTCATGGATTTAAATGCTTCTAAACTTATGACTTAAGAATTATTATTACATTTTTGGCAAAAAAAGAATTATTATATCATTCACTCAATCAGTTTCTTATTTCTTATTACTATACTTAGTATAGTTGATCCATTGCGCGGGGGGAAAAAATTTATAAACTTTTAAGGCTTTTGTGACTTTTCTTGAATTCCAATGAGACTTTTTATGAAATTAACAAAGTAAAAACTGAACAAGAAATCAAGTTACTTAAAAGTATTTATGTGAAGTGTAGTTAGGGCTACAAAACATTTTGATCTTGACTGGTAAATTAGATTGGATCAGGTCTATACGATCCGGTCTCCGATCCTTCAAATAAAAAAAATCAATTTTTCGGTCATGTCCGATCCAAATCTTGAAAAACTCCGGATCGGACCGAAATTTGTGTATATAGTTATTTTTATATTACTTTACTTTTATGTAATATAGATATTAAATAACTAAATACATCATAACTTGACAAACTAAATTAGTAGATAATAAATTGATGAAATAGTAGAGATCAACATTACAATATAAATAATTAAATGTCATATTTCATACGATAAATAATTAGCATTCACATGTTTAGAAATTACGATTATTTCATAAAAGATAAGATATGAACTTTAGTTTTAAATATATATTAACTTGAAATATAATTTATCTATTTTATGTATATTAAGTTTAAAAAAAAAATATTATATTATAAAAATTAACTTTTTATGTAGAAATTAACCAACCGGTCCGATCCCAAAACCAAATATAATAGGTCTGGTCTTTGGTCCAAGAAATTAGGAGAATCCGGTCTTCGATCCGTGTCGATCCAGTTCAGTTCAATTTTGGACATTTATGAAACCTCGTATGTGGTATAATGATATATGATCTTTATGATCATATTTTCTTTACATTCTTAGTTTATTTTGCACGAATTTGGTATTTTTATTTAATTAATTTTTATGTTTTATTGTAGGAAAAAGGGATTCCTTATAATAGAAGGATTGTGGCTTAAATTACAATTTTTGAAGTGAATTCTAGCAAAATTCGGATTTCGGATCAGCTTGCGCAGTGGTCACTGTTTTGGCTATAACGGGAGCTCCGGATGTCCGTTTGAGGCCCGTAAGCAGGCGTTGGAAAGCTTACGAGAAGACCTTTAATTCAAGCATGGTCTCAGATTTTTGTGATGTACCAAACTGCCCAGAATATTGCCAGAAGCAGACAGCTGGAATTTTCTATGATGGAATCCTACTCTATTAAGGAAACTCTTTTGTTTTATTATTAAATAAGTAAATTATTTTATTATTAGATATAAGTCAGTTGTATATCAGATAATATATATTGGATAGGAAAAAAAGACACGTACATTAGACAGAGGGGGATAACGGTTACACACAACAAGGAGAGAAAGCACGAGGAAGAAGAACAAGAGAGAAAGTGAGAAGAGAAGCCTTGGAAGAAGATCAAATCCTAGAGTTTTTATCTTCTTTTCCTTACTTTTCTTTATTGTAAACTTGTTTCCATGTCTCCTTACTTGTGTATAGTACTCTTGGTTGTGATGTTGAACTCATACTCCTTCTAAGCCTTTAATGGATACTTGTGTTTTAATATAAGTTTGTTCTTCAATTCTCTATTTTGGTGTTCATATCAATTGTTTATATGAATTTGTGTTTAATGCTTTTCAGGGAATGATCAACCTTGAAATTGATTTAGCAAATTAGGTTGACTTGGGAAAGAAAACCTAATTTAAGGCATGATTTGTATAGCTTGGGATTGGTAATATGCTAATTTGTGTTTAAGATAGGAATATACTTAAACACCCTAGGTAGTCAATTAAGGTGGAGATTAATGCTGTTCTAAGACTTAAATTCTTCATAGGAATATGGGAATTAGTTGATGAATTAGAATCACTTGAGATTCGGAAGGTCCTTGTGATTAGTTTAAAACCTTAGACTAGCAATTGGAGCACTAAACTAGAGATCAAAAGGGTAACTTATTGAAGAACACAAGTTGAAATTAAAGGTTTAGTTTCATTAATCTTGGAATATTATTTGTGTTAGTATAAAATCTAGTGATATTAAGTTTATGTTTTCAATCAACTTCTATTACGGCTTGAATTAGAAAAAAGATAGTGTGTGGTACTTAACAACTTAAATTTAGTCCTTGTGGGAACGAATTATATACTACTTGCTACGATATGTGCACTTGCATCTGAGTTGTAAAATCGCTAACAAGTTTTTGGCGCCGCTGCCGGGGACTATTTTTAAGTATTTCTTTGTTAATATCATTGCATTGTTTAGTATTTTAAGATCAAGTCTTTTATTGTTCTTTTGTTCTATTTTGTAGGAGTTTATCGTTGTATGCGTAGACTTGGCTCATCTTCACTCATTCCACTTGATTTGGAGATTGAGAAAACTGCAAGAAGGAATAAAAAGAAATCTAAAGAAGCTAGGAATCAATCATCCACGATGGGTGATAACAATAATCCTCCGGATCCGAATGCTCAAAGGCGGTTGCGGGTGAAGGAGTACATCATGCCTTCTTTCGATGGCATTCATTCTAGTATTGCAAGGCCAGCTATTGCAGCAAATAACTTTCATGTTGATTCAGCTACAATGCAGGCTATTAGGGACAACAGATTCAATGGTCTCTCTGCTGAAGATCCTAATGCCCACTTGAGGAATTTTCTAGAGATTGTTGACAACTTCAAGGTGAATGGTGTTTCTGAAGAAGCCATTAGATTGAGGCTGTTTAGTCGTTCTTTGGATGGAAGAGCAAGGGAGTGGCTTGATTCTTTGCCAAATAATTCCATCACTACATGGAATCAGCTTGTTGAGAAATTTCTTAACAAGTACTTTTCTCCGGCAAAGACTGAAAGGCTTATTAAGGAAATTCAAAATTTTAAACAATTTGACATGGAGTCTCTTTATGATGCTTACGAGAGATTTAAAGATCTTTTGCGAAAGTGTCCACATCATGGACTTTCCGATCAACAAAAGATTCGAACATTCTATAATGGTTTGACAATTCAGTGTGCCACTCAAGTTGATGGAGCGGCTAGGGGTTCTTTGATCAATCAATATCCTGAGGATGCTTTTGAGATTTTAGAGGATATTACTTCAAACAATTGCAGAGCTTATGATAGGACAAGTTCAAGGAAAGTTGCAGGTATTCATGAAGTAGATCCTTTGACATCTTTCTCGGCTCAAATGGTTTCTCAGTTTGAAGCTTTGAACAAAAAGCTTGAATCTTTGTCAGTGGATAGGCATCAAAACATTCATCCGGCTCATCAAGTTCAGAATGCTCCTATCGTTTGTGATATGTGTGGGGAAGGACATCCAACTCAACAATGTCCATTGGTCTATCATGATTCAGCACAGTCTAGTACAGTGAATTATGTGGGGAATTCTAGCAATCAGCAAAATAATCCTTATTCCAACACTTACAATCCTGGCTGGAGGAATCATCCAAATTTTTCATGGAGCAATAACAATGCTAGACCAAATATGCCATACAAGCCTAATGCACCACCTGGTTTCCAACAGAATCAAAGGTCACATGAGATGGAAAAGAAGCCGACTACTGTTATGCAAAATCACGCAAGCGCACGTGGTCACAAGTAATATATAAGGTTAAGTCCAAATTCGTTCCCACAGAGATCTAGAATGGTGTTCAATTCAGTAAATATGCCTATGCAACAATGTATGGTTTTAATTCACTGCTAAGAAAAGTAACAACTGGGTTTGATTATCTAATTTATACTAAGATGCAATAATTAAACTAAGAATTAACTAATTAACAAGAATAAAAATCAAATTACTTATATGAGAATAAACATGGAATCCTAGTTTCATCATCTACTTCACTTAGAGTTGCAGCCTTTAATTAAAACATGCGATGGTTATGATATCTGATCGGATAACACGAAAAGAGTAAAAGTTACCTCTCGGTATACTAGTACCAATCTACACATACATCCACAAAAGAGATAGAAGATGAATAGGCACCTATTATGTTTAGACCCTATATCTCTATAGAATTTGAAAACATAAAGGTTGAAGCACAAGTTATCCACTTAGATCACATAGGGTAGCATAATATCTCTATTCATGCCACAAATCATGATGCTTAACATCAACCTATCCTATGCTAGCATGGCAAGTTCTAAATCTCAAGATCCACTCTCGCTTCACAAGAGATTAACAATTCAATTTAGATGTTAGCTACGCATCCAAAAGCATTAAGATTAACCATACGAGGATATCAGTATTCACCACACATAAATCTTTAAGGCATGCAAACTACTAAGCTACATAGATAAATCCACTAGGATCCCACGACAACGATTAGCCCATAATTGAACCGTTCATCATCGTGGGATTTGATGAAAACATGATAAATAACAAGATATGAATAAAAGAAGCAATAATATTAATAAAACTAAAGTTGAGAAAACAAATCTAGAACAAAGGATGAAGTAGATCTAGATCCGTTGCTTGTCACGAGCGTTGAACCCTTCTCTCCTTTTCTCCCTTGCAGATCTAAGCTGGTTACAATAATAGAACTATGATAATCTGTGTATCTATTACAATGGTAGGATGTGTTTAAATAGGCTCTAAAAGTCTTGCCCAGCAAGAAAATACCCAAAATAGAGTTAAAACAGAATTTCTGCAAAAGACGTTTCCTAAACTGATTCTGTTTTTTAAGGAAAATTCGTGGCTGACTTGTCTTCTATTTTCCAGAGCCGTTCCAGACATTATTGGGCTTCTGGACCACCTTAGAATGATAGAGAATCTCGTTATCTTCGCGTGGACTGCTTACGGGCTGAAAACAGACTTATAGAACTCAAGATATGGCCCAAACAGTGTAGACTGCGCAACCCTTCATAAAAAATCCGAATTTTAATCAATTAATTCCCAAAAAATAATAGAAGCATCCACCTTAGTCAACCTTCTCGTAAATCTGCACAACTAAGCAAAACACATCAAAACTACCAGAAACTTGAGTCCAAAACAATCAATTTAAGCCGATTTAGAATGCTCCAAGTGGATATAAAAGCCACTTATCACACCCCCAAACTTAAACCGATGCTTGTCCTCAAGCATAAACAATTACAACTAACTAACTAACTAGTACCACTTCCGTAGGTGATCACGGTTGCATTTGGCATATGCAACAAGCCCTTTAAACCCCTAGGCAGCCCTAGTGGACGAGTAAGGTCTCGTGAGGGCCTATAGCGAATGTACCCACAAAATCCATTTAACCTAATGCAATGCAATGCATGAATGCAACTAATATGAAAAATGCAATTAATCTAATCTACCATACCTTCAAATCCTCTCATGCCACATCAACTTAAGAATCAAAGTAAATACGCAATGTCTTGGTGTCGAAAGTGCAAGTATTCACATAGTCTACTCAATGAACATGCATAAGTTCTCACAAGCCCATGTCAAGTGTAAGAATAAGTTAGTAAACATGCTAAGCCTACAAGAGTACATCTTTGAGACAAAACTCGGGATCTCATACGCAAAAACAAGCAAACACTCACAATCCACTCACAAAAGAATATTCACTCAAGAACAAGGGTAAGTGTATCACTCAATTCCAACAAAATCATAAACATGCTTGACATTTGGTATCAATCTAACTCTTAACACAACATACATCAATGACGACAATCAAAAGGTCTTTAATTGGGTTGTAATGGGGCTAGGGACAAGGTATGTCAAATAAGCCAAAATAGGTGAAGTGTCAAAAGCTAGTAAGTACCATAATACATCCTACACAACACCATATTTCCCCCCCACATAATTTTTACTAAAAACAAACACTCGACTAGTCGACTGAAATAGGATCACAACAAACACAAACATGCTCTCATAATATTTTTTTTCTTTTGTTTTTTTTCTTTTTTTTCTTTTTTTTTTTTTTTTTTTCAATTTTTCTGTTTTTTTTTTTCGAGAGCTAAATAGAACACAAACAATAAACAATAACAATAACAATGATCCCATAATTTATTACATATTTCGACTATCAAGTAAACAACCAAACCCAATTTCAATATTCCCCCCAAAAGTATGACCAACAATAAACCCCTCCTTACACACCTTATTACTCCCTTAAGCACTCTACTAGCCTTTGACAATGTGGGTTCAAATTAATGTAAGGCCAATACAAGAAAAAGGTCTAGGCAAGTAATGTGGTATGTCACCGAAAAAATAGGATTAAGCTCAACGGGTTAACTAATTGATCATGTAAATATGGTATGGTAATATGGGAAAATATGTGGTTATTCCTAAATGCCTTTATCATTTTAATCGTCAAATAATGTCATGCGCTTCAAGAAAGACCTCAAACAACTGCTAGCAATGCAAACAATCCGTGGACACTCAAGCAAACGAATAAGATTGCAACAAATATGCAATAAGGCTCAAAATCTCACTTGGTGGAAAAACATACTCAATCCCAAGCAACATCTCTCTAACGCACCAACTTGTATTCAAAGCATGCAAACTAAATCATCTTGCACATATTCATGTCCTTCTAATTACTTACAACATTCAATAAGTCTACTAGCTTCAACTTACTAGTGTATGTGTGTGCACAAGAACAAAGCATATCACTTCTCAATCAAAAGCGTCAACAACACAAAATTCCTATCAAGCATGGGTGCAAGTGCAAACTATATGAACTCACATGATATACAAACAATAAAAACAGAATGTCCTATATGAAACAAACGTAGATAACACGAACATATATGCATAATTTACTACTACTAATATGCAAAGCATGAAATCCTACATGAACAATTAATACAACAACAACTACTAATCCCTCAAACCACCCCCAAACTTAAAATATTCAATGCCCTCATTGAATGAAAGTAAATACAAGGGATAGTAGAAAACATACCTGCAAGGTGCCTTAAATATCCGTCCCCATCACAACTCAAACAAGCTTGTTCGGCAAAAATCCCCTTTTTGTAGCAATTAGCATCACCTCTCCCAAGATTAGAAGCCATAAGAATCAATACCCAACTCACAAGAAGCTCCACCAATAATCACCAAGCAATATCCCACCAAAAACCACCAAGAAAAATCACACCACAAATACCCAAGTAACCAGAGTAATACAAAAACCCCAATTTACAAGAACACAAATTCGTAATAAAATAGAGAAAAGAAATCCCACTACGAATCAAAGAGGTGAACTTGTACTAATTTTCCCCCAAACTTGAATTTTTAAGAGATGTAGAGGAGGAAAATAATGAATTGGGTGTGTATGTATGGGTATATATAGGCCATGGAGTGATAGGATGAATATAAGAATTTTAATGTGAAAAGGAAAAAATTTGGTGGAAATTGGAATTTGATATGGGATAGAAAAAATATTTAATAGATAAAAGAAAAAAAATTAGAAAAGAAATAGGAATTGGAATTTTTTTAGGAGAGATGAAGGGTTTTAGAATTAAAATAGGAAAAGATTTAGGGAAGAGATGAGGCTATAAAAAGAATTTTTGGGGTGAAAGAAAATTTTTCGTATACATACACACAAAAACTCATGGACAAACAGTGATAGGCTGGGAAAAAAAAATTTTCTAACTCATCTGCATCACGCGCCAACTGCACAGGTTGAAGGCAACTTGCCCCTCTTCCAGACGCGCCAATGCAATCTGCGCCACTGGGCCGCAAACTGCCTCCCTTCCAGTTGCGCAGGCGCAACTTGCGCAACAGGCGCGCAAATTGCCCTGTAACGCAGGTTGCTCCTGCGTGACACCCAAAAAATTCGATTTTTCTGATTTTTTTTTTTTTTTTTTTTTTTTTTTTTCACACAATCACTCAAATTTTTTTTTTTTTCCTTCCTACACTAATGCATGGGTTGCCTCCCACGAAGCGCTTCTTTAACGTCAATAGCTTGACGTTACTTCCTCAAATCATGGCGGTTTCAAAAGAATAACTGAACCATCTTCAACAGACAAACCACTCATACGAATGTTGACATCTTGATTTCTTGCTTTCCACAAATTACTTCCACCAGATTTCAACTTAATTTTACTACCCAACGGCCAAATCTTCTTCTTTTTCTTTTTCACACCTCTAAAGTGCTTCTCCGACTCAACCGGTTGAACAAAAATTTCTTCTTCCTTAACATCTGCTTTCCACCTTCGCAACACGTTATCATGCCCTTCTTCAAAAATCACTAGCTCATTATTCAAAAGGACATACCTCAAATGTGGTGGAAGTTTCCCAAGCTTTACACTCGAAAGATCACGAACTGAAGAACTGTCCAATTTCTCGCTCAGCAACTGATCAAACTTCTTTCTCTGACCCGTATCAACTACATCCACACTGCAACATTCTTCATCCTCTGTCGGAAATTTCATGGCCTTGAACACATTAAAGGTGACACTCTGATCTTGCACCCTCATTGTAAGCTCTCCTTTCTGCACATCAATCAAAGTATTACCTGTAGCCAAGAACGGTCTTCCCAAGATTATGGGAATCTTCTTATCTTCTTCGAAATCCAAGATAACAAAATCAGCTGGAAATATTAGCTTATCAACCTTTACCAAAACATCCTCTACTATGCCTCTCGGATAAGTGATAGATCGATCAGCCAACTGCAAAGAGATGTTAGTTGGCTTTGGCTCCGGAAGACCAAGTTGCTTGAAAACAGACAAGGGCATAAGATTAATACTAGCTCCCAAATCACATAAACACTTGCTGAAAGAAAGGTTGCCAATATTGCATGGAATAGTGAAACTTCCTGGATCTTTAAGTTTAGGAGGCAACTTCTGTTGCAGAACAGCACTACACTCCTCCGTCAATGCCACTGTTTCAAAATCTTCCAACCTTCTCTTCCTTGACAAAATATCCTTCATGAACTTTGCATATCTCGGCATCTGCTCCAATGCTTCAACAAAAGGAATGTTAATGGACAGTTTCTTGAAGACATCCATGAATTTCTGAAACTGTTTTTCTTGACTTTTCTTCAAACGTCCAGGAAATGGAGGAGGTGGATAGATCTGATTATTCATTGCAGATTGCTCCGGAGTAAACTTTTCAACAGGTTTCTTGCTCTTCTCACCATCTAGCTGATCAGCCTCTAAATCAGATTTCTCAATTTCTGGCACTGCAGATTTTTCAACCTGCTGATTCTGAACATCTTCATCTTCTTCAGTTGCTGATTTAGGATCACTTGTGACTTTTCCAGATCTCAAAGTAACTGCATTGACCTGTTCATTGCTTTCCCTCCTACCTGGATTACCCATTGTATCACTTGGAAGAGTTCCTTGTTGCATATTTACCAAGGCACTTGTAATCTGCCCCAACTGAGTTTCCAAAACTTTCTGGCCAGCTTGCAGGTTCTTTATCATCACTCTCATATCATCCATCTCATTAGAAGATTGCCCCGCATGAGCCTGGGGTTGTTGCTGCTGAAATCCCGGAGGTTGATATGGTGTCCTTGGAGCATAAGGCTGTTGATAGCCTTGATTGTACGGCTTCGCTTGCTGATAAGATTGCTGAGTATTCTGATTATTGCTCCAGCTGAAGTTAGGATGATTCCGATTATTAGGATGATAAGTGGCTGGAACTGGTGCAGCAGGTCTCTGAAAATTACTCACGAACTGTACTGATTCAGGAGAAATAGCACACTGATTCGTCTCATGTGCGCCCGCACATAGCTCACAAACACTAGCCACCTGCTGTACTCCATAATTTGCAAGAGAATCCACCTTCATAGCAAGAGCTTTCAACTGAGCCGTAATCATTGCAGCTGTATCTACTTCAAAAATTCCTGCTGCCTTGCCTTGAGATAGCCTTTGGGTTGGATTTTGATATTCATTAGCAGCCATCATCTCTATAAGATCATAAGCTTCATCATAACTCTTTGCCCAAAGAGCTCCTCCTGATGCTGCATCTAGCAAAGGCCTAGATTGTGCTCCCAAACCATTATAAAAACCATTAATAACCATCCAATCAGGCATGCCATGATGAGGACACTTCCTTAGCATCTCCTTGTAGCGTTCCCAAGCCTCACATAATGTCTCACCAGATTGCTGTTGGAATTGAGTCAACTGGTTCCTTAATGCTGCAGTTTTCGCCATAGGGAAGAATTTAGTAAGGAACTTCTGAGCAAGATCTTCCCATGTAGTAATGGAACCAGGTGGTAAAGAGTGTAGCCAGCTCTTAGCCTTATCCCTCAGAGAGAATGGGAAAAGCCTCAACCTGATAGCATCATCCGTCACACCATTACACTTGAAAGTGTCGCAGATTTCAATAAAGTCCCGAACATGCATGTTGGCATCCTCCGTAGGAGCTCCCCCAAACTGGACTGAATTCTGCACCATCTGAATTGTGCCAGACTTAATCTCGAAATTGTTAGCTGCAATAGCTGGGCGAACAATACTAGACTGGATATCATTGAGTTTCGGCTGAGAATACTCCCTCAAAGCCTTAGCTGCTTCTGCTGCATCACCCATCTCTACAGTAGTTTCAGATTCCTCTTCTTTATTATCCACTATAAGATCGTCTTCCGCCAGTTCTTCCTTCCTAGCTTGTAAGCGAGTTCGCATACAAACTTAAGTACCTGAAAACACCACGAAACAAACAAACTAAATAAGAATCCGAGTCAGTGAACGCTAACGACCACTGATGACAAGCACATAAACTAAAATAAAAACACCGATGATCCCCGGCAGCGGCGCCAAAAACTTGTTATGCAAAATCACGCAAGCGCACGTGGTCACAAGTAATATATAAGGTTAAGTCCAAATTCGTTCCCACAGAGATCTAGAATGGTGTTCAATTCAGTAAATATGCCTATGCAACAATGTATGGTTTTAATTCACTGCTAAGAAAAGTAACAACTGGGTTTGATTATCTAATTTATACTAAGATGCAATAATTAAACTAAGAATTAACTAATTAACAAGAATAAAAATCAAATTACTTATATGAGAATAAACATGGAATCCTAGTTTCATCATCTACTTCACTTAGAGTTGCAGCCTTTAATTAAAACATGCGATGGTTATGATATCTGATCGGATAACACGAAAAGAGTAAAAGTTACCTCTCGGTATACTAGTACCAATCTACACATACATCCACAAAAGAGATAGAAGATGAATAGGCACCTATTATGTTTAGACCCTATATCTCTATAGAATTTGAAAACATAAAGGTTGAAGCACAAGTTATCCACTTAGATCACATAGGGTAGCATAATATCTCTATTCATGCCACAAATCATGATGCTTAACATCAACCTATCCTATGCTAGCATGGCAAGTTCTAAATCTCAAGATCCACTCTCGCTTCACAAGAGATTAACAATTCAATTTAGATGTTAGCTACGCATCCAAAAGCATTAAGATTAACCATACGAGGATATCAGTATTCACCACACATAAATCTTTAAGGCATGCAAACTACTAAGCTACATAGATAAATCCACTAGGATCCCACGACAACGATTAGCCCATAATTGAACCGTTCATCATCGTGGGATTTGATGAAAACATGATAAATAACAAGATATGAATAAAAGAAGCAATAATATTAATAAAACTAAAGTTGAGAAAACAAATCTAGAACAAAGGATGAAGTAGATCTAGATCCGTTGCTTGTCACGAGCGTTGAACCCTTCTCTCCTTTTCTCCCTTGCAGATCTAAGCTGGTTACAATAATAGAACTATGATAATCTGTGTATCTATTACAATGGTAGGATGTGTTTAAATAGGCTCTAAAAGTCTTGCCCAGCAAGAAAATACCCAAAATAGAGTTAAAACAGAATTTCTGCAAAAGACGTTTCCTAAACTGATTCTGTTTTTTAAGGAAAATTCGTGGCTGACTTGTCTTCTATTTTCCAGAGCCGTTCCAGACATTATTGGGCTTCTGGACCACCTTAGAATGATAGAGAATCTCGTTATCTTCGCGTGGACTGCTTACGGGCTGAAAACAGACTTATAGAACTCAAGATATGGCCCAAACAGTGTAGACTGCGCAACCCTTCATAAAAAATCCGAATTTTAATCAATTAATTCCCAAAAAATAATAGAAGCATCCACCTTAGTCAACCTTCTCGTAAATCTGCACAACTAAGCAAAACACATCAAAACTACCAGAAACTTGAGTCCAAAACAATCAATTTAAGCCGATTTAGAATGCTCCAAGTGGATATAAAAGCCACTTATCAACTACTGAAGACCTTTTGCTTCAATACATGCAGAAAACTGATGCTTTGATCCAAAGTCAGAGTGCTTCTATGAGAGCTTTAGAGATGCAGGTGGGTCAATTGGCAAGTGCTATCAATAATCGTCCTCAAGGTTCTTTACCTAGTGACACGGAGCCGAATCCAAAGAATGATAAAAGGGAGCATTGCAAGTCAATTACTTTGAGGAGTGGAAAGGAAATTGAAGGGAATACAAAGAGAGTCGATGATGAGGTAGCTATAAAAAGTCATTCTAATGAAGATTCTGAAAAAGTGGTGAATGAAGAACCTATTGTGCTCTCAAACCCTCAAGTTGTTGCATCAACACCAAAGAAGCCATTATATCCTCCACCTCTATTCCCTCAGCGAGTTCAAAAGCAAAAGCAAGACAAGCAATTTCAAAAGTTTATGGATGTTTTTAAGAAATTATCCATCAATATTCCATTTGCTGAAGCATTAGAGCAGATGCCAAGTTATGTCAAGTTTATGAAGGATATTTTGTCAAGGAAGAGGAGATTGGAAGAATTTGAGACTGTGGCTTTAACTTAGGAGTGTAGTGCTATTCTACAGAAAAAGCTTCCACCAAAACTCAAAGATCCAGGAAGTTTCACTATTCCTTGCACTATTGGCACACAATACTTTGGCAAAGCTTTATGTGATTTGGGGGCAAGTGTGAATTTGATGCCATTATCAATTTTCATGAAGCTAGGAGTTGGAGAAGTGAAGCCTACATCAGTGAGGTTACAATTGGCAGATCGATCTTTGGCATATCCAAGAGGTATTGTTGAAGATGTTCTTGTAAAGGTGGACAAATTTATCTTTCCTGCCGACTTTATTGTGCTTGATATGGAGGAAGATGCAGACATTCTTTTACTTCTTGGTAGACCATTCTTAGCTACGGGAAGAACTCTCATTGATGTTCAGAAAGGAGAATTGACCATGCGAGTGCAAGATGAACAGGTGACATTTAATGTTTTTTCTGCCATGAAGTTTTCTAATGATGAGGAGAGTTGTTTTTCTTTGAGTGCTATTACAGGTGATGATGATGTGCACATGATGACACATCACACTATGGATGCTTTAGAATTGTCTTTACAAGAAGCAGGTGATGAAAGTTGTGATGAGATTGTTGAATGTATCAAGGAGCTCAATGCCTTGCCTACATATAGAAGACCATTTCAGAAATTTGAATCTTTTGAGATGCCCGAGAAATCTAAGGCATCTAAGCCCTCCATTGAAGAACCTCCTGAATTAGAGTTTAAACAACTACCAGCACATCTCAAGTATGCATTTCTTGGGGAAAATTCTACTTTGCCAGTGATTATATCTTCTACTCTTTCAATTGATCAAGAAGAGAAGTTGCTGCGAGTCTTGAAAGAATATAAAAAAGCTATTGGGTGGAAAATTGCTGACATTCGAGGTATAAGTCCTTCATTTTGTATGCACAAAATCTCAATTGAGGAGGGTCATAAGCCTACTATTGAACATCAAAGGAGGCTTAATCCTATCATGAAGGAAGTGGTGAAGAAGGAGATCATCAAGTGGTTAGATGCAGGAATCATATACCCTATTTCAGACAGCTCTTGGGTTAGTCCTGTTCAATGTGTACCGAAAAAAGGTGGAATCACAGTTTTGGCTAATAAAAAGAATGAGCTCATTCCTACCAGAACCGTCACGAGATGGAGGGTATGCATGGACTACCGGAAGTTGAACAAAGCCACAAGGAAAGATCACTTTCCATTACCTGTCATTGATCAGATGCTTGACAGATTAGCAGGCAAGGAGTTCTATTGTTTCTTGGATGGGTATTCTGGCTATCATCAAATTGCTATAGCACCAGAAGATCAGGAAAAGACGACTTTTACATGCCCTTTTGGTACTTTTGCTTTTAGAAGGGTATCATTTGGCTTGTGTAATGCACCATTTACTTTTCAGAGGTGTATGATGGCTATATTTTCAGACATGGTGGAGCAAGGGATAGAGGTTTTCATGGATGATTTTTCTGTACTTGGTGATTCTTTTGATGCATGTTTGATGAATTTGACAAGGGTGTTGCAAAGGTGTGAGGAAACTAATTTGGTTCTCAATTGGGAGAAATGTCATTTTATGGTTCAAGAAGGAATTGTGCTTGGGCATAAAGTGTCAAGCAAAGGTTTAGAGGTTGATAGAGCTAAGTTGGAAACTATTGAGAAGCTTCCTCCACCAAGTTCTGTAAAAGGAGTCAGAAGTTTTCTTGGCCATGCTGGTTTCTATAGGCGTTTCATCAAGGACTTCTCAAAAATTTCAAAGCCTTTATGTAACTTACTTGAAAAAGATACAAAGTTTGTCTTTGATGATTCTTGCCTTGCAGCATATGAGGAGTTGAAGAAGAAATTGGTTTCTGCACCAATTATCATTGCCCCCGACTGGAGTCTCCCTTTTGAGTTGATGTGTGATGCTAGTGATTTTGCGGTTGGAGCAGTTTTGGGACAACGATGCAACAAGATTTTTCACTCTATATACTATGCAAGTAAGACTCTTTCTGGTGCTCAACTTAATTACACTACTACTGAGAAAGAATTACTTGTCGTAGTATATGCGTTTGAGAAATTCAGGTCTTATCTTGTGGGTACCAAGGTGATTGTGTACACTGATCATTCTGCTATCAAATATTTGATTGAGAAGAAGGATGCAAAGCCTCGGTTGATTCGGTGGGTTCTACTGTTGCAAGAATTTGACTTGGAGATCAAAGATAGGAAGGGCTCTGAAAATCAAGTTGCCGATCATCTATCTAGGTTGGAGAAGAACGAGAATTCTGATAATTCTCAAATCATTGATGATTCTTTTCCAGATGAAAAACTTATGGCTATCACCAATAAAGGACTTCCTTGGTTTGCTGATTTTGTTAACTATTTGGTAAGCAATATCATTCCTAATGAGTTCAATTATCAGCAAAGGAAAAGGTTTTTGCATCAGGTTAAATCTTTTCTATGGGATGAGCCTTTTCTTTTCAAGCTTGGGTCGGACAATGTTCTACGAAGGTGCATTCCTGATGATGAGATAGAAAGTATCTTGAGCCATTGTCACAATTCTCCTTATGGTGGTCATTTTCAAGGTGATAGGACAGCAGCAAAGGTCTTACAATCAGGTTTTTATTGGCCTTCTCTCTTTAAAGATGCTCATGAATTTGTTAAAAGATGTGATCGTTGCCAACGTACGGGTAATATTTCTAGAAGGAATGAAATGCCTTTGAATTATATTTTGGAGGTTGAATTGTTTGATGTATGGGGTATTGACTTTATTGGACCCTTTGTGATGTCATTCCGGAATCAATATATATTGTTGGCTGTTGACTATGTTTCTAAGTGGGTTGAGGCTATAGCAACCCCAACCAATGATGCATCTGTGGTGCTTGAATTTCTGAAGAAGAATATTTTTACTCGATTTGGGACTCCAAGAGCTATTATTAGTGATGAGGGAACACATTTTCTTAACAAACAATTCACATCATTATTGTCAAAGTATGGAGTTCGTCACAAGGTAGCATGTGCCTATCATCCTCAAACCAATGGGCAAGCTGAAGTTTCTAACAGGGAAATCAAGCAAATCCTAGAGAAGACGGTGAATTCTACAAGAAAGGATTGGTCTAAGAAGCTAGATGATAGTCTTTGGGCTTACAGGACCGCTTACAAAACACCATTGGGATTATCACCTTATCAATTGGTGTATGGAAAAGCTTGTCATCTTCCGGTGGAGTTAGAGCACAAAGCTTTCTGGGCAATCAAGAAGCTTAACTTTGATTTTGCTGCAGCTGG
This sequence comes from Kitagawia praeruptora, assembly GCA_037693485.1. Lineage (NCBI taxonomy): Eukaryota > Viridiplantae > Streptophyta > Magnoliopsida > Apiales > Apiaceae > Kitagawia > Kitagawia praeruptora. Next base: position 130,190,914 of record CM075354.1, read on the forward strand.
AGAAAAGTGCATTCTTCAATTAAATGAGCTTGAGGAATTTTGGTTGCAATCATATGAGAGCTCTAGAATTTACAAGGAGAAGATGAAGAAGTGGCATGATCAAAAAATTTTACCCAAGAAGCTTGAGTCGGGTCAAATGGTTTTGCTATTTAACTCAAGGCTAAAGTTGTTTCCGGGTAAGCTCAAATCACGTTGGTCCGGGCCTTTTAAGGTTGTGCAAGTCTATCCATATGGTGCTATTGAAGTTGAAGATATACATACCGGGAGAACATTTAAAGTTAACGGGCAAAGATTGAAACCATATTTAGGTGGTGACATTGATCGTGATGTCTCATCTATCACTCTCTCGGAGCTATGAAGTGAGTGAATAGTCAAGGCCATGACTATAAAAAGGCGCTTCTTGGGAGGCAACCCAAGCATGTTGTCCGGTTAGTTTGTATAAGTTTTTGTTCTTTTGTTTTATTTTTGTTATTTTTTATTTATTATTTTTTTTCTATTTAGTTAGTAGATTGGTGGTGATTTTTAATTTGTTTTATTTCAATTTGTTTTTACTCCCACGAGGTATTTTGATGATTTGTTGTTGTGAAGTCAGGAACAAAAGATAAAGTATTCGGGGTGTATTTTAGTTGTTCTCTGGCTTTGTTATTGTTTGAAGAACAGGGGACTCTGCCTCTCGCGAAAAAAAAAAAGGGATGAAAAGTTACCAGCAAAAGAAAATGGCGGTATTAAAAATCTAGCTGGTGGTATAAATTTCCTGGACCGCGCAAGAGCCTCAAAATTGGCGTATCAACATTGTTATCCCGCGGTATTAATTCCCTGGCCAGGGAAGTTGTCTTTTGTTTGTTTATAGTCATTGTATATGCTTTTGTGTCCACGTAACTTTTGTTTTTAATTTTTTTTTTCTTCTTTTTCTTTTTCTTTTTCTTTTTTTTTCATTTTCTCTTTTCTAATTATTATTAATTTTTACTATTATTAATTAACTACTTAACAATTTATATTTGTTATTATTATTATAATTTTTTTTTTCTCTTTCTTTCATTATTTTTTTTATTATTTGATTTTGGTTAATTTTTTTTTCTAAATTCCAGATTTTGTACATATTAAAAAATAAATAAATATGTGTATAGTTCTTTTTATATTTTTATTATTTTTGTTTTGTTAATTTCTATATTTTTGTGATTTCAATTTTTTTTTTTTTGTATTTTGTAGATTTTTATTTGTATATATGTTATGTCTGTTTTGTACAAAATCCTACCCACGTTCTCTGGCCACGTAAGTATACACATGAGGGATTGGTTTTGGAGTTTAGGGTTTTTACAGCGCGTGCAGTTATAAGATCACGAAAGCAGTTATTGAAGCAATTCATCAAAGGTTTTCTTTTTCTCTTCTCCGACAGACTACTGGATTTGATGTTCTGATTTTCTTCTAGGGTTTTTATCTACGCGCGGTTTAATCAACTAGACAGCAGCGTACATCAACAAGAAGAGAATCTCTTCTGTTCTTCTCATATTGTCTCAAGTCATGCGATCCTATCATCCTGTCATGACTCGTGTAACATCAGCGAAGCAGCCTGCAAAATCTCCGGCAAAATCTTCTGAACAAGCGTAAGGTTTTTCCTAATAAATATTTGGATTCATCTATGTTGGAACTCTTGAGAGTTAAATATAATTTCGTGGAGGCATTGAATTTTATGGGTTGGAGTGAGTTGATGAACATGGATGAACCTTCATATGCGCCATTGACTTATGAATTTCTGAGTTCTTTCACTGTTACCGAGCACAACACACTTTCATTCCGGATAGCTAATGTGTGTCATGAAATCACAAAAGTTACATTGGCAGACATGTTTGGGTGGAAATTGATTGAGCAGCAACCACTGCCCGAAAATTATGCTACTCCTTTTTGGCTCAACATCACCCGTTTGCCGAATAATGAAAGTTATGACACTCAACGGGCCTTGTCTTCAGAAATATTATGTTTTGCTCTTCGCTATTTTGCTAGACTCTTGTCATTCACTATCTATGGTCGAGCAGAGAGCAACAAGAAGGTTCAAACAGGGGAGCTTGCTTTGTTGTATCATTTTAATGAAGGAATACCAGTGGATTGGACAACGTTGCTCATTAATAGGTTCTTGTATCAAGCAAAGCGCACCAAGGGTGCTATTGTAATGGGAGGTTTTATTACAAGAATTGCTGAGAAGTTAGGGGTGTTTGATCGCAACAGAACCAATTTGAAAGTGGTGGATGGATGGCCAGCTGTTATTGATGTCGAGTACTTACTTGGTATGCGGATGTTATATCGCAGTATTTATGGACCGATGCCATTATATCATCCACGTCGGGCACTCCCGGTCGAGCAGGAAGAGCAAGTTGTGGAGCCTCAGCGTACACTAAAGGCACAAATTGCTGAATTACGTCAAAGCCATGCTAAGGTCCTTAAGGGGCAAGATGAGCTTCAAAGAAGTCATGCCAAGATATTACAAAATCAGGAGAGTATGGGGAAACAAATGGGAGAGATGTTTGCATTTATGCAACAACATTTTCAACATTCATCATGATATCTAGGGGAGTTTTCTTTTCTTTGTAGTTTGATTTTTTTTCTCTCTTTTCTTTTCCTTTTAATTTTTAGGAGTCGTAGTGTTTGTTTTTGATGTTATCGAGTCATTGAGGACAATGGCTCACTTAAGTGTGGGGAGGTGTTCTCATTGAAAAGGAAAAAAAAAAAATTTGAAAAACCAAAATATAATTCTAGCCTTATAAAATTTTAGAGATGATATGGTGGAACGTAGTTAGTTGTCTATCAAGTAGTCGATGCATTACTTGTTTCAAGTTGAGCTAAATGTATCCATGCATGCTAAGTGATCTTGTGTTGTTGATACTTTTGTTGAGAGGTGTAATGCTATGCTCTTGTGCACACATTTTTTTCACTAGCAAGTTGAAACTAGTAGACTCATTGAATGTCTTAAGTAATTAAAATGATATGTTTATGTGTAAGACGATTTGTTTTTCATGCTTTGAGTACAAGTAGGTGCATTAAAAAGAATTCTTTTTGTGACTTGGGATTAATTACCTTTTGACAACAAGTGAGCTTTTGAGCCTATATGCATATTTTTGCATCTTATTTTTGTTTGCTTGTGTGTCCTCATTGCATTTGCATCGCTAGCACTTGTCTTAGACCTTTCTTGAGATACATGGCATTGAATGAATGATAACATGATAAAGGCACCTAGGATTAACCTTCCATTTTCCCATTTTGACATACCTTGCTTATGTGATCCATTAGTAGCCCTTTGAGCTTAACCGTTTTATTCGGTGACACACCACATTACATACCTATTCCCAATTTGTTTTTAATGGCCTTATATAAACTTGATCCCTATTTGTCAAAGGCTAGTGAGGTTAGGAGGGAGTAATAAGGTGTGATAAATGAGTTACTTGTGATCATATTTTCATTTTGGGAAATGTTGAGGTTATTGTGTAAATATTTAGTTTATGTTTTGGGACTTTTAGAGGATCATTGTGATTGTATATACGTGTTTGTTTCACTTTGCTTGTAGCTCTCGAAAAAAAAAAGTGATAAAAAAATACAAGGCCTAAAAATGAATAAATGCCTTGAAAAAAAAAAGAAAAAAAAAAGAGCATTTTCATTAGTTGTTTATAGTTCTTGTACTTTATGATCCTTCGTCCCGGGCTAGATAAATTAATTGTGCTTAAGGGTCTAAGTGTGGGGAAGGCATATGGGTGGATTGTGCAAGTAAATATGGAGAATCACTAGCTTTTTACACTTCACCCTATTTGACTTTTCTTGACATACCTTGTCCCTAGCCCCATTACAACCCGAATAAAAGTCCTTTTGATTATCATTATTCATGCATATTGTGTTTTTAGTTGGATCGAGGCCAAGTGTCAAGCGTGTTTATGTATATGATGGAATTGAGTGATACACTTAACCTATTCTTGAGCGTAATTCTTTTTGGAGTGAAAGGTGAGGTATTACTTGATATGAATATGAAATCCCAAGTCTTCTTGATAGTGTACTCTTGTATACTTAGCATGACTACCAACTCTGTTTTGCACTTGACATGAGCTTTTGAGTACTTATGTGCATTCTATGAGTAGATTATGTGGATACTTGCACTTTTGACACCAAGACTTAGCATTTGCATCTTGATTCCTGAGTTGAGATAGTATGAGTGATCTTGTCTGTGTGGAGTTGCATTGGCGTGCATCGAACCCTTGATAGATAAACTTACTTATTTATATTATCATCTCTATTAGTTTACATGTGCTAGATGGATTTTGTGGGTACATTCGCTATAGGCCCTCACGAGACAAAACTCGTCCTACTAGGGTTGCCTAGGGGTTTAAAGGCTTGTTGCATACGCTCAATGCAATCGTGTCACCTACGAAAGTGGTTTTAAATAAGGTAGCTTGTAGTTTTTGCTTTTATTTTATTTGCCCGAGGACGTGCAAGAACTTAAGTGTGGGGATATTTGATATATGATCTTTATGATCATATTTTCTTTACATTCTTAGTTTATTTTGCACGAATTTGGTATTTTTATTTAATTAATTTTTATGTTTTATTGTAGGAAAAAGGGATTCCTTATAATAGAAGGATTGTGGCTTAAATTACAATTTTTGAAGTGAATTCTAGCAAAATTCGGATTTCGGATCAGCTTGCGCAGTGGTCACTGTTTTGGCTATAACGGGAGCTCCGGATGTCCGTTTGAGGCCCGTAAGCAGTCGTTGGAAAGCTTGCGAGAAGACCTTTAATTCAAGCATGGTCTCAGATTTTTGTGATGTACCAAACTGCCCAGAATATTGCCAGAAGCAGACAGCTGGAATTTTCTATGATGGAATCCTACTCTATTAAGGAAACTCTTTTGTTTTATTATTAAATAAGTAAATTATTTTATTATTAGATATAAGTCAGTTGTATATCAGATAATATATGTTGGATAGGAAAAAAAGACACGTACATTAGACAGAGGGGGATAACGGTTACACACAACAAGGAGAGAAAGCACGAGGAAGAAGAACAAGAGAGAAAGTGAGAAGAGAAGCCTTGGAAGAAGATCAAATCCTAGAGTTTTTATCTTCTTTTCCTTACTTTTCTTTATTGTAAACTTGTTTCCATGTCTCCTTACTTGTGTATAGTACTCTTGGTTGTGATGTTGAACTCATACTCCTTCTAAGCCTTTAATGGATACTTGTGTTTTAATATAAGTTTGTTCTTCAATTCTCTATTTTGGTGTTCATATCAATTGTTTATATGAATTTGTGTTTAATGCTTTTCAGGGAATGATCAACCTTGAAATTGATTTAGCAAATTAGGTTGACTTGGGAAAGAAAACCTAATTTAAGGCATGATTTGTATAGCTTGGGATTGGTAATATGCTAATTTGTGTTTAAGATAGGAATATACTTAAACACCCTAGGTAGTCAATTAAGGTGGAGATTAATGCTGTTCTAAGACTTAAATTCTTCATAGGAATATGGGAATTAGTTGATGAATTAGAATCACTTGAGATTCGGAAGGTCCTTGTGATTAGTTTAAAACCTTAGACTAGCAATTGGAGCACTAAACTAGAGATCAAAAGGGTAACTTATTGAAGAACACAAGTTGAAATTAAAGGTTTAGTTTCATTAATCTTGGAATATTATTTGTGTTAGTATAAAATCTAGTGATATTTAGTTTATGTTTTCAATCAACTTCTATTACGGCTTGAATTAGAAAAAAGATAGTGTGTGGTACTTAACAACTTAAATTTAGTCCTTGTGGGAACAAATTATATACTACTTGCTACGATATGTGCACTTGCATCTGAGTTGTAAAATCGCTAACATATAAAATGACCATTTGACAGCCTCCAAAAATCGAATTAGAGGTCCAATCACTACAAGGATTTTTGCTTCAGACAACAGGCAAAACGTGTTGTCTGAAGGCACCGAAAACTGTTGACTATCGGAAAGTCGTCTGATACACACCTCAGACAACACACAGCAAACTGTCGTGTGAGAGCTGAAAGACAAGTAAAAGCCACCTAAAAAGAGTTGTCTGATACCCAGAAACAACAACACTTTCTTTGGAAACCTGTTGTCAAAGCTTCAATAATGCAACACGTTTTAACGAATATATTGTTGTTTTAAGCAGTAAAGACAATGGTTTTTAAAAGAAAGCCTATTGTTGAAGTGCAAAAGATACAATCCTTTACTTGATCAGGGCTGTTGTTGTATGTCACTATAGACAATGGTTTCTTGGCAAAAACGAGTTGTTTTATGGTTAGATGTACAACATGTTATCTCATATGGCATGTTGTTGTAGAGTAGGAAGGATAACACTTTCTTAGTATATAACATGTTGTTATTTGTTAAAAGAGACAACAGTTTTGCAGAGTATAACATGTTGTTATTTGTTAAAAGAGACAACAGTTTTGCAAAGTATAACATGTTGATATTTGTTAAAAGAGACAACAGTTTTGTGGGTTTTAACCTACCGTGTGTATTCTTCTCGCACATTACTTTGTTAAATGGTACGTGTTGTTTGATTGCATTTTTTACAACTGTTAACATTAAGTAGTTTTTATTTTCCTGTTGTGTGAGTCATTTTCTCACAGGTTAACATTGGCTAAAGGTATCTTAAACAATGGTTCTGGACATGTAAAGAAAACCAAACTACACTATAAAATGAAAATGCCAGAAACAAACAATATAAACCAATAAAATCCATCCATCCATTACGACCAATATTCACCATACCAGAAACCAAAACTACAGAAGCAATAATCACCTTATAACGCCAACACCACCAACCAACCAAGTACATAATTAAAGTCTATCCGTCTATCCACATCCAAAACAACTAATACATAAGTCATAGTTTTAGGTGAACACATCCACAAAAGAGACGGACTAAAAGTTTAATTTACGCTACTACCAAGTACATGTTCAACTCAAAATACCAATTCCAATAAAAGACGACAGTTCAACGAGCCAGGTGCTTCAACATATACTTCGCCAAGTCAGTCCTTATATCAGTAAGCTCAGCCATGCCATAGTTCAAGTTGCTTCCGCGTCGCCACTGCAAAATGGAACATGTATTGGAAGTCATATATCTTCACCACAAAACACAAGGATATCAGGAAAAAAATGCATTGTTACCTTCATAGCAAATTTCAATTCCTTATCAAGACATATCTCCTTCATATAACGCATCACAAACACGCCACAGTCCTTAGTCCCAGTTTGAAGAGGAATTCCCTGAAGAACATGTAGAATTAATTATATGTCTACACTGTCCTGGTGGAATTCATAGATACAAAAAAATTACTTAAGAAAAGGATAATACCCCTAGGTTCTCCCATGTAATTTTGTTTTTGGTAAACTTCTTCGCACCGTAATTATAGAGATTGATGGCACTACGAAATATAATGTAAATCAAATTTCTGACATTTAACTTAATAAGTGGTCTCAAATGAAATTAAGTTAATATAAAATACTCACTTGTCGACCACTTCCGTGCATTCTTCACTTGTAATTCGGCACTTCAAAGGATCCATCTGGTAAACGATTTGAGCATCTAGATTTACAGCGGTGAGCGTCCAATGGTTCCTAATAATTCATGAAATTAAACTATATTAAAGTGTGCATTTAAAAAACCTTAACACTAGCACCACACATTAAATTAAATAAAATAACAAATAAAATCCATGGTCCCTCCTATAAAATTAATAGACTTGACAGCATATAAGTGTTTAAAAAAAAAAAGAACTGACCCAGAGTTAAATGGCAAGAGAAAATACTGGCCAGGCTGAGCATTCTTGAACCTGAGAGATAGGGATCGTGACCTCTTTGCTGGATTACCACAACCGAGGGCACCAATCGTATCAGGATCAACAAATGCTATCATATCAGTCATCTTGTGTTTTTTCAAATATTCCTGTAGAAAACTATACAAAAAAAGTCATTACACAAGCAGTCCATTTTCATTTAAGAACTATTTACAAAGTCAAATAAATCTTGAACGTCGATACTTACTTAATGTATAAGCAAATGACGGCCCCTGACATCTCACCCCCACTGCACAAAGCATGAATATCCGACAAAAAAAGAGGCTTCTTAGCAGTTGATCCGAAGGCTTCTTCGGATATCAGAAAAGTAGATGCTTGGCCGTCCGCCAACACATCCTTTGCCCAAAGCCACAAACGCTTCAAGGCAGGGGAAAATTCAGGACCCATGTCCAACACATACTCTGGGACTAATTCCAGATCTTTCACATTCTTCCACCTCCTCTTTTGTCCATTTTTCTTGCTTCCCTGAAATATGACATTAAAAAACATCTGTGAATGAAAACAGCCTAATATAGTAGGTTTGTTAAAGTAAACTGCCTAATATGTTTATTTTGATTATGATTTAATAGATTATAACGAATTTAACCTTTGTACTTCCATTCTGTCTGGCAGTGGTTGTCTTCAGTTCCGTTATGAGATATTTTGGCCATGCAATATAAGTCCCAACAGCTTGCTCCACAGTTATGATCTCATCTTGGATTGGAGAAGGAATCTTTTCAGATCCTTGAATTACACGAGTGATAGAGACTCGGGCATTCTCTTTTGTCAAAGGTTTCCCATGAAGAATCTGACTCTTTGTATCAACAGTAGCATGTGCAACAATATTATTTGGGGAGTTAATTGCCAGTCCCCACTCTGTAACATTGTCAGCTTCCACACATAAATTTAGAACCAGCTCCTGATCTTCCTCCAAATGAACCCCCTCAACAGCCTCCTCAATTTTTTCTACCACGTCAACAATCTTCTCAGTCCTTTCTCCACCCTCCACAACCTTCTCATTCTTTTCTTCCACATCAACCTTCCCATTCTCTTGATCACCTTCGAGGAGATTGAGTCTCTTCTTTGCACCTGCCAACTCCTTGATACCCTTGGAACAACTTGCTTGCTGCGATCCAATATTTGGACTACCTTCAGAACCAATTTTCTTTTCACAAAAAGTACTTTTTAGCTTTTCAATCTCAGCAGTCCAATAGGAATCTCGCTCTCGGACTATCCTCTCTGATTCCTCTCTCATATACTTCTTAATGCCTCCTGAATCCTCTCATCCATTGACTTGCTGGTCTTCTTCTTCCGTGGAAGATCAAAGTATGTAGACTGCTTGACATAAGTACCTTGTCCACGTACCCTTCCTCGGTGCTCAGGGTTACCGAGAACCTTTGTCAAGACATCGTCTGTGCCTTCCACAGAAACTTCTCCATCCCTAACCCTCTTCTTCATTATCTCCTACAAAAGTGACATGAAAAATATAAGTACGTTAACTAAAAAAATAGACATCATAGTGAAAGAACTCAAAATATAAAATAAATGAAAAACTTACCATCTCTTTTGCAATTTTTTCAACTTTTGCAGACTTAAAATTCCCATTTTCATCCTGCCGCTCACGGAGCCACGTATCCGTTCGATCTATGTCAAATTCCTCAGGATCACCAAGAGCAAGTTTCTGTAAAATTAAGTATTATTGTATTACAAGTCATTGTAAAATTAAACATAATTATCATGCATGTTTGAAAGGGATATATGTATGATTACTAACCACTTCATGTTCTAGGTTAGCATAACCTTTTCTTGACATGTTATGAGGATATTCGCTCAACTTCCTCCTCTTTGCGAGTTCTTCGTGGATCACCTTAAGGAACAATGATCAAAATGTTAGTAACAAAGCTGTTCAACTATATATTTTTGTAATCTCAGAAATTCAAAAACAAATACGGTAAGAAAACTTACACCAAATTTTTTTGACAGGCGGTCAACAACAAACATGTCCCAATGCTCCTTCTCAATAAAGGTGTAGTCAGCAGGAGGAAACTCTAGCAAATCAGGTTGATCATAGTGTGGCAGGATGTATTTGGTTGACAAGCGGCTCTTAAACTCTCGCCATTTTTTGCCCGCAGATTTCAAAACCATCTTCTTGGCGGTTGGTGGTACACCAAACGCCATCTACATAGATAAGTATTTTAATTAGCATACATGTATTAACTAAATAGGTGGTCATGAAAGAAAAGTTACTCCATAAGATGTAATTTGTTTTACCTCCACACATTTCCAAATCTTGTTTTTCCTTCAGTCGGAACAATTAGCCAGGAATCATAGCAGATTGGGACTTTACTTCTCCTAAGAACACCAATGTAAGATTCCATTTCCGTGCCTTCTTTACCGTAAGGCTCACCCTTTTTATTGAAACTCACCAACGGCTTTTCTCCCAACATCTTACGCCTAACAATCCTGTGCATCGTTACAGGTCCGCGCTTTAAAAGCTTCAGTCCAGTTTCCTTTTTCGTAGCCAGCGGTTGCTCCATTCGTTTCCTCTTCTTAGATAAAGTGGTTTTTAGGTTCTTAGAAATAGACTTCTTCACAGATACAAGGGATGATGAAATAGCCCGTGTCACCGATCGATTAGATACAGGGGATGATGAAATAGCCCGTGTCATCGGTCGATTAGATACAGGGGATGATGAAATAGCCCATGTCACCGGTCGATTAGATACAGGGGATGATGAAATAGCCTGTGTCACCGGTCGATTAGATACAGGGGATGATGAAATAGCCCGTGTCACCGGACGATTAGGGAAAACCTGCACCACCTCAGGGCATGACTCTGTCGGCCTTTTCTTTTTTAGTGCCTTCAAAATGGTTGTCGTACTTACTTTGGGAGCGGATTTTCTCTGCGGCTTCATGATCAATCTGCAACACCACATGTTGAGTGAATTATTTATGAGTCATAAACGGAGCCAGAAACTAATTTGCATATACAATCAGATGTACTAAAAGAATCTAAAACTAACAAAATGTAAAGTAATAATACTATCACCAAAACAAAGCAGCAAAATTACTCAATTAAAAGCACCATAAATCAAGAATCTCAATTTTAACTAAACCTAATTCTCCTACATAATCACAAAAACTCTATCAAATTAAGAACAACTGAACAAAGCCAAATCAAACACATTCACACACTATTAACACACACGCAAATCCAAAAAATCTCAAAACTTACAGATATGTTCGATTTAATAGCATGCATAACAATAGAGAGAGAGTAGCAGATATGTTCGAATTAACAGCATGCATAACAATATATCATAGTATCCATAAGCATATAACAGGGAGAGAGGGAGAGAGAGAGAGGGGGGGGAGAGAAAGAGAGATGGAGAGAGGGAGAGAGAGCGGAAGAGAGAGGGGGAGAGAGAGAGAGAGAGAGAGACGATCTAGGGAGGGATAGGGGGATGAGTTGTGGAATACCTGAGAGAGAAATTGAGATTTGGCAAAGGGGGGAAGTGAGCTCTCGATTTGGGGGGAGTGATTTAGGGGGGGAGTGATTCTGGGGGGAGTAATTTAGGTCAATTTGGGGGGAAATTAGAAATATTGGGGAAATTGAGCTCTCGATTTTGGGGGGACTAATTTAGGTTAATTTGGGGGGAAATATTGGGCAAAAGAGGGGGAATGAAAATTTGGTAAGGGAGAGAGCGGGGGTAATGAAATTTGACAAGGGAGATAGTGGGATTCTAGCTGTGTGTATCATAACATATAATATTAAGATATAATATTTATTATTTTTAATTAGTAAATTTTAGAAATAAATATTTATGTGGGTCGATATAAAATATTAAAATATTCTAAACTATTAATATAAAATATTAATGTAAAATATTAAAATATTCTAAACTATTAATATAAAAAATTAATATAAAAAATTAAAAAAAATAACTGGTACGGTTGACTAGGTGAATGTACGGATAAACGGAGGTTTGACCGTTAATCCCTAAACAGGACTACGCCCCTCTTAACTGTATCCATATTCTCGAACCGGGATTTCGAAGCCCGGGTCGTACGGTCTCAAAGATCCATTGTCCGGTATGTTAATATAAAATATTAAAAAATTAACTGGTACGGTTGACTAGGTGAATGTACGGTCAAACGGAGGTTTGACCGTTAACCCCTAAACAGGACTACGCCCCTCTTAACTGTATCCATATTCTCGAACCAGGATTTCGAAGCCCGGGCCGTACGGGCTTTTCATGGTAAGTAGCTAGCTTTTGCCTGAGAGTGACACACAAAACCTAAATGCACTGTACACAAATTTGTGTCTGTTTTGTGTGTGTGCTTGTAGGAGATGTTTGTTTGTTTGAGGGAGAAAGAGGAGGGTTAATGAATTTATTGCTGAAAAATTCGGCATATATTTAAGAAAACATTGTAAGATGGTTCGGGACCATGAAAAAGAAAGAATCAGGTTGTATCATGGCAAGTGAGTGGATAGGAATCACTTGTTCTTATGCCACTTCACGTGATGGCATATGACAACTTTAACAATCGATTCCAATTTCATTTGCTTTTACTCTGATAGCAACCATTGCACTACTTAACTAAATCTTGGCTTCTATCTTCTTTTCAATTCGCCCCTAAACAGGACTACGCCCCTCTTAACTGTATCCATATTCTCGAACCAGGATTTCGAAGCCCGGGTCGTATGGTCTCAAAGATCCATAGTCCGGTATGTTAATATAAAATATTAAAATAATAACTGGTACAGTTGACCAGGTGAATGTACGGTCAAATGCAGGTTTGACCGTTAACCCCTAAACAGGACTACACCTCCTTCGATGCTGAGAGTAAGTCGATGCAATGAACCAAATCACTTGTTCTTGTGCCACTTCATGTGATGGCAAGTAAGTGGATAGGAATCACTTGTTCTTGTGCCACTTCACGTGATGGCAAGTGACAACTTTGACAATCGATTCCAATTTCATTTGCTTTTACTCTGATAGCAACCATTGCACTACTTAACTAAATCTTGGCTTCTATCTTCTTTACCGTTAACCCCTAAACAGGACTACGCCCCTCTTAACTGTATCCATATTCTCGAACCGCGATTTCGAAACCCGGGCCGTACGGTCTCAAAGATCCATTGTCCGGTATGTTAATATAAAATATTAAAAAAATAACAGGTACGGTTGACCAGGTGAATGTACGGTCAAACGGAGGTTTGACCGTTAACCCCTAAAGAGGAATACGCCCCTCTTAACTGTATCCATATTCTCGAACCAGGATTTCGAAGCCCGGGCCGTACGGTCTCAAAGATCTATAGTCCGATATGTTAATATAAAATATTAAAAAAATAACCGGTACGGTTGACCAGGTGAATGTACGGTTAAACGCAGTTAACCCCTTTTAACTGTATGTTAATATAAAATATTACAAAAAAGTTATATTTAAAAATTCCAAAAAATATAATAAATTCCAAAAAATAAATATTTGAAAATGTAAAAAAATAAAATTAATAATTATATTTAAATCGATTAGGAAAATGAGTTTAAGTTTATATATTATCAAACATTTATATTTTTAAAAGTTATTAAAAATAATTTAGGTGGACAAAATGACACTTTAATGTCATCGAGATCTTTGTCTGAACATCTTCACTTCAGTTTTACACCCACTTTTCAAACACCTCCTTCGTCCTCCTCCGTCAATTCACCTCCACCTCCGTCCTCCTCCGTCCTTCTCCGTCCACCTCCACCTCCATCCACCTGTGCTCTGTGCTCCACCTCTGTCCTCTGTGCTCCACCAGATCTGTACCATCTTCACTCCACTACACTGCGACACCTCCGTCCTTGCATCTCATCTTCGTAGTTTTGAAGCAGCACCATCTTCGTAGTTTCAACGAGCTCCATCGACATCACCATTAAGGTATTTTTGATGAAATTTGTTTCAAAAGATTGAAATTAGGGTTCATACTTGTATTTGGGGATCTGAGTAATTGTGTTAGTGTTTGAAATTGTGTTTGTTTGTCTGAGAAATTAGTCTATTATGCTCCAACTCTATCTCCCTTGACTGACTTCAAATGTCCAGCTAAACTAAATGTATGTGTTAGTGTTTGTTGATTTTAACAAGTAAATTGTGTTAGTGTTAGTTTGAAATTGTGTTTGTCTGTCTGAGAAATTAGTCTATTATGCTCCAACTCTATCTCCCTTGACTGACTTCAACTGTCCAGCTAAACTAAATGTATGTGTTAGTGTTTGTTGATTTTAACAAGTAAATTGTGTTAGTGTTAGTTTGAAATTGTGTTTGTCTGTTTGAGAAATTAGTCTATTATGCTCCAACTCTATCTCCCTTGACTGACTTCAAATGTCCAGCTAAACTAAATGTATGTGTTAGCGTTTGTTGATTTTAACAAGTAAATTGTGTTAGTGTTACTATGTGCTGATTACATTTGTTTTTTTTAATTTTAAAAGATGGACAAGTCTTGGATGAATGCTGATAGAAGAACAAAAGAGTTCCAAAGAGGAGTGGACGAATTGTTGATGTTTGCATTGGAGAACGGAAAGGATGCAAATAAAATCAGTTGCCCCTGTGTTAAATGTAACCATAGTAAATCATGGCAAGCTCGAACTGTGAGGGGCCATCTTTTCCAGAATGGCATCGATGAGACCTACACGTGTTGGATTTGGCACGGGGAGGTCATGATAAGTGGATTTTATATCCACTATTTTGCATTCCATTCGTACTTAAAACGATTGCGAGTTCTCAAGTTTCGTGTTAGTTTGATGTGTTTTCATTTAATTTGTGTAGGTTGCATAGTCGGGCGGCATTGGTGGTGTTGGTGAAGTATTGGTGGTATTCTGTGAGCTTAAAGTAGAAATTACAGGAAGTCTAGGGCAAGAGAACTCGGGAATTTGAGCTCAATGCGCATTCATCACTGTTTTGGCCATATCTTGAGTTCTAGAAGTCCGTTTGAGGCCCGTAAGCTGTCCACGCGAAGAGGAGAGAAATGTCTACAAATCTGTCCAGGGAAGCAGAGGCGCAGCTGCGCTCTAGAGGGCGCTGTTGCGCGGGACATAGAGGCGCAACTGCGCTCGATCAGGCGCAATGGCGCATGTTGGAGTGGCGCAACAGTGCTCGTTTAGGCGCAAGGGCGCGTTGTTTGTGTGCATTCCAGGAGAATTGAAGCGCAGCGGCGCTCTTTGAGGCGCTATGACGCTTGGGTGTTTTTTTTGGCAGATTTCTTTTGCTTTATTTCGGGTCACAAATGTTTGGGCCTATTTTAATTAGGGTAACAGCTGAACCTTATATGTAATATAGAGACCTAAAAACAACATCTATCGTTGTTCTTAGTTTTTCTTAGCGATTATCAACACTTTTCATCTAGATTTCAAGAACATTTTTTCAAGGAAATTCTCCAAGCTAGTGACAAGCAAGGATTATTCTTTGGAACCTTTGTACTCTTCTATTTTGGGGATTTATTTCTAAACCTTATTTCTTCTTCCATATTTACTTGCTTATTTTAGAATTATGTTTTCCATAGAACCCATGATGACAATTAGGTCAATTATGGGCTAATTCGTTATCATGGGGTTTTAATGAATTTTTCTATGGATTCTAGTAATTGAGTGTTATTTATGCCTTGGTGTGTGATTGAACGTATTGATTGCCTAGTATGTTTATGCTTATTCGTTATAAGTGAGTCGCGAACACTTGTAATTGTTTGTTTAATCCTAGTGAATGCGAAAGTGGATCTAAGGTTTAGAACAATTCATGCTAGCATAGGTTTTTTTTGCATGTGAAGAACATGTATTAATTTGTGGTGTAATTCTAACAGTCTTGCATCGACTATGTGATTTAATGGGTGCTTGATTTTCAACCGGTATGTGTTCAATTGCTATAGACATATAGGGACTACACATATTTGGTGACTACTTGACTTCTATCAATTGTGGATGATCAGTAGGATGGTATATGCACAACGAAAGTTGGTGTGTATCAGTTTAGTGCATCTAATCAGTAATCAACTCTATCACATACTGGGTTAAAGGGCATAAGATTCTAGATGAAGTGGTTAATGAAATTGAAATCCCATGTTTGTTTTTATAAAGTAAAAGTTAAGTTATTTTCTCGTAATTTCAATAGTTGATAATTAATCATTAGTTAAATCAAAACCAAAATTGTGATTGTCTTAGCAGTGAGTGTAAATCATAAGCTGGTGTATAAGTGAACGAAACGAACAAATTTGAGTCTCTGTGGGAACGAATCCTATTTACCATATATTACTTGTTGACCACGTTCTCTTGCGTGAATAAGTGCGAACAAGTTTTTGGCGCCGCTGCCGGGGACTCGGTTCATTGTTTGTTTAGTTTATGATCTTGTCATCAATTTGGGTTAAATTCACTGACTCGGACATTTTTTTTCTTTTTATTTGATGGATTATTGGGAGCAGGAATTTGTAATTGTTTGTGAGCTGTGTGCATGTGGACATTACACTCATCAATGTGAGTATAACAGAAACCGGCCAAATTTCAGCTGGGACTACAATCAGAGTGGTATGGAGCAATTCCAATATCCATCCTACCCGCTCCAAAATCAACAGTTTGAAGATGAGCCATACAATCCAGGGGGAATTCAGCAGCAACAGGGGCAACAATTTCAGCATCAGTATGCCCCAGTGCATCAACACTTTCAACCTCCTGAATTTCAGCAGCATCAATTTCAGACTTGGTCTATCCAACAGTCGACCGAAGAAGCTGAATTAGAAGAATTGAGGTTGATGGCTAAAAGCAATGCATTGTCTCTCCAGACAATAGGAAATCAGATTGGTCAATTAGCAACCTTGCTAAACAGTCTTCAGGGAACCCTTCCAAGTGACACGAGAGACCTAGAGGCAGAGCAGGAGGACAATAACATGCCTATCAATCTTGATGAGCCATTCTTAGCCACGGGTGAGACTTTGATCGATGTTCAGAAAGGAGAGTCTGAGGGCGAAGATGAGGAAGAAGCAGAACAGGAAGCTGATAAGGAAGAAAGGTCAGAAAATGCAGTTCTGAATATTCAGCCACAACCACATCCTTTGCAATCTGAAAATGTTGAAGATGTTGAGAAGAAGAATTTTGAAATTGTGTTAGTTGAGAGCCATGAACTTGTTGAGGTGTCTCAATTAAATTCTGAACATGAAGGATATGTGGAAGAATCTTCAACAATATCAATGAAGGATGTTCTGGTTTATGATAAATTAGAGGATAACAAGCATCTAACGTTGTTAGAGGATAATTCGCAAAGTGTTGGAATGATGCATTGTTTCGAGTCACTAGAAGTGCTATCTGCCGAAGGCAAACCTCCAAAAGCCTCTATCAAGGAACCACCTGACTTGGAACTACAGTTGATATCCTCTCAATCTCAGGAGTTTGATTCGCGTTCATTTGTATCATCTTCTATCATCATCTCAGCAGAATTACCTCCGGACAAGAATTTTGAAAGGGTTATTTCAAATTTTCGTGACAGTATGCGCTCTGCAGATATGCAAAATTTTTTAGTGGACAATGCGATTTGTTTTGTTGAGAAGTAGAGAAGGTTGACATCTCCAACCTTATCCACTATTATCTCAGCAGATTTACCGCCTGATAAGGAAGAAGTACGTTTGGCGGCTTTACAAAAGCATACAGGTAGTGGATGGATGATTTCAGATAATCAGGATATCATCTATTCGTTGGTTATTCAAATATGGTGTGGGAACAATGTCACGGGCACTTTGGAAGAGCGAAGGAGGTTGAAGCTTGTCATCAATGACGTTGCTCCGAAGAAGATCATTAAATGGCCTTATAGAGTTACGGTGCAGAAATTTTTCAAGAGGAAAATTGTGGCCAAGTCTAGCTAAAGACGTTAAAGAAAGGCGCTTCGTGGGAGGCAACCCATGATTTCTTGCTTTCGAATAAAACAACAGTTGTGTTGGAGTCTTCACGTCTATCCATCACCAGACACACCACCCGAGGAGGGTGGAGATGCCGACGACTATGGGAGTATCTCTTGTACCCTTTTATTTTACCTTCAATGAGGACATTGAAGTTTTTAAGTTTGGGGGTGATTTTAGGGTATCAAGAGTCATTGCATTGCATATAGTTGCATATTCATGCATATTCATGTTAGTATTTGTGCATTTAGCTTTGCCATGCCATTTAGATTGCATTTAGGATGCCATGTCATATAGCTTTAATTAGGATTGTAATATTATGTTGTTCATGCATTTCATGCATTTCATATGATTCCACTTGAGTGTCTGTTTTTGGCTCGATAGGTCGACGTTAATTTGAGTGTGATGACAATGAATAGAGGGTTGATTTAAGTACTTATGAAATTGACTTGCATGTGTCGGGAACACAATCTTTTCACGGTCTCACTGTTTGCTTTTGAGCTAGATTGAGTCATACCTTGTTTGGCTGTTGAGAATTAATCACTTATTTATATCTAGAATTTTCGTTATTCCCTTGATGGCGTAGGAGCACTTAAGTATAAGTTTGGGGGGAAACAGGGATTTCATGCTAAGTGTCGTAGTGTAATAATGGCTAGGCGTCAAATGGCTAGTAGCCGGCTCATATTTGATATGAGTAGTCTAGGGGGTGAGACAGTGCACCCATGTGAAAAAAAAAAGCAAGAAAAAGAGTCAAAAGAAAAAAAAGAGAAAAAAAGAGAAAAAAAATATAAAAAAAAAAGAGTTGTGAGAATAAAAAAATGAGGGATTGTGAGAGTGTGTGTATGCTAATTGGCTAGGGTGAGCTCTTTAGTACTCGAGCAATTAAGTTCTAGGGGATTTTATGCCTAGTGACCTAAGACTTTTCCGGTCTGGGATCCACTAACCTAACGCTCGTTACATGGGTGCTATTGTATAAGCCTTTAGGGGTCTCACCCATTGCACGGTCAATAAGCATGTATATATGATGTTTTGTGTCGTCTTGTATAGTAAAGCATGAATCCTTGTCTACCTTGAATGATGATGGCGGTGTCTTTGAGTCATGGAGTGTCTAAAGTCTATTCTGTTTATAAACATGTGATTGTTTTGGCGAAGGATGAGTTATGCCTTTTATCTAGTTTCGAGAGTATACTTAGTGAGAAATGCACACACCACGTTTCCGAGCATGTATTGTTAGTATACGGGGCCTTAGTCGAGCTCTGTTTGGAGTTGTTGCATTCTTTGAGGCGTTTGCTTGTTGAGTTGGTTTCGGTAACTTTTGTGGGATCATTGCATTAGGACATCGCATTATCATGACATTTAATTTTTAGTTGCATTCATTCATCATTTTAGGGTTGAGTTTGCATTGCTTGAGGACAAGCAACGGTTTAAGTTTGGGGGTTTGATAAGTGGATTTTATATCCACTATTTTGCATTCCATTCGTACTTAAAACGATTGCGAGTTCTCAAGTTTCGTGTTAGTTTGATGTGTTTTCATTTAATTTGTGTAGGTTGCATAGTCGGGCAGCATTGGTGGTGTTGGTGAAGTATTGGTGGTATTCTGTGAGCTTAAAGTAGAAATTACAGGAAGTCTAGGGCAAGAGAACTCGGGAATTTGAGCTCAATGCGCATTCATCACTGTTTTGGCCATATCTTGAGTTCTAGAAGTCCGTTTGAGGCCCGTAAGCTATCCACGCGAAGAGGAGAGAAATGTCTACAAATCTGTCCAGGGAAGCAGAGGCGCAGCTGCGCTCTAGAGGGCGCTGTTGCGCGGGACATAGAGGCGCAACTGCGCTCGATCAGGCGCAATGGCGCATGTTGGAGTGGCGCAACAGCGCTCGTTTAGGCGCAAGGGCGCGTTGTTTGTGTGCATTCCAGGAGAATTGAAGCGCAGCGGCGCTCTTTGAGGCGCTATGACGCTTGGGTGTTTTTTTTGGCAGATTTCTTTTGCTTTATTTCGGGTCACAAATGTTTGGGCCTATTTTAATTAGGGTAACAGCTGAACCTTATATGTAATATAGAGACCTAAAAACAACATCTATCGTTGTTCTTAGTTTTTCTTAGCGATTATCAACACTTTTCATCTAGATTTCAAGAACATTTTTTCAAGGAAATTCTCCAAGCTAGTGACAAGCAAGGATTATTCTTTGGAACCTTTGTACTCTTCTATTTTGGGGATTTATTTCTAAACCTTATTTCTTCTTCCATATTTACTTGCTTATTTTAGAATTATGTTTTCCATAGAACCCATGATGACAATTAGGTCAATTATGGGCTAATTCGTTATCATGGGATTTTAATGGATTTTTCTATGGATTCTAGTAATTGAGTGTTATTTATGCCTTGGTGTGTGATTGAACGTATTGATTGCCTAGTATGTTTATGCTTATTCGTTATAAGTGAGTCGCGAACACTTGTAATTGTTTGTTTAATCCTAGTGAATGCGAAAGTGGATCTAAGGTTTAGAACAATTCATGCTAGCATAGGTTTTTGCATGTGAAGAACATGTATTAATTTGTGGTGTAATTCTAACCGTCTTGCATCGACTATGTGATTTAATGGGTGCTTGATTTTCAACCGGTATGTGTTCAATTGCTATAGACATATAGGGACTACACATATTTGATGACTACTTGACTTCTATCAATTGTGGATGATCAGTAGGATGGTATATGCACAACGAAAGTTGGTGTGTATCAGTTTAGTGCATCTAATCAGTAATCAACTCTATCACATACTGGGTTAAAGGGCATAAGATTCTAGATGAAGTGGTTAATGAAATTGAAATCCCATGTTTGTTTTTATAAAGTAAAAGTTAAGTTATTTTCTCGTAATTTCCATAGTTGATAATTAATCATTAGTTAAATCAAAACCAAAATTGTGATTGTCTTAGCAGTGAGTGTAAATCATAAGCTGGTGTATAAGTGAACGAAACGAACAAATTTGAGTCTCTGTGGGAACGAATCCTATTTACCATATATTACTTGTTGACCACGTTCTCTTGCGTGAATAAGTGCGAACAGGTCAGTACGGGAGAAAGTCAGCATGCCGCTGAAGATGCTTCTAGTTCTTCACAATCTGTAGATCAAAACCCGATGAAAACAGAGAATGCTGGTGATACCGATGACAATGCAGATGACGTTTCCCTAGATTCCTCGGATGTATTTAACCATATACAATCTGAACATGAACCCCTCTATCCGGGATGCGAAGGATTTACAAAGATGAAGGCTTTAGTAAAATTATATAACTTGAAAGCAAAATATCAAATCTCTGATTCTGGCTTCTCAAAAATTCTTCTTTTGGTTGGGTCTATGCTTCCAAAAGGCAACAACTTCCCTTCTTCTTTCAGTGAAGCTAAAAAAAGCTTGTGTGCTTTGGGAATGGAGTATGAAAAAATACACGTTTGCCCAATGATTGTTTAATATACCGTGGAGATAGAGATGAAGATGCGACCAGGTGCCGCATTTGTGAGGCCTCTAGATGGAAGTTGAATAAAAATGGGGATGAATTGGAAGGGGTTCCTGCCAAGGTTCTCTGGTATTTTCCGTTAATACCACGTTTGAGGAATTTGTTCAGTTCAACTCAAACAGGCAAGGAGTTGATTTGGCATGACACGGAGAGATTGAAGGATGGTAAAATGAGACATCCTGCAGATGCACAGACATGGAAGGAAGTTGACGCTAAGTGGCCTGAGTTTTCTTCGGATCCTAGAAACCTCCGGTTAGCTTTATCGTTCGATGGATTTAATCCGTTCTATAGCACAAATGTTGATTACTCATGTTGGCCAGTTTTGTTGACAATTTACAATCTTCCACCATGGATTTCTATGAAGAGGAAATATATTATGCTGTGTTTGTTAATATCTGGACCAACTCAGCCCGGCAATGATATCGATGTGTTCCTTCAACCACTCATGGAAGATTTAAAAAAGTTGTGGCATGGGAAACAAGTGTACGACGCATACAAGAAGGAGTATTTTTTCCTTAGAGCCATTTTGTTATGGACAATCAGCGATTATCCAGCCTATGGTAATTTGTCGGGCAACATTATCAAGGGTTATAACGGGTGTCCTGTATGCGTTGATAACACAAAAGCTACAAGGCTAGTTAATTGTCGTAAGTGTGTGGTCATGAGGCATCGGAGGTGGCTGCCCCGTCATCATCCATATCGCCGACAGAAACAAGATTTTGATAACACCGTGGAAAAGGAAACTGCTCCAATTCCCCTAACCGGAGAGGAGGTGCTTCAAAGAGTACAACATCTGAAGGGCCATGTCTACGGTAAGACACAATGCCAACCTCGATTAAAGAAAGGTGATGTTCGACCTATTTGGAAAAAGGTATCTATATTCTTTGAGCTTGAGTACTGGAAGTTTCTACCGGTTAGACATGTTCTCGATGTGATGCACATTGAGAAAAATATATGCGAAGCTTTACTTGGCACCATACTTAATATACCAAAGAAAACAAAAGACAAAGAATCTGTCCGTATTGACATGGCTGAAATGGGAATAAAAACCGAGTTGAGGCCAAAAACTCCAGGGAAAAAGGAGAAGTTACCATTAGCATCTTGGAATTTGACTCATTCTGAAAAAAAGGTTGTCTGCTCTTCCTTTCTTAACATGAAGTTGCCTGATGGTTTTTGTTCTAATGTTAGGAGTCTAGTTTCAATGGAAACTCTTAGACTTACTGGAATGAAATCTCATGACTGCCATATGATATTGCATCATTTGCTCCCAATTGCAATTCGGTCGTCATTGCAAAAAAGAGTCAGGAACACAATTATCAGGTTCTGCCTCTTCTTCAAGGCAATTTGTAGTATAGTTATTGAGCCTGATAAGTTGGAGAAAATGCAATCGGAATTGGTAATTACTTTATGCCAGCTTGAAAAATACTTCCCCCCTTCCTTGTTTGATCTAATGTTTCATATATCGGTGCATCTTGTACGAGAAGTTGCGCTCTGTGGACCAATTTTCCTTAGGTGGATGTATCCTTTTGAGAGATACATGAAGACATTCAAGGGATATATAAAGAATCGGGCTCGTGCAGAAGGTTGTATTGCGGAGGCCTATATAGCAGAAGAGGCGGTGGAATGTTTGGTGGACCATGACGAAGGAACAACTATCGGGGTACCGAAAATTGGTAGACATACTAAGGATGCCATTTGCAGGCCATTATCGGGTGCAACCATAATAACCCCGAGTAGGACTAATTTGCACGTAGCACATTTGTGTGTTCTCCAGAATACTAATGCAGTTACACCATTTTTCAAGTAAGCCATGAATTTAATTTCTTTATTTTCTTTATTTGCATGCATTTCTTATGTCATTTTTAATGACTCCAGTGAGCACATGGCATTTTTAATGACCAAATATCCGGAACATGAAAATGATGAAATGTGGCTAAAGAACAAGCAAAATGAGACATTCCCTAAATGGTTTAAAGAAAAGGTATTATGTGAGTTTAATAATAGTTTTGTGATTTTTTTACAACTCCCTAGCCCACATGAATCATTTTACAACTTGTTTATTTTTTTCAGATTGCTTCAAATTTGGAAGACAAAAAAGAGTTATCAAACGAGATAATATGGATCGCAGACGAACCCAACAAAGATGTTCCTACATTCAGCGGATATAGAATGGATGGGGTTACCTTTAGTACCAGGGAACGTGATGACATGCGTCAAGTTCAGTGCAGTGGTGTGTGTGTAGAAGCCGATACAATGGTTGTGCACGGTAAGGATAAAAACATTGAGCACACATCACATACATATTACGGAGTTATAACAAGTATATGGGAGTTGGACTATAATTACCTTAGGGTCCCTATTTTTCATTGTAAGTGGGTAAATATGAACACAGGCACAAAGGTAGATGACTTGGGATATACATTAGTAAATTTGAATGGGTTGGGCTTTTTAAATGATCCATTTGTATTAGCAAAACATGTTAAACAAGTTTGTTACATTGATGATCCTCTTGATAAATCATGGTCCGTTGTCTTGAAGTTACCGGAAAAAAATTACTATGACAATGAGTATGAAAATGAGGCATCTGTAGTAGCAGAACTTGAGAATGACTTTTTTATGCCCAATTTTCCGGATGTTGATGAGGAAGACATGCCTACTAGTTACATGCGAGATGATGTTGATGAACTAATACAACTTTCGTAATGTAATAAATTAATTTGTGCTCTTTAATTTGTAACAATAACTCTTGATAGATTGTCGGTTGGTTTGTTATCTTCTGTTTGGCCTTTGTTGATTAGTTGGATGCCAATTTGGTTGGTTTGTTCTTGGTTGGCCTTTGTTGCTTTGTTGGATGCCAATTTGGTAGGTTAGTCATCTTTTAAATATGTTTTTTTTTCATGTACAGTTCATTAGACAACAGTTTTAAACATAATACACTTGTCTGAGTTGAAACACACAATAGGCAAGAATCTGTTGTGTGTTGGATTAAGTTCATACAACACTATGTAAAGCATTTGTGTTAAATATCATTACACAATACCACATTGGAAATCACTTGTCTCATTCTAACAATACTTTTTACGAAGTATTGTCTATGCTTCATTCACATAATATTTCTAAAAAATGTTGTGTGTTGGATAACTGTCACACAACACTATGGAAAACATATTGTATGACTGCTACTTAGACGACAGACCTAAAAACGCTTGTCTAATCTAAAAATACTTATGCATTTACACAACACCTCTGCTTTTGCCCCATTGTGTGAATGTAGGATTAGACAATACTTTTTCGAGTAGAAAAATACTAGTTGTCTGATCATTTCGGGCAACACTTTTTCCCATGGGTGTTGTCTGAGGGGTGTCGTCTGATGCCAGATTTCTTGTAGTGAATTAGCAGTACAACATGTTTATTTAACAACTCCAAAGAGTTGGCACTTTCTATTCTGTATACGTTTATATAAGAAAAAATGCGTACATGCATATATATATATATATATATATATATATATTACTAATTATGTTTTTTTGTTTTTTATATTCGGTGCTCAATAAAAGGCTATATTGAACTGAACTTACCGTAAAAAGTGCATAAAATGTCTTAAAACTTTTTGGAAAAAAATAAGTACGACAAAATAATTTATTTTTTGATATTTACATATATTTTTGATAATTTTTTAATATTTTTTAGAATTGTACCTTCGGTGCGTAGCACGGGTACAATGCTAGTATATATAATTTTTTTTTTTTTTGCAATTTGACTTTTGTTAAGAAAAGCTATTTGCAATTTTATTAAACTAAGTTTCAAAATTGCAAAAATAGTACAAATTAGGGCAACCCTTCCCCCTGTCCAGCCGACTTGACACCCCTTTTTTTTAAGATGGGGTGATTTTGGTGGATTTGGGTTGCAAGACCCCGCAGGGGTCATATATTCAACTGAATATGGCCCCTGGCGGGGCCTTGCAACCCAAATCCACCAAAATCAACCAACCTTAAAAAAAATTGAATGTGGTTGCATTGAGTTGCATGTGGTCCTGGCGGAATTAGGTATACGTACATGTTAAAATGTCATATAAAAGTAATATAGGATTTCTACAATAACCCATTATCTAAATTTTCTTAATGGTATATTAAGATTAAAAAATATTCGTAATTTGTCAAAATCTTCTCTTTTCAATGGGGGTTAAATATCAAAGTGGTCACTAAAGTGAAGTCCATATATCATTTTACTAATCAATCTCAACAGGGTATCATTTAAATCACTAAAGTCATAATAAATATCAAACAGATAACTCTAAATATGTGTTCGAAAAATAAAAACAATTTTTTGTTGATTTTGCACATTTTTTTTGAATGCTACCGCAAACAAATAAAAAGTTGTTAAATTCTAGTATTTCAGATAATATATTTAGAATTTAAAAGTCTATTTACTATTTATTTTTAATTAAAACAAGAAAAATGACTATAAAATTAAAAATATATAGTAAATGAATTTTTAAAAATCGAAATATATTATCAGTAATACTAGAATTTAAAAACGTTTCATTTGGTTGTTGTAACATTCAAGAAAAATGTGCAGAATCGACAAAAGATTATTTTTAGTTTTCAAACACATATTTAGAGTTATTATTTTGATATTTATTATGACTTTAGTGATTCAAATGATACCCCATTGAGATCGGTGAGTAAAATGATATATGGATTTTACTTCGGTGACCACTTTGATATTTAACCCTTTCCATGGGTATTAATAAGTTGTTCTATCAGCTCTATTCTCTTAGCCTTATAAGTTGATATTTAACCCTTTCAATGGGTATTAAGATCACAGCCTCCCTTTCTTCTCCGGCGGTGGCTTCTCCACCGGCCGGAGGTTTTAACTTCGTTTATTTTATTCACTTACAGTCTTCTCTTCGCTAGATCTAAAGCACTCTCTATTTTCGGAGTTATTGATTTCCTTCATACACTAGCAACTTCACTTCCTCTTTGAATTGAAGATTCAGGGATACTCTTTTCCCTCTTCTATTAATCCCATAGGGTTTGGGGTTTTTAATGAGGTTTTTACGCTATGTCTATGTATCAAAATCAACTACTCTTGTTTGAGGTGTTTTTCTATTAAAGATCTAGAACTTTCTTTCTTCTTTTATTTAAAGATCTCTTCTGCCTCTCCAACTTAGTAGGTATTAAATCAACATTAATAATTTGTTTAATCACCCCAGTCGATCTTGCCGGTTTTGAACACAAACTATCTTGGATGTGCTTGTTTCCGGTATCTTCGATTTCAACTCAAGTTGTCTTTCCCTTCCCTTCTCATCATCGACTACTATGGGTTCTTCTGTCACGACGGCGCGTTACTTGGTGGCGCGTGCAGAGGTTCACGGTATCTTTTCTGGGAGAATACCGGGGTGTCAAACAGTGGTGGTTAAAGCTCAGTGTTTGGAGGCGTCGGAGGCTGACCTCAGTTTGGTAGATCCGGCGGTGAAGATATGTTATACTCCTTTTCTTATTCAGCTTTCATTGTGACCTTTAGTTGAGGAAAACAAACAACTCTTCTCTAATACCTTGGGTCTTGTTATAATCTCCAGCAGTGGTAGACTTTAGGTTCATCAGAAACAAGTAGTAGGTTCACCAGGAACACTTAGGACTCGGGAGTTAGAAACAAGACTAAATGGGAGGGAATTTGTTGTGTTCGATTCCTATTCTAAGTGATCGATGGAGGTGTGATGGAATTGTCGGAATGTTTGTCCTCTCCTATTCTTCCGGGCATTAGCTACATAGTCTCATCTGTTGCGACGATGTGTAACCGCAAGGTGAAGCGTGTTGTGAGTTTTTTGTCTCAGTGGTAAGTTGTTCGAAACCATGAAATTGATATAGATGAGTGCAAATCTTTTCGGGGAGTTGATTACTATGCTTTGCTCAAGACGATACTGAAGTGGGTTTTGGTCTTTCCAGCGTTAACTTCATTTCAGCCACCATTTTTTCCGGCTAGATACAACTGATACTGAGAGCAATGATTATTTGAGGCTTCCTCGCTCGTGCGTCCCTCCTGATTTTTGGTCATTGCATTGGGTACCTAAAAGCGTGTCAAGTGATGGTGAGGCTTTTTATGTGCTCGTTATTTGTGTGCCTAAAAATTGGGTATTTGTAGTAGAATTTTGAAAGTATGTCAAGTGGTGGTGGTGCTTTCTTAAAAAATCTGCTCCGAGTTTTTAAGATGTCAAGTGATGTTGATGTTTTCTACAAAATAGCAGTTTGCATTTTGTGTAGCTATTGGTCTGTGTTAGTTGTTTTAGTCTTCCGGTGACTTTATTTCAGAGGTTGTAACATCTATGTAATAGCCTTCGGGCTCATTATAATAAAATTTGGCCTATCAAAAAAAAAGTTCGTTGAATTTTGTAGGACTTTGTCAAAGGTGTTTATGGTGACATAACTTCGTGAACATTTTCGTGTACAAAGTTTGGAGGCGATTTCGGCAAAACTCAGACAAGACCCGCAAAATTTAACAAGTCGTGTCATCCAAACTAAACAAACTGGGAACAACATGTCAGGTAATAACACAATAATGACATAATTGGTACTCCCTCCGTCCCATAATGTTTTTTCTATTTTGATTGAACACGTTTGCCAACGCACACTTTTGATCGTTAATATCTTGAATTTCGTATTAGTATTAAATATAAAAACTTCATTGTATTAAAGTACTCATAAATACGAATCCAATAAGATCACTCATGACTATATTTGGTCTTATGGGTTAGACGTAAATTAGTATAATTTGTCTTATGTTATGAACAGTGCCAACATATGAAACAAGAACATCATTAAGGGACGGAGGGAGTATAAAATAAGTGGACTAATTTTCAGGTAAAAATTTCATATTTTGATAATTTATTTTATATAAGCATTTAATATATGTTTGATAACTTTTTTAGAGTTATGAATGTTTAACTTTATCTTAAAATAAGTTAACTTATTCTCCAATGTTTTCAAAACAGTGCCAATCATTATATAGAAACTCATTGGATACAACTTGTTATAAGTTCAATAAATTATTAACAATTTTTTTAATACTAATTTTGTTGATAATTTTAGTTAATATTGTTGAAAATATTCTAATATTTAACATATTTGATCTATCCCAAAATATGTAAAGATGCACATAATTTGTTACTGGACAGAGGAAAAATTCATGGTACAAAAGTAAGTAAAAATGCATCATGTACATTATTATTATATTAAAAATAATTTTAGTTTTAACAACTTAAAATAATACTCCCTCTGTCCCTATGGTTGTTTATAGGGGTGTACACGGTTCGGGTTGGGCGGGTTGGACGAATTTTTTGACCCAACCCAATTTAATCGGCTTGAAAATTTTTCAACCCAATCCACTAAAATTAAATTCATAATCCAATCCAATCCAACCCAATCAGTTTGGATTGGTTTGGATCGGTTTGGACGGGTTATGAATAAATATTAAAAAAAACTGCATAAAAAATTGTTATTATTTTTGTGGTTGCTGAAAGAATTAATGAAAGGTTTCAGCATATGTTTAAAAAATTTAACGTACAACTTGCATTTCATAGTTTCTATAACAGATAAAGTGTTGTTACTTTCTCTCAGTAAGCTTCATGCATTTTAATGGTTTGCATGACAAAATACATGAATATACATGATTGGTACAAAGACTTGAGCACGTAGCAATAGTCACTCTGCTTTCAATCTTGATAGGCTCATAATACTTTCGAACACTTCTGGGTACATGAAACACTTCTGGATAAATGGGGAAGAACAACAATCAGATCTAAGGTTGAATATTTGAATTAGTGTCGCGACTTAGGCTTAAGAGTTTTTATAGCAATGAGATCTAGGTTTTGAATACTTGTTGTTGTTGGGTTGGGTCAATATTTCCTATTAGTCTGGGTCGTCTACTACTAATTTGTATTTTAACTGAACTGGGTCAATGTAAATGGGCCATTGTAATAATGGATCATGGATATAAAAAATATTTTATTAAAATTAATTTATTTTTTAATCGGGTTGGGTTGGTTCAGGTAAAAAAAATTAAAACCCGTACCCAACCCATTTAAATCGGGTTAACATTTTTTCAATCCAATTATATATCGGTTTAAAAAAAAATCGGTTTGGATCGGGTAGAATAGTGTCGGTTTGGATCGGTTTGGTCGGTTTTATCAACCCATGTACACCCCTAGTTGTTTATATGGGGGATGGAGAGACCAAGAAACTGTGAAAAAAATGAGTAAAGTTAGATGAAAAGTGGGTAAAGTGGTGGGACCTATTAATATTTAATTATAGATTTGAGATAGTGGAGGAAAGTAGTGGGTGTAATAGTGTGTTTTATTGTTAAATATATGAGATAGTGGGTGTAATAGTGGGAGAAACTTACTAATTTTTGGAATGTAAAGAAATGAGAGGGACACCCCAAAATAGTAACTGTAAAGAAATGAGAGGGATAGAGGGAGTAATAGTACATTATTTTTAAAACATAACCAGTTATTATAGGCCATTTTATTGGAGTAATTCAATTTTTTTTACATAATTATTAATTATTATTTATACTAGCAGATAACCCGTGCGAAGCACGGACCGTGATCAAATATCTTAAATTTCTAATTTCTAATTTTTTTAAATAAAACTATTTATCATATTATTTTAATTAAATGATTTATGACATTTACTTATTTTGATACTAATATTTTTTTTTGAAAAAAATCCATGGATCTGTTGATCATAATTTAATTATCGACAAAATTATAGGATCTAGATCAAGAGAGAACCAAACAATAAAAGAGAACTGATGAACAATTATTAATAGTTGGATTACTTCCTCAACTGTCTAGATTCAGTTTATTTTTAAATAAATTTTTAAGGGTATTTTTGAAAATAAAAGCTACACTATTATTTCACTTAATTGAAATAAGAAAATTTAATTAGTGATTCATTTATTAAAAATCTTTTACTATTATTAATAATTTTTATCTTACGTAACTTTTGGTTGATTTTTTTCATTTTTTTCAATTTTATACCATAACTTGAGTATTTTCACAAAAGTTGATAACAATATTGGAAAATTTCAATTTTATACCATAACTTGAGTATTTTCATAAAAGTTGATAACAATATTGAAATTTTTTTTATGATGTTAATGGAGGATTTTGTGATTGATGTTGGTGTATGATTATAACTGTAATCAAATATGCATTATCTCTAAATTATATATTTTTTGTTTTTGGACAATTTTGCCCATGATCTATATAAAATAAAATCTTAGAGCCCCAAGTTGTATATAATACGACTTTTATTTCGATTGTTAGTTAATAGACTCCTAGTATATAAGTTCACTATTAAATTAAATTAATATTTAATATTATTATTTTAATTAATTAAGTTTATATAACTTCACTCTAGTAATATAAGATTAGTTATATTATTAATTGTGTTTATTATTAATCTATTATAGATATTTTTTAAATATTAATTAATGGAGTTCTAAGTTCTATATTATACAATATTCTCGATTTTTATTTCAATTTTTAATTAATGGACTTCTAGTATATAACTTCATTATTAAATTAAATTAATATAATATCATGATTTTAATTAAATTAATATTTAATATTATGATTTTAATTAAGTAAATTAATTTAATATTTAGTGGCATACCATTAAAAAGTTTTCTGATTTTAATAAAGAGTATTGATTATTTGGGTGATGGCCCTTTGTATCACAATTTGAATGAAAATGGCCCAAAATATCACAATTATGAAAAATGGCCCTTTCTATCACTCAAAAACGCAACTTTATCATGGGTTTTTAAAAAACGCATTTTAATGTTACGTTTCACTATTAATTTTTTTAAAAAAATTAGAAAACGCATCTTTAACATGAGTTTATGTAAAAACGCATTTTAATGTTGCCTTACATGAAAAATAAAAAAAATCAGAAAATCAACAACGCAATTTTAACATGCGTTTTCAGAAGGAAAAAAACACGCGCATGATTATTTTGGGCCCATGATTTCTCGGCCCAATACCAGAATCAGTAGTTGAGTAATTTTTTCAGAAAACGTGACTTAAACTTGCGTTTAGGAGTGATAGTAACGGCCATATTTTCAGATAGTCATATTTTGGGCATTTTATCTCCAAATTGTGATTATAAAGGCTTTTTCTCTGATTATTTTATCCAACCATATTTTAGCGGTTGTATTGTCTTATCATGGCAAAGAAAATATGATGGTGCATTTTTTTGACTCCTAAGTCCTAACTCGCTAATTGATGAAATTCATGTTTTTATGAATCATTTTTGGTGGGGTTCAAATAGTTCAATTCACAAATTTGAGTGGCAAAAATGGGAGAAGTTATGTTTACCAAAATCCATTAGGCATTGCTTTTCAGGGACCTCCGGAGTTTCAAACAAGCATTACTCGCAAAACAGTGTTGGAGATGGTACAGCGTAAGAAAAATACTTCAAGCATTCTGATGTCCTAGAAGCTACCTGGGGTACGATCCTAGCTATTCTTGGTGAAGTTTAAGTGATGTTAAATCACTGTTGAAAGAGGGATGGCCGGACGGGGATGGAGTGTTGGGTAATGGGCTGAACATAAATGTTGGGCAAAAACCATGGATTTATGACAAAAGTTCAGCCATCAACCAAGTTCTCGTAGCAATATATTGTTAGGAGTTGTCCCACATCGGTTGTGGGAGGGGCAGATAGCTAGTTTATAAGCAAGCCAGGCTCGGCCCAAAGCGGACAATATCATGTTGGAAATAATCTAATCTAAACTTGTCTTTGATTGTCAAAGGTGGTAATCAGCTGAGTTGGTTGATATATGAATAAAGATTTTGATTGGAATGATATCTCTGATTGGAGATAATCGAATAAGTTGCTGTCAAACCAGTTTGTTAGGATTGCTTCTGTTTAGATCCTAGTTTCTAGGAGTCATTTCCTTTTGTCATTTCATTTCTCTGTTCCTTGTTTTCTATATATTGTAATCGTCTTTGCTTGAATAAATGAGAAGAAAGTAGTTAAGCCATTCTCTTTGTGTTCTCCAGTTTTATACACTCTTGTATACAGTTTGTTTTATCCAATAATCTGGTATCAGATCTATGGATACAGGCAAGGCAAAGAATGGTTCTGTTGGGTTGACGTATCCTACGTTAACCAGGGAAAACTATACAGCGTGGGCGTTGAAGATGCGTGTGTTCATGCAAGCACAAGGAGCGTGGATTGCAGTGGAGCCAAGTGACCCAAAAGCTACGATGGAAGAGAAGAATGATAAGGTAGCCTTGGCAATGATATACCAAGGCATACCCGAGGATATGCTGTTGTCCATTGCAGAGAAAACAACGGCAAAAGGAGCATGGGAGGCCATCAAGACTATGTGTCTTGGTGCAGATCGAGCCAAGCAAGCTAAAATACAAACCTTGAAAATGGAGTTTGAAGCACTAAGCATGGGAGATGCTGATAAGCTGGATGACTTTTATATGAAAATAAATGGAATCGTGTCAAATATGCGTACACTAGGAGAAGTGGTCGCAGAAAGCTATGTAGTTAAGAAACTACTACGCTCAGTGCCATCGAAGTTCTTACAGATTGCCTCCACTATTGAACAGTTTGGAAATCTGAACACTATGACAATGGAAGAGGTTGTAGGTTCCTTGAAGGCTCACGAGGAGAGAATTAAAGGACAAACAGATACAGGGGGAGGAAAACTGCTACTCACTAAGGAGGAATGGATTGAACGTGAAAAAGAAGATGAAAGTAAACTATTGCTCACAAGGGAGGAGTGGGCAAGACGCTCAAACAAAAGTGGTACTGAGACATCACAGAAAAACAGGGGATTTAATCGAGGAGCTCGTGATAAAAGCAAAGTACGATGTTTTAACTGCAATGCTTTTGGTCACTATGCATCAGAATGTAAGAAGCCAAGATGTGGTGAGGTTAAAGAAGAAGCAAACATGGTGCAAATAACTGATGATAAACCTGCTTTGTTAATGGTTGAAAGCACGAAGGAAGAAAAGGGTACATTATTGATCAATGAGGAATAAGTCACGCCTAAGTTAAATCAGAGAGAGGATACGAAGGAGATGGATTCTAACTTATGGTATTTGGACAACGGTGCAAGTAACCATATGACGGGCCAATTTTCAAAATTCCACAAGCTCGACACAAATGTGACTGGTCAGGTCAAGTTTGGTGACGGATCGATGGTTCAAATCAAAGGGAAAGGATCAATAATCTTGAAGTGCAAAAACGGAGAAAACAGAATTCTAAATGAGGTATACTACATTCCATCCCTTCGAAGTAATATTATTAGTCTTGGACAACTTTCAGAAGCTGGATATGGAATAACTCTTAAAGGTGAATATCTTTGGGTACATGAGAGCAAAGGTGGCCTGTTAATGAAGGTAAAGCGATCTCAAAATCGCTTGTATAAGATCATCATCCACAGTGGCGAGGCGAGCTGTCTAATGGCAAGGTGTGACAATGAAAGTTGGTTATGGCATACACGATTGGGCCACACAAACTTTAAGGCTTTGCAACTCATGTCTACAACAGATATGGTGCATGGAATGCCCAAGATCAATCAGCTAGGAGAAGTCTGTACTGGATGCTTAATGGCAGAACAGACTAGAAAGTCATTTCCACAAAAATCAAGTTTCACTGCTAAGAAGGTGCTCGAACTAGTTCATGGGGATTTGTGTGGACCCATAACACCTTGTACTCCTGGAGGTAACAAGTACATATTTGTTTTAATTAATGATTATAGTCGAGTAATGTGGACATATTTGTTGAAGAATAAGAATGAAGCATTTGATGCTTTTAAGCGATTTCGTGCTTTGGTTGAGAATCCAGGGAAGAGAATTATCACTTTCAGAACGGATAATGGGGGAGAATTCACTTCAAGAGAATTCACTCAATACTGCGAAGAGGCTGGAATCATCATACATTTCTCTGCACCTTACTCACCACAACAGATTGGTGTGGTTAAGAGACGTAACAGAACTTTGATTGAAATGTCACGAAGTTTATTGAAAGAAACAAATATGCCAGATTATTTTTGGGGAGAAGCTGTTCGACATGCCACATATATGATTAACAGGCTCCTTACTCGTGCTATAACTGGGATCACACCCTATGAGGCTTGGTCGAAGAAAAAGCCTCATGTAGATCACATAAGAGTTTTTGGGTGTGTGGTACATATGAAAACACCTCCAGTAAACTTAAAAAAGTTGGACAACAGAAGCAGAATTGTTGTTTATCTAGGTAAGGAACCAGGGACCAAGGCTTTCAGACTTTACAACCCCGAGACAAAAACTGTTTGTTTGAGTCGTGATGTTGTGTTCGAAGAAGGGAAGGCTTGGGATTTGTCTGAAGAAATTAAAGAATCATTGACAAAGTTGGGAACTTTCACTGTAGATACAAATGTCAGTGAGACACCAAGTCAAGGTGCTCAAAATAGTGAAGTTGTTACAAGCGATAGTGAAGCCAGTTCTGTGTCAAGATCTTTGTCTGAAAATGAGAGTGACATCCCTGGAAGTGACACACAAAGCTCAATCTCTGGAGGAGAAAGATTAGTTGAAGGTACGCCAGAGTTTACGGGTACTGCTTCTGGAACTACTTCGAGTTCAGAATCTGAGGACAGACCTCGAAAGTACAGGCAATTGAAAGAAATCTATGATGAGACTATACCTTTTGAGCTCGAAGATGATGAACTATATCTAATGGGAATAGATGAACCATCTAATTATTCTCAGGCAGCAAAAGGGAGTGAATGAAGGAAAGCCATGGAAATTGAAATGGAGGCAGTTGAGAGAAATGGAACCTGGAAATTAACAGAACTACCTCGAGGTCGTAAAGCCATTGATTTAAAGTGGATTTACAAGAATAAGCGTGATGCAAATGGGAACATTATCAAGCACAAAGCTAGGATTGTAGCGAAGGGTTATGCACAGAAGCATGGCATTGACTTCGATGAAGTCTTTGCACCTGTCACTCGAATTGAGACAATACGACTATTGCTTGCACTTGCTGCTAAAGGAAACTGGGAAGTGCATCATCTCGATGTCAAAACAGCTTTTTTGAATGGAGAAATCGAGGAGGAGGTTTATGTAAAACAACCTGATGGATTTGTTAAAAATGGAAAAGAGCATCTTGTTTACAAGCTCATTAAGGCCTTATACGGTCTTCGACAAGCCCCAAGAGCTTGGTACTCGAAGCTAAACAAATGCTTGGAGGAGTTAGGTTTTGTCAGGTGTGCATACGAACAAGCAGTGTATACAAAGAATGTGGGAAATGAAGTATTGATAATTGGAGTCTACGTCGATGACCTTCTTGTGACTGGAGCAAACGTGACGACTATAATAGAGTTCAAGAGGCAGATGGCAAGCAAGTTTGATATGAGTGACTTAGAAAAACTAACCTACTACCTTGGCATTGAAGTTGAACAGGGTGATGGTTTTATTCAGCTGAAACAAACGGGGTATGCTAAGAAGATTCTCAATAAAGCTGGTATGTTACACTGCAACTCGACCAAAGTTCCTATGCATCCTATGGAAGTTATAAATAAAGACGAGGGAGGAACAGAGGTTAACCCTACAGAGTTTAAAAGCATAATTGGGGGTTTGAGATATCTTGTTAACACCAGACCTGATATAGCATATTCTGTGGGCATTGTAAGCAGGTTTATGGAGAAACCAACACTGATACATCTAGCAGCAGCTAAACGCATACTTCGCTATGTAAATGGAACGCTCGATTATGGTTTGATTTACTCCAGGATAGTGAAAATGAAGTGTTAATTGGCTACTCAGATAGCGATTTGGCTGGCAATGTGGAGGACAGGAAAAGTACTGGGGGCATGGTGTTCTACCTCAACAAAAGTCTTATAACATGGGCTTCGCAGAAACAAAGATGTGTTGCACTCTCATCTTGTGAGGCTGAGTTCATGGCAGCCACTGCAGCAGCTTGCCAAGCTGTTTGGTTGAAGAAATTGCTATCCCAGATTACTGACTGTGATATTGGCCCTGTTACATTGTTCATTGATAACAAGTCTGCGATTGATTTAACAAAAAATCCTGTTTTTCATGGTAGGAGCAAACACGTAGACGTTCGGTATCATTTTATACGCGAATGTGTGGAGAATGGAGAGATAGTTGTGAGGCATGTATGCACTGAAGAGCAACGAGTTGATTCCCTTACTAAAGCTCTTACTGCTGTGAAATTCGAAGCTATGAGAAGTTTGCTTGGAGTCAAGAAATGCATTCAGACAAGTTGAGATTAAGGGGGAGTTTGTTGGAAATAATCTAATCTAAACTTGTCTTTGATTGTCAAAGGTGGTAATCAGCTGAGTTGGTTGATATATGAATAAAGATTTTGATTGGAATGATATCTTTGATTGGAGATAATCGAATAAGTTGCTGTCAAACCAGTTTGTTAGGATTGCTTCTGTTTAGATCCTAGTTTCTAGGAGTCATTTCCTTTTGTCATTTCTCTGTTCCTTGTTTTCTATATACTAGCATAATAACCCGTGCGAGGCACGGGTCATTTTTCAGAAATTGATAGAGAGATTTTCCAGAAATTGATAAAGAGGTCGAACTTATGTAAAAAAAATTTTCACTTCTTACTAAAAAACATAAGTAGCACAATGATTTGGAGGAATATTTATATAGAGAAGGTTGTTGGTTCAATTCCCCACAAACACAAAAATAAATTAATTTTTATCTTCAAAATAAGGGAGTGGCAATTAATGTAATTTTGTAAAATACAAGGGTAAAATAGTAAATTCACAGGGGGTTTATTGGCTCAAAATACCCCTAAAAAAACCCCTTGTTCTCCTATTATATATAGAAGATGATGATTTCCAGTTTTATACACTCTTGTATACAGTTTGTTTCATCCAATATATCATACTATTGGTAACTTTCAACTACAGAAATTAAATTTTCACGAACAACACTAATCATTCTCTGACATGTTATTTCACATAGACATATATTTTTTAGGTCTGAGCTATTATTCAACATATTTTTACCACAACACTTAATTTTTAAATCCTTCTTAAGACGAGAATTTATCCGAACTAGCTAGATTACAAGACCAGAAACTGAAACTGCTATGGCACGAAGCGGATAAAGCTTTTCAACAGTGATCCCGAAATTCTCCACCATGTCCAATTCATTTGGCGCGATCCCACCTTCAAGTTCCCAGTCAAAACAGTTTAGGAGGGAACCTAACATGACAGGAACCATCCTCATTACCAATGGTAAGCCAGGACATATCCTTCTACCTGCACCAAATGGAATCAGCTCGAAATCTTGGCCTTTTACATCAATTTCCGAATCCAGAAACCTTTCTGGGTGAAATGACAGGGGATTTATCCATGAAACTGGATCACGCCCAACTGCCCATGCATTGACTATAACTTGTGAGTTCTTTGGAATAGTGTAGCCATTCACTTTGACTTGCTCATTTATTTGGCGCGGTAACAGTAAAGGAAGGGGTGGGTGTAACCTTAGAGTTTCTTTCACAATACATCGCAAGTAAGGCAATTGATGAATGTCTGCCTCTTCTAGAATCTTGCCTTGTCCCAGTACTTGGCTGAGCTCAGCTTTCGCCTTCACCATTGTTTCTGTGCTTTTCATTACCTCTGCCATGCACCACTCCAACGTACTCGATGTTGTATCAGTTCCTGCACCAAATATGTCCTGCGTGCGGTTGGATTTCAAATTTAAGTCTCACCAGTTAAACATTAATATATTCTACAGTATATATAATTTAAGCAACCCTGGTTCCAACAGAAAAATTTAACTTCTATTTGACATGTGTGATATTACTTATTAGTATACTCAGACAGCCCTGGTTACTTGATAGTGAGAGGCCGTACATTGAGTCAATTTCGCCATCTCTGGAAAATAATAAAGTTTCATCGCTTATGACTGTGAATCAGAGTACTTGGGATGAAGAGATTCTCAGAGATCTTTTTAATGACCGGGATCAGGCTTGTATAAAGAAAATGAAGATAGCAGAGCATGGAGAGAGGGATGAGTTAATATTGGAGTCAGGAGAGGCATGGCAGTACTCAGTAAGAAGTGCGTATAGGTTGCTGCAGGTTCAGAAATCGTATTGGAGAACATCAGAAAATAACAGCTTCGGGAGTAAAATTTGGCGAATTAAGGCCCCTGCTAAGGTTCTAAATCTGGTATGGCGATCCCTAACTTATTGTTTACCTACAGTAGTTATGTTGCAGCAAAAAGGAGTAGCTGTGGAGTCAATTTGCCCAGTCTGCAAGAGGGAGCCTGAGACGATTGATCATGTTTTCTTTCACTGTTCGGTGGCAGTACAGTGTTGGAAAATTATTATTCCAAATGTGCAGTGTCCAGGAGCAACCTTAACACAGTGGTGGGAGTGTATTTTGGCAAGATGTGATAATAATTAGAAAGCAGAGATAGCAGCGGTGTGTTGGTCGCTGTGGAAGGCAAGGAATGAAGTGGATTGGAACAAAAAGATTACTAGACTCTACGTTATAATTGCAAGTGCAAAACAATACCTTGAACAATGGAGAAATGCCCAAAGTAAGGTTTCGTACTCTATATTTCCTCAAGCAGTGGAAGGGGATGGAGGAGTCTCTTGGGTGAGGCCACAGGAGTTAGCAATCAAGGTATTTGTGGACGCAGCGATTTTCCGTGAGTTTAATGCTTCAGGGCTAGGTTTAGTAGTTCGTGATTCAAATGGGGAGATGATTCTGGCTAGAACAGTTCGTATAAATGAGGTCTTGGATCCTGAAATGGATGAAGTTATGGCCATGAAGGAAGCTCTCAGCTGGATTAAAAACAAGACATGGCAGAACATCACAATCGAGTCAGATTGCTTGGTTGCAGTGCAATCAATTCGTAGCAAAGTTCCTATGATTTCACCATTTGGTCTCATTGTCGAGGAGTGTAGGAGATTGTTGCAAGAACAAAACACAGTGTCGTCGTTATTTATCAAACAATCTGCTAATATGGTAGCACATGAGTTAGCTCGTGCCTCATATTCTTTTCCAGATCGATATTTCGATAGGAGATCTAGTCCTATTGAAGTGGATGTTGCTTTAAAAGTGGATTTAAGTTGATAAATTTCTTGTTTGTCAAAAAAAAAAGAAAAAAAAAAATTAATTCATTAATGCAATAATATGATGCAAAGAGTTAACATACCACGAAGAGGTGTGCCATTTGATTTGTGTCAATCTCATAATCAGGATTCTCTTGACAGACCTTGATTAGTTCATCAAGCACATCCGTGTTCCCGACAGAAATGCCCGACCTCTTCAATTCCAATCGCTCACTTATCAAGCCTTCTAATATCTTTATTAAATCAGTAAAATGACGGGTAATTCTATGTTTTACACCTTGTAGATCCAGCTTTTTAAATACAGGAAAGAAATCAGACACATTAGGCTTGCCTATTTCATACATAATACCACAAATCAAGTCTCTGAACTCTTTAGCTGAATCCTCATAAGGGTTAGCCATATCCTTAGAAAAAACAGTGTTTGATAACAGATTTAGAGAAGTCCTAAAAGCAGCTCGACCAATATCAATTGCTTCTCCAACTTCACTACACTTTTGAACGTATCCGATAAGCTCATTCACCTTCCGACTACGTAGATGGTGATTTGCATTGAGCTTGTTGACTGAAAATATATTAGTAGTTACTATTTTTCTGAGGTTTTTCCACCTAGGACCAATAGGTAACCATGCTAATGAATATTTGGAATGGTCACAAGCGCAGAGGGCGTCCTGGATAAACCTGCTAGAGAAGGCTACATCTTGCTTCTGAAGGACTTCTTGAGCTATAGTCGATGAAGATATGACTATAGTAGTTATGCTTCCCAGTTTTAGATGCATGATTGGACCGTAAATTTGGGCGAGCTTGGCTAGGGACTGATGAGGCATCTTGCCGAGTTCCATTAGGTTACCAATGATAGGTAACCGAAATGGTCCCGGGGGAAGTTTTTTGCCACTGTTTGAAAATGAAAGCAGAGACTTGAAGAAAACAAAAGCTAGTATCAGAGATAATACAATGATAATCACGTCCATTTTGATCAACTCACTTTGTTTGAAGCTTATTGTATCTGAAGTCTTTGTGCTAAATGGAGTTGGTTTTACATCTACTTATAATAGTAATGTTATGTAGAGCGTGTTTGGCTTAACTTAAAAAATGTTACTTATCACTTAAAGTGCTACTTACTCACTTTAAGTGAAAAGTGATAATTTTTACTTAAAGTTAGGTGTATCTGTTTGGCTAATTCCACTTAAAGTAAATTTATTTTTAAAAAATTAATTAAAAAAAAGAAATTTATATTTTTTTGAAAGTATAAAATACAAATATATGCAAAGAATACAATGTTAAAAGGTGACTCAAATACATAAAAATTGATATACGAAAAAAAATAAGTGAAAAAAAAGTACCTCCAAGCTACTTTTTTTTTTAGCCTACTTTCCACTTTAAGTGGCTCCACTTTAAGTGGAGCCAAACACCTCCTTTCTACTTTAAGTGGGTTAAAAAAAAATATAATGAACCCCAAACGGGCTCGTAATGTAATACATCAGCCATTATATAGCGTATGTTTGGGATATCTTAAAATAAGTAGCTTATGACTTATAAGCACTTATGTCATACTAGCATTTTGCCCGTACTTCGTACACGGCTTCTTATTTAATTTAAAATGATAATATCAAAAATTTAACAAATTTGATTGATTTCTTAAAATATCTTACTTAATTTAAATTGACAATACCAAAAATTTTACAAATTTGATTGATTTCTTAAAAATATATTGTATGCAATTATATAAATAATCAATTCTTAGCAAGATATTAGATACAATTATATAAGTATTTAATAAAATAATGATATGCTAAAATTTATATAAAAAAGTAGCATACAATTCTATTTTAACAATGTTGAAAATTTATTTAATCCATCAAAATCTGCAATAAAAATAATAAATATTTTTACAAATATTGTTCCCTAATTGAAAACAATAATAAATTGTCTTCATTATTCAAATGCGAAAATGATAATTCCTTCACCCCCAATGACTCCAAAACATTAAACGGCTCCAAAACATTAAACCTCATATAATATCAAGAACATGTTATATTAACTATGAGACCTCATAGTTAATATAATGTGTAAATGTTGGAGAACAATGAGATCACATTTCAAGCAATTTTTAATTTTTTTTGTAAAATTTTTTTATGAATGGATAGAGGGTAGAATTATAAGACTTTTGTGTGAAGATGCCCCTAGCGGGGCCCTTTAAAATAGTTTGAAATGTAGCGAATATGTGTGTTCTCACTGTTCTCATTTTATTTTATTTTTTTGTTAATTTTTTTATGAATGGATAGAGGGTAGAATTATATGACTTTTTTTGTTGAAGATGCCCCTAGCGGGGCCCTTTAAAATAGCTTGAAATGTAGTGAAAATGTGTGTTCTCACTGTTCTCATTCTCACCAGAGCGTGACCATTAAACTGTATTAGTAAATTCATGTATGAAAAAATAGTGTATATATATTATTAATTTAGATTCTTTTATTAAAAATAAGTAAATTATACAATTAAATAAGCAAGCCAAAATATCAGATAAATATTCTAGTAGATTTATTGTTTATGTTCAAATTAAGGTCTTTCACCATGGCTGACTTTATTATATTAAAAGTATGTTCTTATTGAAATGAATATAATAATTTGAATTTGAATATATTCTTAAACTACTTATTTTGATGGGTTGTCAATTTTTTTGTGATCAACTTAGAGGGGTAACCAAAAATAAAATTAATTGGAATACATAAACCCATTACCCACGTTATGATAAACAATACCTATAAAATGGAAGTTGCTTATGTGGTTCAGGCTTGTTAATTACTTCAATACTTCATTAGCTTGATCATCATGTGGACCATCTTTCTTTTTATCACTTATGTTGTTGCTATGTAGTCTATCTGTAACTAAACATCTCTCTCTGCTTGTAATCTATATTTATAAATGCAAACTTCTTCTTGTATTGTATTTTGTTTTCAATATTTAAAATTATGTAGTTGGAGGAGAAGAGAAAGGCTGGAGGTACAATCGTAGTACTACAACATTACTGAAAATAAGTACAATATCATATTAGAATTTTTTGTTCCAATCTAAATTGGGTTGCTCCAAATGTTGTGTAATGACAAAAAGGGGCATTAAATAAATAAAAAAGATTAAAAAAATGAAGGATAATACTGTTTACCAAAAACACAGGTCTCCGCAAGAAGCTCACATATTCACTTTTATCTTTAAATAATGTATGATTACAAATTATAACAATCACATTTTCATTACTTATTCTCTCTCAAAAAGCCAACTAAACTGAAAAAGGAAAAAGTTAGTGCTTTTATATTTTAAAATGAAGCTCAAGTGAAAGTGCTAAATATGAGATCATATATGAAGTGAAACTGAACGCGAGTAAAGAAGATATTTAGAGCATAAATAAGAGCAATGTTACCTGATCCAGAGGGTGAGGCTTGTGACGTGGGTCTGAGCTTCTAAGTATGCTATTCCATAGTCCCTTCGGAGACATCCGATAAAAAGTATGCTATTCCATAAGACCTTCTGGTACGTAGCATGTCTACCCAATGAACATTAAGTTGAACAAATCCATAA
The DNA here is from genome assembly GCA_037693485.1 of Kitagawia praeruptora. NCBI lineage: Eukaryota > Viridiplantae > Streptophyta > Magnoliopsida > Apiales > Apiaceae > Kitagawia > Kitagawia praeruptora. The sequence goes on from CM075354.1 coordinate 130,233,860, forward strand.
AGAACATAAACTTGCTTGAAAACAAAATAATGTCTATAAGTATCAAACCGAGTCCCAAGATTATTTACAAATAACATGGTCCGTACTGTGTCAATGTTATTAACTGGTAATCTTTCCAACTACCTTTGTTATTATGGCATGTAAAATAAAAAAATTGAAAGGCCAAGCAAATATTTTAAAGGTACCTTTCTGGTGTCCTGTATATTATTATAACATTGGATAATTCATTAAAACTTTAATTCTTAAATTCTAAACCAAAATCAAAACCAAACAAATATTATCCTGTCTAATTTTTAATATTGTGAAATCAATAAAAACTTAACTCTTATGGCCAAACTGAAAAATGGAACCAAACATATATGACCCGTACGGAGGTCTAGTACACATACCTTAACCCTACTTCGGGGGGTTGAGATGTTAATTTGGTGAAAAACCCAGCTTTCAAACCTGAAAAGTGCAAACATGCATCAAAATCCAGCAGTGTGAAGATTTGAGCGGCATGGACTTGAAGGTGAAAAATGACAGAGATAGATTTGAGTAATGACAAAACGGAGAATCAAAGAAATAAAGAAAGATAAAAAAAATAAAGGATAATACTATAGTAGAGGTTTAGATTTGGGTCGATCCAATTGGGTTACTCCAAATGTTGTGTAATGACAAAAAATAGTATATGTTTAGATTTGGGTCGATCTAATCTAATTTGGGTCGCTCCAAATGCTGTGTAATGGTAAAAAGGGGCATCAAAGAAATAAAGAAGATTAAGAAAATGAAGGATAATAGTATCGTTGACAGAATTCGAACCTTGAAATTTTAGTAAATAAATTTAATCATGTAACATATTTAATCATTAGATCTAACAGTTCTAATTTTAAATAAAATTCTAACGGATATTATTCGTTGTATACGAATTTTTATTATATTTTGTTAGTGGTTAGAAGATATGATGTCATATTTTTGGGTATGCAATTAGTAAATAAATTTAATCATGTAATATATTTAATCATTGAATCTAACAGTTCTAATTTTTAACTAAAAATCTAACGGATATTATCCGTTGTATACGAATTTTTGTTATATTTTGTTAGTGGTTAGAAGATATGAAGTCATATTTTTGGGTATGTATTAATTATTGCAATATTATGTTTTAAATTACGTGTTTTAATTAATAGAAAAAAAATTATTGACTGGAAGATATGATATTTTAGGTATTTATAAAATGTAATATCATCAATTATAAGTAAACATCTTTTAATTGAAAAGGACAATCAGCTAATTATCATTAATTATATTATTAATAAAAAAATGAAGGATAATAGTAGAGGTTTAGATTTGGGTTGATCCAATTGGATCGCTCCAAATGCTGATTAGAGAGAAAAAAATTATTGACTGGAAGATATGATATTTTAGGTATTTATAAAAGGTAATATCATATCAATTATAAGTAAACATCTTTTAATTGAAAAAGGCAATCAGCTAATTATCATTAATTATATTATTAATAAAAAAAATGAAGGATAATAGTAGAGGTTTAGATCCCCTCGGATCTCCTTTATATATTTATATAATAGTTCTAATTTTTAACTAAAAATCTAACGGATATTATTCGTTGTATACGAATTTTTATTATATTTTGTTATTGATATTTAATTTCCACTATTAATAAAATTTAAAATGCAATTGAGTTGTATATTTAATTTTCTCGATTAGTAAAAATTTAAAATGCAATTTAGAGAAATTGATTATTTTAATATGTTTTACTTGAAAACAGAAATTGATTAGTTATTAGGAGAAATTTTATTTATATTTAAGTAAGGGTAATTAAGTAAAAATAATAGGTACCGACCAACCAACCAACCGGCGCCGTATAATTGGAAAATTAAAGATTTTAGCTAAAGGAAATAGAAAAGGTAACATTTTTCTTTAAAAAAATTGATTATTTTAATATGTTTTACTTGAAAAAGAAAATTGATTAGTTATTGTGAAATTGTTTATTTATAATTAAGTAAGGGCGTCATTTAATTGGAAAAAAGAGATTTTAGCTAAAGAAAATAGAAAATGTAACGTATTTTAGAAGGAAATTGATTATTTTAATATGTTTTACTTGAAAACAAAAATTGATTAGTTATTAGGAGAAATTTTATTTATAATTAAGTAAGGGTAATTAAGTAAAAACAATAGGTACCGACCGACCGACCAACCAACTAATCGACCGACCAAACTTTCAATGTTTTAAAATGCAATTTTAAAGGTAAGGATATTGAAATTGTATATTAAGTTTCCTCGATTAGTAAAAATTTAAAATGCAATTTAGATATTTACTTTACTTCATTAGTAAAGATTTTATAGGTAAAAAATAATGAAACTATATATTTAATTTCCTCTATTAGTAAAGTTTTAAAATGGAATTGAGATTTTTTTAATCATTGAAATTATTAATTAAAAAATTTGAGAAATTTAACAAAATAGAACCGAGCTATTTGACCGGCGCCACTTTACCTCCCCTCGTTTCTCCTTTATATAAGTATATAACAGTTCTAATTTTTAACTAAAAATCTAACGGATATTATTCGTTGTATACGAATTTTTATTATACAAGTTTAAAACCCGTGCGATGCACGATTTTTTTTAATATTATATGAATTTTTCATTAATTTAAGTTAATTTTTTTAAATATAAAGTTGGGAGGCTTAAATTTTTATATGAGATTTGATAATAATTATATAAATGTTATCCGTGATATTTCTAGAAAATGAGAGATTTTAGTTAGAAAATATAGAAAAAATTATAGGTTTTACTTGAAAATGGTAATCGGCTAATTATTAGTTTTTATATAATTATTATTTTATTTCATTAAATAGAAATTGATACGTTTTAGATAAAAAATGCAATCGGTTAATTATGAATATTATAATATTATTAGTTTATTGTATTAAACATAACCGCCCGTGATAAAATCAGAAAAAGAGAGATTTTAGTTTTAAAAAATAGAAAGATAACGTGAAAATTAAAACGATGACATAATTTATGCGAAAAAGGTAATTGATTAGTTTATAATAATTATAATTTAATTATGTTATTTTACTAAATAAAATTGCTCATAGTTTTTAGAAAATGAGAAATTAATGTTGCCCCTGAAATTTCTAGAAAAAAAGGAATTTAATTAGAAAAAATATAAAAGATGATACGTTTTAGTTGAAAAGGTAATCAGTTAATTATTAGTACTATAATATTATTATTTTATTTTTATTAAATAGAATCGCCCGTGATATAATTGGAAAAAGAGAGATTTTCGTAAGAGAAGGGAAAAAAGGTAACCGTCCATGATACAATTGGAAAAAGAGAGATTTTAGTTAGAGAAAAGAGAAAAGGTAACGTATTTTGGCTCAAAAAGGTAATTAATTATTTAATACTAATTATAATATAATTATGTTATTTTATTATACAAAATTGATCGTAGTTTTAAAAATGGAGAAATTTTAGTTAGATAAAATGTAAAAGATATTGTATTTTACCTAAGAAGTAAATTATTTAGTTATTGAAAAATAGAAAAGGTAATATGTTTAACCTGAAAAAGGAAATTGATTAATAAAGGAGATTTGGGTCGATCCAATCTAAATTGGGTCGCTCCAAATATTGTGTAATGACAAAAAGGGACATCAAAAAAATAAAGAAGATTAAAAACATAAAGGATAAAAGCTGTAATTTTCCTGTGTAATGACAAAAAAGGGCATCAAAAAAATAAAGAAGAATAAAAAAATGAAGGGTAAAAGTAGTAATTTTTAAAATGCAATACTAGCAGACATTAAGAATATATTGATAAGTGATAAGTAGTGTTTGGTAAATCAGAACTTATAATCAGTAGACTGTTTGGATAAATCAGAACTTATAAGTTAATTTTTTTTATAATTTTCAAAATATTTGTTTTTTATATATAACAATGGATATCAATGGATAGACCTCGATGAATAGGAAAATTTGATATATATATATATATGTATATATATATATATATGTATATATATATATAGGCTAGTGTTCAAATAGAAACCAATCTTAGAATAGAAACTAGAAACCTACACTAAATAAATTATATTTTATTTATTTTAATGGCCCCGCTAGGGGCACATTTACAAAAAAACTTCTAAAATTCTTGGCTCCATTCAACAAAAATAAAAAAAAGTTACTGTTCACGTGCCACGTCATCACGTGAACAGTAACTTTTTTTAAAATTTTTTTATTTTTTTTTGTTTTTTTGTTGAATAGAGCCAAGAATTTTAAACGTTTTTTGTATTGGGGTACCCCTATTTTGGTCAATAAATTAGTTTGAAATATTTAATTTAGTTTAGTTTCTAGTTTCTATTATAAGTTAGTTTCTATTAGAACAAGACCCTATATATATATATATATATATATATATATATATCAATTTTATAATGAATGGATCGAGATATATATGGTTTTGAAGATTTGAAGGATATTATATATTGCGTATATCGAGAATAAGTTATAAGTTGAAAGTTAAGAATTCTTTACATTCAACTTATGGGTTTATAAGTAACGAAGCTTTATGAAACCCCAAACGGGGCCATAATGTATACGCGCATGTCAATTATTGTCATCTACGGCTCAAAACATAAAGTAACAAGAACAAAGTAAAGAGAGACAAAAACAATACAAATATATGAACGATAATGACATGCACGATGATGTAAATCTGGAGTACATAACTGTCTCCTTAAAATAACTATTTTCTAATTTATCGCCAAGGGAACGAGAAAGATAGTGCTCGATATATGAAAATGTTACTTTTTTGGCAATCTGACGGATGTTATCATGCTCGTGATGTTATATACCGTTTAAGCTGTACAAGTTTTTAGATCTGGAATGTGTTTAGTGATAGTATCATGTTTAATGGATTCGCAAGTTGTAACGTGTTTTGTGAATTAAGATGGTGATACTAGTTATTTGGTCCTCCATCTTTCTTTTTTCCTTCTGGCAGTGGCATGGTGCAATGGAATTGTTTAGAACTTTTACAAATTGTGAAATTGTCACTGGATTGTGAAATTGTCTCTGGGAAATACATGTAATCAAATATTTGGAATGGTCGCAAGCGCGCAGAGCATCCTGAATAAACCTGCTAGAGAGAGCATTTTTCATACTGTAATAGGATCTACTTTGCTTATATTAGACGTTTAAGGGTCTATATTCCATTGTAGTCGCTAAGGATGATTTTGTTCTTATCTATACTTCTATGCTATCTATACTATACTATACTTGTGAGAGGTCCAATCTCTTAATGGGTCGAACCAGTGATCCAATGTTAAGCCCAAGGAATAAAACAATCTGTTTTTACATGAACGGTCACATGGCTTTCAATGGCTGACCATGGTCATGATGAAAAGTATTTTACCTTTAAACGGTCACATGGCCCCATGATCCCAAGAATATTTGATACTCTGGAAAGCAGATCTACATCTCAACAACTGCAAAGAAAAATAAGTATAAAAAAGGTAAGTATGTTCATAAAATCCATGACTACACACAACAACACAAATTCTCTACGTTCAAATTACCTTACAAAAAACTGACTAACTTATTCTCACACCGGAGGTGAATCGGGGGGCTCCACCCTCGCATTCTCTTTCTGCAGGTCCTACCGAACGAAGCCTGGGAGAAAACTGGTCGTAACATTTGGCGCCATCTGTGGGAACGTAGAGATATACTCGTATTAAAAGACCTACCAGAAAACTATGACGATTGAAGAAACACCCATCAATGATAGCAGCACCGTGGCTGGAAACAGTCGTTCCGTTCCTCCTATATTTCCGAGGACAACCCCACCCATTCCCCCAAGGCTGCTAAACTTTGATGAAGAAGGAGATATGCCAACTCCTGAGGAACAACAAGAGATGCTCTCAAAATGGAGAGAGCAACAAAAGGCGAAGGGGAAGCACAAGGATATGGAAAAGAACAAAGAAACTGAACGTCTGGCAAAAAGAAGGGAAGCCGATCGTTTGAGGCTAGAAGGCCTAAAGCTCCAAAGAGAAGAAATCAAGTTGCAGGAGAAGTCACTTCGTGAGGCCCTCGAGGCCGAAGACCCAGAGCTCGAAGAAGATCGGAGAGAAAAACGAATTAGGAACGACGATGATGAATTTGGACAGTCCGAATCTTATTCAAAACGTACCCGATCGAAGGCACTCGACTCATCCGATTCGGAAGAAGGCCCCCACACTGACGACCGAATCCGAAGGCTAGAGAAAGTCATGTTCGGAGAGAAAAAGATCAGCCATGAACCTATAATCACCGAAGAGGTAGAACAGTTTTGGCCACCACCCGGAAGGCAGTTTCCAAAAATGCACGAATTCAACGGAAAAGGCGACCCAGAAGACCACTGTGAGAAGTACGAATCACTCATGACTGGTATGGGACATTGTGATATGATGCTTTGCAAGATGTTCAAAACCTATCTCAAAGGAAACGCGTCCATGTGGTATCGATTGCTCAGACCCAGGTCGATCGGCTCGTACGAACAAATCAAGAAAGAATTTTTGAGGCACTACTCTCATTTGTGCCGAAGAGAGAAAGATACAGAGGCCCTGATTCATTGCAGACAGGGGCCGAACGAAGATCTAGGCGATTACTTGGCGAGGTTCAAAGAGGAGGCTGGAATGGTCACCAATTTAGATAGAATAAAGGCGGCAGGTTTCCTTGCGGCCGGCCTAGACCCCATTAAAGGCAAGAAACTCCGATCCTCACTCTACGATGTACCTCCCAAAAATTTGAACGACATTTATCTTAGGGGAGAAGCAATTAGAAGGAAAATTGAATCGATCGGGGGATACAAAGAAAGTAAGAAAAATGTCTCCGATCGAGACGATAGGAGAAATGACAGAAGAGACGACCGAAGGAGTCGAGGCGATGTTAAAAGTAGATTGAATGACACAAGGCCTGATAAAGGAGCCGAACGAAGGCGGGATAGAGATAATGCTGTGTTCACACCGCTCAACACACCCATCTCAAAAATTCTCAATGAAATAAAGGGTAAGCTCGGGTTCGTTCGACCGCCCAGGCTAAAGACCCCTGAAAGCAGAAGGGACGAAAACAGACACTGTGAATATCATCAGGATAAAGGTCATAACACTGACGAGTGTTACCACTTGAAGAAATTAATTGAGAGAATGATAAAAGACGGAGAATTGACCAAATTCGTCGAAGATCTGAGAAACAAACTCGGACCGAAAGAGAGAAAAAGAGAAGACAAGGAAGCCGAAGGATCTGAAAAGTACAGAGGTGAAGTTCGAACAATCTCTGGAGGAACCATACTGGATCGGGACAGCAAGTCAGCCCGAAAGAGGTATGCAAGGCAAATCTACAACCTTTACCAATCAACTGCAGCCAAGCAGCCACTTCCGATCTCATTCACGGAGGACGATTTCGAAGACGTGATATGGCCACATGAAGACCCACTCGTTATAAATCCGGTGATAGGGGAGAACAAGATCTGGAAAGTATTGGTCGACGAAGGAAGTTCAGTCAACATCTTGTATCACCGGACCTATTGCAAAATGAACTTGGGGGCGAACAACTAGAGCCATGCCATGAAGCACCGCTATACGGCTTCGGTAATCAACCTGTACCGATCGAAGGAACTATAACACTGAACGTCTTATTGGGGAAAACACCATTCACAGCGGTGAAAGAAACGAAATTTTACGTTGTTAGAATCGACAACCCGTATAATGGGATCCTGGGAAGACCGACTTTATCCCTATTCCAAGCTGTATCCTCTATCCCCCACTTGAAATTGAAATTTCCAACCGAACACGGGATCAGAGAAATGAGAGGCGACCAAAAAGCCGCACGAATCATTATGTTGGAAGACCTAGAGAAGGAAAAAGATGTCGAAATGACAGAAGCGGGAAAAAGGAGAAGAAATGAGGCCGAAACAGGAGGTAGTCACCAACTACTGAATATCGAGTTAGAGAAATTTGGAGCCGACCTGTCAAATCCGATAGCCGAACCGGCTGTCGAAACCGAAGATGTTGAATTGTACGTAGGCCAAGCAGGGAAGATGATTCAGATAGGAAAGAACATGGAGCCAGAGCTGAAGGAGAAAGTCATCAAAGTCATTAGGGAGTTCCACGATGTATTTGCATGGAATCCCGAAGATATGCCGGGTTTGGATCCATCGGTAGCCAAACATTGTCTTAACGTAAAAACCGAAGCCCAACCGGTGAAACAGAAAAAGAGAAATTTTGCCATGGAAAGGCAGGAGGTCATTCAGGCCGAAGTCGAAAAATTGCTAGAGGCAAAATTCATCGAGATAGACTACCCAGATTGGTTGGCGAACGTGGTTGTGGTGAAAAAGTCCAACGGCAAATGGAGAATGTGTGTGGACTACACCGACTTAAATAAGCACTGTCCGAAGGATCACTACCCTCTACCGAACATTGATCAACTGATAGATGCAACCTCGGGGCATCAAATACTCAGTTTCTTGGACGCGTTCTCGGGATATCACCAAATCGCCATGAACACCGAAGACATACCGAAGACAGCGTTCATCACACCGAACGGCACTTATGCTTACGTGAAAATGCCCTTCGGATTGAAGAACGCAGGGGCCACTTTCCAAAAAATGATCAACAAAGTATTTAAAGCTCAAATCGGTCGAAATATGGAGTGTTATGTGGACGACATGATTGTCGAATCTCTCTTTAAGGACCACGCTGAAGATTTAAGAGAATGTTTTGTAACGCTCAGGGAAAACAACATGAGGATAAATCCGAACAAATGTACGTTCGGAGTCAACAGCGGAAAATTCTTGGGGTATATGGTTAGCGCCAGAGGAATTGAGGCAAACCCAGAAAAGATCAAAGCGGTCATCGATATGGAAGCACCGAAGACGATCAGGGATATTCAGAAGCTGACCGGACGGTTAGCCGCCCTGAGGAGGTTCATTTCCAGATCAGCCGAAAAGGCCTTGCCATTCTTTGAAGTACTTCGGGGACCCAAGAACTTCGAGTGGGGGCCCAATTGCCAAAAAGCATTTGAGGAAGTTAAAGAATATCTAGTAAAAGCCTCACTCCTAATGAGGCCCGATCCGAAAGAAACTTCGCAGCTATACTTAGCTCTGAACGACCGAACGCTCGGAGCAGTGTTAGTCAAAGAACACGAAGGGAACCAGCATCCGGTGTTCTACGTTTCTCATATTCTCAAAGATGCAGAAACTAGATATCCGAACGCAGAGAAGTTCGCCTACAGATTGATAATGGCAGCAAGGATATTAAGACACTATTTCCAAGGAAGGACGATCAAAGTAGTAACAGACCAACCCTTGAAGAAAATCTTACAAAGGCCTGAAGAATCGGGCAGAATGGTAGCCTGGGCGATCGAACTTGGGGAGCACGACCTGGAATATACACCAAGAACTGCGATCAAAGCCCAGGCACTTGCAGATTTTATGGTAGAATGCTCATTTTCGGAACCGAAGGATTTGACTCCTGAAGAACAACTAATTCCGGCGCCAGGAAAATGGAAATTATTCGTTGACGGGTCGGTCGCCAAAGAAAAGTGTGGGGCCGGTTTAATTTTAACAAGCCCAGAAGGATTCGAAATATGCCAAGCTATCAGGTTCACTTTCCTTTTAACGAACAATGAGGCCGAATATGAAGCACTTCTGGCAGGCCTAGATTTGGTGAGAAATTTGGAGGTTAAGCACCTAAGAGCATTCAGCGACTCAATGTTGGTGGTAAAACATTTCACAGGAGAGTATGGACAAAAAGATCCCCGAACGAAGGCCTACGCCCTTAAGGTACGCGAGAAATCTCTACTATTTGAATCATTCGAATTAAATCAGGTAGCAAGAGAGAACAACAATCGGGCGGACGCTCTATCAAGGTTAACCTCGGCAGAAACCCAAAACCTCAACGGGTCAATTTATCTGACCGAAGTAAAGACTCCTTCGATAGACAAAAAGCAATGCATGGAAATTCACCAAGGAACCAACTGGATGACCCCAATCAGAGCATTCCTAGAGAATGGAACTTTGCCACTCGAACGAAGGGAGGCACAGAAGGTAAAACATCGATCGGCCAATTATACTATGGTTGGAGGCCGTTTGTTCAGAAGATCGGTGACGCAACCCCTTCTTCGATGTTTAAACAAAGATGAACAGGTTTTAGCCCTCGAAACAGTTCATGAGGGAATTTGCGGAGAACATCTAGCAGGAAGGTCTTTGGCCCTCAAAATTCTAAGGCAAGGGTTTTTCTGGCCAAAAATGAAGGAGGACGCGACCGAATACGCCAAAAGATGTATACAATGCCAGTTATTCAGCACTATACCGAAGCAACCACCCGAGGAGATGTCTTCAGTCCTTAGCCCCATTCCATTTGCTATGTGGGCGGTTGATATTGTAGGGATTTTGCCCACCAGTACCAAACAAACCAAGTACTGCATTGTGGCGATCGACTACATGTCCAAGTGGATAGAAGCCCGACCACTTTCATCCATTACCGAAGAAGCAGCAAAGAAGTTCATGTTAGAACAAGTAATATTAAGATTCGGTATCCCTATGGTATGTGTATCGGACAACGGAACCCAATTCATCAGAAGCAAATTCAGAAAATTCTTAGCTCAATTCGGGATTCAGCAAAAATTCAGTTCGGTCGGACATCCCCAGGGAAACGGGGCGATCGAAGCTGTAAACAAAATTATCTTCGACGGAATAAAGAAAAGGCTGGGAGAAGCCAAAGGACTTTGGGCCGAAGAGCTACCATGGGTTCTGTGGGCATACCGAACGACACCAAGGTCATCAATAGGAGAAACACCCTTCAAATTAGCTTTCGGAACAGATGCTCTTTTGCCAGTCGAAGTTTGCCTAGAATCTTACCGAACACAAGTTTTCAACATAGAGACAAACGAATGTGGTCTCCGAGCGAATGTGGACTTACTCGAAGAAGAAAGGGAAGCAGCTCACCAAAGGAACTTAAGGTACCAGCTTCAAGTAGCACAACACTACGATTCGGGAGTAAAAAAGAGATCATTCCGAATCGGAGACTTAGTGCTTCGAGAATTGGCCACATCAATGCCCACAAAACAAGGCAAACTTATGCCCAACTGGGAAGGCCCTTATGTGGTAAGCGAAGTGGTTCGACCGGGCACTGACAAGTTAGCTCATTCGGACGGCAGCTTGATTAAGAACACCTGGCACGCTGCTCGCCTTCGCCGTTTTTACCAGTAAGCTTACTGGAAACATTTTATTACCCTTTTAAATTTGTGGTTTAATGCAAGTTATCTTTTGAATTCCCTAAGTAAGCATCAATCTGTAATACAAAACCATGCGAGTCCCACATGATCAATAACAGATTGTTCGCTACATTTTTCTACATGCCATAATTAAGCAAAATGGACCCATGTTTGGGGCCGACCAAGTAAAACATGCGCCCCTCTAACTTATTTATAGTGTTCAAATACATTCTGATTTAAGTTACCAATACTTGACATATCCAAATTCGGGGCCGACCGAACGAAATTTGGACCCTTACAAGAATGTCCTAGTATTTAAGTGGCTTTGTCACTCATTAAGTCCGGGAGGAAATATTTTAACCGACCGAACGGGGCCTAAATCCTTTACAAAACCCCTTAAAAACTGGGGGCAGCTAGGTTACGACCGAAGACGCACAACATGCTAGGTTACGACCGAAGACGCATAAAAAATGAAAAATTATGCTAAGGCAATTGAAAGCCGAAGATGCATAAAAAATGAAAAATTATGCTAAGGCAATTGAAAGCCGAAGAGGCATAAAAAATGAAAAATTATGCTAAGGCAATTGAAAGCCAAAGATGCATATAACAATTATGCTAAAGCAAAAACCGAAGATGCATAAGAATGAAAAGAAAAATTATGCTAAGGCAGAAAAAGCTAAGATACATTAAATTATGCCAAGGCAAATATAAAAAGCCCGAAGGCACCAATTCGTAGACTAAAGGCAAATGTTAAATTACAAAGCCCGAAGGCCATAAAATAAATATAAGGCTACTCCATCGAAGGCTCATCAGGAAGCGGCTCATCTTCTCCCGAAGAAATAACTTCGGGGTCATCAGACTTTTCCCTACCCACTGGATCAGTCATACCCATTGCAGCATCAAGCAGTTGGGTATGATCAAAACCAAGTGAATGGGCCTTCACCACAGCATCATCATAACCCATCTGGTAGCATCGTTCCTCTGTCAAAAGAAGCTGCTTATGCAATTTCCGAGCACTCTTTCTTGATTGCTTCAGCTGGGTGTTCCTCCATTCGATGCGCCTTGAGCTTGTGGCCTTCAGCTTCTCCAACTCTTCCTTAAGGGCATCCCTTTCGGACCTTAGAGCCTCAGCCTGGCCAGTGACCCTATCCAGTTCGGTAGAAGAGTTCCGAAGGTCCTCTTCGGCTTTGACCGTTCTTACTTCCATCCCTTCTACCCGTTCGGTCACCACAGCTGACCAGGCAGCGCCCTGAACACAAACATGGAAAACGTTAAAAATATCTAAGGCAAGTATATACGTACGAAGGAAAAGAAACTTACCATAGAAAGAAGGGTCATCATTTCAGTACAAGCTTCAACATTATTCAGCTTGGCGATAGTTGGTCGATCGGCTGGAAGAACGAGGCCACGACATAGATCAGGACCCACATTCTTTGCTGAAGAAGGAACTGGGACAATGATCTGGTCGGTCTCCAAAACACTCCATTGAGGAGAATACACATTTAATTCCGTATTCTCCGACCGAGGTCTCTTCCTCGGTTCGACAGGAGTATCCTGATTTGTTCCCTTCAAGACTGACTCTCTGGGAGGCGAAGAAGTAGGTGGAGTAATGACCAAGCTTTTTTCCCCTTGATCAAGAGCCAAGGTTTCCACCCCTTCGACCTGCTTAGCAGCATCTGCTTCGGCCGCCAGAGCAGCAGCAGCTAGGTCGGCCGCCTTCTTCCTCTTTCATTCCAGAATATCCTCTCGAGTTGTCACTATACAAGATAAAGAAGAACATTATATACAGGCTAAAGGCAATAAATAGGAGTTATCATACTTTCGGAAAGATAAATTGCAGAAAAGAAGAACAGAATGAAGGAATGTTACCATTACCCCAAAGACCGACTAACCAGTCTCCGTCCCTACTATCCGATAATGGTACCTTGTCCATAACAAGGTCACACAGTAATCGGTAGTCATGCTTATCCGCCTCCATGAGTTCGGGATATACAAACCTCGTAGGATCGACCACCTTCCAAACACCGAACTTCTCCAACTTCGGGCCGGAAACAAAAACCCATTTAATATGAGCCTCCTTATTATTCGAGTTTGTAAACGACCAGTCAGGCCTGCCCACCCTCCGAGCGATGGTATAAAAACCCTTACTTTTCGGATTCCGGCGAAGCTCGTAATGATGCCAGAACAGAGACGTTCTTGGAGTCACTTTACTAGCCATGCATCGAGCTTGGAAAGTATTTACATGAATAAAACTGTTCGGGTCCAGCTGACCGATAGCGATGCCCGACTGCTTCAAGACACTCTTTAAAATACGCAATATAGGCAATCGGAATCCACATTTGAATGCCGCTTCGGATATACCCGTAGCGAACCCTCCCCCACAAATAGCTGCGACTTGGGGATTTTGCCAAATCCTATCATCCTTCCTTGGGGCGAAGAAATACCATACATATTTTAACACACAATAAGTCGAACAGAAATGCTCTATATCGTCTTCGGTCAGCTGAGAAGGACGATTAGCGGCCGGATACTCTACGACATTGCTAAAAGGAGAAGAGATCGAAGGATCTGTACCTTCGTTTGACCGGTCCATATCCCTGCATTCGGAAATGTAGAGATTAGCCATGTACTCGGACAAAAATGAAAATAATCGAAAGGAAGAAAGATCGAGTACAGAGGGCTAGGACCGGCCAAAAAATCCCTACCATCTAAAGATAAAGTGATTCAGACTCACGACAGTCCGAAGAACACTCGACAGATTCAAGCATCCCGAAGGATGTGTCTCTCCTAAACAATTTATAAGTTCCAGAAATCCTAACGAAACATGCAAATGGGGCAAAGGGACACTAACACGCCTATTTCTTATCCAAAGAACACAGGTGAAATCATGCGTATACTCACATATGTTTGTATATAGATACTTACATACAAATGCCTACATACATGTTCAAGAATGTAAAGAGACGACATACAATTAATTGAAATGAAGAGTATAGAGACTTGCTGTTCTGAAGATTGCTGATGAGATTGAGTTCTCGGGGGGTAAAACGCTTGAATGTGGACGTCAACCGGAATCGGAGAGTCAAAAGAAATCGGTGACGAAACGACGGCTCCAATGGTTGCTAAAGCTTTTCTCTGAAAGGATTCTTTTTCTCTGAAATTATGAGGGCGTATGCGTAAAGGGGAAAATAAAAGAGATAAAGTTTTAATAGAGGGAGTGTGACGGTTGGATGATTGGCGTTTCAAATTCAACGGTTGAGATTGGGGCGTGAATCTTGAGAAAAGGCAGCTGTCAGTCATAAAGGGACACGACTTCCCAAGAAAAGACTCGACCTTGTCCTTCGTTCTCATTATCCAGATAAATACAACCGAAGGCCGACTCAGTTTTTAATTTTCGTCCTGAAAAGTAATTTTTGGAAGGGCGTCCGAACGAATGTTCCGAAGATGGGCCTAGGCATTAACTTTTCTTTTTAAAAGTAATTTCGGGCGATCCGAAGGGGATATTCCAAAGAAAGACGAAGGCTACCTGAGGATTACTCCAAACGAAGCCTAGGGACATGTTAGAGGTCCAATCTCTTAATGGGCCGAACCAGTGATCCAATGTTAAGCCCAAGGAATAAAACAACCTGTTTTTACATGAACGGTCACATGGCTTTCAATGGCCGACCATGGCCATGATGAAAGGTATTTTACCTTTAAACGGTCACATGGCCCCATGATCCCAAGAATATTTGATACTCTGGAAAGCAGATCTACATCTCAACAACTACAAAGAAAAATAAGTATAAAAGAGGTAAGTTTGTTCATAAAATCCATGACTACACACAACAACACAAATTCTCTACGTTCAAATTACCTTACAAAAAACCAACTAACTTATTCTCACACCGGAGGTGAATCGGGGGGCTCCACCCTCGCATTCTCTTTCTGCAGGTCCTACCGAACGAAGCCTGGGAGAAAACTGGTCGTAACAATACTATAATAAGTTAAAGGGGTATAATTTGTAGTTTCGTTACCCCCTATTTCTGGTTATCCCCTATTTACAACCGTTAGATCTTCCACTCAAATAGATCATGACCGTTAAATACAATAATACTAAAAGTTGGAGGTTTAAGGTTCGAATCCCGTCAACAACATTTTAATATAAAATTAATACTAGATGATGTTATATAAAAATGTTGAAGGTTTGATTTCCATCAAAAATATATTAATTTAAATTTAATACTAAAAAGAACATGTGTCCTAGCTTTGAAAAAACACTCATTATTATAGTTTACAATTAACTGGACAGGACTGCCCGCAGAATAGTTCATGACCTGACCCTGCCTAGAATAATTTAGGAAAAAATTGTTACATTCTATTTTACTACTAATTCGTTTGATAGTAGTATATCGAACTAAAGAATTAGATTATTTTTATTAAAATAAATAAAAAGAGGTCCGAACTTTCTTGCCAGTACTGTGAGTAAAGGTCAACCGGCAAGAAACATGAAAAGAAGGAAAGAGAAAACAAAAAAAAATATTAAAAATTATTTATATACAAAAGTCTAAAATTTGAATTCTTCCAATATATTAAAAATAATGTCTATAATATTATATATACTAAATTATAAATAAATTAAAAAAAATTAAAAGTAACTCGTGCTTTGCATGAATTATAAGCGGTATTAGTAATAAACAAACACCTAATTGTGCCATGGAATCTACTTTAAGTCCAAAACCAATTGAAAGTGAACTAATCCTTATTCTCATTCCCACTCCATTCTTGACTTTTTATATGGATATGTACGTAGGGGTGTTTGGGGGGAATTTTTTTACAGAATAAGTCAACTATTTTAAGACAAAGTTAGAGATTCCTAACTTTTTTCTGAAAAAAGTTAATTTTCTTTTTGCAACTTATAGAATCTCAAACATACATTAAATACTTGTGTAAAAAAATTATCAAAATATGAAATTTTTACACGAAAATAAGTTCATAAGAACTTATAAAAAGCTGAGCCAAACAGGCTCATAATATGTATCTTACTATAATTATAATTAGGGCTGAGCATTCAGTTCGATTAACCGATTACCGAACCGAAATAATTCGGTTCTAATTCGGTTATGGTTTTTTGTGTATTTCGGTTTTTCGGTTTTTTCGGTTTTTTTTACCGAAATAACCGAAAAACCCAAATTAACCGGAATATATAAAATATTATATATATATATATATATATATATATATATATATATATATATATATTTATTATATATACAGATCACAGATGATATTTAATCAAAATAAGTAAACCCAGTAACCCTAAGTTCAAGTCGCCGTCTTAGACTTCATTCATTTTTTTTCTAATTTCTATCCAAACTTCAATTAATCAACTCGATTCTTCACTCTTCAGTCTTCACTTCTTCAGTCGTCAACACTTCATCTTTCTGGGTTCAACCATTCAACACCAAAGGTACTCAAACTTGCAATATCAGTCGATTAATCATTACTAATTGATTCAATTAATTAATTTCATGTCTGAATCATCCCTAATTTCATGCCGTTTCTTATTTTTCTTATTTTTCGAGTTTTTGTGTTTTACTAATTGCTACCTTTTGTGTTTTATGCAGTTAAATGGAAGAAAGCAACGACCCCCTTGAAACAGGTGCTAGCACTGAGCCTCCTATAGAGAGTAATGCAGCCTCAAATCGTAGGTGCAAACCAATGAAACCAAGGATTGATGTTTGGAAGCATTATGACAGATTTAAGAATGAATTGGGTGAAAAAAGGGCAAGGTGTAAGCATTGTGGCAAAGATTATAGCGGGGATATAGCAAATGGTATGGTACAAGTGGTTTATCTGCCCACTTGAAAACTTGTAAGGTATATAATCTTGCCTCTAATCAAGCTAAACTTTCTTTCCAAACTAGTACGGATGATGGTGTTACTCTACAAAATTGGACATATGACAAGGATTTATGCAATGAGTTGTATATTAAAATGATAATAATTGATGAGTTGCCATTTAAGTTTGGGGATAACATGGGATTTCAAGCTTTTATGCAAGGTTGTTGTCCAATGTTTCATATTCCATCTAGATTCAAGGTTGCACGTGATTGCTTTATTATGTATGTTAGTAGGAGGGATGACTTAATGAGTGC
Source organism: Kitagawia praeruptora (assembly GCA_037693485.1). NCBI lineage: Eukaryota > Viridiplantae > Streptophyta > Magnoliopsida > Apiales > Apiaceae > Kitagawia > Kitagawia praeruptora. Next base: position 130,251,243 of record CM075354.1, read on the forward strand.
ATTGTGTAAGCCAACTCAACGTATTTGTTTAACAACGGACACATGGACATCTAATCAAAGAATCAATTACATGTGTTTGACGGGTCATTTTATTGATAAAAATTGGACAATGCATAAAAGAATACTAAATTTTCGTCCAATCAATAGTCATAGAGGTGAAGCAATTGCGATGGCAATTGAGATGTGTTTAAGGGATTGGGAAATTACTAGGGTGTTAAGTTGCACGGTGGACAATGCTAGTTCAAATGATGTTGCAATGGTAAAATTGAAGGGAAATATGTCTACTTGGCCTACTTCAATTCTGATAGTGAAAATATTCATATGAGATGTGTTGCTCACATCTTAAACTTGATTGTTCAAGATGGCTTGGGAGTGTACAATGAGTCCATTAATAAAGTAAGAAATGCGGTGAAGTATGTAATGCATTCTTCCCAAAGAACGACAAGGTTCGAAAAATGTGTAGATTTTAAAAATATTGAGTGTCGAAAAGAGTTGATTCTAGATGTGCCTACTAGGTGGAATTCAACTTATGAAATGTTAGAAGTGGCCGAAAAATTTGAAAGAGCTTTTTATAGATATGATGAGCAAGATTTAATGTACAAGGAAGATCTTAAGTTCAAAAAAAAGGGTAGAAGGTGAATTTGATGGAAGGCCTACTAGTGATGATTGGATTGTTGTTAGAAAATTTGCATCTTGTTTGAAAATCTTTTATGATCTAACTTTGAAAGTATCGGGCACGTCTTATGTTACTTCTAATCTTTTCTTCCATGAAATATATGCGGTTCATTCTATCTTGCATTCTTGGGTATTGGATATTGGTGGTGACATGTATGAAATGGGACAAAAAATGCTTGAAAAATTTGACAAGTATTGGGGAGATCCTAAAAAGATGAACAAATTTTTATTCATTGCCGTAGTACTTGATCCAAGGCATAAGTTGCGATTTTTGGTGTACATGCTTAAGGACATGTACGGAGGTGAAGTAGGGGAAATGGGAAATGATTTGGAAGAAACATTGTCAAAAATGTTTAATGAATACAAGTCTAAGATGGGATTGGTCAATGATGGTAGTAATGGTAACGAGAATATGCATCAAGAAAATGATGGTCCGGTGCATCCTTCTCTCCGATTAAGGCTTCAATTTGAGAGGGATAGTGGAATGGTTTCTCAAGGTGTTGGTTGTTCGGATTTGAAGAATATTTGAGTGAAAAGTCGAAAATCTTTACCGATGATTTTGACATATTAGGTTGGTGGAAGATAAATTCATTGAGATTTCTGGTTTTATCTCAAATAGCTCGGGATGTTTTGGCCATGCCTATATCAACGGTGGCATCCGAATCGGTTTTTAGCACGGGCGGGAGAATCGTTAATGATTTTAGGAGTTCTTTAACTCCTAGAATGGTTCAAAGTCTTGTATGTGCTCAAGATTGGATGCGTAAAACGGCAAAGGCTATTAATGTTGAGGAATCGCCCAATGATATGAAAGAACTTGAAAAAGGTATAATCCTTAATAATAATTATAATACTTTGTGGCATGTGCTAGTATTTACTTTGGTACTAATTTATTTTTTGATAAATTTGTTTTGTAGATATAAGCAAATTGGATATTCGCGTCGGACAAACTTCTCCCACAACTGCTAATTCTATAATGTTCTGTTTCTACTCTATTTTTACTTTGTTTTATTGCCTTTCTGTTTTTGCTCTATGTTTTTACTCTGTTTTATTTTCTTTCTGCATTGCACTACTGTTTTAATATATCTGGTCTCTGTTTTTCTGCACTGTTCCATTTGTTTTTCTGCACTGTTCTGTGAAGAAGCTCTGCACTGCACTATTCTTGTAAAACTGATTTAACTTGCTGTTGTTTTTTATAATTTTAGGTGTTCTATTTTGCTGAGTAATGCGTTGCTGGAATTTGCTGCTTGCTGCTGTTATGTGCTGTTACTACTTACTTGTTAGTGTTATGTGCTGCTAGTGTTAGTGCTATGTGCTTGCTGCTGGATTGCTGGTGCATCTGAGCATCTCAAACTCAAAATCTTTGGGAGTCTCAAGTCTGGGACACTGGACAGTAGTCAGTAGTCTAGTAGGATTTGCTTTTTATTTTGTTCAAACACATTCCATAGTCCAGACTTAATGATCCTTATTCCTTGTAACCTTAATGTATGTTACTGCTAAACCTTAAAATCGTTTGATGTTCTGGTTTCCAGTGTTCTGGTGCATCTGATGCCATTTACTTGGATTATTCTCCTTGCTTCTGATTTCTAAACAAGTTAATTTGTAGAAAAACTGATTTTTTTTTCTAAATTTTGGTTATTTAAATCGGTATTCGGTTTTAACCGAAATTAAAATTTCGGTTCGGTAAAATATCCGAATTTATTTCGGTTTACTAATCGGATATGGTTTTGAGCTTATTCGGTATTTCAGTTATTTCGGTTTTCGGTAATTCGGTTCGGATATATCCGAATAATCAGCCCTAATTATAATTGAGTGTACGCAAAAGCTTTCAACCCCCAACTTGTGGGGTGATAGCCCTTTATATCACAATTTTAATGAAAATGGTCCAAAATATCACAATTCTGAAAAATGGCCCTTTTTATCACACAAAAACGCATCTTTTACCTGCGTTTTTTAAAATGCATATTGATATTACGTTACTCTTTAATTTACAATCAGATAATTTATTCTTTTTTTTACAACGCATAAGAAACATGCGTTTCTGTAGAATTATAAAAATGAAAACGAATCTTCTAAATGCGTTTGTACAAATCCCAGAATTTGCCCACCAAACCACAAGACCCACTAAGTTGGAGGCCCAATAAGTAAACATGGCTTTTCAATTTTTTTTACAGAAATGTGTCATAATTATGCGGGTTGTTGTGATAAATAGGGCCATTTTTTTAATAGTGATATTTGGGCATTTTAACTCTAAATTGTGATTAAAAGGACCATTTCTCCAACTTGTGCTTAATATAATGAATAATGATGATTATGATTAGTGGGGTTTGATCTGATTGGACATCTATACCAATATATTAAAATCGAAAGATTGAAAGTTTATCGGTTTAGTTTTCAGTTTGGTTATCCTAATTATTAAAATAAAATAAATATAATATTTTTTTCTAATTAAAACACATCACATTTTAATTTAAAACTATTATTGTAATAATTAATTTATACCCAAAATATCACACTATATCTTATCGTCATATTTTTAGTAATAATTTTTTTTAACTAAAACGTGTTACCTTCCTAACATATCAAATATTCTGCTCCTAAAGTAAAAATTGTCCAAAAAATTGGTGAGATTGATGTGACCCTAGCGGGTCTATTAAAATTATAATCAATTAAGAAGTGACACACATAATTTGGGACAATTTTTGGGGGAAAAATTTGGGGAACTAAGCATTTTTCAAAAAGATATAACTGGTGTACTACTCAGGTCATTCATTTCTAAAGTTTGAAGTAACGACAATCTATACTCTTTATTAAAAGCAGAAACCCCCTTTGAATGGTATGCCATGTATACCGCGGTAGAAGGAAGATAATTTAATTAATTAGAATGAAGTTATGTAAATTTAATTAATTAGAATAATAATATTAAATATTAATTTAATTTAATAATGAAGTTATATACTAGGAGTCTATTAACTAGCAATCGAAATAAAAGTCGAGAATATATACAACTTGGTGCTTCAAGATTTTATTCATTTAAAAAAGTTAAAATTTAGGAATTTAAGATAATTTATCACAATCCGTGCTTCGCACGGGTTATCGGCTAGTAATAATAGAAAAAAAAGGTGATGCAAGTGAAAATACTAATTACACTCCTGCAAATGCCAAAAAACAATAATCCTCAAGAATGGTCCAAGAATACTAATCCTACTATTTTGGAAATGTCTTTGTTAACCTGAATGAATTATTAACACAAACAACAATCATACATGAATTGAGAGGAAAGGATCGAATAAAAGACAATGCGAAAAAAGGCTAGCCATACACTTGGGCTTGGTGTGTACAATCAATCTATTTATAAACTAACAATCATTATAGTTGGGAATGAGTCATTATCACTATATTTACACTTGTTAGGAACCCTGATAGTATTGTTGATGAAAAAAATTTTAGGGTTCTCCTATTTGGTTTAGGTGTTGCACAGCTTCTTCTATGACTGAATCGTGGCTGCAAGGTAATGGACATGGTTGTTTATGTTTGTGATGTTTGCAGTTGACAATGTCCGAAAAGTAGATATATTTTGCTTTTGTGCTGGCTCGAGTCTTGATAGCCATCTTTAGAGCACCTCCACTTTTTTCCATCTGTCATCCTACATCTACCCAGCTCATGGTTGATGTTTGCATCAAGAAACAACATTCTACTGCATGTGGAAAACCATATTGCAGACATTATTCAGATAGGTCCGATCCACGGAAAAATATCTTCAACGTCGAAACATGAAAACTTATATCAAATGTAAGAAGTTAAGAAATGTACCGAAAAATCCCATGACGAACTGCAATTACAGATTTAGGTTGCTCACAATCAAACATATCTCATGGATTGGATATTCTTTGATTTACATACTAAAATTGACGTTTTGAGTTTGTAATTAGAATCTCATTGTTATGCCATAATTCTGTTAAAAAGATGCTAACTTAAGAACATTAGATAAAAATGCGTACGTGTTAACTTGTACAAGTCGAGGAACCTCATTAATTTTCTTAGAAGTGGTCTCACATACTTGCATAGTTTCTTCAACACACTGCTCAAATACCTTAAATATGACTAGCCCCGCTGCTAATTAGAAGGTACAGTTAAACAGTATCGCTTAATATAAGGTAAAAACAAAATAAAGAGACCTGTATGGATCATCTCAGCCCAAATAGTCATAATTCTTTCCTTAATATCCTTATCCTCTCTGCTTATGAATCTAGTCGAACCAATGAAAAATCATACAAAGAGAGTATAATCTAAGCAACCGCAGCAACGATTTCTCTGATATTAAACGTTACATGTAAAGTTGGTCCATGATCTAGCTAAATAATGATGTAAAATGTTGGACATCTACACTCAAAAGTCACAACACATGAAACTCATATATTTGAAACAAAGAGGAGATTACTTCATAGCAAGTAAACTCATGCTAATAAAAACAAACACATCACGCAAAGTCTTGATGGATTAAGTTGCTATCACTAATATTGTTTATGTTGAAGACAATCTGGCATTGAGCAACAGCAAGGCAATGACAGACAGCAAAGCATGATCGACAGCATGTAGTGTGATCATTGTTGATGGTAGTAAACACATGCAACACAGTCAGCTTCTAGTATGTAACATGTTGGGCAACATATGGGATGTTTGGGGGAACTTTTTTCCAGAATAAGTCAACTTATTTTAAGACAAAGTTAGAGATTCCTAACTTTCCAACTTATTTTCCAACTTATTTTTGCAACTTATTGAATCTCAAACATACATTAAATACTTGTATAAAAAAAAATTATCAAAATATAAAATTTTTACCCGAAAATAAGTCCATAAGCCCTTAAAAAAAGTTGAGCCAAACAGACACATAGTTCAGTATCTTGTAAATGCGATCTGAGATCGCACTAGAGTAAGCACCACATGGTGTATGAATCATTGAGTCATGTAGTAGTAGTAGGAGATGCTTTCCATTCTAGTATAAATGTAGAATTTGTAATCATTTGTTATAACACAAGTTTTACACATATAACTTGTTCTTCTACTCTGTTCTACAAAACTTTCATGGTATCAGAGCGGTGATCAACATATCCAAACACTGCTAAAACACCTGCAAAAATTAATGGCAGGTGATAAGCAAGAAACTACCATGGACACCAACGAGTCCAGTAGCACAATTCTAAGATGGGATAATCCCAATCACCAACTCTTTCTTCACCATTCAGATCAACCAGGTGCCATCCTTGTGCATCAATCTTTGGTGGAAGACAACTACAACACATGGAAACAATCCATGGACATGGCTTTGACTGTCAAAAATAAAGTCGGATTTATAGACGGCTCTATTAAGGAACCAGATGAGAAGAAGAATCCTGAGGAGTATCAACAATGCAATCGCTGCAACAATTTAGTCAAAACTTGGCTACTAGGATCAATGTCTAAGGATATTGCTGGCAGTGTTATTAATTGCAAACATGCTAGACAAATGTGGCTTGAATTACAGGAGCGATTCTCACATGTAAATGTTGTTCAGTTGTTCAACATCGAGAATGAGATTCATGACTGTGTACAAGGTGACATGTCCATAGGCTCCTACTTCACGAAACTGAAGAGTTTGTGGGATGAACGTGATGCACTCAGCTCTATCCCTACATGTACTTGTGGATCAACCAAAGAAGTTGCTGCATACATGGAGACACAGAAGACCATGAAATTTCTGATGGGCCTTAATGAATCATATGTAGGCATTCAGAGCACCACTTTGCTGCAAGAACCTTTGCCAACAATAAACAAGGCTTACTCATTGGTTCTTCATCATGAAAAACAATCAGAAATCACAGCTAACAAAAGCCATATCCAACCAGAGGTTGCTATTTATGCTGTTCGAAATCCAAATCACAATGTTGAAGGAGAGTTGAAGTGCTTTAAGTGTAACAGAACTAACCACACTGCCAAGAACTGTCGAGCACATCTCAAATGCACTTTCTGTGGTTGGAAAGGACACACAAGTGAATATTGTCGCAAGAAGAAAGCAACTGAGGCTGGAACTACAATGGTGATTTCTAAAGGAAACCAGGTGCCTCACAAGCTAGCAGAAACAATGAGGTGAACCTTCCTTTCACAACTGAGGAGTGCAAACAAATTCTGGACATGCTGAAAAACAAACCTTCTTCTGCCAATCATATTAATAATGTATTATCAGGTAAGGCTTTCTCACTTACATCTCATGGAAAAACAAGTACTTGGCTCTTGGACAGTGGTTGTACTGACCATATGGTTTGCGATCCCAACTTACTCACACACCAAGTGCGTGTCAAGAATCGTGCAGTAGAATTACCAAACGGTTCAATGGCACAAGTAACACACATTGGCAAAGTTGTTTTATCTTGTGGTTTAGTTCTTGACAATGTTTTACGTGTCCCACTATTTCAACTGAATTTGATTTCCATCAGTAAACTAACATCTGATCTATGTTGTGTAACCATGTTTCTAAACAATTTTTGTATAATTCAGGACCTACACTCGGGGAAGATGATTGGGACGGCAACTGAAGAAGGGGGTCTCTATCACCTTGATGAAACTACCAAGTTATCCTGCAATCATACTCGAGTTTTAAATCCAACATTATGGCATCAACGTCTTGGCCATCCCTCAGTAAAAGTGTCTCAGTTATTTCCTTTTTCACATTCCAAAAATACAACATGTAATGCCCAGGATTGTTTTGTCTGTCCAATGGCTAAGCAAACCAGACTTCCTTTTTCTTCAAGTTCCATTACCACTACAACTAGTTTTGAGTTAATTCATATTGACATTTGGGGTGGTTATAAAGTTGCTTCACTTTCAGGTGCAAAGTATTTTCTCACGATAGTTGATGATCACACTCGATGCACATGGATTTATCTTATGAAACACAAATCTGATGCCAGAAATATTTTGATCAGTTTTGTCAATATGGCTGAAAATCAATTTACTTCTAAAATCAAAATCATTCGTAGTGATAATGGCCCAGAATTTAAGTTGGAAAGTTTCTATGCACAAAAAGGCATCACTCACCAAACTAGTTGCATAAATACACCGCAACAAAACGGAGTTGCAGAACGAAAACACAGACACTTGCTAAACATGTCACGAGCTTTACTCATTCAAGCTGGCCTCCCTCATCGTTTTTGGGGGGATGCTATCCTCAGCATACCTCATCAATCGAACACCAACTCTAGTTCTTCAAGGAAAAACACCATACGAGAAGTTATTCAATAAAATCCCTCATTACTCACATCTACGTGTATTTGGTTGCCTATGTTTTGCCTCTACACATGCACAAAATCCTTCAAAATTTGATCCTAGGGCTTCTAAGTGCATTTTTCTTGGCTATCCATTTGGCAAAAAGGCATATCGAGTTTTTGAAATTTCTACACAAAAGGTAATAGTTTCAAGAGATGTTACTTTCTTTGAAACCACATTTCCTTTTCTTGATACCAACCTTTCTGCTGCATCACCAAACACATCGAATCACTTGCTCTCAGAAGACACTCATGCCTTCTCTTATGATTCTTTCCCAGAAAATTATTCATCTCCTCACGAGACCACAGTTCCTAACAGCCTAGTTAACCAAACAGTTGAGCATGATGTTTCATCTCCAATGTCTTCTCCACCCACAACACACAATGCTCCATCACCAATAAGTCAACCTCACACACAGCCTGTAGCCAGTCATCCACTGCGACGCAGTGATCGTTCCACCAAAATCCCACAGTATTTGCAGGACTTTCACGTTGGGATGGAACTCCCTTCACGGTCTGTCCCATCATCTTCAACGAACTTGGTCAAGACCTCAGGTAGTACATCTCATCCTTTGTCCCAATTTTTATCCTATGATCAACTTTCTCCTATTCACAGAGCATACACAACACAACTAAGTCTCCTTCGAGAACCCACAAGATTTTCAGAAGCAATTCAAGACCCAAAGTGGCGTGATGCTATACAAAAAGAAATGAAGGCCTTACAAGATAATGAAACTTGGAGCTTAGTTCAACTACCTCCCCATAAAAAGACAATTGATTGTAGATGGGTATATAAAATCAAACGTAAAGCAGACGGAACGATAGAGAGGTACAAGGCACGTTTGGTGGCTAAGGGCTATAAACAAATTGAAGGGATCGACTACACTGAAACCTTTGCTCCGGTTGCAAAGTTAGTCACTCTCCGTGTGTTACTCAGCGTTGCTTCTTTGCATGGTTGGCATCTACACCAACTAGATGTTGATAATGCATTTCTCAATGGTACACTTCATGAAGAAGTGTACATGTCTTTGCCTCCAGGTTTTGGACGAAAGGGGGAGAATAGAGTCTGCAAGCTTCATAAAACGATATATGGGCTGAGACAATCCTCACGGGAATGGTTTGCAAAACTATCAATTGCCCTTAAAGCTGCAGGATTTTAACAGTCTTTACATGACTACTCCTTATTCGTCCAAAATCAACAAGGTTCGTTCTTAGCAGTACTTGTATATGTCGACGATGTGATACTTGCTGGGAATGATCTGCAGCAAATAGAGAACACAAAGATCCTTTTAGCCAAACAATTCAAGCTTAAAGACTTGGGGAAGTTAAAATACTTTCTTGGCATAGAGGTTGCAAGGTCAAATCGTGGAATCAGTTTGTCACAAAGAAAGTATGCTTTAGAAATCCTTGATGATGTTGGATTTTTGGGTGCAAAACCATCTCGATTTCCTGTAGATGAAAATATGTCATTATCACAATCTGATGGTGAACCTCTAAAGGATGCATCAATGTACAGGAGAATAGTTGGAAGGTTAATCTACTTAACCATAACACGACCAGACCTCACCTATGCAGTACATGTGCTAAGCCAGTTTATGGATAAACCTCGACAACCACATTTGGAGGCAGCCTACAAAGTATTGAGATATATCAAACAAACACCTGGCCAAGGCATTTTGCTACCAGCTACAGGGACTTTACAATTGCAAGCATTTTGTGATGCTGATTGGGCACGTTGCAAAGACACAAGAAGATCAGTCACAGGTTATTGTATATTACTTGGACAAGCACCTATCTCCTGGAAAAGTAAGAAATAAACGACAATATCTCGCTCAAGTGCGGAGGCAGAGTATCGTTCGATGGCAACTACATGCTGTGAAGTCACATGGCTGAAAGGTATCTTGAAAGATTTGAGGATACAACACAAACAGCCAGTCCCATTGTTTTGCGATAACCAAGCAGCCATTCATATATCATCAAATCCAGTTTTCCATGAACGAACTAAACACATAGAAATAGATTGCCATTTAGTCCGTGAGAAAATACAAGATGGAACAATTCAGACAGCATATGTTCGAACCACACATCAACTTGCAGATATGTTTACAAAACCATTAACCTCAAAACAGTTTGAAGAGTCACTTAGCAAGTTGGGTGTCATTAACATACACTCCAACTTGAGGGGGAGTGTTGAAGACAATCTGGCATTGAGCAATAGCAAGGCAATGACAGACAGCAAAGCATGATCGACAGCATGTAGTGTGATCATTGTTGATGGTAGTAAACACATGCAACACAGTCAGCTTCTAGTATGTAACATGTTGGGCAACATAGTTCAGTATCTTGTAAGTGCGATCTGAGATCGCACTAGAGTAAGCACCACATGGTGTATGAATCATTGAGTCATGTAGTAGTAGTAGTAGTAGGAGATGCTTTCCATTCTAGTATAAATGTAGAATCTGTAATCGTTTGTTATAACACAAGTTTTACACATATAACTTGTTCTTCTACTCTGTTCTACAAAACTTTCAGTTTACAATAGCAAGTTTTCATAATTCAATGAAATAGATACATACATTGTGGTCACAATTATCTTACAATGGGTACTCTCTAAGCTAGTGTTGGCAAAATTAAAACAAAAAGAAAATATATTCAACGAATGGATTATGAAAAAACTCATCAACTAAAAGAGGTAGAAGACGCGAAAACATGTGCAGATCACAAAGCAGTGTTCCTTTGCATCTGTGCTACCAAGCCAAGCACAAACAAAGTAGATTTACTCGAAAGTAGCATTTAATAGCAGTGTCTAATGAAATCGCAAGAAACGAACTACTGTATTCATATTTTGACAAGAAATTAACTTACCTGATATATAAATTTAAATAACATGTTAGCACATCAAAGTGGCTGTAGTTTAGTGGTTAGAATTCCACGTTGTGGCCGTGGAGACCTGGGCTCGAATCCCAGCAGCCACACCCTTTTTTGTTCATTTTTTTCATTTTCATAATTTTTCACTTCGTGACACATCAAAAAGTAGGGTTTTTTTTTTTTATAATAAGCCCCAATACTCATTTTTCTTTTCCTTTCATTTTGGAAGACGCAGAAGTTGAATCTTGACAAGCCCAACAGTAAAGGTAAGTGTACAATCTCCTGCTACACATCACCTCTTGCATCACTTATACAATCCTCATGTATTTGATTTATAATGGGTTTTGATTTTTAATGTGTTTCTTGAAATGCTGTAAAATGATTGGAGCTTTCTTGGGTTTATGTTAATTAGGACTCCAGATCTAAAACCCCTTTTGTGAATTATATGTTTAAGTAGTAAAGATCATTAGAAACTGCAAGAATGATCTAAAGATCCAATTTTTAGCTTATAGTATGTGATTATATGGGCTGAATTTAAATGGGGTGAAGTTGATTTGAGTATGTTTGAGGTTTTGCTTGATTTTTTAAAGGATGAGGTCAAGATGGTTTTGTGAGGATTGCTTAAAATTCGATTTTATTGATCGGGGGAATGAATTTGTTGACTACATAGGGAAATATGTTATATATAGAAAGACTAAAAAATCGTAAGAACAAATTGCCCTACACCATTTCTGTAGCCACACAATTTGGGCGGAACTCGGAGAATTTCATTCTGCCATCTCGAGGGATGAGAGCACACACCCTCAAGCTTTTAGCAATTAATTCATTTCTTAACCTTTGAAAAGTCTGACATCATTGTACGAGTAAGTCATGGTGATGGCAGTTAAAAGTAAATTAGAAAGTTTCATGCTCTTCTTTATTGGTTTTACAGATTATGTTATTTGCAGCAGAACTACCTAGAGTAAACTAAGAGAAGGTCCGATACATTTGACATAAATATGTCTGTTTGTACATCTGAATCCATAAAGAAAGCGACTAAAACAATTATAAGAACAATTTAATCCATAAACAATATTAGCGGTAGGGTAGGTGGTAAGCCCGGGGCTAAAGTGGCTTTTCATTTCAAGCCATTCAAGGTAAAATATGTGTTTTTGTTTTTTGTCTAATGAAATCGCAAGAAACGAACTACTGTGCTTATATTTTTACAAGAAACTTACCTTATATATAATTATTAATTATCTTGTTAGAACATCAAAGTGGCTGTAGTTTAGTGGTTAGAATTCCACGTCGTGGCCGTGGAGACCTGGGCTCGAATCCCAGCAGCCACACCCTTTTTTTACAATCTAAATATAAATATATAAATACACAGTTGAAGAGATGGTGTAAAATGGTATGATGGTAGTTTGTGGGTTGGGTGGATCATTGTTTCTGTTAGTTTGTCATTGTTGGGCCTTTCTAATATGTGTTATGATTTTCTTTGTTGTCAACAAACTTTGTTTGTCAGCTTGTTTGTGTTAGTGTCAAAACTCAAAATTAACAACACAGTCCCATTTTTGAAGGCACACTGATGATTGATATGAGCTACTATAGTCTAAACATTTGTAACAAATCTATGGTCTAAACATTTGTAACAAATCCATGGTCTAAACATTTGTAACATTTGTACTCGAAATTAACAATACAGTCCTTTTGTATGAGCTACTATAGTCTAAACATTTGTAACAAATGTATGGTCTTGCAGATGATAGATGATCAAGATTTGGGATTCATAGCCAACTTTCTTGGGATTTTCATATTTGGATTGGTGATTGCTTACCATTATGTGACGGCCGATCCCAAGTATGAAGCAAACTAAATCCAAGATGCTTGCAGCAGTTTATTTAGTTTACATATTTCCGTTATGTTGAAGTAATTTGTTCTCAACATTACGTTGGAATAATTCCGGCATTTACTATGTTAAACGTTAACAGTTATTTATGCTAGACATGTCATTTACAATTTCTTAAAGCTTAATTAAAATGTTAATTCAATGAATTCTGTTGATGGTAATCGGGCATTTCACCCGAATTTTCCAGAAGCAGCAACCGATATTTGACCACAATGCTTTCGTTCGTGTTTAAGCATAAGTACCTTTCTAAGCTGTCTGGATGAGCTATAAATGTCACTCTCAATCTAAAAGTACCTCCAGACAAGTATTTAGTTTTTTTTTTTTTTTTTTGTCAAGAGACAAGTATTTAGTTTTTTTTACCTTAAAAGGAACTTTAATTTTATCCAAATGTTTATCCTGAGCGCTTATTATCTTTAACAAGAGCAGCTAAATAAGGGCCTCGTTTGTTTACTACTTCTGTATTTCGTAAGATATTTAAATTTTATGGAACTTACAAGTACGACTTACAATTCCAAGAAAAATGAAATATCACTGTGTGTGGGCTTTACAGTCATATTTGATAATTCTAATCATTAATTAGTTAACTTATAATTAGAGTGCTATTAGAGTTCTAGGTAATTCAAGTAAGCAAGCTCCCGATTTTAGTACCATAACTATAATAATAAAAGGGTTTTAAAGTTATTTAGTACAAAGAAAAAAGAAAAACCAAAGAAAAATTTATGCTACAAATCAGGAAGGATCGTCTTCTCAATATATTAATCGAACTACTTAAATCTTTCAATTTTTTTTTACTAAAAATTGGTGACTAAGCAAATTTAAGATCGTCCGTGAGTAGTGGCTAATGATGAATTGCCAAATCGCTGTCAGTTACATTTCTCTTTCGAGAGTAACAGACCTGGCAATTATTAATGGGGGTCCGTTCCCTAGCAAACATTTGCTAGGGAACTGTTTCCCAACATATGGCTCCAGGACCGTTGGATCAACGATCCAACGGTCCTGATTTAAAAAAAAAATTACACCGTACCGCAGAAACTTTCCGCGGTACGGAGTAATTACAAAAATGTCCTCACTGTTCACGTATCGCAGTTTCTGCGGTACGGTGAACAGTAGATTTTTTATGTGAAAACAGGGGGGCATTTTTGTAATTACCCCGTACCGCGGAAAGTTTCTGCGGTACGGTGTAATTTTTTTTTAAATCAGGACCGTTGGATCGTTGATCCAACGGTGTAAGAACCATATGTTGTGTAACAGTTCCATGGCAAATGTTTGTCAGGGACCGTTAGCCTTATTAATGAACCAACATAAGCTTGCAGCAAAAGTAGCCGGTGGAAGTAATTTGCAATCGACAGCTAACATGCAAGAACAACAATCACATACAACTGTGACGCCTAGTATAATCTAAAAAATCTCATTACGAGAACTTTGGAAAGTACCACTACACTGACTTAAAAACACTATATTAATATATCTAAAAAGTAAAAACTATACATTATAAGAGATACTGCAACTTGAGTCGGAATACTCGATCCTAGTTGAGGAAATAGGCAGCATCCATCTACTTGCTATTGTTCTTTGTGATGAAGCCATCGGTACCACACACCGAGAGGGAGTACCTTGGTCCTTACAAATATGGTAGAGTTGACAAGTACCGAGCTGCCCATATGAAAAATATCCACAATAAAACTACACCAATTATAGTGGTTCCGACCGCTTGTACCCTGCTCATGCTAGTACAAGGATGGTAGAATTGGGGCGGACTAACATTCAAATGCTTTTGCTGATTTATACTTGAGCTCGTCTTGGTGATTGCTTCAATAGTTCCATCTCCAAGCTCTGTCTTGCTGATTATTTCGTTTGTATCATCTACAGGCTCTATATTGGTGATTCCTTCATTAGTGTCAGCTTTGAGCTCTGCTCCTGGGCCTGTTTGTACGATCTCTCCATTTGCACTTGACACATTGCTACAGCGTAAACAATTAACGCACGAGCACGTACCACCTAGGAAAAGAGGCAGTGTCTGTAGGAACTCAGTGACGACCTCTTGGTAGTTGTCTCCTATGATCCTTAATTTCTTTCTGGTGGCAGGCTTGAGAACCTGCATAATTTAATATTCTAATTATTATTAGATGAAAAGAAAGACATGTAGATCACAAATGCTAAAAATGTGATATTATATTGCTACATATCGCTTCTTATGCTCAACGGTTGCATAGCACAAGCAAAAAGAAAAGGTTACTATCTTAAACTTTAGAGAGAAAAACCTGCCTGAAACAGAGTTTGAATAAGCACACGTGAAATTGCTGGAAGCCTGATGACAGCCAAGCAAGAGAGACGTGTTGGATAATGATCTTGCAACAGTGTAGCACACGATCGCATCATTTGCATTGGGAAACCAAATGGTGATAATCCCTTGCAATCCATCAAAACTGTAATTTGAGGATGCTTCTTGTCAACAAGGTTCAATACTCCATGATCAATCTGAGAAACTAAAAAGCAAATCGGACTTGATTAATCTACTAAAACATTATAAAATTAGCTAAAACAAAATATGAAGTTGTAGCATGTTAATGAAAGTACGAATGTGAAACAAATCAACTTACCCAGTTATCAACTGATAGTAGATTTTAGTCAAATAATTAATATTCATGCCAGGTTTCATCAATTTACTCTAAACAAAATTAGATCAGTTCTCGACCTAATAAAAACAACCAGTCTAGTGCAGGTAATCAGTTCAATAATAAGAGCTTTTACGATAAGGTTAGAATACAAGAACCAAGATTGAGTGAGAAATGTACCAAATTATTTAAATGTACTTGATACAGAATACTCACCAACTGCTTTAGCAAAGAGAGGCTTGTTGCTAGAAGTTAAGTTGGAGCAAGCAACCCCAAGACGTATAATGAGACAGGGTCTTCGCTTAACATCATAGCCATGCCAGAATAAAAAGGGACTCCACTCCTCAAGTTCATGTGGAGATAACATAGTGTAAGTCTGTCTCCAATGTATTGTCTTCTTCACTGATGCAACAAACCTTGAGAATTCACCATTTGAAGCAGCATAAAATCTACCAAGCTCATCCTCATCAAACCTGGAGAGGCATATCATCCAGTTTAACACAGTTACGATCCAGGCAGATTAATTTCCAAAAAGTAAATGTTTGGCTGAGATGAAAATGGCTAGCACAAGCACAGTCAAATTCCTATATATATCTACAAATTTTAATCAAGTAGAAGAAATACATCAACAGAAGCATCAATTCTGAAGAATTCTGGTGTCAGTACTCACTACCTTTCAGATAAAGTCAAACCCTCCTCATTTAACTTTTCAAGCAAGTCTTCTACCAACTTGTTGGAAACAAGACTTTTGGGAGCTTCATTGCCAGACCTGCAAATTTCAGACCAACATGATGGAATTTATATACACATTATGGTAGCATGTATCATGACAACAGTATGCAAAAGAGTATTCATGTAATAGGTCAAATTAGTCATTAGTGGCTATGATCAAGAATGAGCTCAGCATCAATGACCCAAACAAATCTGAACTCAGCTGGTGGCATACACGCTCTAGCTACTCCTAATACCAATAATTATCCAAGTAGGTTGGACACATGTTATGACAAGTATGTGGCTTTAAATACTATACAAAGACTGGACAAAGCTGAAGCACCTAGCCTACAAAACCACAATAAGCCCAAGTGACTGCAAGAGCAAGTTTCTTCAGGGTAGCAAGAGAGCCTGAAGCTAGTAAACAACCATAGAAATTAACCATACCTCTTAATTATTAACAATACCACAGCGGGAACCACTATTCACAAAAAAGAAAGTACTTATTCAACAAGTACTAGCCAAGCGAAAAATATGAGAGAATTATTTAAATGCTTGAACCTGGTACAAAAAAAATTCTTACCTTGTGTCCGGATTGGATGATTGTGAAGGTGACTCTAACTGTGATTCATAACCATCTTGAGAGGTATAGGAATTGTCACATGAAGATTCATCGGAAAAAACTGTTGCGATTGACAGGGCTAACATTGGCTTTGACAACCCCTAGGAGGAAAAAGTATCATCACTACCATGAATATAACTGTAATTCACAAGAAACCACTTGATATTAAAATGACACAATGTGGAATCAGCAACCATCAGAGGATTCCTTAAATAAATACAACAAAATTGTAGAACATTCCATATCATATAATCAAGTGTTTGCTTTGGAAAAGAGTCAATAGCAGTCCAGTTCTCCAAGAATCCTATATTACACTCAATCTTCTCTCGAGCTAAAACGGAATACCTCATTATAGCGGGCATGCTATTCATATATTAAGGCTAATAGGAAAATCCTATCAGTATCAATACACCAAAAAATGCAGGTGCAAGGCCAGTATTCACCATGACCAGAAGTGACAGAGGAAACAACTAAAAGCAGATGGCCTCAGGGTTAATGCATACTAAAATATCCTAGCAGCAAGGCTCCGCCGCGGCCTCTTCCCCGCAGTGACAAGGTCATGGGCTCAAATCGTCACTACCCTCCCTTAATACTTAAAACTATGTAAACTACCCCAAAAAAGTATCTGCCAAGTGTTGTGCCTATATATATATATATATATATGAATTAGTTGAAAAATATACATGGAATTAATGTATTCCCGCCATTTTGAAATGAAAACAAAATTTAATTTATGAAAATCAATTTGCCTGTACTAAATTCAAATTGATTTAAAGATCAAATATATTTTGCTCAATGCCGTAATAAAATATGTAAAATACAGTCAATCAAAAGTAGCCTTCCCTGTCACTAACTTTTCCAAGCAGCACAAGCATAGACTTACTGACATGCCCCAACTTGTGGAAGGATAGGAACTAAGGATATCAAGGTTTTTCCACAACTCGGCTGAGTGCAAGTTACCGAGGCTCCACTTGTTTGAAAGAAGATATTTTGTTTGATTTTAAGAAAATATTTCCAGTGTGTTTGTTTACTTTTAGGAAAACAAGATATTTCGGAGGGTGAAATCATTTGAATGATGTGTTCTCCTTTTTGAGGATATTTTTCCCCAAAAATTGATTATCTCATAATCTTTTTTATGACAGCCAAACTGAAGGAAATAAATGATTCCCGGAAAGTTACATTCCCGAAAACTTATTTTGAAATTATTTTCCATATAAATATTATCCCAATAAATATTTTCCAAAATAAATGTAATTTTGGGAACAAACTGAACCCAAATACACGACACGTAAAGGAGTATTTCAAGATGCCCATTTCTAGTAGATAGATATAAATTAAACTAGACTACAGTGATATAACTCCTGCACGATTAATCAATACACAAGAACCACGAAACAAAGTTTAAAGGATATTATAATTTAAAAATTATGCACAAGAAATATGTAGATTTGAACCCATAAAGACAAGTATAGATACGTCAAAACCAACCTGCATATTCTTAACCATGCCCTTGAAAGGAATCCATCTTTGGATCCAACTGAATGGCGGATAGCATAGAAGTTGGAGAGCCTGAAGCCCTTGCCAGACGAATGGGCACTTAGCGTTTGAGAACCTCCGCACAATCTCTAGTGCTGCAGTTGTAAGAAGAAACACACCTATGTCACCCACCATCGGATGTCCTACCCCCAGTTTCATCAAAGAAACACATTGTGAACTCTTCTTTGAGTACAACTCCGGGATTGAAGCAACCAAACATCCTTTGCGCACCTTTCTAGCAGTGACAAGCCTTGTCTCTGAGTTTTCACTTGAGTTAGATACTGACAAAGAGGCCCCCATTACCAATTACCTTGCAACGTCAACTGATATATGATTAAAAAATAGTAAATCTGCACGCCTAAATATATATTAAATCAGGATACTAACTATAGATAAGATTCCAAACTGAAGACGTTCCATGACAGACCAATGAAGAACAACTTAGAGGGGAGAAAATGTCAAGTCTAAAGTCATGCACTTGTCTTCATGTAAAAGAGACACGAAAAGAACGTGGAGGTATGAAACCTGTTTATATGAAACCCTAGACAACTTATAACAGTATATTGAGATTGAACACCATTTACAGTATTCCCAAAATACATTTTAATGCATTATTACTTTTTATATGGCTTTGTTCTTAATATCTATATTAGACAAAATCCTTATAGTGTAGTCAACACATTTATTTAGATTTAATTATCTAAGATATGGAAATATAAAGTTTGTTAACAATAATGCATTGCTCATCTATAACATCCACAATCCACGTAATTAAATTGCAAAACACCTCCATCCACATTTAGTTTATATATGTTTTAATGCTCTCCTGATTTACAATATACGCACCAAAACTTTCTAAAGAAGTTATCCCATTTTTTCTTGAATCAAACCGTCAACCGATCTTATCATTCCTTATCTTAGTAAAACTGTCTTTATAACAGTGTTCCGTTGATATACAGCAACGTTTTCAAATATTATAATATTTCATGCATTGTATAACCCATTAAACACTACTTCTTTTCACCATCATTTTTCAACTCTTTAAATTACAAGCTTATCTGAAGTATTTTAACATAGGGATCAGGTGCCTCACAATGTATTTGGCAGCATAAGTTCCGTGGATAATAAGCTCGAAATATGGAAACCCTAAATGTTGCCCTAAGCACGTAAAATGGGATTGCCCCCATATAAACATAAAATAGGTTCTACAGTTCCCACCTTCCAGCTCATCATAAATGCGGAAAGAAAAGTTGCTTGGGCCTAATTTATAAACAAGTTAATTGCATTCCCCTAAGCACGTAAAAAACGATTCCCCCCCCCCCCCCGGCAAACACAAAAAAATAGGTTCCACAGTTCAACCCCTTACAGCTCATAATAAATGCGGATAGATAAGTTGCTTGAGCTTAATCGAGATTAAGAACAATTAGTAACTAACCTAACTAAACATATACATAACCGAAGGAACCACCTCGAAATCAAACTCGAAACACATTACACAATTACAAACACAAACATAATAACTGAACAGAACACTTTATATACAAGTTAATTCTATTCCCCTAAGCACGTAAAAGCTTAATCGAGATTACGAACCATACCTACACCTCACGAAAAATACCTCCAACTTAACTAGATACATACATAATCGAAGAAACCACTCCGAAACCAATCTCGAATACTCGATACACATTACACAATTACATACACACACAAACCTAATAACTCAACAGAACAATTCATACACAACTTAATTTCACAAGTGATCACAATCATCAAGTCTATTAAAGCAATTTTAAACAATCAAAACATTTTAACAGAAGCTAATTAAATCATGTAAAATGATAAACAAAAATTATAAAAATAACATGGATAAATGATCGTTTATATCAAAGCAACGATTAAAAGTAAAAAAAAAATGAATATACCTTGTTAATTAGAAAAGTGAAAAAGACATGAGAATGGAGAATTTGTTAGGGTTTGGGGGAGAATTGGAGAAGCTTCTGGTGAATTTTTATAAATGCAACCACGAGGTCGGTGAATAGATTTTAGTTTTTTTTTTTTTTGAATGACGATATAACTTATTAGAATTTTATTTATTTTTTATATGCTGAATTTAGAAAATGGCGGAGGGAATGAGGAAATTGGTAATGTGGCCTCACGCGCGCCTTTTTTATGTCTTTGTTATGGATGAGCACAAAAAATCTAAAACGAGAAAAAAATTAAAAATCATATCAAAAAATAACTAAATTGAAGAAAAAATCTAAAACGAGCTTTAATTTTTGTAGCTGTATTTTTCCAGTTTGGTTGTAGTTGTTTGGTAATTTTAAGGCTTGTTTGTAAGTTTAGTTTTCTTTGTAAGTTCAGTTTGATTTCTCTCATTGGTGAGAGTTTTGGTGTTCTCTCCTTGGTGAGAGGTGTGATTTTCTCTCCTTTTGTGAGAGTTGGTTCGATTCAACGATAAGAGCTTGTGCGGAACTTCATTTGTGGTCGTTAGCTCAAACGGTTTTTGGAGAAGATATTGAGCGCAGAGCAAGTATTTATAGATATATCATTTTATTCAGACATATGCTTATTTGTCTCATTTTGATTATGAAGACGAGCGTGTCATCCTGTTCTATGTTTGATCGTTTCGATCATTCTTGTAGATGCCGTATGGCTTTTATGTATTGAATTTTCACCTCTTATCAAAAAAAAAAAAATCAAACCAAAATTAATGGTTCAGTTTCAGTTCCAATTTTTAGTCAAAATCAATCAAAATTATCTATGCTATCTTTTTTTTTTTAAACAAAAACAGAAGATATTCATTCATTTAAATCTTTGCCCTCCAAAGATAAAATACCTTGCGGAAAAAAAAATCAAACATTACAAATTGCTCCTCGTTTGAGGGACAAGATCGAGCAACTAAATGAGCTACCGTATTTCCCCCCTCTTTTAACGTGACTACAAAAACAAAAATCAACGAAACTCATAGCAAGAATAATTTCATCAACCAACAAGAATATCGGACTAAGACCTTTACACCCTGATCTGATCTTCTGTACAATTCCTAGAGCATCACTTTCAACCCACAAGTTCATATACCCCAGTCTTCGAGCAATCTGAAGCCCATATATAACACAAAGCTACTGCCTCTATCATATCTGGTTCCTAATCTTCGATTCGTTTTTTCACTATCGTGGCTAATATCCTCCCCCTGGAGTTCCTTAGCACCACCCCCAACCAACTACCACTTCCTACAATAATAGCTACATCAACATTTAGTTTCACCACACCTTCAGGAGGTGGATTCTACCTATTTGCTGATTGTGAATTCATTCTACCGCTTTTCCCAAAGACCCTTGCAGCGTATGATTTATACTCCTTGCGTATGATTTATACTCCTTTACATATCGTATGAAACCTGGCGCCATTATTTTTTGATCATGTGAGCTGGACTTGTTAGTCACAGAGGCATGCTTGTATACATCTAATAACAAGCCTAATTGTTTGTAATGTTTTGCATTACTTACATGACCCCTTAATTGGGGAACCCTCTAGTTGTAGAGTTTCTACTTGTATTCAGTACTTGTAATAGGTACCAAATTTCTAGTTGTGTACTTGTATAAATTTAGTCGTGAAATAATGCTTGAAAGAAGATCCAGAGATCATGCCTCAAGCTTGAAGAACAAGGCTGCAGAAATAAACACAGTTGTAATTTGAAGATTGAAGATTTGCCTAAGTACTAATTCGAGAAGTATTTTGGTCTATTCGAGAAGTCAAGGATTCGATATCACAAAAGATATTTTTTGATATCTCAAGGAGTCAACTAGTTAAAGCTACATTCGAGAACTCAGGGATTTGACATGTCTAATACTCTATTCGAGAACTCAGGAAGTCAACAAGTCAAAGCATCATTTAAGTTCTTAAAGAGTCAACAAGTCAAAGTTACATTCGATATCTCAAGGACTCGGGAAGCTATTCGATATCTCAAGGATTCTAGAAATAAAAGCTTTATTCGATAAGTCAAGGATTCCTGAAGAAAATACTAATTCGAGAAGTGATTCGATATGTCAAGAATTCAATGTTCGAGAACTCAAAGTTATCGAATTAATCAATTCTAGTTCTCGAATCAATCACTTAGCCATTTATCGAATGGGTTCTTGAAGACAAAAATACTGAAGTTGTACAAGTCAGAAACCTGCAACAAGCCAAAACACTTTCAGGACCACTGTACTGTAAAGTATTCATGGAAAGTCTACAAGAAGTTTAAAGAGATGTTAAAGGAGACAAACTGCTAAAGAAGTGGATCTGAGTAGGTTAAAGGAAAGTCAAATTACATGTTGTTTAGACATATACTTAAAAAGGGATAGACAACTTAGAAAGTTATTTTGTCTGTCATTACATTTGTAGTATGTAGGGTGTACATATGTTCTATAAGTGTACAATCCCACTTCTCTAGCATTAACAAGTTTTTCATACACAATTTAGATAACATCTCTTAGAGAAAAACGAAGCTGAGAATACTAGCATTTGTATTCACAGATTGTAACAAGAATCTTTATCTAATACAATGTTAGATTAAAGTGAGTGATTGTGTTTTTGTGTTTTAATTCCGCACTTATTACTTTGTTAAACACAAACACACACTTTGCTACACATACATCAGATTCAAACCTTCAAACAAACTGTTCTCAAGCCAAATCGAAAGAAAAGTTTGAAAATACATTCACCCCCCCTTCTGTATTTTCTTGTGTGTATTCCATACTCAACAAGTAGTATCAGAGCAGGCTGTTAGTCAAAATAGAAAAAGATCATGAATACACCAAAGACAACAGGAATGATGAAGGTCCCAAAGTTTGATAAAGACAACTACAATATCTGGAAAATCAAGATGATGTTGTTCATCAAAGCTGCTAGCCCTCTATATTCTGAGATTCTCAAGAATGGTCCATTTGTCCCACAACAAGAGATTGCTGAGAAGACTGTTGGAACAGCGACCATTCCAAGATCATATGTTGCCAAAGATCCATCCAAATGGACAGACACAGAGAAAGAGAAGGTTGCCCTAGATAGCCATCTTATGCTGATAATCATAGATTCTATGGAGTTGTCAATGTTTGCAAACATAGCTTCATGCACAACAGCAAAAGAGATGTGGGATCATATTGAGATTCTATGTGAAGGAACAGAGGAAGTTAGATAAAACAGAAAATAGATACTGGTCACTCAGTATGAAGCTTTCATGGCTCAACCTAAAGAAAGCATTACTGAGATGTTTGAAAGATTTCACAAGTTGGTGACTGAGCTACAGATGAATGGAAAGGTTTATAGTACAAAGAAGCTGAATATGAAGTTTCTACTCTCTTCACCCAACCATCTAGAGCAAAGAGTTATTTCTCTAAGAGAAAGAGATTTGAGCAAAGTTACATATGATGTGCTCTATGGTGTGTTGAGGACTCTGTTAACTCGAATAACTTGTAGAAGGGGGGGTTGAATACAAGTTATATAATCGTGTCTGATTTTTGCTCGAATAAATAATACAAGAACAAACGAATGAATCAAACTGTTTGTATTAATAAGATCAAATACAAACTCTACCAAAGGTGTACAAAATACCTTTAGCAGCTACTGACAAAATAAATCTCTCTCTCTGTTTGTTTCGAATTCTTGAATACAAACTTTATACAGAGCTACGCATACAAACTCACAATTGCTCGACTCACACACACGTTTTACAATGATATAGAGAGAGTATTTATAATGCTACCTATCAACTAATAACATAAAGATAATTCTATACATGACAATGTTCTGCCTTCCAGTTGATAGTTTCCATCAATAGAAAATTCTTTCCTTCATGATATCTTCTTGCTTGTTCTCCAAACAAAGATCCTGTTTTATAGCACTTGCCAGTTTCTGTAGCATCCATAATGACATCAACAGTAACACGACTGATATCAGGATTTCACATTGCATCAGGATCTGACCATCCTATCAGTACTTGATCAATATTTGACTTGTCTTATCAGGATTCGATCTCAGTTCCTGACATGTAGTACTTTATGCACTGTTCCTGACTTAACTCTACAGATAACTGTCTAACACATATCTCCTATACAAAGTGCTAAATCCTTTATAAGATCAGGATATACAAGAAGTATAAGTAAAATTCTATTCTTAACATCACAACTCACATGAATTATTCCTAACAATCTCCCCATATTTATGCTTTAAGATCTGAAGCATAAATATGAGTTGTTGATGTCAAAACATATAACAATACAATCAGAATAGAATTTATGAATTCAAAAATCATGAAGTTAAGTACCTCCTTCTTCAGATGTAGTATCTAATACTTAGAAGAAAGAATTCAACTATTTGATGCTTCTTTTCCTTTACCACTTCCCTGATAAGATTCACCTCTGTCATCCTTAGTTCCTCTTTTATTTCTCCTAGTCTGTTTATCTCCCCCAGTCTGTTGCCTTTGAATTGTCTTTATCTCCCCCTTTTTGACATCAGCAACATTAATTCCAAGAGATTCAGTAACAGAACAAATGAGATTCATCAGAACTGCTTGATTTTCCATAATAGTGACTTGGTTATCTTCAAGTGTTTGAAGTCTTGATTGAATTTCAACTTGAGATTTCTGAATATCTTGTAGAACTTCAGAATTGACTTCAATGTTGGAAGTGTTTGGAATATCTTCAGATTCAAGTCTTGTAGAATGATAAGTGGATTTATATCCACTTGGAGCATTCTAAATCGGCTTAAATTGATTGTCTTGGACTCAAGTTTGTGGTAGTTTTGATGTGTTTTGCTTAGTTCTGCAGATTTACGAGAAAGTTGATTAAGGTTGATGCTTCTATCGTTTTTGGAGAATAAATTGATTAAAATTCGGATTTCTGAGACGGTTGCGCAGTCTACACTGTTTTGGACATATCCGGAGTTCTAGAAGTCCGTTTTCAGCGATCTTACTGCCCACGCGAAGCTTGGGAGATTTTCTACAATATGGGACAGGTGTTGCACGCGCAGGCTGCGCGTGGTGGGCGCAGGCAGCGTGAAGAACAGACTGCTGGGCGCGCAGGTTGCCCCTGAAAAATTCTGCTAGATTGCTGATTCACTGTTTTGGCCATATCTTGAGTTCTACAAGTCCGTTTTGGACGATCTTACAGTCAACGCGAAGATAACGGAATTCTCTTTCATTCTAAAGTGGTCCAGAGGTCCAATTACAACTGGAACGGTCCAGAAAAACAGAAGAAAAGTCAGCTACGAATTTTCCTTAAAAACAGAATCAGTTTAGGAAACGTATTTTGCAGAAATTCTATTATAATTCTGTTTTGGTATTTTCTTGCTGGGCAAGACTTTTAGAGCCTATTTAAACACATCATACCATTGTAATAGGGATAGATACATATAGATATAGATAGAACCATTACATATCAATTACTTAGGTTTATTTGTATCTTTTCATACTTTGTTTTTATCATGGTTTCATCAGATCCCATGATGACGAGCGGTTCAATTATGAGCTAATCGTTGTCATGGGATTATAACGGAGTTATTTATGGAGCTTTAGTATGTTGATGCTTTAAAGATCTGTGTGTGATGTATATCTGATATCCTCGTATGGTTGTGCTTAATTGATAGATGCGTCATGAACATCTAATTTGTTAATCTCTTGTGAAGTGAAAGTGGATCTTGAGATTTAGAACTTGTCATGCTAGCATAGGTTCATAATTGTTTATCAATATGATTCGTAGTATGAGATGAAAATACTTATATTGCCCTATGTGATCATTATGGATAACTTGCTCTTCAACCGTTATGTTTTCAAATTCTATAGACATATAGGGTCTAAGCATAATTGGTGTCTATTCATCTTCTATCTCTTTTGTGGATGTATGTTTAGTTTGGTATACGTATGCTGACAGGTAGCGTGTACTTGTTTCATGTTGTCCGATCAGATATCATAACCATTGCATATAGTGATTAAAGGCGTCAGATCTAAGCAAAGTATTTAATGAAGTCAGGATCCCATGTTTTCTCTTGCAGAAGTAATTTGATTTAAATTCTTGTTAGTTAATTCTTAGTTTGTTAATTTAATTCCTTAGTTAATTTTAGTTAATTAAAACCAAATCTTGTTATTTGTCTTAGCAGTGAATTAAAACCATACATTGTTGCATAGGTGCATGAACTGAATTGAAACCATAACCAGATCTCTGTGGGAATGAACTCGACTTATATCTGTATTACTTGTGACCACGTACGCTTGCGTGATTTAGTGTAAACATAGAAGAAGTTGCCTGTGCAGAATGATATTCAAGTAATAATACTCGAGTAGAGTTACAAACATCTTCATCTTTATGATCTGAAGCTGCAATATGATCATTCTGTCCTTCACCAGTATTCTGTGTACTAACATCTACAAATCCTGACTCCTCCTTAGATTGATCAGATATTGTTGATGTCTCAATTCTGGCTGATATTGGAAGTACATACAAAGGAATACTAGGATCATTAGGAATAGCTTCTGGTACAAGTGGTGTAGAAGTTTGTCTTAGCCTTTCACCTCTTCTATTGATAATTCCTGCAAGCCTTTCTTTTTGCTTCTGAGCTTTAACTTCTGGCTTTGCATTGTGCTTTGCTAAGTCATTTTTCTCATACATCTTAATAAGAGAATAAGTATCAGCATCCATGCCAAGATTGTCAGACCAAGATTCAGGAAAAACCTGATCCCAGAAATCAAACGATGGTGGTTTCCTAATTTTCTCTCCCTCACTATGGAGTTGATCATCCATACCCTCATTCTCACTTTGACTATCTAAAGTCAACACTCTTTCTACCTCTCCTTTTGCCTGGTCAGGAGCCAGCCTCTCAGATTGTGGATCAATATCCATATTTTTAAGTGTACCACTCAAATTTGGATAAGTGCTTTCATGACCTACAGAAAAATAGGGTTTAGAAGAAGTTTTTATACCTGAACTCACATGGAGAGAGGGTTCCTCATTTGGCAAGGGGCTTGAGGTTTTCTCCAAGGAGTGAGCTGCTATAGTCTCTGAATCCTGACAATCATCTTCTTTCCTTCCAAATACTACAGGTTCCAGTATACCACTTTCAGGTTCTATACTAGACTCTGATGTCTTCAGTAATACTTCATTAGACACCATAGTTAGCATGTTAACATCTTTAAGTGTTGTTTGCTGAGACACACCCTCAAGGTGAATAGACTCGGACTGAACAATGTTTGTTTGATCTTCAGTAAAATCAATCAAAGTCATTCCTCCCATATCATAGGGTTTCTCACTTGCAATTTCAGTCATCACAGAAGACCTTTCAGCATCAGCTATCACAGCTCCTGAGTCATCCAACCTCTAACTAAATGGTTCTTGTGTTGCAGTGACTTTGATCTGATATGTCCTACTATCCACCACTGGAGCAATAGTATCTTCTGTTGACTGCATTTCTCTATCTACTTCCTCCTGTTGTTCACCTTGAGCTGAAGCATCTTCAATAATGACATCCTTGTCAAATAAATATGCATGAAGTGATTGAAGTGCAACATGCTTCGAGAGTCCAAATTTCTTGACTAATTGTCTTCTAACAGTTACATTGAAATACATCTTCATTAAGTCAAGTCTTTGATGTAGGAGTCCATATTCTTCTGGAAATAAGAGTTTTGGTACTCTTTCAACTAGAAAATCTAGAACAGGTCTGGATAGCTTCACTTTGATAGAAATAACTCCCATAGCCAGTCTGTATGATAATGTAGTTTCCCATAAAGAATCAATATCAAGATCTCTATTGTCATTTGCTGACTTGATTGTACCTTCATTTGTAGAGACCTGCATAATGTTAGTTGGACTAGACTCTGTGTGTGTAGGTGACAATTGAATCTTTCTCCTTGTTCTCCTAGTATAGTGAGCAAAAGATTTATCCTGAGAAGACTCAAGAGGTGTAGACACAGAAGTGATCTTGGGATGAGATCCTTTTTCAATAGACACAGTTTTTTGAGAGACAGTATCCAGTAACTGTTTTCCCTTTTTAAGTACTACAGCCTTTTGAGAGACTGCAGCCTGGCTGTGACTAGGTGCTTCATCTCTTTGTCCTAGCTTAGAAAGTTGAATTGTAGCCTTCAATTCTTCTCTCTCAGCAAGAGATATATTATCATCATCTTCACTAGAACTACTACTTGACACAACAAATCTTCTCTTCCTTACAACTGATGTCTTTTGAGAAACACCAGAGGTTGGTTTCTTTGAAACAACATGCTGTGGATCAAAACTTGGTTCTTGAATTGTTTCAGAGACTATAATGTTTTGGGCTACTTGGGTAGACACAGGGGGGTTCTTCTCCAAATGAGATTCCTGAGCCATTTCACCACAAAAGAAAAAAGAATTGTAGAGAGTAGGAAGATGAGTTTTAAGAATTACCTGAACATGATGTGGATAATGAATTGCAGGTAGTTCATCTAAATTCTTTTCATTTTCCTTCTTTGTAATATCAGAGAAAATTCTCTTTTGCTGTACATAAGAAGAAACACAATGTTCTCTACCAAATCTAGCTTCAACATCATGAACAAAATGGTTAATAAACATTTACATAAATCTATGATAATAAACCATTTTCCTGTTTTGATCTCTTGACCCAAGTTTAATACACATCTGACTTAAGATAATGTGACCAATGTTAATTACTCTGTCATAAAGCAAACTATAAGCAATATGTGAAGTAACAGAAGTAATTTGCTGAAAAAAACTACATTTACCAGTAAAACATTTTGCAATTTGATCAAAGAAGAAATACCATTCTTTCCTAAGAAAAGACCTATTTAACTGGCTCATGTTGTTTAGAGGTCCACTATAACCTAGTGCAGACAACATAGTTCTTACATCATCATCAGATGGGTCACTTGCATAATTCACATTAACAGGTAAGTGAAGTACTGAATTAACAATAGATTCAGTAATGTCATAAGTATCTTGTCCTAAGTGTAGAACAATCTTACCTGATTGACTCTGAGTAGAATCAATTACTTCAGCATTCTCCCAAGCTTGTGAAACAACAGCTTGATTTATTTCTGGAGATGCTGCCAATGCATATCGCAAAGGTCCAATAGCCATAAAATCCATCACATGATGAAAATCAGCTGATACTCCTTTCTTGCTGGTGATTGCTGCAACATGATTGTTAGTCATAAAATCAAAGTCACCAAACTTGAAAGCTACTGATTTAGGTAGACTTCTTTGAGCTGCCATTTTTTATCTGAAAAGAACTTAAGAAATTTTGAAATTGATTAGAGATTTTGAGAACTTGAATGAATGTTTTTGCCTTTGGAAATATGAATTAGAGGTTAGCAATAAACAATCAGAGTCTCAAAATAAAGATATATTCAAAAATCCTTCAGACCCACTAACCCACGTTGACACGTAGGTTGACAGGTGTCAGTCCCTGAAAAATGCAGTTTACCCACGATTTTTGGAGAATAAAATCCAAAATTGATTTCAATTAAATAAATCAGAGTAAAATCAAAATAAAATCAATACTGATCAGCTTCATTTTCTAATGTGATCTTTTTCACCAAGATAATCACAATTTTCAATGTGATTAATAATAATAATAATAATCATCATCATCAATCCTGATGAAATTACTTCCGTTTTCCTGATCACTATCATCCTGATTCCAGAGATTAAATGGAGTTCCACGTGGCAATATTAGAATTTAACCTGAAAAGAACATCAATAATCCAAACAAAAATATTTTGTTAGATTGTCAAAATATCTTGGAAAATATGAAAGGGCCAGTCATACGCATAGATATTTACGCAAATACATTGAACACTTCAAAATGACTGTTCAGGTTCTCACTCTTTCCTTTATAAACACTTGATGTCTTTTTCCTTTCTTAACTCCAAAAACTCACAAAACTCTCTGTAAACACAGAGCTTCCATAAAACACAATGACCTTTAACCCAATCTTTCGATTTCTCACAGATGATGAACAGATTGTTCATAACCAAAGATTCATTGTTCGTCTCTTTGAAGAGATGACTTTTCTCATCACTTTAGACATGATTGGAGTAGATCCAAATAATATCCAGAATCCTCTATTAAAACATCCATCTGTTGGATACAATCACCCTTTAACCTTCTCAAAACTTGAGGATGAAGAATTTGGCCGAGAGTCTGAGGTTGATCTTGATGAAGATGCTATCCATTCTAGTCAGCTGCTCTCATTCAAGTTGCCCAGACAAGGAATCCAGGAGTAATCATCAAAGTGACTCTTGAGATGCTCCTTGTCCTGAAGTAGATCTTTGAAGACTAAGAACAGCAACAACTTTAGACAAGAATAGGGTTATCAGTAGAAGTTAGACAAAAAGATATTTGTATTTCATTTCCATGCATGTAATGCTTTCAATTAATGAAAATACAATTTCTTATTATCTACTTGTCTGTTGTTGTTTATTGACTGATATAAAAAACAATATAAACTATCAGTATGAATAAATTAAAGCTTGCTGGCATAGACTTAACAAAACTCAGAATTAGATCACTACATAACACAAACTTCAGGATTTGAAACAATAGCACACACAAATTTCACAATCCTGATACTGACAATAAAATCCTGATAATGTCAGCATACTGATAGCAATCCTGATCCTAATGTTTATTAACAAGTCTATCATACTGAAATTTATCAAGGTACAATGTTACAGCTTAAGCATTTAACAATCAAATATAGATCCTGACAAGAATATCAAGTCTATAAGCTGAAAACAACATACCTTGCTACTTTTGCAGATGTTAAAGATCTAAAAATTTAACATTCCTAACTTACTAACCAATCTAATGAATGTAGTCTCATCAAGTGGTTTAGTTAGAATATCTGCAAGCTGTTTGTCAGTAGAAACAAAATGAAGTTCCACAGTACCATTCTCAATATGTTCTCTAGTAAAATGATACCTGACATCAATGTGCTTAGTCCTTGAATGCTGAACTGGATTTTCTGTAATTTTGATAGCACTAGTATTATCACAAAACATAGGAATATTACTAAGTGTCAAAGTGTCATACCATAATCCATCAACTAATTTCTTATCCAAAGGAGCTGTGCACAACAACTGCCTGCTGCTATGTACTCAGCTTCTGCAGTTGAGGTTGAGACAGATTGTTGCTTCTTGTTTGCCCAAGAAATCAATCTGTTTCCCAAGAATTGACATGTACATGTAGTGCTTTTCCTGTCTATTTTACACCCTGCATAATCAGAGTCTGAATAGCCAATTAGGGAGAAGTCAGATTCTCTAGGATACCACAAACCAAGATTTGGAGTTCCTTTGATATATCTAAAAATTCTCTTCACAGCAATTAAATGAGATTCCTTAGGATCACTTTGGAATCTAGCACATAAACAGGTAGAAAACATTATGTCTGGTCTACTTGCAGTTAAATATAACAATGAACCTATCATGCCTCTTGTTGTGCCCAAAATCTCCATGGGCTAGATTTAGGACCATTAGACTTAAGGATCCAATCCGTATGATTAATATGGGTTAAGATTGAGGTCCCTTAAGTTAAATGGGGCTAAATAACATGTGAAATGGATCTAAACAGGTTCAGGTTCCCGAAGAGACAGGTTCCCGAAAGACAGCTTCCTGCAGACAGCTTCCCGAGAGACAGGTTCCTACAGACAGGTTCCTGAGAGACAGCTTCCTGTACGAGAACAGATTTATTCCAGCAGAATTCTAGTATGATTAAGCCTCCTATTCTTTAGGAGCAAGTCATGAACATCAACTCCTTATTGGAATGTATTCCTTGGGCGCAGATGATCCTTGAATACATCTAATAGGACGAGAACTTGTAAACATACTCCTAGTCGGACTAGAACTTGAGTTCTATTCGACTTAGGTCGCCTATTCGTGGCTGAAATCTGGAGAAAAGGAGTTCCCCACGAATTAGGAACCTAGTTTATTGCCGCCTAACTAGACTTCTAGTCTAAAAAGAACTACGTGAACTTGATCCCTATATATACAAGGGTACGTAGGCACCTTGAGAAGATGTTTTTACAAGCCTCGCAATACACCTACGAGATTCTTGAGAACACACGACACAAGCCTCAAGGGAACTCGCGAGATTCTTGTAAACGCTCTCGAGCTCAGTTCAACCCCTACAAAAAACCTCCATTCTCCATAGATTAGTTGATCGTTAGCCTTTACAACTCACCATAAACCTCTCAAAAGTTGTTACGAAATCCACTCATCAACATTGGCGCTAGAAGGAGGGGAGAGTTATCATCTTAAGAGTGGAAAGATGGCAGGCAGTTCTGATAGCGAAGCAACACAATCTGTAGAGAAAGATCAAACCCCGAAAACGAAGAAGATTACTCCTGCTGACGTCCTAGAGCATCTAAATTCGATTGAAGAAAGGCTTACAACCCTCGAACAAATAACACCGAAGAAGAAGAAGAAGTCGAAGTTAGCAACTGGTAAGAAGGGTAAAAAAGCTAAGATTAATCCCAAGCAGTTAGGCGTCGATGAAGGAGAACGTGAAGAAAAGGCTGAGGAGGAGATCGAAGACCCAAAGAAAGATACTGAAGGTGAAGAAGATGGTGAAACGAAGGATAAACAACCTCCTGTTAAGGAACCTTCCATCGAGATAATTAAAGATGATTCAAGTTCAGTCGAGACCACGAACGATTCGTGTATAGCAGATTCACAGGAAGCCGATGATAAAGATAAGGAAGCAAAGGACGGTGGAGCTAGTGATTTGAATGCTGAAGACATCAAGAAGATTCTAGTGAAATTCAAGGAAGAAAAGCAGTCAATAACAGGTGCGATGACCTCATCTCCATTCACCAAGAAGAGGTTCCCAGAGTTAAGAAAGCTCCTGACGAGGTCATTATGAGCTTCCTGATTGCTGGAGTTAGAGCTGGTTCAGACTTCTGGAAGGAGTTACAAGTACGTGAACCCGGTACACTAGTTGAGTTCTACAAACAAGCTGAACTATATAAATGTGTGGAAGAATCCTTGTTGAAGTTGAGAGAAACAGAAGATCTTGGAGACGAAGCTAGTCATAAAGGAATCAAGCGAGAGAGGTCTCCAAGCCCGCAAGCATATGTTATTGGGGATCGAGCTTCCTCCAAAAGAAGTAAAGCAAAATTGAAGACAAAGTGCGACAATTATACCTCTTTGGTCGCTCCAGTAGACCACATCTTCATGGTTTATGGGAAAGAAGGAATATTTGTGAAGCCTACACCTTTACCTGTAGGAGCAAGGAAAGATCTGAAGAAATATTGTGACTTCCATGAGGATAATTGCCATGATACTTCTGAATGCAGAGCACTGAAAGACCAAATTGAGGAATTGATTAAAGCCGGGAAGCTCGCGGAATGGATAGCTCGAGGTGACCAGTAGTTGAAAGTTTGAGAGCTTCCTTAAAGTATAGTTGAGAGACCTTTATTTATATATGTATTTCCTTCTTAGAACTAGGGGTAGTGCATGTATACCTTCCTAGCAAGTAAACCTATTTCTTTCTAGTAGTTTTCAACGAAATTATGAGTAGTTCTTTTCCTTGTATTACGTCATACATTTAGCTTGTAAAACAAGGAACATGCCTCATTCAATTCAGTGACCTACGAGAAATACCTCACAAGTAATCTCTTTAAGTATCTCTTGTTTCTTACAATGAGTTAGCTCGCGTAAGCTTAGAGGTACTGTATTGGGATATTTGTATAGAGGTTCATTCTCAGCATGTTTCGTAAGTAAGAAGATAAAGAAGAAAGGAGAAGACATGTTAAAGCTACAAGCAAGAATGATGTGAAGAGGTTATAGTATTTATTCGAGCGTTAAAGAAAATTCGATATAGTTGAAGATTTTGATGAAGAGTATCTACAAGAATATGATATGAGCATCTTGAAGAAAACACACAGTACTCAACTTCATGGATGAATATTCAACGACTTATTAGAAATTATCGAAGAATTGTGAAGCTTCTTGGAGTTAGTTCTTCATCAAAGACAAGCTTCCCTGAAGAACTGGGGGGTAGTATGATTACTATTGGACGTGGTACTTTGAAAATTGAGGATTTCAAAATTTTGAGAATTCAGATCATGAACCTCACCATCAGGTCCAGGAAGCTCGTGATTTGATTCAGGAACCTCACGGCTAGGATGCAGTTTAGAAACCTCATAGCTCATATTGGGTTCAAGAACCTTGAAGATTAATTTGGTCTAGTATCTTGAAGAGCAGCATGCTTGCATCAGGAACACGTCAATGAGTTTTCAAATCTTAACGGAGGTTTCCACTTCACATATGATCAGTCTACAGAAAGATCCAGGTTCATTGATATATACATGAAGCTGTTCCCAGCCAGTCGATACCTGAATAGAAGAAAATGTGCTTATAGCAAGAACTCCATGCCTTTAGAAGATTAATCTAGTGCCCTTTTGGATTCTCTTTGTGCTCCATTCAAGGATTCACTTAGAGCCCAGAAGGATTCACTAGGTTCCCTAAGCATATCCATGTATTGACCTAGTGCCCTTATGGATTCTCTATGTGCCCGTATAGGTTCACTTAGAGCCCAAAAGGATTCACTTGGTGCTGCATGCATCCACGCGTATTTATTTGGTATCTTAATGGGTTCTCTTTGTACCCATTTAGGGATTCATTTGGTGCCCAATTGGTTACGGTTTTTGTCCTAAGCAGAGGTTCACATAAACAACCAGTTGGATTCACCTTATGCCCTTACAAGGATTTGCATAGAGCCCAGAAAGGTTCACTTTGAAAGCCCTCTCAGCTACAGGCACTCGATAGCTAGAAAAGACTTGCAAGCATGAAAGATTCACATAGAAAAGCCCTATGAATCGTAGGCAAAATTCAAAAGTCCCATAAGCATGTGGGCACCTAGTTAACGGTTTTGAGAACCTAATCATGGGTAACCTAACCTAGAGTTTGATTGTACTTGAAAAGCCTTGAAAGGGATTCACCTTGTGCCCGTACGGATTCATTTGGTGCCCCTAGCATTTGAAGGGATTCACCTTGTGCCCTTACTTGGTGCCCCTAGAATTTGAAATGATTCATCATGTGCCCTATAGATTCTCTTTGTGCCCTCTTCAGGATTCACTTAGAGCCTATAAGGATTCACTTGATGCCACAAAGGAATTCACTTAGTGCCCAACCGGATTCTCTTCGTGCTCTTGCCATGATTCACCTAGAGCCCGGATGGATTCACTTCGTGCTCCCTAAAGCCAAAAGGATTCATTTGATGCCCAGTCGAATTCTTCAAGTGCCCTTCTCAGGATTCACTTAAAGCTCAACTGGATTCGTCTTATGCCCTACTAAGGATTCACTTAGCGCCCAATTGAATTCTCTAGGTGCCCTTCCCAGGATTCACCTAGAGCTCAATTGGATTCGTTTTGTGCCCTCATCAAAGCGATACAAAGATGAATACTCCCACTTATAAAGCTTGTATATGATTGAAATAGGTACCGTACTACTAACAATTTCTTGATAAAGCAGCTTGCAGCATCCTTGATGATCATCAGAAGCTTCCAGTTAATAGCTTCCGGCTTCTAGTTTTTAACCCATAGTTTATAAGCTACAGCTTTCAGTCAACCGCTTCAACAAGCTATAGGAGGTTCACGCATCATGACGGCTCGGGGGGTAGCTCAATTCCCCTACGTTTGCACAGAGAAGAGCTTCCATCTTCCAGGTTCAATAACAGAATCTCGATCTAAACCGGCACAATGAAGCACAGATAAGTTCTACTTTCATGCCTTTATATCCTTAACTATCATGCACATTTCCCGTTAATGAGAGCTTATATTCTGTCATGCTTAGATACATGTAGCTTTTAATGCGTATATTCCATGATCTTTAGAAATGAAATTTATGTGAACTTGTACTTAGGATGTTGTCATGCCCTATAGGTTTGCAGTTTACGTAACATATATGCTTAATTTATGATCTCGAACGTGTTAGTTGAATCAATCAAGTAGATAATTGATATGCCACTTGAGAAGGTAGCAACATATATAACGTAAATAATCATTCATACTTGCATACATGCATCACTTGTATGTGAGCTCTTCAGCTCGTATTACTAACCTATTTTTTCTAGTTTTCTTGGTGTTGTACCCAAAATCACCATGGGCTAGATTTAAGACCTATTAAGTCGTAGGTTCCAATCAACAAGTATTGTATGAGCGAGGAGATAGATCTAGTACGAGATATGAAGACCTAACGTGGAGAAATGAGCATTAGTTGAGAAGACAGTCAAGAGATTATGAGTATCAAGACGTTCCTGATGAACCAGTAGCTGAGCAGATTACGAATGAACCAGTTTCCTCCCCGTAGAAGAGCCCGAATTAGCCTAGCAACAGCAATGAGAACAACAAGAAGTACATGGGAACTACAGAAACGCTCCCGAGACTAACAAATTTGTTATTTGTGCAGGTACAGTTTCCTGTAGAGAGGTTCCTGAGAACCAGATTTCGAGACATAGGTTCCTGAGCACCAGGTTCCTGAGCATAGATAGCAGAAAGATCTAGAAGCCAGCCAGACAGATGCCGATTTATTATTGGAGAGTACTCCTAGGACGCAGCTGATCCTAGATTACCTCTAATAGACAGCATGCACAAGACAGTCAGATGAAAAGCAGCTTATCAGATGAAGCAACTTCTCGAGCAATTAAGTTATGATTTTCAAGGTTAACCTCGTGCCCTTTTAAGGATTCATTTAGTGCCCTATTGGATTCGTTTTGTGCCCTCAGCATAGGTTCACATAACGCCCAATTAGGTTCACTTGATGCCCTTATTTGGATTCACATGGTTCCCTTGACAATCTTAAGATTCACCTTATCCATTTTAAGGATTCATCTAGTGCCCTATTGGATTCGTTTTGTGCCCTCAGCATAGGTTCACATAACGCCCAATTAGGTTCACTTTATGCCCTTATTCGGATTCATTTGGTTCCATTGACATTCTTAAGGTTCACTCAGTGCCCAATTAGATTCGCTTTGTGCCCTTGTCAAAGGATTCACTCAGCGCCTAATTGGATTCACTTTGTGCCCTTGTCATGATTCAAGCAAGAAAACAAAGACTCGCATGGTTCACTCAGAAGAAACATGGGAGCACTGAAGGGATTGGACCTTAAAATATCAAGCTATTTAGGTTCCTCTCGCATCCTATGACTTCGAGGAACCGGGGGGTACTTGTTGTGCCCAAAATCTCCATGGGCTAGATTTAGGACCATTAGACTTAAGGATCCAATCCGTATGATTAATATGGGTTAAGATTGAGGTCCCTTAAGTTAAATGGGGCTAAATAACATGTGAAATGGATCTAAACAGGTTCAGGTTCCCGAAGAGACAGGTTCCCGAAAGACAGCTTCCTGCAGACAGCTTCCCGAGAGACAGGTTCCTACAGACAGGTTCCTGAGAGACAGCTTCCTGTACGAGAACAGATTTATTCCAGCAGAATTCTAGTATGATTAAGCCTCCTATTCTTTAGGAGCAAGTCATGAACATCAACTCCTTATTGGAATGTATTCCTTGGGCGCAGATGATCCTTGAATACATCTAATAGGACGAGAACTTGTAAACATACTCCTAGTCGGACTAGAACTTGAGTTCTATTCGACTTAGGTCGCCTATTCGTGGCTGAAATCTGGAGAAAAGGAGTTCCCCACGAATTAGGAACCTAGTTTATTGCCGCCTAACTAGACTTCTAGTCTAAAAAGAACTACGTGAACTTGATCCCTATATATACAAGGGTACGTAGGCACCTTGAGAAGATGTTTTTACAAGCCTCGCAATACACCTACGAGATTCTTGAGAACACACGACACAAGCCTCAAGGGAACTCGCGAGATTCTTGTAAACGCTCTCGAGCTCAGTTCAACCCCTACAAAAAACCTCCATTCTCCATAGATTAGTTGATCGTTAGCCTTTACAACTCACCATAAACCTCTCAAAAGTTGTTACGAAATCCACTCATCAACACCTCTATAACTAGTATTATCCACACTCTTTCCCTTAGGATCAGAGTCTAGTTTAGTGGCTGTTGCCATGGGTGTTTTTGTAACTGCACAGTCTTGAAAGTCAAACCTTCTTAAAAGATCTTTGATATACTTTGACTGATTAATGAAAATACCAGTCTCAGTCTGTTTGACCTGCAAGCCTAAGAAATAATTTAGTTCACCCATCATGCTCATCTGATACTTAGACTGCATAAGTTTGCTAAACTTAGCACACAACTTTTCATTAGTAGAACCAAATATAATATCATCAACATAAACTTGAACTAAAAGCAATTCACCTTTTATCTTTCTAAAGAATAGAGTTTTGTCAATTGTACCTCTTGTGAAGCCATTTTCAAGAAGAAATTTAGACAAAGTCTCATACCATGCTCTTGGTGTCTGCTTTAGTCCATAGAGTGCCTTGTCAAGTTTGTAAACATGATTTGGAAACTTTGAATCAACAAATCCAGGTGGTTGCTCCACATACACTTCCTCATCAAGCTTGCCATTTAGAAAAGCACTCTTTACATCCATCTGGTATACTTTGAATTTTGAATGAGCTGCAAATGCAAGAAACATCCTGATTGCTTCCAATCTTGCTACAGGTGCAAAGGTTTCATCATAATCAATGCCTTCTTCTTGAGAGTAACCCTTGGCCACCAGTCTTGCTTTGTTTCTTACAATCATACCAGATTCATCTAGCTTGTTTCTAAAAACCCATTTTGCACCAACAATAGATCTATCTTTAGGTCTTGGTACCAGTTTCCAGAATTTGTTTCTCTCAAACTCATTTAACTCCTCCTGCATTGCAATTACCTAATCAGGATCCTGTAAGGCTTCTTCAACCTTCTTAGGCTCATTCTTTGAGAGAAAACAACTGTACAAGCATTCATTTTGAATTGATCTTCGAACACCACTGTTTGGATCACCAATTATCAAATCTTCAGTATGATCCTTTGTCCATTTTCTAACAGGTGGTAGATTGCCTCTGCTAGACTCTCCCCCTAAGATAGTGGTATCTCTTGTAGAAGAACGCTCTCTGCCTTCAAAAACTCCTCCTTGATCAGTAGAATCATTAAATTCCATTCTGCTGCTAGTTACTGATCTTTCCTCAATAGACTCTGAAAGATCAGTTCCTGATGGAGTAGACTCTGAATAGCTAGTCTGCTCCTGATGATCACTGTGTCCTCCTTGATTTATTTGCTACCCCTCAACAGTAGCATTCCTTTGAGAAGCAATAGAAATTCCTTCTGGAGAACCTTCATCATCACTGGAGAGTATCTCAGAATTCTTCAGATTTTCAAATTCCAATTTGTCATGGCTTTCATCAGTTTGCAGAATTCCAAATTTCTTGTCATCAAATGCAACATGAATTGATTCCATAACAATGTGAGTTCTGAGATTATAAACTTTGAAGGCCTTTGATGCTGAATATCCTAGAAAGATTGCTTCATTCGATTTGGCTTCAAATTTTTCAAGTTGTTCTGGATGAACTTTTAGGACATAGCATTTGCATCCAAAGATGTGAAAGTATTTCACACTTGGTTTCTTTCCTTTGATCATCTCATAGGGAGTCTTTCCATGACTATTTACCAAGGTAAAATTTTGAGTGAAACATGCAGTGTTAATAGCTTCTGCCCAAAAATAGGTTGGAAGTTTTGCATCTGCAAGCATGGTTCTTGCTGCCTCTATGAGAGTCATGTTCTTTCTTTCCACTACACCATTCTGCT
This sequence comes from Kitagawia praeruptora, assembly GCA_037693485.1. Taxonomy (NCBI): domain Eukaryota; kingdom Viridiplantae; phylum Streptophyta; class Magnoliopsida; order Apiales; family Apiaceae; genus Kitagawia; species Kitagawia praeruptora. The sequence goes on from CM075354.1 coordinate 130,291,179, forward strand.
AAGGTGTACCAGGTGCAGAAAACTGTTGAGTGATTCCATTGTCTGCACAAAACTCCTCCATTGTAGAATTCTTAAATTCTGTACCATTGTCACTTCTAAGTACTTTGACTTTGTACTTAGAGCTATTCTGAATATTCTTGACAAGTTCAATGATTTGCTGAGGAGCTTCATCTTTCTTGTGTATAAAGAACACCCATGTGAACCTTGTGAAATCGTCCACTATCACTAGAGCATATCTTTTCTTGCTGATAGACATAATGTTTACTACCAAACAGATCAAGATGTAGCATGTGAAATGGTTCAGTAATTGAATTTTCAGTCTTGCTCTTGAAAGTGGTTCTTCTTTGTTTTCCAAGCTGACAAGCATCACAAAGTCCATCTTGCACATAATTTGCCTGAGGTAGGCCTCTCACTAGATTGTGCTTAACAAGTTGATTAAGCTTCTTGAAGTTGAGATGTGAGAGCTTCTTGTGCCAATTCCAGCTTTCATCATTTGTTGTTTTACTGTAGAGACATCTAATAATCCCTTTAGATGTATCACTTAAGTTGGCTTCATATATGTTACCATGTCTTTGACCAATTAGAACAATGTCTCCATTCTGCATACTCAAGATTTTGCATCCTTCTCTGTCAAAGATTGATTGGTAACCTTTATCACCCAGTGGACTTATGCTTAAAAGAGTATGTTTCAAGCCTTCAACCAGTGCTACATTTTCTATGATGACATTCCCCAAAATAATTGAGCCATATCCCAGAGTTTCTCCTTTGTTGCCATCTCCAAAAGATATTACTGGGTCAGCTTTCCTCTCAAACTTTGTAAGCATGGACTTCTTTCCAGTCATATGTCCAGAGCATCCACTGTCCAAGATGATTGAATGCTTCTTTCCTGTGCCCTGCAAACAAAAAGTAACTAGTTAGAATTTTTTAGGACCCAACTTTGATTGGATCCTTTCTTACTAGATTTAGAAACAACAGGCTTTGAAGATTTTATTTTTACTTTACCTGTTGCAGAGTCAACCTTAGACTCTGATTTCACAAACTGCTTGTGACTAGGAGTTTCAGATTTCAGAGAATAATAGTCATAATACAGTTCATGATATTCTCTACACATGTAAATGGAATGAAGTAAACTACCACAATGATAACAAGCTTTTTGTGGTTGGTATTGAATTTTCTGAGTCTTGGGGAATCTGGACTCAGTTTTCCAAGAAGGTTTTTGATTGCAGTCTAGGGCCAAATGATTATGATTTCCACACTTATAGCATTTTTTCCTAGGTGCATCAGGTACATTCTTATAATTATTCTCTTTGTTAATACCTTCTTTTCCATTCCTATTTCTTTTGATCTTGCTAGACTCTGAAAGACCATCTAGTCTCTGTTTCAACTTAGATTTAGACAGAAACCCTATGTTCACATTCTTAGGTTTCTCTAACACTTTCTCATCTGAATTACTATTGTTAATTCTTTTGTGTACAACAGGGGTACCTTTTGAATCAACAATCTCATAATATTTTGTGAATCCACGTTCACGATATTGTTGCTGCAAGAGCATATTATTGGCATGAAAAGTGGAATATGTTTTTTCCAACATATCTTTATCAGTGATATTCTCGCCACATAATTTCAATTGAGATGTAATTTTAAACATGGCAGAGTTATACTCGCTCACACTTTTATAATCTTGCAATCGCAAGTGTAGCCAATCATAGCGAGCTTTTGGGAGTATCATCGTTTTTTGATGGTCATATCTTTCTTTGAGATCCTTCCAAAGAGTTGATGGATCTTTAATAGTTAAATATTCAGTTTTCAACCCTTCATCAAGGTGATGGCGGAGGAATATCATAGCCTTTGCTTTATCTTGCTCGGAAGCTTTATTTCCTTCTTTTATGGTGTCACCAAGACCCATAGCACTAAGATGGATTTCAGCATCAAGAATCCATGTCAAATAATTCTTTCCGGTGACATCAAGTGCGTTGAATTCAAGCTTTGTAAGATTTGACATTTTAAGAACTAAAATAGAAAATATATTAATACATCTTAAAGTAATCGAATAAGTAACAATTTTTTTTTAATATCAAAAATTATAAATTTTCTTACCTTCAGATTTAGATGTGCTAGCTTCTACTTTACTATCATCATTGACAATAGCTACTTTTCCTTCTTGTCTAGCTTTATCAAAACCTAAACCATTAACCTTACCACGAATTCCACTTTTAAAGATTTCTAGAGTCTTTTTACCAGAATTATTAATGGTCTTAATCACATCTCTCTCTTCCTCTAGTTCTTTTCTGACATAGTCATAAGCCTCAAGAATCACACTATAATCATGCTTAACTTTATCAGAACTTAACTTGTATTCTTCCATTTGAATTAACTCAAATTCAAGAAAATTATTTCTATCAACTAACTTATCATTCTTAATCTTAAGTTCATCCCTTTCACTAGTAAGAATTCTAAAATTAGTCATAAGATTCTTAAACTCAGCATGGATAGATCTAATTTCATCAGAATTTAAGCTATAAAATGAATCAAGAGAGTGAAGTGATACCTTAACAGAAGATGGAGAAGTTTTCTTTGGAGATCCAGGTTTGTCTGAAACATTTGCCATCAATGCAATGTTGTCATAATCCAATTCATCTTCAGAATCACTGGAATCAGCCCAATCCTTCTGTGTGACCATAAGTGCATTGCCCTTTCCTGAATTCCTAGGCTTCTTACACTCACTAGCAAAGTGTTCAAGCTCGCTGCAGTTAAAGCACTTGATCTTGGCCTTATCAAGCTTGACAATTGTACTTTTGCCTTTGTCACTCTTATTCCCCTCCTTCTTTTGAAAAGGTCCTTTGCTAAATCTTCTCCTGCTGAATCTTCCTTTCTTGAAAGCTTTAGCAAACATAGCAAAGAGTTCCTGCATATCTGATTCAGAATCACTATTGTCAGAGTCTATATCAGTAGTCTCTGACTCAGAACTTTCTTTGCTTTTCTTCTTCCTTGAGTTCTTTACAGCAGTCTCATCATGCTATTCCTCTGGAAGCTTCTTTGATTCAGATTGAGCAGTGAGTGCAACAGTCTTCATTTTTCCTTCACTCATGCTCTTTTTCTGCTACTTGTCAAGTTCATAAGCCCTCAGTTTTCCATACACTGCCTCTAATGATATCTCATCCAGATCATTAGCTTCCTCAATTGCAGATATTTTCTCATTGTAGAATTCAGGCAAGGCTTTTATGAACTTAGTATTCATATCCTCCAAGTCATAATATTTACCATGCATGGCCATCTCATTGATGAGTTTTGTAAACCTATCAAAGGTGTCAGTAAGTGACTCACCAGACTTGGATTCAAAGTACTCATACTGTTGTATAAGTAGTGTCCTCATATTCTTCCTGACAGGCTTAGTTCCTTCACAGTGAACCTTAAGATTGTCCCATATATCCTTAGCAGTTTTACAAAAGAGAACATAGTTAGTGAGAACAGAATCAAGACTGTTGAATAATATGTTTCTCACTTTAGCATCTTTAAGAACATTCTCCTTGTCCTTATCTGACCATTCAGATTTAGGCTTCTGTGCTGTATGTTCTGGAATAACTTCACCATCAACAGTTGCTTGTGCAACAACCTTTGTTGGGATAAAAGGTCCATCTCTAATTCTGTCAAGATAATCAGGATCTGTTGCCTCCAAATGATGCAACATCTTTACTTCCCATAGAGTATATTCGTTTCTCTTGAGCATAGGAATCTTAGTATTCCCATCCTTGTAACCAGACATGATTCCAGATCTTTATGATTATTCGAAAGCAACCTGCTCTGATACCAATTGTTAACTCGAATAACTTGTAGAAGGGGGGGGGGTTGAATACAAGTTATATAATCGTGTCTGATTTTTGCTCGAATAAATAATACAAGAACAAACGAATGAATCAAATTGTTTGTATTAATAAGATCAAATACAAACTCTACCAAAGGTGTACAAATACCTTTAGCAGCTGCTGACAAAATAAATCTCTCTCTCTCTGTTTGTTTCGAATTCTCGAATACAAACTTTATACAAAGCTACGCATACAAACTCACAATTGCTCGACTCACACACACGTTTTACAATGATATAGAGAGAGTATTTATAATGCTACCTGTCAACTAATAATAGAAAGATAATTCTATACATGACAATGTTCTGCCTTCCAGTTGATAGTTTCCATCAATAAAAAATTCTTTCCTTCATGATATCTTCTTACTTGTTCTCCAAACAAAGATCCTGTTTTATAGCACTTGCCAGTTTCTGTAGCATCCATAATGACATCATCGGTAACACGACTGATATCAGGATTTCACATTGCATCAGGATCTGACCATCCCATCAGTACTTGATCAGTATTTGACTTGTCGTATCAGGATTCGATCTCAGTTCCTGACATGTAGTACTTTATGCACTGTTCCTGACTTAACTCTATAGATAACTGTCTAACACATATCTCCTATACAAAGTGCTAAATCCTTTATAAGATCAGGATATACAAGAAGTATAAGTAAGATTCTATTCTTAACATCACAACTCACATGAATTATTCCTAACAGACTCATGAGTTGGAGCTATTGTAGAAAAGGGCGATTCAAGCCAACCAAGGCAAGATGGTCAATACATCATGTGCCCTGATTGTGAACAAATCTATCCAAGACCTTGAAGCCTTTACAAGCCAGTTGAGAATTGAAGAAATAGTGGATGAGGTACCTGAAGTGGAAATGTCTGAGACTGTTGAGGAGTTAAAGGAAGAAGATGAGTTTTACACTCTTGAGGAGTTAGATGCAATGGAAAATACATCATTTACATTTATGGCTAGAAAATTACTAAACATCAGATTCAAAAGAAAATAACCCTTCAAACCAAGACCTCAAAACCATTCATTCAACAAGAGCAAAGTACCTGTGAAGCCAAACAAGAATAAATTCAAAACTGGCTATGTGGATAGGTCATCTGTGAGATGTTATAGATGTAATGACCTAGGGCATTTTGCTAGTGAATGCAAGAAGCCTAAGAAGAAGGACAAGTAGTTTCTTGAGCTTGAAGCCAAGTATGAGGCCCTTCTTAGGAAGCAAACACCAGGCAAGGCCTACATAGCTAAAGAGAAGTGTTGGGATGATACTGACAGTGATGTAGAAGAGCAAGAATTCTGCAATTATGCCTTGATGGCCAATTCCAAGGAAGAAACATCTTCATCAGACTCTCAGGTACCATCTCTCACTACCATAGATATGTCTGTTTCTAAATACAAAGTTATGATTGAACAATTATCTTTTGAGATGTTTAATATTCATACTAGTATGACTGCTGCTAATGAAGAAATTGTGAAACTGTCTGTTAGAAATGAAGTGTTAAACAAAAGGAATGAGGACTTAGAGCTAACTGTTATGCAAGTAGAAAACCTTAAGAAAGAAGTTGAATATCTAGATAATAAGGTTCTATGTGCTAGTAAGATTGAAAAGGCTCTTAGGGATGAGATTGCTGAGAATGAATTCAAACTTAGAACATTTAAAAACTCCTCTAGCTTGTTGCAATCTTATCATGAGAAATACAGAGAATGCAAAGGCTGCCATTGGTTTTGACTATGACACTCTCAGAAAGAGGAAAGGTTGTTCTCACATTGAAGATGACAAGGTTGTTCATGAGAATGTGCCTCATGTTTTGAAAAATGTTAAGGCACCTATCTTTAAAGAATCAACACTTGAAATTGATGAGGAAGCCTTACTCATCAAGCAAATGTTGATTGATGAAGATGAAGCATAATCAAGTAAACAACCAGCACCCTCTAAGAGTGAGAGTGCCAAATTGAAAACCAAGAAGCCTGTTGGAGTTGACTCTAAAACTGAAAAATTTGTTAAGTTTGAATCAACTAGAAAGAATGAATCTGTGAAGAATGTGGCTAACAAGAAACAAAACAGGAATGGAAAACTAGGGATTAACAAAAGATACCAATTATGCTTATGTGCCTAAACCTTTCTATGATTGCTCTGTGCCTTTAAGACATAGTGACTCCCCATTCTGTAATAAATTTGATTGTATGCCATGTAATATGAATGTTATGACTAGCTGTTTCAATTTGAGAAGACAATTCATTGATGGTTGTATCAGTCACAATCCACACACACACTACATAAGGTCAAAGTCTTCAAGTCCTCCGAAGTTAGGAAGGTGCCTTTGTCACCTAAGTTTGAGAACTCAAGTTCTAAGACTCCTAGCTATGATAAGAAGACTAGCACTAAGAAAGTTGATAAACATGTTGTTTTTGATAAAAATGTTTCTAAGCCAGGTGGACCCAAACATGTTTGGGTACCAAAGAAGAAGTAATACATTTGTGTTTGCAGGGCAAAGAACAGGAAAAGACAGTCATGTGGATTTTGGACAGTGAATTCTCAAATCATATGACTAGTGATATGACCCTGCTATCACAATATGAGGAAAAGGCTGGCCCTATGGTTGCTTTTGGAGATGACAGCATTGGTAACACATTGGGATATGGCAAGTTGGAAGTTGGTAATGTCATCATTGAAGATGTAGCACTAGTCAGAGGACTCAAGCATAATCTACTGAGTGTTGGTCAGTTTATTGACAGGGGTTTCGAAATAAATTTTGACAAGGTTGAATGTTTGATCACTCACAAGAAGACTGGTGAAAATGATATATATAAATGGAGTAAGAAAAGTAAGCCTGTTTGTAGCCAATATGGATTCTACAAACAAGGATAAAATTTGTTGCTTTTACATAAAGGCATCAAATGGAGATTGTTGGCTGTGGCATAAGAAGTTATCACACTTGAACTTCAAGGACATTAATTCTCTAGTTAAAAGAGAAATAGTGAGAGGCATGCCTACACTTGAATTCTGTCAAGAAGGAGTGTGTGAGGCTTGTCAAAAAAGGAAAGATGAAAAGGTCAAGCCACAAGTCAAAGACAGTGACATCAATAACCAAGGCCTTACAACTAATTCACATGGATTTGTTTGGGCCTGTCAATATTATGTCACTAGAAAGAAAGAAGTATGCCTTGGTAATGGTTGATGACTTTACAAGGTATACATGGGTGAAATTTCTAGCATCAAAGGATGAGGCTCCACAAGTAATCATTGAGCACATAAAGAAAGTTGATAAAGAAGCAAAGGCCAACAATGCAAGTGTGATTGCATTAAGGAGTGACAATGGAACAGAGTTCAGAAATGCCATCCTTAAGGCATTCTGCAAAGAGAATGGTATTTCACAACAATTCTCAGCTCCAAGAACTCCACAACAAAATGTAGTTGTTGAGAGAAAGAATAGAATTCTAATTGAGGCTGCAAGAACAATGTTACTTGATGCAAAGATTCCTACATGTTTTTGGGCTGAGGCTGTGAACACTGCATGCTATATTCAAAACAGACATCAACAAAAACACTGGAAAGATACCTTACAATCTGATGACTAGAAAGAAGCCTACTCTTAAGTATGTTCATGCTTTTGGAAGTAAATGCTTTGTGTTAAAGGATAATTCTGAATATGTTGGTAAGTTTGATGCAAAGACATTTGAAGGAATTTTTCTTGGTTATTCTATGGAGAGAACTGTTTACAAAGTTTATGTCATCAGTTAAAAGAAGATTATGGAAAGCACAGATGTGACATTTGATGACAGTAAACTACCTGGTCTAGAAGAAGCCAATGATGAAGATAGAGATCCATTAAGGTTTGAAAACATTGATGATTCTGATGAAGAGATTAAAACTGAAGTTGAGATTACAGCTCAACAAACTCCAGTGAATGATTAGATAAGAGAAGAGTTTGTGACAATCAACTAGGGATGGCAATCGGGTCGGGTTTGGCAAAATCCAAATCCAAACCCGATTTTTTGGATAAAACCCGAACCCGAAAAATACCCGAACCCGATCCAATGGATTTCGGGTATACCCGAAACCCGAAAATTTTTTGATTTGGATAATACCCGAAATCCGAAATCCGAAAAGCCGAAATTTTCAATCAAGTTTTATATAACACACACTTTAATATTTTATACATTATAAAAAGTATCATTTATATTATATAAATAAATTATATTCAGTGCATTAATTTTAATATTTTAATATTTAATTTTGTTATAAAATTTTACATATAATCAATTTTTAAATGAATTTAAATCATTAAAATAACCAAATAGATTTGATATGAAACACATCTTAAACACTTAGAGTCTAAAATTGTTTTAATATTTCAGTTTTAATAATACAATGTTATTTCTTATACGATGCACCAATGACTTTTATATAAAATGTATTACAATATGAAATATATTATAGTATAAATTATACACACACACACACACACACACACATATATATATATATATAGAAAAAGTCTTATAATTATGCCCTCTATCCATTCATCAAAAAAAATGTTGAAATTTTTTTTTTGGAAAAAATAAAAAAAATATGACGTGGCAGCAGTTTTTTTTAAAAAAATTTAATTTTTTTTAACATTTTTTTTATGAATGGATAGAGGGTAGAATTATAAGACTTTTTTGTGAATGTGCCCGTACCGAGGCCCTTTAAAATAGCTTGAAATGTGGTGAATATGTGTGTTCTCACTGTTCTCACATTAATATGTGTTCTCACTGGAGCGTGACTATATATATATATATATATATATATATTCGGGATTTTTCCGGGTTTCGGGTTCGGATCGAGTTTGGATCGATTTTCGGGTTTCGGATCGGGTTTCATAATATCCAAATCCAAATTCGAAAATTTTCGGATCTGAAAATCAAATCCAAATCCAAAAAATCGGGTTCGGGTTATCCAAAATTTCGAGTTTCGGATCGGGTATCGGTCGGATCAGATTTTTTTGCCATCCCTACAATCAACAGTGAAAATACAAGCATCCAAGACTCACATGTGAATGAGAGCACCTTCACAGGGGGGGGGGGAATGAATATGGTCAAAACTTGGATGATGAAGCAACATCAAATTTGAGAAATCAAACTGAGCATTAAAGAAAATGGGATAGATATTTTATTAATTTAAAAAACAATTTTGGTAAATGTTTTTATGGGTTTATATTTATCCAATCAATTTCATTAATTTAAAAAACTTACATGCACATCAAATTCAAATCAATATAAATAAATATGTGCTTAACCAAAATTTGTAGTTTAAAATTCAACAAAGCTTACCATTTAGCGCATTTAACTTAGTTTAAATTTCTATAAACAAACTAAAATTTCACATTGAATATTAGTATCTACTCTTTTAATAATCCAAAATTTACTCATTTTTTTAATATTCAAATATGTAGTTGTTGCTGAAAATTGTAAATGTTTGTTATATTTTACAATTTTGCTCCTACTTTAAATACATAACCGTTCTAATTTTGTTAAATACTTTATTCTTAAACAAATAATTTAGTTTAGTTTCAAAAGCGTATTAATTATGAAAAAAGGATATTTACATGAGAATTTATTTGGTGTAATTTTTTTGATGAGATAATTATGAGTTCTTCTTCGTAAAAAGAATAAATCTATCTAAACAAATAAATCATAGACAACAATCGAATATGCATACACATATAAATCTATAGTATATATGAATTCAAGAAAAGAAGATAGAATATGGAAATATAAACACTGGATATGTTCCGTAACATTATATTTATCATAATTTTAAGATTTTAATAATAATGGTTCTAAATAAAGATATAGTTAATAATTTATATGAATTTCCTTGTTTAACGCTAACATAAAACACATGTAAAACCCGAAGCTGATTATAGTAAGTTGTAACATTTAGGTATATAATCCTAAATTTACACACCTTATTACTGTGATGCATCAATTTAGACTTTACAAAAATATAACCGAGCATGAAAACACAATGTCAATTTATTACTTAACATAATAATCGATCCTTACATTTATGACATGAACCGTCAACACAATGTGAAGAGCAGCTGGTAATAAATTTTAGAATCTATGTCCCTCATACAATTGGGGACGAACAAATTGATAATTAGCACTATTACATACACATACACCATTGTCACAATCCACAAAATCTCAGCCCATGTGTGGACAATCCGCCTTAGTTCTGCATCTTGTTGTGTTTGTCATTTGTAAAACACCTGAATGAAATGATTAATACATTTATTAAATTTATACATTTATAAATTCTCTATAGCTCTATAGTATGGAAAAAATAAATTGATGAATATTGGACATACCGCAAATCGTAATTAACAAAACGAAGAAAACTTTTTATATTGAATGAAACCTTCATCCTGCCGTGTATATATATATATAGTGTGTGTGTGTGTATCAATTTTACTAGTTGTAATTTGTAAGTTTGACTGTAACCTTTACGATGATATATATATTAGATGATCTCATAATGAATATTGATTAATAGTATCTGCGAGATTTTCATATATCCTTTTTACACAATTATATAGTAATATTAATCTATTAGGTATTGAGGATTTTGCAAATAAATAAAAGTTACCCCTTAAAAAGATTTTATTGGATTTCAAAAGATTTTTTTTGAATTTCTAGATATGTGTGTATATATTTAATTTGGATTTTAAGCAATTCACTAAAATTTAATGATATTCAATCACGATTTTAAATTTCTTTAAAAATCTGGTATAATTAATCAAGATTTTAAATTATCCTTAAAAATTTGATCTTTTTTAAAATATTGTATTATGAATATTAGATTTGATTTACATTTTAAAATAGAAATAAAGGATAAGAGAGTTACGAATCTATACTTTAATTATATTGATGGTAGCATTTATTAAGGCGGTTACTTTTAAGGGTGGAAGACATATTTGTATTGTCTAAGGGTATAAACAAGTCAAACGGTTCGTGAGCTACTCGAACTCGACTCGTAAATGTTTGAATTCGGCTCGGTTACATGTCATTGATGAAATCTTAATTTTCAAGAATCACAGTGGACTTAATGTCTACACAAAGGATACTAGGCATGTTGTATAGATATAGCCACGACAACATCTCGATTTTAAAGATAGTGGGTGGCCTGTAAAAAATAAAGAAAATGTTTCTTTTTGACATAATTTTAAACTGAAATGCTATATCAATTTTTATGTCATTTATAGCCTTTTAATGTCATATATAAATGTTATATTAATTTGTGTTCATTTTAATTTTTAAAACGCATTAGTGCTCTTATGGTTAGAAGTGTGCTCCAACAATTGGAAGGTTGTGGGTTTAAATTCCCATGATCTATATTTTTTTAAAAAAATATCTACACAATTTTTAAATGCAATTCTACAATACGTTCAATTGTTTTTGAGAAGAAAATTTTATTTTGAAAATGATTTAGAAAAACGCAAATTGAATTTACTTTTTCTAAAAACCGTCATTCTCTGATGATTGGAAAGTTCTTTTACGTCTTTGGTGATTATCTCAAAACCTCACGTAAGTGTTACGAAATTCACTAATTAACACACACTTAACAATTGAATTTAACGCTTAAGATGTAATAGTCATGTTATGGTTCCAAAGATGTAACGTTGTTACCTTGGCGGCCCAGCAACGTCTTTTGTTAATGCAACTCTCGACTTATCCAAAAAAAACAATTAAATTTACATTTTCTAAAAACGTTAATTTAATTTCTGTTTCTATGTGATATAAGTGACCATTGTTTATTATGTTATTTCGGATTATTATACTTCTAATAGTGTCAAAAAGGGTTAAAACCCAGAGTTGTAATTCAATAATAAAAACTCCAACTAAAAATCGTCATTTTTCGAATTGGGAAGCTCGCTTACGTTTTTGACACTTATCTCAAAACCTCACATAAGTTGCTTATGTTACATAATTTACTAATCACCACACACTTAGCGAGTGATAAAATACAATGCTCATACTTTTTTTGTGATTGTTGTTCTTAAATTGTTTGAATTTATGTTTTCAAATTTTTTTTGAGTAAGTGAAGGAAGTAAATTTCTATAACTGTTTCTCTTAAATCGTCTAAATATATATATTTTCAAGTTTTTTGGTTGCTTGATTAGATAAATGGTTTTTAATATATTAAATCATTCTTTCATTACCTTTAAATCATTTTGATCAGGAAAGATAAACTTAATAAAGATTATATTTCTTTCAAAATGATTTCAAAGAAGACAATATTAACATTACAAGACATTTAAATTATAAAAGAACATATATTTTTCTCTTTTGTGATGGTTAACGAAGAAAATGAACTTATATTGCTAATTATAAAAAAATATTTAAAATAATCAACAATTACATTGATGCCATGTAATACCATGAAAACGATACGAGAAAAACATTCGACAAAATATTCTATGATCTTTGTCCCTCGTACATTTGGGGATGAACAAAATGGTACTTAGCATTGTTGCATACACATACACTATTGACACAATCCACAAATCGCATCCCATTATTGGACAATCTGCTTTAATTTTGCATGTGGCTACATCTCTTATTTGCAAAGTACCTGAAATGAATAAATTAACATATTTGTTGTTACGCCATATTTTCGGTTGTCTCTAATATCTATCAAATTTCCAAATACGAATCTAATTATAATTAACTTAATCCCCAAGTTAATTATTTCATCTCTCTGAAACGAGGAATAATCTCCAATTTATGATAGAAAATATCTCCAAACGATATCCTTCAAATCAGGAAGGTATCCCAACGCGAATATAATTCAAAGAGATAAAATCTACTAATTCCTAAAATACATCCCTTAACAATCATGGGGATTAAAAAACCAATCCTTAACAGATCTGTGTTGGCTTGATCCTTATAAATATAAGGTACGCAGGCATCTTGGAAAATGATCCGACACATTTAACAAGTCGAGACACCTTGTTGGTTCGAAAACTAACTACGCAAGTGTACGCGGTCACAAGTAATATAATAAATTCGATCCCACGAAGACTTGGTGTTTGTTCAGAAATAATGTTTAAGCAACGACATATGATTAAACAACAAACTGCTTGAATAAATATAAAAGGGGGGTTTTGTTGTATTTTTCTAATTGATTAATTAAATTAATAATATTAATTAATTCAAACTACTTGATTTAATTAAATGAGAATTTATATGTGAGAAAAACATGGGATTCTAATTTCATTATTTATTTCATTTAGAATTGATGCCTTAATTTCAAAGTAATTTTGATAATTACGAAAGCTAGCCGGGAATACGAAACTAACATAAGCGCCTTTCAGCCTTAATTCATATCAAACCACACGAACATCCACTTAAAAAGATAGAAGTCGCGTGGACACCTTTTATGCTTAGACCCTATATGTCTATAAGATTTGAAAACATAATTGGTTTACGATTAAATTCCTTTATTATGACTACATAGGGCGGTGTGATCCAAAACCCTACCACTTATCGTAAATGTACATGACAATTATGAACCTATGCTAACATGGCAAATTCTAAATTCCTAAATCCACTTTCGCATTCATTAGGAATTAATAATTTCGACGATAGCTACGCATCTAATAAATTAAGCGCAACCACATTAGGCAATCTGAAATTTTATCATAACACAAATTATTAAGGCATCGAATTTCTAAATTACATAAATAAATCCATTAGAATCCCATGACGGCGATTAGTTCATAATCGAACGAATCATCATCATGGGATTAAATGAAAACACGATATAAAATTGCATGAATAAAATATGAATTACAAGAGTTTAGAAAATAGAACCGAAATAGCTTCCAATGAAAGAGAAGAGCACTCCAAATAATTCCCTTAAAATCTTCACCCGAAATAAAACTTATACTAAATTTTCAGAAAATTAAAATATATAAAATGAAACTGAAATTACAATGGAAGGCTGGAAAATTTTGAGAGAATAAAAGAGAGAATACAAACTGAATTACAGAGAAACTCATTTGAGGGATGCTTAAAACCTATGCAAAACACATCTATTTATAGAAACTCTCAGCACACCATCTACCAATAAATAATCGACCGAAAGCAATCAACAAAAATAAATAATCCGGAAAGCGGCGGCGGCGCTGGTAATAGTTTCAGATTTTTTTCTGAATAAACTGAATTATCCCTGCAAAAACGAAGACCAACCACAGCATGAGAAGGTGGTCGACACGCGGGACTTTTCTGGCTTGTTTTCGGGCGCGTGCGTCTCACGCGCGTTGTAGCGAGTGCAAATAAAGACAATCTGGCCGACAGCTTCCATTTCCTTGAAATGATTCTTTTACTTTATAAACTTGAACATGCTCTTTTAGTTTATAAATTTAGTGACCTGCTACACTTTTACTAATCCAGCGCCTAATGTTTATATTTTATATGAACGGCTTCGTAAAAATTCATTTTTAACTCACACAGCTTATAATCTTTAATTAATAAATAATTAATTTAAATCAAAATTATAAATTAAATATCTAATATTATTAGATATTTATAAATATAATTTTATAATTAAATTAAATATTTAATAATATAAATAAATCCTTAATCTCTAAGCTGCGGCCTTTTGAGGATCAGAAACCGGACTCCTTTTGCTTAACGAAAAATATATCAATTCCAACCGGAATTCCAGCTTTAAGAAAATATCACTCTCCAAATTTTTGTGACAATTCTTATTTTCTCATTACTCGTGCAGGTGTAGACTACGGTCTCTTGAGGATCTAAAATCGGACTCCTTTTGCTTAGAAAAAAATATAACAATTCCAACCGGGGTTTCAACATTAAGAATATATCACTCGGAATTTCTTTATGATGATTATTTTTCCTCGTAGCCAGTCCACTTGACAATAAAATCCTTGCGATTAAATTCTGAATTGAGGCAAAAATCCGAATTGATGCAAAAATCCACCATTTTTAGTCTTTCATCGCCACGATACCTAAAGTTGCGAGTTCTGCACAACAAAGACTGAAACAACATAAACGAATTAAAAGACACAACATACTTAAAGATAAACCACCAATCTAGGTCCAATTAGCGCATAATAAGTGGATATAAAATTCACTTATCACACCCCCAAACTTAAACCGATGCTTGTCCTCAAGCAAAAACAGACTCGACTACCTCTAAATGCATGAATGAAATTGATGCAAGGATCCCATAGGCAAAGTAATAACCAATTTAGTAGAGTGTCTCAGAGAATGCGATAATTCTAAATAGAGATCGACTAAATACCAGCATATTAACATTTACAAGTACAGAAACGTACGTGTGTGTCATGCTCATCAGAAATACTCTTAGCACTAGATCAAAACCATACATATTCTTCGCCAAGACAATCACGAGTTTATAAATAGAATGAACGCTAGACACTTCATAACCTAGAAACACCTCCATCATTATTTGAGTTAGATAGGAATTCATGTTTTATTACTAATAACTACGACGCATAATACTATATACAACACATATGCTTATTTGACCGTGCAATAGATGAGACCCCAAAAGGCATATACAATAATACCCATGTAGCGAGCGTTAGGTTAGTGGATCCCAGACCGGAAAAGTCTTTGTTCACTAGGCTTGAGTCCCCTAGAACTTAATTGCTCGAGTATTAAAGAGCTCACCCTGGCCAATTCTGCATACTCACACTCTCATTATTATTATTATTTATTATTTTTTTATCTTTATTTTTTTTTTTTGCATTTTTTTTCCCGCAATCTAGAATGAGTATTTTCATCCAACCCTAGACTACTCATAAAATATGAGCGGCTACTAGCCATTAACAACTAAACCACTAGCATAAAATCCCTGATTTCCCCCAAACTTATATTTAGTGATTCTACGCTATGAAGGGAATAAAGAAAATTCCAAGTATAATCAGGTGATTAAATTTCAAACAACCAAACAAGCATGACCTTAACCTAGCCCAAAAGCAAACGATGAGTTGTGTAAGATTGTGTTTCTGTAACATGCACGTCAATTCATAAGCATTTAAATCAGCCCTCTATCCATCATTATCACACTCAAATTCATCATTGACTACTAAACGGAACCACCAATCGCTACGGGATCAAGGAAAATATGATATGCAACTAATCATGAATATGCAATTTTTTTTATCTTTTTTTTATGGCAAAATATGAATTATCTGAAATTAAACTAGCATGGTGTATTATGAACAACATGAAACTATATGCAATATTATGACTCGATTAATCAAATATCCTAAATCACCCCCAAACTTAAAATATTCAATGTCCTCATTGAAGGCATAGATAAATGATAAAAGAGAACTCCCCTAACTATCGGCATCGTCGCCCTCCTCGGGCGGTGAATCAGGTGGTGGAAATGAGCTCCAAACTGAGGCCAATCTACCTTGAGAGAAGAATTTTTCTTTTGTGAAGCTAGTTCTTGTAACTTGCCAATGACCTACAAACTTGACATAATACTGAACAAAATCACAAAAAATCAAACCACACATAAAAACACCAAACCTATGGGTTGCCTCCCATGAAGCGTTGTCGTTAACGTCATTTAGCCGGACGCTGCTTCCTCAACTCACGGCGGTTTCAAGAGAACAACCGAACCGTCCTCAACAGAAAGACCATTCATACGAACGTTGACATCTTGATTGCTTAGTCCCAACACAACTCTTCTTTCACTCTTCACCTTGAGTTTTCCGCCCGTCGACTTCTTCACCTTCTTTTTCTTCCTCACACCTCTAAGGTGTTTATCCCTCTCAGCCGATTGAACAGAACATTCTTCTATCTCATCATCAACTATCCACCTTCTTAACACATTATCATGACCTTTTTCAAAAATCACTAACTCATCATTCAAAAGGATATACCTCAAACGCGGTAGAAGTTTTCCGAGCTTTAAATTCGAGAGATCTCGAAATGAAGAACTGTCAATGGAATCACTAATGTGATGCTCTAGCATGTGCATGTCCGACTTTTCGCTCAACAACTGATCAAACTCCTCTGCCTGGCCCGTATCAACCATTTCCACGCTGAAACACTCTTCACCTTCTGCTAGAAATTTCATGGCCTTGAACACATTAAAGGTGACATTCTGGTCTTGTACCCTCATTGTAATCTCTCCTTTTTGCACATCGATTAAAGTACGACCCGTAGCTAGAAAAGGCCTTCCCAAAATTATGGGAATCTTCTCGTCCTCTTCGAAATCTAGAATCACAAAATCGGCAGGAAATATGAGCTTATCAACCTTCACCAAGACATTCTCTACTATACCCCTTGGATAAGTGATTGACCGATCAGCCAGCTGCAACGAGATATTGGTAGGTTTTGGATCAGGCAGACCAAGTTGCTTGAAAACAGACAAGGGCATGAGATTAATGCTAGCTCCCAAATCACATAAGCATTTGTCAAAAGACAACTTTCCAATGGTGCATGGAATTGTAAAACTTCCCGGATCCTTAAGTTTGGGAGGTAATTTCTGTTGTAACACCGCACTGCACTCCTCTATCAATGCCACTGTTTCAAATTCTTCCAACCTTCTCTTTCGTGACAAAATATCCTTCATGAACTTTGCATATCTCGGCATCTGCTCCAATGCTTCAACAAAAGGAATGTTAATGGATAGTTTCTTGAAGACCTCCATAAACTTCTGAAATTGTTTTTCTTGATCTTGTTTCTGCAATCGTTGAGGGAATGGATGTAAGATCCCAGATTATTATAGGATTTATTATTATTATTTTATTATTATTTAATTATGTTAATTGGTATTTAAAGTATGGAATTGGATTTGAGAATATCGTTGTGGAATTCAACGATATTTAGTATTGAGTTTATATGAGTGTATATTGAGTTATGTGTGCCAATGTGTGCCCCAGTATTTTATTGGTATTTTTAGTGATTTAAAAATATTTAAATCAAGTATTATTGATCTTCAAAAAAAATCTTTATTTAATTATCGGAGGGTTTAAAAATCATGAAATCTTTTGTAAAATTATCTTTATATATTTATTGAGTTTTTAAAATTGTTGGGTGGATTAATTTGGGTGGTCGAGTATTTTAAAATGATTTTTAAGAGTTTTATTGTATTTAAAGGATCAATACTTGTAAAATTCTTATTTAATTCATTTTTTATCCGAAAAATATTTTAAAAATATGTGGGTGTTCCTAATTTTATATTCTATATTTTAAAAATGAAAAGTTTATTTTTCTAAATAATTTATTTAATTGGAGTTATTATAGATTTATTAGTGTGTAATTTGGGCCAGAATGTATTATGAGTAGTATTTGTTAGTATTGGGCCAAGCCCAATATAAAGGAAGTAGTAGGGTGTTCTGGAAAAGTCGGGAAGAGTAGAGAAACGCAGAGAAAGAAATGAAAAGAGGGAAGAGAGAAATTGGGAGAAAGAGATTAAAGAGAGATTGGGAGTTTTGGGGATTAAATCAATTGGGTTATGTATGTATATATTTGTGTGTATGTACGAGTGTATGTGTGTATATGTGCGCGTTTGTGTGTGGACAACAGAGGATCAGGCTGCGCGGGGGGAAGAGGAGAAGCCGCGTGCGGGGTTGCAGCGGTGGCAGGTGGCGAGGGAGGTGCAGAGGCGCAAGAAGAATAAGAGAACGGGGTCTGGTGGTGAAGGTAGCAGCTGCCATGGTCGGGGCTGGTGAGAGAGAGTTCAGGAAGTAGCTCTCCGGCGAGGTGGATTTTTCTGGCGGGTTGGAACCGAATGGTATCCTCTTTTCCTTTCCGGATATTAATATTTAATTGTTATAATTAAATTAGTTTTAAATTGCGAGTATTGTTTAATTGTTGAAATTGTAATTAGATTTAAATTGTGATGTATGTGTTAATTTTGATAATTAGATATTAATTGTGAATTAATTGTTAATTCTCGCAAGTAGATTAATATTTTAAATTATGGATATTGGTTTAAATTTCCATAAGTTAAATTGGAGAGTTAAGTTGCTAATTATAATTGTGGGGTTTAATTTGAGAGTCCGAGTAAGTATTCGGATTTAGTAATTATTAAATGTGAAATTGTCTTGTTAATGTGAATAGTGGATTGAGAGATATAATTGCGAGTTAAATGCATAAATTGTCATAATTAGACTAATGTTGTAAATTAAGAATATTGTGGTAAATGCTTATGTGCTAAATAGTATAAAGCGAGTCGTAGTATTTGATGGTCTTACTAGTTATAAATGTTTAAGTGCTAATTGCTAAGTGTAATTGTTGTAAATTTAGTTAGTTGTAAATTGCTAGTTTGATTCAGTAAGTAAATGAACAGTTATGGGTGTACGTGGGTCAATGGTAAGTATGGGAATACGTGATACATGTTAAATGTTAGAATTTTATAATAATTAGAATTGTGCTAGGGGTTATGAGAAGATCACAAGTTTTTAAATATCAATATTTAAAGGACTTGTGTAATTCTTTTCGACTAATCCCTAGGACTTACGAATATCCATGATTAACTATCACGAGTATAATTAATATACTTGAGTGATGTGATCATTGATATAGCGTAAGTAATAGTTAGTGCTAGGGGTTGTTCCCTAGGGCTTACGAACATCAATGATTGGTTGTCACGTGTATCATTAAAATGCGTGAGAAATACGGTCATTGGTGTAGCGTAAGTAGTAGTGTAAATTATTATGTGCTAGGTGCCGCATGTCTGGGCGGATATTTTTCTTATTTGTTTACTTTTATGTTGCTGCAAGTTGAGGCAGCTTTATTTTTGCAAAAACAGGGTTGAATTGTATTTTGAGGGCTGAGCCCATAGTCCGATAAACGAATACTTCATGCCGAAATTTTCTAAAAATCCCCTGTATTTAAAGTATTTAAATTATTTGATTTAAAGATTTAAAGACATGTATGTGTATGAGTGTTTAAGTACATATATGATGATAAATGAAGTGTGGATATATATATATATATATATTGATGTATGTATTGTTTGCGAGTTATAAGTAATTGATTATTAAATGGTTGTTTATGTACTAAATAGTACTTTACTATTATTTCGAGTATAATTAGGGATTCGATATGGACCCAGCGAGCGTGTTGACGAGATGATTGAAGGAAATGAATGTATGTCGAGTAAAGACCGAAGTATAGTAAGTAGCGAATCGATGCATTGGAATCGAGGCAAGTATACTATCTTCACTTATCGTTCAAGTGATGTGAACCCTCTTGTTAATATTTATATGTCCTTTCAAATTGTTTCTTGCAATCATATATACCCTTCATTTCTTGTTTAAATAATATGAATCTGTTCCGTTAATTATATGTTATTCTTTTCAAATTACTTTGCTAGTGTTTGTACCTTTCATTTTTATTTCTAGTGACATTCTTCTTCAATTAATTAATAAACATACATTCTCAGATTATTCTATTATTGTTTATGCTCCTCACCTATCATCCAGGTGATGATTTCTTTTAAAACCATTTTATCTCTATATTCCTCATCTTTACTATAATGTTCTTCAGAGAACATTTTTCTTCAAATTATTGTAAACTAATTCGAGGTTTAAACTATCATTGGGGCATGTGTTGCGCAGTGATGGTTAAAACTGAGAATGAATTGAGATTTTCTTACTTATTCAAACTCATTATTGTCAGGCCGGTTTTGGCAGCTAAAGCATATGAGTGCTTAGCCGACAAGAGTGAGATTTTGTGTAATTGAGAATTTCTTCAATCTTCTTTTGAACTTCAGATTTTCTCTAATCCATGATTCCTTATAAATTGCTGTGAATTTATAAAATCTTGACAATTGTTTTGTTCTTTAAATTATTGATGTTTTCCTTGTTGATATATAATTCTGTTCTGTTGAGCTTCAGATTCCATTATTGTAAGATTTCCTTATAAACTGTTGTTCAATTCTAGACCCTGAATAATTGATCTGTTCCTGAAATTATTAATGTTTCCCCTATTGATATATGATTCTGTTTTGTTGTGCCATATCATGCTTAGTCTAATCGTATTGCCTTGTTATAATTCCTTATATCGAATGCTTCTCTGTCCCTTATTCTTTCATTGTTGCCCCTTAAAATGGTTAATTAATTAAAGGTGTTTTTGAAATTCCTTATACTGGGATGATCTGTTATCAGTGAGTATGAAGGACTGAAAAATGAATGTTTTAAAGATTTTAAAGATTTGATGTGGGGGAATTCCGTAAAAATGTTTTCCACGGATTCCTTCGGATTGGAGGCGTAAGAGGCCGGGTGACGCCGGTCCAGCATGTTTTATTTTGTGCTGTAGTTCTGGTGGGACCAGTCCAGCATCTTATAGGCCAATGTGTTGCCTAATTGGGAACCCAATTTATGTTCAGACGGACCGAGTGTCCGGGCTGGGGACTTTACGTGGCTGATCACCCGTATTGTCCGAAGTCGTGGAAAAACTCCAATCAACTTAAATGTTTTAAAGGGTTTTATGGAAAGTATGTTTCAAAGTTGAAATGGTTTTAAAGAAAGAAATGTTTTGATAAGATATATATGTTCAAGATAAATGGTCAGTAATTTCGGAATTTTGGATATTAGAGTTAGTTGTTTTCTATCGTGATAAAATTGGGAATTTAGTAAAACAATGAGATTAAGGATGGATAGAAGTTTTCCAGTTATTCCCTTCTCGAGTAACATTGTACGTGAAAGGGGAGTAAGAATAATTGGGGAATTTCTTGATATTCTTTTTCTCAAAGTTTTATCTGAGGCAGGAATGGTTTGTAATAAATGGAAAAGTTTTACCTTATGAGTTGAATTTATTGATCTTTTGAGATAAAGTATTCATTAAATATTGTTCATCAATGAATTATCGTAATATCGTTGTTTCACTATATTATTAACTTGCTGAGCATTCTTTGGCTCACACTTGTTGTTTTTAAAATCTATCTTTTCAGTAAACTAGTTGGTGAGGCTTAGCCTGCGCAGTTCAGAAAGTGGAAAGAAGAAGCAGGATGCTGTTATGAAGCTGACGTGGATCAGGGTATTTCGATTTATAGTTTGATTTGTTGTATGTATATATAGTTTTAGTAGTTATAGTATGTATTTGATTAGTTGGCCTGGTATACTTCTATTCGAAGTTATACTAGTGATTTAAGTTTGTATAAGTTTTGTATATAGAGTTGTATTTAAGTTGGTTTTGGGTTTTCTTGTTTCTAGAACTGTAACCTAAGATCCTGAGTTGTGAGTTGGGGTCAAAGAACTTTCAGTTGAGTTTTTATGTTTTATTTCAGTTTTATTTTGATTTCAGATTTTTAGTTTAGTATTCAGCAGGTTTATGTTGTATTTACGAATACATCATGGCCAATTTTTGTTAGAATTATGGAGTTTGTTAGTGTGACGCCCAAATCTACTGACTCCGGATTTGGGGGCGTTACAGGTTGGTATCAGAGCGTAGGTTATAGTAAACTAGAAACGAGAGTGTGTAGGAGTGTGTATAGTTAAGTAAGGAACGTCAGAGTTCATATAGGACTCGTGTTGGACTATTGGATATAGTACCAGTTAGTGAGTTAAGATGTGAGTGATGATAGATAGTTGAGCGGAGTTGGGTAGAAACCCTTGAGGCTGTAGGTAGTGGAACCTTCAGAGTCTAGTGCGAGTGACGACGACGTATAGAATAGATAACTTTAGGACGTGTAGCAGAAGAGTTTAGATCGAATGACGAGTCAGCGAAGGAGTCGACAAAGAAGATGTACGTGGAGACCCTGGCAATACCTTTCTTTTCTTTTAATCGATATTCCTTTGATGAGTTTATTTTGACAATTGTCTTTCCCTGAAGTTGGATTTTCAGTTATGATGGAGGCTATAATGCCTATTTCTTTTATTTCTAAACCCTGTCAAATTTGATATATGAGTTTCGAAATTTTCTTCATCAGTGAATAATCCTATTGTTGATAGATCATCATTTCTTAGTATTGTGCCAGTCATTTCTTTCATGATTATCCTTTTCTTCTGAAGTAGTACCCATGGAATCCGTTGATTTGTAATCCAGGGTATGTCTGAGAATTTCTCATCAAATGATTGTTAATTCGGTATTCGAATCTTTTTATGTTTCTTTACTCCAACTGAGGTGAACAACCCTATTTATAGGGGACACAAGGACTGTTTGTCTGTGTGATAGCAGTCTGATGGGACGCCATCACTTGTGTGTTGTGAAGTACAAGAAGGTTAATTACCTTTAGTCATGTCTTGAATAAGGCACGCAACAAGGTTCATTTGATCATATTGATCACTCAGTAATCTTTCATTTCAAAGAATATTTGTTTGAAAACTCATTAATTCCACAATTGTAGAAACCTTTGCTACGATGTGAAATCGTTCTCTTCAAATATCATGAATCATAATATCTCGAATAGTCTTGATCGCATGCCAATCGAGTTTAGAATGCTAGTAACGCGTGACATATAGTACTACGATTAGAGTTGTTCTATATAGAGAGATCAGTAGAGATCCCAGTATAGTAAATAAGTATCCATAGTACAGATTAGTAGAGTTACGGATGCAACCCGAGTTGGTAGAGTAAACCTCAGTAACCCTTCTTTACCTGATTCCGAGGACGGAATCCTTTTAAGGTGGGTAGAATGTAAGATCCCAGATTATTTTAGGATTTATTATTATTATTTTATTATTATTTAATTATGTTAATTGGTATTTAAAGTATGGAATTGGATTTGAGAATATCGTTGTGGAATTCAACGATATTTAGTATTGAGTTTATATGAGTATATATTGAGTTATGTGTGCCAATGTGTGCCCCAGTATTTTATTGGTATTTTTAGTGATTTAAAAATATTTAAATCAAGTATTATTGATCTTCAAAAAAAATCTTTATTTAATTATCGGAGGGTTTAAAAATCATGAAATCTTTTGTAAAATTATCTTTATATATTTATTGAGTTTTTAAAATTGTTGGGTGGATTAATTTGGGTGGTCGAGTATTTTAAAATGATTTTTAAGAGTTTTATTGTATTTAAAGGATCAAAACTTGTAAAATTCTTATTTAATTCATTTTTGATCCGAAAAATATTTTAAAAATATGTGGGTGCTCCTAATTTTATATTCTATATTTTAAAAATGAAAAGTTTATTTTTCTAAATAATTTATTTAATTGGAGTTATTATAGATTTATTAGTGTGTAATTTGGGCCAGAATGTATTATGAGTAGTATTTGTTAGTATTGGGCCAAGCCCAATATAAAGGAAGTAGTAGGGTGTTCTGGAAAAGTCGGGAAGAGTAGAGAAACGCAGAGAAAGAAATGAAAAGAGGGAAGAGAGAAATTGGGAGAAAGAGATTAAAGAGAGATTGGGAGTTTTGGGGATTAAATCAATTGGGTTATGTATGTATATATGTGTGTGTATGTACGAGTGTATGTGTGTATATGTGCGCGTTTGTGTGTGGACAGCAGAGGATCAGGCTGCGCGGGGGGAAGAGGAGAAGCCGCGTGCGGGGTTGCAGCGGTGGCAGGTGGCGAGGGAGGTGCAGAGGCGCAAGAAGAATAAGAGAACGGGGTCTGGTGGTGAAGGTAGCAGCTGCCATGGTCGGGGCTGGTGAGAGAGAGTTCAGGAAGTAGCTCTCCGGCGAGGTGGATTTTTCTGGCGGGTTGGAACCGAATGGTATCCTCTTTTCCTTTCCGGATATTAATATTTAATTGTTATAATTAAATTAGTTTTAAATTGCGAGTATTGTTTAATTGTTGAAATTGTAATTAGATTTAAATTGTGATGTATGTGTTAATTTTGATAATTAGATATTAATTGTGAATTAATTGTTAATTCTCGCAAGTAGATTAATATTTTAAATTATGGATATTGGTTTAAATTTCCATAAGTTAAATTGGAGAGTTAAGTTGCTAATTATAATTGTGGGGTTTAATTTGAGAGTCCGAGTAAGTATTCGGATTTAGTAATTATTAAATGTGAAATTGTCTTGTTAATGTGAATAGTGGATTGAGAGATATAATTGCGAGTTAAATGCATAAATTGTCATAATTAGACTAATGTTGTAAATTAAGAATATTGTGGTAAATGCTTATGTGCTAAATAGTATAAAGCGAGTCGTAGTATTTGATGGTCTTACTAGTTATAAATGTTTAAGTGCTAATTGCTAAGTGTAATTGTTGTAAATTTAGTTAGTTGTAAATTGCTAGTTTGATTCAGTAAGTAAATGAACAGTTATGGGTGTACGTGGGTCAATGGTAAGTATGGGAATACGTGATACATGTTAAATGTTAGAATTTTATAATAATTAGAATTGTGACACCTCTAGGTGATTAAAGGGTGTCCCAATTCAGTGTCTGATCAGGAGCGTTACTTCCTTTTTCCAGGGAAAGTAGTTTGCAAGATAGTCGCAGATTGACATGTGGTTCAGTAATTTTACATTATTGGAGTAGCAGCAGTAATATTTCCTAGTTTAGGTCTCCAGTTGCTCAGTGTGTCCTAAGGCTCGTGTAGCCAAATGTTGTAACTAAACTGCAAACTTAGCTCCTGTACTTACCTACGGTTTTAATATATTTTGCTTATCCAAAAAAAAAATAAAATGAGAAGATCACAAGTTTTTAAATATCAATATTTAAAGGACTTGTGTAATTCTTTTCGACTAATCCCTAGGGCTTACGAATATCCATGATTAACTATCACGAGTATAATTAATATACTTGAGTGATGTGATCATTGATATAGCGTAAGTAATAGTTAGTGCTAGGGGTTGTTCCCTAGGGCTTACGAACATCAATGATTGGTTGTCACGTGTATCATTAAAATGCGTGAGAAATACGGTCATTGGTGTAGCGTAAGTAGTAGTGTAAATTATTATGTGCTCGGTGCCGCATGTCTGGGCGGATATTTTTCTTATTTGTTTACTTTTATGTTGCTGCAAGTTGAGGCAGCTTTATTTTTGCAAAAACAGGGTTGAATTGTATTTTGAGGGCTGAGCCCATAGTCCGATAAACGAATACTTCATGCCGAAGTTTTCTAAAAATCCCCTGTATTTAAAGTATTTAAATTATTTGATTTAAAGATTTAAAGACATGTATGTGTATGAGTGTTTAAGTACATATATGATGATAAATGAAGTGTGGATATATATATATATATATTGATGTATGTATTGTTTGCGAGTTATAAGTAATTGATTATTAAATGGTTGTTTATGTACTAAATAGTACTTTACTATTATTTCGAGTATAATTAGGGATTCGATATGGACCCAGCGAGCGTGTTGACGAGATGATTGAAGGAAATGAATGTATGTCGAGTAAAGACCGAAGTATAGTAAGTAGCGAATCGATGCATTGGAATCGAGGCAAGTATACTATCTTCACTTATCGTTCAAGTGATGTGAACCCTCTTGTTAATATTTATATGTCCTTTCAAATTGTTTCTTGCAATCATATATACCCTTCATTTCTTGTTTAAATAATATGAATCTGTTCCGTTAATTATATGTTATTCTTTTCAAATTACTTTGCTAGTGTTTGTACCTTTCATTTTTATTTCTAGTGACATTCTTCTTCAATTAATTAATAAACATACATTCTCAGATTATTCTATTATTGTTTATGCTCCTCACCTATCATCCAGGTGATGATTTCTTTTAAAACCATTTTATCTCTATATTCCTCATCTTTACTATAATGTTCTTCAGAGAACATTTTTCTTCAAATTATTGTAAACTAATTCGAGGTTTAAACTATCATTGGGGCATGTGTTGCGCAGTGATGGTTAAAACTGAGAATGAATTGAGATTTTCTTACTTATTCAAACTCATTATTGTCAGGCCGGTTTTGGCAGCTAAAGCATATGAGTGCTTAGCCGACAAGAGTGAGATTTTGTGTAATTGAGAATTTCTTCAATCTTCTTTTGAACTTCAGATTTTCTCTAATCCATGATTCCTTATAAATTGCTGTGAATTTATAAAATCTTGACAATTGTTTTGTTCTTTAAATTATTGATGTTTTCCTTGTTGATATATAATTCTGTTCTGTTGAGCTTCAGATTCCATTATTGTAAGATTTCCTTATAAACTGTTGTTCAATTCTAGACCCTGAATAATTGATCTGTTCCTGAAATTATTAATGTTTCCCCTATTGATATATGATTCTGTTTTGTTGTGCCATATCATGCTTAGTCTAATCGTATTGCCTTGTTATAATTCCTTATATCGAATGCTTCTCTGTCCCTTATTCTTTCATTGTTGCCCCTTAAAATGGTTAATTAATTAAAGGTGTTTTTGAAATTCCTTATACTGGGATGATCTGTTATCAGTGAGTATGAAGGACTGAAAAATGAATGTTTTAAAGATTTTAAAGATTTGATGTGGGGGAATTCCGTAAAAATGTTTTCCACGGATTCCTTCGGATTGGAGGCGTAAGAGGCCGGGTGACGCCGGTCCAGCATGTTTTATTTTGTGCTGTAGTTCTGGTGGGACCAGTCCAGCATCTTATAGGCCAATGTGTTGCCTAATTGGGAACCCAATTTATGTTCAGACGGACCGAGTGTCCGGGCTGGGGACTTTACGTGGCTGATCACCCGTATTGTCCGAAGTCGTGGAAAAACTCCAATCAACTTAAATGTTTTAAAGGGTTTTATGGAAAGTATGTTTCAAAGTTGAAATGGTTTTAAAGAAAGAAATGTTTTGATAAGATATATATGTTCAAGATAAATGGTCAGTAATTTCGGAATTTTGGATATTAGAGTTAGTTGTTTTCTATCGTGATAAAATTGGGAATTTAGTAAAACAATGAGATTAAGGATGGATAGAAGTTTTCCAGTTATTCCCTTCTCGAGTAACATTGTACGTGAAAGGGGAGTAAGAATAATTGGGGAATTTCTTGATATTCTTTTTCTCAAAGTTTTATCTGAGGCAGGAATGGTTTGTAATAAATGGAAAAGTTTTACCTTATGAGTTGAATTTATTGATCTTTTGAGATAAAGTATTCATTAAATATTGTTCATCAATGAATTATCGTAATATCGTTGTTTCACTATATTATTAACTTGCTGAGCATTCTTTGGCTCACACTTGTTGTTTTTAAAATCTATCTTTTCAGTAAACTAGTTGGTGAGGCTTAGCCTGCGCAGTTCAGAAAGTGGAAAGAAGAAGCAGGATGCTGTTATGAAGCTGACGTGGATCAGGGTATTTCGATTTATAGTTTGATTTGTTGTATGTATATATAGTTTTAGTAGTTATAGTATGTATTTGATTAGTTGGCCTGGTATACTTCTATTCGAAGTTATACTAGTGATTTAAGTTTGTATAAGTTTTGTATATAGAGTTGTATTTAAGTTGGTTTTGGGTTTTCTTGTTTCTAGAACTGTAACCTAAGATCCTGAGTTGTGAGTTGGGGTCAAAGAACTTTCAGTTGAGTTTTTATGTTTTATTTCAGTTTTATTTTGATTTCAGATTTTTAGTTTAGTATTCAGCAGGTTTATGTTGTATTTACGAATACATCATGGCCAATTTTTGTTAGAATTATGGAGTTTGTTAGTGTGACGCCCAAATCTACTGACTCCGGATTTGGGGGCGTTACAGGTTGGTATCAGAGCGTAGGTTATAGTAAACTAGAAACGAGAGTGTGTAGGAGTGTGTATAGTTAAGTAAGGAACGTCAGAGTTCATATAGGACTCGTGTTGGACTATTGGATATAGTACCAGTTAGTGAGTTAAGATGTGAGTGATGATAGATAGTTGAGCGGAGTTGGGTAGAAACCCTTGAGGCTGTAGGTAGTGGAACCTTCAGAGTCTAGTGCGAGTGACGACGACGTATAGAATAGATAACTTTAGGACGTGTAGCAGAAGAGTTTAGATCGAATGACGAGTCAGCGAAGGAGTCGACAAAGAAGATGTACGTGGAGACCCTGGCAATACCTTTCTTTTCTTTTAATCGATATTCCTTTGATGAGTTTATTTTGACAATTGTCTTTCCCTGAAGTTGGATTTTCAGTTATGATGGAGGCTATAATGCCTATTTCTTTTATTTCTAAACCCTGTCAAATTTGATATATGAGTTTCGAAATTTTCTTCATCAGTGAATAATCCTATTGTTGATAGATCATCATTTCTTAGTATTGTGCCAGTCATTTCTTTCCTGATTATCCTTTTCTTCTGAAGTAGTACCCATGGAATCCGTTGATTTGTAATCCAGGGTATGTCTGAGAATTTCTCATCAAATGATTGTTAATTCGGTATTCGAATCTTTTTATGTTTCTTTACTCCAACTGAGGTGAACAACCCTATTTATAGGGGACACAAGGACTGTTTGTCTGTGTGATAGCAGTCTGATGGGACGCCATCACTTGTGTGTTGTGAAGTACAAGAAGGTTAATTACCTTTAGTCATGTCTTGAATAAGGCACGCAACAAGGTTCATTTGATCATATTGATCACTCAGTAATCTTTCATTTCAAAGAATATTTGTTTGAAAACTCATTAATTCCACAATTGTAGAAACCTTTGCTACGATGTGAAATCGTTCTCTTCAAATATCATGAATCATAATATCTCGAATAGTCTTGATCGCATGCCAATCGAGTTTAGAATGCTAGTAACGCGTGACATATAGTACTACGATTAGAGTTGTTCTATATAGAGAGATCAGTAGAGATCCCAGTATAGTAAATAAGTATCCATAGTACAGATTAGTAGAGTTACGGATGCAACCCGAGTTGGTAGAGTAAACCTCAGTAACCCTTCTTTACCTGATTCCGAGGACGGAATCCTTTTAAGGTGGGTAGAATGTAAGATCCCAGATTATTGTAGGATTTATTATTATTATTTTATTATTATTTAATTATGTTAATTGGTATTTAAAGTATGGAATTGGATTTGAGAATATCGTTGTGGAATTCAACGATATTTAGTATTGAGTTTATATGAGTATATATTGAGTTATGTGTGCCAATGTGTGCCCCAGTATTTTATTGGTATTTTTAGTGATTTAAAAATATTTAAATCAAGTATTATTGATCTTCAAAAAAAATCTTTATTTAATTATCGGAGGGTTTAAAAATCATGAAATCTTTTGTAAAATTATCTTTATATATTTATTGAGTTTTTAAAATTGTTGGGTGGATTAATTTGGGTGGTCGAGTATTTTAAAATGATTTTTAAGAGTTTTATTGTATTTAAAGGATCAAAACTTGTAAAATTCTTATTTAATTCATTTTTTATCCGAAAAATATTTTAAAAATATGTGGGTGCTCCTAATTTTATATTCTATATTTTAAAAATGAAAAGTTTATTTTTCTAAATAATTTATTTAATTGGAGTTATTATAGATTTATTAGTGTGTAATTTGGGCCAGAATGTATTATGAGTAGTATTTGTTAGTATTGGGCCAAGCCCAATATAAAGGAAGTAGTAGGGTGTTCTGGAAAAGTCGGGAAGAGTAGAGAAACGCAGAGAAAGAAATGAAAAGAGGGAAGAGAGAAATTGGGAGAAAGAGATTAAAGAGAGATTGGGAGTTTTGGGGATTAAATCAATTGGGTTATGTATGTATATATGTGTGTGTATGTACGAGTGTATGTGTGTATATGTGCGCGTTTGTGTGTGGACAGCAGAGGATCAGGCTGCGCGGGGGGAAGAGGAGAAGCCGCGTGCGGGGTTGCAGCGGTGGCAGGTGGCGAGGGAGGTGCAGAGGCGCAAGAAGAATAAGAGAACGGGGTCTGGTGGTGAAGGTAGCAGCTGCCATGGTCGGGGCTGGTGAGAGAGAGTTCAGGAAGTAGCTCTCCGGCGAGGTGGATTTTTCTGGCGGGTTGGAACCGAATGGTATCCTCTTTTCCTTTCCGGATATTAATATTTAATTGTTATAATTAAATTAGTTTTAAATTGCGAGTATTGTTTAATTGTTGAAATTGTAATTAGATTTAAATTGTGATGTATGTGTTAATTTTGATAATTAGATATTAATTGTGAATTAATTGTTAATTCTCGCAAGTAGATTAATATTTTAAATTATGGATATTGGTTTAAATTTCCATAAGTTAAATTGGAGAGTTAAGTTGCTAATTATAATTGTGGGGTTTAATTTGAGAGTCCGAGTAAGTATTCGGATTTAGTAATTATTAAATGTGAAATTGTCTTGTTAATGTGAATAGTGGATTGAGAGATATAATTGCGAGTTAAATGCATAAATTGTCATAATTAGACTAATGTTGTAAATTAAGAATATTGTGGTAAATGCTTATGTGCTAAATAGTATAAAGCGAGTCGTAGTATTTGATGGTCTTACTAGTTATAAATGTTTAAGTGCTAATTGCTAAGTGTAATTGTTGTAAATTTAGTTAGTTGTAAATTGCTAGTTTGATTCAGTAAGTAAATGAACAGTTATGGGTGTACGTGGGTCAATGGTAAGTATGGGAATACGTGATACATGTTAAATGTTAGAATTTTATAATAATTAGAATTGTGACACCTCTAGGTGATTAAAGGGTGTCCCAATTCAGTGTCTGATCAGGAGCGTTACTTCCGTTTTCCAGGGAAAGTAGTTTGCAAGATAGTCGCAGATTGACATGTGGTTCAGTAATTTTACATTATTGGAGTAGCAGCAGTAATATTTCCTAGTTTAGGTCTCCAGTTGCTCAGTGTGTCCTAAGGCTCGTGTAGCCAAATGTTGTAACTAAACTGCAAACTTAGCTCCTGTACTTACCTACGGTTTTAATATATTTTGCTTATCCAAAAAAAAAAAAAAATGAGAGGATCACAAGTTTTTAAATATCAATATTTAAAGGACTTGTGTAATTCTTTTCGACTAATCCCTAGGGCTTACGAATATCCATGATTAACTATCACGAGTATAATTAATATACTTGAGTGATGTGATCATTGATATAGCGTAAGTAATAGTTAGTGCTAGGGGTTGTTCCCTAGGGCTTACGAACATCAATGATTGGTTGTCACGTGTATCATTAAAATGCGTGAGAAATACGGTCATTGGTGTAGCGTAAGTAGTAGTGTAAATTATTATGTGCTCGGTGCCGCATGTCTGGGCGGATATTTTTCTTATTTGTTTACTTTTATGTTGCTGCAAGTTGAGGCAGCTTTATTTTTGCAAAAACAGGGTTGAATTGTATTTTGAGGGCTGAGCCCATAGTCCGATAAACGAATACTTCATGCCGAAGTTTTCTAAAAATCCCCTGTATTTAAAGTATTTAAATTATTTGATTTAAAGATTTAAAGACATGTATGTGTATGAGTGTTTAAGTACATATATGTTGATAAATGAAGTGTGGATATATATATATATATTGATGTATGTATTGTTTGCGAGTTATAAGTAATTGATTATTAAATGGTTGTTTATGTACTAAATAGTACTTTACTATTATTTCGAGTATAATTAGGGATTCGATATGGACCCAGCGAGCGTGTTGACGAGATGATTGAAGGAAATGAATGTATGTCGAGTAAAGACCGAAGTATAGTAAGTAGCGAATCGATGCATTGGAATCGAGGCAAGTATACTATCTTCACTTATCGTTCAAGTGATGTGAACCCTCTTGTAAATATTTATATGTCCTTTCAAATTGTTTCTTGCAATCCTATATACCCTTCATTTCTTGTTTAAATAATGCGAATCTGTTCCGTTAATTATATGTTATTCTTTTCAAATTACTTTGCTAGTGTTTGTACCTTTCATTTTTATTTCTAGTGACATTCTTCTTCAATTAATTAATAAACATACATTCTCAGATTATTCTATTATTGTTTATGCTCCTCACCTATCATCCAGGTGATGATTTCTTTTAAAACCATTTTATCTCTATATTCCTCATCTTTACTATAATGTTCTTCAGAGAACATTTTTCTTCAAATTATTGTAAACTAATTCGAGGTTTAAACTATCATTGGGGCATGTGTTGCGCAGTGATGGTTAAAACTGAGAATGAATTGAGATTTTCTTACTTATTCAAACTCATTATTGTCAGGCCGGTTTTGGCAGCTAAAGCATATGAGTGCTTAGCCGACAAGAGTGAGATTTTGTGTAATTGAGAATTTCTTCAATCTTCTTTTGAACTTCAGATTTTCTCTAATCCATGATTCCTTATAAATTGCTGTGAATTTATAAAATCTTGACAATTGTTTTGTTCTTTAAATTATTGATGTTTTCCTTGTTGATATATAATTCTGTTCTGTTGAGCTTCAGATTCCTTTATTGTAAGATTTCCTTATAAACTGTTGTTCAATTCTAGACCCTGAATAATTGATCCGTTCCTGAAATTATTAATGTTTCCCCTATTGATATATGATTCTGTTTTGTTGTGCCATATCATGCTTAGTCTAATCGTATTGCCTTGTTATAATTCCTTATATCGAATGCTTCTCTGTCCCTTATTCTTTCATTGTTGCCCCTTAAAATGGTTAATTAATTAAAGGTGTTTTTGAAATTCCTTATACTGGGCTGATCTGTTATCAGTGAGTATGAAGGACTGAAAAATGAATGTTTTAAATATTTTAAAGATTTGATGTGGGGGAATTCCGTAAAAATGTTTTCCACGGATTCCTTCGGATTGGAGGCGTAAGAGGCCGGGTGACGCGGTCCAGCATGTTTTATTTTGTGCTGTAGTTCTGGTGGGACCAGTCCAGCATCTTATAGGCCAATGTGTTGCCTAATTGGGAACCCAATTTATGTCCAGACGGACCGAGTGTCCGGGCTGGGGACTTTACGTGGCTGATCACCCGTATTGTCCGAAGTCGTGGAAAAACTCCAATCAACTTAAATGTTTTAAAGGGTTTTATGGAAAGTATGTTTCAAAGTTGAAATGGTTTTAAAGAAAGAAATGTTTTGATAAGATATATATGTTCAAGATAAATGGTCAGTAATTTCGGAATTTTGGATATTAGAGTTAGTTGCTTTC
Source organism: Kitagawia praeruptora (assembly GCA_037693485.1). Taxonomy (NCBI): domain Eukaryota; kingdom Viridiplantae; phylum Streptophyta; class Magnoliopsida; order Apiales; family Apiaceae; genus Kitagawia; species Kitagawia praeruptora. Next base: position 130,324,957 of record CM075354.1, read on the forward strand.
TATCGTGATAAAATTGGGAATTTAGTAAAACAATGAGATTAAGGATGGATAGAAGTTTTCCGGTTATTCCCTTCTCGAGTAACATTGTACGTGAAAGGGGAGTAAGAATAATTGGGGAATTTCTTGATATTCTTTTTCTCAAAGTTTTATCTGAGGCAGGAATGGTTTGTAATAAATGGAAAAGTTTTACCTTATGAGTTGAATTTATTGATCTTTTGAGATAAAGTATTCATTGATATTGTTCATCAATGAATTATCGTAATATCGTTGTTTCACTATATTATTAACTTGCTGAGCATTCTTTGGCTCACACTTGTTGTTTTTAAAATCTATCTTTTCAGTAAACTAGTTGGTGAGGCTTAGCCTGCGCAGTTCAGAAAGTGGAAAGAAGAAGCAGGATGCTATTATGAAGCTGACGTGGATCAGGGTATTTCGATTTATAGTTTGATTTGTTGTATGTATATATAGTTTTAGTAGTTATAGTATGTATTTGATTAGTTGGCCTGGTATACTTCTATTCGAAGTTATACTAGTGATTTAAGTTTGTATAAGTTTTGTATATAGAGTTGTATTTAAGTTGGTTTTGGGTTTTCTTGTTTCTAGAACTGTAACCTAAGATCCTGAGTTGTGAGTTGGGGTCAAAGAACTTTCAGTTGAGTTTTTATGTTTTATTTCAGTTTTATTTTGATTTCAGATTTTTAGTTTAGTATTCAGCAGGTTTATGTTGTATTTACGAATACATCATGGCCAATTTTTGTTAGAATTATGGAGTTTGTTAGTGTGACGCCCAAATCTACTGACCCCGGATTTGGGGGCGTTACAATGGAGGAGGTGGATAAATATACTTTTCTGGTGTCGATGCTTTAACTGCTTCATTTTTTCTGGATTCTTCATGCACCAACTCTTGAGGCTTTTCATTAGACTCAGATTCCTTGATAACCTCTTCATCGGCTTTCTTTGAGTTCCCTTCAATCTCCTTACCACTTCTTAACGATACTGCATTGAAAGTCTTCTTTCGCTCATTTTTTGGATTTGACTCGGTGTCACTAGGTAGAGCTCCTTGTGGCCTGTTTAACACAGAATTAGCAAGCTGCCCAATCTGATTCTCCAACGTCTTGAGAGATACTGCTTGACTTTTAACCAACAACCTCAATTCATCCAATTCAGATTTTTCATTAAAAGATTGCCCCGCACTAGCCTGAGGCTGCTGCTGAAATCCCGGGGGTTGAAATTGTTGCCTTGGAGCATACTGTTGCTGATAGCCCTGATTGAATGGCCTAGCTTGCTGACCCTGAAACTGCTGATAAGGCTGTTGAGGTTGTTGAACTCCTTGATTATTGTTCCAGCTGAAATTGGGATGGTTCCGATTGTTCAGATGATAAGTTGCTGGAGCTGGTTGCGAAGGTCGCTGAAAATTGCTCACAAACTGTGTTGATTCAGAAGAGATTGCACACTGATTCGTATCATGTGCACCCGCACACAGCTCACAAACACTAGCAACCTGCTGAACTCCATAATTATTAAGAGAATCCACCTTCATCGTAAGAGCTTTCAACTAAGCTGCTAAGGCTGTTGCTGCATCAATTTCAAGAATTCCTGCTACCTTACCTTGAGAAAGCCTCTGGGTTGGATTTTGATATTCATTTGCAGCCATCATCTCAATCAGCTCATAAGCTTCATCATAGCTCTTAGCCCACAGAGCGCCGCCTGATGCTGCATCTAGCAAAGGTCTAGACTGTGCTCCCAACCCATTGTAGAAACCATTAATAACCATCCAATCAGGCATCCCATGATGAGGACACTTTCGAAGCATCTCCTTATAACGTTCCCAAGCCTCACACAAAGATTCACCAGATTGATGTGCAAATTGAGTTAATGCGTTCCTTGTTGCTGCAGTTTTAGCCACGGGGAAGAATTTTGTAAGAAACTTCTGAGCAAGATCCTCCCAAGTAGTGATGGAACCGGCTGGTAGAGAATGTAACCAGCCCTTTGCCTTATCCCTTAAAGAAAATGGGAAAAGTCTCAATTTGATAGCATCATCCGACACACCATTGAACTTGAAAGTGTCACAAATCTCGATAAAGTTCCTGATGTGCATATTAGGATCCTCCGTTGAAGCTCCCCCAAATTGAACTGAGTTCTGCACTATCTGAATTGTGCTTGGCTTGATTTCAAAAGAATTAGCTGCAATGGCTGGCCTGATAATACTAGACTGAATGTCATCGATCTTTGGCTGAGAATAGTCCTTCAAAGCTTTAGTAGCTGCTGCTACTCTGTCGCCCATTGTTGCTTCTACTATCACTTCAAGCTCTTCTGTCGCTTCAAGCTCTTCTTCTTCCAGCTTATTTTTCAGAGTTTGAGAACGTGTTCGCATAAACAACTTAAGATCCTTATACTGGCAGAGCGAGAAAACACGACGTGGGAGAAAAAAAAACTATCCAAGTCAGTTAAGTTTAACCTCCGTTGATGTTAAACACAAATTCTGAAAATAACACCGAAGTCCCCGGCAGCGGCGCCAAAAACTGGTTGGTTCGAAAACTAACTACGCAAGTGTACGCGGTCACGAGTAATATAATAAATTCGATCCCACGAAGACTTGGTGTTTGTTCAGAAATAATGTTTAAGCAACGACGTATGATTAAACAACAAACTGCTTGAATAAATATAAAAGGGGGGGTTTTGTTGTATTTTTCTAATTGATTAATTAAATTAATAATATTAATTAATTCAAACTACTTGATTTAATTAAATGAGAATTTATATGTGAGAAAAACATGGGATTCTAATTTCATTATTTATTTCATTTAGAATTGATGCCTTAATTTCAAAGTAATTTTGATAATTACGAAAGCTAGCCGGGAATACGAAACTAACATAAGCGCCTTTCAGCCTTAATTCATATCAAACCACACGAACATCCACTTAAAAAGATAGAAGTCGCGTGGACACCTTTTATGCTTAGACCCTATATGTCTATAAGATTTGAAAACATAATTGGTTTACGATTAAATTCCTTTATTATGACTACATAGGGCGGTGTGATCCAAAACCCTACCACTTATCGTAAATGTACATGACAATTACGAACCTATGCTAACATGGCAAATTCTAAATTCCTAAATCCACTTTCGCATTCATTAGGAATTAATAATTTAGACGATAGCTACGCATCTAATAAATTAAGCGCAACCACATTAGGCAATCTGAAATTTTATCATAACACAAATTATTAAGGCATCGAATTTCTAAATTACATAAATAAATCCATTAGAATCCCATGACGGCGATTAGTTCTAATCGAACGAATCATCATCATGGGATTAAATGAAAACACAATATAAAATTGCATGAATAAAATATGAATTACAAGAGTTTAGAAAATAGAACCGAAATAGCTTCCAATGAAAGAGAAGAGCACTCCAAATAATTCCCTTAAAATCTTCACCCGAAATAAAACTTATACTAAATTTTCAGAAAATTAAAATATATAAAATGAAACTGAAATTACAAAGGAAGGCTGGAAAATTTTGAGAGAATAAAAGAGAGAATACAAACTGAATTACAGAGAAACTCAATTGAGGGATGCTTAAAACCTATGCAAAACACATCTATTTATAGAAACTCTCAGCACACCATCTACCAATAAATAATCGACCGAAAGCAATCAACAAAAATAAATAATCCGGAAAGCAGCGGCGGCGCTGGTAATAGTTTCAGAATTTTTTCTGAATAAACTGAATTATCCCTGCAAAAACGAAGACCAACCACAGCATGAGAAGGTGGTCGACACGCGGGACTTTTCTGGCTTGTTTTCGGGCGCGTGCGTCTCACGCGCGTTGTAGCGAGTGTAAATAAAGACAATCTGGCCGACAGCTTCCATTTCCTTGAAATGATTCTTTTACTTTATAAACTTGAACATGCTCTTTTAGTTTATAACTAGCGTAACAGCCCGTGCAAAGCACGGGCCTGTATATATAGGCAATCGATTTAGTTGTTAGAAATATGCCAGTGTGTGTTTTTGCTATATGTGATAGTTATGCCGTAGTAATGGTTGAGTTCAACCTGTGGAGAGGGCCACCATGTTCAAAGACAAAGACAAGCATCAGCATATCTAACAATATTAGTGGATACATCATTTGACCAATGGATATGCCAGATTGAGGTTTTGGGGCTACAAAAAGATTCAAGCAAGTTCAATAGTTAATGTAAGTCACATCATGTAGAGGATGGATGTACTTTGTATCTCGGTTGGGAAAGCTTGTGCTGCTTACCCTTCGTATAAGCATGTGCACCTTTTTTCTTAATGGTACCGGCATAATCACTAAATGAGTACCTTTAGGCTTCTGTGAAATGCACATGATCACTTGATCAGGAGACCCATATGCGTATATCTAGCTGCGGAGGTATTACAACTCGGTCACCAATTCCACAAACTACAGAGAAAAGTGTAATATAACTTCAAGTGGCAATCCGTGGCAATTAAATAGTAAAATAATTACACCGAACTGTTAACATGAGTACATTGTATTACAAATCGAATATATCGCAGCGTTAAAGATAAAATGCTTTTCGAATGCAACGTTTGTTCCGGGGCTCTTAAGGTAAATCTTACAAGGCCGGATTCTTACGAAAAGCATCAAATTCACGTGTTCGTACTTAAAATGACTGAAATCCTGAAAAGTGCATGTTGTTGCCAATACTTGGAGTGTCACTACTCACTCACTAAGAGTGTAGCTGCTATGTCATGAAAGAAACAATTCATAACGTTAAAGCATAAAATTTGTCAGTATTAGATAAAGTTATCAGACCAATGCATGGTTGAGACTTTTTTGTTTCCAACCTTAATGAAGGATATCTTTTATTTATTTCAATAGCTTCCCATGATAAAATGCAGATGAACTCCAATTGCCTGCTTAGACCTTTTAGAGTTTTAGTGTTAACCTTCCCATTCTGAATAGCAAGTAACTATACAAATTATAACTTCCAAAATTATACATGTGTACAAAATTACCTACACAATGTGTATCGTACCTCTTAGAGCGTCTGTAGTGCAGATTATCTAATAACGGGAATGGCGTTAAGCATTAAATAAGAATATCTTGTACACAATTAGATTAAGATTAGCCACCAAGATATACCTTGTAAATTTCGGCGAGAATTTTACAAAGACGCTTCAACAATCTCCACTTCTCCACCATCTTTTTGGTCAGAACAAGTTTAGGCCGCCCTCTCTTCCTGCATTTGCTCCATCGAAGAAAGGCACTACAAACTGCAGTTCTAAAATTGCGCAATGTAAAACCCCGAATTAGTAATTCATGAGATTTTTCCCCTGTTTTTATAGATATAAGCATTAAATAAATAATTTACCTCCTACCAGTTCCTGCCAGATAAGGCACACTCCTGAACTAAGGGTAAAAATATCCTAATAATACCAATGTACTTAGTTGCATAATGAAATAGGTAATAACACTTTTATAGCATCATTAATCATCATCTTCAATAAGATTTTGCACACCCTGCTTTTATCACCTCCAAATCATCAGATATCACGACAGATCCATCAGCTGCTATTCCCCAATATAGCTTAACTCCACCATCTGATCCCTGAAATTAAAAGATCACTGAATTTCTTTGTTACTTTATATACTAACATTCCTGTTAGGATTCACTTGGTTAGTACTCCGTAAACTTACCAGTGCAGTAAAAACTTTTCCAGATTTAATGTCATAGACAACAAAGGCAAAACTTCCTGCCAGATCTTTAATAACGTGATCAGCCGGGTATGGACCTCTATCACGAAGAGTCGTGTAAGCTTCTATCACAAACATCGCCTCACTGGCTCCCTTGGCCAGCCCATTTTGCTCAAGTTGGGAGTAGAGGTTTTTCAAGCTCCCCAAGAAAAGGCAGTATATATCATCAAACCCGCAAAACAACCTGTAAAAAAACAAACATATAACTAACACGCAAATGCTAAAGAGCCCGTTAATTGAGCTTGAATTCCGACATAATAGCTAAAAGGTACTTCTGGCAACGAATCTTGACTTATAAGTGAAATTCATAAAACATATGGAAACAGGGTCTAAGAATGCTGGTTTAGTCGAATACATCGAAAAAATACCTCTGATGACGGAGTGCAGTTACATGGTCAGGTTTAACATAAGCTAGAACAGTAGACTGAGCAAAAGTCATGGAGAAAGTGTTATCAGGATGGGCAGAGAGAAACTCTTGGAGAGTCTCCTCAGGGAGCTTTGGCAGTTCAGAACCTTTCTTATGAGAAGCAGGGCCGTTTAGCTCCTCAGGGGGATGAACAAATGCCTTGTGAAATATAGCCAACATAATTTCACTTAAAATTATCTCCTACAAAAAAAAGAACATCTTTTGCCATATGATATGAGCATTCGAATGATGGTTCTTAAGCCTTTTTGGAAAGTACAAAATATATTCACCGTTAATTACACATTTGACAATAATAGTTCGAACCTCTAAGCAACAATAGTTATAAACATGATGCTAAATTATTCTCCACTACAAAAGCCTCAGCACCTGGTAAAATATACACACCTTCATTTTGTGTAGCATGAGGCAGGAAGAAAATTAAACACAAATAACACGAGAAATAACCATTCATAATTGCTCAAAATGAGGCGTATGATATACTTTGTTTCTTTAGAAATCATCCACATCAAAGGAGCTAATTAACATGAACAAAAAAAAATCATATATCACAATTACAAGTAATAGAAAGCACCAATCAATAATTAGGTACATAAGTCATCAATTTGAAACCATTTTCTTGACCGAGGTAGTTATTTTGCAAATCTCTAGCGTAATTAGCTAAGGAATAGTGAAAACTTCAGACACTCAATTTACATGAATTTTCCCTAATCAGTTTAGGTTCACATTTCTCTTGGATTGTAATTGTTGCAATGAGTTTATGATTGCTTCATTTTAATATAACTCGTGTGTATAGAACCGCAAAAAAGAGGTTGTACCATGTATGAAAGTTACCTTAAAAGCGCTGTTAGCTACCTTCAATCTACCTGGAATCAATTTTTTGAAGATCAACTGATATAACGTAATGACAAAAGTAAATGGAGTCTCCTTACTGGAATTAAGCCTTATTCTTTGTATTGTGCTTGATCAAGTTGTGCATAGAGAATTTTATTCCTAAAGTGTTAGTTTGGGTGTTGTTTTAAAGTGTGTAGTGCAATGACAGAGAGCTATTGTTGTCTTGCATAATTTATTTATGTTATAATAAATTTATGCTCAGAAAGTAGCATAAACAACGAATAGAGTAACAAGAAACAAAAGAATAAACATGTAATATACCTACATTTGGACGAAAAGGATGAAATCTTGAAATCAAAATTTGAGAAAACATGGCAACCAAAACCAAGAATCAGAAATACATACATACATAAATATGTATATAATATAAATGGATGTAATTACGTAAGAAATATGTATATAATATAAGGGATGTAATTACCTAAGAAAGAGAGCTGGAGGGGGCAACTGGTATGAACATACAAGTACGAAAACCTCCACAAACAGAGAAGTATAATCAAGCGCCATGTTAGCACACGCATAGATCAAAGGCCGTTCGTGGATATATGTCCGGACCACTCTAACAATGAATTTAGGGATGAGATTGTGTAGCAGATGCTGTGTAATCAAATGGGGTTCGAACCACTTTGTCGATTAATTATTTAATTTGGGGGTGAGTGTGTGGAGTACTGAGCGACTGAGCGTAATAGAGCATGGCATATTTGTTATTTCCAATAATTTTCTGCAACTAATTTTCTGGCACTTTTTGCAACTAATTTTCTGGCACTTTTTACCCTTCTGTCTATGTTAATTTTCTGCTTATTATTATTTACAGTGATGTAAGGAACAATAGTTTGAGCAGTTCCATTCCTCTGTCCAGAGACAATTACAGTGGCTCTTCAATTTACATCATTGATTTATGCACATTCTATTTCAAATTCTTGCTAATTGCATCCTTGCCACGTACCAGACCTTTGCAAGAGGGAATCAACTAACTGGAAGTATTCCATCAGTGATTAGCTTGATGCAGGCACTTGCAGTTTTGTAAGTGATTCCACTTTATACTTTAACAATAAAATATTGTTGTGGGAAACCAATTTCATCATTTCTAGAATTTAGTATGACCTAATATGTTTCTGTAATGGGGGATTTGGCCTCGGGAGTCGGTGTTTCGTGTGACAGTCATGTATTATTCGTAGGTGAAGAATGATGCACATCATATCTAACTATAAAATTTCTTAATCAGGGAACTTGACATTCACCGAGAAGCTGTAAGTACATCTTAATTACGACCTGATATTAGCTTCCTTCATAACATATATTTTAACACACGAAGAAATAAAACAAATCTCCCCCCAAATTCACTAAAAGCAATAAAATGACTAACCCCTTAAAACACAGAACGAAAAGGTGAATTGCGAAAAGACCAATCACAATCCACAAAATATCAAGCAAATTTCATAATCACAATTACTTAAAGATGATACGATTACCAGATATCAAAGACCCACTTCCTCTTCAATCTTCCTCCTAATCAAATGTTGCTGGGTGCTGCCTGCTCAATCATGGGTTACCAATTTTAAACCAATTGTTGCAGAAATCAAGGTAGTTTCCTAAAACTAAACCAATCACTAAAACCCAGTAAAAATGCGAAATTGAGGAAGGATAAAGGGTAGAGATCGAAAGCAGCAGATACGATCGGTGAGTAGAGACAACGATGACCACCGGGCTAACACAGATTGATGGTGGGCGTTTACGGGTAGATTGATGGGTGTATTCTAGTGGATCAAATTGGATTATAGAGCGACGGCATCTGCAGTAGAATAAAATGTGGCTGGCAATTTTGCTATTTTGAGAAATATAAGGCTATTCAGGTAATTTCACAGGTAATAAACAGGTACTTTTTACCCCTGTGTCAACGTATAATATATAGTAATAGAAATTTAGTGACCTGCTACACTTTTACTAATCCAGCGCCTAATGTTTATATTTTATATGAACGGCTCCGTAAAAATTCCTTTTTAACTCACACAACTTATAATCTTTAATTAATAAATAATTAATTTAATTCAAAAATTATAAAAATAAATATCTAATATTATTAGATATTTATAAATATAATTTTATAATTAAATTAAATATTTATTAATATAAATAAATCCTTAATCTCTAAGCTGCGGTCTTTTGAGGATCAGAAACCGGACTCTTTTTGCTTAACGAAAAATATATCAATTCCAACCGGGATTCCAGCTTTAAGAAAATATCATTCTCCATATTTTTGTGACAATTCTTATTTCCTCATTACTCGTGCAGGTGTAGACTACGGTCTCTTGAGGATCTAAAACCGGACTCCTTTTGCTTAGAAAAAAATATAACAATTCCAACCGGGGTCAGCATTAAGAATATATCACTCGGAATTTATTTATGATGATTCTTTTTCCTCGTAGCCAGTCCACTTGACAATAAAATCCTTGCAATTAAATTCTGAATTGAGGCAAAAATCCGAATTGATGCAAAAATCCACCATTTTTAGTCTTTTATCGCCACGATACCTAAAGTTGCGAGTTCTGCACAACAAAGACTGAAACAACATAAACGAATTAAAAGACACAACATACTTAAATATAAACCACCAATCTAGGTCCAATTAGCGCATAATAAGTGGATATAAAATTCACTTATCACACCTCTCAAGTCCAGCCCCAAACATCCAAAATCCCAAATCCCCCTATTTTCATGATTTCGTTATTCCAGCAACCTCCGAAATTTGTTATCACCAAATTCCTCCGTTAACAATTGGCTCTAGAAGGAGGGGATATATTCTTTGATTGTGGAGGACAATCAATTCATACGCATGGGGGGTTATCATAGATCTGGAGCTGCTTTAATGGAGGAGCTAAGCGGTGGAGGCGGTGGCTCTATTCTGAGTTAAGATAAGTTTTCTTATGATTCTGTCCATATTAATTAGCTATCTTATAAAATTCGTAGTAAATTCAATACATGTCAGATTTCAATGATTTTTAATGATTCAGAAGGATTTTTAAATTTCCTATAACTTTCGTTCTTTGAGTTTTCTCAGATTATATCTCGATCTATTCTCGAAATCACAAAATATAATCAGATCTCGTTTTTCAGCATCAAGAAGTCAATCAGCAGACGTTTTATTTGATTCCCGGTCCGTTATAAGTCCATTTTTAATGAGCCATAAACGGAAAGATCTTTTCGTTATCTACAACTTTCGTGTCTTGTGTTTTCCAAGAAAAAATTGTTTAGATGGTCAAAAAGGCTAAAAACAGATCTGGGCAGAATCAGAATCATGGAGATATTCAAGATTTGAGATGCAATATTCGTGGTACATGAAGAACAAATATAAGCTTGGGAAATTCTGAATTTAACGGAAGCAAAAATCGAGTTTTTGTTCAAAGTTACACAAGAAGACCCTTTGGGTATTGTTGATATTTTTTAGAAGACCCTTTGGATGTTGCTGATATTTTTTCGAAGAATTTTGGGTGTTGCTGATATTTTTTCAAAGACCCTTCAAGTGTTGCTGATATTTTTTGGAAGAATCTTGCGATATTGATATGGGGAACGACCATATCAATATCGCAAGCGATCTTCGGAAAATCCACCTCCTGTGAGGAGGGTATTTCTGATATGGGGAACGACCTCCTTCGAGGAGGGTATCCCGAATTATAAAATCCTTGCGAAAACGTACTTCCGGGGGGGATATCCGTACTTCCGACGCCTCATCAAGGTACAATCTTCAGAAAATCCACCTCTTGTGAGGAGGGTATTTCTGATATGGGGAACGACCTCCTTCGAGGAGGGTATCCCGAATTATAAAATCCTTGCAAAAACCGTACTTCCGGGGGGGATGTCCGTACTTCCGGCGCCTCATCAAGGTACGATCTTCGAAAAATCCACCTCTTGTGATGAGGATATTTTATGTGAACCTCTTTCCTTTTTGGGACATCCCAAAATGAATGAACATAATATACTTACTATTTTTTAACACCACTTTTCACTATTACATCCACTACTTCTTCATTTTTTTATTAAATAAACACTATTACACCCACTATTTTTCTCCACTATCTCAAATCTATTACTAAATATTGATAGGTCCCACCACTTTATCCACTTTTTAACTAACTCTACTCTATTTTATTACATTTTCTTAATCTCCATGAAAGTCAAACAGGTTCATATAATTTGGGATGGAGCGAGTAATATTTGTGATGATTTATTTACATAATAGACGATTATATATATTATATATATATATATATATATATATATATATATAGAGAGAGAGAGAAAGAGTTGCACTCCATAGAGAACACTTTATATAAATAACAAAGAAGAACACCATCAAAACACATTATTTTTTGGAAAAAAATGAATTGTTAAAAATAGAATCACTAAATTTAAAATAGGTTGCATATAAATAATCTCATCTAAAATTTGAAAATCAAATATCATAGAATCTATGATATAATCCTACATATATTTTTATAACAATGAAATTAGTTGTTTAAATCTCAAATTGTTGCTAAATTAATATTAAATTATATTATTATTCATAATCAAAGCTTAATTGTTATTAAAAATAATTTTATATGAGTTTTTATAATGAATTTTATAGTGTTCTTTATTTGTTTTTATATAAGGGTGTTCTTCTTTGAGCAATGGCCTATATATATATATATATATATATATATATATATATATATATATATATATATAAAGGAGGATATGCGAGACCTTAGGTGGCGTTCTAATATCATCTCAACTAGCGTTCTACCCGTGCTACGCACCGACCGATAAATTGTATTAATAAATTAATATAAATATATTATTTTTATTTTTATTTAGAAAAATATGTAATTTTATTGAAATTTTAATTAACGTAAGTATAAAATTACTTATCCGTGAATTCTTATAAATTGAATTAATATTAATATTATGAACCAATCATCAAAATAAATACAACCCACGTTGAAAAGTTCAAAATCCCTCTTTATTGTTTTTTTTTAAATTTAGCTTTCATTTTATTTCTCTATTTTAGAGAATATTTCTACGTATCATCATGTTAACAAATTTTTCACCCATATTCTGAGAATTCGGTATATTTATTAAATATCGAATACTTAAAATATTTATTATGTTAATTTATTGAAAATAGTTGTATGGTCGTGGTTAATTTTTCGATTACATATTAAAAATGTGTAGAAACTTAATGCTCACGACTCCAACAAATCATTAGACTGTCTATCCAAAAAAGGTTGCATGTTTCAGCGATATGAGAAAGGATATCTATTGTGCAATATATATGAAACGAACGTAGTTATAACAATAGAAACTTTCATCTAATCTAGTTTGCTATGTGATTGTTCAATATCATATTTACAAATTATATGTCCTTTTATTAATGAAATGATTTACTATAAAAAAAATTATCAACTAACCAAACAAATTCAATATATCGCGTTCTTGGAGTAACATATAATTGTTAGATTTTATGGTTATTGCCCTTAGTTTATTTGTAAAGATCATTTAAAATGTGCATTTGCAGTTTGGAAGTTTGTATTTTGGTTTTTTATTCTTTTTCAGTAAAACATTGAATAATAAATTTTAGTTTTTTTTATTCTTAAAATAAGACATATGAAAATGAGTATTATCTATCTTTTTTTTAATTTGACTAACTTGTGAAAATAAACTACTGCCCATAAAACTGAAATAAAGTGTATAATATATAAACACATACAGTAATCACATTGTTATATAAGTGTCCTTATAATTCAGATTTTGGGTTAAATAACATGAAATTCATTTTCCTTTAACAATGAGTATATTTTTCCTACATATATAAGAATAAATAACTTACGTAGACCTGACAAATCGTTTTGTACATTCATGTCATGTACTTTAGGGTATTGAACGAAAATGACATGATATTAAATCGTGTACCCGAATTTAGAACACAAAATGACACTGGATTACACAATTTTTTTCGTGTCTACGAAATGAAATGAAATACGTGAATAGAAAAAATATAACAATTTTATGAAATATTACTCTGTATCCAAGTTATGTAAATATATAATTATATGTCTTAGAACAACATTGAGATGTTACAAAACAAACTAAGAGTAGCATGCATGGTTTAAAGTCTCCTAAACAAAATGAAACCTTCCTTTTTATTTTTTTTTATTTCTCGTTCTCTCCTTGTGTAAAATCTTTGTACCAAGTTATTTAGTTTTCCTAGCCATTTTTTATGCTTAGTTGATATAAAAAAAATATAGTAAACACCAAGCAAATTCAATATATGCTCTTAGGTTAAGATATGGGAATTGATAATATTACTTTAATTCAATAATACAAAATTCTAAAAGACACCCTTTTATTAAAAACAATATGTAATTTTAAGTGTATCAAACTTTTATTTATCACTATTAATAATTTTTAAAACAAAAACCGTTGTTGCTACTCTCTCTCCACCTTTCCCAAAAGATGCTAAACTAATGTTTAGGAGCTGATATTAGTTTTTTTTAAGTATTTTTAAAAAAATTATATTGGTTTTTCTTTATTTTTCAATAAAAAAATCATTGAGAGTCTAGTACCCCGTTGTCCGTTGGTGGATTTTATCTAACAAAATATTAGATTTTGTACTAACTCCTTGTAAATAATAAGACTTATTTTCTTTTCCTTGATTTTATTTTGGCTTTCACTAAATATCTCTCTTATTGAAAGCCTAATATCCTATTTGTGGATTTTGTCTACCATATATTTGATTTTGTTATATTAGTTCATTGATTTGAATAGTATAGAATTAGAATTCTGGTCGGTTGTTCGAATACGTCATGACAAATCAGATATACATATTCATCACGTTTATAACAAATTGTTAAGTTATCTATCCGAAAAGACTGTATAATTTAATGACATAAGCTAGAGATATACCATAATTAAAGATCTGTTCCATGATTGGATAAAGGAAATTAGTGGTATAATTTACTATGTGTTTGTTCAATTTTAATTATTTTTGTAGATGTTGTATACCCTTTTATTGATGATTTTTGCAGGTTTGATTACTTTTATGTATGACATATAATTATCAATAAATAAATAGTGATTTATAAGAAAATTTGTGCTAAATTTTTCAATTTATTATGGAAATATTCACCAACATATTTTCATGGACTCTATAATATGTTTTATTTTTTGATTAATAATTTATACACTAAATCATATAAAGTAATATTTAAGAGTATATTTAATATTTTGAATAATTCAAATATATTGTCAGGTCAATTGTTTTCCCATTAATTATTGTATAGTTAAAAAATTTTGTATTTAAAATGTTAAAATATGATTGGTTTAAAATTCATTCTAACATTTTAATTGGTTGATTAGCTTTTTTTATAATTGAATTATTTAATATTTTACATAACTTAAATTTTGAATGTGTATTTACTATTTAGAATAGTGTGGTAAATATTTTTATATTGTTAATAGTTTTTAGTTCATGATTTTAATTGTACCTTATGATTTTGAATTGAAAGTTTGAGATATAATAATATCTATTATAAATATAATAGATTCATGTATTAATATATAAAATTTTAAATTAAATAAATATTGTATTTAGAATAAAATTGTTAAGTAATCACTGAATAACATTGACAACCCAACACTGTTAAAAAAAACTTTTATCTATATACACATCTAATAATGTAAACAAATTAGTGTAATGGGATAAGGATTGATGCTTACAATTTACTAAGTCGCTGAATTATTGAAGTTTGCTATTGAATATTCTAATGGAAGTAACTCTAGGATAATCCGGACTGAGGATGATGATAACAAAAATTGTTTTCTATTTTTTTTTGTCACAAACGTTTTTCTTGTTGAATTTATTGGACGATTAAAACACGACACATATAATACATATATACAATCGAAATAAAAAATAATCTGTCTAAGTATAAAATGTCATATAATAAAAAGATGTAAAGTAGTACCTTAACCGAAATTGATCTGATTTAGCCATGAGAAGAATTGACGCATACACTTAGTTTATCAAAGTTGGCTAAGTCTGATGGGCAATAGGGAATAAGCGGCTTAGATTTCCTATAATGTTTAAATTGATATAATAATTATATTTTTTAGTTTGTAAGAATTTTATTTTATATAAATTGTTTATTAGTTAACCATTAAAATAAAAATTAGTAGTAATTATGTTTAGTTAATTGATATTAAAAAATTAATATTAATTTTTATTGAGTGTAACTTGATTTGAGTGTATTCTTAGCTTAAACGTATAATCTAGATCCAACAGAGAAACATGTTACATTAAGTTTAATTGATTTAAATTTAACAGATTCTGATTGATGTTAAAATAATTCACAATCTTGTGATTGGTTAACTAACACATGTTAGATTCGGGTATCCTTCATCATAGTAAAGGATGTTAAAAAACAATTCATAACTAAAAGATATATAACCATATGTAATATACTGTTATGTGGATTTATAGAAAATAATATGTACGGTTAGTAGACATTTTTTTAAATAAAAAACCTTGTAATATGCGAAGTTTTTAAATGAAGATATTTCATATTTAAATTTAATTTAACAGCGATTAGTAAATTAGAATAAGCATGGTCAATAATAAAATTTTTGTATATTATTGAGTGATTTAAAGTTTATAAGTAAATTTTGATTGCCTATAAAATAATTTTAATTTGTTGGTTGGTAATTTATTCACCAACCAATAATAATACTCTTATAGCGTATTTTTAATAATTAAAATAATTAATATATGTAGTGTTTGTTTATATGAATTTATTAATTATTTTATTAATAAATTGTGAATAAATATATTTTTGAACCTTTTAAAAAATCGAGTTTTTGAAGATATGTATTTTATCCAAGCTATTTAAAATTTGTTCAAATCTAGTTTTGTAGTGTAGGCTTATATGCATTTATTAATTAATTTTATTAACAAATTATGAATAAATATATTTTTTAGCTTATGTAATTATTTTTTTGAATGTATGGATTTTACCCAAGTTATTTAAAATATGATTTCAAATCCATTTTTTTTCTTCAGATTTTAGTATATTTAAATTTAGTTTAACATCGATTAGTAAATTAGAATAATAATTTTTTTGTATATTATTGAGTGATTCCATTTTTTTTTCTTCAGATTTTAGTATATTTAAATTTAGTTTAACAGCGATTAGTAAATTAGAATAATAAATTTTTTGTATATTATTGAGTGATTTAAAGTTTAGAAGTAAATTATGATTGCCTCTAAAATAATTTTAATTTTTTGGTTGGTAATTTATTCACCAACCAATAATAACACTCTTATAACGTACTTTTAATAATTAAATATATGTAGTGTTTGTTTATATGAATTTATTAATTATTTTATAAACAAATTGTGAATAAATATATTTTTGAATATTTTAAAAAATCGAGTTTTTGAAGATATGGATTTTATCCAAGCTATTTAAAATTTGTTCAAATCTAGTTTTGTAGTGTAGGCTTATATGCATTTATTAATTAATTTTATTAACAAATTATGAATAAATATATTTTTTAGCTTATAAAAAAACAAATTTTTGAATGTATGGATTTTATCCAAGTTATTTAAAATCTGATTTCAAATCCAATTTTTTTTTTTCAGATTTTTAGTTAGGTTAGATTATAATTATTTAATATTGATTATAATTATACAATATATATTATAAAAATCATGTGATAGTATGAATGTGATTGACTTTATATAAAAAGAGTGGTTGATTAATGAATGATTAATTATGAAATTTAATTTAAAATATATAATAGTATATCGTGATTGATTTCAAATTAAAATTGTGATTTTCTAATAAATATTTTTTGATTTAAAAAATATGCATTTATGGATATGTTAATAAAATCAATATTTTTTTATTTAAAAAATTCGTTTATATGAATTTATTAATTATTTTATTAACAAATTGTGAATAAATATATTTTGAACCTTTTAAAAAATCGAGTTTTTGATGATATGAATTTTATCCAAGCTATTTAAAATTTGTTCAAATCCAATTTTGTAGTGTTGGTTTATATGCATTTATTTATTAATTAATTTTCTTAACAAATTTTGAATAAATAAATTTTTGAACTTATAAAAAAAATCAAATTTCTGAATGTATGGATTTTATTCAAGTTATGACACTACTTAGAAAACTCAATTATAGGCACCATGAGAATTTCCTTTTAAAAAATATTATCAAAAATTTACCTAAGTAGTTTAACTCTTCGCACGGTTGACGACAGGATCGTGATTGTCCTTTGACCTGCACTGATTATTGTAATTTCAAATTATATATAGATTATAATTATTTAATATTGATTATAATTGTATAATATGTATTATGAAAATCACTTTATAATGTATTATAATATGATTGTGACTGATTTTATATTAAAAGAGTGGTTGATTAATGAGTGATTAATTAAGAAATTTAATTTAAAATATATAGTGGTATATCGTGATTAATTTCAAATTAAAATAATGATTTTCTAGTAAATATTTTTTTTATTTAAAAAATAGGTATTTATGGATATGTTTAATAAAATTGTTATTGTATTTAAATTAGAAGTGTTAACTAACCATGGTTAAAGAGGTAAGGTGAAATTGTAAATATGGAAAGGTCTAAATTTTATGAATTAGCTCTGATTGATCCTAAAATAATTCCTTGATTCTTTTTGGTTAGCTGACGTGTGGTAGACTCAGGTATGATAATAAAAGATTTATTTTTCTAATTTTTTAAAATTTTAGGATTTGAAAAAATAATAAATGTAAAAATATCTTTTAAAAAATTAGAAGTACAATAGGTGTTCGACTTTATATATGAGAAGAGTTCGAATTTAAAGGAAAAACATGTAATTAGAAGTTCTATTAAAAGTAGAATAAGTATTTAATTATAAGGCATATGATTTAAAGTTCTATTAGAAGTACTAGCTTATAACCCGTGCAATGCACGGGTTTATTGTATTATATTATAAATTTTATTTAATATTATAATTATGTTTTTTATAATCAATATTTTTAATATTTTTTTTATTTTTTATTTAATATAATTTAATATACTCATGTTTAAAGATTATATTAATGTTTCCTTATTATAAACAATGTATACGATTTTTAATATATTTTATTAATAATTGAGAAATATGATGTGATATTTTCGGGTATATATTAATGATTGTAAGATTTGTTGTAAATTAAAAAGATAACGTGTTTTAGTTATAAAAGAAATATTAATGATGGAAATATATGATACGCTTGATGTTTTTATGTGTTTATAAAAGGTAATATGTTCAACTAAAAGTAAATGTGAAAAAGGTAATCGATTAATTATCATTAATTTAGATTTGTTTTAAATTAAAAAGGTAATGTGTTTTAATTTGAAAGAAAATATTAATGATCGAAAGATATGATACGATTGATGTTTTTAGGTGTTTATAAAAGGTAATATGTTCAACTAAAAGTAAATGTGAAAAAGGCAATCGACTAATTACCATTAATTTTATTATATTAATGTGAAAAAGCCAATCGACTAATTACCATTAATTTTATTATCTTAATCGACTAATTATCATTAATTATAACGTGTTTTAATTGGAAAGAAAATATTAATGACGGAAAGATATGATACAATTGATGTTTTTAGGTGTTTATAAAAGGTATTATCTTGACTAATTACCATTAATTATATTATGTTGTTATTTATTTTAGGTGTATTTATGTTTCTTTATAATGAAGGGTAAATAAGTAAATTCACTTAATACAAAAAAACAGGTACCAAAACTTTCAATGTTTCGGAATTTATATAATAGTATAGATATTTTATTAATAATTGAGAAATATGATGTGATATTTTCGGGTATATATTAATGATTGTAAGATTTGTTGTAAATTAAAAAGGTAATGTGTTTTAATTATAAAGGAAATATTAATGATGGAAATATATAATACGCTTGATGTTTTTATGTGTTTATAAAAGGTAATATGTTCAACTAAAAGTAAATGTGAAAAAGGTAATCGATTAATTATCATTAATTTAGATTTGTTTTAAATTAAAAAGGTAATGTGTTTTAATTTGAAAGAAAATATTAATGATCGAAAGATATGATACGATTGATGTTTTTAGGTGTTTATAAAAGTTAATATGTTCAACTAAAAGTAAATGTGAAAAAGGCAATCGACTAATTACCATTAATTTTATTATATTAATGTGAAAAAAATATTAATGATCGAAAGATATGATACGACTGATGTTTTTAGGTGTTTATAAAAGGTAATATGTTCAACTAAAAGTAAATGTGAAAAAGGCAATCGACTAATTACCATTAATTTTATTATATTAATGTGAAAAAAGACAATCGACTAATTATCATTAATTTTATTATCTTAATCGACTAATTATTATTAATTAGAATGTGTTTTAATTGGAAAGAAAATATTAATGACGGAAAGATATGATACAATTGATGTTTTTAGGTGTTTATAAAAGGTATTACCTTGACTAATTACCATTAATTATATTATGTTGTTATTTATTTTAGTTGTATTTATGTTTCTTTATAATGAAGGGTAAATAAGTAAATTCACTTAGTACCAAAAAACAGGTACCAAAACTTTCAATGTTTCGGAATTTATATAATAGTATAATATTAATGACGGAAAGATATGATATAATTGATATTTTTAGGTGTTTATAAAAGGCATTATCTTGACTAATTACCATTAATTATATTATGTTGTTATTTATTTTAGGTGTATTTATGTTTCTTTAAAATGAAAGGTAAATAAGTAAATTCACTTAGTCTCAAAAAACAGGTACCAAAACTTTCAATGTTTCGGAATTTATATAATAGTATAGATATGCGAGACCTTAGGTGGCGTTCTAATATCATCTCAATCTATTTTTCTAATTTTTTAAAATTTTAGGATTTTAAAAACTAATAAATATAAAAATATCTTTTAAAAAATTAGAAGTAAAATAGGTGTTCGAATTTATATATGAGAAGAGTTCGAATTTAAATGAAAAACATGTAATTAGAAGTTCTATTAAAAGTAGAATAAGTATTTAATTATAAGGCATATGATTTAAAGTTCTATTAGAAGTATAATAAGATTTCGAATAAATACTAATAAATATAAAAATATCTTTTAACATATTAGAAGTAGAACATGTGTTTGAATTTATAGCTAAATGAGAAGAGTTCGAATTTATAGGGAAAACATATAATTAAAAGTTCTATTGGAAGTAGAATAAATACTTATATGGCATATGATTAAAAGTTTTATTAGAAGTAGAATAGGAGTTCGAATTTATAGAGAATAAGATGTCAAATTTATAGAAAAAAAACATATAATTATAAGTTCTATTGGAAGCAGAATTGGTGTTTGAATATATAGATGAGACATATAATTAAAAATTTTATTGGAAGTATAATAAAAGGACGGTGGTAACATCTTTTACAATATTCTAAAATTATATATTTTTTATACAAGTAATTTATAATTCTATTAGGATTTTTTTTCATAAATCTAATACTAATTTCATACAAAAAAGTACTTGTATTTAAAAAGAAAAGAACTTATGTGTTAACATAATGTTGTGGATTAAAATCTGGGTCACGAATTTGTAATTAATGCTAGGGTTCGGGAGCTTCTTGCTTTAATGGCTGTTTCCGTGTTCGAGACTGATCGGTCCTCACAGAGTGCCTACGTATCTCGTATTGAGAATCAAGCCACAAACGTAGTTCTGAGAATGAGGGGTCAGACCCTTTATATAGGCTGAGAAGCCCTAAAATCGTAGTAGGGTTAGGTGACTTGGTGGGCAAGTCACCGACTAGAAGAAGGTTCTAGTCTCCTTCCATGTATGAATCAGTTTCCATGTTGAGATATGTATCTTGGAGGCTAAGTCAGGCAAGAGTCATATTCTTGTTTGACTCTTATTTGCTGAGCTGTTTTACTACCCTTAATATTAATTACGAAATTAATATTATAATTAGGGTTTGGGCCCATCTGGTGGGCCCCACGTTTGGACCATTCTAGTTTAATTAATGCCACATTAAATGTGTCTTTAGGGCTTACTTTTAGCCCATATCATTTGCCCCCCAACTTCTAGGAAAATTGATCAGGTTTTCCTTGAAGTTATAACGGCCTTACTCGAGACTTGGGTCAGGGTTTATTGCTCTTACGTGACTATTTTCAACAATATCATCTTAATGTAAAGCGTGGAGCGACTGACGCATTTACGATGATGTTGAACGACACTAAGCGGTGTTAAATGGCACTAGACAGTGCTTAATCAGCCATAAACAACGTTTAAACAGTGTTAAACAATGTTAAATAGCATGAAATGGCACTAAGGGCACTAATCGGTGCTAAACAACGCTAAACGGCACTAATTTGTGCTAAACCGGCACTAATCTACGCTAATCGGCACTAATCTGTGCTTATCGGAGAAGACTCGGGACAGTTGCAGCCTCTTCCGGGCAGCTAGTCAGCCGACAAGGGTCCTGGTCAGCTGCCAGGTGATCCTGGTCGGCTGCAGGAGATCCTGGTCGGCTGCAGGAGATTCTGGTCGGCCAGACCCCCTCTGTGGCACCTGGTCGGCTGCCAGTGCTCCTCGGTGGCTGACAGGTGCGCCTTGGTGGCTGACAGGTGCGCCTTGGTGGCTGACAAGTGCGCCTTGGTGGCTAACAAGTGCGCCTTGGTGGCTGACAAGTTAACGGGAGACCCATGTTGTCTTTTAATGATGCCACACGATGTTTAAACAACGTTTCAATGTTTGTTAAACGACGTTAAATGGCATAAAACGGCACTTCATGGTGCTAATAGACTCTATGCGGCGCTAAGTCGAAGGTCGATGTTTGTCCCGGAATGTAAGGAAACTTCAACAAAACCATCAAACGATCCTACCAACTGACGGGAGATGCCAAGATGGGTGCCGGGAAATCAGCTGATCCCCCTTCGTGACACTTGGTCGGCTGCCAGGAGATCCTGGTCGGCTGCCAGGAGATCCTGGTCGGCCAGACCCCCTCTGTGGCACCTGGTCGGCTGCAGGTGATCCTGGTTGCCTGCCAGGTGCTCCTGGTCGGTTGCCAGGTGCTCCAGGTTGCCCGGGAGTGCTTGAGCGACATTTCAATCCACGTTGAACGACGTTGAATGGCATAAGACGGCACTATACGGTGCTAATCGATGCTTGAACGACGCTTAGTTGGAGGTCGATGTTTGTTCTGAAAAGTGAAAAACCTTCAACAGAGCCATCAAATGATTCAACCAACTGACGGGAGGTATCAGATCCCCCTTCGTGGCACCTGATCGGCTGCCAGGTGCTCCTGGTCGGCTGCCAGGAGATCCTGGTCGGCTGCCAGGAGATCCTGGTCGGCCAGACCCCCTCTGTGGCACCTGGTCGGCTGCAGGTGATCCTGGCTGCCTACCAGGTGCCCCTTGGCTGCTTTGTCGTGCCTCTCAGAGCTTTTCGCAATGTTTGGAATCTTGTTCTTGAATCACGTCCTCGACTTTTGGATGTTGTATCCTTCCTTTCAAGGCATAATTAATCTCTCTTTCTTGTTCTAAGATGTGAAGCTTGTGATGAAGCTTTTTAGTTCTTGCCCCCCTTGTTTCATATGGTGGAGGTCTTGCTTCTCGTTTGATCGTTCAAGAAGTTTCTTTTCCACTGAGCAGTTGACTTCAAGTCTGGTGTGCCTTGGTAGGTTGTCAACCCTTTATCTTGATTCTAGGTTTCCAACCTTCTCCTTATGCTCAATTGACAAATTTAATTGGAGGTAGACAGCCTTTTTGGCCATCAAGGTTAAGATTTTGCGTCGGGATTCAAGATTTTAAGTATGGAATGACAACGGACCTCTTATCTCAACACTCTCACTAACAGTTTCTGTGCCTTCAAGGCATTATTAGGGGGCCAACTAGTCTCAAGATGAGCTTTGATAGGATCAATCCAGCAACCTCCTACATCAATCGGTGCTACCAACTTAGAGTTGATGGTCGGGGCCTTCAAGACCTGGAGGTAGACACTTCCTGCGTGATTCTCTATCTCAGAAGAAGCGAACTTAGATAGGGCATCGGCCTTAACATTCTCTTCCCTTGGAATGTGTTCCACATAGCATTCTTCAAACTGAGTCATAACAGCTTTTACGACTCTCAGGTATTTTGCCATAGTTTCATCCTTGGCCTCAAACTCACCATTCACTTGCGAGACTACCAATCTTGAATCTCCACACACTTTGAGGTTCTTAACCCTCATGACTCTAGCCAAGCCTAAACCGGCTATCAAGGCTTCGTATTCAGCTTTGTTGTTGGTTGACTGAAAATCCAACTTCAAAGCATACTCGACCGTGAACCCATCGGGGCTTTGCAAAACTAAACCTGCACCACTAGATTTTGTTTTTGATGCTCCATCAAAATAGAGCACCCAATACTCTTTTAGATCAGGTACAAGCGCTTCATCCTTATTTTCACATTCTTGGTTGGGTACTATCTCCTGCCCCCCGACTTCTTGGTTGCTAATGGTACATTCAACCACGAAGCCAGCCAATGCCTGAGCCTTGATGGCTGTCCGAGGCTTATACGTTATGTCAAATTCCCCGAGCTCAATTGCCCATTTGATCAATCTTCCACTAGCTTTCGGGCTGTGCAATATGCTTCTCAACTGTTGATCCGTCAAGACCTAAATCTTGTGTGCCTGGAAGTACGGTCGCAGCTTCCTTGAGGCAGTTATTAATGCCAAAGCAAACTTCTCAATGGGGGAGTAACCCAACTCAGCCCCATGCAACACCTTGCTCACATAGTAGATGGGTTTCTGAACCTTCTTCGCTTCTCTATCAAGAACAGCACTCAATGCTTGTTCAGATACCGCCAGGTACAGATAAAGAGTCTCCCCAGGACTAGGCTTGGCCAACAACGGGGCTTCAGCCATGTACTTCTTCAACTGTTCAAAGGCCTCTTGGATCTCTACAGTCCACTCAAAATTTTTCACCTTCTTTAATGCCTGAAAGAAAGGCAAATACTTGTCACCGGACTTGGAGATGAATCTCCCTAGAGCCGCAACTCGGCCAATTATCTTTTGTACATCTCGTATAGAGCGGGGTGGTTTCATGTCCAAGATTGCTTTGATCTTGTCAGGGTTGGCCTCTATGCCTCTCTTCGAAACCATCAATCCCAAAAATTTTCCTGATCCAACACCAAAAGCACACTTGGCTGGATTTAACATCATCTTGTGGTGCCTCAGCACTTCGAATGCCTCTCTGAGGTGCTTAATGTGGCCTGCCCTGAACATGCTCTTGACTAACATGTTATCAACATAGACCTCCATGCATGGTTTTTTCAATTAGATGGGCGAATATCTTTGGAATGTCATCCTTGTGCATCTTAATCTGATTGTAGCTGCTGAACCCGTCCATGAAGCTCATCATCTCACGTCCAGCTGTGGCATCTATCAATGTATCTATCCTTGGCAGGGGAAAACAATCCTTCAGGCGTGCATCATTCAAAATCAGTGAAGTCTATACACATCCTCCACTTCCCATTTGCTTTCTTGACCATCATAGGGTTAGCCAAGCATTCGAGGAACTGAATTTCTTCAATAAAACCAGCTTATAAGAGTTTGTCAACCTCTTGCTTGATGGCCTCTTGCCTTTCAGGAGCAAAATTCCTCTTCTTCTATTGTATTGTCTTTCGCTCAGGATCGAGATCCAACCTTCAGAGAAGCTCCTATATAAGCAACTTTCTCAGCTCGCTTGGCCATCATGGCTTCAATGTTTGTCTTGGTCTTGGACTTCTCAGGCAGCCTCTCGGCTGGCATGCATTCGGCCTTGAGTGTTGAACGTCTTTGGATCTTAATTGGAGGTTCATGACCCCCTCAATTTTGGCCTTCATAACTAATCTTGGCCTTCATGGCTAATCTTGGCCTTCATGGCTAATAACTTGTGTTTCTCAACCTAGAATTCGGGGTTGATTCCTCGATTTAGATTTTGATAAATGCAATCTCATGGGCTTCTTGCCTTTTAAACTTCTAAGACGAGAACTTGCTTGAACTTCTTAATCCTTGTTCAAGGACCCTTAATAATGCAATGTTCTCCGTTGGCCTTCATCCTTGGATTCTCAACCCTAGTACTTACGAAATATTGAAGAGCAGTCAGTCCTTAACATCCTCGGCCTTCCATGGCTTTGATTGTTGTCAGGGTCCTTCACAGACTTAAACTTTTACTTGGTCTTGCTGTAACCTAACTCTTGACCCTTCGGGGTATGCATTTGTTTGTTTTCCATCCGTGTATTTTTTATCTTCGGTACTCGGTCATCCTTGACTTGCACTCATCAGGTGCTTGGCACATAAATAAAATCACACCATCAATGAATGGAAATCAAACTTGCATTAATAACTTGAAATGGGTTCAACCCTTACATAGAGTACTACTATCCTACTCGGAGCAACATGCTCTGCAATAGTTTCAATGAACCTTATTTCTACTTCTACTAGATAAATATGAAGCTAAGTCCTATGAAGCTAAGTCCTACTAGGATAACTTGAGCCCATCGGGGCTTTGCAAGACTAGGCCTGCACCAGATTTTGTTTTAGATGCTCCATCAAAATAGAGCAACCACCACTCCTTTTGGTCTCCTCCTTATTATTCTGAAGTTCACTTCCTGCTTGGGGTATTACCTCCTGCCCCCCGACTTCTTGGTTGCCAATGGTACATTCAACCACGAAGTCAGTTAACGCCTTAGCCTCAATGGTTGTCCGAGGCTTCTGTGTGATGTCCTCTGACGGCCTTCCTTGGCGTTCCTTACCACTGCGGACATCCATGTCTTCAATCGGAAGGACCTGCCCCCCGACTCCATCAGGCCTTAACGCGGCTACATAACAGCTTCGTGCCATCTTTTGATCGCCTTTATGTTCTCTAACACCATTCCTGGTTGGGAACTTGATCTTCATATGATAAGTTGAGGCTACAGCCTTGAATGCATGAAGTCCAGTCCTTCCGAGGATAGCGTTGTACGTTGAAACCGCCTTGATTACCAGGAAGTTCAACATCTGAGTGGCCTTCTTGGGCTCCTGTCCAATAGTTACGGGCAATTGAATAGTCCCTTCAACTTTAGATCCTACTCCATTAAATCCATATATAGGCATGTTATTGGGGGTCAACTGAGAATCATTGTACCCCATCTTCACAAATGCATCATGAAACAGAACGTCAACGGAAGCTCCATTATCTATCAAGACTCGCTTTACCTCTGAGTTTCCAATCACAGGAGTTATGACCAACGGGTCGTCATGGGGGAACTTCACCCCTTCAAGATCAGAATCATCAAAACCAATTGCGATTTCAGTCCTAGCCCACTTCGGGGCCTCTCCCACGATGTGTATCACTTCTCTGGCATAAGCCTTCCGAGAATTCCTTGTTGTGCCGGCCGCAGTCGGGCCCCCTGAGATCATGTTGATTACTGGCCCTCGGGGTTGTGGGTTGCGATCGTGAACGTCATCCCTTCTATTATAATCTTTAATTTGATTAACACGATCTTCACCCTTAGTGAAGTGGTTCAATTTCCCTCTACGGATTAAAAACTCGATCTCATCTTTGAGTTGCTTGCAATCATCAGTGTCATGCCCCACATCTCTATGGAATCTGCAATACTGATTCTTGTTTCTCTTTGCGGGATCACCCCTGAGTGGCTTCGGCCATCGGAAATCCTTATCCTTCTCAATGTCCAACAAGATTCGACTTCTAGGTGTATTCAACCTTGCATACTCAGTGAACCTCGGTCCTTGGTTCTTCTTAGGGGCATAGTCAGAGTCCTCACTAGTTCGGGGATACTTGTCCCTAGCATCATTCTCGTGGTCATCATACTCATGGTCTTGCTTTCGCTTCTTGGAGTCATTGTTACCTCTTCCATTGTTTATCACGACATCCTTCTTGGTACTGTCCTCGGCCTTGATGTACTTATCAGCCCTTCGCTGGAGCTCAGCCATATTCTCGGGAGGATGTTTTGCCAATGATCTCTTAAAGTATAGGTCGGTGGTGCCATGCTCCAGGGCTACCATTGCAACCTTATTGTCCAAATCGGTAATGTTTAAAGTCTCCTTAGTGAACCTCTTAAGATAGTCTCTCAGACTTTCGTTCTTCCCTTGTACCACATACATAAGAGATGCAGAACTTTTCTCATGCGCTCTTCCGCTGATAAACTGACTAACGAAAGCAGCACTCAACTCCTTAAAGGAACCAATTGAGTTTGCAGGCAGCCGACTATACCATCTTTGAGCCATACCTGATAGAGTTTGAGGGAACGCCCTACACTTTAAGGCGTCACTTGCAGGCTGCAACAGCAGAGCGTTTGAGAATGTCCTAACGTGGTTTGCGGGATCACCCGTTCCATCATAAGCTTTAATTATCGGCATCTTAAACTTCTTTGAGATACGAGCATTCATCACCTCCTCAGTAAACGGGGGTGTGGGATCATCAGGATCCCCAAGTGGCATCAGATCCTTGGGGTTGCTCTTGGGGGTTTTGTTAGGTCCGATAAGATTGTAGAAGGGGGGGTTGAATACAATCTTTACCAATTTAACGAAATTTGTCCTTTAAATAAAATTTAATTTAGACAAATTTGTGCGGAATAAATTGAAACAAATTTCAAGTTGAATATAACAATATATTAACTTGATGGGTGTTACAATTTCAGTACAGATTATTATCAAGTAATTAATAACTAATTAGAAAATTCGACATGAACTTTTCTAATTTAGTTAATAAAAATCAAGATAAGAACTAGGAGTAAAAACTCGCTAGTAGTACAAGAGACACAAATAAACAAGTTCCACCGGATAAAATATTACAAAGGTGATGAACTTGATTTTCTAGGAATTAATTTGTTCTTGGTGTTCTTGAGAGAAAAATGAGAGAGTATGGAGCAGCTAGGTGTGTTTGTAGATATTATGTTGTTGTATTTATATGTCTAGCAGCCTTGATCTTTTATACAAAGCATCTTAATCTTCTGCCTCTTTTTCTTGACAAAATGCCTCGAACTACCTTTCAACAGATTGGCTACTACCTTTTTTTTGGTCGGTACTACCTTTTCCAAGAAGGCTACTACCTTTCAAAGTGGCGGTACTACCTTTGGAACTACCTTTCAGTTGGCGGTACTACCTTTGGAACTACCTTTGCTGAAATGAACTTGTACTACCTTCGGTACTACCTTCGGTACTACCTTCTGAATAAGCTTGTACTACCTTCGGTACTACCTTCTGAATAAGCTTGTACTACCTTCGGTACTACCTTTCTGTTAAGCTTGTACTACCTTCGGTACTACCTTTCTGTTAAGCTTGTACTACCTTCGGTACTACCTTCTGAATAAGCTTGTACTACCTTCGGTACTACCTTCTGAATAAGCTTGTACTACCTTCGGTACTACCTTTCTGTTAAGGTAGTATCAGTACAATTTTCAGCTTTAATCAATTAAATGATTTTCTGATAATCATTTAATTAATTTTCTTTTACAGAAAATTCTGATTTAATTAATTAAGTAATTATTTTAATTAATAAATTAATTCTTATAGAATTAATTTATTAATTAAATTAATCACATAATTTAATCAATTAAAGGAGAATAAATATGAATCCTTTAAGTAGCCAAATCTTTTCTTAAACCACTGAAATTAATAAAGAAATACCATTGAATTTTCTGTTGACGTTCGATGTACTGTCTGGTTCATGAACGACTAACTCCAATTATTATTCTTCATTTCTGACTTTAAACACGTGGTCCTTTTTCTTGTCTCATCTCTCTTTAATTTTCTGTACTGTCTCTGTCACCTTGAAATCTCTATCACTTTAAACGAATCCACTTCTTTAACGAATACTTCATTGAGGCTTGATCAGATGTCTGAACTTCTTTCAATGTAGTAATTCCCCAAATCTGTAGATTGACCTTGATCTTTTTCTTCTGACAGATAATACATTCTGAGATTCCTTGTGACAGTCTATATACTATTTACTATTACAATCTTGTTTAAGTTGAGTTGTATCCTCGAAATACAAATAGGCTACATCATATGCCTTTCAATCTCCCCCTATTTGTTTGTTAGACAATAACAAGCAAATACCTAGAGGATAACTCAACTAACTCACTTAAACAAGAAAAAGATTAAGCATTTAGGAGCTTAGTAAATAATACAAAAAAAATTTCTCTGGTTTGAATTTAACAATTCCAGAATCCTCAGTTGATGAAATGATAGATGATTGTTCCTCTAGCACTGAACTGATCTTCAATAGATAACTCATCTTCATTTCTGATTCTTCATATATCTGCCTGATAATCCTTCACATCTTACATTGGTGTTTATCAGCAGTTCTTGATTTACAATCACTTCCCTTCTCTGACACAGCTTTTCTCAATTAAGAAAAACAACTGCTCCTAATAAATAGACAATGGTGAATCAATACCATTTCTCTAACTTCTAGGAAATCTACTACTCCTCCAGTTAGCCTTTATACATAGTACATTGAAAGACTAATAGAATAGTATTGTGATGTAAGCTTCTCCTTATATCTCCCATTTCTTCTCAACTGAATCTCCCCTTACTTTTCCATCTAAGGCTCCCCCTTAGTAACTTGACTTGCTTCTCTTCCAAAGCACAGTCTGTAAATGCTCCCCCTTTCTAACCTACTCTCCTTTTTCTTGTACCCCTTTACTTCTCCCCCTTAGTTGAGGAATCCTCCAATCAACTAGTTGACAAAGTATTTGTACCAATTATAGAGTTCTTTGTTAGAAAGGAAGTTTCATTTTCTTCCTCACTGTGAGTGTGTGATAGTGTTTAGTGTACCTCACAAGTGTTTCACTCTTCTCTCCACTCATTTGTGTTGAGTGTCTCACATCTCTCTGTGTTTACACTCTTGCTCACTGGTGTATCACTCATATCACTCATAGCTCCAACATCCATTAGTGTACCTGCAAGGAAAAATCACCCTAGCCCCTTCAAGAGAGGTCAGTGGTGGTGCAATGGGAGTTCACAAATCCCAAATCCTCGTTAGACTCGTCAGACGAATCTGAGTCATAATCTACAAGTTGCTAATTTTCCCTTTTAAAGGTTCCAGATTTGAATTCTGGGAAGGTAAACAATGATCTAGAAATTTAGCATTGAGATCAAGATTTCCTTCTAATGTCTGTCAAGACACTTAGTTCATTAAAGAACCTTTAACTTATAATCCTAACCGTAAAATGGTTGGATTATAGGTTTCCATCAATTCATCCTTAGTGTGTGCATTCTCACTTTGTGCATATGAAATATTTTGGTTAGTGTATAAGGTAGTGACTCTCCAACTGAATATCCCACACATCCTTATTTGCTGCATCACGTGCAGTTACTCCCTGGTGACCTCTAGTCTGATAGGTTACTTCCTTTTAGGGTGTAAGATAGAATGTGTTTGAGTTTGACTGTAGTCTGGGATAAAAGTTGTTGGGTTTACAACCTTATGACTAAACATGTGAGAAAACAAAATTCCATGTAGATGAACCTGCATCACAGAATATGAGCATATAGAGATAGAATGATATACAGTTGTGATTTCAAAAGATTTACAATGTAAACAATCACAAATATAGAAAGAAATTTTAAGTTAGGAAATATAAAGATCCTGAGCTGGTTTTACTAAACAAAAACAAAGTCAACAATCCAATTAATAAATATTAATCGAATTAATGTATGTTAATGTTTAAACCAATACAAACAAAACTATTTTATCATGTTTTAGATCCTGTATGTTAGATACCAACTGTTACCACTTGTTAACACTTGGTAGGTCTTGTCTTCCAATTGTTAGAACCTGAAAATCAAACGTTAGTTCCTAAACAATTGAATTGACATATACCATTTTGATACCAACTATGGTCCTATATAAGAAATTCTGTTAATAACAACAACACAACAAATATTAGAAGTTAAAACAGCATGATATGTGTGTGTTAAACAGAAGAAGTACAAAAGAACCAAGTACAGGGACCTGTTTGTAAGTTTTGAAAGTATTGTGATTAAACTGAAAACTATACAAACTATTTATATACACATGAAAAATAATATACAAAATAAAAACTAAAAAGGAAAGAAAATTACAATTTTTTTTTTTAATTCAAAAATAACTGTATTAATAATATTTACAGAATATTAAAAATTAAAAGAAAATAATTTACAAAAATATTTACAACAACACACAAATATTAGGTCCGATATCGATTAGAGCTTTCAGAGTGAAGTTTTGAAAATTCTAAGTCTGGGAAGATTTTCGAGTTAGTGAGTTAGTGACTATCTCGAACTTCAACTCGAAACTCGACTTAGATTTTTGAGTTAGTGACTAACTCGAACTTCAACTCGAAACTCACTATCTCGAACTTCATCTCGAAACTGACTATCTCGAACTTTATCTCGAAGTTCGACTTAGGATTCGAGTTCGAGTTACCAGTGTGCCTAGTTTTTATCTTCAAAATTTTCGAGATAAGATCTATCTCGAACTTTATCTCGAAGTTCGAGATGAGGACCAATATAACTATTCTAAAAATCAAGTATTAACAGAATATGTACCAGATTATTTACATGAACAATGAAGCAAATTTAATTATTAAAACAAGCTATAAAATAGCAAAATAATTTACACTAAAATTATAAAATCGAATAAAAATTATAAAAACAATCATATGTAGTCCCTTTTATGAAATCAAACATTAATAACAAAAGGACAAACACTACAAACCAATTAATAAACTATTAACTATTTACATAAATATTTGTAGTAAATTAATAAATCTATATATTTTCTTAATAAAGTAATTTTCTTATAGAAAATCATTTAAAGAGAAAATATGACTTATTAAATCAACACAAATATTCAAAAGAAATTTTCAACAAAAATAGATTTCTCACTAATTTCAACTTGTAAAATTTGAGAAAATATTTTTAAAGAAAATTAAAATATTCTAAAATCAAAAGAAGTAAGTAGGAATATATTAAGAAGATAATGACACTGATTTGAGAATTAACAAGCAAGAAGATAAGTTGATAAAATAATTATACAAGTGATTTTAATAACAAATATTAACAAAGTAATCACTTATAAATTATTAAAGAGCAAACCTCAGATATTAACTAGTTTAATTACTAGGACTATTTAACATACCCAATTCACCAACAATTCTGGTGAATGTGGATTCGTCAAGAGACTTAGTAAAAATATCTGCTGTTTGTTCTTCCGTGGGTACAAAATGTAACTCCACGGTACCATTCATGACATGCTCTCTAATGAAATGATACCTGATATCAATGTGCTTTGTCCTCGTATGCTGCACAGGATTGTTGGAGATTGCTATGGCACTTGTATTGTCACACAATATAGGAATTTTGTCAAGTACAAAGCCATAGTCCCGTAGCTGATTCCTAATCCACAAAATTTGTGCACAACAGCTTCCAGCAGCTATATATTCAGCTTCAGCTGTTGAGTTGGAAACTGTTTGCTGTTTCTTGCTGTACCAGGAAACTAACCTGCCACCTAGGAATTGACAACTCCCAGAGGTGCTTTTCCTATCTACAACACTTCCTGCATAATCTGAATCTGTATATCCAACAAGATTAAAACCAGAATCTTTAGGGTACCAGATGCCTAAGTTAGGCGTACCCTTAAGATATCTCAAGATTCGTTTAACAGCAATGAGATGAACATCTCTAGGATCCGATTGGAACCTTGCACACAAACATGTAGCATGCATAATATCTGGTCTACTTGCAGTAAGGTAAAGTAATGAGCCTATCATACCTCTGTAGCTTGTGATATCTACCTTAGCAGAATTTTCACATGCTCCAAATTTAACAGCTGTAGATGATGGTGTTCTTGCTGAAGACGAGTCCTCCATTTGATATTTCTTGAGGAGCTCTCTGACATACTTGGATTGACAGATAAATATACCATCTGTCCTTTGACTTACTTGCAATCCAAGAAAGAACTTCAGCTCACCCATCATGCTCATTTCAAACTTACCCTGCATTAACTTAGCAAATTTCTTGCAAAGAAGATCATTAGTAGACCCGAATATTATATCATCCACATAGATTTGAACTAATATTGTATCATTTTTATGTTTCTTTGTGAAGAGAGTTTTGTCTATGACACCTCTAACAAAACCATTTTCAATTAAAAATTCAGAGAGAGTGTCATACCATTTCCTTGGTGCTTGCTTAAGACCATAAATAGCCTTGAAGAGAAAGTAGACATAGTCCATGAATTCTGGATCTTCAAAGCCAGGGGGCTGTTCTACATATACCTCTTCATCTAGCTTACCATTCAGAAAGGCACTCTTGACATCCATTTGATAAACCTTAAAGTTTGAGAATGCTGCGAATGCCAAGAATATTCTGATAGCCTCAAGTCTTGCCACTGGAGCGTAGGTTTCATCATAATCAATGCCTTCAGCTTGTGAATAACCCTTTGCTACCAGTCTTGCTTTATTTCTTGTCACTGTACCATCTTCATCTAGCTTATTTCTGAATACCCACCTTGTGTCAACCACTTTCCTGTCTTTGGGTCTGGGTACCAGCTTCCATACTTCTTGTTGTTTGAATTGATTGAGTTCATCTTGCATAGCAATCACCCAATCAGGATCTGAAAGAGCTTCCTCAGTTTTCTTAGGTTCCATTTCAGACAGAAACCCTGAATAGTTACATTGATTTTGAGTAGCACTTCTAGTTTTGACACCAACATCTGGATCACCAATAATCAGCTCAAAAGGATGAGCTCTATTCCAAACAATCTGTCTGGGAAGATTAGATCTTGATGATTCGCCTTGTTCTTCATTGTGATGTTGTGTGTGACCAGTTGACCCTTCATTGTCTCCCCCCGAGTTGTTGCCAGGTTGACTAAATGATTGTTCAGGAGTGTCAGGGGTATCTTCATTATTATCATTGTTTTCATCACCATTACCCTGATCATCATCATTATTATCATTGTTGTCATTAGCATCAGCAAAAATCTCAGGTGCATTGTCATCATCTGAATCTGTATCTGTCATGTCATCAAAAGATAGCTTTTCAGATGAATCCTCAGTTTGGATACTAGGGAGTTTAGTGTCATCAAATGTTACATTGACACTTTCCATCATCTTTTGTTCATCAATCACATACACCCTGTATGCTCTCATTGAATAACCAATAAAAATTGCTTCAAATGCTTTGGTATCGAATTTACCACCTTGATCATCACCTTCTTTAAGCACAAAGCATTTTGCCCCAAATACTTGAAAGTATTTGAGTGATGGTTTCTTATCAGCCATAATTTCATAGGGTGTCTTCATATGGTCTTTATTGATTAGAGTTCGATTCTGGGTATAGCAAGCAGTGTTGACAGCTTCAGCCCAAAAGTACAATGGAAGCCTTGATTCACTTAGCATAGTACGTGCAGCTTCAATCAAGGTTCTATTCTTTCTTTCCACTACTCCATTTTGCTGAGGAGTTCTTGGTGCTGAATATTGTCTAGTTATACCCTTCTCAGTGCAGAAGTCATTTAGAACTGCATTCTTGAATTCAGTTCCATTGTCTGATCTTATAGCTCTCACTGGATATGTAGAATCTCGCTCAATTAATTTGATGTGATCAATCACCAGTTGTGGAGTCTCATCTTTAGAATTCAAAAATATGACCCATGTGTATTTTGAAAAATCATCAACGATCACTAGAGCATATCTCTTCCTTGACATAGACATTACATTAACTGGACCAAACAAATCCATATGAAGTAATTGTAATGGTTCAGTTATTGAAGATATGTCAGTGCTCCTGTGACTTGCCCTTTTTAACTTGCCTTTTTGACATGCATCACACAGTCCTTCTTGAGTGAATTCCATTGAAGGCAAACCTCTCACCAATTCTCTTTTAACTAGAGAATTCATTGTTTTGAAATTAAGATGAGAAAGTTTCTTGTGCCATAGCCAACTCTCGTCATTAGATGCTTTAGAGTAGAAGCAAGTAATTTCTGCAGTGCTTCCTGAGTTCATATTGGCTACGTACAGATTGCCTTTTCTAACTCCTGTCAGTTGTGGCTTTTCATTTCTCTTGTGTGAAATTAGACAATTCTTCTTGTTGAAATAAACTTCATATCCTTTGTCACAGAATTGACTAACACTGAGCAAATTGTGCTCAAGTCCTTTCACAAAAGAAACTTCATCAATGATAACATTTCCAGCTTCAAGTCTGCCATATCCATCAGTTCTACCTTTGCTGTTATCTCCAAAGGTAACTACTGGGCCGGCCTTCTCCACCACATTTGTCAGCAGGGTTCTGTCACCAGTCATATGCCTTGAACATCCACTGTCCAAGATCCAGGTCACTCGCTCAACCTGCTCAACACCCTGCAATGACAAACGGATTAATCCTTCTTCGGAACCCAAATTTGATTGGGTCCAGAATACTTAAAGAATTGGCCTTTGTCAGGCAAAACAACATTTTTCACCTTAACACCAATTTTACCATTAGTCAACAAGCATTTTACCCTATAAACAGATTTTACAATCTTTTGTTTCATTTTGGGTATCCATGTTTGTTTACCAGCAATAACACTTGTTTCATTGACTGGACATTTGACCTTGTAAACAGCCTTAGTAAAACTTTGTTTAGGCTTAGGTACAAATGTCTCTCTCCTAACATGAGGAGGACTAGCAGTCTTTGATCTAACATTTTTATTTCTGTTCATGTGTTGTCTAGGGGCAGTCTTATCAGCACATGCATGATTACCAGAAAAGTAAGCAGACATGATATTAAAAGCACAAGACATACAATTGACAACACCACATGCTTTATGATTAGAATCAATGATAGGCATGGTATTCATGTTAGATATGTTATTATTCTGCTCCAACTTGTTATCACCTAACTCAATTTTAGATGAACTGGGAACAAACTTCATTGGTTTCATAGAAACAACCTTATTAGATTTAACATTTTTGGTTGTAGGTGCCTTAACAGATTTTTCATTATCAATGACTATACCATTAGCACTGTCCTCATTTCTCATTTCTTCTTGAATCACAATAGAATACATGTTTGGTGGTTCAGAAACAGATTCTTTAAACATGGGTTTTTCAACATTCTTGAGAACGTGTGGTATACCTCTTTCTTTAGCAGGAATAGGATTAGCAGAATGATTGCCCAAAGAACCAGCAGCTTCTTTGTAACCAAACCCTATTCCTACAGTTTGTTCTCTAGATTGTTTGTTGAAGTGCTCTTTGGAAACTTTAACAGAATTATAACAAGCTCTAATCTGTGTTTCAAGTTCTCTAATCCTGATGTCTTGTTCAGCAATCCTATCAACTTGTTTTACCATGTATTCTCCTAGACCCTTTTCTTTGTAGTTAAGATGAGCTATTTCTTTTATTTGTTGATCATTATTATCAGGCACTTTTTTTAACTCTAACACTTCATTTTCAAGTTTAGTGTTTACAAGACTTATTCTCTCGTATCCTTTTTGTGCATTACTCAAGGAATCACGTAAACTACGAATAAGTTCAGCATCAGTGAGAATTACCGGTGTGGTGTAATAATTTGATGACTCAGCATTTGCCACCAGCGCAAAGTTTCCATATTCTTCATCTTCGCTGTCTGTGTCATCCCAGCTTTTACCGGCAGCTACATAAGCTCTTCCAGTTTTCTTCTTTTCAGAAGCATAATCTCTTTTCTGGACTTGTTTGGGTTTCTGACACTCAGTGGCAAAGTGTCCCAACTCATTACAGTTAAAGCAACGAATCTTGCTTCTGTCAACAGTTCCAGTTTTGTATCCTCCCCTGTTACTAGAGGATGAGGAACCTCCTCTTTGGAATCTGCTATTAGACTTAAACCTGAACTTTGGATTTCGCCTGAATCTGAAGTTACTGAATTGCCTCATCATCATTGCCATGGATTCATCTTCCAATTGATCTAGCTCTTCCAGTGAATAGAATTCTCCACCATCCTGAGTGGCTGGTGTTTGGCCATGTTCAACTTCAGTTTGTTCCTTGTTGAAGCTTTTAGGTTGAACAATTTTATCTTCCACTTCCTTAGGAACCTCAACTACCAGAGCTGTAGAAGAACTTGCCACTCTCCCTTTGCCAGAGAACTCCTTCTGCTGTACTTGTTCTAATTCATACGTTTTCAGAACACCAAACAGCCTGTCAAGAGCAATCTTATTTAAATCCCTGGATTCTCTGATGGCAGTAATTCTATGCTCCAGGTGAGTAGGCATAGTCAGTAGAAACTTCATGTTGATCTCCTTCTGAGTATATTGCTTGCCATGAACTTGCAAGTTGTTGATTATTTTGTTATACCTTTCAAACACTTCCTGAATGCCTTCATTGGGGCCAGCTCTAAAGTGTTCATATTCAGAGGTCAAAATTTGAAGTCTGTTTTCCCTGACTTCATCAGTTCCTTCATTAATAGTCTCAATAGTTTCCCAAATGTGCTTAGCAGTTTTACAATTCATCACATGACTATACATCACAGCATCCAGGGAATCTATCAGAATGAGTCTCAAATTTTTGTCCAGTCCAGCATCCTCCTTTTCATCAGGAGTATAGTTCTTAGGGTCCTTTGGATAGGATTTAGCAGGTATTGTTACAACTCCATCAGTAACAACTTGTTCTTCATGAGCCATAGGAATTTTAGGTCCATTTTTCAGAACATCCAAATATTTGGAATTTGTAACATCAAGAAACAACTCCATTTTATTTTTCCACATATCATAATTATCCTTATTAAATATGGGAATCTTAACAATGGATTTTGAAGACATGATGAATTTTTAAGTGAGTTAAAAATTCGAGATAAATTTTTGATTGAATAAAAATAGGATCTTGATTTGTATATCAATCAATAGGCTCTGATGCCAATTGTTAGGTCCGATAAGATTGTAGAAGGGGGGGTTGAATACAATCTTTACCAATTTAACGAAATTTGTCCTTTAAATAAAATTTAATTTAGACAAATTTGTGCGGAATAAATTGAAACAAATTTCAAGTTAAATATAACAATATATTAACTTGATGGGTGTTACAATTTCAGTACAGATTATTATCAAGTAATTAATAACTAATTAGAAAATTCGACATGAACTTTTCTAATTTAGTTAATAAAAATCAAGATAGTCTTAAGATAGTGAACCTCTTAAGATAGTCTCTCAGACTTTCGTTCTTCCCTTGTACCACATACATAAGAGATGCAGAACTTTTCTCATGCGCTCTTCCGCTGATAAACTGACTAACGAAAGCAGCACTCAACTCCTTAAAGGAACCAATTGAGTTTGCAGGCAGCCGACTATACCATCTTTGAGCCATACCTGATAGAGTTTGAGGGAACGCCCTACACTTTAAGGCGTCACTTGCAGGCTGCAACAGCAGAGCGTTTGAGAATGTCCTAACGTGGTTTGCGGGATCACCCGTTCCATCATAAGCTTTAATTATCGGCATCTTAAACTTCTTTGAGATACGAGCATTCATCACCTCCTCAGTAAACGGGGGTGTGGGATCATCAGGATCCCCAAGTGGCATCAGATCCTTGGGGTTGCTCTTGGGGGTTTTGTTAGGTCCGATAAGATTGTAGAAGGGGGGGTTGAATACAATCTTTACCAATTTAACGAAATTTGTCCTTTAAATAAAATTTAATTTAGACAAATTTGTGCGGAATAAATTGAAACAAATTTCAAGTTGAATATAACAATATATTAACTTGATGGGTGTTACAATTTCAGTACAGATTATTATCAAGTAATTAATAACTAATTAGAAAATTCGACATGAACTTTTCTAATTTAGTTAATAAAAATCAAGATAAGAACTATGAGTAAAAACTCGCTAGTAGTACAAGAGACACAAATAAACAAGTTCCACCGGATAAAATATTACAAAGGTGATGAACTTGATTTTCTAGGAATTAATTTGTTCTTGGTGTTCTTGAGAGAAAAATGAGAGAGTATGGAGCAGCTAGGTGTGTTTGTAGATATTATGTTGTTGTATTTATATGTCTAGCAGCCTTGATCTTTTATACAAAGCATCTTAATCTTCTGCCTCTTTTTCTTGACAAAATGCCTCGAACTACCTTTCAACAGATTGGCTACTACCTTTTTTTTGGTCGGTACTACCTTTTCCAAGAAGGCTACTACCTTTCAAAGTGGCGGTACTACCTTTGGAACTACCTTTCAGTTGGCGGTACTACCTTTGGAACTACCTTTGCTGAAATGAACTTGTACTACCTTCGGTACTACCTTCGGTACTACCTTCTGAATAAGCTTGTACTACCTTCGGTACTACCTTCTGAATAAGCTTGTACTACCTTCGGTACTACCTTTCTGTTAAGCTTGTACTACCTTCGGTACTACCTTCTGAATAAGCTTGTACTACCTTCGGTACTACCTTCTGAATAAGCTTGTACTACCTTCGGTACTACCTTTCTGTTAAGGTAGTATCAGTACAATTTTCAGCTTTAATCAATTAAATGATTTTCTGATAATCATTTAATTAATTTTCTTTTACAGAAAATTCTGATTTAATTAATTAAGTAATTATTTTAATTAATAAATTAATTCTTATAGAATTAATTTATTAATTAAATTAATCACATAATTTAATCAATTAAAGGAGAATAAATATGAATCCTTTAAGTAGCCAAATCTTTTCTTAAACCACTGAAATTAATAAAGAAATACCATTGAATTTTCTGTTGACGTTCGATGTACTGTCTGGTTCATGAACGACTAACTCCAATTATTATTCTTCATTTCTGACTTTAAACACGTGGTCCTTTTTCTTGTCTCATCTCTCTTTAATTTTCTGTACTGTCTCTGTCACCTTGAAATCTCTATCACTTTAAACGAATCCACTTCTTTAACGAATACTTCATTGAGGCTTGATCAGATGTCTGAACTTCTTTCAATGTAGTAATTCCCCAAATCTGTAGATTGACCTTGATCTTTTTCTTCTGACAGATAATACATTCTGAGATTCCTTGTGACAGTCTATATACTATTTACTATTACAATCTTGTTTAAGTTGAGTTGTATCCTCGAAATACAAATAGGCTACATCATATGCCTTTCAGGTTTCCACCCTCGTTGTTTTTCCAGTTGGGGCATCAGCCCTTCTTCGCCTTCTTGACGGCCTCTCCAAGTCTATAAAGGGAATCGGTCCTGATGTTGGAGGAGGTTGAGTCTGATTTGACATGACTTGTTCTCTTGCCATATCTTTCTTTAATCTTAAGATCTCGGCCTCATAAGCCTTGATCCTCTCAGCGGCTGTCAAAGGAGGTCCATCATGGATGGTTTGTGTTCTTCTTCTTGGTTCTCTGCTAGCACGTCGCCTCCTCGGGGCTTCATCACTATCATCATCAGACAATGAATCATCCGTATAAGGACCAGAAAAATCGCGATAATCTCGATCTCGGATATACAGGGCATGACCACTTGATCCAGCTCCTTGGGTAGGAGGGTAGTTAGGCAGCCCATACATCGGATTGGTGCTTGTGGGGAGATCCGTAGTGTGGATCTGAACCCCTTGTGGAGGGTTGTTGGGATCTATAATCAAGGAAGAAACCCCCACCTGGAGGGGGTTAGTCCCTGGATTTGTGTGGACGATCGGAGGTAGCGTACTCTCAACATGGGAAGTCGTCCCTAGGGGTTGAGAAACTTGATACGGAATGATAGTCCCGGATGTTGGAGGTACTTGTTCAGTGAGAGGCGGAGCAGAGCTAAGAGGTAGAGCCTCGGTTGCGATTGGCTCTGTAGTTGCTGGTGTCCTTCGTGTGTTAACCATGGTTGATGTTTGATTCCCACAGACGGCGCCAAATGTTGTGGATTAAAATCTGGGTCACGAATTTGTAATTAATGCTAGGGTTCGGGAGCTTCTTGCTTTAATGATTGTTTCCGTGTTCGAGACTGATCGGTCCTCACAGAGTGCCTACGTATCTCGTATTGAGAATCAAGCCACAAACGTAGTTCTGAGAATGAGGGGTCAGACCCTTTATATAGGCTGAGAAGCCCTAAAATCGTAGTAGGGTTAGGTGACTTGGTGGGCAAGTCACCGACTAGAAGAAGGTTCTAGTCTCCTTCCATGTATGAATCAGTTTCCATGTTGAGATATGTATCTTGGAGGCTAAGTCAGGCAAGAATCATATTCTTGTTTGACTCTTATTTGCTGAGCTGTTTTACTACCCTTAATATTAATTACGAAATTAATATTATAATTAGGGTTTGGGCCCATCTGGTGGGCCCCACGTTTGGACCATTCTAGTTTAATTAATGCCACATTAAATGTGTCTTTAGGGCTTACTTTTAGCCCATATCACATAATAAAAAAAACATTCTCATGTGGGAACCCTAAATAAATAAATAATAATTAAAAATTTTATTGGAAGTAGAATAGGTGTTTGTAAAACATATAATAAAAAATTTTATTGTAATTAAAATAGTATTTCTAATTTATAAATAAGAAAAGTTTGAATTTATAGAAAATACATATAATTAAAAAAATTAATTGGAGTAGAAAAGATGTTTGAATATATAAAGAATACATATAATATTTTTTTTATTGGAAGTAGAATACGAAGACGGAGAAAACGTCTTATGCGATTTTTTAAAATTATATATCTTTTTACTAGAAATCCTTTATTTTAACTTTTTTTTATATAAGTTAATTATACTTTCATTAGAAAAATATGTCCATAAATTCAATATTATTCCCGTAATGAAAAGTCTTTCGCATTTAAAAAAATTGATGCGTTAACATAACATAAAAACATTTTCATGCGGAAGTTGTGTAAATTAATACAGGAATATCTATAATATACAGAAAATATAAGATGTATTTTCATCTTTTAAAACTCCATAAATATGAGATAGTTTAAATAATGCTTTCAAGGTTTTAATTTTTAAGAAAAAAAGATAATTCATAAGATAAGTGTCATTTATAATATGTAATGAAGTTAGAATTTCAGTTCCACATAAGAACAGCTCGAAATATGTTTTAACGGGAAGACGACTCACTATAAAAGATTGTTATTTGATACTAATTTCAATTCCACATAAGATTGTTTTAACGGGATTTTTTATTTTTATTTTTATTTTTAGTGTTCAATTTTTAGAGATAAAAATTATTATATAAGTCATTATAATATATGTTAAAGTTGGGATTTCGATTTTAATGAGAAAGTTGTCCAATCGAAAAATCGTGTTTAACAAGAAATCATTTCATTAGAAAAGACTATTTAACTACTAAAATATAATATTGATAATATAATATACATAAATATGTATTGATTTTTTTAAAAAAATTTGTAATGCCACCGCGAATTGCGAATTGCGGCTTTACCGACTAGTTTAATTTGAATTGTGAATAATTTTTGAATTGTAATAATTTAGGTATATTTAATTTAGATTTTAAATGATAATATTAGTATTAATGAAAATTTAAAGGAGTTCTTTAAAAATCAAAGGATATTTAATCCAGATTTTAAAATATCACTAAAATTCTGATGATATTTAATTAGGATTTCGTACAATTCTTTAATTTATATGATATTTGAAATTCATACATTTTTTTGGATAATAAAACAAAATGATTTTGATGGCGTTGAGCAGTATATTGATCCAAATTCCTTAAATTTGTATACAAAAAATATATGACAAAATTTAATTTATAGATTTGTTTAAAATTTGTAGATTAGTATTAGACAGGGTGATGGCCCAAAATATTCATATGGGAGCCATGCTGGCCCTTTTTACTGACTGAAAACGTTACACCGTCTACCGTGATATAAGGGGTGTTGCGGAAGACCGTGTTCCGTATCATGGGGTGTTGCGGAACACCGTGTTCCGTATCATGAGGTGTTGCGGAACACCATATTCCGTATCATGGGGTGTTGCGGAACACCGTGTTCCGTATCATGCTAACACGGAAGATGGTGTTCCGTATCATGCATAATACGGAACACGGTGTTCCGTATTATGCTAATACGGAGGACGATTCTCCGTATCCCGTCGGTATTTCGGGCCATTTTTTTCAAAATCAGTATTTTGGACAAAAACTTGTGAAAAATAGGCATTTTGGTAATTCTCTCTATTAGACAAGAGTTTAGTATGAAGGTGACTACTTGTTACTGCTGGCACCTGAATATTTGTAAAAATTTTGAGGACACTAACATTTTGTTTTGTAACTTCTTGTAATTTTTGAAACTAGCTTAATAGTCGTGCTGTCACTTTTATTTTATATAATTTAAATATTTAATATTTTATTTTAATTTAAAATTTAAAATTTTGTATTTATTTATTTTTCAATTTGTTTTATTTAGTATACTGTGTGAATATAATTTTACATATTAATTTTATTAAAAAAATAACTTATTTTTTTATTTACACGCATATTATAAAAATTTAGAATATTATTTTTGAATTTTTTCTATTAGTTTTCTTTTTATTACAACATTTGAATGTTTTTTTTATCATTATGACTTACATTTTTTATAATATTTTTTAATTATATTTAATATGATGTGCTAATACGTTATTAAATTATTTTTTTTAATAGTTATTTATAATTTTATTCAAATCTATCCTATTATATAAAAGCCGAAACATTAAAAGTTTGGTCGATCGGTCGGTATGATACCTGTTGATTTTACTTATTTACCCTTACTTATCCTACTAACAAATCAATTTATTTTTATAAGTTAAACATATTATATTTTCTATTTTTCAATAACTAAACAATTTCCTTTTTTTGGTAAAATATAATATCTTATGCATTTTATCTAACTAAAATTTCTCCTTTATTAATCAATTTTCTTTTTCTGGTTAAACATATTATCTTTTCTATTTTTCAAAAACAAAATAATTTCCTTTTTGAGGTAAAATACAATATCTTTTACATTCTTTTTTAAAAACGCTACGAGTAATAACGTAATTATATTATAATTACTATTAACTAATCAATTACCCTTTTCAGTCACGTTACTTTTTCTCTTTTCTCTAACTAAAATATCTCTTTTTTTCAATTATATCATGACGATTACTTTTTTCAGCCAAAACACGTTACCTTTTTATTTTTTCTTACTAAAAACTCTCTTTTTCAAATTATATCACGGGTGTTTCTATTTAATAAAAATAAAATAATAATATCATAATACTAATTATTAACCGATTACCTTTTCAGCTAAAACGTATCATCTTTTCTATTTTTTTCAAATTAAATTCCTTTTTTTTCTAGAAATATCACAAGCAACATTTATATCTCATTTTCTAAAAACCCTATGAGCCAGTTTATTTAGTAAAATAACATAATTAAATTATAATTACTATAAACAATTCAATTACCTTTTTCACATAAATCATGTTACTTTTTTAATTTTCATGTTACCTTTCTATTTTTTCTAACTAAAATCTCTATTTTTTTTAATATCACAAGCGGTTCTATTTAATACAATAAACTAATAATATTATAATATTAATAATCAACGGATTACCTTTTTCTGCTAAAACGTATCATTTTGTATATTTTCTAACTAAAATCTCTCTTTTAGTGGAAATATCACGGGCAATATTAAATTCTCTTTTTCTAAAAATATTACGAGTAATTGTATTTAGTAAAATAACGTAATTAAATTATA
Organism: Kitagawia praeruptora; assembly: GCA_037693485.1. Lineage (NCBI taxonomy): Eukaryota > Viridiplantae > Streptophyta > Magnoliopsida > Apiales > Apiaceae > Kitagawia > Kitagawia praeruptora. The sequence goes on from CM075354.1 coordinate 130,369,743, forward strand.
ATTCCTATAAACTAATCAATTACCTTTTTCACCTAGAACAAGTTACCTTTTTAATTTTTTCTAACTAAATCCTCTCCTTTTCCAATCATATCACGGACATTGTATTTAATAAATAAAATAATAATTTTATAATTACTAACAATTAATCGATTACCTTTTTCAACTAAAATCTATCATCTTTTCTATATTTTCTAACTAAAATCCCTCATTTTCTATGAATATCATTGATAACATATATATATTTATTATCAAATCGTATCATAAAAAAATTTAAGCCTCCAAAATTCATGTTTTATAATAAATAATTTAAATTAATGAAAAAATTCATATAATTTTAAAAAAACCAGTGTATCGCACGGGTTTTAAACTAGTACTAGCGTAAAAGCCCGTGCATGACACGGGCCTCTAACATAAATCATATTTTTACTATTATAAAATTTGAACTCAATTATTTTTTAATTTATATACAAATTATATTTTTTTGGTACAACCATTACATATATAATAAATTTAAAAATAATAATGATCAAAGTATCAAAAACTTTTCAATTGTTCATGTAAATGTGTTAACTTCGATTCAATTCACTTTTCATAATAGTTTTTTTTCCTACTATATATGGAATAATATTTGTCCTGATTAAACAAACGCGAATAATTAGTTCAAATCAAATTGACGCACATCAAACCATTACCATCCTATTATATATACACGCATATAATTATAACCCATCCATAAATGGGTGTTTTTTTAATCTTTAATTTAATTATTAAATTAATATATAATTAGAATATATAATATATTTTTAAAAAATTAAGCTCGTTATATTTAAGCGGTGTTTATATTTAAATAAATATATGTGTTTTAATTTGAAAATAATAAAATATTAGATTCATGGGTCAAAGTATGGATAGACCAAAACTCAAGTGCCGATCAATCGACTACGAACCTTTCGGGGGTAATTTGGTTCATGATGATTAATTATCATGTATGTGTTTCGTTCATTTCATACTCATACATTGTGTTTGGTTGAGAAAAAAATAAATTTAAACTCGTGTCTAAAATCACAATATATGAATTTTTGATACCTAAAGGGAGAATTGGGTATGAGATATATGGACATATAGAATCAAATTTTGTTTTTATTATTTTCATTTCTATTTATACAATTATATGTAAACATTTAATACTTAATTAAATCAATGTCACAACAATACTTTAAAATTAAATTAATATTTTAAATTAATTAATATTAGTGAATCAAAATTATTTTAAATCAAAAATATTTGTTCTACCATTCAACCAAATACAAGAAATCGAGAACGATACCTCTATGGCTCTATTATGTACCATCTTAACCTGATTCGGGAACGTTAACTCAATCATGTACCATCTTAATTAACATAATTCCTAATTCCAATCTTGTACCACTCCGGGAATCAAACGATCCCTTAATGTTATCACTTTAATAATATAAAGATTGTTAGGCCTGAGATTCATGTTAAACCCCGAGCTTATAAGATTTCTCCGTATAAAAAATTAAGAACATTGTTGCGAGTATGAGGTATGCTTGAATTTACAAATATAAAATTTTAATTTTATATTAAAAATGCTTGAGACAAATTTCAGACCCATTTTTCTTAATATTTATTTATAATATATCATTAAAGTTGAAATAATAATAATTAACAAAATAATCTTTATATATTCATTTGAAAAAAATACAAGTATAATAAATTATATAAAGATGATTGAATAAATGGTTATATATAAAATTACGATGACTGAAAAAATGAAGTTATTTAAATATATTAAAACAATATTTTATTGTACTCAAGAGTTAAAATAAAATAATTTAGGATAAAAGGAGGATATGTGGCATATCTATTAAAATTTTGAAAGCAAATTCAAACTGCAATGTAGCAAAGTGGTTATGTTATTAAATTTCTTAGAAGGGGTTAGAGGTAGGGCTGTCAAAAAAACCTGACTAATCCGATATTCGTCCGAAATATCTGCATTCGTATCCGAGAAAAAGCGTATATTATCCGTATCCGAAATAAAGCGGATATTATCCGTATCCGAATCCGGAGCATTCGAATCCGAAATGGAATATATATAATATTTAAATTATATAATTTAAGATTTTTTTCTATTAGCATGTAGTGTTTTTATGTGTGTTTATTAATTAAATAATACATTTATACAAATTTTATATAATTGTAACAATATTATAGACATATATAAAAATTTCATTTGAGTTTAATATTTTAAAGATAATAAAATTAGATATTTAGTACGGCGTTCACAGTTTTATTTTTTCTAAGTGAAAAAAATTTTGTTTTGAAATCATCAATACGCATAAAAAAAATCTGAAAAATCCGATATCCGTCCGAAATATCTGCATTCGTATCCGAGAAAAAGCGGATATTATCCGTATCCGAAATAAAGCGGATATTATCCGTATCTGAATCCGACAATTTCGGATACGGATACGGATATAGGCATATCCGTATCCGAATTATCCGTTTGACAGCCCTAGTTAGAGGTTTGATTCCCACTAAATACATAAAATCACACATTTTAGCAAAAATTATAAAAGGTGGCATTTTTGCAATTTTAGGACATGTAGGGGTAAAACTGTAATTTCACATCCATTTTTTGGCACTTTTTGCCCTTGTGTTCTTCTTTAATATATATTAATTAATAGTTTTATAAACTTTAAGGATATTAGTAGTTTAACATAAATTTAACATGTGTTAAACTTAAAATTATATTTGTCGAAAATCATATAGCCATCAAGTAGCATTAAATACATTAAAAATATGTTTCATTTGTAGGATACATTAAATATGTTTATTTGTAGTGTCCATCAATTGATGCCCGTGAAGGACTCGATTGAAAATAAAAAAAGTGATTGATGGATTGATGGAGCATGAATTACTGATGGAGAGTGATGCATACTTCTTTAGCAAAGGAGAATTGAAAAAACTGTTGAATCAACTAATTTTCCCATCCGGTGCATATGGGTTCTTTGTTTTCTCATATCAGTGTGAGCTTAAGGCTTATAAGCTCATAAGTATTTATGGGAGTATTTGCCAAAATAAGTTTTACCTCAATTTATAACTTATAAATCCATAACTTAAATGTTGAGAATCCTTAACTTGCAATTTATAAGTTATTCTCGATATACGCAAGATATAATATCCTTCAAATCTTCAAAACCATATATCTCTCGATCCATTCATTAGAAAATTGATATGTATATATCAAATTTCCCTATTCATCAAGATCTATCCATTGATATCCATTGTTATATATAAAAAACAAATGAAAATTATAAAAAAAAAAAGTTAACTTATAAGTTCTGATTTACCCAAAGAATCTACTGATTATAAGTTCTGATTTACCAAACACTCTACCGTTCTACTTATCACTTATATGACATCTATACTATATTATTATAAGCAAACTAGAGATCTTTTGTAGTTTGTAGTTTGGTTAACCAAGTTATTCATAATCGTTAGATCTTCAACTCAAATAGATCATAACTGTTAGATACAATAATACTAAAAGTTGTTATATTGAGAAGTCTAAGATTCTATTCCCTTTTAGTTTAAAATATTACCATTTATAAACAACTAAAAACATAAATCATACCATATATTTCGATTATTAATATTTCTAACTAATTAAAACATGTTATCTTCTTAATTAAAATATGTTACCTTTTATTTTAAAACTAATAATGCAATCATTAATATACATATCCAAAAATATTGCACCATATCTTTCAACCATTAATAAACACCTAAAAATATGAATCATACCATATATTTCGATCATTAATATTTTTTTCTAATTAAAACACTATTCTATTCCCTTTTAGTTTAAAATATTACCATTTATAAACAACTAAAAACATAAATCATACCGTATCTTTCGATTATTAATATTTCTATCTAATTAAAGCATGTTACCTTCTATTTAATTAAAACATGTTAGCTTTTATTTTAAAACTAATAATGCCATCATTAATATACATATCCAAAAATATTGCACCATATCTTTCAACCATTAATAAACACCTAAAAATATGAATAATACCATATCTTTCAATCATTAATATTTCTTTTCTAATTAAAACACGTTACCTTTTAATTTAAAATTAATCTTGCAATCACATCTTTCAATTACTAATAAAATATATTAAAAATCAATATATATTGATAAAATAAATTAAAAACCATATATTCCAATCATACAAAGAATAATGACCATAATAAATAAGAACATTTAGATAAGTTATATTTATATTATATAATTATATAATCGTAATAAAAACATAATTACATAATTATGATTATAATTATCTTAGATAAATATATTATATAAGGTATATAATTGTTTATTATATTAAACAATGATTATATAAAAATAATTATAACATAAAATTTATAATAAGCGGAAGGTAGCAATACTAAAAGTTGTTATGCATAGAGGTCCAAGGTTCGATTACCGCCAACAACATATTAATTGATATTTAATATTAAAAATGAGTATATACAAAGATGTAAGGTTCAAATTCTTCCAATAACATATTAAATTAATATTTATAATATTATATTACATTATAAATAAATTATAAAAAATTAAAAATAACCCGTGCTTTGCACGAGTTATAAGCTAGTAAGTACTTATAAGACATAAGCTACTTATTTTAATATACCCCAAACTATACATGTTAGGAGTATTATAGTACTCCCTTCGTATCATTTTAAGTTGCTCGTTTCATATGTCGGGATTGTTCATAACATGAGACAAATTACTAATTTACGTTTAATCTATAAGACCAAATATAGTCATGAGTGATCTTGTTAGATTCGTATTTATGAGTACTTTAATACAGTGAAATTTTTATATTTAATACTAATACAGAATTAATGATATTAACAATCAAAAGTGTGTGTTGACAAACGTGTCTAACTCAAATGAGAAACTTATTTAGAGACGGAGGGAGTAGTATTAGGTAGTAGTAATTCTGTTGTTCGATGCACAAAAATATATCAAAATGATTTTAAGCATTTTTTTTGGGTAATGCTAGACATAGTCCTTAGAGCTATGGTTAATCATTAATGTAGATGGATAAATGCATTTAATATATTAATTTTGCATTTAATACATCAATTTTACACTAAATTTAATATAATTATTTAGAAATTTGGGATGTTTTTATCGTTAGGAATTAATGTGAATGTAGGAGGTCTATTATTATTATTACTTGGAATATTAAATTAGTGATGTAAAGAAACATTGAAAAATTAAAAACAACTAAAAACCATACAAAATATGTTGAAAATATAAGAGCATTTCTCTTTTTTTTAATACTCCCTCCGTTTCATAATAAATTTTCTCTTTTTAAAAACACGTTTGTCAACGCACAATTTTGATCGTTAATATCTTGAATTTCGTATTAGTACTAAATATAAAAACACTTCACTGTATTAAAGTACTCATAAATACGAATCCAACAAGATCACTCATGACTATATTTTGTCTTATAAATTATGCGTAAATTAGTAGTCAATCGCTTATAATAAATAGTAACAAAAGTCAAAATGGGAAACTTATTTTGGTACAGAGGAGTATAAAGGGTATGGCTAGTGGAGGTCTGCTCATCCTGTAAAGCATCCTGTAAAGGAAGAATTGTGACGAATGACGATCTTACGGTGACCACTTTGTTAATTAAGCAGTTCATGAGTGGTTTAATTTATGATAACAGATTGGTTGCATATGAGCGATTTGAGTCAACAAGAACTCGATCAGACTCAATTTCTTCGACATAGAGGAGCTCTGTAAGAGTATTAATCTTGATGAGGCTGTTATTTTTGGTGAACGCATGCTAGCTTCAGGGGTAATTTGCACAATGAAAGTGGTGCTATTGCCTGTAACTACTTTATGATTTCTGGAATTTAAACAAGCATCATAGTGATTTTTTCAGTTGTTTCGAAGACTTGCTGATGTTTATATTTATTGGGTATTAACAATTTAACATATTATTAATTTGGTTTCTGAACTTTATTTAATCTGGTATGTCGATGTTTGGTGTATATTGTTCTTCCGTACTAGTTCTTGCATCTTTTACTTCTTATGATGAAGTTCTCAGTTCCACCATGTCATGTGGTTGACGTTGTTTGATAGTATCTGGATTCGGTACATGCAAATAGACTCGGTTAAAAAAGGTACATTCAGGTCTGTTGAATGGGAAGTTACTTGGAAAATGCCGGGAATATACTTGAGACTTTGGCAGAAATGATAGCAACGATAGTGCTCTGCTGTGAGTTTTAGTAGTCTGTATAGTAGCTTAGGTTAAAAAGTTTCTCATGAAGACATTACAAAGGTACTTTCATGACTACTTCCTAAAGGTTTAAACTAGGAGACATTCATTTTATGGCATTTAGCATATATAAGTTGAAAATTACTTATAAGTTTTCTATATAATTAGTTGAAAATTACTTATAAGTTTTCTATATAATTAGTTGAAAATTACTTATAAGTTTTCTAATCGATTATCTGTGTAGCAAGTACAAGTGATTATAACTTATAAATTGAACTGTGAAAAGTATAAAATGTATACATACTTCAATTACTTTTAACTTTTAAGTAATGAAATACTTTCCTGTGAAAACTAACTTTTTTTGCGATAACTTAACAATTAAGGCCTGCTGATTTAAGTGCATGTTAAGGCATCACTGTGAAGTCAGTCAATGTTGTCAGTTTCCTACTTTTTTTCTTTTGCTGGGTGCGATCATGTCACCTTCCTACTTTTATTATTCTTTCTACAAATAATTCAGAATTGGCTGGGTAGACTTTGTAAGTCCTCTTCTCTTCCTTTCTACATATTGTAGTTACTTAAACAGAAGACCTCCTGATTTCTATTAGACAGTCTTTTTTCGCTTTGCTCTTTGGTTGTGCAGAATGGTCAGAGTAGAGGAACCTGTGATCGGAATTGATCTTGGTACCATGTACTCATGTGTTGGTGTTTTTGAAGACAATCATGTTAAGATAATTGCCAGTGAGCATGGTGGAAGGAAGACACCATCTTGTGTGGCCTTCACTGATGCCGAAAGGCTTATTGGTGATGCCGTCTTTGACCAGGCCGGGAGGAATGCTGCTAACACCGTCTTTAGTAAGTGTTCTTGCTATATTTTGTCTTCTTTTTTTTGCTGTTAGAATCAAATTACATAGATTTAAATATTCATGCACGCATGCTTCCACTGGGTTTGATCCCTTGTTTTTCAATGCTTAGGATCAGGGACGGACCTGGGGTCCAGTTATACATGGCCACGGTTCGTGAACCGCCGGTTCCGGGTTTTGAAAATCTTGAACCGGAACCTGAACCTTAACAGGATATAAACCGTCGGTCCCTGGCCCCTCCTAGGTTGAGGAAATTTCAAAAAAAAAATATTTTGAAAAATCTATGTATGCCCTGTCATTTACTTGTCCTTCGCCCCTCTAGATGGTTTATTTGTCTTCTTTTATATCCATTTTTGTATGATTTAGTGGAAAATATCTATTTTTTTGCATGATTTAGTAAAAAAAAATTCATTTTTTGCATGATTTAGTGGGAAAAAAATCCGCACTTCGCGCGGTTCGGATTTTTAAAGAATTTTTAGAACCCCTCGCATTATGCTCTAGGTCCGTCACTGCTTAGGATGAGAGGGTTATCAGCTAGTTGGGCTATATATGTGTAACTCACTTCTTGATGTTGCATACAGAACAAAACCAACAGAGCAGTTTAATTAGGATTCAAATTGATTATACAAGTGAGTTGCCCTATAACTGACAAAACCTTGTAGTGTTTTCCCTCTTTTTCTTTAAAGCCGTTCTATATTGTATATCTAGCCCTCAAATTCCTAGAAGAGCACCACTCGTGATGTAGTTCTCAAACAAATTTTAAATTGTACTTTTGTTAGGTATTGGAGCATTATTTTCGGAATAACTCTTAATGTAGAATCTTAAGACCAGCAAACCAATTCAAGATAAGGCTCCTTTCTGATTTCTGTCCCATCTCTCTTAATCCTCCCATTACTCCTGGAGATTAGTTTCTACCAAAAAACTTGCAAACATGGGGTTGGAGGGGAATTTTTTTACTTTTTCTGGATTTCTCCAAAATAAAATTCGAAGATGCATACAGAAAATTAAAGACGATATCAAATTATACACTATTTCTAAGGATGTTTAAAAAAAAAAAATCTTATCTTATTCTTCTTATTAATATTATAAATTATAAAAACAGATGCTAAGCGGCTGATGGGCAGAAAATTCAGCGAATCGTCTGTACAGAGCGATATAAAACACTGGCAGTGTAAAGTCTTTTCTGGTCCTTTGGAAAAACCAATGATTTCTGTCACTTACAAAGGTGAGGAAAAACAGTTTTCTGCAGAGGAAATCTCCTCCATGGTTCTCATACAGATGAAAGAAATCGCAGAGAAGCATCTTGGAACAACAGTAAGAAATGCTGTTATTACTGTCCCTGCGTACTACAATGACTCTCAGCGCCAAGCAACCAGAGATGCTGGAACCATTGCTGGCCTTAAAGTAATGCGTACAATTGCTGAGCCAACTGCAGCTGCAATTGCATATGGTTTTGACAAGAAGCTGGAAGGTATTAGTAGCTCAGACGGGGAAGAGTATGTGCTCATCTTTGATCTTGGTGCTAGTAATTGTAATGTTTCTCTTCTCACAATGGAAGGGGGCCTTTTCGAAGTGAAGGCTACAAGTGGTGCGAGTCACCTTGGAGGAGAGGATTTTGTTGATCGCATGGTGAATCATTTTGTTCAGGAGTTCAGAAGGAAAAACCAAAAGGACATAACTGGTAATGCGAAATCTATGAGAAGATTGAGAAATGCTTGCGAGAGGGCAAAAAGGACACTCTCTTCTATTCCAGTGACCAACATTAATTTAGAGTATTTTTGTGATGATGCCAGTTTCTCTGCAAATATCACCCGTGATGATTTCAATGAGTTAAATATGGATCTCTTTGAAAGTTGTTTGGATTTGGTCAAGAGGTGTTTGAGGGATGCCCGAGTCGATAAAAAGAACATCCATGAGGTTGTCCCTGTTGGTGGATCTACTAGAATTCCTAAAGTGCAGCAGCTACTGAAAAAGTTTTTCAATGGGAAGGAGCTTTGTTTGAGTATAAATACCGATGAGGCTGTTGCATATGGTGCAACTGTCCAGGCTGCCACCCTGAGCAGCAAAGGTGACGAGAGGTTTCGAGACTTGGGTCTGTTGGATGCTATTCCTTTATCCCTTGGAATTGATATTAATGGTGAAATGTCTGTCATTATTCCTAGGAACACTAATTTTCCCACTAAAAAGATGCAAGCCTTTCCAACCACTGTTGATAATCAGTTTGGCGTGTTGATCGAAGTGTTCGAGGGTGAGCACACAATGACAAAACATAACAAACTTTTGGGAAAATTTGTATTTTCTGGCATTCCCCGTGCACCTAGTGGTGTTTCAAAGTACTTTGTGTGCTTTGATATTGATGCAGATGGATTGCTTAATGTTTTTGTAGAAAATGAGAATTCAGAGCAGCTGGAAGAGATAAAAATGCCCAATTATAAGGATAGATTTTCAAAAGAAGAGCTTAAAAAGTTGGTACAAGAAGCTAAGAAGTTCAAAGCAGACGATGAAGAGAACAAAAAGAAGATGGAGGTGAGAATTTCTGTAGAGTCTTACTTCTATAACTTGAAGAACATTATCTGTGACGAGAAGTCAAGTTCCAAACTTGCAGTACCTAGCAAGAAGAAAATGGAGGATGCTATAGAAATGGAAAACCTGTGGTCGAATGGGAACCAGTTTGTTAAGTTGGAGAACTTGGTTGAAATCATTACGGAGCTCAAGGGACTCGCCATCTCTTGATCATGTCGTTTTTCCAAGAGTCTTAAATAGTTGTGTTGATAAGTAAGAACTGCCCTTTCGCAGTTTTTCTGGTGCAGATGATGTAGCCTCAAAGATTGAGAATAAGGATTTTGTCAAATTCTTGTACCTGTTTGTGTTTGCTTTCAAGTAAATTCGTATGTTTTATATTTTGTTTGGTATCATGTTCATTTGTTCATACAGTTTCAGTTTTGTGATATTATGTGAAGAATATTCTGGAAAAAATATCGAAAATGGTAGTAATAATTATTGAAAAAACAATTCTCTTTGGGAAGGTTTTTAACTGTTGAGAGATTTCTTCATAATATCGGGAGGATTTTGCCAACTGTTTATGCAGAAATCGCAATACAGCATGAATTTATCATACATCTAACTTCTGTTAATTGTGCGTTGACAGTGCAAAAAATAGCCCAAGATGGGAATAAAAGACAAAGGAATGAGGATTATAATTTTACTTGCGGGGAAATGAGCTTACAAATAAGTGTAAGAGAATATTAACTTATGTGTAAGAGAATAACCTTTTCACAGTGTTGAGGTAGCTTAAAGATCTTTATATTCAACCCGCGATGCAAAGTTTAGTTTTGAATTTATTAGCTTTTTATTGATATTTTATGTCTAATGTAGGGAACTTTTGTATTTGCAGTTAGGGCGTTAGTTATTATATCTTAGAGCAACAGTGAGAAATGTTGTTATTGCTGTCCCTAGTTACTTCAATATCTATCAGCTCCATGAACAAAAGATGCTGGGGTCATTGCTGGCCTTAGCGTAATGTGTGATTGTGTGTAGTTGAAAAGATGCTGGGGTCATTGCTGGCCTTATAAGCGTATTGTGTGATCGTGTGTAGTTGATGAAGCGGCTGCAGCTGCAATTGCATATCAATATGACAAATCACTTGCAGGCTGCAGCACAACAGGGATGAAAACGTGCTTATCTTTGATCTTGTCACCATGGACGAGGGTACAACTGGTGATAGTCACCTTGGAGGAGACTGGAGAGCATTTTGTCAATCGCAAGGTAAATCATTTTGTTTGGGATTTTAAAAGGAAACACCGAAAGGACAGGAAGGGTAATGCCAGATCTATGAGAAGGTTGAGAAATGCTTGCAAAAGGGCGAGAAGGACGCTCACTTTTGCTGGGATAGTGACCACTGATTTAGAGTATTTGTATGATGGTGACAGTTTTCTCTGTAAATATAACTTGTGACATATTTGAGGATTAATTATGGATCTCTTTAGAAGATGTTTGGCTAATCAGGAAGTGTTTAAAGGATGGTGGAATGAAGAAGACTAAAATCGATGATGTGGTCCTCATAGGTGGATCTACTAGAATTCCAAAAGCAAAGCAGCTATGCGAGTGTTTTTTAATGGGATGGAGCTTTGCAAGGGCATTAGTCCTGATGAGGCAGTTGCTTAGGGTGCTACTGTCATTGCTGACACAATGATGAGTGGCGAAGGATGTCACTTCTGAAGACCTTGGTATTGAAACTTGTGGTGGGACAATGACTGTCCTTATTCCTAAAAATACAAGCTTTCCCACTAAGAAGGAGCTAAATTACCAAACAACTCAAGAGGATCAGTGTGAGGTGCTGATCCAAGTGTTTGTGGGTGACAATAAAATGACTAAGGATACCGCCTGTTGGAAAAAAATTTATTTTCTGGCATCCCTCCTGCACGTAGGGGTATTTCCCGTTAGACTGTCTCCTTATATCAATGAAAATGGAATGCTGATTGTAACTGCTGAAAATAAGATTACAGGGAAGAAGAAACAGATAGCAATAAGTTATAATGTGGAGAGATTCTCAAGGAAAGAGCTCAGGTGGTTAGTACAAAAAGCTGAGAAGTACAAAGCAGAAGATGAAGAGTACAAAAAGAAGGTGAAAGCGCAGAATGCTAAAGTATTACATGTATAAGTTGGAGGCACGGAAGAAGAAAATCAAGGAAGCTCTGAATATCCTGCCTGGCATCTGGTATGGATGGAGCACATGCCAAGGACCACTGGATTTGCTACTCAAGAGAAAAATGAAATGGCTGATCTTATTCAATCTTATTGCATGGACAACTTTGAAGAATAGATTGAAGAAAGTCAGAGTTCAACCGGTCAGATCAGTGGGTCAAGCATCAGAAAGAGATAGTGTCTATGATCAAGACTTGTTAAAGGAGCTCTCAAGTGAAGAATAGGAAGAAGGAGAGATAAGGGGTTAAGGCACATCTACCTGAATATTAGCTCTAATTGTAATATGTCTAGGGTTTAGGTAGATCAAGATAGGATAAATGTAATCATAGGATCAGTTTAGAGGATCATTTATCTTGTATTTATCTTTATTGTTTGAATCTGGAAATTGTTTAGAAATACCAGAACTTTTACATTATTTACTTTGCACTTAAACTTTTAGCTTTTTCTTTTTTAGACAATAACAAGCAAATTCCTAGAAATTAACTAGTTATTCTTTAAAAATTTGCTTATTATATTGTCTAACAAGCAAATAGGAACATGCAAATAGGAAGTGTTAACGGAGGAATTTCGGAAAACAAATTCGGGGAGGGTTGCTGGAATTGTGGTGGTGGTTGATGACGGTGTGCGGTGTAGAGCGTTTATGGTTAGGGTTTATGATTTGGGGATGACATAGATTGTATGCTGAGATGTGTTGCAATTAAGATTGAATATCGAATTCTCTCTTTTTGTGTTGCAATTAAGATTGAATATCGAATTCTCTCTTTTTCGCAAGGGTTTGCGTCGTGCCATACAATGTGCCTACATACCCTTATTTATAGGGATCAAGCCAAACGTAGTTCTTGGGGAGCAAGTAACCGAAATGGGCTAGGTTTCTTTATTTAGGGAGGCCCATTGGATCGGGACCACCGCCTTTAGTGAAATCCTGGTGGGCTTTCTAGCCCAACTACTTTCTCGTTGTGTGACGGTTAAGTCATTGATCCGGGATTATCGGAGTCAACACCCATCTTGAGCCAACAAGGGAGAATAACTAGTTATAGGGCTAGCCCTTTGGATTAATAAGGGGCGACTCCTCGATAGGGAAATCCCTAATTTGTTTAAGAAAAGCCTTATCTTTATTCTAGTATCCGGGAAAGATTCCCCTTTTGTTAATATAGGGCGAGGCCCCTAAGTGGGCGAGCCCTCCTAGGTTAGGCGACACCCCTAAATAAAGTGGGCCATAGCCCAATTAGTATTTGGATATTCTCTGAAATGTAAACTTTCTGGCCCCTTTCGGAATGCTTCCTTAATTTTGGGCAAAGCTAATTTCTGGGCGTAACAGGGAGAGATGGAAAGACATATGATATAGCCTATTTGTATACTTCGAGGATTCTACTCAATTTAAACAAGAATGTAATAAGTAAATAATAAATAAACTGTCACATGAATCTCAGATAGTATTAGCTGTCAAAGAAGAATAAAGTCATTGTATAGACTTGAAAAATTACTACATTAAAAGAAGTTCAACTCTTTGATCAAGCCTCAATGTTGTATTCAAAAAAGTGGATTCATTTACAGTGACAGAGATATTTCTACAAGTGACAGAAGAAGTACAGACAGAATTCAGAAAGGTTTTGAAGAGAGTTTAGAAGAGAAGAATCACGAGTTAAAATGAAGAACAGTCATTGGAGTTAGTTGTTCATGAAACAGAATGCGTCAACTAAAAATTCAGTGGAATGTCTTTATTATTTTCAGTGGTTCAAAGAAAAGAATTAGCTATCAAATGATTTATATTAGTTCTCCTTTAATTAATTTAATCATTTAGTTAATTTAATAAATAAATTAATTCAATCTGAATTAATTAATTCATTAAATTAATTATTAGATTAATTAAATCTGAATTAATATATTTGTCATGAGTTAATTAAATGGTAAAATGATTATCCAATTAATTCTACAATGACTATTCTGTTTGTCATGCCGAAAGTCATGCCAAGCCAATCAGATTGTCATGCTGAGTTTTTTATTGTGATTGTCATGCCGAAAATCATGCCAAGCCAGCCAGATTGTCAAGTAAGCTGTTAGTGGATAGTCATGCCAAGCAAAATCGATTGTCATGCCAATAGTCATTCGTGAGTTAAAGACAGAAAAAAATACAAGGACTTTGTGATTCATTTTGATAAAAGATCAATAAGACGGCTGTGTTCAACAATAATCACAATATCAAGAGAAAGCAGCTAAACAAAAGAATCAAATTTCTCTGTTCTCTCTCCTATTAAACCAAGAACACAGACAACTTTTAATTCCTATAGTAATTAATTTCTAGCTTGATTGTAATCCTAGCCACTAGAAGTTGATCACTTGTACAAGTTAAACTATCTAGCGAATTTTTATCCCTAGTTTATATCTCGAACTGCTTTTTAGCATTCAAACATTTATTCATAAATATAGAAAAGTTCATGTCGAATTTATTCTAATTTATTTTTATAAGTGAGATATAGAAACCTTACTCTGTACTGTTGTAAAAATCTATCAAGTTTAGTATAATTTATATTTAACTTGAATCATGTTTCATTTGATACCGCATTAAATTTGTGTTGGACTAATAATTAAATCAACCGAACAAATTTCGAGAAAATAGTACCGTTTGTATTCAATCCTCTTCATACAAACTATACAGGACCTAACAAATTGAATTTACCTTTTTTGAAAACTTTAATTTAATTTGAGTTTTTATATGATATAAATGACCATTTTTTATTATGCTATTTAGGGTCATTATACTTTAAATTGTTTCAAAAAGGGTTAAAACCCTGAGTCGTAATTCAATAATAAAAACTCCAAACTAAAAATCGTCATTTTTTGTTAATTGAGAAGCTTGCTTACGTTTTTGATACTTATCTCAGAACCTCATTTTTTTTTTTGAACAAATCGTACTTGCATTATTTAAAAATTATCACTCTCAAGTACATGATTAATAAAATAGGATGAGTGACAGACCACTCTCCATAGTCTGATATAGAATTAATGTAGCATTTGCAAGCAAAAGAACCACATAATTATTTAGCAAAAAAAAGAACCACACAATTCGCAGACCAATAATTGAACTATTAGCACGTGATAATTGTGCTTTAAAGATTTTATCCAAGAAATGGCTTCTTGACAATAGCTCGCTCCAACCTGATATTCCCTCCAACCCTCAAGCAAATTCCGAACCCAGTGTTCAGAAGTCTCAGTTGCATAAACTATGGTTAAAGGAATGACAATCCAGCTATCTACATGCCGGATACCAGCTATAGACATGCCGAAAAAAGAAACCCCCAAAGGACGAGCAATACCCCAGCTATCTACATGCCGGATACCAGCTATAGACATGCCGAAAGTGAAGACCCCCCACAGGTACAGAACAATCAATTGTGAGTTATGAGCTCTTGCAATAATCGTCCGCATCCCAGCTTCGATGCAGACTTTCCAAATCTCGTGGACCTTCATCAAACCAAACAAGCCAAACAAACTCTCACAAGGAGAGACAAACAAACTCTCACAAGGAGAGACAAATAAACCCAATTAATGGATAAACAACTCAAAAACTCACAATCCTCACAGAAGGAGGATGATTATTGAAAGAAACCAGACAAGAAAATGGGCCTCCGGTCGGTGGATAAACCACCGCCGGAGGAGAGACTGATGAACAAGAAGAGGAAGAAGAGAGGGGATAAAGAGAAAAAAGTTTTTTCGGTGGAAAAGATTAGTGCTAGTGTAGCTGTCTCAGAACCTCACTTAAGTTACTTATGTAACAAAATTTACTAATCAACACATACTTAGCGAGTGATGAAATAGTAATACAGTGCTTATACTTTTTTTTTTTTTTTTTTGTGATAGTTGTTCTTAAATTGTTTGAATTTATTTTTTCAAATTTTTTTTGAGAGTGAAGGAATTAAATTTCTATAACTGTTTACTCGCTCAGTTCCGATCATTTCTTTACCTTTCAGAATAAGGTTTCTGGCACGCATTTTAAGATGCATTTTAAGGGTAGTTCCATAACTTATTTTTAAAATTTTCTTTTTTTTGTATAAAAATATATACACCTTAAAATAAGAAAATTTAAAAATAAGTTATAGAACTATCCTTAAAATACACCTTAAATTGTGTGCCAAAAAGTGTAAAAAGAAAGGTAAAGAATTGGTTGGGACGGAGGGAGTAACTCCTAAATCGTCTAAATATATTTTCAAGTTTTTTGGAATGTTTGATTAGATAAATATTTTGAATATATTTATATTAAACCATTCCCTCACTACCTTTAAATCATTTTGGTCAGGAAAGATTAACTTAATAAGTAATACATTTTTTTTTCAAAATGATTTCAAAGAAAACAATATATATTAACATTACAAGACATTTAAATTATAAAATAACATATATATGTATATTTTCTGTAATGGTTAACGAAGAAATAAAATTACATTGCTAATTATAAAAAAATATTTAAATAAATAATCAAGAATTACACTGAGGCCATTTAATACCATGAAAATCATACGGGAAAATTTTTTGACAAATAATTTTATGATCTTTATCCCCCGTAAATGAATGTTTGATAAATGAATAAACTCAACAAATGAATAATTTTTTCTAGTCTGGACAAATGGGCTTAATGAATAACCTCGCTAGATGCATTAACGAATAAAAAAAATAAGTCTCTATAGATCCTATTTAAATATAAATGAATAATCATTATATCTCGAATAACATATTTATATTTATATAAATATATGAATACATTTAATCCAATTAATAATGTTCATATATATTAATAAATCACATCTTCTCAAAAAATGCTTTTATTTTGAGTGACTTTGTAAATATATTTCCTTTTAATATTATACACATAGTGAATGTAAGATCTCGATACTATGCACTTTGTAAATATACATGGTTGTACCTATTCATACTGTACATGCATGTAAAACTAATTTAGAATGTTAGAAAAATGAATGTAGTTAAACATCACATAAATATTATAAATCCATTATAAATTTTAGGTACATTTGAATATAAAATATTTTAAAAAAATTATAAAAAAAATGAAAATGATATCTAAATGAATAAATATTCATTTATCAATAAATAAATAAATAATTCATTAATCGATAAATAAATAATCTCGCTAAATGAATATATTTTTAGTCCCAAAAATATTCATTTATCGAGATTCTACTCTAGTATGAATATTGCTAAATAATGGGAAGAAAATGGACATGCCAAAATCATAAGAAACAAAATGAGAAAACCTTTTAGATGACTGAAACCTTCGTTATATTGTGTATAGCGTATGTATTAACTTTGCTACTTGCAATTCGCAAGTTTGATTTGTAATATTCTCGATGGTCTTTTTATATAATAGAGGATTTTTTACGAATATATTTAATTTGAAATGTGAATATATTTTTTTTGGATTTTAATAATTTAGGTATATTTAATTTAGATTTTACATGATGATTTTAGTCTTTAATCAAAATTTAAAGGAGTTCTTTAAAAATCAAGGGATATTTAATCAAGATACTAAGATATCATTAAAATTCTGATGATATTTAATTAGGATTTTATACAACTCTTTAATTTTTATGATATTTAAAATTCATGCATGTTCTTGGATAATAAAACAAAATATTTTTTATGGTGTTGAGCAATTTATACCGAGTTTCCCAGATTTGTATATAAAAAATATATGACACATTTTAATTTATAGTTTGGTTTAAAATTTGTAGAATAGTATTGGAGAAGAGTTTAGTACGAAGGTTACTGCTTGTTATTACTGGCACATGAATATTTGTAAAAAAAATTGAGAACTCTAACATTTTTCTTTTTTCTTTTTTTATAATTTTTTGTAATTTTTGAAATTCGACCAAGTTTTAGGAGATTTTGTAAGTTATTTCAGAGCCTACTGTATGTGTTCAATTTGGAAATTTCTGTATGTTCAATTTGGAAGCCAAATTAAATTTTAACAATCCAAGAAAAATTTGATCACCCAAATTTTCTTTCTGTTTTTCTTGGAAAATAATTCAATAATAAAAAGCAATACGGTTTCTACACCAATGATCGAGTCGAACAAGAGTAAATTGCAATCGCTTCTCATTAAAAGACAGTTAATCGATATTTTGAATTAAAATTTCATATAATCTTATAAAATCTTATGTTGTTAATAATTCATGATTTGTTTAGAGTTTATAAAAAAGATGGATTTTGATAGATTGTTCATCTTAGATTCGGCCTCCTGTTTATCTTATTTTATAGCTGTGCTTGTTGGAAATTTTATCCAGATATCTACATTTCATAGTAAATATATGTTGGAAATGTGTCCAGTGTCTGTATTTTTGTATTTTTATTTTATTAAGTTCATCCATAATAGGTTGGCTAAGAGCAACTTCAACGTGATGCATCTGTTAGTGGCAACAAATTTTATGTAACAAGTAAGAAAATCTGGTCTCCAACACACAAAGCTGTTATCAATATTTTTAGATAACAAGATACATACCTTCTATATTTGGAGGATATCCAAAAATTTATACATAACATCTAAAAATATCATATCCACTTATATTATGACACATCATCAATTTAGTTTAATCTTATATATATTTATTAATTAAAATAACAATAAAATACTATTTTTGAAATATAGCTAACAATTATAGCTAACACCATTGGAGTACAACTCCTTACAGGTTCGGTAAATTTTACATAACCATTATTTTATATTATTTTAACTAATCATTTCAACTAGTACCGTTGGAGATGCTCTAAGCAGGATCAATATATCAGAAAATTTTTTGGTCCATAAACAAGGCTTGCAATCAGTGGCATAGCCAGAAATTTTAGTCAATGGGATCAAATTTTTTAAGGACAATCACGGGAATAAGATTTTTTTTATGATTATAGACATATTAATGTAAACTTAAATTTTAAATAATAAATTAGCTACTAGCCACAATGGGATGGGATCAAATTAAATTTTATTACTACAAAATTAACTTTTTAGTGGGTCAAGTTGAATTTTTCCATTGAAGATATTTTTGTAAAAAAGTTTTTACATATAAAGATTTTAATTTTTGAAATTTCGGGCCAATACCCCTGCTTGCAACTGGGACAATTTTGTGTTCTTGGTGACTGTCAGCAATAAACTGCCAAGGACATTGGATGTGTAGCTGACCTCAGTGTCACATGCAGCTTTTGTTACCGTTTCAAGGGGAACTCTTAGTAGTGATTTAGGTAGTACTTAGTAGTGATTTTTAAGTGTTTTTTTAAATATAAAGGCTATATATTGTAAATCGAGTAGCACAATATATTTAACTGCCAAGTAAATGAGACTGTCTCAAATGATAATGAGATTGTCTCTTTTGTGTGTGTGTGAGAGTGTCTCAATCAACTAACAGAAGTAAGTAATTGGTTCGGCCACTACCCAATCTATGGCCTACATCCAAGTCCCTATGGCAACTAGCACAGAAATTATATTATTATAACAATAATATAAAGCTTACAGTCTTTCCCGATTACAAGTTTAAAGCCTATTGGAAGAACCCTTCCTTTGACACAACTGTCACCTAGCAAACCTGCTACCTAGCCCACTGGCTACCTTGGCTTATGACTTGCAATCCCTATCTAGTTGCCACAACCCGGCACAAGTATGTATAGAGTGAATGTAATATTACAACTCAAAGAAATAAAACTTCTGTATGCAGTGAATGATCTTGAGAAGCTTTGTGAAAAGTTGAATTGCAGATGCGTTGAGTTGTATCTTCTTCTTGCTGAATGAACGAATATATATAGCACTAGAAGATGTAGCCATTGGTGATTTGAATCCTTGAAATACTAGCTGTTGGAACAAGAATCAATCAAGCATAAATTAGTGATTAGAGAATAATCAATCAGGATCATTAACAACGGCTCTATGAAGATTTGAACCATAATCAAATCAAACGATATCTCTTAAAGATATCCTGAGATAAATATCCTGTAATTTCAGTAGATATGGCAATCAGATTTAGAAACTCAGAATCAAATCTCCATGATTTAATTCGAAGACTTATTAAAAAATGTCATCCTAAAAACCTGGGATTAACATATATGACTAGTGGCGGTCTGCTCATCCTGGAGAGGAAGAATTGTGACCACTTTGTTAATTAAGCAGTTCATGAGTGGTTTAATTTATGATAACAGATTGGTTGCATATGAGAGATTTGAGTCAACAAGAACTCGATCAGACTCAATTTCTTCGAGGAGCTCTGCAAGAGAATTAATCTTGATGAGGCTGTTATTTTTGGTGAACGCATGCTAGCTTCAGGGGTTTGCACAATGAAAGTGGTGCTATTGTCTGTAACTACTTTTTGATGTTTCGAAGAAGCACAATGAATCATGTTACGAATTAAGAAAGAAGCAACATTGAAAGGAATTTGCTTGACAAATAAAGATAGCAAAATTGAATCTTGATAGGTGACCCTATCTCGACCATTTTTGCGCGGTAAAAGATTTGTATGAAAGAACTTGAATAACAAAAGACAAGAAGGAGTAAGAGATGATACCAAGGGTTTGGAGTCAGCCGAGATCGAAGAATCTCCAAGAATGGTTCGAAGCTGCTCTTCATATGAAAGGTCTTCAATCTCTGAGAATGGTTGATGAGAGGTGAAGGGGCAAGGACCACTAGCAGCAACTCCAAGAATGGATCCCATCCAGTCAGCAGTGAGCACAATGGGAACACCCTTAACATTTGAATACACCATTTCGTTATGCCCTTTAGTCAAATTAGAGTAAAAATCACGAACCAGAGAGGGGTAAAACTTCGTTGGAGGCGACAAGAGAGATGCACACTTGAGAGTATCAAACATCTGCACTACACCAATACGTTGAAGTAAGTCACAATCGACCATCCTTTCTTTGAGAATTGGTTTAGCCTTGTTTTTAGAAGATCCTTCAGTAGTCAAGAACTCGGCTTTCAGACTAGGCTCCGGAATGGAAGATTCAGAGTTAGAATGATCTTCAGAAATCCCAGCCTTTAGTCTTTTAGAAGACTCTGACTTAGTAGGAAGCTTGCCGGAGCGAGTAGCAACCGATCGAGATTTTCGTCTTGCCATTAGAGGAGAAAGGGGAAAAACAGAAAGAAAAGAGGAGAGATAATAGACACAAAGTAAGAGGAGAGAAAGTTGTATAGACAATTATAGGGATACGTGCCCGAGAAAGAAGCAATTAAGGGATACATGTGTTAACCATGCAAAAAAGTAACAAAAACTGATGCCCATTACTAACAAATAAAACTACCACATATTTACAATTAAATCAATTTAAATCACTTTAAACAAATTGACATATTCATATACGCACGAATTAAGGTAATTAAATCAAAACATAGAAATACTATTTACCAATCGATCAATTAAAGGGTGCACATACCAAGCTCCCTTCGAAGCATGCAGAACCTGTCTTCAGATAAAGGCTTTGTAAAAATATCAGCTTTTTGATTTTCAGTAGGAATAAATATAAGCTCGATATTACCTTTTGCAACATGATCTCGAATAAAATGATGACGAACATCAATATGTTTAGTACGAGAATGCATGACAGGATTTTTGGAAATATTAATAGCAGAAGTATTATCACAATAAATTGGGATATTTAAAAATTTTATACAAAAATCTTTCAAGGTTTGCTGCATCCAAAGGATTTGTCCACAGCAGCTACCTGCAACAATATATTCTCCTTCTGCTGTCGACATTGCAACGGATGTTTGTTTCTTACTGTGCCAAGCAACTAGACAATCACCTAAAAATTCACATGCTCCACTAGTGCTTTTACGATCGACTTGTGATCCTGCGTAATCAGCATCTGAAAAACCAATTAAATCAAAAGACGGGGAACTGGGATAGAATAGTCCCAAGTCGTCAGTTCCCTTTAAATATTTAAATATTCGCTTTACAGCATTAAGATGGGATTCCTTAGGGGCTGCTTGGAATCGAGCACATAGGCAAACACTGAACATAATATCTGGACGGGAGGCAGTAAGATATAACAAAGAACCAATCATACCTCTATATTTGGTAATATCAACAAATTTACCATTTTCATCCTTAGCGAGTTTGGTGGTGACACTCATTGGAGTTGATTTAGAAGTGACATGTGAAAGCCTATTTGATTTTGATGGTTAATTGTTTACATATATTTTGCTATACTAACATGCTGTAACAGGACATTCAGCAAGCTGTTTCTGGAAATAATGACACAGGAGCTATATGAAATCAGCAAGCTGATTTGACATTCAGCAAGCTGTTTCTGGGAATACAGAAACTTTCAAGAAAGGTCCAGAAATACAAAGAGCTGTTAATTATGTTTATTTGACATTCAGCAAGACGTTTCAGGAAAGTATCAACACAGGAGTTATACGAAATCAGCAAGCTGATTTCAACTTTCAGCAAGCCGTTTCTGGGAATGCAGAAACTATCAAGAACAGTCCAGATATTCACGTGAGCTGCTAGATAGATTAAAATGTAAGGAATCTTACATATATATATTACGTGTCTAATATATACTAAAGAGCTCAGATACATCTCAAAACACTCAAGCATGGAGATACACTAAACAATGTAATTTGACATGTCTCCATCACATTGACTTCACAAAACCCCCCCCACGTTTCTCAGCACCCAACTTAGACTTCTCTGCATGGGAATCATTCTTGAAACACAATCCCACGATTTCAGCTCACCTACTCAGATTTCTTTGAATGAGAATTTCTTCACAGTTGAAAATCAACCAACGGCTCCTTCTTTGAATATCCTAACGTTGGACCTTGATATATATATACACATCTCCTGTATAAACAATATACACACTGAAAAAAACGTATACACACTCTCTTGAATATTCATCAAATCGTTTTATACTTCCAATCACCTCAAAACAGTTGTTTAAACATTGCCATATTCACAAACAACACACACACAAGCTCTAAGATATATTACACGTTATATATATATATATAAGAGTCTATATCTTTGAGTTGTAATTTCAATCCTTCTCATTTGTATTGTTCTTATTGTAAAAGCATAGTTGCTGGGCAGTGGCTTGTGGAACAAGGGTTTGGTAAACACGAAGCTAGAAAAGATTGTACTACGGGGAGTGGTATAGTTCTTAGAGAGCAGGTTTAGAAACGGGGATTTCAGCAAGCCATTTTGACAGTAGCTAGGGAAAAAGGGAGATATATTATTGAATCTTGTAATCGGGTTTATAGTGATTAATAATATATTCTCTTACCGTGTTTGGTAAGGGACTAGGACGTAGACCATAGAGATTAGGGGTCGAACCTAGCTAAAATCTTGTGTGTCAAGTTTTTCTATTCAGTTCAGTTTATTTCTGCATTGCATTAGTTAATATCAGCAAGCTGAAACATTCTGGTATAATTATTTCAGCAAGCTGATATTTTTCTGGAAGAATTTCGTAAAAATAAAAATAGACTATAGTTAACCTAATACACCTATTCACCCCCCCTCTAGGTGCATACTTTCATTTGGTATCAGAGCCAGGCTATACTAATCATTTCTGTAACAGGAAAAGTATCGATCTAAATGGCTGACCATTATCCGCTTGGAAACTCAGACTCTAGGGCACCTCTTCTTCTAGGTACTGAAAACTACAACTGGTGGAAAAGTCGAATGGAGAATCATCTGGCCAGAGAACCACTGGAATGGAGAGTTGTAAGCAAAGGACCATACGACTTCAAAGATGACAAAAGCATTTCAAAGGATATTGATGATCTCACTGATGCTGAAATAAAGAAAATAAGCTACAACAACCGTGCAAAGAATACTATCTTAAATGGCCTTTGTCCAGCTGAAAGTGACAAAGTTTCATCATGCAAAACGGCTAAAGAAATGTGGGACACCTTGGAATCGTATCATGAAGGCTCTAAGGGAGTGAAGAAAGTGAAGCTTGGTACTCTAGTAAGAGAACTAAACGGTTTCACAATCAATGAGAATGAAACCATTAAAGAAGCTCAAGCTAGGTTTCAAACAACTTTAAACAGTCTTCAAGTGCTTGGCAAAAAGATACCCCAAGAAGAAATCAATATGATCATCTTAGGATCCGTCCCATGGAGCTTCGCCCCTAAAGTTACGGCGTTGGAATCTCATCCCCAAATTGACACTATGGATAGCTTGGCTCTATTCTCTGAGTTAGAGCAGTTTGAGTCAAAAATCAGGGCTAACACATCAAGGATGACTCAAGTTCCAGCAGCCAAAATGAAGAATCTAGCTTTACATTCGGATAACAGCAAGCTGGAAAATAACAGCAAGCTGAAAGATGAAGAAGATTCAGATTCTGATGAAGAAATTGCACTCCTCACAAGAAAACTCCAGAAGATAATTCAAAAGAGAAACTTCAAGAAGAGAGGCATGTATTCAGAAGCTAAGAAGGAAACAAATGATGAAGGCTGTTTTGAATGCGGAAAGAAAGGCCACTTTAAAAGAGATTGCTTCAAACTCAAAAATAAAACAAAACAGCAAGATGACTTCAAAAACAGGAAGAAAGGGAAAGCATTCCTAACATGGAGTGATGATGATGAGGAATCCAATGACGACGATGAGATAGTGAATCTTGCTCTCGTAGGTCTTGATGAAGAAAATAGTGAGGTAAACTCGTCTAACTCTTCTTTTGATTCCCCTATAGAATATGTAGTAGATAGCATAACCATGCAGGATACAAATAGCAATTCTATGGATGATACCGTGGAACTAAGAGAAGAAATCAGCAAGCTGAAAAAGAAGATTGGCTACCTAAGAGAGATCATTTCTGACTTGACGGATGAATGAGATCACGTTAAGAATCATAATGAAGTTACTGATCTAAAAGCTAAGCTTGTTCAAGTCGAAGAGTTCAATAAAGTATTGCTGAAGAGAAATGACACCATGCTGAAAGAATTCAGCGTGCTGAATGCTAAACTCACAGCAAAAGATATACAAATTGAGTCACTACAAAAGCATTCAACCTCCAAAGAAGAAGAGGCTAAGCAGACACAACAATCTGACAAGATACAGAAATTAGAAGAAGAATTAAAGGGTTGTCAAGAAGGAATGGGAAAATTTGTCCAAGGCGAAGAAATCCTAAAAACAATTATGAAGCAAACAAGATCATCATTGAGTAAAGAAGGACTTGGATTTATTTCAACACAGAAGAAAAAGAAGTTGAAATACGAAGGCAAAGATGGAGCTCCATATGAATATGCCATGCCTTGGAAAATCTGCCCAAACTGTGGAAAGAAGGGACACCTACCAAAGTACTGCAAAACAGAATCAGCTTGCCGATATCATTCTGGCAGAACTAAGGAAACCAGAAAAACAGCATAAAAAATGATCCAAATGTGGATCAAGAAAACTGACTTGAATGTTTTATATATTCCTAATGCTAACCATGTTGGACCCAACATAACATGGGTACCAAAAGGTTGAGTTTTGTTTTTAT
The DNA here is from genome assembly GCA_037693485.1 of Kitagawia praeruptora. Lineage (NCBI taxonomy): Eukaryota > Viridiplantae > Streptophyta > Magnoliopsida > Apiales > Apiaceae > Kitagawia > Kitagawia praeruptora. Next base: position 130,395,118 of record CM075354.1, read on the forward strand.
GTTTGTTTTGTAGATGTGTCTTACCACCAAATTAAAGTCTAGACAATGGATCTTGGATAGTGGTTGCACTAGACACATGAGTGGAGATAAAACTCTATTCAAAAGTCTCAAGTTGAAAAAGGGTGGGAGAGTAACAATTGGAAATAGCAAAACCCTTCAGATTCTTGGCAAAGGCTCAATTGGTAACGATTTTATATCAATTGATAAGGTACAATATGTTCAAGGTCTTTCATATAACTTACTTAGTATTAGTCAGTTGTATGATGATGGTCATTTAGTTAACTTTGGTCTTGATAAATGTATTGTTACTATTGGCACTAACAAAGTCCCCCTAGTTGCTAGAAGGGAAGGAAATATATATATATTAGATTTTGATTCTCAGAAAACAGCATGCTGTTTAGCTGTTATGGACTCAACCCCCGAGATTTGGCATAGAAGGCTTGGTCACGTTAACATGGAACAAATCAGCAAGCTGTCTTCGCAAAAGCTTGTTAGAGGATTGCCGAAACTCAAGTATATCAAGATGGAAACTTGTGGAGCATGTCAACTAGGCAAGCAAATTAGAACTCCACATAAGTCAAAAACTATGGTATCAACTTCTAAACCCCTAGAACTTTTGCATTTAGATTTATTTGGTCCGGAAGCATACAAAAGTTTGGGAGGTAAACAATATTGTTTTGTTATAGTAGATGATTATTCTAGATATACATGGACTTTATTTCTGCAAACTAAAGATTGTGCTTTCAGAGAATTTGAGTCTTTGATAAAACGTCTTGAGAAAAAGCTCAATACAAATCTTATAAGAATAAGAAGTGATCGAGGTGGAGAATTCCAAAAGGATTTTGTTTCGTATTGTGAAGAAAGAGGTATCACTCATGAATTCTCAGCTCCAAGAACTCCTCAACAAAATGGAGTAGTTGAAAGAAAGAATCGATCTCTGCAAGAAACAGCAAGAACTTTATTACAAGAGAGCAAGCTACCAAGAAGTTTCTGGGCAGAAGCAGTAAATTCAGCAAGCTATATTCTCAATAGAGTCTTGATAAGGCCTATTCTCAACAAGACTCCATACGAACTGTTAAGGAATAAAACTCCAAACATTGGCTACTTCAAGGTCTTTGGATCAAGGTGTTTTGTACTTAAAACAATCGACAAGGATGGTAAATTCGATGCTAAATCCTACGAGGCAATATTTCTTGGTTATTCATTAACTAGTAGAGCTTATAGAGTTTATAATTTATCTAAATTAACTGTTGAAGAATCTATTGATGTTTCATTTCGAGAATCTAAGCTTGATCTACCAGAAAATGAGGAAGATTTTGCAGGAACAAGAGATAATGACGAGCTGATATCTCCAGAAACTCAACAGACTGTAAATCAGCAAGCTGAACCTTCAAAACAGCAAGCTGAAACCTCTACTGCAGTTAAAGAAATGCAGGAATATGAAGAGATAATACCACATTCATTGCCTACAGCACCAAGGACAGTCAAGGATCATCCTCCAGAGCTAATCATTGGCAACAAAACTGATGGAATCAAGACAAGAAGGGCTCAAGCAAATATATGTGGATATGCGGCTTTCGTAGCTCAAGAAGAACCAAAGAACATAACCGAAGCACTTCAAGATGAAAATTGGATTGTGGAAATGCAAGAAGAACTCAACCAATTTGAAAGATGTGATGTTTGGGAACTTGTAGAACCACCAAAGGATGTATCAATCATTGGCACTAAATGGGTTTTTAAGAACAAAGTTGATGAGTTTGGTACAATCATTCGAAATAAGGCAAGACTTGTAGCTCAAGGTTACAACCAACAAGAAGGGATTGACTTCGATGAAACCTATGCTCCTGTAGCAAGGTTGGAATCAATTAGAATGTTGTTATCATTTGCATGCTTCAAGAAAATAAAGCTTTATCAAATGGACGTCAAGAGCGCATTCCTAAATGGGGTGCTAAAAGAAGAAGTATACGTCAAACAACCTCCTGGATTCGAAAGTCAGGAGTTTCCAAACCATGTTTACAAGCTGAAAAAAGCTTGGAATGAACTACGGCAAGCTCCTAGATCATGGTATGAAAGATTAAGTGAATTCTTAATCGAACATGGCTTCACTCGAGGTAATATTGATCCTACTTTGTTTACCATGCATAAAGGTAAAGATTTATTAGTTATTCAAGTCTATGTAGATGATATTATCTTTGGATCAACTAATAATTCTATGTGCAAGTGGTTTTCGAAATGCATGCATAATGAATTTGACATGAGCATGATGGGTGAGCTAAATTACTTCTTGGGTCTTCAAATCAAACAAACCTCTGCTGGAATTTATGTTCATCAGACCAAATATGTCAAGAATCTACTCACTAAATTTGGTTTTGAGAACTTAAAGGCAAAATCAACACCAATGACTCCAATCAGCAAGCTGAATTCTGATGAAACAGGTATTAGTGTTGATATTCGAAAATACAGAGGTATGATTGGTAGTTTACTATACCTTACTGCATCTAGACCTGATATTATGTATAGTGTATGTGTGTGTGCTCGTTTTCAAGCTAATCCCAAAGAATCTCACTTAAATGCTATTAAACGAATATTCAAATATTTAAGTGGTACTCAAAATCTTGGATTATTTTATCCTATTACAAATACATTTGATCTTGTGGGATATAGTGATGCAGATTATGCAGGTAGTCAAACTGATCGTAAAAGCACAAGTGGTGTCGGAACTTTTTTAGGTCAAAGCTTAGTCTCTTGGCAAAGCAAGAAGCAAACCTCTGTTGCTCTCTCTACTGCAGAAGGAGAATATTTGGCTGCGGGTAGTTGTTGCACTCAACTACTTTGGATGAGGCAAACATTAAGAGATTATGGAATCAAATGTGGCAAAACTCCAATTCGTTGTGATAGTACAAGTGCCATCAACATATCAAAGAATCCAGTAAATCACTCGAGAACAAAGCACATCGATGTCCGTCATCATTTCCTAAGAGATAATGTTGCTAAGGGAAATGTTGAACTTATCTTTGTGCCAACCGAATATCAGCTCGCTGATATATTCACTAAGCCTCTTGCAGAAGAAAGATTTATTGTTCTAAGAAGAGAATTAGGCATGTGTGAAGTGGAAACAGCAAGCTGAATTGGAAAACGGCAAGCTGAAATGGGTAACATCGATTTTTGTTGCTCTAATATGTTTCGTGCCTTCCAGTTAAATGCAACCTATTTGTTTATTTGCTGTATTCTACCAATGTGATTATGTGTTCACCACTTTGTTTTTATTGCACTTATGCCATTATTTACTCCTTTTTAATGATTAAGGGGGAGAAAACTTTTGGGAACTTTTGGGGTTAAGTTAATTTCTGGGTTAAAATGTTGTTGATTAAGTGAAGTGTTGTTGGATTGCTCAAATATGCCATGTCTATATGAATGTTTTTAGATGCATGAACTTAGGGGGAGAAAACTATTTTCTCTTATTTATAATGTCTATACAGGGAAGCATATGTTGAGGGGGAGAAATTCCCTCCCAAAAATATATGTTGTTAATCATCAAAAAGGGGGAGATTGAAAGCCTATTTGATTTTGATGGTTAATTGTTTACATATATTTTGCTATACTAACATGCTGTAACAGGACATTCAGCAAGCTGTTTCTGGAAATAATGACACATGAGCTATATGAAATCAGCAAGCTGATTTGACATTCAGCAAGCTGTTTCTGGGAATACAGAAACTTTCAAGAAAGGTCCAGAAATACAAAGAGCTGTTAATTATGTTTATTTGACATTCAGCAAGACGTTTCAGGAAAGTATCAACACAGGAGTTATACGAAATCAGCAAGCTGATTTCAACTTTCAGCAAGCCGTTTCTGGGAATGCAGAAACTATCAAGAACAGTCCAGATATTCACGTGAGCTGCTAGATAGATTAAAATGTAAGGAATCTTACATATATATATTACGTGTCTAATATATACTAAAGAGCTCAGATACATCTCAAAACACTCAAGCATGGAGATACACTAAACAATGTAATTTGACATGTCTCCATCACATTGACTTCACAAAACCCCCCCCACGTTTCTCAGCACCCAACTTAGACTTCTCTGCATGGGAATCATTCTTGAAACACAATCCCACGATTTCAGCTCACCTACTCAGATTTCTTTGAATGAGAATTTCTTCACAGTTGAAAATCAACCAACGGCTCCTTCTTTGAATATCCTAACGTTGGACCTTGATATATATATATACACATCTCCTGTATAAACAATATACACACTGAAAAAAACGTATACACACTCTCTTGAATATTCATCAAATCGTTTTATACTTCCAATCACCTCAAAACAGTTGTTTAAACATTGCCATATTCACAAACAACACACACACAAGCTCTAAGATATATTACACGTTATATATATATATATAAGAGTCTATATCTTTGAGTTGTAATTTCAATCCTTCTCATTTGTATTGTTCTTATTGTAAAAGCATAGTTGCTGGGCAGTGGATTGTGGAACAAGGGTTTGGTAAACACGAAGCTAGAAAAGATTGTACTACGGGGAGTGGTATAGTTCTTAGAGAGCAGGTTTAGAAACGGGGATTTCAGCAAGCCATTTTGACAGTAGCTAGGGAAAAAGGGAGATATATTATTGAATCTTGTAATCGGGTTTATAGTGATTAATAATATATTCTCTTACCGTGTTTGGTAAGGGACTAGGACGTAGACCATAGAGATTAGGGGTCGAACCTAGCTAAAATCTTGTGTGTCAAGTTTTTCTATTCTGTTCAGTTTATTTCTGCATTGCATTAGTTAATATCAGCAAGCTGAAACATTCTGGTATAATTATTTCAGCAAGCTGATATTTTTCTGGAAGAATTTCGTAAAAATAAAAATAGACTATAGTTAACCTAATACACCTATTCACCCCCCCTCTAGGTGCATACTTTCAACATGCTCTAAATCAAACCTTTTGAGTAGATCCTTAATATACTTACTCTGATGAATAAAGATACCTGCATTAGTCTGGTTAATTTACAGTCCAAGAAAGAATTGTAATTCTCCCATAAGACTCATGTCGAACTCCTTATGCATACAGTCTGAAAACCATTTGCATAAGGCCTCATCTGAAGCTCCAAATACAATATCATCAATGTATACTTGAACCAATAAAAAGTTATTTTTCTTATGAAATATGAAGAGAGTAGGATCGAGTGTACCACGAGTAAAACCTGAGTCAACAAGGAATGTACTGAGTCAATCATACCAACACCTGGGAGACTGTCTAAGACCATAGACAGACTTCTTGAGTTTATATACGAAGTGTGGATACTTCTCATGAATGAAACCTGGAGGCTGCTTTACATAGACTTCTTCCTGCAAATATCTATTTAAGAATGCACTTTTGACGTCCATCTAGTAAAGCTTCAAGTTCATGTATGCTGCAAATGCCATAAGAATACGTATAGCTTCTAGACGAGCTACTGGAGCATAGGTCTCGTCGTAGTCTATACCCTCCTGTTGATTATAGTCTTGAGCCACGAGACGAGCTTTATTTCTGATAATGTTTCCGTCTTCATCCTTTTTATTCTTGAATACCCAGCGAGTACCAATGACTGTGACATCTTTTGGAGGTGGAACCAGTTCCAACACATCACAACGTTCGAATTGGTTAAGTTCCTCTTGCATTGCTATTGGCCATTGTTCGTTCTCCACTGCTTCTTGAGCATTTTTGGGCTCGAATTCAGCTACAAATGCATAGAATGCACAAAAGTTTCTAACTTTGCTACGAGTAGTGATTCCTTGATTTAAATCTGAAAGAAGATTGTCTGGAGGATGATTCTTCACAACTCTGGATGATTTAGGAAGATTCAATCGACTTATTTCTTCTTCATTTGTATTTTCTGATTGATAAGGAATTTCTGAGGAGTTTCTTTCAGTTCCAGAAGATTGATTGTCAGATGCTTCAGAAAACTGTGGAGATGATTGATAGAAAGTAGACTTCCTTTGAGGTGTCTCCTGTTCTGTTGAAGAATGAGGCAGTTCTTTTTCAAATTGAGACTGACCCTTTTCAGATTGGGACTGTCTCTTTCCGGATTGAGACTGATCCTTTTGAACATGAGAATCATCATCTGCAGAAGCTTCCTATCCTTTGGCTAGATCAAGATTAGACTCATTGAAAGTAATTGTTAGTTACAGAGGCATGCCTGTACACATCTAATAACAAGCCTAATTGTTTGTAATGCTTTGCATTACTTACATGACCTCTTAACTGAGGGAACCTCTAGTTGTAGAGTTTCTGTTTGTATTGTACTTGTAGTAGGCATCAAATCCTAGTTTTGTAACTGTACTTATAGAGTCTAGAATAATGCTTGAAAGAAGTTCCAAGGTTCATGCCTCAAGCAAGGAGTTAAAGACTGTCAAATAATCACAGTTGGGATTTGAAGAAATGAAGAATTTACCTAAGTACCAATTCGAGAAGTATATTTGTCTGTTCGAGAAGTCCAGCATTCGAGAAGTCAGGGATTCGATATCTCAAGACACTATTCGATATTTCTGAATACACTGTTCGATATCTCATTCGATATCTCAGGGATTCGATATGTCTATGTACTCTATTCGAGAACTCAGGAAGTCAACAAGCCAAAGTGGTATTCGAGTTCTCAAGGAGTCAACAAGTCAAAGTTCCATTCGATATCTCAAGGACTCAGAAAGCTATTCGATATCTCGAGGATTCGATAAGTCAAATGTTCTATTCGACAACTCAAGGAATCCTGATGGAAAAGAACTATTCGAGAAGTGGTTCGATATGTTAATATAACAGTGTTCGAGAACTCAGAGTTATCGATCAAGTCAATTCCAGTTCTCAAATCACTTACTTAGTCACTTCTCGAATACATTCTTGGAGACAAAATACTGAAGAAATTGTACAAGTCAGAAACCTGCAACAAGCCAATGCACTTTATGGACCACAATCTGTAACGTGCTCTAGAAAGCCTACAAGGAAGCTTGGAGAGATATAGAAGAGACAAGGAGCTAAAGAAGTGGATCTGAACAGGCTTTGCAAAGTCAAATCTGTAATCGTTTGGACACTTACTCAAAAAGGATAGACAGACTAGAAAGTAATTTGTTTAGCTACCTTATTTGTAGTAAGTAGGTTGTATCCATGTTCTATAAGGATACAGCCTCACTTCCTTAGTCAGGAGTGGGGGAACTTTGTGAGTCAAGTTTTTCATATACTGTAAGCTATATCTCTCTGAGAAAAATGAAGCTGAGAATACTATCATTTGTATTCATAGATTGTAGCAACCTTTATCTAATAATACATTAGATTAAAGTGATATTGTGTTCTATGTTGTTCTTTATCCGCACCTACATCTCTGCACACACAACACTTGTTTGCTACACAGACTCAAGGAAAGAAAAGTTCAAGAATCCATTCACCCCCCCTCTGTATTCTTTCTTTGTGTTCAATACTCAACAAGTGGTATCAGAGCGGGCTGTTTATTCAAAAACAGAAAAACGATCATGAGTTCGAATACACCAAAGACTACAGGAACGGTGAAGGTCCCTAAGTTTGACAAAGAAAACTTCAACCTCTGGAAGATAAAGATGATGTTGTTCATTAAAGCCTCTCATCCCTTGTATCCTGAGATTCTCAAGAATGGTCCTTTTGTTCCACAACAAGAGATACCAGAAAAGACTGTTGGAACCACAACTATCCCAAGATCTTATGAGGCCAAAGATCCATCAAAATGGACAGAATCAGAAAGGGAGAAGGTTGCTCTTGACAGCCACCTCATGTTGCTTATCATTGATTCCATGGACATGTCAATGTTTGCAAACATTGCATCATGTACGTCTGCCAAAGAAATGTGGGATCACATTGAGGTGTTGTGTGAAGGAACTGATGAGGTTAAGGAAAACAAGAAACAGATACTGGTCACACAGTATGAAGCTTTCATGGCACAGCCCAAGGAAAGCATTACTGAAATGTTTGAAAGGTTTCACAAGCTAGTTACTGAGTTGCAGATGAATGGCAAGGTTTACAGCACCAAGGAGTTAAATATGAAATTTCTGTTATCTTCACCAAATCATCTAGAGCAAAGAGTCATTTCTCTAAGGGAGAGAGATTTGAACAAAGTCACCTATGATGTGCTCTATGGAGTCCTAAAGACTCATGAACTTGAGTTGCTTCAGAAAAGGGCTATCCAAGCCAACCAAGGTAGAATGATAAACACATCATGTGCCTTGATTGTCAACAAATCTATTCTGGACCTAGAAGCATCTACAAGCCAGCTAAGGATAGAGGAGGTAGCAGATGATGAAAAAACTGAAGCTGGGGTGAGTGAACCTGTTGAGGAAAAGGAGGAAGAAGAAGAGTTTTACACTCTGGAAGAACTTGATGGGATGGAAAATACTTCATATGCTTTCATGGCCAGAAAATTTCCAATCATCAGATTTAAAAGAAATCAACCCTTCAAACCCAAAACTCAAAACCATTCAGTCAACAAGAACAAGGCACCTGTGAAACCAAACAGAAATAAATTCAAAACCAGTTATGTGGATAGGTCATCTGTAAGGTGCTATAGATGCAATGACCTAGGGCATTTTGCCAGTGAATGCAAGAAGCCTAAAAAGAAGGATAGAGATTATCTTGAGCTCGAAGCTAAGTATGAGGCCCTTCTGAAAAAGCAGACACAAGGTAAGGCCTACATAGCTGAAGGGAAGTGTTGGGATGATTCTGAGAGTGATGGAGAGGAACAAGAATTCTGCAATTATGCCTTGATGGCCAACTCCAAGGATGACCCATCTCCATCTGATTCTCAGGTACCATCTCTCACTACTATAGACATGTCTGTTTCTGAGTATAAATGCATGATCGAACAACTATCTGTTGAAATGTTTAATATTCATACTAGTATGACTGCTGCTAATGAGGAGATTGCTAAACTGTCTACTAGAAATGAAATATTAACCAAAAAGAATGAGGAACTTGAGCTAACTGCTATGCAAGTAGAAAACCTTAAGAAAGAAGTTGAATATTTGCAGAACAAGGTTTTATGTGCTAGTCAAGTAGAGAAGGCTCTTAGGGATGAATTAGCTGAAAATGAATTCAAACTGAAAACTTTCAAGAAATCATCTGGTCTAGTGCAATCCTACTGTGAGAAAATTGAAGCTAAACCCAAAGCAGCTATTGGACTTGACTATGACTCTCTCAAACAGAGGAAAGGCTATGCTGTCATTGAAGAGGACATAGCTGTTCATGAGAAAGTGCCTCACATATTGACAAAAGACTAAAAATCCAATTTTTAAGGAATCAACATTTGAAATTGATGAGGATGCCTTACTCATCAAACAAATGTTGAATGATGAGGATGTGGCACAATCTAGTGAACAACAAGCATCCTCCAAGAGTGAGAGTGTCAATTCAAAGACCAAGGAACCAGTAGTTGATAGGCCAAGACCTAAGAAGTTTGTTAAGTTTGTTTCAGCTGGGAAGAGTGAATCAGAAAAGAAAGTGACTGATGTGGTGAAAATGTGACAATTAAAATCGCAAGCGCACGATCTCGTTTTAGTATTTTAAGATTCGTTCCACAGAGACTATCATTTTCGCAATTCCTTAATTTTTAACTTAGGCGAATTAGAACAAAATGGATTTTTGTGAAAAGTTGATTTTAACCAATTATATTAGCTACAACTTATAATTTAACGTACCTTAATTTAACAGAAACTGACTAAAAATGAGTATCAAACTCTACAACTAATAAATCAACAGAAGCTAGAATGATTAATATAAAATTAAACAAACTTTGGCTGACAGAACAAAACACGGGCCTGCACAAGTGTAAACATTTCAAATAAGCTAAATTAAACTACAAAACGAAAGCATGAAATAAGACAATTAGTGACAAGAATTAAAACAATAATTTAATGCTATGTAATAAATTACTAGATGTCAAGATTGATTAATACTGAAGTTAAATGTAAATAGCAAACGGGTGGAAGAAAATAAACTTGGGCTGAGAATCTAAAGACATGGGCTTCTAAAATTAACATGGGCCAGCATTGGTACTAACGGACCAAATTAACAAAAGTAAAACATAAGAAAAATAAGTTTGGGCAAGAGTCATAATTGGACCAGGAAACAGGGGAGTAGAAGTCACAGAATAAATAAGAAAAAGAGCTGGGTTATGGTTCTGTGATTTAACAAAAACAGGGAATAAACTGAGGTCTTTGAATAAAAACAGGGGAGAGAGGGGTAGTGTATATCGAAGAACATAAGAGAGGGAGAGAGATCTGTTAAGTCGCTCGAAGAAGGGGATTGGGGTTTGAGCGTATGCAGGGAGAGGGGTTTTACTCTGCAGCGAGAGACATAGAAAAGGAAGACCGGTGCTGGGTTTTAAAACGAAAAACAAAACAGGGGAAATGATTCTTTCTGCTGAAACGTAAAATAAAAACAGAGCACAGGCTTCGAATTAACACTAAAATGGCAGGTAAATAAAATGCTGAAATTAATAAAACTAATTTTTTTTTATAATTATACTAACACATAAATTATGGAAAATTCAGATCTGTACTTAACAATAATAAAACCCACAATAAAATGGAAATTTAATGGGGCGAAATTACAAATATTAACTAAGAACAAGAATTTAAAGATCGTTAATTTCAACCCCAAGTGGTTAGCTTTCGCTACTTTATCCAATAATCGGATTTACGAAAATAACGAAAATGAAGCTTGAATTAAAATGAAAAGAGTGTTTACAAAGAACAATTTCAAAAATGAAGATGGAGGCTACAACTAAATTTTAGGGTAAACTAACTTAAAACTAATGTGTAGGTTAAGGGTGTAAGATGTGGTTATTTATAGGTGAGGATTAGGGTTTTGGGGGGTGTGTGTGCAATTTCCTTAATTGCACCAAAATCCTTGCTCTTTTTCCTTCTTCCATGCTGGTCCTTTTTCTTTCTCTTTTGCCCTTTCCTTACACTTTATTTCTATATTTTGCCATTTCTTCACTTTTCTCGAATTTCCTGAAATGGAACAAAATAATTTATTAAAATACGAGTTCAAACAATAAATAGGCAATAAAAATATGCAAAATTATGCACTTATCAGTGACTAAGAAGAAACAGAACAAAAATGGCAAGTTAGGGATTAACAAGGATAACAACTATGCTTATATGCCTAATGCCCCTAGGAAAACTTGTCAGAACTGTTTCAATACCAATCATTTAACTCATGCATGCAAGAAACCTGTTGGTAGTGTGCCTAAACCTTTCTATGATTGTTCTGTGTCTCTAAGACATAGAGATGCACCTTTTTGTGATAAATTTGACTGTATGCCATGCAATATGAATGTTATGACTAGTTGTTTTAATTTAAGAAGGCAATTCATTGATGGTTGTATCAGTCACAATTCTCACACACACTACACAAGGTCAAAGTCTTCAAGTCCTCCTAAAGCTAGGAAGGTACCTCTGTCACCTAAGTCTGAAACTTCAGGTTCTAAGACTTCTAACAATGACAAGAAGACTGACACTAAGAAAGTTGACAAGCATGTTGTTTATGATAAAACTGTCTCTAAGTCACATGGACCCAAACTTGTTTGGGTACCAAAGGAAAAGTAATACCTTTGTGTCTACAGGGCAAAGAAAGTGAAAAGAAGGTCATGTGGATTTTGGACAGTGGATGCTCAAATCATATGACTGGTGATATGGCCCTGCTATCACAGTATGAGGAAAAGGCTGGCCCAATGGTTGCTTTTGGAGATGACAGCATGGGTAACACATTGGGATATGGCAAGTTGAAAGTTGGTAATGTCATCATTGAAGATGTAGCACTAGTCAAGGGGCTCAAGCATAATCTGCTAAGTGTTGGTCAGTTTACTGATAGAGGATTCAAAGTGAATTTTGACAAAGATGAATGTTTGATCACCCACAAAAAGACTGGTGATTTTGCTCTATCTGGAGTGAGGAAGGGAAGCCTGTTTGTAGCCAATATGGACTCTGCAAACAAGGACAAAATTTGTTGCTTTTACTCAAAAGCATCAAATGAAGATTGTTGGCTGTGGCACAAGAAACTATCACACCTGAACTTCAAGGCCATTAATTCTCTAGTCAAAAGAGAGTTAGTGAGAGGCATGCCCACACTTGAATTCTGCCAAGAAGGAGTGTGTGAGGCTTGTCAAAAAGGAAAAATGAAAAAATCAAGCCACAAGTCAAAGACAGTGACATCAATAACCAAGCCCTTACAACTCATTCATATGGATTTGTTTGGGCCTGTCAACATTATGTCACTTGGAAGAAAGAAGTATGCCCTGGTAATGGTTGATGATTTTTCAAGGTATACATGGGTAGAATTTCTGGCATCAAAAGATGAGGCTCCACAAGTAATTATTGAGCATATAAAGAAAGTTGACAAGGAAGCAAAGGCAAACAATGCAAGTGTGATTGCACTGAGAAGTGATAATGGAACAGAGTTCAGAAATGCCATACTTGAAGCATTCTGTAAAGAGAATGGTATTTCTCAGCAATTCTCAGCTCCAAGGACTCCACAACAAAATGGAGTTGTTGAGAGAAAGAATAGAACTCTAATTGAGGCTGCTAGAACAATGTTACTTGATGCAAAAATGCCTACATGTTTTTGGGCTGAGGCTGTGAGTACTGCATGCTATATTCAGAACAGAACCCTCATCAACAAAAACACTGGAAAGACACCTTACAACTTGATGACTGGAAAGAAGCCTACTCTAAAGTATGTTCATACTTTTGGAAGCAAATGCTTTGTACTGAAGGATAATTCTGAATATGTTGGAAAATTTGATGCAAAAGCATTTGAAGGAATTTTTCTTGGCTACTCTATGGAAAGAATTGCATACAAGGTTTATGTCATCAGTCAAAAGAAAGTTATGGAAAGCACAGATATAACATTTGATGACAGCAAACTACCTGGACTAGAAGAAGCCAATGATGAAGACAAAGATCCATTGAGGTTTGATAATCTAGATGATTCTGATGAAGAGATTGAAACTGGAGTTGAAACTCAAGTTCAACAAACTCAAGTGAATAATGATACAAGAGAAGAATTTGTGCCAATCGATAGTGGAGAAACAAGCATCCAAGACACACCTGTGAGTAATGGCAACTTCACAGGGGGAGGAAATGAGAATGACCATGATGTGGATGATGAAGCAACATCAAGAATGAGAAGTCAGGCTGAACACTCGAGGAAATGGGATAGATCACACACTGCAGAGCAAATCATTGGAGATCCTAATGCAGGAGTAAGGACTAGGAGAGCAACTCAAAATGAGTGCCTCTATGGATGTTTTCTATCACAAGTTGAGCCTAAGAAACTTGATGATGCACTGTTGGATCCAGATTGGATTATTGCTATGCAAGAGGAGCTGAATCAATTTGAAAGGAACAAAGTATGGGAACTTGTGCCTGCACCAAAGAATAGAACCATTGTTGGAACAAAATGGGTTCTGAAGAATAAGATGGATGAAGATGGTGTAATAATAAGAAACAAAGCAAGGCTGGTTGCAAAAGGATACTCTCAACAGGAAGGTATTGATTATGATGAGACATTTGCCCCTGTTGCTAGATTGGAAGCCATCAGAATATTCTTGGCATTTGCTGCTCATTCAAACTTTAAAGTTTATCAAATGGACGTCAAGAGTGCATTTCTAAATGGAGAGTTGGAAGAAGAGGTTTATGTGCAACAACCACCTGGCTTTGAGGATCCACATTTCCCAGAATTTGTCTACAGATTGCTTAAGGCATTGTATGGACTTAAGCAGGCTCCAAGAGCATGGTATGATACCTTATCACAATTTCTTCTTGAAAATCAATTCACTAGAGGCACATTGGACAAGACACTGTTTTACAAGAAGCATGGTGATGATATTATCCTAGTCCAAATTTATGTGGATGATATCATTTTTGGGTCTACAAATGAGAAGCTATGTGAGAAATTCTCCAAACTCATGCAGAGCAGATATGAGATGAGTATGATGGGAGAGTTGACATTCTTTCTTGGGTTGCAATTCAGTCAAAGGAAGGATGGTATCTTCATCAGTCAGACCAAGTACATCAAGGATCTATTGAAGAAGTTTGACTTGGAAGATTGCTCACCTGCAAAGACACCCATGGCCACTGCAACTAAGTTGGATGAAGATGCTAAAGGCAAGAAAGTAGATATCTCAGTCTACAGAGGCATGGTTGGTTCTCTACTCTACCTCACTGCAAGTAGGCCAGACATCATGTTTGCTACATGTCTATGTGCTAGATTTCAATCAAATCCAAAGGAATCACATTTGATTGCAATAAAAAGGATCTTTAGATATCTGAAGGGCACTCCAAACTTGGGTTTATGGTATCCTAAGGACACGGGGTTCAATCTGGTTGGTTATTCTGATGCTGATTATGCTGGATGCAGAGTGGATAGGAAAAGCACCTCAGGAAGCTGCCAGTTTCTTGGACAAAGGTTAGTTTCTTGGTATAGCAAGAAGCAACAATCTGTGTCAACTTCTACAGCTGAGGCTGAATACATAGCTGCTGGAAGTTGCTGTGCTCAAGTGCTTTGGATTAGAAATCAACTTAGAGATTATGGACTTGTGTTGGAAAGAATTCCAATCATGTGTGACAACACAAGTGCAATCTCTATAGTTGCCAATCCTATCAATCATTCTAGAACAAAGCACATTGACATCAGATATCATTTCATAAGAGAACATGCAACTAATGGAACCATTGAGTTGCATTATGTCTCTACAGATAAACAACTAGCTGATATATTCACTAAGCCATTAGATGAAGCCACCTTCACAAGGTTGGTAAGTGAGATTGGAATGCTGAATTCTTCAGATTCTGGCTAAGTGAATACAGCATCTAGATTGTTGCAGCAGTAAACACTTACTTTATCTAAATTCTCAATATTTTTGGAGTAAGTGTTGGATGAAATATGATTTATAAATATTTCAAATCTGTTGCATATGTTGAAAATCATATTTTTATTAACTTAAAATTTCTATGAAATTTTGAGAAAATCACTATTTAATTTGCTAGGATATTCTTCAATGAATATGGCTGGTAAATTTTAAAAGATAGTGAAAATCAAATTTTTATGAGTGATGGGTATAGTTCGATAAGTCAAACTTCTCGAATGATTCACTATTCGACATCTCTAACAAGTCTCATTAGAGTACTCTTGAGTTCTCGAATAGAGTCTTTCTGAGATATCGAATAGAGGTATTCTTGACTTCTCGAATATGGTAACTGAGTTCTCGAATGACTGAGTTCTCGAACACTATATTTGAGTTCTCGAATCATTTGAAAAGGCTGAATTCTCGCTGAATTTTAACCGATTTTGGACTCTTGTCTAAAAGTTTAATTCACTCATAAAAACACATTTTATTTAATTTAGAATTATTTCTGAGTTAGATAACCGCCATCTGTGAGTTTCTATCCGCTTGAGTTATCGATTAAGCCTTTCTTGACTTCTCGAATAGTTGTTTTCTACTTCTCGAATGCCTGACTTGTCGATACAAAACATTCATCTAATCGACAATTCAAGTACTTCATACTTATACAATTTCACATCTATTCGATTCATTTCATTCGATTTCTCAAGCATCTAAACTCCCAAAACCTCTGAAACCCTAACTGCAATAAGCTAAATTTCTTCTTCAACCTTCAATTTCCTTTCTCTCTCTCTTACACAAATGGCAACAGTAAAGTTCAACACCAACTTCATTGCTCTAACTAGTGATGTTGAGGCACCCAACGCTAACTTCAAGTGCTTTGTGAAGTGGATGTCTGAATCGTACATCAAGAATGCTCTATCTGTTAACCCAACTCTGTATCTCGATATTCTAGAACAGTTTTGGCAGTCTGCTACAGTGGAGGTGGTGGCTCTTGACTCTGCAATAACCTCGTACATCATCTACTGCAAGATTCAAGACAAAAATATCACTATCACCACAAAGGATATGAATGAGGCACTTGGGATGGGTATCAAAGGAGAGGTGTATGACCCACTGGCTACAAATGCTGAATTGGGAGACTTCTTCGATTTCATCAAATATGCAGACAAAATCAGTCTTGGGCATCTGAATAGGAAGCATTTGAGGAAGGAATGTAGCTATGTGTTTGCTACACTTCTACAAGTCTTCACTGCAAGAAAATCCTGCTATGACCAAATCAGTACTCCTGCACAGCAAATAGGCTATGCCTTAGCTTATGGAAAGAAGATAGACGTTGGTCTCATCATTCTGCAGGAACTGTATGGGAGACTTGGTAAGAATTCAGCCAAGAGAGGTAATGAAATTTTCTTCCCTCGTTTTATTCAATCTGTTCTTAATTTCTTAGATGATAAATTGATTGAATTAGATGGGATGAATAAAAATAGAATAGGCTATCCTAAATCCATGACCAAACTCATTTTTGGTAATTTGGAGACTAGGAATGATGTGGATGTAAGACTTAACATAACTCCCCATATGGAGAGTGTGTTTAGAACTTACCCCCACAACATGCCAACATTTGCTTCTAAGTCTGAGTTAGCTAAGCCCAAGCAAGTAGAACAAAATGCTAACCCAGGGCTAGCTAACCAACCCTCTCAACCAAACACTTTACCACACAGTGAGCCAACTGCATCATCCTCTCAAAAGGGTGATGTTAGTAAAAAGAAGAGAAAGGAAGTAATGTCTGCACCCCTAAATATTCTATCTGAAGCAGCATTAGCTGTTGAACTAGGTCTAGAAAGTGAGGAACCAGAGTCACCCTTACTAAGGCCAAAGAAGAAGAAGAAAACTAAGACCACCTCTTCAGTCACACAAATGACTGAAGTTGTAAAATCAGGGGCAAACAGCTCACTAGATGTATCCTCTCAATAGGGTGCATCTATAGAATCAAGCATCCTCCCCAATGCACCTTCTTGTATTGAGTCAGCACATGGGAGTGATAAGGCTGGCACTACACTGAGTGGAGAGCACATCACACTTGAAACTCCCTCTATCTCTCAGGGGGAGTTGCCAAAATCTACTCTACAACACACTTCTCTTCCAGAATCTAACATTGAAATTTCTTTGGAACCTGCAACTCAGGCACCTGAGATGCAAGGCATTGATCATCAAGAACTCTTTTCTCTTGATGAGCCAATAATTTCAAGTGACTTAGTGCATGACACTTTGCTCACCACCCAGGACCCACATTTAGATGGTGAGGGAATGCATGCTGGGGCATATCCTAATGACACCATCACAACCACAGAGGCTTCACTAGTTTTTACTAGAGACTCTGTGCCTGTGTCAACTGCTGGTGTAACTCATCCCACTTCTGTGGAGACACCAGTAGTAGAGTCAATCCATCCGGTTACAGAAGTTGCATCTGTAACTGAGGAGTCTAGCCTGCCTAGCTCTAGCTCTGACTTTATGTCACAATGGCTGAAGCCTGTGCAACATGACAGTGCTTCAGGATCAGGGTCTGTTCCACAAAAATTGACGGTTGAAGCACTTCAAAGCTTAATTGTGGATCAGATTCCTGAGTTTGTAAAAATAGCTCAGAACCTTGTCACCTCCAATATCCCTAATCCAGACTATGAGGCCATCCTACTATGCCATAGGGATGATGTGGAGATGCAGAAGGCCAAGATTATTGATGATGCTGAGAGAGATGGCAATGTAGATGCCTGGTTGCAAGGAATGTATGATGTAACTCTCAGTGAAGCACTTCAATATCTTAGAGAGGAATACATCACTTCACTGGGCTCCAATGCAAAATCCCTGTCTCCTGGTGAAGTGTATGAAGCTGTCAATGATTCCTACAAGGGTTTCCTCAAGGCTGCACACTATCTTGGCAAGGGAGTCAAAACTGAAGTCAACAGGGTGTGTGACAAGACAGCCACTTCAGTAGCAGAAGTCAAGAGGGCCTTTGATGCTAAATTTCCTCAACTAGACAGTGTGGTCAAAGATCTCAAACACTGCAACACCACCTACACAAAGATGGACAATGGTCTAGCCCTCCTCACAGATACAGTCACAGGCCTAGGAAGCCGATTTCAAAATCTATCGGACCAGACTACAGAGGCCAATGCCATGCTGAGGACAATGTTCAAGAATCTTTATGGAGATAGGCTAGTGACTGAAGTCCCTGTGCATGAACTGTCTAAGTATGAAGTGAAGAGACTGCAGGATCAATCTTTGTCTGGTTTCAAGGCACATGAGCTATTCACTAAGGTGGATACTCTTGAAAAGGAGGTGGCTACTCTCACTAAGTCAAATGCTCATCTTACAGACAAGGTTGCCCTTCTCCATGATCAGTTGGACACTCAAGCAACCACCATAGCTAATGTCCTTCTGCATCAGCAATCTATGTTGGCTGCCATGATGAAGCACATGGGTCTCCCTCTACCTGAAGAATCTTTCAACCTACAGGTGATTTCTACAGCCTCTGTGCCTGACAACAAGCCTAAGGGGGAGAAAAGGTCAAGAAACTCAAATCCAAAGGGGGAGAAACCTAAGGAGAAGGGCATACGTACAGAAGGGCATACAGATGAATGAGGGTGGTCATCACAGAGCAAAATCCATAACCAATGTGCCAGGCAAAGGCAAATCCAAAGTTGATGAGCCTCCTACCTCACTGCCAGTTGTTACTCTACCAACTGTGCACATCACTACTCCTGGTGGTCAAAAGCAATCCATAACTACCACAGTGGTTGCAGGGAGTATGCCTTCTGACAAACTTCCATCCTCCATACCTGAGAGTGCCAAGCCTGTAGAAGTTAAAGTTGTTACTGAGGCCAAGCTACAAGAAGTTGATAACTCAAATGTTTATCATGATAAAGCCTTCTTGGAGTTTCTGAAAGCCACAAGGGAACAGGCTGGTGACACTCAGTTCTATCTGAGGGAGTTGAAGGAGCAGATTGACTATATCACTGTCATCCCCAAGAAAGTCAATAATCTATGGTTCAAGGAGATAGTGATGATATCCAAATCAAAGATATGGCATTTAACATACAAGACTCTACAAGCCCTAAAACACTCAGAGATAGATGCCATACTTGAGCTTATTGAGAAGAAAAATGAGAACAACAAAAGTCTGTTTGATGATTTGAGGAATGGCCAACCTTCAAGGCTACCAGAAGTGATCAAGAAGCCATGGACAATCATCTATCAGTCTGGCACCAAAATTGAAGACATCAAGCAATTGGTCATTCCCAATGATCTCACTTCTCGAAATCACAGACTGGTCATTGCTATCATTGATCAACTACAGAAGAAGGTTGGAGCCAGAAATGCTGAAGAAATTTAAGCTCTGCACATTCTCAGATCTTTTATAGCAACTGGTGAAACTCCAGAGAGGGCTCAACCTAGGAGAAATAAGGATGATGATTCTGAAGACAAAAGTGATGGGAGGAGAAGACATCACAGGAGAGATAAGGGTGATGAAGACAAGAAGAAGAAGAAGGGTGACAAGGATAAGAAGAATGATGATGACCAAGGCAAAGTCTATGAGAGGAAGATTGGAAAACAGCAAGCCATGAACATTACTAATGACACTCCTACCACAACACAAGGCTCAATGTCTAGGGTGGATGTCACTAGTAATGATTCATCAAAATCTACATCTCTGGCCTCTGCAAATGTTTTACTACCTCAAGAAGAGAAGGAGATTCAAGTCAAGAAACCATGTTATTCCCAGATTACACACTTGTATAATTGTAGAAGGGGGGGGTTGAATACAATTCTTGATTATTATAAATTTCTGATAAAAACCACAGAAATCTATAAGGAAATAATTGCTGAATAAGAAATGGTTCACAAACACATAAAAAATCAGGTGGTTAAATGTACCACCTGAGACTTTTATTCGAAGAAAACCCTGTGATACAAGTGTACACAGCTTCTGTGTTTACAACTCTTTGCTTCTAAAGATATTCAAGAAATCCTAAGCAAATGTGTATGTTTTCTTACAATCTAAAGAGTTGCTACACTTGGTTATATATTCCAAGTTTACAAGTGCTACAGGAATAAGATAATATTAATCTAATTCAAGTTGACTTGCTACTCCACTCCAAATCCACATGTAGCCGAAAGGTTGTCCTTGTGAACAGATATGTCCCCTGCACCTTTCTTGTATGTACTGTGTAAATGGAATGCTTCTTTCTTCTGTGTTTCCAAAGTATGGCTGCCATATTGCTTTTTATACCTACTATCAACCCATGTGATCTGTCAGTCAAACATGTCCTTATCAACTGCTAATTCCTAGCATAGGATAAAGTGACAATGATTATCCGTTGATGTTGTGTCTACTTATCCGTTGATGGTAGTTTGAGCTGTATCCGTTGATCGAGTAGATTTGAGTTGTATCCGTTGATAGAGCCCTGTTCTCATCCGTTGATACATTTTCACTTAGACAGAATTACATAGCATAGCTTATTTACAATTGGCTACCCTATTCTGCCTATCCATTGATGGTCAACATGACTCTGAATAAAGACACTATCAACTGATAAATAGAGATATTGCAGTATGCTACAAAACCTCATCCGTTGATGAGCTACCTGTCAACGGATAGAGTTATAAGGTCTTATCCGTTGACAGTTACAAAACTTGACTTATACAATTTTGCTTGAATGTTAAGTTATCATCAACTACAACATATTCCTAACAATCTCCCCCAATTTATACTTGATGGCTATAAAGCATAAATTCATAACCTTGATGATAACAAAACATTCCTAACGATATATACACACTTCAGTATGCAAACATTGTATTAAGCTACAAAAATTAAAAACAGAAAGCTTTAAGAAACTTATCAGAGATGTGCTCCTTTAGATTGAGCAGATTAATGAGGTTTCCTCTCTCTGGTTGGCTGCACCCTTGACTTTCCTTCCTTGGTAGAGTTGGACTCAATTTGCACTTGAAGTTGCCTATAGAAGGTATCTTCTTCAACAACCTTTGGATTTAGCTTTAGTTGTAACCATCTCAGGTAGTCAGAACTAGCCTTTGACAGTTGGTCTTCTAACCTGAAGAATCTCCTAGTGCCCTCATTATCCCTGAACTCCATCATCCAAAAGGGTTGAATGTGGATTTTCTGTCCATTATAAGGGATCTTCATTTTCTTTGGTAGACTTGAGGGTGAGTTCCATTCTCTCCTTATTTCTTCTATTCTGCTAATTATCTCCCTTCTGGCTATCTCAGAGAACCCTGTGTGTCTCTTGAAAGCTGAGAACACTCTGGTCAATGTATGATAATTTTCTCCAAGAACCTTCTTTAGTGGCCATGTCCTCTGACTTCCTCCCTTGTAGACAAACACTAATCTCTCAGGCTGATTCTTGTACTTGTCAATTCCTCTTACTTCTGACAATTCATCCAAAAATAGATTCATGTCAGAGTATTCTTCAATTTCTGCCTGATAGATAAAGTCTTCTTTGTTTTCCAAGATTGGTTGTTTGACAATGGCAGGTACCCTAGCAACTTGAACTGGTCCCTTTGAAAGTTGCTTCTTTGGAGCCCTTTTCTTCTGTTTTGGATTTAGCAAGAATGAAGGAACTTCAATTGAATCAAAATTCACTGGTTCCTCTTTAGGCCTTATGGGGTCACCATGAAAGTTTACAGTTGGGTCGATTACTAGTGCAGACATAGGTACTGGTGAACCAATTGTTTCTTTTTCTGGAGAGGGTTCTGGAGAAAGAACCCTCTTGGTTTTAGCTTTCCTTCTTCTAGGTTTGATTTTGGGAACTTCCTCAGGTTCCTTCATTTCAACCTCTACCTCATCCATTAACTCTTGAGCTAGCCTGGCTTGCTTCTCTTCTGAGTTTTCATGTTGATTTTCTGTACTTGGATGGGCTTCCCTTTGAATTCTGGAGACTTCTTCTCTTTTAGCTTCCACAAATCTAGGATGACTGTTGGATATATTTAATACTTTTCCATTCCTCATGATTACAGCCATCCAATCTCTTACACTCTTATTTGTCTGAACTTTGAACTCCATAATTGTTTTTCCCATTAGCTTTACTTCATCATTCTTGGGAAATGGGTAGTCCAATTGAAGCTTGTTCTTCCCATTTTCCTTTGGTGGTGAGTAGGCTCTGGTTTTGATAGCTGGTTCAAATTCTTTGACAAATGATGGCTCAGCATCATAGAATGTAGGAGCCACAACCCTTGGAGTGAGCACCTTCATGATTGTGGTTGATATTGTTGGAGCAGAAGATTGAGCATTAAGGAACAGAGTTGATGCAATTGATTCATTGATCATCCTCTCTGTCCTTAGAATTCTGTCATTAGCCTCCTTGTTTATCTTTTCCAAAGCTTCTATCCTGGCTTGCCTTTCACCATCTGAGATGTCTTCTAATCTTTGAATCTCAGGCAAAGCCACTTGTTTCTTCACAGGGGAAGCCTTTATCTCAAACTCTGTTGGATTGACCACTACAATTGGCTGTTGCTCCCCCTCAATATGTGCTATCTCACTACTGGTAGCTTGAAATTGGCCAGTAGATGTTGCAGCCTCTTCTGTGCTTGTTCCCATTTTCTCCCCCTTTTTGTTAGCATCAAGGGTTGGGGTTGAAGCTGCAAGTAGCATTTCCAGTAGTTGAGTTTGTTTTGTTTGATTGGCAATGATGGTGTGCAATTGAGATTCCATACTATCCACCCTTGAGGAAAGAAGCTGAACAGACTTAGCCAGGCTATCTTCTTTGAGAAGTTTGCTAGAAAGCACCTTCTGAGTGGTAGTAGGAGCTAGTGCCTCAATCCTGGCATCTAGTGCTATTTTCATTTCTCTAATTGCAGACTGGACCTCCTCTTGCTGTGTTCTTTGAATAACAGATTGCATCTTTTGTAATTTCAGGGAGGCCATTACTTGCTCAAGAACAGTCTTTCTCTGTGGTTCTGCAGTTTGGTGCTCAGCCTTAGCAGATTGGTATTGCTTCATGATTTCCACATTGAGATGCCCAAGTTCAGTGGCATTGGAAAACATCCATCCTGGAGTTTCATCTTCATTTATGTCTGCACCATCTGAACTGTGACTGTCATAACTGCCAAACTCTTCACTTCCAGCATTTGGAGACAGGGTTTGTAAAGCTTCTTTTGCTCTTTGAAGAGATTCTGAGGTGTGCACTAGGTGCATTGCCTCCTCTGCCTCCACATTGCCCTGATGTGCCATGACTTGATAGGCAGAAACAGGATGAGTAAAGGTTTCAGGATCCAAAGAGATGGAGTCAATAACTGACTGATATTCCTGTCTAAATTCCATCTCTTTGGAAGCTTCATTAACCTCCATTAACTCACTTGCAATGACTGATTCTTCCTGCCTTATTTCTCCTGTAGTCCCTTCTCTCCTCTCATCTCTCTTTTCTTGCATCAGGGGCTCCCCCTGGCTCACACCTCTCACACCCTCACCTTCACCTACTAAGGTGGAACTCTCTAGCTCTCCTTTTGCCTGACCGGAAGAAATGGTCAGCCTCTCATTGATTTTCTCTCCTTTTGCCTGCTCACAAGGCAGCCTCTCACTCCCTTCCCTCATTCCTAAAAGTGTTTCAATTACTACAAACTCCTCCACAGTTGACATAGGAATGTCACATTTTGCAGTGGTAGAGAGAGTTGTCAACGGATAAGGAATATCCGTTGATGTAGTAGTTATTGCTGTCAACGGATAGTTAGTTGAAGACATATCCGTTGATGAAGAAACACTTGTCAACGGATGAAGGATATCCGTTGATGAAGGTAAACGAGTATCCGTTGAAGTGAAAACCAACACGGAATCTGTGGTGATTGATTTTAAGGAAGAGGCCACAGATAGTGTTGTGAATTCAGGAATGGAAGATTGATGGCCCAACAAATCATCTAAAAGAGGATGACCACCAATTGTTGAGTGGGGCTTCTCCATGAATTTTAAAGATGGAGAATCAGGAATTGATGTAGAGATCATATCCACATCCAGAGATGGAGTTGGTGATGGTGGATCAAAATGTGTATCGATTTGAAGGTTAAGATCAAGGGGCTGTGACTCCACATTTATTGAAGTCACATCAAACTGAATTTGAGAAGGTACAGTTTGCTGTACAGTGTGTGCACCCTGTGATTCCCCAATGGTTTTGGATTTTACCCTTCTACCATAGGTTTTTGAGGGAGATCTATCTGTGTCCCTTGCCCTTTTGTGCTGTGTTCCTGAAATGGAACTCAAATTAGTAGTCACACCCTGTTGAGAGGATGTAGCTAGAAATTGGCTTGTAGGTTCATTAACAGTCTTTTGAGAGACTGAAATGTTGTGTGCACTTGCCTTACCTTCCTTATCCTTAGGGCTTCTTTGATGTTCACCCTGTCCCTCACCACTCACTACCACCTTCACACTCCCCTCAAGAGCTTTGGTAGTTTTTGCAACAGATGCCTTTTGAGAGACACCTGAGGTTTGTCTTTTAGATTGTGGTTTAGGAACTTTGGATTTGGTCACTTTGGTAGGAGCCTGTTTGGTCACAGTCACAGACTCCATTGTGACACTAGAAGGCAAAGAAATTTGGGGGTTGGAGATAGGAAGTTCAGGGTTGGAAACAGTTACCTGAATAATTGGTAGATATACCAATTGTACTTCTGCATTTAGGTTCATTCGAATCAAATCACTTAAGACTCTCTTCTCCTGAACAAAACAATTGAACTTGCTATCCGGGTTAGCAATGGATAGCTCATTCTCAGATACATGCAGTGCTAGGAGCATTAAAAATCTAGCAAAATAAACATTCTTGCCCCTAGTTTCCTTTTTACCTAATTTAGCTGCTATCTCATACATGACTAGTGTGCCAAAATTATAAAATTTATCAGTTAAAAGCATACAAAGCATAATTAGCATGGAGTTGGTAACAGCATCAAAGTTACTAATCTTGCCAGAAAAAGTTTTAATGAAGGCATCACAAAGATAACTCCATTCCTTAACCATACCTTTCCTAACAATTTTCCCTAAGTTCTCAGTACTAAGGGTATAATTTATTGAATTAAGCATGGTAACAATTTCAGCATTACTGGGTTCCTTCAGACAGTTATTCTCAGGCAATTTTAAACAAGCAGTTAACACATCAGAATTAACTACATAATTTTTACCCTTTAAAGAAAAAGCAAGTGTACCGTCTGTGCCATTGTACTCAGCAGATGCCCACATCTCTTCGATAACCTCATGGATTAGAGGAGTGGTGGCAGTCATAGCATGTGACAGTTTGCATTTCTTCACGAAATTCATCATGGTGTGATATGCTTCTGGAGCGTTCACAGTATCAACAAAGGCCGCGAAATTGTTCTTCTCATAGGTAAACCCGGTGGAAGACATCATCTTAACAATAGGCGCCATTTGAGTGTTTGAGCTTTTGTTGCAAAGAGAGATTTAGTGAAGAAGATGCAGTTAACTAATGAGACTCTTGAAAATGAATAAAGGTGAAATGTGAGAATACAAAACAGCCTTTTATATATTCCAAGAATTAAAAATGAAATAATTAAGAGTAATTACTCCATTGGTCAAAAGTAACTGTCAGACAATAAATAAAAAGGAAAGAAGTACAGCCGTGACTAATTATACACGTTTATCAACGGCTATATAAAAAGTATATGTATATCAACGGATAAAGATTGGACGGTTGAGAAAACAGTTTATCCATCGATGACGTGAACAACCTGTTATCCGTTGACATACGAAAATCTAGTAATGTGTTTACACTACCAACGGATAAAAGGATATCCGTTGATAAGCAAATTTTGCCTTGGACAAAATTTCTGCTAAGAGTTATTCTGAGAGTTTTTAATTCTCAAGTAAATCAAAACACATTTCTAGCTCCAATACAGTATTATTAGATACCACTAGGAATTATGAAAAATTAAGCATACCTAGTTCACCTACCAATCTTGTGAATGAGGATTCATCAAGAGGCTTGGTGAAGATATCTGCAAGCTGCATTTCACTTGGCACAAAGTGCATTTCTACTGTACCATTCATCACATGCTCTCTGATGAAGTGGTATTTGATGTCAATATGCTTGGTTCTCGAATGTTGCACTGGATTTTCTGTGATGGCAATAGCACTAGTGTTGTCACAGAAAATTGGAATCTTCTCAACTTTTAGACCATAGTCAATAAGTTGATTCCTCATCCAAAGAATCTGTGCACAACAACTTCCAGCTGCAATGTACTCAGCTTCGGCTGTAGAAGTGGAGACTGAGTTCTGTTTCTTACTGAACCATGACACAAGCCTATTCCCTAGAAACTGACAGGAGCCTGTAGTACTTTTCCTATCAATTCTGCAACCTGCATAGTCTGCATCTGAATAGCCAATTAGATCAAAGCCAGAATCTCTTGGGTACCAAATGCCAAGGTTTGGTGTTCCCTTGAGATACCTGAAAATTCTCTTAATAGCAATCAAGTGAGACTCTCTAGGGTCAGCTTGAAATCTAGCACAAAGACATGTGGAGAACATTATATCAGGTCTACTAGTTGTTAGATATAGAAGTGAGCCTACCATGCCTCTATAGCTTGAGATGTCCACAGATTTTTCCTTAGTGTTCAACTCAAGCTTAGTTGCAGTGGCCATAGGTGTTTTTGCAGAGGCACAATCCATTAAGTCAAATTTCTTTAAGAGATCATAAATATATTTTGTTTGACTTATGAAAATTCCCTCATTAACTTGCTTTACTTGTAATCCAAGAAAGTAAGTTAATTCACCCATCATGCTCATTTCATACCTACTTTGCATAAGTTTGGCAAACCTTTTACAAAGCTTCTCATCTGTAGACCCAAAAATAATATCATCTACATAGATTTGAACAAGTATTGAAGAACCATTGACATTTCTATGAAATAAAGTTTTATCTACTGTACCTCTAGTGAAGTGATTCTCCAGAAGAAATTGAGATAAAGTGTCATACCAGGCTCTTGGTGCTTGCTTCAAACCATAAAGTGCTTTCAAGAGAAGATATACATAATCTGGAAATTCTGGATCTTCAAAGCCAGGAGGTTGATGGACATAAACCTCTTCTTCCAGTTCCCCATTTAGAAAGGCACTTTTAACATCCATCTGATAGACTTTGAAGTTGGCATGTGCTGCATAGGCTAGGAAAATTCTGATGGCCTCAAGTCTTGCCACTGGTGCAAAAGTTTCATCAAAATCTATTCCTTCTTCTTGAGAATAGCCCTTTGCCACTAATCTAGCTTTATTCCTCACAATTATGCCATTTTCATCAGTCTTATTCTTGAGAACCCATTTGGTACCTATGATACCTCTATCATCAGGTTTGGGCACAAGCTTCCATACTTTATTTCTCTCAAATTGGTTTAGCTCTTCTTGCATTGCTAAGACCCAATCTGGATCTAGAAGAGCATCCTCCACTTTCTTAGGTTCCTCTTGAGACAGGAAACTACTGTATAGGCACTCTTCTTGTGTGGCTCTCCTAGTTTGGACTCTTGAGTTTGAGTCACCAATGATTAACTCAAAAGGATGATCTCTGGTCCATTTTCTTGAAGGTGGAAGGTTTGATCTAGATGAGGTTGCTTCATCTATGTGAGTATGATATTGTTGATTGGATATTGAGTTTTGACTTTGAGAAACTCCCCCTGAGTTTGTTGTCCTTGAGGAATTATGAAGTTGACTGTCAACCGAAGCATCATTTTGTCTATCAACGGATGCTCCATTTTGCCTGTCGATGGATACATGAGAATGTCTGTCAACGGATGCATCTGATGATCTAGTATGACTGTCAACGGAT
Organism: Kitagawia praeruptora; assembly: GCA_037693485.1. Classification (NCBI taxonomy): domain Eukaryota; kingdom Viridiplantae; phylum Streptophyta; class Magnoliopsida; order Apiales; family Apiaceae; genus Kitagawia; species Kitagawia praeruptora. Next base: position 130,422,849 of record CM075354.1, read on the forward strand.
GCTTCATTTCCAGTGTTAGCATCACTTCTAGTTGGACCAACAGCTCTAGGTGAATTTCCAAGGTCATGATCTTCATTTTCCTCATCATCATCAATGTACATTCTTCCTTCTACCTCATTTTCAAATCTCAACTTTTCATGGAAGCCTTCATCATTCAGACCTAGAATCTTCTGATCATCAAACACAACATGTACAGATTCCATGACAATGTTGGTTCTTAAATTGTAGACTCTATAGGCTTTCCCTGCTGCATACCCAACAAAGATAGCTTCATCTGCCTTTGCTTCAAATTTGCTCAAGTTATCTCCATGATTCCTTAGCACAAAACACTTACATCCAAAGACATGGAGAAAAGCTAACGTTGGTTTCTTGTTGGTGAATAAGTGGTAGGGAGTCATTCCTCTAGCTTGATTGATCAAGGAAATATTCTGAGTGAAGCAGGCAGTGCTAACAGCTTCAGCCCAGAAATATGTTGGCAATCTTGATTCACTTAACATTGTTCTAGCTGCTTCAATGAGAGTTCTGTTTTTCCTTTCAACAACCCCATTTTGTTGAGGTGTTCTAGCAGCAGAAAACTCATGGACAATTCCATTCTCTTCACAGAAAATATTCATTGTGGAATTTTTGAATTCAGTGCCATTGTCACTCCTGATTCTTTGTACTTTTACTTCAGAACCATTGTTTACTTGTCTGAGATGATTGATGATGATTTCACTTGCACAATCTTTGGAGTGCAGGAAGAAAGTCCATGTAAACTTAGAGAAATCATCCACAATCACCAGACAGTATTTCTTCTTTGAGATGGACATGACATTTACTGGACCAAATAAGTCCATATGCAGCAATTGAAGGGGCTTAACAATAGATGACTCTGTCTTGCTCTTGAAGGATGATTTCTTTTGCTTTCCTAACTGGCAGGCATCACACAGTCCATCTTTGATGAACTCCAATTGAGGGATTCCTCTAGCAAGATCCTTTCTTACCAAATCATTCATTACTTTAAAATTCAAATGAGACAGCTTTTTATGCCATAGCCAACTCTCATCCTTGCTTGCTTTGCTGAAGAGACAAGTAATGGATTCTGAGCATACTGAGTTGAAGTCAGCTATGTAAACATTTCCTTTTCTAAAGCCTGTCAGAACCACATTGTTGTTTTTCTTGGTAGAAACAACACAGGCTTCTTTAGTGAACTTTACTTCATAGTCTTTGTCACAAATCTGACTGACACTCAGCAAATTGTGCTTCAAACCTTCAACTAAAGCCACTTCTTCAATGATGACATTGTCCTTTGTAATCAAGCCATATCCCTTTGTATAACCTTTGCTGTCATCTCCAAAGGTAATCCTAGGGCCAGCTTCCTCCTTGAACTCTGTGAGCAGGGTTGAATCTCCTGTCATATGCCTAGAACATCCACTGTCTAGGTACCATAGATTCCTCTTATTTCCCTGCACACAATCCAAAATACAAATCAAGTTGATTTTGGTACCCAAGTTTCCTTGGGTCCTCTCTTGTTAGCCTTTGGTTTTACACTCTTGGCAATCTTCACTTTGGGTGTAGATGCTTGAGTGATAGGTTTAGACAGATGCTCATTTGCATAAATATTTGATGCATGCATTTGTGAAAAATTGGCATACATATTATCCATGCTGGGGATGCTCCATGACATTTGTGGCATATTCACAGATTGAAAATAAGGATTAGGCACATATGGCATGTTCACATATGGATTTGAAAAACTAGCATTCTGATACAAACCAGGCATAACAGGCATTGCAGGCATACTTGGCATAGATTGAGGTACATGAACAGGAGTCCTTTTAACAGACTTGCAATTAGAAGATAGATGATTGACACTATTGCAATTACCACAAGTTTTCCTAGGAGCAAACTTGTCAGGAGAATAATTGTTTTTCTTGTTAATGCCTATCTTACCATTTCTGTTCTTTTTCTTTTTACCCTCAGTCTCTACCTTTTCATTAACTGACTTACCAACAGCCTTTTTGTTGGGAAAATCACCTGCCTTAGCCTTCTCACTTGATTTGGCTTGGCTACTTTCACCAGAAACAAAGTTCTTGGCTACTGGACCATACTGATTGTTCAGTCTCTTGAGTTCCTTCTTACTAACAGACTTTTTGTTAGTCGACGGATACCTCTCATCCGTTGATGGTTCATCTGTCAACGGATGATCACTATCCGTTGATTCACAAATAGTCTCTAGATCCTCAAGGCAAGGTTCTAGCTCCTTTTTCTTCTGAGTCCAGGTATCCCTTACAAATGATTCTATTCCCTGGACTTCTATTATGTTTTGAGAAATATTCCTACAACTTTGAAATTTAGCAATTATTCCTTGTTCTTTTTCAAGCTGGTTTCTTAAGATTAATTCTCTTTTTAACACAGCTTCAAGTTCATTTTTAGCATCATTGCAATCAACTCTCATTTTCTCAAATTCTAGAAATTGAACTTCCAGAACTGCATTTCTATCACTTAAGAACTGATTAGTTTCTTTAATCCTATTGTTCTCTTTAGTAAGTGATTTAAGAGTAACACTCAAGTGATATAGTTCAGTAGACATATCATCTATAACACTATTGCATTCCTCTTTGGTGAGCTCAGAGAGATTAGTAGAAAATACCTGATTGCTAGCTGAACTTGCTTCCTGCTCAGAATCAGCCATTAATGCAAGGTTGACAAACTCAGCATCATCATCAGAATGATTTCCATCAGCAGCCCAGTCATACTCTTGGGTCATGAATGCCTTTCCTTTCTGTCTGAGAAGATCAAAGTATTTCTTCTTGTAGTCAATAGTTTCAGTTGACTTTCCCTTGTTCTCAGATCTAGGCTTCCTGCATTCACTTATCATGTGACCAGCAATACCACAATTATAGCATTTAATTTTGGATTTATCCACATAATTGCTTGTAGAAAAATCCTTGTTGAATGGCTTGGCCACCCCAGAGTTTCTTCTGAATTTTAGCTTAGAGAATCTCCTAGATAGAAAGGCTAAATGCTCATCTATCTCATCCAATTCATCCTGCTGTAGGACACTCATTTCTTCAGACACCTTTTCCTTGCTTTTGCTTGATTCTGTTCTACCTTCACAAACCTCCCTGTTTGGTGTAGATTTAGCAGCTTCAGTCCTCTTTTCTTCCTTCTGCTCCAAGTTGGCAACAAGTGCAACTGACCCACTTTTCTTTTGGACCTTCTCAATTTCTTCATCCTGCTCCATTTCTAGTTCATATGTCTTTAAAGTTCCATAGAGTCTTTCAAGAGTAAATGACTTGTACTCTTGAGTGTTTCTTAGAGAAACAGTCATAGGCTTCCACTCTTTGGGCAGTGATCTCAGAAATTTGAGATTAGAATCTTTCACTTGGTAGATTCTTCCATACAGTTTCAAGCCATTCAGTAGCTTTTGAAATCTACTAAATGTATCATTCAATGTCTCTCCATTCTTGAAATGGAAGTGCTCATACTGTTGGATCAGTAGTTGCATCTTGTTTTCCCTTACCTGTTCTGTACCTTCACAAAGGGTCTGAACAATGTCCCATACTTCCTTGGCGGTAGTACAGTTGATAACATTGTCAACCATGTCTGTTTCTAAGCCATTAAACAGAATATTCATGGTCTTTTTGTCCTTGTGAACTTCTGCAATATCCTCAGCGCTCCATTCAGAAACAGGTTTTGGGATGTACGTGTCTGGTGCATCTGCAGCAAGACCAACTCTTGAAGCAGCCTTCATTGGAACATGAGGACCCTTCTCAATGCAATCTACAAAACCTACATCAATAGACATGAGATGTAGACGCATTTTTACTTTCCAGTGAAAGTAATTCTCCCTATCAAGAACCGGTATCTTCACTCCATAATCCTTCTTAGACATGTTGAAAGTGTGTTGATCTTTAAACTTCAAATATATTAGAAGCTTGCTCTGATACCAATTGTTATTCCCAGATTACACACTTGTATAATTGTAGAAGGGGGGGGGTTGAATACAATTCTTGATTATTATAAATTTCTGATAAAAACCACAGAAATCTATAAGGAAATAATTGCTGAATAAGAAATGGTTCACAAACACATAAAAAATCAGGTGGTTAAATGTACCACCTGAGACTTTTATTCGAAGAAAACCCTGTGATACAAGTGTACACAGCTTCTGTGTTTACAACTCTTTGCTTCTAAAGATATTCAAGAAATCCTAAGCAAATGTGTATGTTTTCTTACAATCTAAAGAGTTGCTACACTTGGTTATATATTCCAAGTTTACAAGTGCTACAGGAATAAGATAATATTAATCTAATTCAAGTTGACTTGCTACTCCACTCCAAATCCACATGTAGCCGAAAGGTTGTCCTTGTGAACAGATATGTCCCCTGCACCTTTCTTGTATGTACTGTGTAAATGGAATGCTTCTTTCTTCTGTGTTTCCAAAGTATGGCTGCCATATTGCTTTTTATACCTACTATCAACCCATGTGATCTGTCAGTCAAACCTGTCCTTATCAACTGCTAATTCCTAGCATAGGATAAAGTGACAATGATTATCCGTTGATGTTGTGTCTACTTATCCGTTGATGGTAGTTTGAGCTGTATCCGTTGATCGAGTAGATTTGAGTTGTATCCGTTGATAGAGCCCTGTTCTCATCCGTTGATACATTTTCACTTAGACAGAATTACATAGCATAGCTTATTTACAATTGGCTACCCTATTCTGCCTATCCATTGATGGTCAACATGACTCTGAATAAAGACACTATCAACTGATAAATAGAGATATTGCAGTATGCTACAAAACCTCATCCGTTGATGAGCTACCTGTCAACGGATAGAGTTATAAGGTCTTATCCGTTGACAGTTACAAAACTTGACTTATACAATTTTGCTTGAATGTTAAGTTATCATCAACTACAACATATTCCTAACAAACCATATGTGTGTTTCAAAAAGCAAACTTCTAATGGAACACTACTATGGTCAGCCAACAAAGGTCAGAAGTTTCTGCCAAACAATCCAGTGAAAAAGTTTAAACTCAAGCATGCTGCTAGGAGAGTAAAGCCATCCAGGTCAAGGGCCCTAACAATCATTCCAGGATTGAAACTCCAGCCACTTGATGAAGACTTTGATGAAGAGCAACTGCAATTTCTAAGAGCTCAAAAGATATGCTATGCTGCAATTGTGAATGACCACCTTGAAATCAAGTACACTGATGGGAGAGAAATGAAATTCAAACAAGGGGGTTGTCAAAATTGGGGTAAATTGTATGAGATAGAAAGAATCATTGCATTGCTGGACTCTAAAGACAAGGTGGAGAAAGTATGGAAACTGGAATTGATTGACTTTGTGAAAATGAAGAGAGATTATGCTGAAAAGATGAGGAAGGGCTGCTATGAGAAGTGGTTAGAAAGGGAGAAAGAAATTGACAGACTGGAGATTGAAGCAGAAAAGCTAAGGGCAAAGGGATTGTGTAGAGTTCAGTTTGATCCCTACGTGGTGAAGTATAGGAGAAGAAATGGAGACAATGTCAATATAAGAATGAACCTACTCAGTCACTATCCTGCCAACATTCTGAAGCCAGTACTTGAAGATTTCAAAAACTCTATCATGATTGAAGAATTGGATGCTATGGCAGAAATCATAAGAGCAATAGATGAGAATGCAAGAAAGGAGAAAGAAAGGAAACAGAAAGCATATGATGATCTACAAGCCAAAGCAATGGAGATGCAATCAAGTGAAAATGGCTAGTACTTCATCATATTGTAAGAGTATTTATCTTGTAATTCCATTTATGTGTTCTATCAATCTACATACCTGTACTTTTAAAGTTTTATCCTTATGTATGCTAGGCTTGTTATCAGACATGAAATTGTAACTAAGGGTCTCACTCACAATTTGGGGGAGATTGTTAGTTACAGAGGCATGCCTGTACACATCTAATAACAAGCCTAATTGTTTGTAATTCTTTGCATTACTTACATGACCTCTTAACTGAGGGAACCTCTAGTTGTAGAGTTTCTGTTTGTATTGTACTTGTAGTAGGCATCAAATCCTAGTTGTGTAACTGTACTTATAGAGTCTAGAATAATGCTTGAAAGAAGTTCCAAGGTTCATGCCTCAAGCAAGGAGTTAAAGACTGTCAAATAATCACAGTTGGGATTTGAAGAAATGAAGAATTTGCCTAAGTACCAATTCGAGAAGTATATTTGTCTGTTCGAGAAGTCCAGCATTCGAGAAGTCAGGGATTCGATATCTCAAGACACTATTCGATATCTCTGAATACACTGTTCGATATCTCATTCGATATCTCAGGGATTCGATATGTCTATGTACTCTATTCGAGAACTCAGGAAGTCAACAAGCCAAAGTGGTATTCGAGTTCTCAAGGAGTCAATAAGTCAAAGTTCCATTCGATATCTCAAGGACTCAGAAAGCTATTCGATATCTCGAGGATTCGATAAGTCAAATGTTCTATTCGACAACTCAAGGAATCCTGATGGAAAAGAACTATTCGAGAAGTGGTTCGATATGTCAATATAACAGTGTTCGAGAACTCAGAGTTATCGATCAAGTCAATTCCAGTTCTCGAATCACTTACTTAGTCACTTCTCGAATACATTCTTGGAGAGAAAATACTGAAGAAATTGTACAAGTAAGAAACCTGCAACAAGCCAATGCACTTTATGGACCACAATCTGTAATGTGCTCTGGAAAGCCTACAAGGAAGCTTGGAGAGATATAGAAGAGACAAGGAGCTAAAGAAGTGGATCTGAACAGGCTTTGCAAAGTCAAATCTGTAATCGTTTGGACACTTACTCAAAAAGGATAGACAGACTAGAAAGTAATTTGTTTAGCTACCTTATTTGTAGTAAGTAGGTTGTATCCATGTTCTATAAGGATACAACTTCACTTCTTTAGTCAGGAGTGGGGTAACTTTGTGAGTCAAGTTTTTCATATACTGTAAGCTATATCTCTCTGAGAAAAACGAAGCTGAGAATACTATCATTTGTATTCACAGATTGTAGCAACCTTTATCTAATAATACATTATATTAAAGTGATATTGTGTTCTGTGTTGTTCTTTATCCGCACCTACATCTCTGCACACACAACACTTTTTTGCTACACAGACTCAAGGAAAGAAAAGTTCAAGAATCCATTCACCCCCCCTCTATATTCTTTCTTTGTGTTCAATACTCAACAGTAATATTAATAGACTCCTCTACTTTATTCTTATCAGGATTGTAAACACGATATGCCTTACTCGAAGTGGAGTAACCCAAGAATATACCTTCAGTAGCACGGGGATCAAACTTCCCACGATTTGGCTGAGTATCTAGAATAAAGCATTTAGAACCAAAAACTCGAAAATAGCTAATGTTAGGAGTTTTATTCTTAAGCAATTCATATGGAGTTTTCAACAAGATAGGACGAATTAACACTCTATTAAGAACATAAAAGAAGTATTTACCGCTTCTGCCCAGAATTTCTGAGGCAACTTACTCTCATGAAGCAAAGTCCTAGCAGTTTCTTGTAGTGTTCTATTCTTGCGTTCAACTACTCCATTCTGTTGAGGAGTATGTGGAGCAGAAAATTCATGTGATATGCCTCTGGTCTTGCAATAAGTGACAGTCTTTCTCAAATTCTCCACCATGATCACTCCTGATTGTTCTCAGCTTCTTGGAGTACTTAGTTTCAAGGTTAGCAATTAAATCTTGAAATTCACTAAAAGCTTCATCCTTAGTACGAAGAAACAGTACCCAAGTGAATCGAGAAAAATCATCAACTATTACAAAAGCGTATTTCTTACCTCCAAGACTTACATACCTTTCAGGCCCAAATAGGTCGAGATGCAACAACTGCAATGCATCAGTTGTAGAAACCTGATTTTTGGTTTTGAAAGATGTCTTGACTTGCTTTCCCAATTGACAAGCAGAACAAGGCTCTATCTTTTTATATTTAAGCTTAGGCAGACCTTTAACTAGACCACGAGATAAAATTTTCTTCAAGAGATCCATATGAACATGGCCGAGTCTTCTGTGCCATAGATGCTGTTGTTCTTGAATGGAAGCTAGACATATTTCTTCCTGTTGTTCATCAAAATCTAACACAAAGATATTTCCTTTTCGTTTGGCTACTAAGGGAGTCTCATTAGTGTTAGTACCAATAAAGCACATATTTTTATCAAAATTAACACTATGATCGGAATTTGTGAGTTGACTTACACTGATAAGATTGTATTTAAGACCATCAACCAATCTTACATCATTAATAGAGAATTTTTCATTACCTATGGTGCCTTTTCCAATAATTCTTACCGTATTGGAATCACCCAAGGTAACTAATCCTCCATCTGACGCAATTAGAGATAGGAATTTCGACTTGTCTCCTGTCATATGACGAGAGCAGCCACTGTCGATAATCCACTTATTCTTTGGAACGTGAACCTTCAAACATACCTGCAAAACATATATATATTCATGTCTTAGGCACCCACCTTGATTTGGGTCCTGCATTATTAGTATCTATGATATTATATAAATGTCTTTCTGTTTTCTTAATCCAAATTTGAGCAGTATTAGAAGAATCATGCACATATGAATGATATGCTTTAGCAGTTTGGCTCTTAATATGACAGAATTTGGATTCTGCTGAGATATGTCCCCTTTTTCCGCAATCCTTGCATTTCTCATATGGCATACTGTACTTCATAGTAAAACTGGCCTTTTACGTCGGTTAAATAGGTCTTATACGTCGGTTAAATGGCGACGTATGGGCTGACGACGTATAAGGTCAGAGTCTTTTACGTCGGTTAAAAAGGCGACGTATATTGTATCCTTTTACGTCGGTTCTTCTAAACAACCGACGTATATTATATCCTTTTACGTCGGTTCTTCTAAACAACCGATGTATATTGTTATCCTTTTACGTCGGTTCTTCTAAACAACCGACGTATATTGTTATCCTTTTACGTCGGTTCTTCAAAACAACCGACGTATAAGGTCCATAATATTAAAAAAAAATCTTTTGTTTCTCTGTGCCCAAAACAAAAACTTGTTAAACAATCAAAATAACCTACAATAATTAAAATTTCTCAATTCAACTGAACATAATCATAGATTAAATAACATAATTATTGTTATACACTTGAAAAAATACATACAAAATGTTCAAATTCTCAATCTAACGCGAAAGATTGTACAAGTAACACTGAAATAATGAAATAACAAAATTTAAAACTCTGCTTCCACACAAGTTCAACGAAGACTGCTTCATCCAAAAAAATGGCCATAAGGATTCTCCGACATTATGAATATCTATTAGAATGCATCTTTTTCTTGCTCTCATCGATGTGAAAATGCCTTTCCAGACTAGTATTACTATCTTCATCTCCGCTGTCATACACTTCGAGATACACCTCTTCATCTGCACACATAAACAACAGACAAGTATATCTCAGCTTCCTGATCGCACAAATATATATATAATTGTGAACAAATAGTATCCAGGAGTGGCTGGTTCTTTTTCTGCTATGGTAAATTGAATAAACCACAACATATGTTAAAGTGTGATTTGTACTCCTTTCTTTGGTTTGAAAAAGTGAATATTGGTATCATACCTCTATTCTTGTGTCCATGTCGCATTTCAAAACGAGCTGCCTCTTCTAGCTTCTTACAGGGTTCACAGATACGCACCAGCGAATCACCTTGTCCGCGTAAGACCATTCTAAGCTGAGTACAACTACTGCAAAAAATTCCCCCACATCTACGGCAGTGATGCTGAAAATCAAGAAACAATTACCAAAAGTTAAGTACTAAAAAATATACTCCTATAAACATACAAATTTGCACTAATTAGTATTATCACTACTCTTAATAAAAAAAGCTACTAATATTGGTTCAACTAACTTTGGACTTGATATAAAAGGAGTAGTGGAAACTGTGTAGACCGCAAGTAAAAAATCAAGGTCCCTACCTTGGTCAATTTAACATAATAAAAAGGCAGGGGTATATGTGAACCATTAACTAGATCAGTATCCACAAATGATTAGGGAGGGATCTGAACAAATCACACGTAGAGTCACAAACTATTACCTGAACACGATATTCCTATTAAATTTTATGTAAATTTACAAACCAAGCAGATTCCTGCTTTCTTATATAGTCATCTACTAGAGCAATGCAACTACATTACAGTACTGTTTAGTTCTTAACAAGAACCAACCAAGCCCATGCATAAGCTTACAATGAATTCTATAAGACAATATCAACAATAAGTTACATTGAAACAGAGTAAACGAACCGATTTCCCATTGACCACTGCATGATCATTTGACAGTTACAGTATTTTCCTGAGTTGCAATTCCATGCTTTTAGTGACCTAACATAAGTAAGTACAGTCGAAAAAGGCAAATAGAATACGGTTTCCAGGATATAGGAAGATGGATATAAAAGTTAAAGCTACAAAAACAGAGCACAATTCACAGACACATCTATAGAATATGTCACAGACATATTCACAGACAACTTGACAGTTGCTTACACACTATTGTAATTCTTAAAGTGTAATATATCAATCAAGGTTTTACACTTAACTACAATAATGAGCATTATAGCTACTTGATATTATAACAATAAGGTTCATGATACCTCACTCCCCTGACAGTATTGTTAACATTTCGGTAAGGAAAATTGGTCACATATCTCAGTATAGTAATTAGTAAAGTGTGGAGGGAATCGTTGCTTACTTTTGAGCAAGGACAGGACCAGATTTCATGCATCCAATGTACACATGAGATTTTGATCGATGCCTTGCTAGAGTTGCTCCGAGCGTTGCTGCAGTTGTACATGACCACAACAAGAGCAATCTCTTTTAGTGTATTATAATCTGAACAACTAGTTCTGTTAGTTAATTCCTGTTAATGTAAAATAATTAGTTTTGGTGCAATAATGCTTTACTAGTACCTATTGCGTTGGCCTGGGCCAGTTCTTTTTTAACATTATTGTAGTGGGGCTATAGAACATTTGTTTCTCTAGCAACGAAAACTGTAGGGAGACCCCATTACATAGACATTTCATAACCACTATAAATTGTAAATGACAATGACTGATAATTACTCGACAATTACCCAAAAACAAAGGAATTAATTAACATCTTTACTTCGATTGTTTGCAGATTTGATCGTGATTTTGATAGTATTTTGTCCTAAACCCAATCATGTATGATGAGTTAGGAAATACTTTCATGTAATCTTATTTGATTTTATTTATATTAATAAAAGACTTGTTGTTTTTATTACGGGCTTTATCTATTTAAAGTGTTTAAATAAGAAGTTCCATAGTTTAGAGTAAAGCTTCTAGAATTATAATGAGATTATAATAATGAGATCTAGAAGATGATAACACTAAACTTAAATAGTTCCCGATCGTAGGATAACTAATTGGGAGTTAGTCAATCCGTAAAGATCGGTACATACTATGCTTGCTTCCTCGGAAGGATGTCTGTTCTCATAGACATTCGTGTGGTGACACTATAGCTAGTATGTAGGTGCTTATTGGAGACTAAGTTCACTGAACGTGACTTGATCAAATGAACGACTAATGGAGTTTACTCACGTGTTAATAGTTGTTCATAAGTTGATGGTGGTACAAGTGTCCTTAGACTTGATATCGTTAAAGTAATCTTATATACAATGAACTATGTTTTGGTTTAGTTCTAAGTCCTCAAGGGACAATCATTAGCTCTATTCCGGGTATAGGAATTTGTATATGAAGATAGTTAATGATCGATAAAGAATCTACCCCTTTCAGTAAAAGAAAGTGAATATCCTATGATGTTCTTACTATGTTAGTTCTGGAATCTCTGGCCAGAGTAATTGAAGTTAGAAAGAGTTTCTAATTCAAATGAACTAGACATAATGTATAAGAAATTATATGATTAAATTAAATAGGCTTGACACGCGATTCATGCCTTGTATTTAATCGGGATATTGTCGGGTAGAAGGAATTGATTGTACGGTAACCATTTGCTGAATAGGTTTTATATATTCTAAGCAATGAATTCATATTATCCGGATAGTCGCGATATATTCAAAAGTATCACTCACGATGTAGAATAAATATTAATTACTTATGTAATTATATTTAACGAATTAATTAGTAATTCGTATAAGTAATAATAAATAGTTTATTATTATTTATTTCTACTACCGGCTTAATATTGAACCTAAAGGGTCACACCATAAAAAGGTTAAATATTTATAGATGATGAGAATAATTAATAATGGCTATGAATTATTTATTTATTGAATAAATAATTAATTAGCAATTATTTATAATTTATTAAATGAGATTTAATAGATTATAAATAAATTAAGAAAAGTTCTTAATAATTATTAATTACAAAATTTAGTTTGAGAAATTAAATTTATGAGAGAATTATTTTCAGAATGGGATTAATAATTAAAAAGGTTTTAATTATTAAATGATTATTTAATTAGATAAAGTAAAGACTTTATTTCTTTAAATATCAAACATTCCAAGAGTTGGAATACACACAACACAACAACATCAAACACAAAACATCCCAGGGGATTTGAGAGGATTATTGAGAGCTTTTGAAGTTCATCAAAATCATTCCAAATCATTTTAATAATTTCTCAATTGTTATTTATCTACTATATGATATTTGATCTTGGTGGATACCATTAGAGCACTCCACACTTGAGGGGTGATTGCTGGAAATCAAAGACACATTCATAACAATCCCAGGAAAGCTATCAAGGTATTTTTCTTGTGTTCATACAATTTTTAAATCTATATACATGATTAATTAGGTTTTTATGCAAGTAAATGTGATTTACACTTCCGCTACGGTCATAAATTCCTTCAGATTTAAGGTGGCGAACTTGAGTAAAACTTCTTCCGGTTGTCTGCGAAAGCTCGAATAATTTCATGATCACCAGAGAAGCTTTGGAAGCAGCATATCAGAAAGCAGATGAGTCAAATATCAAAGTGAAAGGCCTGCTAATTACAAATCCTTCTTTTTCCATTTCCAAATAATTGACTTGCCTACAGTGACAAGTGAGTAACAATTCAAACAGCATCCTGCATAACATAAAATTTATCAGCTCGCACCTCAAATTATGTAAGGGAAAAGCTCATATGTGTCCTGCACACATGTAAAAATGTATATTCAAGAGATTGAAAGAATTATGAATTTACCAGATATCCTCCTGCAGACAAGAATCACAGTCAACGACTTCAAAAACATCACAAACATATCCTCCATTCAACCTCTCCAGCCTTCATCCTCCTCTTTTCTTCTTCAATCCCACAACGCATTCTGGTAATGCGTTACAGCGTCTGTATGTGACAGAAAGGGCCCTGATTCGTATTTTGATTTTTCCCGTTGATCCATAACTCCGTTTGAGGCGTACAATATATCGTTGGATTCGTTTTTTTGAGACGGATCTAATGGAGTGGTCAAATAAATTTTAAAAATTAATTTTAAAATGGTTATAGCTTCCGGAAGTGTTTTAAAGCCCGTTTTAATTGTGTTAAAATGCTTTAAAATACTAATATTGTTTCATATAAATGTTTAACAATGTTTAACATGATATAACATGTTTGCCTAAATATATGTGTGCATAGAAATGCCATGAGATGATATATTTAGTTTTATATATCGTATATAATTGCATGTTTGTCTTTAGGTTTTAACGAAAACGTTTCGTAACCTAAACAATATAAAATCCCTCGTTATTTAATATCAAGTAATAAAATGGCCAATGTCACAACGGGCTTGTGTCGGTCATAGCCTTCCAACATGGTAGAAAGTAATTCTTAGTTTTGAGCTTTGTCGTTTCGTGCTACAGCCGAGGGCTTCGTTTTCAAAATAGGAATTACTTGTCTATTACATGAGATGTGTATAATTAATTAGAATCCAATTGTCGTTACGTGCTACAGCCGTGGGCTATTGAGATCTTATTAATTTAACGAGATGTTGGGTCTCACTTGACTTAGAATATTGAATTTAGACGTGCTACAGCCGTGATTCAATGATTCAAGAGGCTAAATGAAATTAGGGAATAACATGAGATGTAATTGATAAAGAGTTATCTGCCTATGGAACATTACATAGCGTTTCGTGCTACAGCCGAGGTTATATAATGGAAAGTAGGATCCCTATTCTCACATGCATTGAGAATGCTTAAGTTATACATTTGAGGGTTGTATAATTTTAATAAAACTGTGGGAGCCACCTATGAATAAAGACCCGATTCATAAGGTGTTATAATAAAATTGGATATCTACTAATGTTGTTATGTATTCACAAATTTCAGATTTATAGATCATGTCTTCTACTCTATCACTCCGTAGCATACTTGATGCAAACAAATTGACTGGTCCCAATTATGCTGATTGGCTTCGAAACCTGAGAATCGTTCTCAGGGCTGAGAAGAAGGATTATGTGCTTGACTCGCCTTTACCTGTACCTCCTTCTGATGATGCACTTTTCCATGAACGAGAAGTGTATAATGACTGGTTAGATGCTGCTAATGTTGCTCAATGTGTCATGCTAGCATCCATGAAACCTGAGTTACAGAAGCAACATGAGAAGATGGATGCTCCTACCATTCTGATACATCTACAGGAGCTTTATGATGTACAAGGGAGAACCGCTCGATATGATATATTGAAAGAGCTATTCCAATGTAGAATGGCTGAAGGGTCGTCTGTGAATGACCATGTGCTTAAGATGATCAATCTGATTGAGCATCTAGGGCAGTTAGGTTTTGTCATGGATGGGGAGTTAAGCCAAGATTTAGTCTTGCAGTCACTCCCGAATTCGTTCTCGCAGTTCGTTATGAACTTTCACATGAACAAGCTGGATGTCAGCTTAGCTGAGCTCCACAACATGCTGAAAACTGCTGAGGCGAATTTTCCCTCCAAAAGGGGTTCTGTTCTTATGATCGGTGCCAGTACCTCTACTAAGAGGAAGAGGAACTGGAAGCCGAAGAATAAGAAAAAGGGTGAGAATAAGCCTGTTCCACCAAAGGCTGACCCGAAAAGCAAAGGAGTTTGCTTCCACTGTAACAAGGTGGGACACTGGAAGAGGAACTGCAAGGTTTACCTTGCAGAGTTAAAGAATAAGAAGGGCAATGAGATTACCGCTTCTGATTCAGGTATGTTCATGATTGAACTAAATATGTCTTTAAGTCAGATTTCTACTTGGGTATTGGATACTGCTTGTGGGTCTCATATATGCAATTCGTTGCAGGGACTAAAGCAAAGTAGATCTCTGGGGGAAGATGAAGTGATTCTATTGATGGGCAATGGAGCAAGAGTTGCTACTATAGCTGTAGGATCATTTCCTTTGCATATGCCTACGGGCAAAACTATTGTGTTGAATAAATGTTATTATGTACCATCAATTGTAAGAAATATTGTTTCTATTCCTGTACTTGATTCGGATGGTTTTACATTTATTGTTGAGAATAATAAATGTTTAATTATGAGAAACAATATTATTTATGGATACGGTACATTACATAATGGTTTGTATATATGTGACTTAGAACATAATTTATTTCAAATTGAACAACCAAATAATAAAAGAAAAAGAGATAATAAAAATCCAACTTATTTATGGCACTGCAGACTAGGTCATATTAGTGAGAACAGACTTCGCACATTACATAAGGATAAGTTACTAGAACATTTTGATTTTGAATCATATCCTACATGCGAGTCTTGTCTCATGGGTAAAATGACTAAATCTCCATTTACTGGACATGGAGAGAGAGCTGAGGGGTTGTTAGACTTGGTACACACAGATGTGTGTGGACCAATGTCAACAAGTGCTAGAGGAGGATTTTCATACTTCATTACTTTTACGGATGATCGATCCAGGTTAGGATATGTATATCTTATGAAATACAAATCCGAAGCTTTTGAAAAGTTCAAGGAATATAGAAATGAAGTAGAAAAACAAACCGCACGTAGTATAAAAGTTCTTCGATCAGATCGAGGAGGTGAGTACTTAAGCGGAGAGTTTTTAGGTTATCTTAAAGAAAATGGTATAGTTTCTCAATGGACCCCTCCCTATACTCCACAATTAAATGGAGTATCTGAGAGAAGGAATCGTACTCTATTAGATATGGTAAGGTCCATGATGAGTTTTACTGATCTTCCAGTATCACTATGGGGTTATGCTTTAGAGACGTCAGCGTATTTACTGAACAAGGTGCCTTCTAAATCGGTTCTCACGACCCCACATGAGATGTGGAGTAGGAAGAAACCAGGTCTTAAACATGTTAAGGTTTGGGGGTGTCCAGCTTATGTCAAGAAAGTTGAACATGATAAGTTGGAACCTAGATCCGTGAAATGCAGTTTTGTGGGATATCCTAAAGAAGGTCATGGATATTATTTCTATGATCCTTCTGATCAAAGGATATTTGTTTCTAGACACGCACACTTCTTAGAGGAACAGTTCCTCCTTGATAGAAATAGTGGGAGAAATATTGAACTTGATGAAGTTCAAGAAACACAAAATGCAACGATTAGAGAAGAAGTACCTGTTCAGAAAGAACAACCTTCTGTAGAACAACCTTTACGTAAGTCAGAGAGAGTGTCCCGCCCAATCGAAAGATATTACGGGCTTGTCATTGAAAATGATGATGATTTGTCATTTGTTGATGATGAGGACCCTATGACTTATGAAGAGGCTATGAGTTGTAATGACTCAGAGAAATGGCAGGAAGCCATGAAATCCGAAATGGACTCGATGTATATAAACCAAGTGTGGACTTTGGTTGAGGCACCTGAAGGATTTAAACCCATTGGGTGCAAATGGATATACAAACGAAAGTTAGGAGCAGATGGCCAGGTGGAGACCTATAAGGCCAGGCTTGTGGCAAAAGGATTCAAACAAAGACAAGGGATTGACTTTGATGAAACCTTTTCGCCTGTAGCCTTGCTCAAATCCATTAGGATTTTGCTTGCGATTGCAGCCTACTATGATTACGAGATCTGGCAAATGGACGTAAAGACGGCCTTCCTCAATGGGAAACTTGAAGAGGAAGTGTATATGACACAGCCAGAGGGTTTTGTTTCCAGTGGAAACGAAAATCTAATATGTAGACTACTGCGAACCATATATGGTTTGAAGCAAGCTTCTCGAAGATGGAACATCCGTTTTGATGAGATAATCAAAGAGTTTGATTTTATCAAAAACTTAGATGAACCATGTATTTACAAGAAGGTTAGTGGGAGCGCGGTAACATTTCTTATATTGTATGTGGATGACATACTTATAATAGGAAATGATATACCGATGTTACAATCAGTCAAGGTCTGGCTATCAAAGAACTTCACTATGAAGGACTTGGGAGAGGCATCCTATATTTTAGGGATGAAGATCTATAGAGATAGATCTAATCGAACGATTGGCCTATCCCAAGGTACATACATCGATAAAGTGCTAAAACGGTTTAGTATGGAGAACTCGAAAAGAGGTCTCATTCCTATTAGTCATGGGATTACTCTTTCCGAGAAGATGTCTCCAAAGACATATGAGGAAAGGGTGCGCATGAGTAGGATTCCTTATGCCTCGGCAATAGGATCCATCATGTATGCGATGTTATGTACTAGAGCTGATGTTGCTCATTCACTTAGTGTGACGAGCAGATATCAGTCTAACCCAGGTGAAGAACACTGGAAAGCAGTGAAGAACATATTGAAGTACTTGAGAAGGACTAAAGATGTTTTTCTTGTTTTTGGTGGATCTGAATTGAAAATTGAGGGTTATACTGACTCTAGTTTTCAATCAGAAGGCGATGGTAGCAGATCCCAGTCAGGGTATGTATTTACTCTAAATGGGGGAGCGATTAGTTGGAAGAGTTCCAAACAGCCTACAACGGCTGACTCCACAGCGGAAGTGGAATATATAGCTGCATGTGAAGCTGCAAAGGAAGCTGTCTGGATGAGGAAATTTGTTTCTGATTTGGGAGTAGTTCCTAGCATTGAGGATCCTATAGTGTTGTATTGTGATAACAACGCTGCGATAGCTCAAGCTAAGGAACCAAGATCCCATAAGAATTCTAAACACGTGTTGCGGCGCTTTCATCTGATTCGAGAGATCATAGAAAGAGGGGATGTCAACATCGTAAGAATTGACACACATAACAACATAGCGGACCCATTTACTAAAGCATTGTCTCAGGCTCACTTTGATCGACATAGAGATAATATGGGTATAAGATACCAGAGTGATTGGCTTTAGTACAAGTGGGAGTTTGATAGTATTTTGTCCTAAACCCAATCATGTATGATGAGTTAGGAAATACTTTCATGTAATCTTATTTGATTTTATTTATATTAATAAAAGACTTGTTGTTTTTATTACGGGCTTTATCTATTTAAAGTGTTTAAATAAGAAGTTCCATAGTTTAGAGTAAAGCTTCTAGAATTATAATGAGATTATAATAATGAGATCTAGAAGATGATAACACTAAACTTAAATAGTTCCCGATCGTAGGATAACTAATTGGGAGTTAGTCAATCCGTAAAGATCGGTACATACTATGCTTGCTTCCTCGGAAGGATGTCTGTTCTCATAGACATTCGTGTGGTGACACTATAGCTAGTATGTAGGTGCTTATTGGAGACTAAGTTCACTGAACGTGACTTGATCAAATGAACGACTAATGGAGTTTACTCACGTGTTAATAGTTGTTCATAAGTTGATGGTGGTACAAGTGTCCTTAGACTTGAGATCGTTAAAGTAATCTTATATACAATGAACTATGTTTTGGTTTAGTTCTAAGTCCTCAAGGGACAATCATTAGCTCTATTCCGGGTATAGGAATTTGTATATGAAGATAGTTAATGATCGATAAAGAATCTACCCCTTTCAGTAAAAGAAAGTGAATATCCTATGATGTTCTTACTATGTTAGTTCTGGAATCTCTGGCCAGAGTAATTGAAGTTAGAAAGAGTTTCTAATTCAAATGAACTAGACATAATGTATAAGAAATTATATGATTAAATTAAATAGGCTTGACACGCGATCCATGCCTTGTATTTAATCGGGATATTGTCGGGTAGAAGGAATTGATTGTACGGTAACCATTTGCTGAATAGGTTTTATATATTCTAAGCAATGAATTCATATTATCCGGATAGTCGCGATATATTCAAAAGTATCACTCACGATGTAGAATAAATATTAATTACTTATGTAATTATATTTAACGAATTAATTAGTAATTCGTATAAGTAATAATAAATAGTTTATTATTATTTATTTCTACTACCGGCTTAATATTGAACCTAAAGGGTCACACCATAAAAAGGTTAAATATTTATAGATGATGAGAATAATTAATAATGGCTATGAATTATTTATTTATTGAATAAATAATTAATTAGCAATTATTTATAATTTATTAAATGAGATTTAATAGATTATAAATAAATTAAGAAAAGTTCTTAATAATTATTAATTACAAAATTTAGTTTGAGAAATTAAATTTATGAGAGAATTATTTTCAGAATGGGATTAATAATTAAAAAGGTTTTAATTATTAAATGATTATTTAATTAGATAAAGTAAAGACTTTATTTCTTTAAATATCAAACATTCCAAGAGTTGGAATACACACAACACAACAACATCAAACACAAAACATCCCAGGGGATTTGAGAGGATTATTGAGAGCTTTTGAAGTTCATCAAAATCATTCCAAATCATTTTAATAATTTCTCAATTGTTATTTATCTACTATATGATATTTGATCTTGGTGGATACCATTAGAGCACTCCACACTTGAGGGGTGATTGCTGGAAATCAAAGACACATTCATAACAATCCCAGGAAAGCTATCAAGGTATTTTTCTTGTGTTCATACAATTTTTAAATCTATATACATGATTAATTAGGTTTTTATGCAAGTAAATGTGATTTACACTTCCGCTACGGTCATAAATTCCTTCAGATTTAAGGTGGCGAACTGGAGTAAAACTTCTTCCGGTTGTCTGCGAAAGCTCGAATAATTTCATGATCACCAGAGAAGCTTTGGAAGCAGCATATCAGAAAGCAGATGAGTCAAATATCAAAGTGAAAGGCCTGCTAATTACAAATCCTTCTTTTTCCATTTCCAAATAATTGACTTGCCTACAGTGACAAGTGAGTAACAATTCAAACAGCATCCTGCATAACATAAAATTTATCAGCTCGCACCTCAAATTATGTAAGGGAAAAGCTCATATGTGTCCTGCACACATGTAAAAATGTATATTCAAGAGATTGAAAGAATTATGAATTTACCAGATATCCTCCTGCAGACAAGAATCACAGTCAACGACTTCAAAAACATCACAAACATATCCTCCATTCAACCTCTCCAGCCTTCATCCTCCTCTTTTCTTCTTCAATCCCACAACCCCCCCTTTAATTCTCTTTCCGCCAACAAAAACCCATTGTAAACAAAACCCCCCAATTCCAAATTCACTTCATCTCCTTCACCACAGCCCCACCCATCCTTCTCGCCTCCGCCCTCTTTCATCCATCAATCGCCACCCACACCATCTCGGCCCAGCTTTCAGGTCGAGAGATTGAGAGAGATTGGGAGAGACAGAGGTTGAGAGAGAGAGAGGGGGAAGAGAGTGGAGAGTGGAGAGAAAGAGATTGAGACGGGAGAGAGAGAGAGAGAAGCGAAGGGAGAGAGAGACGCGAGCAGGGAGAGAGAGACGCGAGATAATTCGGTCGAGAGAGAGAGGTTGTGAAATTGAATAATATTGAATAATAATTATAATTGTGAGATTGTTAAAAGAGAGTTAAAATGGGGAAAAATATGAACGGATGATATCCAATAATATTGAATCCGTGTGCTTAATCCAATGGCTGACATTAATTTAAAGAAGCACAATCCGTGTGCTTCCTCAACACCCAATAGTAATGTGACACGTGGTGACACAGCACTTTTTTTAAAGGTTTTATACGTCGGTTATATTTAGAGCGACGTATAATATCATCATATACGTCGCCTTTTCTCAACCGACGTATAAAGTAAAATTATATACGTCACCTTTTTATCAACCGACGTATAAAGTATCATTATATACGTCGCCTTTTCTTCAACCGACGTATAAAGTAGCATTATATACGTCGCCTTTTCTTCAACCGACGTATAAAGTAGCATTATATACGTCGCCTTTTCTACAACCGACGTAAAAAATATGTAAAATTGACCTTATACGTCGCCTTTAGGCGGAACCGACGTATATAACTACTTTATACGTCGCCTTTGGCCAGAACCGACGTATAAGAGGCGACGTATAAGGTCATTTTTGTACTAGTGGTAGTCCTCTTATTGGTCTTTTGAAATACACACTTTTTGCCTGTGTTGAAACCCAGTCCTTCCTTTCCCAAGAAAGATTTTTGGACTGCCAGCATTACATCTAGTGTGCCTTCACCGTGCACGAATTTAGCTTGATCTTTCTTTAGACGATCAATCTTTTCTTGTAATTCATTGAACTTTTGTTCTGTTTCCGCCTTTTTGCTTTCTGTTTCTTTGGAAGACTCTGTTTTCTGCCTTAGTGTGGCCAAACATGCGTCCTTTCTTTCAATCTCACTTTTCAGATGTGTATTCTCTTCAGCAAGCTTGTCCATCTTTTCATGAAGCAATTTGTTCTCTTCAACAAATGGTTCCTCTTTTATAGAATCATCCATTTCGCTTAGCACTTCGCTTAATGCTTGTTTTAAGTATGCATTTTTACTACGCAACTTTTTATTTTGTGCCTGCAAAGTTAGTAAATCTTCAGAAACAAATGATTTTGGAGGAGTAGAAAATACCTCTTCATTTTCACTGAAGTTTTCATGGAATCCAGCAAAACATAGTTGAGCAACTTCATCATCAGAATCAATTTCTATATCAGATTCGTCATCGCTCCATGTGAGAAATGCTTTACTCTTTTTCTTCTCCTTGTCATGATCCTTTGATCCAGAAGCTTTCAATTTTGCCTTCAGCTGAAAACAATTCTTTTTGATATGACCTTTCTTGCCACATTCAAAGCATACTTCATCGTTAGTGTTGTTTCTGAATTCCTTTCTGGGTCCATAAGACTTTTGAATATGTCGACTATCTGCTTTCTTCTTGGATAAGAACTTTTGAAACTTCTTTGTTAAGAGGGCAATCTCCTCATCTGAATCATCACTAGAGTCTGCAATAGTTTTAAGAGCTAGAGTCTTCTTCCTTGGTACTTCTTCTTCCTCATCATATCTTCTCAACTGGTTCTCAAACTCTTCTAGTTCACTGAAAAGGGTAAGTGTATCCATTTTTGAGATCAAGGAGGAATCCTGCAGAGTAGTTACTTTAGGAGCAAACTTTTTGGGCAGTGATCGAAGAACTTTTCTGTTAACTTCTGCCTGAGGAATGTGCCTTTCCAGGAGAGAGATAGAATTCATCAGTGTAAGAAATCGTCCCTGTACTTCTTTTATGCTTTCATCCTTTTCCAATCTGAAGCTTTCATAGTCACTTAGTAGAAGATCAAGCTTGATCTCACGAACCTTTGAAGTGCCTTCATGACTCACCACAATAGTATCCCAAACTTGTTTAGCCGAGGTGCATGCTGACACTTTTCGAATTTCAGTAGCACATAGTCCATTGAGTAAAGAATTCATAGCTCGAGCATTATAATTCAGAGAATTGACTTCTTCAACAGTAAGATCCTTTACTGGTTTGGGTTTGCCATCTTTCACAGGAATCGTGATACCATTTTCAACAGCGTCCCATTCGTATGTATCCTTCTGGAGAAATATTTTCATTAAAAATTTCCAGTCATGATAGTTTTCCGTTCCAAGCAAGAGTGGTGGAACATTGATTGAATGACGTTCTTGTCAACCTGATTGTGCCATGGATCTAACAAAATAAACACTTAAACAAGGGTTAAATGCACCTTCTCTGATACCAATGTAAATCGAGTAGCACAATATATTTAACTGCCAAGTAAATGAGACTGTCTCAAATGATAATGAGACTGTCTCTTTTGTGTGTGAGAGTGTCCCAATCAACTAACAGAGTAAATAAATAGCAGTAAGTAAATGACAGAAAATAAAACAAGAACACCAGGAATTTTCACTTGGTTCGGCCCCTACCCAATCTATGGCCTACATCCAAGTCCCTATGCCAACTAGCACAGAGATTATATTATTATAACAATAATATAAAGCTTACAGTCTTTCCCGATTACAAGTTTAAAGCCTATTGGAAGAACCCTTCCCTTGACACAACTGTCACCTAGCAAACCTACTACCTAGCCCACTGGCTACCTTGGCTTATGACTTGCAATCCCTATCTAGTTGCCACAACCCGGCACAAGTATGTATAGAGTGAATGTAATATTACAACTCAAAGAAATAAAACTTCTGTATGCAGTGAATGATCTTGAGAAGCTTTGTGAAAAGTTGAATTGCAGATGCGTTGAGTTGTATCTTCTTCTTGCTGAATGAAAGAATATATATAGCACTAGAAGATGTAGCCGTTGGTGATTTGAATCCTTGAAATACTAGCTGTTGGAATAAGAATCAATCAAGCATAAATTAGTGATTAGAGAATAATCAATCAGGATCATTAACAACGGCTCTATGAAGATTTGAACCATAATCAAATCAAACGATATCTCTCAAAGATATCCCGAGATAAATATCCTGTAATTTTAGTAGATATGGCAATCAGATTTAGAAACTCAGAATCAAATCTCCATGATTTAATTCGAAGACTTATTCAAAAATATCATCCTAAAAACCTGGGATTAACATATATGACTAGTGGCGGTCTGCTCATCCTGGAGAGGAAGAATTGTGACCACTTTGGTTGCATATGAGAGATTTGAGTCAACAAGAACTCGATCAGACTCAATTTCTTCGACGAGCTCTGCAAGAGAATTAATCTTGATGAGGCTGTTATTTTTTGTGAAAGCATGCTAGCTTCAGGGGTTTGCACAATGAAAGTGGTGCTATTGCCTGTAACTACTTTATGATGTTTCGAAGACTTGCTGATTGTGGCAACCCGGGTCAAATCCCAAGCCTTTTTCGAAAATCGGGTCAAATCCCGATTCCGAATCCGAAATAAGTCAAAGTAAACTGGCCCAAATGCAGCCAACTTGGGTATCCACAAGCCCACCACAGGCCCCCAAAAGATCATGATTTATTGGTGCACTTAGTAGTATTATTTTGCCTTATAAACTGAACAGAAGTCCCAAATCTCCTCGATGTGGGAGTGGGATGTTACAAACTCCCCCACTTAAACTCCTGACGTCCTCGTCAGGCCTGGACGGATATCCCATAGGTCCGGATCGTTCCTCTCTAGCCATTGTGGGATAATACCGGCTGGCTTCGTGTCCCCACCTCCGGACCTCTATCCATTGTGGGATAATACCACCAGTCTTCGTGTCCCCACCTCTGGCAACTTGACGAATCAAGCTTTCGAGAGTCGGCTCTGATACCATATGTGACAACCCGGGTCAAATCCCAAGCCTTTTTCGAAAATCGGGTCAAATCCCGATTCCGAAATAAACCATATGTGACAACCCGGGTCAAATCCCAAGCCTTTTTCGAAAATCGGGTCAAATCCCGATTCCGAATCCGAAATAAGTCAAAGTAAACTGGCCCAAATGCAGCCAACTTGGGTATCCACAAGCCCACCACAGGCCCCCAAAAGATCATGATTTGTTGGTGCACTTAGTAGTATTATTTTGCCTTATAAACTGAACAGAAGTCTCAAATCTCCTTGATGTGGGACTGAGATGTTACACTGATGTTTTTATTTCTTGAGTATTAATTTGTTTTCTAAACTTTATTTAATCTGGTAATGTCGATGTTTCATGTAATCTTGCATCTTTTACTTCTTATGATGAAGTTCTCAGTTCCACCATGTGGTTTACGTTGTTTGATAGTACTCAGTATTTGATAGTTTTACCATGTGGTTTACGTTGCAAATAGACTCTGTTGAGACTTTGGATAGCAACGAGAGTGCTCTGCTGTGAGTCATTATTGTAGTCTGTAGTAGCTTAGGTTAAAAAGTATCTCATGAAGACATTACAAAGGTACTTTCATGACTACTTCCTAAAGGTTTAAACTACGAGGCATTATTTTATGACATTTTATTTGCATATCACTGTGTAGTCAGTCAATGTTGTCATTTTCCCATTTTTTTTGCTGGGTGCGATCATGTCAGCTTCCTACTTTTATTATTCTTTCTACAAATTGGTTATATATAATTGAGAATTGGCTGGGTAGACTTTGTAAGTCCACTTTCTTTCCTCCTAATGATCTTCTCTTGCTTTCCACATATTGTAGTTACTTAAACAGAAGAGCTCCTGATTTCTATTAGACAGTGTTTTTTCGCTTTGATCTTTGGTTATGCAGAATGGCCAGAGTAGGGGAACCTGTGATCGGAATTGATCTTGGTACCATGTACTCATGTGTTGGTGTTTTTGAAGACAATCATGTTAAGATAATTGCCAGTGAGCATGGTGGAAGGACGACACCATCTTGTGTGGCCTTCACTGATGCCGAAAGGCTTATTGGTGATGCCGTCTTTGACCAGGCCGGGAGGAATGCTGCTAACACCGTCTTTAGTAAGTGTTCTTGCTATTTTCTTTTTGCTGTTAGAATCAAATTACATAGATTTAAATATTCATGTACGCATGCCTCCACTGGGTTTGATCCCTTGTTTTTCAATACTTAGGATGAGAGTGTTATCCGCTAGTTGGGCCATATATGTGTAACTCACTTCTTGGATGTTGCACACAGAAAAAACCAACAGAGCATTTTAATTAGGATGCAAATTAATTATACAAGTGAGTTTGCCTATAACTGACAAAACCTTGTAGTGTTTTCCCTCTTTTTCTTTAAATCTGTTCTATAGTGTATATCTAGCCCTCAAATTTCCAGAAGAGCACCACTCCTGATGTAGTTCTCAAACAAATTTTAAATTGTACTTTTGTTAGCCCTCAAATTTCCAGAAGAGCACCACTCCTGATGTAGTTACTGGATCATAATTTTCGGAATAATTCTTAATGATTTCTCTCCCATCTCTCCTAATCCTCCCATTACCCATGGAGATTAGTTTTTACCCTAATGTCTATCCCTTCCTTACCAAAAAACTTGCAAACATGGGGTTGGAGGGGAATTTTGTTACTTTTTCTGGATTTCTCCAAAATAAAATTCGAAGATGCATACAGAAAATTAAAGACGATATCAAATTATACACTATTGCTAAATATGTTTTTTTTTTAAAAAAATCTTATCTTATT
Organism: Kitagawia praeruptora; assembly: GCA_037693485.1. Lineage (NCBI taxonomy): Eukaryota > Viridiplantae > Streptophyta > Magnoliopsida > Apiales > Apiaceae > Kitagawia > Kitagawia praeruptora. The sequence continues at coordinate 130,449,160 of CM075354.1, forward strand.
CTTCTTATTAATATTATAAATTATATAACAGATGCTAAGCGGCTGATAGGCGGAAAATTCAGCGAATCGTCTGTACAGAGCGATATAAAACACTGGCAGTGTAAAGTCTTTTCTGGTCCTTTGGATAAACCAATGATTTCTGTCACTTACAAAGGTGAGGAAAAACAGTTTTCTGCAGAGGAAATCTCCTCCATGGTTCTCATAAAGATGAAAGAAATCGCAGAGAAGCATCTTGGAACAACAGTAAGAAATGCTGTTATTACTGTCCCTGCGTACTACAATGACTCTCAGCGCCAAGCAACCAGAGATGCTGGAACCATTGCTGGCCTTAAAGTAATGCGTATAATTGCTGAGCCAACTGCAGCTGCAATTGCATATGGTATTGACAAGAAGCTGAAAGGTATTAGTAGCTCAAACGGGGAAGAATATGTGCTCATCTTTGATCTTGGTGCTAGTAATTGTAATGTTTCTCTTCTCACAATAGAAGAGGGAATTTTCGAAGTGAGAGCTACAAGTGGTGCGAGTCACCTTGGAGGAGAGGATTTTGTTGATCGCATGGTGAATCATTTTGTTCAGGAGTTCAGAAGGAAAAACAAAAAGGACATAACTGGTAATGCGAAATCTATGAGAAGATTGAGAATTGCTTGCGAGAGGGCAAAAAGGACACTCTCTTCTATTCCAGAGACCAACATTAATTTAGAGTATTTTTATGATGATGCCAGTTTCTCTGCAAATATCACCCGTGATGATTTCAATGAATTAAATATGGATCTCTTTGAAAGTTGTTTGGATTTGGTCAAGAGGTGTTTGAGGGATGCCCAAGTTGATAAAAAGAACATCCATGAGGTTGTCCCTGTTGGTGGATCTACTAGAATTCCTAAAGTGAAGCAGCTACTGAAAAAGTTTTTCAATGGGAAGGAGCTTTGTTTGAGTATAAATGCCGATGAGGCTGTTGCATATGGTGCAACTGTCCAGGCTGCCATCCTAAGCGGCAAAGACGACGAGAGGTTTCAAGACTTAATTCTGTTGGATGCTATTCCTTTATCCCTTGGAATTGATATTAATGGTGAAATGTCTGTCCTTATTCCTAGGAACACTAATATTCCCACTAAAAGGATTCAATCTTTTCCAACCACTGTTGATAATCAGGTTGGCGTGTTGATCCAAGTGTTTGAGGGTGAACATACAATGACAAAACATAACAAACTTTTGGGAAAATTTGTATTTTCTGGCATTCCCCGTGCATCTAGTGGTGTTTCAAAGTACTTTGTGTGCTTTGATATTGATGCAGATGGATTGCTTAATGTTTTTGTAGAAAATGAGAATTCAGAGCAGCTGGAAGAGATAAAAATGACCAATTATGAGGATAGATTTTCAAAAGAAGAGCTTAAAAAGTTGGTACGAGAAGCTAAGAAGTTCAAAGCAGACGATGAAGAGAACAAAAAGAAGATGGAGGCGAGAATTTCTGTAGAGTCTTACTTCTATAACTTGAAGAACATTATCAGTGACGAGAAGTCGAGTTCCAAACTTGCAGTAGCTAGCAAGAAGAAAATGGAGGATGCTATAGAAATGGAAAACCTGTGGTCGAATGGGAACCAGTTTGTGAAGTTGGAGAACTTGGTTGAAATCATAACGGAGCTCAAGGGACTCGCCATCTCTTGATCATGTCGTTTTTCCAAGAGTCTTAAATAGTTGTGTTGATAAGTAAGAGAACTGCCCTTTCGCAGTTTTTCTGGTGCAGATGATGTAGCCTCAAAGATTTAGAATAAGGATTTTGTCAAATTCTTGTACCTGTTTGTGTTTGTTTTCGAGTAATTAAATTCGTATGTTTTATATTTGGTTTGGTATCATGTTCATTTGTTCATACAGTTTCAATTTTGTGATATTATGTATTTTGTTTGGTATCATGTTCATTTGTTCATACAGTTTCAATTTTGTGATATTATGTGAAGAGTATTCTGGAAAAAAAATCGAAAATGGGAGTAGTAATAATTATTGAAAAAATAATTCTCGTTGGGGAGGTTTTTGACTGTTAAGAGATTTCTTCAGAATATTGGGAGGATTTTGCGAACTGTTTATGCCGCAATCGCAATACAGCATGAATTTATCATACATCTAACTGTTAAGCGTTGACTGTGCAAAAAATAAAAGACAAAGGAATGAGGATTATAATTTTACTTACGGGGAAATGAGCTTACAAATAAGTGTAAGAGAATATTAACTTATGTGTAAGAGAATAACCTTTATCACACACAAAGGAAGTAAGGCATTCATCCTGGATAGAAGAAAAACCTTTTCACAGTGTTGAGGTAGCTTAAAGATCTTTATATTCAACCCGCGATGCAAAGTTTAGTTTTGAAATTATTAGCTTTTTATTGATAATTTATGTCTAATGTAGGGAACTTTTGTATTTGCAATTAGGGCGTTAGTTATTATATCTTAGAGCAACAGTTAGAAATGTTGTTATTGCTGTCACCTTGGAGGAGACTGGAGAGCATTTTGTCAATCGCAAGGTAAATCATTTTGTTTGGGATTTTAAAAGGAAACGCCGAAAGGACAGAAACGCTTGCAAAAGGGCGAAAAGGACGCTCTCTTTTGCTGGGATAGCGACCACTGATTTAGAGTATTTGTATGATGGTGACAGTTTTCTCTGTAAATATAACTCGTGACATATTTGAGGATTAATTATGGATCTCTTTAGAAGATGTTTGGCTAATCAGGAAGTGTTTAAAGGATGGTGGAATGAAGAAGACTAAAAGCGATGATGTGGTCCTCATAGGTGGATCTACTAGAATTCCAAAAGCAAAGCAGCTATGCGAGTGTTTTTTAATGGGATGGAGCTTTGCAAGGGCATTAGTCCTGATGAGGCAGTTGCTTAGGGTGCCGCTGTCATTGCTGACACAATGATGAGTGGCGAAGGATGTTACTTCTGAGACCTTGGTATTGAAACTTGTGGTGGGACAATGACTGTCCTTATTCCTAAAAATACAAGCTTTCCCACTTAGGAGCTAAATTACCAAACAACTCAAGAGGATCAGTGTGAGGTGCTGATCCAAGTGTTTGTGGGTCGTAGGGGTATTTCCCGTTAGACTGTCTCCTTTGATATCGATGAAAACGGAATGCTGATTGTATCTGCTGAAAATAAGACTACAGGGAGGAAGAAACAGATAACAGTAAGTTATAAGGTGGAGAGATTCTCAAGGAAAGACCTTAGGTGGTTAGTACAAAAAGCTGAGAAGTACAAAGTAGAAGATGAAGAGTAAAAAAAGGTGGAAGCGCGGAATGCTAAAGTATTACATGTATAAGTTGGAGGCAAGGAAGAAGAAAATCAAGGAAGCTCTGAATATCCTGCCAGGCATCTGGTATGGATGGAGCACATGCTGAGGACCACTGGATTTGCTACTCAGGAAAAAAATGAAACTGCTAATCTTATTCAATCTTATTGCATGGACAATATTAAAAGGTCTAATACTTTGAAAAATAGATTGAAGAAAGTCAGAGTTCAACCTGTCAGACCAGTGGGTCAAGCATCAGAAAGAGATGATGCTTGTGATCGAGACTTGTTAAAGGAGCTCTCAAATGAAGAATCTGAAGAATAACAGATAAGGGGTCAAGGAACATCTATCTAAAGATTAACTCAAATTGTAATATGTCTAGAGTTTAGGTAGATCAAGATAGGATAAATGTAATCATATGATCAGTCTAGAGGATCATCTATCTTGTATTTATCTTTATTCTTTGAATCTGAAAATTGTTTATAAATACCAGAACTTTTACATTATTTACTTTGCACTTAAAGTTTTATCTTTTTCTTGTTTAGTTGAGTTAGTTGAGTTATCCTCTAGGAATTTGCTTGTTATTGTCTAACAAACAAATAGGGAGAGATGGAAAGGCATATGACATAGCCTATTTGTATACTTCGAGGATTCCACTCAACTTAAACAAGAATGTAATAAGTAAATAATATATAAACTATCACAGGAATCTCAGATAGTATAATCTGTCAAAGAAGAATGAAGTTAATCTTGACTTGAAGAATTACTACATTGAAAGAAGTTCAACTATTTGATCAAGCTTTAGTGTAGTATTTAAAGAAATGGATTCATTTACAATGACAGAAGAAGTACCGAAAGAGTTCGGAAAGGTTTGAAGAGAGTTTAGAAGAGAAAGAACCACAGCTTAGAGTTAAAATGATAAGAACAATCATTGAAGTTAGTGGTTCATGAACCAAACAGTAGATCGAGCGTCAACAGAAAATTCAGTAAAAGATCTTTATTATTTTCAGTGGTTCAAAAAAAAAAGAATTGGCTATCAAAGGATTTATATTAATTCTTATTTAATTAATTAAATCATTTAGTTAATTTAATTAATAAATTCATTCAATCAGAATTAATTAATTCATTAAATTTATTATTAGATTAATTAAATCTGAATTAATATATTTATCATGAGTTAATTAAATGATAAAATGATTATCAAATTAATTCTACAATGACTATTCTATTTTAAAGTCATGCCAAACCAATCAGATTGTCATGCTGAGTTTTTTATTGTGATTGTCATGCTGAAAGTCATGCCAAGCCAGTCATATTGTCATCCAAGCTTTAAAGATTGTCATGTAAGCTGTTAGTGGATAGTCATGCAAAGTCAATTGTCATGCCGATTGTCATGCCAATAGTCATTCGTGAGTTAAAGACAGAAAAAAGGCAGGGAATTTGTGATTCATTTTGATAAAAGATCAACAAGGCGGCCGTGTTCAACAATAATCAAAACTAGCATAAAAGCCCGTGCAAAGCACGGGCACCATTTAAATTCATAAAATGTCGTTGTTTTGATTTTTTTAAATAGATGATTTCTAATTTTTAAAATACTATACATAATTAGTGTGATATTTTTTATGAATACTATAGCAATAACTCAAATTTCTTACCTAAAGTTCATATATGATTATAACAATACAATCACATCTAACAATTCAAAGACACAACTTGGAATGATTAAACACTACGTAATTTAAAAATCTAATCACGAGTCAGTAGACTCACATGTATATATATAAATAAATAAATTTTTTATAGATAAGAGAATCAAAAACTAATCATAACCACACATTCAAATCTAATTTACATCTCAACCTTCACCAACATTCACTCCTATGCCCCTTCCATTTTCGACGATCTTAGACACCATCACTTGCTTTATACTGCCACTAATATGACCACCTCATTCCATTTATCATCATCGTTCATGATACACACACACACACACATATGTATAATGTGTGTCATCACTCTGCGATCTTTTGTTGTCACCAAATCGACCACCACTCCGAAAGTAAGTGATGAACATGTTTGTCACGAATTCCTGTCACATTCCTGACCACACCTCCACTAATTCATTCATCCCTCTCTCAATAGATCTAAGTTTGTAACGTCGATCGATGACATTTTTACTCAATTTACTACCGTCAACACCATTACCAACAGTTTCAAATATTTACACAATTCTAAATCTGTAATTTTCATGTAATTTACGTTTAAATTTTTAGTGATTTACGTTTAAATTTTGGTAACTTTAGTTGAATTCCTAGTGATTTTGCTTTGATATTGGTGATTCTGGTGGTGTAAGTGGTGGTGTTCATGTTGTTACAAATAAAATTATGGTAATTTTGATAGTGGTGCATGTCATGGTCATGGTAGTGGTGGCGTGGAAGTGGTCATGTGACAGTGATTTTATATTCTTGTAATTTATATCAAAATTAGCTAAAATTTTGGTTTGTATTCATGTACATTGTGATATATTATCTACTAAGTATCATATTTCAATAATACATTTAGACATTTTTAATCTATTATTTTTAAAAGAGTATCTATAATCTATTTCTTAATAAATATTTTTGACCTAACTATGTGTTTTATCTAATATATATTATGAAGTTCAAATCTCATCTGCAATAATTTTTGTTTTGTTTTCCTTAAATTATTTTTTTTCTAGTCTATCAAAATATTTTGTCCAATAGCAATGAGAGTGGGGTGTAATCGAGTCGAGTCGAACATTGTCACACTCGAGCTCAACTCGGCTAAAAAGTTTCGTCAAGCTTGAACTCGAGCTCAAGTTCAATTGGTCCTTTAATTTTAATCTCGAAACTTGACTCATCAAGCTTGAAATCTCGAATCGATTTAACCTATTATGAAAAAAGTTTGAATATAACCGGTTCGACTTATGTTCTACACGGGTTTAACTTGATAAAATATATGCATTTTTTAAAATATTGAATATTTACATTGAAAGATATTTATAATATTTAAAAATTTTAAATATTAAAAGTCCGATTAGTCTCGCGAACCTCAAGAATCGAGTAATTTAAAAATTGAACTTTGCTCGGTAAAGCTCTGATTAGTCCGATGAACAATTCGGCTCAGGTTTGACTATAAAATAGATGAATTAATAGAAATATTGAACAATATTATAACAAATGAGTACTTGGAGTATGTATATAATGAGTTATAAAAAGGTTCTAACAACTTCTTTGGTGTAGTGGTTGGAGATGCGAAAATAATCTTTTCTTTACATAATGGTCATGGGTTCAACTCTCATGACAAACATTTTTTTTATATTAATATGATGGAAGAACAAATTAGTAAATTACTAAATAGACTTGAAAAACCTTGTTGGCATATAATATATATAAAGGATATCATAAGAAAGGGGTTCGGATCCTCTGTCCCCTTCCTTCATGTCCCCTTTGTGTCCCCTCCTTTTTCTAATACAAAAAGAGTGCGCCTGCGAGGCCCAAAGGATCCCAGCTCATAAGAAAGCAGCTAAATAAAAGAATCAAATCTCTTTGTTCTCTTTCCTATTAAACCAAGAACACAGACAACTTTTAATTCCTACATTAATTAAATTCTAGCTTGATTGTAATATCATAGCCACTAGAAGTTGATCACTTGTACTAGTTTTGATCACTTGTACTAGTTAAACTATCTAGCGGATTTTTATCCCTTGTTTATATCTCAAACTGCTTTTTAGCATTTAGACATTTAATCACAAATATAGAAAAGTTCATTTCGAATTTATTTTAATTTGTTTTTATAAGTGATATATAGAAACCTTACTCTATACTGTTGTTGTAACAACCTATCAAGTTTAATATAATTTATATTTAACTTGAATCTTGTTTCATTTGATTCCGCATTAAATTTGTGTTGCACTAATATTTAAATCAACTGGACAAATTTCAAGAAAACAGTACCGTTTGTATTCAATCTCCCTTATACAAACTATACAGGACCTAACAAATTGAATTTACATTTTTAAAAATGTTAATTCAATTTGCGTTTTTATATGATATAAATTACCCTATTTTATTATGCTATTTAGGGTCATTATACTTAATTCAAATTGTTTCAAAAAGGGTTAAAACCCTGAGTCATAATTCAATAATAAAAATTCCAACTAAATATCGTCATTTTTTGTTAATTGAGAAGCTCGTTTACGTTTTTGATACTTATCTCAGAACCTCACATAAGTTACTTATGTTACAAAATTTACTAACCAACACATACTTAGCAATTAAGTGATTAAATACAATGCTCATACTTTTTTTGTGTTAGTTGTTCATAAATTGTTTGAATTTATTTATTCAATTTTTTTTTGAGTAAGTGAAGTAATTAAATTTCTATAACTGTTTAACTCCTAAATCGTCTAATATATATATTTTCAAGTTTTTTGGAAGGCTTGATTAGATAAATATTTTGAATATATTAAAGCATTCCTTCACTGCCTTTAAATCATTTTGGTTAGGAAAGATTAACTTAATAAAGAATACATTTTTTTCAAAATAATTTCAAAGAAGACAATATATATTAACATTACAAGACATTTAAATTATAAAAGAACATATACATATGTATATTTTTTGTAATGGTTAACGAAGAAAATAAAATTACATTGCTAATTATAAAAAAAAATATTTAAATAAATAATCAATAATTACATTGATGTCATTTAATACCATGAAAACCATATGGGAAAATTTTTGACAATAATTTTATGATCTTTTTCCCTCATACACTTGGGAACGAACAAATTTGTACTTAACATTATTGCATACACATATATAATTGTCACAATCCACAAAATCACATCCCATTATGGGACAATCTGCTTTAGTTTTGCATGTGGTTGCTGTTGAGTATTGAATACGACTAAAGAATACAGAGGGGGTTGAATGGATTCTTGAACTTTTCTTGTTCTATGTTATGTAGCAAGATATGTGTTATGTGTGTGCAGAGATATCAGTGCGGATTATGAACAACACAAGACACGATATCACTTTAATCTAATATTTTATTAGATAAAGATTTGCTACAACCTGTGAATACAAATGGTAGTATTCTCAGCTTCGTTTTTCTCAGAGAGATGTATCTTTCTAATGTATGTGAAAAACTTAATCAACTAAAGAAGTGAGGTTGTGCCCTTATAGAACATGAGCATAACCTACTTACTACAAATAATGTTACAGGATAAATTACTTTCTAGTATGTCTATCCTATTTGAGTAAGCATCCAAACGGCTACAGGTTTGACTTCTTGAGGTTCTGCTCAGATCCACTTCTTTAGCTCTTTGTCTCTTGTACATCTCTCTAAACTTCTTTGTAGGCTTTCCAAAGTACCTTACAGCTTGTGGTCCATAAAACACCTTGGCTTGTTGTAGGTTTCTGACTTGTACAATTCCTTCAGTATTTTGTCTCCAAGAGTGTATTCGAGAAGTGGCTAAGTGTTTGATTCGAGAACTAGAATTGACTTGACCGATAACTCTGAGTTCTCGAATACTGTAAAGTTGACATATCGAATCAATTCTCGAATAGCTCTTTTCTCCAGGAATCCTTGAGTTGTCGAATAGAGCACTTGACTTGTCAAATCCCTGAGATGTCGAATAGCTTTCTGAGTCCTTGAGATATCGAATGAAACTTTGACTTGTTGACTCTTAGAGAACTCGAATACCACTTTGACTTGTTGACTTCTTGAGTTCTCGAATAGAGTATTAGACATGTCAAATCTCTGAGTTGTCGAATGACACTTTGACTTGTTGACTTTCAGAGATGTCGAACAGTGTCTTTACAGATGTCGAATGCTAGACTTCTCAAATAGAACAAAACACTTCTTGAATTGGTACTTAGGCAAATTTTCATTCTCCAAAATCTAACTGTGTTTATTTTGACAACCTTGTTCTTCAAGCTTGAGGCATGATCCTTGGATCTTCTTTCAAGCATTATTCTCTGACTTTTAAGTACAATTACACAGCTAGAATTTGATGCCTCTTACAAGTACTAAACAAGTAGAAACTCTACATCTAGAGGTTCCTTCAGCTAAGAGGTCATGTAAGTAATGCAAAGGATTACAAACAATTAGGTTTGTTATTAGATGTACTCAGGCATGCCTCTGTGATTTACAGTTGCAATTGTAAGTATGTACGTGAATAAATACATTTATAAATTATATGTAATTATAGAGTATGAATATTGCTAAATAATGGGAAGAAAATGTACATACCAAAAATCATAAGAAACAAAATGAAGAAAACCTTTTAGATGACTGAAACCTTCATAATATTGTGTATAGCGTATGTATTAACTTTGCCACTTGTAATTCGCAAGTTTGATTCGTAATATTCGTGATTTACAACTGTGCTTGTTGGAAACTTTATCTGATTTACAGCTGTGCTTGTTGGAAACTTTATCCAGATATAGACACTGGAAACTTATTCAGATTTCGACATTTCATAGTAAATATATGTCAGGATTTTTTTTTCTTTTGAATAATTAGGCTTATAGCCTCTTACAGCAGGATCGAACCCAGGTGTTATAGACATACTAATGTAAACTTAAATTTTAAATAATAAAATTAGCTACTGGCACAATGTATGTATAATAAAATTAGCTACCGGCACAATGTATGTGATGGGGTCAAATTAAATTTTATTACTATAAAATTAACTTTTTAGTGGATCAAATTGAATTTTTCCATTAAAGATATATTTGTATTAAAGTTTTTACATATAAAGTTTTAAATTTTTGAATTTTCGGTGGAGTAAGTTGCACCCACACCCACTGCCAATACCCCTGCTTGCAACTGGGACAATTTTGTGTTCTTGGTGACTGTCAGCAATAAACTGCCAAGGACATTGGATGTGCAGCTGACCTCAGTGTCACATGCAGCTTCTGTTACCGTTTTAAGGGGAACTCTTAGGAGTATTTAGGTAGTACTTAGTAGTGATTTTTAAGTGTTTTTTTAAATATAAAGGCTATGACTAGTGGCGGTCTGCTCATCCTGGAGAAGAAGAATTGTGACCACTTTGTTAATGAAGCAGTTCATGAGTGGTTTAATTTATGATAACAGATTGGTTGCATATGAGCGATTTGAGTCAACAAGAACTCGATCAGACTCAATTTCTTCGACATAGAGGAGCTCTGCAAGAGAATTAATCTTGATGAGGCTGTTATTTTTGGTGAACGCATGCTAGCTTCAAGGGTTTGCACAATGAAAGTGGTGCTATTGTCTGTAACTATTTTATGATGTTTCGAAGACTTGCTGATGTTTTTATTTCTTGAGTATTAATTTGTTTTCTAAACTTTATTTAATCTGGTAATGTCGATGTTTCATGTAATCTTGCATCTTTTAACTTCTTATGATGAAGTTCTCAGTTCCACCATGTGGTTGACGTTGTTTGATAGTATCTGGATTCGGTACATGCAAATAGACTCGGTTAAAAAAGGTACATTCAGGTCTGTTGAATGGGAAGTTACTTGGAAAATGCCGGGAATATACTTGAGACTTTGGCAGAAATGATAGCAACGATAGTGCTCTGCTGTGAGTTTTAGTAGTCTGTAGTAGCTTAGGTTAAAAAGTATCTCATGAAGACATTACAAAGGTACTTTCATGACTACTTCCTAAAGGTTTAAACTAGGAGACATCATTTTATGGCATTTAGCATATATAAGTTGAAAATTACTTATAAGTTTTCTATATAATTAGTTGAAAACTAGATGATAAGCCCGTGCTAAGCGCGGGTCGTTGAGAGAATTTATTTAAATTAATTATTAATTTTAAATTGAAAAATTATTATAAATATTATTCTTATTTATTTATTTATTTTTATTATTTTACTATTTTTTTTTGAAATTATTTCTAAAATTCGGTTTGCGACCAAAATAATCCAGTGCAACTACCTTAATGTTTTTCTGAAAAATAATTGAAATCATCTTATAATTTATAACTTTTATTAATAACCTTTATGATCTTAAATTCCTTTATAACCTTTATTAATGTTTTCCTCTATTATAACCTTTATTATTCCTGTTAGGTCCGGAATAACGTAGAAGGGGGGTTGAATACGTTATTTAAAAAATATTTCGATTTTCGAGATGTGAAAAATGAGGTCAACAACTGAATCGAAATAAAACAATTGGTTCGGGAAAATATCTTTGAACTGATAAAAACCCAAGGGGTGTTACAACTTCTAATCCAACGGATTAGCTTCAAAAACTCGAACACTCCTAAGGATAGTTTAGGCACGAGGACCTTCTATCCGACACTTCCTGAAAGCGGGCTAAGCCGGCTTTCCTACTAGATGGACTGTCTAGCAGCTTACACAGAGATGATATAAGAGAGAGAATAGAAAGTTGTGTGTTGAGGTGTGTTTTGAAATGAAATACAACAGGCCTATTTATAGATTTTAGAAAGTTACTATGCAGCTATTTTACGTAACTGATGACGAAACCTGCATTCTGTTTTTCAAATTCAACACACTGCTTTTTCAATTTCAAAGTCTTACTTTGAATTTTTAATTCATGTGGGCCCCACATGTTTCTTACTTTAATGAATAGTACTTTTGGGTACTATTCACATGAATAGTAATTTCGGTTACTATTCATATGAATAGTACTATTCATATGAATATTGATTTCGGTTACTATTCATGTGAATAGTGATTTCGGTTACTATTCATATGAATAGTGATTTCGGATACTATTCATTTTCTCTCTATTGTTTATTCTGCTGTTTTAATTCACCTCAGAAAATAATTCAAGTAACAGATTAATTAATTATTTATTATAAATAATTAATTAATCTGTTACTTATTTAATTTTCAGAGTAAATTAACTTTTGACAATACCTTGAGATATTATGTCTGTCCTTGATCGTCAATAGGCTTTGGCAATTCTTTCTATGAATTAATGTGTTGATCCTTCCCGTATGTGTTGACACTTGGTGCACTGGTCTGGTTCACAAGTGACTATCACTGATCTTGATCTTCACACCTTCGTTACATTCCAATTTATTAGCCTGCAGCAATATCTTCAAATACATGAAATCTTTTGGCCCTTCAACTGAACCATCTGTACATCTTATTATGTCACTGAGGCTTGATCATGTTAATGAACTTCTTTCAGCGACTTGATCCTTGTTGGTGCCTGTTCTTCAAATTTCACGATCCCTGTATAGAGTTAATATTATTTATCTTTTATCCTAGTTGAGTTATATATGTCCTCCATTACATATTACATTTCATTATACTTTACAATCTCCCCCTATTTGATTGTTAGGGTTTGACAAGCAAATACCTAGAGGATAACTCAACTGATACAACAAAAAATAAAATACAAAGATAAATAATATAAAAGTACATTCTGGATCATATATTCATTTTCCAGATTTCCAAGTGCAAGACAATTGTTCCTCTAGACTGAACATATCTTCAAGTTTGCCTTTGCTTTCTTTTCACATAGCACTAATATTCCAATCAGCTTTTCCTTTCCCAAAATAAAGTTAATTCTGTGTCAACAACCTTTTCCTTGCCCTTACGCCTAGTAGATTTTTCTTGATCATCCACCTTCTCCCCCTCAGTTGGGTTATCCTCCAGATTAGTAGGATGTGGAGTTGGTAAATTAGACGAAGATGGCTTTATCAAGGAGTTGATTGCATGACTAAACTGGGCTGCCATTGAACTTAATTGAACCTGGAATGCATCATGTTGAATAAGTTGCAAATTTTTGATTTCTCCAATGGACTTGCAAATATTTGACAACTCTTTCTCCATTGTTTGGACCCGTGTAAGGAGTCTGCTATATTCCTTTCTAGTTACAAGTGCATGTGGTTGAGTAGGTTGCTCACTTGTACGTTCTGCAGGTGTTTCACTCAACACTCTATATTCACTTGGTTTAGTGGTTTGGGTTACACTTACATGTTCTGTTGGTGTTTCCCTCAACTTTCCTCTAGAGCTTCCACCGATATGTGTACCTGCAAATGAAATCATCCTAGCCCCTTTTTCAGAGGTCACGGATGGTGCAATGAAAGTTCGTGAGCTTCCGTCCTCGCGTGAAGCGAGTTGCCGACCACTGGTAAAAAGTGGTAAATCTCGAAAGAGATCCAGAGATTTTCCCTCTGGGAGGTTAAACTTGAATCGATTAAATGGCACAAAACCCAAGTTTCCCTCGTACGTCTGTGAAGAGACTTGGTTCATAAAAGAACCACCCACCAATGGATCATTCCGTAAAATGGAAGATTCACCAGCAGTTATTGAGGTAGGTAATTCCACCTCGGATGCCTGTGAAGGCATTTGATCTTTTGAAAGATCATCAACCACTCGTATGTTCCGTGAAATGGAACTCAAGATAGTTGCACCCGTTAATTCAACCTCATTTACATTTGCACTCATTGGATAAGAAAGAATTGTTTCACTAACAGTTGCCGTTACCTCAGGTTCATTGGGTTTACTCCGTTTAGAATGAGGTAGAGTGGCTGATGTAACTAACTCCTTATGTGGTGCTGCTGAGGCACTGTCTCCCTCAATAATGTGAATAACTGGTCGTTTAAGTGACAATTGAGGTGTAGGAGTTTGTTGTGTTTGTGTTTGCATTTGTAGAATGGGCTCTTCGACCTGTGTTAGAGTCGGTGGGATTTCCTGCTCTTGGTCGGGTAAGATGGCCACTGGGGGCTGTAGAAATTGTATTTCCTGTGACACAATAGGGAATACAAAGGTTGGAATAGCAGGGATTGAAATATTACCTTGTCGTATACCTGCTCTCACTGGTCGTGGTAACAACGGAAGTGGGACAGTCTTTAGATATTCAGTTAGGACTGTAGGCACATCCGTATATTTCTTTTTGCTTATGTAATTAATTACATTCGTCTTCATGGAAGAACATTCCACCTTTTGACCATTTTCCAAGCGTACCCTGTCTTCATCATTCAAAAAATCATTCAATATTAACTGTAGAAACCTTGGATATAGACATTTGACATTTTGAGTCCGAACGTCTCTTGTTCCCAAGCGTTTCATTTTTAAAATGATTTGACCAAGCACAATTTTTCCAAGATTAATCCTCAAATTATTGCCGACCGCATACCCTATTATTTGAATAAATTCAGGTATTCGATCTTGATTTGTTCTATCTGAGGAAAAAACACGGTTAAGAGTGTGAAAGAAGAAATTCCAGTACTGGGTTAGAAACGTTCTAGAAAGATTACCAGTATTGAAATTGCCATCTTGGTACCTTATAAAACGAAAGAACATTTCAATCTGTTCAGGTGTAGGATCAGAAACGAGATTTTCCATAGGAAAATGAAGAATTCGATTAACATCTCGTTTAGTGACCCTAATCGACCTACCAAATAGTCGATATGTGAATGCACACCCGTCCTGTCCAGAAGTGTTAACCGCACTGCAATATAATTCACACAATGCATCATGGTTAAGCTACACCTGTGTAACTAAAGCATAGCGGATTAATGAATGTTCATTCAGAAATTGTGTCCAAGCCCGAAATTGCTCATCCTGAATGGTTTCGATTTGCTGAATAGAAACAGGATTAACTTTAGCAATTAAAAAGCTTCCCTGCAATGCCATTTTCAAAAACTTTGAGGAAATTCCAAAACAAGGGTTAGTGCGTATAACAAGAATATGAAATCCGCTCTAAAAACCACCAGCTAGATTGAGATATCTTTCCGGTCAAAGCTTGAAATATTCAGCAATTGTGTGTATATGCTATGTATATCTGAAAATTGATGATGTTAAACACAAACAAAAACTCATCATTTATAAGGTTTCAAGTATTAGTGGGTTAGGTGTAATAGTGACAGGTTATGTTTGATTGTTTGAAAAATAACACCGCTCAATAATTTCTCACCTAACTACCTAATTAGCCGAAAAAACATCTTATCACCGAAACCTGTCGGCCGAAAAAACATCTTATCGCCGAAACCTATCAGTCTATACACATACACATATAATACTTCTAATTATTATGGATTTAAAAATAATCACACATTAAATCAAGAATTAATCCACAATAATCAGATAAACTCACAATTAAATAGACATAAAATTAACAAAATATAATTAATTGATATATGTCAATAAAATATTTATTTAATTATGCTACAATTAACTCAATTATTTACTAACTAATTACCATAAAATATAGCATTTATAAGCGTGGTAATTAATATAGAGATACCTATATATATAAAAAAATGATGACTGGATGCAAAGTAAATTCACAAGTCCTAAAAATATGGACATTTAAAATACCTGTGAATTTATAACAAATTGCAGTTATTGATTATCCAAAATTAATTAGACAGATTTAACATCCCAAGTTCACCAACTAACCTGGAGAAAGTGGATTCATCCAGTGGTTTAGTAAAGATGTCTACAATTTGTTGATCTGTGGGAACAAAATATAATACCACAGTTCCGTTCATGACATGCTCTCGTAAGAAATGATACCTGATATCAATATGCTTAGTCCTGGTGTGTTGAACTGGATTGTTGGCAATGGCAATGGCACTCGTGTTGTCGCATAGAATTGGAATTTTGTCCAACATGAGTCCATAGTCCTGAAGTTGATTCCTCATCCACAGGATCTGAGCACAACAACAACCTGCCGCAATGTATTCTGCTTCGGCTGTCGAGGTAGATACTGAGTGTTGCTTCTTGCTGTACCAAGATACCAACCTTCTTCCTAGAAACTGACAGCTTCCAGAAGTACTTTTCCGATCAATCTTACAACCTGCGAAGTCAGAATTTGTATAGCCAACTAGGTCAAAACCTTTTCCTTTAGGGTACCAAATCCAAAGATTGGGGGTTCCCTTAAGGTATCTGAAAATACGTTTAATAGCTATAAGATGTGACTCTTTAGGGTTAGCCTGGAATCTAGCACATAGACAAGTTGCGAACATAATATCTGGTCTACTAGCAGTTAAATACAAGAGAGAGCCGATCATACCTCGATACTTCGTGATGTCAACTGACTTACCAGATTTGTCTTCATCAAGCTTGACTGCAGTTGGCATCGGGGTCTTGGCAGTAGCTGCTTCTTCCATCCCATACTTCTTCAGAAGATCCTTTATGTATTTTGATTGGCAGATGAAAATACCATCAGGCTTCTGAACAACTTGAAGTCCAAGGAAGAAGGACAACTCACCCATCATGCTCATCTCGTACCTACTCTGCATTAGCTTAGCAAATCTCTTGCATAGCAAATCATTAGTAGAACCAAATATTATATCATCCACATATACTTGCACCAGAATTATATCATTTTTATGCTTTTTATGAAAGAGAGTTTTGTCGATGATACCTCTTGTAAAACCATTTTCAAGTAAGAACTTGGAGAGAGTATCATACCATGTTCGAGGGGCTTGCTTGAGACCATAGACAGCTTTGAAGAGAAAGTACACAAAACCTTCAAATTCCTTGTCTTCGAACCCAGGGGGTTGTTCAACATAGACTTCTTCCTCTAGATCTCCGTTCAAAAATGCACTCTTCACATCCATCTGAAAAACCTTAAAGTTGGAGTGTGCAGCAAATGCTAAGAACATCTTGATTGCTTCAAGCCTTGCAACTGGAGCATAGGTTTCATCATAATCAATTCCTTCTTCTTGAGAGTAACCCTTTGCTACCAATCGAGCCTTGTTCCTCGTAACAATACCATTTTCATCCAGTTTATTCCTAAACACCCATCTAGTGCCAATTACAGATTTATCTTTTGGTCTTGGCACCAGCTTCCATACTTTCTGCCTTTCGAACTGATTGAGTTCTTCCTGCATTGCAGTTACCCAATCTGGATCATCAAGAGCTTCATCAACCTTTTTAGGTTCAATTTGAGATAAAAATCCTGCGAAATTGCATTCATTCTGTGTTGCTCTTCTAGTCTGTACACCCGTGTCCGGTTCACCAATGATCTGTTCAAAGGGATGCGCTCTGCTCCATACCCTTTGTCTCGGCAGATTTGATCTTGATGATTCCCCAAGTTCATAATTGTGTTGAGTGTGATGACTAGTAGATCCAAAATCATTGTTTGCTCCCCCTGAGCTGTTGCTTTCAAAGTTTGATGAATCAGAGTTTAATGAATCAGCAGATGCATTCTTTGATGTTTCTTCACTTGATTGGGGTTCATTTTCATCGTTCACTTGCTCCCCCTCAACATGTGCTGATGTCTGATCTACTGGTATAGATTGAACAATAGAGTCTGAAAGAATATCAGAAGTTTGTAGATCAGCATTTATTTCTTCATTCTCAAATCTCAGCTGGTCATGTTCATCAAAATCTTCAAGTCCTGTTATCTTTTTATCATCAAAAGACACATGGATAGATTCCATGACCACTTTTGTTCTCAGATTATACACTCTGAATGCTTTTGTTGATAATGGGTATCCAACAAAGATTCCTTCATCAGCTTTTAAATCAAATTTGGAAAGCTGTTCTGGATGAGTCTTAAGAACAAAACATTTACATCCAAACACATGAAAGTACTTCAGGTTCGGCTTCTTCTTTTTCACCATCTCATATGGTGTTTTACCATGCTTGTTTATGAGTGTAGCATTCTGTGTGAAACAAGCAGCTTGCACAGCTTCAGCCCAGAAGTAAGTTGGCAGCTTTGCTTCATCAAGCATGGTCCTTGCAGCTTCTATGAGAGTCCTGTTCTTTCTCTCTACTACTCCATTTTGTTGTGGAGTTCCAGGTGCAGAGAATTCTTGCTTTATTCCATTTTCTTTACAAAACTCTTCCATGACTACATTCTTGAACTCAGTGCCATTATCACTCCTTATGATTTTCACTGTATGCTTAGATCCTTTGTCCAGTTGTCTGACATGCTCTGTTAAGATTGATGCAGTTTCTTCTTTCTTGTGCATGAAATATACCCATGTATATCTGGTGTATTCATCAACAATAACCAAAGCATATCTTTTCTTTCCAATAGACATTATATTTACTGGACCAAATAAATCAACATGCAATAAGTGATATGGCTCAAGAATTGAGGATTCAGTCTTACTTTTGAATGAAGTTTTCCTTTGTTTTGCCTTTTGACATGAGTCACATAGGCCATCTGGAGTAAAAACTGATTTGGGCAATCCTCTCACAAGATCTTTCTTCACTAGCTCATTAATGCTGTTGAAATTCAGATGAGAAAGTCTCTTGTGCCAATCCCAGCTTTCTTCAATTGATGCTCTACTCAGTAGACAGATTGCAGAGCCATCAGAGTTTGTTGAAAGCTTGGCTTCATAAATGTTACCATGCCTGTATCCCTTCTAAACAACTTTTCCTGTAGATTTGCTTACAACTTCACCGTGTTCTTCAAGGAAATCCACATGATAACCTCTGTCACAGATTTGACTCACACTTAGCAGATTATGTTTGAGTCCTGAGACTAGAGCTACAGATTCAATGATGACATTCCCAAGTTTGATATTGCCATATCCCAGAGTCCTTCCTATGTTGCCATCTCCATAAAAAACACTTGGGCCAGCCTTCTCCACAAATTCTGATAGCAGGGCTTTATTTCCAGTCATGTGTCCTGAGCATCCACTGTCCAGAACAAGGATATTTTTCCTGTTACCCTGCAATCACAAAAACCACTAATGATTAGTTTTAAGGACCCATACTTGCTTGGATCCTTTGGTCTTATTAAGTTTGTTAGCTTTTGCAGCAGAAGTCTTATCAGAGTTTGTGCTAACATTCTTTTTATCAGAATTTATACATGTAGAATCAATCTTGAATTTATTCAAAGAGGGTTTAAGTTCATAATAATCATAATACAACTTATGATACTCTTTGCATGTATAAATAGAATGCCAAATACTGTCACAGTGAAAACAAGGATTCTGTGGCTTAAACCTAACTAAACCACTCTTAACTCCTGACTTAGGAGGTGTAGAGTTTATATTTTTATTCTTCCTACAAAAAGCATCAAGATGGTTAGGACTTCCACAATTATAACATTTCTTCCTAGGAGCATTGGGAATAGGCATATAGTTATTGCTTTTACTGATGCCTACCTTTCCATTTCTGTTTTTCCTAGGTTCTTTTACCTTGTTTATTCTTTTTAACTCCTTCAGCTTGTATTTAAGCTGTTTCTGAGACATTGAACTAATATCTACTGATTTGGCTTTATCCTGTTTTGGTTTGTCAGATTTTGGTACAAACCTCACATGATTAATTTTGGGTTTTGCAGCCTTTTCAGTAAATACAGGTTTAGAGGTCTCAGCTTCTAGGTTGACAGTTTTCTTTTTATCAGTGTAACCTAGACCTTCTTTCCAACAATCATTGTCTATGATATCCTGAGTTTTCTTACCAGAGTTAGTCCAAATTTTAAGAATGTTTCTTTCTTTAGCAAGTTCAGATTCAAGATAAGCATGCTTTTTCAATAATTCAGTTTTAACAAAAATAGCATCATCCCTCTCTTTCTGAATTTCTAACATCTGGACTAATTCTGATTCTAGATAATCATTTCTCTTTCTAAGGTCTAGACTTTCAGATTTTATTCTTTCATTTTCTAAAGTCTGATCTCTATAGCTAACATGCAAGTTTTTAAGAAAGAGTCTTAACTCAGATATATCAGTAGTATCAAAAGCTAGAATAGAGTGAGGTACCTTGGTCTCAGTAGCTTCAGAGATACTATCAACATTTGCCATCAAGGCGTAGTTCACCTCATCTTCAGAGTCTGAAGTGTCAGCCCAGTCCTTCTTCTTTGTGATGTAAGCTTGACTTTTATCAGCTTTGGCTCTCTTGCACTCAGGTGCAAAATGTCCTTTCTCACCATAATTATAGCATGTGATCTTGGACTTGTCGACTTTCCCGGACCTGCTTTCCTTTCCCTCAGCTTTTCTGAAATTCTTCTTGTCAAATTTGAATCTCTTCGTGTGAACTTCTTTCCCTTCCTGAAGTTCTTGTAAGCCATCTTCTTGAAGCCTTTCACCATTAGGGCTGCAAGTTGTATCATCTCAGCATCACTACCATCATCATCAGAGTCTGTGAGATTGTCAGAGTTTGAGTCATCATCAGAATTTGATGACTCAGTATCAGACTTTGTAATAAGAGCCTTTCCTTTGGATTGACTCTTTTTCACAGCAATTTCTTTAGAAGCTTTCTCCTCAGCTTTAAGAGCAATTGACTTGGTCTTGCTTCCATGCCTCTTGCTTCTTTGTTCCATCTCAAGCTCATGAGTCTTAAGCATTCCATAGATTTCATCAAGGGACATGTCTTCTAGATCATGATTGTCTCTGATGGTAGTGGCCTTTAAGTCCCATTTCTCAGGAAGAGCCAACAAGAATTTCAGATTGGAGTCTTCAAGATTATACTCCTTATCTACCAGTGATAGATCATTCAACAATTTCAGGAATCTGTCATATATGTCTGTTAATGACTCATCAGCATTTGAGTCAAAGTGCTCGTACTCCTGTGTGAGTATTGTTCTCATGTTCTTTTTTATGGCTTTGGTTCCTTGACATCTGACTTCCAAAGCATCCCAAATCTCCTTAGCAGTTTTGCATCCAATGACCCTGTTAGACATAACATTGTCAAGGGCGTTATGTAATAAATGCCTTACTTTAGCATCTTTGCTTATAGAGGAGATATCTTCATGAGTGTAGTCTTTCTTCTCTTTTGGAATCATTTTCTGTTCTTCTCCAGCAACTGCAACAGACAATTTTGTAGGCTTATGTGGACCATCATGGATTCTGTCTAGGTACTCTGGATCTGTAGCCTCCAGAAACATTTCCATCTTCACCTTCCATATGGGATATTCTGATGCCCTGAGTATTGGAACTCTAATTGATTCATATCTGCTTGTTGTTGGAGTTTGTGTTTTCTCTGTCATGATTGTATGGCTTTTTGTATAGTAACAGAGTGGCTCAAAATGAACAGTACGGTATTTATGAACAGTACCGTATCTGTGAATAGTACCGTATATGTGAATAGTACCGTATCTGTTAACAGTACCGTATTTGTGAATAGTACCGTATCTGTGAATAGTACCGTATTTGTGAATAGTTCTGTATATGTGAATAGTACTGTATCTTTGAACAGTGCCGTATCTGTGAACAGTGACGTACAACACCGGATCTGATCTGTATATCGATCAACCTGCTCTAATGCCAATTGTTAGGTCCGGAATAACGTAGAAGGGGGGTTGAATACGTTATTTAAAAAATATTTCGATTTTCGAGATGTGAAAAATGAGGTCAACAACTGAATCGAAATAAAACAATTGGTTCGGGAAAATATCTTTGAACTGATAAAAACCCAAGGGGTGTTACAACTTCTAATCCAACGGATTAGCTTCAAAAACTCGAACACTCCTAAGGATAGTTTAGGCACGAGGACCTTCTATCCGACACTTCCTGAAAGCGGGCTAAGCCGGCTTTCCTACTAGATGGACTGTCTAGCAGCTTACACAGAGATGATATAAGAGAGAGAATAGAAAGTTGTGTGTTGAGGTGTGTTTTGAAATGAAATACAACAGGCCTATTTATAGATTTTAGAAAGTTACTATGCAGCTATTTTACGTAACTGATGACGAAACCTGCATTCTGTTTTTCAAATTCAACACACTGCTTTTTCAATTTCAAAGTCTTACTTTGAATTTTTAATTCATGTGGGCCCCACATGTTTCTTACTTTAATGAATAGTACTTTTGGGTACTATTCACATGAATAGTAATTTCGGTTACTATTCATATGAATAGTACTATTCATATGAATATTGATTTCGGTTACTATTCATGTGAATAGTGATTTCGGTTACTATTCTTATGAATAGTGATTTCGGATACTATTCATTTTCTCTCTTCTGTTTATTCTGCTGTTTTAATTCACCTCAGAAAATAATTCAAGTACCACATTAATTTAATTATTTTGTTATAAATAATTAATTAATCTGTTACTTATTTAATTTTCAGAGTAAATTAACTTTTGACAATACCTTGAGATATTATGTCAGTCCTTGATCGTCAATAGGCTTTGGCAATTCTTTCTATGAATTAATGTGTTGATCCTTCCCGTATGTGTTGACACTTGGTGCACTGGTCTGGTTCACAAGTGACTATCACTGATCTTGATCTTCACACCTTCGTTACATTCCAATTTATTAGCCTGCAGCAATATCTTCAAATACATGAAATCTTTTGGCCCTTCAACTGAATCATCTGTACATCTTATTATGTCACTGAGGCTTGATCATGTTAATGAACTTCTTTCAGCGACTTGATCCTTGTTGGTGCCTGTTCTTCAAATTTCACGATCCCTGTATAGAGTTAATATTATTTATCTTTTATCCTAGTTGAGTTATATATGTCCTCCATTACATATTAAATTTCATTATACTTTACAATTCCATCCTTATTACGGTTTTATCCCTAAATTTCTATTTTTCCTAGGATTTTGTTTCATCTTTTAATAAAATATAAAAATTATTGGAATCCTATCAATATATATATATATATATATATATATATATATATATATATATATATATAGGGTTGGACTCCATAACAAACACCTTATATAACAAACAATAAAGAACACCTTAGATCTAATAGATCCAATGCCCCTGACGGGGCCACCCAATACAAAAAGTTCTTATTTTTTTACCCTCTATCCATCCATCATCTCAAAAAAAAAAAAAAAAATATTAAAAAGTTACTGTTCATGACGATGACGTCATCAGTGACGTCATCATGAACAGTAAAATTTTTAAATTTTTAAATTTTTTTCTTTTTTTGCTGGCTTGATAGAGGGTAAAAAAATAACAATTTTTTGTATTGGGTGCCCCTGGCGGGGCCAAAGGATCTAATAGATCTAAGGTGTTCTTTGTTGTTTGTTATATAAGAGTGTTCTGTATGGAGCAAAGGCCTATATATATATATAGAGGGCTATTCTAGTGAGACCCCTGTTATTGTGAGAACTGCATATTGGGCCACAAACCAGGCCCAATAACCAAACACACGCTGCGCTTAATTTTCTTGTTCAGCTATCACTACCACTCCTCACAGCGCTTCCCGTTTTTGTTGTTACACACATCACCACATTAGAAACCAAATTAAATGTTATCCAGCATATTTGTGTATATCCTTGCATATCGCCACAGACCCATCAGCCTCTCCTACATCAGAAACCTGTCTTTCCTCGCCATTCCACCTCACGACCACAATCATCACCATAACCACAACTACACCATCACCGCCATCACCAAACACCAATCACCACCATCACCTATAGCAACATCACCACCACGACATCATGTATACAATCGTCATCACACGGATCCTTAAATTTGAATCAAAATCACTAATATAAAACACATCGACATAATCACTCTACACTATAAGCTACTTAATCACCAAATTTATATTTAAATCACCAATATTAAGATCATAATCGCTATCAACAACTACAAATTCACTAAATTAAAATTCAACCCAAAATTTAAAAGACAAATCACCAATTTTACACCCAAATCACTAAAAATTCTGGGCACAAGATCAATAAAAAAATCATATGTAAGTTCGTAATATTATCAAAATCACCAGATCTGAGTCATCATCGCCATTGCACTAGCCCACACAACCACTGTCAACAACTACAAAATCACCAAATTAAAATTCAACCCAAAATTTAAAAGACAAATCACCAATTTTACACCCAAATCACTAAAAATTCTGGGCACAAAATCAATTTAAAAAATCAGATGTAAGTTCGTAATATTATCAAAATCACCAGATCTGAGTCATCATCACCATTTCACTAGCCCACAAAACCATTCACATTCTCGCTGATTGTTAGCCTCCGTCGTGGTGAACTAAACTGTGGTGGTGAACTGAAATTTAATTGATCCATGATGTCATCTTCTTCTTTTATACCTTCAAAAGATTTGTCGAAGATCCTATCGTAACCCCAAATCACGATAATTTATATTTTTCCAACCCGTAATTGTCTATAATCGACGTCGGGAAGATGAGAGTCTAGGATGAAATATGATTTCGAAAACTTTTTAAAGGTTTGAAGGTGTTTCGATCAATTTCAAGCTCTTAAAATGTTAGAGTTTGATGAGAGAGAGAGAGAGAGAGAGAGAGAGAGAGAGAGAAGATGATATGAGACTGGGAAGAAGAAGAGTGAGAAATGTAAAAAGGTACGTACAAGATAATAGGTGACGAGATGGAGGTAGAGGTGTGTGGTTTAGATTAAAGGAGCCTTATAAAAATAAAGGGCTGAGATTAATTCTCAGTTCTCATAATAAGAGGGGGTCTCATTTGAGCACTTGCCTATATATATATATATATATATATATATATATATATATATATATATATATATAGTAAGGCTCTAGAGAGAAGATGCTTAAAAAAAGAACGAGAGAACAACATAAAATATTAATTTTTAAAATTCAAAAAAATTATAAATATGTTTATATCATTAATACAATTCTAAAAAGCACAATTATCAACAACAAATATATGTGTAAAAAACTATTTGCGAGATTCTAAAAGAGATTCTTCAAAATTTGTAATATTCTAAAAGAGATTCTTAAAGATTTGTGAGATTCTAAGAGAGATTAAAAAAACAAAATTCTCATAAATATTTTTTTTCCCAAAAAATTATTGAAGTTTGAGAATCATAAAATGCATCTAAGAATATTTATAATTTTTCACAATTTTTAAATTAATTTTTTTGAGATGTTCTCTCGTTCTCTTTTTAAGCATGTTCTCTTTAGAACCTTGGCCTATATATATATATATATATATATATATATATATAAAGTCCTACTCCACTACAAACTAAAATTAACTACAAAATAAAAACTAAACACTAATCTAATATTTCAAGCTAATCTAATGACCAAATTAGGGGTACCCCAATACAAAAAATGCTTAAAATAATTGGCTCTATCCAACAAAAAAAAATCATTATTCACGTGATGACGTGGCAGTGGATTTCACTGGTTAACGGTGCTTCGCACCTTCTTGTACGGCGCTTCGCGCCTTTATCATTCTAAAGTTGTAAGGAATGACAATCAATGGTAAAGGCAATAGACGATTGACGGGTGTGTCGAGAGCCTTCGGCCCTCATGACTACCTAACTCATCCGTTTACTGTCTTAAATGCTTCGCATTTCCACGGCAGGGTTTTTTTTTTTGTTGGATAGAGCCAATTATTTTAAGCATTTTTTGTGAAGGTACCCTTGGCGGGAACCTTAGAATAGATGAAATATAATTAATTTAGTGTTAGTTTGTAGTTTGTATTTAAGGATTGGTTTGTATTTGAGCAAAAACCTATATATATAATATATATATATATATATATATATATATATATAGGGGGCTACTCCAATACAAACCTACAAACCAAGCATAATCTAATATTTCAAGCTAATCTAATGACCAAACTAGGGGTACCCCAATACAAAAAATGCTTAAAATAATTGGCTCTATCCAACAAAAAAATAAAAAAATAAAAAAAAATAAAAAAAAATCACTGTTCACGTGATGACGTGGCAGTGGATTTCACTGGTTAACGGTGCTTCGCACCTTCTTGTACAGCGCTTCGCGCCTTTATCATTCTAAAGTTGTAAGGAATGGCAATCAATGGTAAAGGCAATAGACGATTGACGGGTGTGTCGAGAGCCTTCGGCCCTCATGACTACCTAACTCATCCGTTTACTGTCTTAAATGCTTCGCATTTCCACGGCAAGATTTATTTTTTTTTGAATTTTTTTTTTTTGTTGGATAGAGCCAATTATTTTAAGCATCTTTCGTGAAGATACCCTTGGCGGAAACCTTAGAATAAATGAAATATAATTAATTTAGTGTTGGTTTGTAGGTTTGTATTTTAAGAATGGTTTGTATTTGAGCACTTGCCTATATATATATATATATATATATATATATATATATATATATATATATATATATATATATATATAAAGGAGGATACACGTGAGTTTAGGTGGCGCTCTAAAAGGGTCTCAATCTATTTTTCTAATTTTCTAGAATTTTAAACACTAATAAATGTAAAAATATCATTTAACATATTAGAAGTAGAATATGTGTTCGATTCTAATTTTCTAGAATTTTAGAATTTTAAACACTAATAAATGTAAAAATATCATTTAACATATTAGAAGTAGAATAGGTGTTCGAATTTATAGAGGAGAAGAGTTCGAATTTATAGGAAGACATATGATTAGAAGTTCTATTAGAAATAGAATAAGTATTTATAATGCATATGATGATTAAAAGTTCTATTGGAAGTAGAATAGGAGTTCGAATTTATAGAGAATAAGAGTTCGAATTTATAGAAAAAACATATAAATAAAAGTTCTATTAGAAGTAGAAAAATGTCATTTAACATATTAGAAATAGAATAGGTGTTCGAATTTATAGAGAAGAAGAGTTCGAATTTATAGAAAAAACATATAAATAAAAGTTCTATTAGAAGTAGAAAAATGTCATTTAACATATTAGAAATAGAATAGGTGTTCGAATTTATAGAGAAGAAGAGTTCGAATTTATAGGGAAAACATATGATTAGAAGTTCTATTGTAAGTAGAATAAGTATTAATAACGCATATGATTAAAAGTTCTATTGGAAGTAGAATAGGAGTTCGAATTTATAGAGAATAAGAGTTCGAATTTATAGAAAAAATATATAAATAAAAGTTCCATTAAAAGTAGAATAGGTTCATAAATCCAATACTATTGTCATAAAAAAAGTCATCGTATTTAAAAAGAAAATAATTGATGTGTTAACATAATAAAAGAACACTCTAATGCAGGAATCCTTTATAAATACAGGACTATCTATAATATAAAGAAAAAATAAGATGTGTTTTCATTTCTAAAGCTCCATAAATTTTAGAAAGTCTAGAGAAAGTATAAATTGGAATTCACTCTATTTTTTAGGTTTTGATTTTAAGGAAAAAAGTTGTTGTGTAAGATAAGTATCATTAATAATATGTAATGAAGTTGAAATTTCAATCCCAAATGAGAGCGGCTCGAAACGTGTTTAATGGGAAGAGTGCTCACTATAAAATATTATATTAGCTATTAAAATATCATATTGATGTTATAAATTTTATTTTATTTTTAGGATTTGATTTTTATGCATAAACATTATCATACAAATGATATATCTAAAAGTTAGGTTTTTGGTATTAACGAAAGAGCGGATCAATAGTAATAACCGTGTTTAACGAGAAAGCGGTTCATTAGAGAAGATCGTAAAAAAGATGTTTGAATATATAAAGAATACATAAAATAAAATGTTTTATTGGAAGTAGATTACGATAACGGTGCATGGTGACGTCTTATACGATTTTTTAAAACTATATATCTTTTTTTCCTTGAAATCCTCCTTTATTTTAATTTTTTTATACAAGTTAATTATACTGGCATTAGAAAAATATATCCATAAAAATATTATTCCCGTAACGAAAATTCTTCGTATTTTTTTGATATTTTAACATAACTGAAAGACTTTCACATGCGGAAGCTGTAAATAAATACAAGAATATCTGTAATATACAGAAAATATAAGATGTATTTTCATCTTTTAAAACTCCATAAATATTAGAAAGTTTAAAGAATATAAAAATTAGAATTGACTCTCTTTATATAATAAAGTTAGAATTTCGGTTCCAAATGAGAGCGGCTCGAAATGTATTTAACGGGAAGCCGACTCACTAGAAAAGATTGTATTAACTATTAGAATTTGATACTACCGTCATTATATTTTTTATTTATTTTTACGATTCGATTTTATAGATAAAAATTATTATATAAGTCTTTATAATATATGTTTTATTTTTACGATTCGATTTTATGGATAAAAATTATTATATAAGTCTTTATAATATATGTTAAAGTTGAAATTTCGGTTTTAACGAGAGAGCGACTCAATCAAAAAAATCGTATTTAACAAGAAATCGATTCATTAGAGAAGACTATTTAATTATTAAAATTTAATATTAATATTATAATATAACGTAAATGTATTGAATTTTTTAAAAAATATGTAACGTCGCCGCGAAGCGCGGCTTTATCGACTAGTTATAATTATAATTCTGTAATTGCACAAATAATGTATCTATCAGAACCATGCATGGTTGATTTTTTGTTGTGTTTATGTTGTGTTTTTTATTATTTGTTGTTTTTTTATTATTATGATATTAATCAAACATGAATATATTTGATTAGTATCGCTTTTTTGTTCTTCGTTGATGAATGGTGATAGCTTCATCTATAACAATGGTTTGTATATTTGTTAATGTAAGTATATTTGTAAATTGATTGTACCCGTTGTTGTTTTACCCCGTTGGTAGAGTTTAATTTTACTGGTGTTTTATATCGGGTTAATTAAAATAATTGTAAAAAGATAATTATAGTTATAATAGATTTTTTATTTTTTTAATTAAAAAACAACAAAAATAATAGTTATAGGAGTGAAACCAAAATATGATGCGAACCAAAAAAATAGTACAATAAAAAAAATTCGCTTATTAATAAAGGTTATAGATTACTTATAAGTTTTCTATTCAATTATCTGTGTAGTAAGTACAAGTGATTTATAACTTATAAATTGAACTGTGAAAAGTATAAAATGTATACATACTTCAATTACTTTTAACTTTTAAGTAATGAAATACTTTCTTGTGAAAAGTAACTTTTTTTTGCGATAACTTAACAATTAAGGCCTGCTGATTTAAGTGCACGTTAAGGCATCTCGATGAGGCTGTTATTTTTGGTGAACGCATGCTAGCTTCAGGGGTAATTTGCACAATGAAAGTGGTGCTATTGCCTGTAACTACTTGATGATTTCTGGAATTTAAACAAGCATCATAGTGATTTTTTCAGTTGTTTCGAAGACTTGCTGATGTTTATATTTATTGGGTATTGTTAACGGAGGAATTTGGTGATAACAGATTTCGGAGGTTGCTGGAATAACGAAACTATGAAAATAGGGGGATTTGGGATTTTGGATGTTTGGGGCTGGACTTGAGAGGTGTCTCGATTTGTCTCGTGTATCGGATCCTTTTTCAAGATGCCTGCGTACCTTATATTTGTAAGGATCAAGCCAACGCAGTTCTGTGAAATTAATTTGTGTCTATCCCTTAGAGACTTTAGGGATAAACTTCGTTAATCTGGGTAATTACTGATTTTATCTGATTTAATCTTGTCGTTGTGATATCTTCCTGATTTGAAGAATATCGTTTGAAGATATTTTCCATTATTGATTGATTGAGATTGATTCTTTCCTCGTTTCAGGGAGAGGATAAAACTTAGCGATTAAGTTATAATTATTAATCTGAATTAATAATTAATAATATTGGAAATTTGGGAGATTATTAGACATGCCAAAAATCTGGCGTAACAACTACCCCCCCAGTTCTTCAATGTAGCTTGCTGCAGTGGAGAACTAAGCATGCTTCGATCTTCCAAATTTCTTGAGTCACTAAAACAGCTAGGAGAGGAAGATTAGTAGAAAATATGGAGTACCAAGGTGCCCGTAATATACATGTAGATGTAAATAAGACAATATGCGATATGTAAATAATAAGTTTTATAGGTGTGAGAGAATGTATCTTGGAGAGCCATCCAAGCATTATTCGCAGAGTCGTGCAAAGCTTTCCGAGCAATACCCTGAAAAGCAAATATTCAATAAATATCCTTAATTAAGCACTCCGAAATACCCTCCTCAAAGAAGGACGTATTCTAGAGTTTCCATAACGTATTCCGGAAAATATCCTCCTCAAAGAAGGTCATATCCACCAGAATTTCCATAAATGCTTCAGAGATATCCCTCCTCACAGGAGGTGGATTTTCCGAAGCTCGAACCTTGATGAGGCGCCGGAAGTACAGACATCCCCCCCGGAAGTACGGTTTTTGCAAGGAGTTTGATAATTTAGGGTACTCTCCTCAAAGGAGATCAGTTTTTAGTTCAGAAATACCCTCCTCACAGGATGTGGATTTTCCGAAGCTCGAACCTTGATGAGGCACCGGAAGTACAGACATCCCCCCCGGAAGTACGGTTTTTGCAAGGATTTAAAAATTTGGGATACCCTCCTCAAAGGAGGTCGTTCCCCATTCCAGAAATATCCCTCCTCACAGGAGGTGGACTTCCCGAAGTTCGTGCCTTGATGAGGCGCCGGAAGTACGGACATCCCCCCCGGAAGTACGGTTTTTGCAAGGACTTTGGTAATTTGGGATACCCTCCTCAAAGGAGGTCGTTCCCCATTCCAGAAATATCCCTCCTCACAGGAGGTGGATTTCCCGAAGTTTATTCCATTAACTCTCCTCAAAGGAGACCATTTTTTTATAAATTACGAAGACCCTCCTTAGAGGAGGTCGTCTAACAAAAAATAAGGGAGACCCTTCTTAGAGGAGGTTATCTTCCCAAAGCAATATCAATATCCCATACAAAATATTACCCATACAAATGAGTACCTTCTAAAATAATAAAATCTTCGAATAAGAGCCTTCCAAACTATTATCCCCACAAAGGAGGACCTTCTAAAATAATAAACTCTTCGAATAAGAGCCTTCCAAACTTCCAAAATATTAACCCCACAAAGGAGGACCTTCCAAAATATTAACCCCACAAAGGAGGACCTTCCAAAATAATGAACTCTTCGAATAAGAGCCTTCCAAAATATTACCCTTACAAAGGAGGGCCTTCCAAAATAATAAACTCTTTGAATAAGAGTCTTCCAAACTATTATCCTCACAAAGGAAGACCTTCTAAAATAATAAACTCTTTAATTAAGAGCCTTCCAAAATCATGTAACACGAAAATAACACCTAAAATCTTGAAAATCTTCACAATTCTAATTCTGCCCAGATCTGTTTTTGGCGTTTTTGACCTTCTAAACGATTTTTTCTGGAAAAACACAAAACACGAAAGTTGTAGAGAACGAAAAGACCTTTCCGACGATATAAGGCTCATCGAAAAAGGATTTATAACGAATCGGGAATTAAATAAAACGTATGCTGATCTGCTTCTCGATGCTGAAAAAACGAGATCTGATTGTTTTTTGTGATTTCGAGAATAGATCGAAATATAATCCGAGAAAACTCAAAAAACGAAGGTTATAGGCAATTTAACAAGCTTTCCGAATCATTAAAAATCATCAAAATCCAACATGTAATGAATTTACTACGAATTTTATAAGATAACAGATTTGTATTGACAAAATCATAAGAAAACTTATCTTAATTCGGAATAGATAGATCCACCGCCTCCACCGCTTAGCTCCTCCATTAAAGCAGCTCCAGATCCATGATAACCCCCCATGCGTATGAATTGATTGTCCTCCACAATCAATAAATAATGCCCTCCTTCTAGCGCCAATTGTTAACGGAGGAATTTGGTGATAACAGATTTCGGAGGTTGCTGGAATAACGAAACTATGAAAATAGGGGGATTTTGGATTTTGGATGTTTGGGGCTGGACTTGAGAGGTGTCTCAATTTGTCTCGTGTATCGGATCCTTTTTCAAAATGTCTGCGTACCTTATATTTATAAGGATCAAGCCAACGCAGTTCTGTGAAATTAATTTGTGTCTATCCCTTAGAGACTTTAGGGATAAACTTCGTTAATCTGGGTAATTACTGATTTTATCTGATTTAATCTTGTCATATCTTCCTGATTTGAAGAATATCGTTTGAAGATATTTTCCATTATTGATTGATTGAGATTGATTCTTTACTCGTTTCAGGGAGAGAATAAAACTTAGCGATTAAGTTATAATTATTAATCTGAATTAATAATTAATAATATTGGAAATTTGGGAGATTATTAGACATGCCAAAAATCTGGCGTAACAGGTATTAACAATTTAACATATTACTGTATTAATCTTGCATCATTTACTTCTTATGATGAAGTCAGTTCCACCATGTCATGTGGTTGATGTTGTTTGATAGTAGACTCGTTTAAAGTTACATTCAGGTCTGTTGAATGCATGCCCGGTTCTGAGGCTAGTTTAGATTTTAGAGGGGCAACGGCCAAGGGCCCAAGCTTGAAAGAGTGCCCATTTTTTTATGTTTTATAATAATAGTATTGAAAAAAATAAAAATTGATAAAATAAAAATGTAAAAACTAGAAGAAATTTTTTTACTCCAACAATGACACACTCTTTACCCCTTGTATCAAATTTAAATTCTTCATTTTCTCTGATTTCTCTCCCCAATATCTAAACTTTTTTTAATTCTCAAAATTTTCTCCACCCATCAATAATTCGTTAATTTTTAAATATTTCTCAAAAAAATATTTCTAGGCTCGAGCTTTTTAATGAGCCGAGTTCGAACACAAGTCTGGGCTCATTTAGCTAAATGAGCCGGTTTGACTCAGCTAATGAAATTTAATGAGCCGGTTTTGGACACAAGATTAAGCTCGTTTAAGTATAATTTTACACGAACTAGTTCACTCCCACTGATTTAAATAGGCTCGTTTAGCTAAACGAGCCGGCTCAGCTCATGAAATTAAACAAGCTGGGCGACTCATGAAAAAAGCTTGGTTCAAATTACAACCATGCTCTTAATTACGGCGAGAGGAAACTTTTTTAAAGGGGCCCCAAATTATTATTTTGCCTAGGATCCCGAAAAATTCCGAATCGGGCCTGGTTGAATGGGAAGTTACTTGGAAAATGACGGGTATATATACTTGAGACTTTGGAGTTGGCAGAAATGATACTCCCTCTGTCCCAACCAATTGTTTACACTTTCCTTTTTGGGACGTCCCAACTAATTCTTTACGTTTCCTAAAATAGTAAGTTTTAACACTATTACACCCACTACTTCACTTATTTTAACAATACTTTACACTATTACACCCACTACTTCACTTATTTTAACAATAAAATCATTATTACACTCACTACTTCACTTATTTTAATAATAAAATCACTATTACACCCACTACTTCATTTATTTTAACAATATTACACCCACTATTCTTGGTCTCCGTGCCCAAACCAAATGTAAACAAATGGCCGGGACGGAGGGAGTAGTAACGAGAGTGCTCTGCTGTGAGTCATTGTAGTCTGTAGTATCTTAGATAAAAAAGTATCTCATGAAGTGTATGTTTGGGGTATCTTAAAATAAGCAGTATAAGCACTTATGTCATATACACCCTCCGTCCCAGCCAATAATTAACATTGGGGGACGGGGGTTCGGCACGCATTTTAAGGTGGATTTTACACAACTTATTTTTGAAATTTTCTTTTTTTGTATAAAAATAGAATAATCCTATTTTTATACAAAAAAAAAAGAAAATTTTAAAAATAAGTTGTGGAACTATACTTTATAAGAGCCTTAAAATGCGTGCGAAAAAATTATTTTAAAAAATGGATGGGACGGAGGGAGTAAGTGATAAGAGTGTTTGGTAAATCAGAACTTATAATCAGTAGACTGTTTGATAAATATTGTTTTTTTATATAACAATGGATATCAATGGATAGATCTCGATGAATATGGAAATTTGATATATACATATCAATTTTCTAATGAATGGATCGAGAGATATATGATTTTAAATATTTGAAGGATATTATATATTATGTATATCGAGAATAAGTTATAAAATCACAATAATAAGTGGAAATAAACGAGCCCGAAGACATTACAAAGGTACTTTCATGACTACTTCCTAAAGGTTTAAACTACATCATTTTATGGCATTTAGCATGTATAAGTTGAAAATTACTAATAAGTTTTCTATATAATTAGTTGAAAATTACTTATAAGTTTTCTATATAATTATCTGTGTAGCAAGTACAAGTGATTATAACTTATAAATTGAACTGTGAAAAGTATAAAATGTATACATACTTCAATTACTTTTAACTTTTAAGTAATGAAATACTTTCCTGTGAAAACTAACTTTTTTTGCGATAACTTAACAATTAAGGCCTGCTGATTTAAGTGCATGTTAAGGCATCACTGTGAAGTCAGTCAATGTTGTCAGTTTCCTACTTTTTTTCTTTTGCTGGGTGCGATCATGTCACCTTCCTACTTTTATTATTCTTTCTACAAATAATTCAGAATTGGCTGGGTAGACTTTGTAAGTCCTCTTCTCTTCCTTTCTACATATTGTAGTTACTTAAACAGAAGACCTCCTGATTTCTATTAGACAGTCTTTTTTCGCTTTGCTCTTTGGTTGTGCAGAATGGTCAGAGTAGAGGAACCTGTGATCGGAATTGATCTTGGTACCATGTACTCATGTGTTGGTGTTTTTGAAGACAATCATGTTAAGATAATTGCAAGTGAGCATGGTGGAAGGAAGACACCATCTTGTGTGGCCTTCACTGATGCCGAAAGGCTTATTGGTGATGCCGTCTTTGACCAGGCCGGGAGGAATGCTGCTAACACCGTCTTTAGTAAGTGTTCTTGCTATATTTTGTCTTCTTTTTTTTGCTGTTAGAATCAAATTACATAGATTTAAATATTCATGCACGCATGCTTCCAATGGGTTTGATCCCTTGTTTTTCAATGCTTAGGATCAGGGACGGACCTGGGGTCCAGTTATACATGGCCACGGTTCGTGAACCGCCGGTTCCGGATTTTGAAAATCTTGAACCGGAACCTGAACCTTAACAGGATATAAACCGTCGGTCCCTGGCCCCTCCTAGGTTGAGGAAATTTCAAAAAAAAAATATTTTGAAAAATCTATGTATGCCCTGTCATTTACTTGTCCTTCGCCCCTCTAGATGGTTTATTTGTCTTCTTTTATATCCATTTTTGTATGATTTAGTGGAAAATATCTATTTTTTTGCATGATTTAGTAAAAAAAAATTCATTTTTTGCATGATTTAGTGGGAAAAAAATCCGCACTTCGCGCGGTTCGGATTTTTAAAGAATTTTTAGACCCCCTCGCATTATGCTCTAGGTCCGTCACTGCTTAGGATGAGAGGGTTATCAGCTAGTTGGGCTATATATGTGTAACTCACTTCTTGATGTTGCATACAGAACAAAACCAACAGAGCAGTTTAATTAGGATTCAAATTGATTATACAAGTGAGTTGCCCTATAACTGACAAAACCTTGTAGTGTTTTCCCTCTTTTTCTTTAAAGCCGTTCTATATTGTATATCTAGCCCTCAAATTCCCAGAAGAGCACCACTCGTGATGTAGTTCTCAAACAAATTTTAAATTGTACTTTTGTTAGGTATTGGAGCATTATTTTCGGAATAACTCTTAATGTAGAATCTTAAGACCAGCAAACCAATTCAAGATAAGGCTCCTTTCTGATTTCTGTCCCATCTCTCTTAATCCTCCCATTACTCCTGGAGATTAGTTTCTACCAAAAAACTTGCAAACATGGGGTTGGAGGGGAATTTTTTTACTTTTTCTGGATTTCTCCAAAATAAAATTCGAAGATGCATACAGAAAATTAAAGACGATATCAAATTATACACTATTTCTAAGGATGTTTAAAAAAAAAATCTTATCTTATTCTTCTTATTAATATTACTAGGGAATTTGCCCGCGCTACGCACGCGATCCGTAAAAAAAATATTTTTACTAAAAATGCTATAAAATAAAACATTATTCTTAATATGTTTAACCCTAATTAATACTTGAAATTTATTAATAGTTCACAATGCTATAAAACAAAAACATTAATACTTCTTAATCATATCAATTCATTTATATGATGCCTTTAATACAACAAAACTGATGTACAGTAAAACCTCGACAAATTAATACTCGATAAATTAATAATCCATGATAAATTAATATTTTCAAAATATTTTTTTGGTCCCAACATAATAGAGATAGTGTAAATTTAACCTCGATTAATTAATAATCTCTTTAAATTAATAAAATTTTGCTGGTCCCTATACTATTAATTTATAGAGGTTTTAGTGTATGTAATGCTTTGGTTTTGATTACAAAAGTTGTACAGCAATTTAATTTATTTAATGTAAAACCCTTTTATTTCAAGAATTTGCCTAGTAATTTATTTAATGTAAAATCCTCTTTACTTTAACAAAGGCTATATTTTATCTTATAAACGGGAACGGGAAAAAAACTCTTTACATTGAAAACGGAAAACCCCCAAATTAGTCTGTTGCATGCAGAGGTATTCGACAGTGTTTCAATAAAAGAGGGTATACTTCATACTGTCTATTTCAATCTCGATCTGATCAAGCTTAGCAACAATGGAGGTATACAATCTTGCTCATATTCAGTTGTTCTTCTGCTAATCTGTTTAATCCACATCTGTTATATACGAATTTGATTCATATGTGTTATATTGTTGGTGGGAAGTGTGATTATATGCTCTAAAGTGTTTGATTATTATATGGTTTGATTTTGATTAAAACAGTTATCACTATTGACCGATTATGTATACATAGCTTTATGTATTGTTAGGGATTCATATTTCAGCTCAATAAAATCCCAAATTTGGTTTTGAGTTTTGTGTGTTCTGATGTGTTATGGACTCAAAGTCATATATACAAAAATGCTCTTCTGAATGTTAGACAATTATGATCAAATTAAGAGACTCTATGAACTGTGGTTTCTAATGTATTTGTGCTATTTGATTTGGAACAACCTTGTTAAATGAAAAAGGATAAAAACCAATACTTGTTGCTTTATATTCCTCATCAGTTAAGAAAACAAAAAGATTCTTACATTTAAATGTCTTTTTCTTCCATACAAAAGAGAATTCCTGGAAGCATGGTTAGGACGGATGGAAGAATTCCTAAACTCTTGAGATACGTACACTTGGACGAAATCGAAAACAATATCATGGTATGAAAACAAATTGTATTTTTAACTATCTATAACCTTCTATTTTAGTTTTCTGGCATTGTTATCTTACTACATTTATCTGTTTTAGAGAGTCGAAAAGGATTATGACAATCAATGTGGAAAAGAGCTGAATTCAGTTGTCAAATTACATACACCATATGGACAACAATTTCATGTGCAGTACAGCAAAAAAGAGCTCTGTTTTACAAACTTTGGGAAGATTTACAGAGATTTTGAAATAAGGGAAAAAGGGGTCATTGTACTATGTTATATGGGTGCTGGAAATTTCTTAATAAACGTTTTCAATAAATCCTATACGGAGTACGACTATAACTCCTTAAGACAAAGACCACGTGATATAGTGAACTTAAAAGGTATGTTATATATGAACCTTTATCTGTTATAGAAATTTTCATTTGGTGCAACTTACAGATACTTTTTAAATTCTCATTTCACACCAGAAAGGATAACAGGAGTAGGTTGGAACTTTCTGTCATTAAGCATTGGTCTCATGCAAACACATGGTGGAGCTGTAAGAAATTCTAAATTCAATCCTATAAACTCATTAACCAACTAAACATTTTCTTATTATCATATGTTTAACAAATGATAACAGGTCATTCCAGAAACATTCCAAGAAATGTTTTGTAGACAAATTCCAAAAGTTGTTTCTATTATACTGAACAATGGAGACGTCTTGCCTGGAAAATTATCTTTGGTGGACAAAAGAATATATGGTCTTGCACCTTTATATAGGAAACAATTTGTGAAAATGTTTGATATATTAATGTTCACATATTGTGGTAGTGGTCGTTTTGAGCTAAGTGTGTTTGGTAAAACAAAAATGGAAAGATTATTCGAGTTGCCTGAAATCAGTTCTGGTAATCTTAAAAACCCATCTTATTCTGATATATTAAACTTTAGTATCAAAAATATCATTAACCAAGTTGTTGTATAATTTTTATAGACTCTACAGATTCAGAAAATGAAAGCGAAAATGATGAAGAAATTGAGGAGCTGGCAGAAGATGAAGTGGTCCAGAATATTAATGTCAATGGTGCTGGTTTTGAAGTTGTTATGACTACTTCAAATGTGGACAATAAATGTCACGGAGCGGTAAGACTGAAAAATCATCATTTTGGAATTTCCTCAAAATTTGTTCTAATGCATTGTAAAGATTAACTAAACAGAATTTTATATAATCTGTTACAGTATATTCCAAGAAATATGACTCCAACCAACCGTAATTGGATGAAAGGAGATAAAATTATCTTGCAAACTGGAAGAGGAAGTTGGAGAGTTGGTTTGGTCTTGTCTAATGATTCATCTAGAATTTCTGCCGGATGGAATAAGTTCGTTAGAGATAATGACATCGAATTGAACAACAGACTTCGTTTCACTCTCTTGGGGAATATTCAAGGAATATGGACATTTACTGTTCAGATTCAGTAACAACATACTTCTTTGTGCTTGTATCTTTTGGTTTTGGAGAATAACTATGTATTATCATGGCGTATTCATGGTCACAATGTTTAAGGCAATGTTCAGACATTTTTTGGTTTATTTTCAGTAACAACTTACTTCTTTATGCTTGTATCTTTTGGTTTTGGACAATAACTATGTATTATCATGGCGTATTCATGCTCACAATGTTTAAGGCAATGTTCATACATTGTTTGGTTTATTTTACTCAACCTTTATTATGATTAAATAAAGAAAAACTATTGTTATATTGTGTGCCAAGTAATAATTGACGTACTTTAGTTTTTAAAAGTGTGTAGTGATGTTTTGACAATTTAAAGTTGTTCGTAACGTATTGAAATTTGTTCAGGATATGATAATGTGTGAATAATGTAGTGTGATTGTGAATTAAAACATTTGGGAAAAATGTAGTGTGATTGTAAAAAAAAAGTATTAAATAATTAAAACATGTTAAAAAAGTTTTGACTTTTATAGTAGTGGATACCAAAACTTTCTTATTGGCAGTTAAGGTTTAAACATAGGTATTGGATAGACGCTACAGAAATTCTAAGAATGTGAAGGAATATGAGTTCATAGAGTTAACATGATTGATTAGGAGTATTGCCAATCGAATTGGAAGAACATTGGTTTTGATTATAAAATAATATATTTTATTCGTAAACGAATACTCAACTTCATTTTGATATAAGGATTAATTAAATACGCAATGATTAACAATCAATACCAAGAGGAAACAAAATGAATAAACTTTTATTCAATCCATTTGTAAAATGGTGGACAAAAATCAATAACCAAAACAATCCAAACAAATCCAAATTTGATAAAACTAAGAATCATAACCATTAAGATCATAATTTCCAAACATTTTATTGAAAGGAGAAACTGGGGAAGCAAGGCATATTCAGAGATCTGAGAGAATAAGTTCAGTTGTCCAATGAGTAGTAGTTACTTCTCCTGCAAATTGATCAAAACATAAAGCAACTCAGAATTAGAAAAATAGAAATTTTGTTGCTCAATGTTTGTAAACTAAAATAAGAATGTAATGGGCAGTATCAAGTTCACCATCTTTATCTTCTTATTCACTGACATAGCAGATTCAGGAGTCCTGGCTGTATCATTTCGATCCAATTACTACAATAAGAACAATTCCAATATCAGAAATGCAAAAACTGAATATTGGAACTATTAAAATGTATAATTTGAGTGGCAATTACTAACATCAGTCAATGTAATCATTGGGATTTCTGGAGGAGGTGAACCAATAGTAATGGATGTGCTTATCTTGGTTTTCTCATACAGATCAGTTGCATGAAAAACAAAACCACTTTCATCATTACTGTCTTCAATAACGTCAATAATGACAGTCATTTCATTGCCAGCAAGTTGCGTAATAACATCAGGAACCATCTTCGGATCCTTTAAAATATTAAAAAACCAATGTGTAAAACATTACAAAATCGTATGCAAGTAAAAGAGAACAATAACAACAACTATACATGTACTACGGTTGTGCAAACATGAGTAATTTTGATAGTTGAAAATATAAATCTGCTTACATTGTCCGTTGATTTTTTCAGATTGGAAGCACTGATTCCAATCATTGCCTTAACAACACGATCCATCAGAAAAAGTTTGGTTGAAAGCGTCTGATCCTCACCAATTACCAAAACACGATACCTACCAAGGCAGAAATATATATGGTCATATTAGTATCAATATTTAATACGACGGGCCAAAAATGAAAATTTGGTTTTAAAAAAGGTAGATTACCTCTTATCCGCCACTGGGATGCTCCTATCACATTCAAGACATTTGAATATCCTTTCAATTTTTGACACTTGTGATTGGCATGAATTATACCACCAGAAACAGTATTCTTCAACTTTGGCAATGACAAAAGTGCAGAAAATATTCTTCTGGCAAAAAATTCATATTCATAAAATATGCTAACTGAACTAAAACTAAAGGAACAAAATTAAGTTTAAATTTAAATACCTTGACTCTTTCTTTTGGATTGTCAACTAACTCTTTAATAGTAACTTCCTCAAAAGTGTTACAATCCTCATATCATTAGTTAAGTCATCCTCATTATGAGATGACTTATATCCTTCCTCCTCAAGCCTTGAAAAAAATAATAAATGTTGAATAAATACAACAATATAAATGTATAACAATCACTCTACATAACACCATCATAATCCAATAATAAGACAGAATTTAGTATAATACCTCTGCCTCATGTCCAGAACATAATCATTCTCTAGATTAAAGTAAACCTTGGATGATGGCAAGGTACTAATTTGCACGGTATCTAAAGACATAAAAACATTGAGTAGTAATGTGAAACCTCAAACAAAAAAATAGTTTATGATACAATTTGTGCAATTATCACCAAAATATAAGAAAATCCTTACTCTTGTATGTGGTAAGCTTGGTACTGGTGAGTATTGCGATTACAGGTTTCTCCAGCTCAGGATGGTAGTCATTATTCACAGACTTAGCTAATTCTCCCCATATAGCAACTCTGTGACGAACACTACAATCAAACATAAAGTTCCACATGTGAAATATGATAAATTTATATCCTGAAATATATAAGTCTGCATAAATATAGCATTTAAAAAGTTCATACCTTCCGTCGCATAGTTTAAACCGAACAATGTCTCTATCTCCAAACCTAGTGTTAATCTTCCTAAGCTTTTCATAATCTTCAACAACTCCAATGACATCTATAGAATAATATTAAACATGTTAAATGACTGTGTATTTGGGTACTCTAGATTTATGAAACAAACGTCTGATAACCTGTTGCAAATTCGGGATTCTCATTGGGCTCATAGAGACTTGCAATATTATAAAGTCCACCAAGGTCTATAAATTCAAACTTGTGTAGTGGTATCATTGAATTATCAGACGAAGGCTCAAATGTAGTCCCATTAGTGAACCTTATGGTATTTCTTGTTGACACAGGTTTGAGGTTACCAGCAGTATCCTTAACTGCAAAATCTTGGATGACATAAACACCACCCTCAACAACATTTGTGCCAATAGCATTCCATGTATCCGCATAAGAAAAAGCATGCATATGTGTATTCTACACAAAAAAATATATAAAACATAATAATTTCAGGCTAATATGATAAGAACGTGTGGAAACAAAATTGTGCAAACTAAATTAAGATGTTTAAAGTTTAATACTTACATCATCATCAAGCAGTATAAGGTTATGACCTTTGGTTATTCCGGTATCTGGTGTAACAGTTGGCCACATCCTGGTTACCCTAACCTTAATTTTCCAGTCCATCCTTGATTTTTCAAGATTGTGAAGACGATCAAACGCAAGCTGAGCCATTGATTAAGACGCTGAAAAAACAATAAATATGTAAAGGAAACTCATATACAACAAACAACATGAAAACTATAAAGAAATATGTATTAAGAGTATTACAATAATGAGGTTTAGGAGTAGAGAAATGAAAATCAGGGATGTGGAAGCTTGATATTACCCGTTCTAAATGCCTGTATATAAAGCACTCATAAATTATGAAATATCAATTCTAACAAACTTATTGATTTGATTTTGATAACACCGTATTTTGTTTGATCTGATAACTATAGAATAAATTTCATAACAAACTACCTTATCTCTGTCTAAAAATTTGTTATTGGATTAAATGATATGCTCAATGCCAGTTAATATGTTATACGTTGTCATATTTCTAGTACAAATTGTTAAACATTGCCTTTCTTACACATGTTAATCATATATTTGAAATATCTTCATCACATTAAAAAATACTTACCATTTAAAAAAAATCATATTTACACTTTAAAACCGGGGAAAGTCATAAAAGGATAAACATACAAAGCGGATGGATGAACATACAACGTCGACAGATGGATTATTATTTAAAATATTTTAAAAAAATATTTAATATTCAAATATAATTTTTTCCTTGCAAAGCTTAATCGTATATTCAAAATTTCTTCAATTAATTATAATACTTTAATTTAAAAAATCCAAGCATAAACTTTCAAAAAACAATAAATTTAAACGAAATCATGTTTTTTTTCCTATAAACCATTTTCTTGAAACTTAAAAAATGTACTTAAATATTTAAATATTCTTATTCAAAAAAAAATTATTTTATGTAGTACACAAATCATTCAACTAAATGGCATGTTGGATATAAATACAACATTATTAAAATAATCATTTGAATAAATCATAAAATTTCCAAATAATTTCATAAACCGCCGACAGATGGATTATTATTTAAAATATTTTAAAAAAATCTTTAATATCCAAAAATAATTTTTTCCTTGCAAAGCTTAATCGTATATTCAAAATTTCTTCAATTAATTATAATACTTTAATTTAAAAAATCCAAGCATAAACTTTCAAAAAACAATAAATTTAAACGAAATCATGTTTTTTTTCCTATAAACCATTTTCTTGAAACTTAAAAAATGTACTTAAATATTTAAATATTCTTATTCAAAAAGAACAATTAATTTATGTAGTACACAAATCATTCAACTAAATGGCATGTTGGATATAAATACAACATTATTAAAATAATCATTTGAATAAATCATAAAATTTCCAAATAATTTCATAAACCGCCGACAGATGGATTATTATTTAAAATATTTTAAAAAAATCTTTAATATTCAAATATAATTTTTTCCTTGCAAAGCTTAATCGTATATTCAAAATTTCTTCAATTAATTATAATACTTTAATTTAAAAAATCCAAGCATAAACTTTCAAAAAACAATAAATTTAAACGAAATCATGTTTTTTTTCCTATAAACCATTTTCTTGAAACTTAAAAAATGTACTTAAATATTTAAATATTCTTATTCAAAAAGAACAATTAATTTATGTAGTACACAAATCATTCAACTAAATGGCATGTTGGATATAAATACAACATTATTAAAATAATCATTTGAATAAATCATAAAATTTCCAAATAATTTCATAAAATGTGAAATTAATAATAATTCCAAATCTAAACATTTGTATATTCAAAAAAAATCTATATATAACAAATATAGAAGTGTAACTAACATGCAGTTTAAAAGTTATCAACACACAATGCAGTTTCTAAGGACGTGACTTGGTAGTTTTATGCACTCGCAACTAATCAAAACATGTTGGACATGATCTTTCATTTTTATTGTTTTTGTTTTAGTGTTATGTAACTGCATTTATTCAAACTTAGTATAAATACGTTAGTAAGACAGTCACAAACATATCATTTCATAAAACAAACATTTGAAACACTGCATATTTTAAACAATGAGTTCAAGATCTGCAAAAAGGAAAAGGTACTCAGACATGAAGCATTTGGTGGTGAATGACTTAAACAACATCAATATTACTTCAGCAGACTTAAATGAAGATATTCGTATAG
Organism: Kitagawia praeruptora; assembly: GCA_037693485.1. NCBI lineage: Eukaryota > Viridiplantae > Streptophyta > Magnoliopsida > Apiales > Apiaceae > Kitagawia > Kitagawia praeruptora. The sequence continues at coordinate 130,493,161 of CM075354.1, forward strand.
CAAATGAAGATTTTGGACTGTTCTTCAAGAGCATGGCAGACAGGCAGAACGAATTATTTGCTCGAACTCTAGGCATAGAGGAAAAGTACTGGTACATTTTTTTGTCTTAGAAAACAACAATTAACTCATAAGCATATGTTTATTAGTAATGTTTATTCTTGTATTTTATACAATTCAACTCTGTTCTTTCTTCTAGTAAACTTTCTGAAGTCTTAGACGGAAACAATGGTGGAACAGTTGGAGAATCATCTCAAAGGAATGTTCAGAGTCAGAGTGCTTATGCAGGAAGAGAATATAGATTTGTAGAGGATACTAAAACTTCTCTGGATGGCCATGTGAAACAGATTAAAGTGTTGCTGGAAGAAATGCTGACAGGTTTTAAGAAATTTGAAGGAGAATGGCTACAAATGATTAATGGATGGATAGGCAAGGCTGGTGAAATTGAGGAACTCAAAACAGAATTGAGTGCAAAGCTTGTAGATTTTATACGTAGTATATAGTATGTTAGAAATAATAGATTTCTATCTTCATAGTATGATGTTTTATCTCAGTTGATTTAAGTTAGGAATATGTCTCTAAGGGAATTAAGTACCATATCATTCATGTTTGGATTATTGTGATCGTTGATTAAATTAGTTCATTTACGTTAGTTCATTTATGTCCAACATTATGTCAAGATAGTTGTTCACAGTTCTTTATGAATCATAAGGGAGATATAAATTGAAAAATGGACTAATGCCTACTTGATGAAGTTAGAAAGTATGGAAACAACTATAGTAAATGACATAACTACAAATACACAAACCCAATGCATGCAATACTAAAAGGTGGGTTAAGCTTCTTAATAGCACAATAACCGAAACATATAATAATTATATATGTTGCTTGTAAGAGTAAAATCTAATCATGAAATATGCTTATCCCACTTTAAACTTTCAATTTACGCATACCTAAGTATATATGTCCATCACATGGAAATGTGTACATATTGGTATAAAAATTTAAAGTTCCTAAAAACATTATTTTAAGGGTCTAAACATGAAAGATAAGATTAAATCATATATTGAAACCTTTAATATGATTCTTAGTTGATTACAATATGTGTTTATATTACTGCATAACTATGAACTTAAAACTAATACAGGCAGCTCTGTATACACATGTTTAAACGAACAATGCTTCAATCGATAACATCTGATAACCTACTTACATTTGATAGATGTATAGGAACATCTATGTACATCTGATTAATTTCAATCTGCATGATTTTGCTTGGGAAATGAAGTGTATGCGAAGTTCTAACTCAATACAACTAACTACTTGACTTTAAACTTCTTGTTCTTAATCTGGGCTTTATAACTCAATGTTGATATTACCAACCAACATGACTTCACATATAGTAGTAAATCTAAACATATATAGAAAGGGAGAATACAACAGAAACATCAACTTACAGTAATAAGATTCAGGAAAGCAATAACTTGGTCTAAAATTCAAAAAACAAAGTTGTAATACACATTCAAACATTAGTCCAATAATATAAGGTTTTAAAAAACTAAACTACTTAAGGTTGAACAGAACATAAAAGTACTTTAAACAGGATGATCTGCAGCTTGCAATGAACACAATTCGTATCCCACATGTGCTTCATAGTGATACTCTTGCCCCATGGATGAGAATCATCAACGTAGTTATCTTCAACTGTTGTAGGACAGAGAGAAAACCATAACTCATCCCCCAAATGAATACCCTCAATCTGATATATAGGATCAAGATTCCTTGCATTTGGGCAAAATTTATAAACAGGCAAAAGGTTATCCAATTCAGACATGCCAAAATACATATCACAAAGAAAATTAATCTGTTCGATTATACTATTCTTGAGATAAGCAGTGTTAAGCAAGACAGACATCTCCTCAGCTGTTTGATTCCTTTCAAACGTCCTATATATTGCTTTAAAAAATAAATAGGAGAATCTTGAAGGAAAGTGGTTACCAGATAAATCAGACAAAACAGAGAGTTGATGATCAACATCCTGTCTGAGCAGAAGATTCCGACTTGAGTTAAAAAACTTTGCTTGCTCGACATCATTCCGAACAGCATATTGTATGAAACCATAAAATTTATCACGTACAACTTCAGAAGGCTCATTGTAAAACTGGTACAGAGCATCCCAGTTTAGCCTCTCCAAAACATCCTTAATAATCTGTCTGGATTGACCTAAAACCCACGCTATGAACATGAAGGAAAAAGCTTGGAAGTTCTGTTCTTCAAGTATAATGAAGTTGAATATTTGGCTAATAACATCACGTCGTACATTTTGCAAATTATTACGATCCATGTTTTTGAAAGTAAAATGTTTCAGGACTTTGGTATGTTAAAGGTTAGAATGCAAGGAGAGGAAATGTGATTATTCTAAGACAAAGACTTTGAGAAATGAATATGATTAAGTTCTTTGGAGAATGGGAAAAGGTGTAGTTAATGAGATACTTCCTTCCACTCAACAGTTCGCATGCATAGATAGATAAACTGTTCGACTTCTAACTTTATTAAATCTTTAAACATTAAACATATGTATGTATAAAATGACGTATAGTGGAAGTGTCATGTCCTTTCAGACAGTACTTAAAAACAATAGAAAGAAAAAACATGTTATCTCCTTTTAGATTTTAGAAAGATCTAAGATATTATCAACACAAATCATATCAAAGATTTGGAGTGTGAAAATGGTATAAAGGAAGATCTTAAACATTAAAATATGTATAAAAAACGAATATCATTTTAAAACTATAATGATTAAAAAAAACTACATGTGATCTCATTATACACTTTTTAGAAACAAAAATTATTACATTATTTTAAATTTGTTGATATGCCATACAATTTATTACATTATTTTAAATTTATTTTATAAAATTATTACATTATTTTAAAAATTAATTATTATATTATTTTAAAAATAATTACATTATTTTTAATTTGTTGATATGCCATACAATTTATTTTTATAAAATTATTTTAAACAAAAATTATTACATTATTTTAAATTTGTTGATATGCCATACAATTTATTTTTAACTTGTGTACATTATAAATGTGTATCTTAAAGCTGTTTCTCCAAAACTATTCTACAAAAATAATTATATAAAATTATTGTTATATCACTTTAATTTATTAAAAAACATCTAAAAAAAGGATTATTAATTATATAAAAATTATATCTTAGATTTAAGATCCTACAAATGTATAAGTTTTTTAACTTAATTTTGGTGAGAATAAAATCATATAATCTACATAGTTACAATAAATAAATAAATGTTAAGACCACATAAAATATATAATTATAATTTATTCCTATGTTATATAATAAAAAAATGCATTATGAATATCTTTTTGTTTAATCAATTCCTATGTTAGTAGCAAAAATTATAACTGTGGCAAATTATAAAGTTCGAAACTTCTGTTTATTCAGGATATACCAGAATCATTAAGCAAACGTTTTGATCTTGATATTCCATTTGCTGTTTTTTGTGCTCTGCCAAATGGAAAACTGTTTTAAAGAAGATACTCGAATAGTGAGAGTATGATATATGGTTTTAATAACTAATCATTTACTACTCTTCTCCTTTCAGTACATACATAATAGTATCACTCCTAATGGCCATCAATGGATGGAAAATGAACATATTACGCTAAGATAAGAAAATGGAGAATGGCAAGTCAAATTAGTACTTTCAAATGGATTGCCAAGAATATCTGCAAGATGGAATAAGTTTGCAAAAGACAATGAACTGATATATGATCAATCTTTGACATTCATTATGGTTGAAGAAGAGGAAAATGGTGCTATTTTCGAAATAGATTTACATTAAAATTCATCTTAATCCTAAATACATTATGTTTGGAAGTTTCTTAGTTTTTGAATTGTGTAATCGAATGGTGGAGCATTGGTAATTTACGACAACTCTAGACTACTACTGTTAATTTGAATCCCTTTGATACATTAATCTATTTGGTTCATGTTTTATAACCATTTTTTTTATTATAATTAACATGAATTATTTAAGTAACAACCAAGGAAAAAACAAATAACCATTAAAACATTATATAAAGATAATGTTAAAATATTAAACTAAAAACCGAGTATGGAAAAAATAATGTCAAATATAAGTTTCATAAACCGAATACAACTTAAATGTGCAAAATAAGAGATACCAACTATGCAAATGACAATCCAAATTACTGATTAAAGGATCAAATGCTTTTTATTTTAAAGGAAAACATGTTTGGAAATCATCACTTTTGGTTATGACTTGAGAAAAAAAGGCCTTCATCATGGAGCAAATATATTAGGCACATATGCTTGATCAAGTAACCTGTATATAAAACCAAAAAATGAAAAAAAAATTAATAAAAAAAATTTGTGTATTTAAAAATATGTAACTTGTGAAATATGTTGATATGTATGTTGGATAGTATACCGTTGCCTCATCACTCGAACATCTTCATAATCAATATTGATGTAAACCTTGGATGAATTTGAAGTACTTACTTGAAGGGAATCTGCATAATCACAAAATAAAATTTTGGGTATCATAGTACATGAATATATTAATCAATAAATTAATTTTTAAATATTTGTGCTGCAAAAAATATTACCATGAAATATACGTGGCCTCACAGACGTTATAACCACAATAGGAAGATTGTCAAAGTTCCCTTCAAGTATTGAAGCAAAAGCCTCCGTATGCTCATCCCAAGCTACTAAATTGATAACATTGCTATAATCAACATATATGAACTCCCGATATTAGACATGGCTCATTAGTCATAACTCACATTGCTACACAAAATTCATTACCTTCCATCATATAACTCAAAGAGCATAAAAGTTTTGACTTCCCAAGGGGTTTGAACCTCTTTAACTGGTTCAATATTCTGAACAACTCCAACAATGTCTAATTTGATATCACAATTCGAATTAGATTTATGATGAAATATATAAATCAAACATGATAAAAATGAAAAAAAACAAAACAAAAAAAACAATACCTATAGCGTACAAAGGAGGTAAAGAATGTGAAAAACATGCTGCAATTTCATGAACTTCAGAAAATGGTTGAAATTCGAATTTATGTCTCGGAATAGTGGCAACAGGTATGGGTAAAATTAGTATCCTGGTGAATGTTGTGAAAACAATAACCTTGTCAGAAGATACAGGCCTCATGCGTCCTAATGGTTCCCTCACTATCAAGTTTTCAATCTCATAAGAATTTCCTTCCAAAATAGTATTACCAATTGCATTCCAAACAACTGGATACATGAAAGCAAGTACATGATATTTCTGTAAAAATTAACATATAACAAAGATTCAGTACAGAAACACTAAAAATCAAAAAAAGAAGTGGTGGATCGTAATACTATTTATTACATTACCTCGGAGTCGAGCAATATGAGATTAAAACCTAAAAAATGTTGATTGTTTCCAAAAGAAGGCCACATGCGAGTGATCCGTACACGGATAATCCAATCTGTTCTGGAGTTATTCAGTAATGCCAGGTTTTCTTCCATGTCTACACGTTATAAATTGATTGTAAGCAAAATCTAAATAAGATGATATAGATGAATAAAAACGTTGTATATAAGTACCTTAGGTGTATAAAGATTGGTAAAAAATTTCTAAAGGACAGACTGTGAAACATGTAATCTACATATACATGTTGATAAGTTTAGATTAGCATAAAATTAAAACATGATTTACGTTAACATTATCGTTATTATAATACTCAAGATTGCAATTATCTTATAATTTGTTAGGATTTCACACAAAGAATGATAATGGGATATCTAATGATTGATTATATAGAATATTCTGGTAATTAGTTGTATTACAGCATTGCCAAATATAAATTATTCTGCTCTATCACTGATAAAATTATTATGGCTTGTCACTGATTATTTTTAATTTTTATGCTTTGTAACATTTTGTTCTTACAATTTGATTTTGTAAAATTTTATGATGTACGGTGAATTTATATAAACTTTTTAATTGGTTAGTTGGAAGGTACGGAGATCGGAAAATGAGGTCGCACCTGAGTTCAGTGTATAGCCACTGGTTGCGTTCACATCGGCCAACCTTCCAACTACATCAACTATTTGACATATCTTCCACCTACATTCTTTGGCGAACCAAGTGAAATGCTAAATTTTTCATACAATCTTAAAAGGAACAGACATATAAAGTTTTCTTATTTATCATTATCAAATTAACATTACACTGTATGTAAATACTGAAATTATTTACATTACATCTTCATCTCAACTTGGAAGTTTGTATAAATTGTGATAAACACATTATAAAGAAAATTACTACAAATCTTCATCCAAGCTTGGAAGGTTGTAGAAAACCTCCTCAAAAACTACATTAGATGTAATGTTTGTGGTGGAACCGGTATCATCTACAATTAATATATGGAGTCCTCCTGGAGAAGTTACACGTGAAATGGCAACGTAAAGCTGACCATGGCTGAAAACGGATCTCGGAAGATATAATCCAACAGTATCAAGAGACTGTCCTTGACTCTTGTTGACAGTCATCGCAAAACATAACTGGATTGGAAATTGAGTCCTCTTAAAGTCAAAAGGCCACTTTGTGTCAGTTGGAATCATATCAATCCTAGGAATTAGATGTTTAGAACCAACGTGAGCACCACATAGAATCTGGCACTCTATACTATTTTTTCGACATCCAATGACTATCATCCTGGTGCCATTGCACAAACCCATTATCTGGTTCAAATTCCTCATTAACATTACCACAGCACCAATTTTGACTTTCAACTCATGCTTAGGAAGACATGGCATATTAATAGAATTCAAATATTCAACTGGGAAAGATGAATCAAATTCATTATCCTCTCCACCATTATCATCTATGGAATCCTGGCTGAGGTAAGTATGCATCCTTCCTGGAATCTTGTCAAGAATTTGAGAATTAATATCATCGACCACGACATTAGTTGGAGTCAAAATTGCTCTTGATCTCAAGTAGTTAGGACAATGCATGTTCTTTAAGAAATCTGGATAGATGATATCAATGAGAGTCTTTATAGGATCTTTTTCACTGGTAACAACATATTGAGGAGGAACAACAAATTCAGGATAACCAATAACATCTGGAGGATTAATAGAATCAATCTTGCCATCACCAATTTTGAGTTGCCATTGACTGAATTCAGCTATAATTTTGTTTTGAGCTTTCGAGTTGCCTGAGTGTAATCTCATATTCTGACGGAGTAGGAAAACCTTACAATGGTTCCACAATTTAGATCTGTTCAACGAAGCACGCACTATATCAGCTCTAGTCCCCTTTGTTAGAACTGGTAATATCTGACGGAAATCACCACCAAAAACAATTGTGATTCCACCAAATGGTTTATATTTCCTTGCTGGATCAATGGCAGACATTATGTCACGTAATGTACGATCGACAGATTCAAAACCATGACGATGTTGCATAGGTGCCTCGTCCCAAATTATTAAACTTGACTGTTGCAACAATTCAGCTATATCGGTACCATGCTTTATTCCACACGTAGAATATTGATCAAGATTAAGAGGAATATGAAATCTCGAATGAGCTGTCCTACCACCTGGAAGCAATGTAGCAGCAATTCCTGAACTCGCTACTGGAAGTACAATCTTTCCTTCAGATCGTAAACGGCAACATATTGTTTGCCATAAAAAGGTTTTACCACATCCACCACTACCGTAAACAAAAAACATGCCTCCTTCACCATTAGCGATATTAGAAATAACAGCATCATATACTTCTCTCTGTTCAGCATTAAGTCTCCCATGATTTCTTTCGTGCAAAAGTCTCATCTCTTTTTTATCATAACTTGTTTCTTCTAGAATAGGCCGATTTAAAGCACTACCGAAGAAATTCTCATCAGGAAATGGAATCATTGGAAAATCTCTTAGGCTCTTGCCAATATCATTAAACAGCTTTTCAATCTCTGAAAATTAAAAGAAAAAATTATGACTTGATAAACTGCAATACTCAATATAATATATTAAAGCATTATACTCAGAAAAACAAACACTTTAATGTAATGTTAAATACCTGCAAGTGCGAAATTTTTAATATCATACTCGGACAAATCAAGTTTAGAATTCTCAGACAGTTTACGTCGAATGTATAAAATGTCATCTGATAATATTTGCCAATGTGCATCCCATAGAGAATATGGATCTGATACTGAACAATAAACCAAAATGTTGACAAATAATGCACGAAGTTGAGAAGGCATACCAGAATGTGAATTCTCAACCAATGCTTCATGCCATTGGTGATCATTATTTAACAGACCAAGAGCATCGCATGCCTCCTTATTTGTAGGATGAACAACACCATCTACGGTACGGAGATCGGAAAAAGAGGTCGCACCTCGGATTCGTAATAAAAGCATCCGAAGGTATAGTGTATCGCCACTGGTTGCGTGCACCTCGGCCAACCTTCCAACTACATCACCTCTTTGACGTATCTTCCACCTAGATTCTTTGGGCAACCAAGTGAAATGGTTTGGGAATTCAGCATATGTATAATTGCGAGCACATGCAATATCCCTGTTAGCTATGAACCAACCTTCGAGTTTTGAAGTTTTATTTTTAGCTCTGTCGCATACCTTTTTCAAATCGGAAGAATTATTAAAATTGATATATTTGGCACCAGGCAAATGAACAGGTAAACGATCCACACTTGGCCAACGATTGTGAATATCAAAACCAAATATTCTCCATGATGCTTCAGAAGCACATACATATCGGCCATCTAGGTAATTTTGAACTTCATCCAAACTTTTGCTCTTGTTCTGCTTATCGTTTGAGGTTGAGGTTGAAGCACCTTTTTTCTTCTTGATCATCATTGTGGCAGTGTCATGTCCTTTCAGACAATACTTAAAAAGGTATTTCAATGATCTTGAACTGTTACAAATCTCTAAATTTATATGGCACTGAAAGCGAACCAACAAATCTCTGTTATACGGTACCACAAATTGATTATCAAGATTTATACCTTTTTTCGTGACAAATCTGCAAGTTTTACGCCTCCTATATACAGGAAAACCACTATCATCAATGAAAGTATTTCCATTATATCTGCATTGAAAAAAGACAAAATTAACAATAAAATTTAACCATGCAAGTATTTCCATTATATTTGATATATAAGGACTATATATCAACTATAAATGTTTACCGTTTTGGAAAATGACGAATACATTTCCCATTAACCATGCAGGGAGAGTAAGAGCAGTCAATACCACAGGGACCGTGTATCATATAATTCATTACAGCATTATATCCTATTGGATCAGAAACTTTATCAGGTATTTCGGCAGATACCAATTGATCAATCTTTTCAATGTTGTTTGGCCTATCATCTGGATGTAACCATATCAACATGTGTACATGGGGAAGTCCTCGTTTTTGGAACTCAATTACATGCATAACTGTTGTATTAATAAAATTATATATAAATTAGCAATATGTTGTGATATAATAATATTTTAAAGTAAATAAAATTAGATTAATAATACCTCCGATGCATCTCCCGAAATAGTTTTTTTTCTTTATCAACTCAATTAACTGGTCCACCTTCAACTTGAAAACTCTTGCAACTATGTTGGGCGCATCAGCAACATCCACATTTGGCAAAATCTCAAGCATTTTATGTATCTCAGGCCATTTTGTATTGCATGTCATTGTGAGAAATAACGAAGGATGACCAATTGCACGACATATGGCCAATGAGTCCTTAAAGTATTGAGACATATATCGAGCAGATCCAGTAAATGAAGCAGGAAGTATTACAGCTTTACCTACATAGTTCGGATCATGGTCGCCCTTACGTAGAGCATCACGTACAGAATGATATAAATCAGCTCGAATTGTATTCTGATGCGTGGATACCCAATCCAAACGATATTGTTCAATAGCAGTAAAGGCATCAACAATATATTGTTGCCACAAACGGCCAGCAAGATGTAGAGTTAGACCTATCCAAATTTGAGATGTTCGACATTAAGAAACATATAATGGTAAAAAAATGGAAAAAAGTGATTAAGATTTAAGCTTAAAATACCCTCAGATGTACGTATCATAACTTTGTAGCAATAATACTCTTTGAGAGATACTGTTTCCCTTGTTTTAGATTCAGGATCCTGGTCATCATCATTTGTTTTTTCAGGTACCGGAGATTTATTGTTCTGCAATGGGATGTGTAAGTGAAAACCTTTCTTTCCATGTGGAAACAACAAAGGATACTGAAATTGCATGAACAATGGATCTGTTTCATATATTCTTTTCAACCCATTTTGCTTAGTTCTGACAACAGTGTCTCTCGTACCACCAGTATCTGAATCATCAGAAACAATGAAAGCAGCAACTTCGTTAGATGGACCAATGGGATTTGGCCTACCAGTCGCCGAACTGGATGAAATAAGCACCAACTTAAAGTCATCAAGATCGTTATTCTCAAATCTATCTCGAGCCATACGGAAATGCTGAACCAACTTATTATTTTGATCAAGCATAGAAAGAAGTGCTTCTACAATATCAGGATCAACACTGTTAGTATCTCCTCCAAGCGCGTTAATTCTATTCTCAACTTCATTCTCCGTATCATAAATATAAAGCTGACAAAATTTAGGCGTACTTCCATCAACAGGTACCAAACTTCCAACCATGTGATAATTCTGACCTCTTATCTTGAAACAATAAGGACCCCTGGCTCTATTGATATTCTTATCAACCTTGCCACCTGTAGAAGTGAACGCAAACATGCAATTGTATACTCTGATATTTTGTTTGAAATGTTTTGATTTCTCACCACCATATAGTAAAGAAGCAAGTGGTTCAGGAGGCTGTGGTTCTTTCTCCAGTAGAACCTGTCCATTACGGCAACATAGTGAAAATGTTGGATATTTATATTTATGATTTTTGTTGTTGCGCTCTTCATTCCACATAGTTGCGCTACACTTTTGACATATTTTATCAGGTTGACCAAGTTCCATGTAGCCTTTCCATAAATCAGGATTATGAATGGTTTCATCATCTTGTTCATCAATCATGGGATCTTCATGGTCATTGGGAATATCAAAACCATTGGAATTTTGATCAGTAACTTTAAATCTGTTGTGTTCATTAACCAAAATTTCATTCTCTATATGTGAATCATTCATAGGATCTTCATGATCAGTAGGAATATTGAAGCAATGGGCAAATGTATCTGCAATGACGGATGACAAAAATATATTGGTATTGGTATGTATTTCATATTGAATCTATCATCATCATTTGTCAAGAATAAACATACCAGCATCATCAAATTCTGCTTGTAAATTCCTTTTCCCACTTGAAAGTTCTTCAACAGCGATATTCTTCGTAACAAAACTTACTTTTGGTCGAATAACACTATCTCCATCATTTACTTTGGTGCAATTATGTTGATATGTTAAAACTGAATGCATTGGATCAGATGTGTGATGACTCTTGGAAATCTTACTTTGCAAAGATTTTTCGACATTGGGACCACGAACTCGGCACTTGACAACTGAAAAATAAATTCAAACAAAATACAAAATATAATAAAAGAGGAATCTTTAATCAACAAACAAAAAAGTGTAAAAGATGAAGTACCATTAGTGTTTAGATCCAGATTCTTGAGAGGAATTCTATCAACTACACAAATTTTGATTAATAAACAACATCAGTTCTCCATGTTTATGCAAAAGATTCTTAATAGCATTGAAAAATTTATCATATAAACATATGTTAAACATATACTCTGCATCTTATCGACATTAGGTCCACGACTCTTCTTCTTCTGACCTGGAAAAAAAAACAAAGATTTAATTGATAAAGTAAATTGGTAAAAAATGACTGACTACATATATATAAATCATACAAATACCATTACTGTTACTTGAATTGAAAATTCCCTCTGATCCAGTGGATTTACCTGCAGAAAAACAACATTCATAAATGATGGTTATGTAAAATAAAAACCAATACTACTATCGGAAAAGACAATAAGTACATGAGAATGTGGTGTAAACGGAGATTTAGACGACTTACCAATTATTGAGTTGACATCATCATCTCTCAAAGGTGATCTTGCATTCAATAAAAAACCAAAAAAAAAATTATTTGTCGTTATAGCAAAGTAAGCATTATCATTATAATAACATTAATGGTATTTATAAAATTAAAACATACTAAAACTCTTATTAACATTTGGTCCACGAACTCTGCGCTTTGACACTGAAAAGATTAGATGATTAATCAATAATAAAACATACAAATAATTGAGAATCAATTGGAAGCAAATTGGAAAGCATGTGCTTATAATGGAAACAATGTAATGTACATAGTACTGAAGGAGGAAACCTGATGAACTATTAGAAAACGGGGATGGTGAAGAAAATTCATCAATTGGCACGTTTGAAATATTAGGATCATGGTTTTCAACATTACTACGGCTACATCCAATTAGTGTGTCATCATCTATCGAGAGACCAAAGTGTGTTCGTTTAGAACCTGCATAAAAACAAAATCAACGGTGAATCCATATGGCTAAAACGCTGATTCCTGATAAGCCAAACCAAATTAATAATACCTGATCGTTGATTATTGCAAGTTTTCCGAATTGTTGATTCCATATCAACAGAATCATAAATACGATGATACCTCCAAACAAAATATATCTTCTGAGGATTTCCGCTCTTGAATTAGGTCGCACCATTTGTGTGTTTTTTGATCGGATGTTGAACGAAGAATTCAAAAACCAAAACAAATAATATTCTGTATCATTTTGTTGGCATGATTTTAGGTAAGAATTTGTTATTTTTCCATATACGTGTGAATATAGCTGTCAAATTCAACTTTCAAAATTTGAAATATAAAGATAGAATCAGTTTTGATATAAAGATATAATTAGTTAACTAAACATGGTATGTTTAATGGGTGGGTTAAATGGATTATCCATTTGGGAAATGGGTTAATGGGTTAAATATGTGAGAGAGATGGGTAAATTTTTTTACCCATGGGTAAATTTATATGGGCATTAGTACTCATTAAGAATATGTTGATAAATTATAAAAACAGATGCTAAGCGGCTGATGGGCAGAAAATTCAGCGAATCGTCTGTACAGAGCGATATAAAACACTGGCAGTGTAAAGTCTTTTCTGGTCCTTTGGAAAAACCAATGATTTCTGTCACTTACAAAGGTGAGGAAAAACAGTTTTCTGCAGAGGAAATCTCCTCCATGGTTCTCATACAGATGAAAGAAATCGCAGAGAAGCATCTTGGAACAACAGTAAGAAATGCTGTTATTACTGTCCCTGCGTACTACAATGACTCTCAGCGCCAAGCAACCAGAGATGCTGGAACCATTGCTGGCCTTAAAGTAATGCGTACAATTGCTGAGCCAACTGCAGCTGCAATTGCATATGGTTTTGACAAGAAGCTGGAAGGTATTAGTAGCTCAAACGGGGAAGAGTATGTGCTCATCTTTGATCTTGGTGCTAGTAATTGTAATGTTTCTCTTCTCACAATGGAAGGGGGCCTTTTCAAAGTGAAGGCTACAAGTGGTGCGAGTCACCTTGGAGGAGAGGATTTTGTTGATCGCATGGTAAATCATTTTGTTCAGGAGTTCAGAAGGAAAAACCAAAAGGACATAACTGGTAATGCGAAATCTATGAGAAGATTGAGAAATGCTTGCGAGAGGGCAAAAAGGACACTCTCTTCTATTCCAGTGACCAACATTAATTTAGAGTATTTTTGTGATGATGCCAGTTTCTCTGCAAATATCACCCGTGATGATTTCAATGAGTTAAATATGGATCTCTTTGAAAGTTGTTTGGATTTGGTCAAGAGGTGTTTGAGGGATGCCCGAGTCGATAAAAAGAACATCCATGAGGTTGTCCCTGTTGGTGGATCTACTAGAATTCCAAAAGTGCAGCAGCTACTGAAAAAGTTTTTCAATGGGAAGGAGCTTTGTTTGAGTATAAATACCGATGAGGCTGTTGCATATGGTGCAACTGTCCAGGCTGCCACCCTGAGCAGCAAAGGCGACGAGAGGTTTCGAGACTTGATTCTGTTGGATGCTATTCCTTTATCCCTTGGAATTGATATTAATGGTGAAATGTCTGTCATTATTCCTAGGAACACTAATTTTCCTACTAAAAAGATGCAAGCTTTTCCAACCACTGTTGATAATCAGTTTGGCGTGTTGATCGAAGTGTTCGAGGGTGAACACACAATGACAAAACATAACAAACTTTTGGGAAAATTTGTATTTTCTGGCATTCCCCGTGCACCTAGTGGTGTTTCAAAGTACTTTGTGTGCTTTGATATTGATGCAGATGGATTGCTTAATGTTTTTGTAGAAAATGAGAATTTAGAGCAGCTGGAAGAGATAAAAATGACCAATTATGAGGATAGATTTTCAAAAGAAGAGCTTAAAAAGTTGGTACAAGAAGCTAAGAAGTTCAAAGTAGACGATGAAGAGAACAAAAAGAAGATGGAGGTGAGAATTTCTGTAGAGTCTTACTTCTATAACTTGAAGAACATTATCTGTGACGAGAAGTCAAGTTCCAAACTTGCAGTAGCTAGCAAGAAGAAAATGGAGGATGCTATAGAAATGGAAAACCTGTGGTCGAATGGGAACCAGTTTGTTAAGTTGGAGAACTTGGTTGAAATCATTACGGAGCTCAAGGGACTCGCCATCTCTTGATCATGTCTTTTTTCCAAGAGTCTTAAATAGTTGTGTTGATAAGTAAGAACTGCCCTTTCGCAGTTTTTCTGGTGCAGATGATGTAGCCTCAAAGATTGAGAATAAGGATTTTGTCAAATTCTTGTACCTGTTTGTGTTTGCTTTCAAGTAAATTCGTATGTTTTATATTTTGTTTGGTATCATGTTCATTTGTTCATACAGTTTCAATTTTGTGATATTATGTGAAGAGTATTCTGGGAAAAAAATCGAAAATGGTAGTAATAATTATTGAAAAAACAATTCTCTTTGGGAAGGTTTTTAACTGTTGAGAGATTTCTTCAGAATATCGGGAGGATTTTGCCAACTGTTTATGCAGAAATCGCAATACAGCATGAATTTATCATACATCTAACTTCTGTTAATTGTGCGTTGACTGTGCAAAAAATAGCCCAAGATGGGAATAAAAGACAAAGGAATGAGGATTATAATTTTAGTTATGGAGGAAATGAGCTTACGAATAAGTGTAAGAGAATATTAACTTATCACACACTGACACACAAAGGAAGGCATTCATCCTGGATAGAAGAAAAACTATTGAGTATTGTAAATATATTTAATAGTACATTCTATCTATTAGTCTAAGGCGGGAAAGTTAGTTTACTATTTTGAGTATCTCAGTCAATACTTTGACTTGTATATAAACACAAAGCTTGTACAGTTTATTCTTGAGTGAACATTTTTACATTTCAGATCATAACAAACTTTTATACATACATTTTCTGTACGTATCTTCATCTTCTTCTTTTGATCCCATGGCTCCAGATTGAATCTTAATTCAGA
This sequence comes from Kitagawia praeruptora, assembly GCA_037693485.1. Taxonomy (NCBI): domain Eukaryota; kingdom Viridiplantae; phylum Streptophyta; class Magnoliopsida; order Apiales; family Apiaceae; genus Kitagawia; species Kitagawia praeruptora. Next base: position 130,508,778 of record CM075354.1, read on the forward strand.
TTCTTCATTCTGTGGATCAATGTTTTAAGTTGGTTGGGATACCTGATTGGTATGTTAATTTCAAAGGCAAACAGTCTTCTACTTTTCAAGCTGGAAATAGGTTTGCAGCTCAGGTTACTGAAAGTTCTGGGATACTTGGTTCATCTCCTTTGGATGTTGTTTCTGTTAGATCATCTAGTTCATCTGGTTTACCACCTATAGATAATCAAATGATCGCTGCTGTCTATAAAGAGGTCATGAAAATGATGCATCAAAATTCTTAATTTCTAAGGGCTATAAACAATCTGCTCAAGATTATTCCCTATTTGTCAAGACTTCTGGTGCTTCTTTTACTGCCATTGTTTGCTATGTTGATGATTTACTTCTCACAGGCAATGATTTCTCTGAAATTTCTTATATAAAATCTGAGTTACACAAAGAATTTACTATCAAAGATTTTGGAGATCTTAAATATTTTCTTGGTATTAAAGTCACCAGAGATTCTTCTGGTATTCGTTTGAATCAAAGGAAATACATACTTGATCTACTTACTGATACTAAAATGCAGAATTGTAATTCTGCTGGTTTTCCGATGGCTAAAGGTTTACAGCTAAGTCTTGATGATACACCAAAACTTTCTGATCCTGAAGTTTATCGAAGGATTGTTGGTAAACTTTTATATTTGAATCTTACTAGGCCATATATCTCTTATTCCATTCAACAATGATCTCAGTTTCTTTCTGCTCCTGCTCAAACTCATCTTGATGCAGCTTTTCATATTTTGAGATATTTGAAAGGAACTTTAAATGTTGGTTTATTTTATAAATCAAATGTTTCAATGGAATTATCTGCATATTGTGATGCTGATTGGGGTACTTGTCCATTCTCTGCATGTTCTCTTTCTGGCTATGTTATATTTTTGGGCTCTTCTTTGGTTTCTTGGAAAACAAAGAAACAGAAAACTGTATCAAAAAGCATTGCAGAAGCTGAATATCGTAGTATGAGTTATACTACTAGTGAGGTCATTTGGTTAGAAGGTCTTCCCCGGGATTTGAAAGTTCAGGTTCCAACTCCTATCAATGTCTATTGTGATAATACAGCAGCTAAACACATTGCTGAGAATCAGATCTTTCAAGAACGTACTAAGCATTTGAAGATTGATTGTCATTTCATTCGTGATTATATAACTTCTGGTTTTCTCAAGATTTTTCATATACGCACTTTCTTGCAATTAGCTGATATTCTAACAAAGCCTCTCACTACTGTTCAACACAAGGAGTTTTGTCTCAAGCTGGGTCTTCAGTTTGAACCACCTTGACATCCAGCTTGAGGGGGGTATTGAGTATTGTAAATATATTTAATAGTACATTCTTTCTATTAGTCTAAGGCGAAAAAGTTAGTTTACTATTTTGAGTATCTCAGTCAATACTTTGACTTGTATATAAACACAAAGCTTGTACAATTTATTCTTGAGTGAACATTTTTATATTTCAGATCATAACAAACTTTTATACATACATTTTGTGTACGTATCTTCATCTTCTTCTTTTGATCCCATGGCTCCAGATTGAATCTTAATTCAGATTCTTCAAAAACCATTTCACAGTGTTGAGGTAGCTTAAAGATCTTTATATTCAATCCGCGATGCAAAGTTTAGTTTTGAAATTATTAGCTTTTTATTGATAATTTATGTCTAATGTAGGGAACTTTTGTATTTGCAATTAGGGCGTTAGTTATTATATCTTGCAGTACAGTTAGAAATGTTGTTATTGTTGTCCCTAGTTACTTCAATATCTATCAGCTCCATGAAACAAAAGATGCTGGGGTCATTGCTGGCCTTAGCGTAATGTGTGATTGTGTGTAGTTGAAAAGATGTCGGGGTCGTTGCTGGCCTTAGCGTATTGTGTGATTGTGTGTAGTTGATGAAGCGGCTGTAGCTGCAATCGCATATCAATTTGACAAATCACTTGCAGGCAGCAGTACGACAGGGATGAAAACGTGCTTATCTTTGATCTTGTCACCATGGACGAGGGTAGCATGTTCAAACTGAAGGCTACAACTGGTGACAGTCACCTTGGAGGAGACTGGAGAGCATTTTGTCAATCGCAAGGTAAATCATTTTGTCACCAAAAGGACAGGAAGGGTAATGCCAAATCTATGAGAAGGTTGAGAAATGCTAGAAAAAGGGCGAAAAGGACGCTCTCTTTTGCTGGGATAGTGACCACTGATTTATATTTGTATGATGGTGACAGTTTTCTCTGTAAATATAACTCGTGGCATATTCGAGGATTAATTATGGATCTCTTTAGAAGATGTTTGGCTAATCAGGAAGTGTTTAAAGGATGGTGGAATGAAGAAGACTAAAATCGATGATGTGGTCCTCATAGGTGGATCTACTAGAATTCCAAATGCAATATAGCTATGCGAGTGTTTTTTAATGTGATGGAGCTTTGCAAGGACATTAGTCTTGATGAGGCAGTTGCTTTGGGTGCCGCTGTCATTGTTGACACGATGATGAATGGCGAAGGATGTTACTTTTGAAGACCTTGGTATTGAAACTAGTGGTGGGACAATGACTGTCCTGATTCCTAAAATTACAAGCTTTCCCACTAAGAAGGAGCTAAATTACCAAACAACTCAAGAGGATCAGTGTGAGGTGCTGATCTAAGTGTTTGTGGGTGACAATAAAATGACAAAGGATAACTGCCTGTTGGAAAAAAAATTATTTTCTGGCATCCCTCCTGCACGTAGGGGTATTTCCCGTTAGACTGTCTCCTTTTATCAATGAAAATGGAATGCTGATTGCATCTGCTGAAAATAAGACTACAGGGAAGAAGAAACAGATAGCAATAAGTTATAATATGGAGAGATTCTCAAGGAAAGAGCTTAGGTGGTTAGTACAAAAAGTTGAGAAGTACAAAGCAGAAGATGAAGAGTACAAAAAGAAGGTGAAAGCATGAAATGCTAAAGTATTACATGTATAAGTTGGAGGCAAGGAAGAAGAAAATCAAGGAAGCTCTGAATATCCTGCCTGGCATCTGGTATGGATGGAGAACATGCTAAGGACCACTGGATTTACTACTCAAGAGAAAAATGAAATGGCTGATCTTATTCAATCTTATTGCATGGACAACTTTGAAGAATAGATCGAAGAAAGTCAGAGTTCAACCGGTGAGATCAGTGGGTCAAGCATCAGAAAGAGATAGTGTCTATGATCAAGACTTGTTAAAGGAGCTCTCAAGTGAAGAATAGGAAGAAGGAGAGATAAGGGGTCAAGGCACATCTACCTGAATATTAGCTCTAATTGTAATATGTCCAGAGTTTAGGTAGATTAAGATAGGATAAATGTAATCATAGGATCAGTTTAGAAGATCATTTATCTTGTATTTATCTTTATTGCTTGAATCTGGAAATTGTTTATAAATACCAGAACTTTTACATTATTTACTTTGCACTTAAATTTTATCTTTTTCTTTTTTAGACAATAACAAGCAAATTCCTAGAGGATAACTAACAAGCAAATAGGGAGAGATGGAAAGACATATGATATAGCCTATTTGTATACTTCGAGGATTCTACTCAATTTAAATACAAGAATGTAATAAGTAAATACTAAATAAACTGTCACATGAATCTCAGATAGTATTATCTGTTAAAGAAGAATAAAGTCATTGTACAGACTTGAAAAATTACTACATTAAAAGAAGTTCAGCTCCTTGATCAAGCCTCACTGTTGTATTCAAAGAAATGGATTCATTTACAGTGACAGAGATATTTCTACATGTAATAACCGCGAATTTAATTAATATTTTTACTAAAATCGAGCCCTCTTAGAATAAAATGGTAATTCAAATTTTCTTTTTAATTTAGGGATGCGTACAATTATTTGTTTTCTTATATAAATATTTTTAGTGCATTGCCATAATTATTGAGATTTATTATTAGGGGCATTATTATTATTATTGTTATTATTTTTTTTATATAACGAGTGATATGAATTGTAGTACCAGGATAGCCATTGTATTTTCTACCAATAGTTATAAGTGTAAAAGAATTCAATAATTAGGAATGTTTAGTGGGTAGGTTTTACTAAACTGTTGGGTTAGGTAGTAGAAGCCCAATCAAGTTAAAGGATTATTAAGGCCCAGCTAGGATACCATGTGTATATAGTTAGTGAACAAAATAGAGAACCCAACTCCTTCATTTTATTCTCTCGTAAAAAACACACACACACTATTCCATTTTTTTCCTCCATTAAAACCAACCTTACAAAGCTTATATCTACTAGTATAATTGACTGATCATACATGCAAATCCATATTTGTGTAGCTTTTTAAAAACTTTTTAATTTGACATCCATATCAAAAGGGTTTCAAGAAAGTGTTTTTTTTATCAAAGCTCTAAAAGTGATTTTCAAAGGGGGTATGAGCTTATACCTTTAAAAACTTTTTGTAAGTGTATTTGTATGTGTTTTATTGTGATATTTTAATTGGAATGCATGTTTTAAATTAGGGTTTGAAATATTAAATTAGGGGCTTTGTAATTGAATGATTGATTTGAGTTTTGATTTTAAAATTGTGTATTGTGGGGATTGTTTATGGAGGGGTTGAATCGGAGGTGGGGGTTCATGGTTGTTTCGGTGGTGGCGTGGGTGTCGATCGGAGGGGGTGAGGGAGGCGAAGAGAAGGAGGGAGACGAGAGAGAGTTCGGGAGACAGAGGAGGCGGAGAGAGTAGAGAGACAAGGACGGAGAATAAGAGAGAGGGAGATCGGGAAAGAGAGAAAGAGAAAAGAGAGTGGAAAGACGGAGAGTCGAGAGAGATGAAGGGAGAGGGAGAGAGGGAGAGAGGGAGAGAGAGAGAGAGAGAGAGATCGGGAGGGGGAAGAGAGACGCCGACGGTGTGGTCGGTGGTGGCGCAGGTCCGGTGGCGATCGCCGGCCGGTGGTGATGTGCAGCGAGGGGAAGAAAGAGACAAGTGGGGGGGGGGTTTCTTTTTTTCAATTATTAAATTGTAATAATTGTGTAAAATTTTTGTTTCAAAAAAAAATAATTGTGTAAAATTAGAGTAATTAAATATTTTGATTGGATTAAAATTTGGAAATTTTTATTGTTAAAAGAGAATAATAATAATAATAAAAGGCTGCATTTCTTTTGTGAGTCATGAATGATTTATTGTGGCTTATAATTAAGAAAAGAATTGGTTTATGGAGTTGGATATTAAAAATGGGTGTATGATTTCTATAAATAGTTAATAAATAGGAGTTAAAGTGATAAATAGAAATTGGTAAAGAAATTGTTCTATTTAGTTAAAATGGAGAGAAAATGAAATTGGTTAGCTTAATTAAATTAGCATTATTTTGATAGAATTGTTTTTGCTAATTAGCTACAATAAATTTGGAATCACAATTTGAGCAAGGAATAGATTTCTTGAGCTACCCATATTTCGAGAATAAAATAAGGTTATCATTTTCTTTAGAGGTAGACTTAATTGAACTATAGAATTTTAGTTAAATTGTAGAGATTTAAGAAGAGCGAGAATTTCACATGTAATTTTAGATGCGATATCCCACAACACGTTTTATTAAAGTTTATTAGGAAGTGATTTCCTTGAGATTAAATGCAATAATTGCTTGGTTTATATGCTATTAAGACGTCTTGATTTTGAAAAGATACTAGTAAAAACGAGTAGAGCCCCCACCCTAAAATGTTATATTAGTTTGTGAACAGTACGTTAAGTGAGGTTTTAAATGTACGAATATATCTTAAGTTTTATTCTTCAAATCTTATTTGATTATCAATAATATGATTACCGAATTATGTGACACTACGTGATCAATTTCTTACCTGAATACTAAAATTCTTTTTGGTAAATTATCATAGAATTTCGTTCTGAGACTTGAGATATTCGCTTGCGGGTAACGCTTTTATCATTCGGTTGAGTTAACGTCGAGACAGAGGCAAGTTCATTCCTACCCTAACTCTCGGAAACTTTGTATTTCTGTTCGTATTATTTAAATTCTTGATTATTTTCGAACTATTAATTATGAGATTTATTTGCTGCTCTTTATGATGCAATATTTCCTTTGAGAATTATTTCTTGTTAAATATTACGATACTGTTAATTTAGTTTTCTTGCGAAATACATTCCCTATAAGCGTAGAAGAAATTTCGTTGTTATCGGGTCGGTCTCATTAATTCGAGACGACTATTTACTTCGATTCAGTAGAACTATTCTCATTTGTTCGAGATAGTTAAATTCATTCTTCTCAGTCGGATTTATTGTACAAATTTGACAACATTTATTGATTGTCTTTTAAGTGGTTCATCGTTCGAACCAATCAATAGGGATTATGCTATTTAAATTTTGTTACAGCTTTACTCTTGGATCGAATGAAAATTATTCTATTTAACGTTCATCAATTTGGAGTATTACAATTATTCGAGTAGTACTACTTGTTCGGTACGACTCATTTTATTTCATTTTGAGACTATCCTCATTATTTCGAGATAGTTGCCTTTCTTGTCAAGGGTTGGCACTTTGTTCGTGTCAACCAATTAAAGTATGTTTATTGAGAGTTTACATCAGTCCATTGTTCGGATTGGTGATACATCGAGTAAAACTGGCAGTCCGCCAGATCAATTAAATATTTTTCCTGTGAAGTTTATCTACAAATGTCAGTTCATTAAATATTCGGGAATTCTGTATTCTACTGGTCAATTTTGGGAAAGAGGCCCATTTTAGAGAAAGAGAGACTCGTGAACCGTTTTAAGGGCACGAGAATATTAGGCACTATGATGCCTGGGTTGATATAATCACCCACTATGATGCTAGCATTCATACTATTATTATATTCGTTGATATCGTATTGTAGTCGTGATCGGCGAAGTGCGGTGTCATTGGAGGACGGTATTCCCGGTCGGATAGTTGATCGCCCCGCCGAGATACCGAAAGGATGGAAGACCAGTTATTCTTTTATCATGAGTCATCAGAGTTTCACAAAAAGAGTCATTTTGAGTATTTCTATTTTCGAGACGAGTCTTGAGTCAAAAATTTCAGAGTTTTGATATCTTATCAGTTTACTTGAATTCGAGTATTTTCATTCGGTATATATATTGCTATATTTATGTACCGAGCAAGGATAGAATTTGCTGAGCACCATAGTTGCTCACTCTTGCTTTACAACATTTGTTCAGCAGTCAAGAAAGAAAGATGTGAGACGTCCAGCCAGGGATCTAGAGGCAAGGGAAAAGCTCCAGGCTATGCTGACAAGGACTAGAATGGCCAGCTGGAACCTTTTGTCTGTTCTATCTTTATAGACTTTTGTAAGATATTATCGGTGATGTAATAAGCGTATTGTAATAAAGTGTGAATCCGATCTTGGATCTGTGGAGTGGGACTGTTGTGTTCCGTTGTAATAAAGATTTTATTATTATTGAGCTAACGAGTGTTGCAGGATGCTGAGACCTGATGTGGCGACCCGGGTCCCCGGACAGGGCGGATTTGGGGGCGTCACACTACAAGTGATAGAAGAAGTACAGATAGAGTTCAGAAAGGTTTTGAAGAGAGTTTAGAAGAGAAGAATCACGAGTTAAAATGAGTCATTGGAGTTAGTTGTTCATGAAACAGACAGTATATCGAGCGTCAACTGAAAATTAATTAAATACTATAATTAAATTAATATAATTAATATATAATATTATTATTTTTATTAATTAAATTTATATAAATTCATTCTGGTAATATAAGAGTAGTTATATTATTAATTGTATTTTTTACTAATCTAGTATATATACTTTTTAAATATTAATTAAAGGAGTCCTAAGTTCTATGTAATACTATATTCCTGATTTTTATTTCAATTTTTAGTTAATAGACTCATAGTATATAATTTTATTATTAAATTAAATTATTATATAATATTACAATTTTAATTAATTATATTAATTAATACTTAGTGATATACCGCGGTATACATGACATACCATTAAGAGGGGATTTCTGCTTCTAATTTTAATTTTTTTTAAATAAAATAAAATCTTGAAGCACCAAGTTGTATATAATACTATATTCTCGACTTTTATTTCGATTGCTAGTTAATAAAATCCTAGTAATTGTTAGTTAATAGACTCCTAGTATATAACTTCACTATCAAACTAAATTAATATTTAATATTATTATTTTAATTAATTAAATTTAACTGGTAATATAAGAGTAGTTATATTATTAATTGTGTTTATTATTAATCTATTATAAATACTTTTTAAATATTAATTAAAGGAGTACTATATTTCTGACTTTTATTTCAATTTTTATTTAATAGACTCATAGTACATAATTTAATTATTAAATTAAATTATTATATAATATTACAATTTTAATTAATTAAATTAATTAATACTTAGTGGCATACCACGCATACCGCGGTATACATGACATACCATTAAAAGGGGGTTTCTGCTTTTAATAAATAGTATAGATGTCATGTATACCGCGGTATGCCATTAAATATTAATTAATTCAATTAATTAAAATTGTAATATTATATAATAATTTAATTTAATAATGAAGTTATATACTATGAGTTTATTAACTAAAAATTGAAATAAAAGTCATGAATATAGTATCAAATAGAACTTAGGACTCCTTTAATTATTAAAAATCAGGAATATAGTATTAAATAGAACTTAGGACTCCTTTAATTAATATTTAAAAGTATCTATAATAGATTAATAATAAATATAATTAATAATATAGCAACTCTTATATTATATTACTAGAATGAAGTTATGTAAATTTAATTAATTAAAATAACAATATTAAATATTAATTTAATTTAATAGTGAAGTTATATACTGGGAATCTATTAACTAGAAATCGAAATAAAAGTCGAGAATATACTATTATATACAACTTGGTGCTTCAAGATTTTATTTTATTAAAAAAAGTTAAAAATTTAATATAATTTATTACGATCCGTGCTTCGCACGGGTTATCGGCTAGTACATTTATAAAATATATGTAATTATAGAGTATGAATATTGCTAAATAATGGGAAGAAAATGAACATGCCAAAATCATAAGAAACAAAATGAGAAAACCTTTTAGTGACTGTGGTGTATAGCGTATGTATTAACTTTGCTACTTGCAATTCGCAAGTTTGATTTGTAATATTCGTGATGGTCTTTTTATATAATATTAGCCTATGACCCGTGCTATGCACGGTTATTTTTAATATTTTTTATTTTATATTTACTAGCTTGAAACCCGTGCAATGCATGGAATTCTTTTTATATTATATTAAATTTTTTATTAATTTTTCTTAAATATGAATTTTGGAGGCTTAAATATTTAAATGAGATGATGATCATAATTATATAAATGTTATCCGTTATATTTCTAGAAAAAGGAATGATTTTAGTTAAAAAAATATAGAAAATGTGATAGGTTTTAGTTGAAAAGGTAATAAGTTACTACGTATTTATTAGTAATTATAAAATTATTATTTTGTTTTGTTAAATAGAATGCCCGTGATATAATTGGAAAAAGAGAGGATTTAGTTAGAAAAAATTAAAAAGGTAATATATTTTAGGTGAAAAGGGTAATTGATTAGTTTATATTTTAATTATGTTATTTTACAAAATAAAATTGCTCGTAATGTTTTTAGAAAAGGAGAAATTAATGTTGCCCGTGATATTTTTAAAGAGGAATTTTAGTTAGATAATATAGGAAAAAGATGATACGTTTTAGCTAAAAAAATATAATCAGTTAATATTAGTATTATAATATTATTATTTAATTTTATTAAATAGAACCATCCGTGATATAATTGGAAGAAGATATATTTTAGTTTGAAAAAATAGAAAAGGATAACGTGAAAATTAAAAGATGACATACTTTAGGTGAAAAAGGTAATTGATTAGTTTATAGTAATTATAATTTAATTGTTATTTTACTAAATAAAATTGCTGGTAATATTTTTAGAAAATGAGAAATTAATGTTACCCATGACATTTCTAAAAAAAGGAATTTAATTAGAAAAAATAAAAAAGATGATACGCTTTTAGCTGAAAAGATAATCGGTTAATTAATAGTTTTATAATATTATGATTTTATTTTTATTAAATAGAATCGCCCGTGATATAATTTGAAAAAGAGATGTTTTAGTTAGAAAAAGTAAAAAAGGTAACTTGTTTTGGTTGAAAAAGGTAACCCGTGATATAATTGGGAAAAAAAATATTTTAGTTAGAAAAAAGAGGAAAGATAAAAAATTAATTTTTTAGTTAAAATATAAAAGATATTATATTTTACCTGAAAAAGGAAACTGCTTAGTTATTAAAAAGAAAAGAAAAGGTAACATGTTTAACCTGAAAAAGGAAAGAGAAAATGACCAAAATACATCAATTTTGGGAACCAATTACCTAAAATACCTATAGGCGGATTACACTGCCCAAACTACCCACTCTATGCGCCAATAACCACTGCGTATTCTGATTATATCGATAATGTATTGTTTTGATTCACTTTTGAATCACATGGACAGATGGTGGTCAGAGGGCCCCACAATTATTTTGCAACACATCATGTTCTCACATCAGGTGCAACACTCTGGATTCATTTAATTCATTCTATACGCATAATTGAAATGCGTATTCACCTGTACGCATGAAACATATGCGTGTTTTGGTCCCTCTACGTACCTGTACAATGCGTAGTCATCAATCCCCGGGTATACAAGGCTGAATTATGTAAAGAAAACGCATAAAGATAATGCGTATAACATAACACGCATAATGGTAATGCGTAGTTGATGGACATTTTGGGCGGAGGTCAGCGCAGATGGGTATTTTGGGTTTTAGATATTAAAATATAGGTAATTGGGGATTTCACCCAAAAGGAAATTGATTAGTAAAACAAAAATTTTAGTTAGATAAAATATAAAAAAAGATTTTATCTAAAATTAAGCAAGGGTAAATAAGTAAATTCAACAGGTACCAACCAACTAACCAACCAAACTTTTAATGTTTCGGCTTTTATATAATAGTATAGATTGTTTTTTCAATAAAACTTAATTTATTTTAATATTATATTGATTAATTTTGTGTTTTTTTAAGATAATCCAGATGATTAAATATATTTTGATTGAACAGTTTTAGTTAATTATATTTTATGTTATTAACTCATATTAAATTGATATAATATATTGTCAAATTATTATTCTTTTATTCAACGTTTTACATTAATTTAATTTATCCTTATCTAAAATATTTTAATTCTATATTTTAATATATATTTTAATTCTATATTTTGTCGATCAACTTATATATTTGAATTATATTCCTCTAATTTTATTAAATTTAATTTTATATGATATTAATATGATATTAATAAGAATCCAATTTAGATTATTTTAGAATCATTAATCACATAAATATTAAGATTTATAAAGACCATATTATTTAAAAAATATTCCTATCATGTGAGTATCAACATTTTTTAAAATTATTTTATTTGTATAATATGTCTTTAATATTTATAAAATTTGCGAATAAATTTATATTTCAATTAGTTCAAGTATATAAACTATTTTACAAAATTTAGATTATTAATATATGTGGAATAATATTTCACCTAGATCAGTTAGGACATGATTTTTCTCTTCTATATCAATTAGAATAGGCTTCTGCGCGGGTGGAGCGGTGTCTGTTTAGAATATTATTATATTAGTATTTAAATATTAAAATAAATAGGATATAATCTAGTCTGTTAATTAAAGTTTAGATCTAATGATCAATATTTGTTTAGAATATTACTATATTAGTATTTAAATATTAAAATAAATAGAATATAATCTAGGCCGTCTGTTATTTTAAATATTTTTTGTTTTATATTTATTGTTTTTAAAAAAACTTAATTTATTTTAATATTATATTGATTAATTTTGTGTTTTTTAAGATAATCCAGATGATTAAATATATTTTGATTGAGCAGTTTTAGTTAATTATATTTTATGTTATTGACTCATATTAAATTGATATAATATATTGTCAAATTATTATTCTTTTATTCAACGTTTTACATTAATATAATTTATCCTTACTCTAAAATATTTTAATTCTATATTTTAATATATATTTTAATTCTATATTTTATCGATCAACTTATATATTTGAATTATATTCCTCTAATATTTATTAAATTTAATTTTATATGATATTAATATGATATTAATAAGAATCCAATTTAGATTATTTTAGAATCATTAATCACATAAATATTAAGATTTATAAATACCATATTATTTAAAAAATATTCCTCTCATGTGAGTATCAATATTTTTGAAAATTATTTTATTTGTATAATATGTATTTAATCTATCTTCTATTCTATTATATTAAAGCCGAAACATTAAAAGTTTGGTTGGTTGGTTGGTTGGTTGGTACCTATTGATTTTACTAATTTACCCTTACTTAATTATAGATAAAATATTTTTTATATTTTATCTAACCAAAATTTTTGCTTTACTAATCAATTTCCTTTTTCAGGTTAAACATGTTACTTTTTTTTTTTTAATAACTAAGCAGTTTCCTTTTTCGGGTAAAATACAATATATTTTATATTTTATCTAACTAAAAAACATATTATAATTACTATTAACTAATTAATTAATTTTTTCATTCAAATTATCTTTTCTCTTTTCTCTAACTAAAATATATCTTTTTCCAATTATATCACGGGTTACCTTTTAAAAATCTTTTTTTATATTTTATTTAACTAAAATTTTTACTTTACTAATCAATCTACTTTTTCAGGTTAAACATGTTACCTTTTTTTTTAATAACTAAACAGTTTCCTTTTTCAAATAAATATAATATCTTTTATATTTTTCTAATTAAAAAACAAATTATAATTACTTTTAACTAATAAATTTATTTTTTTATCTTTTCTCTTTTCTCTAACTAAAATATTTTTTTCCCAATTATATCGCTATTTAATAAAATATATTAAAAATTTGTATACATTGTTTATAATAAGGAAACATTACTGTAATCCGTAAACATGAGAATATTAAATTATATTAAATTAAAATTTAAAAAATATTAAAAATAATGATTATATAAAAACATAATTATAATATTAAATAAAATTTATATAATTATATTTTATCTAACAAAATTTCTCCCTTACTAATAAATTTCCTTTTTCAGGTTAAATATATTACCTTTTCAATTTTTCCATAAATAAATAATTTCTTTTATTTATACTCCCTCCGTCCCAACCAAATGTTTATATTTGGTTTGGGCACGGAGACCAAGGAAAAATATAAAGAAGGATGAGAGAAGTAAGAAAAATGAGTAAAGTGGTGGACCCATCACTATATAATGTATAAAATGAGTTAGTGGAGGAAAGTAGTGAATGTAGTTGATTTTTATATTATAAAACTTTACTATTTTAGAAAGTTTAGAAATGTAAAGAATTGGATGGAACATCCCAAAAAGGAAAGTGTAAACAAATGGATGGGACAGAGTATCTTTTATATTTTATATAACTAAAATTTCTCCCTCCTTTACAAATCAATTTCCTTTTTCAGGTTAAACATATTTCCTTTTCTTTTTTTCAATAACAAAGTAATTTCCTTTTGAGGTAAAATATATAAAAACCGAAACCTTATTAAAAGTTTGGTTGATTGGTACCTATTAATTTTACTTATTTACCCTTACTTAATTACAGATAAAATTCATCCTACTAAATAATCAATTTATATTTTTTTTATTTTATCTAACAAAATTTCTCCCTTACTAATCAATTTCCTTTTTCAGGTTACATATATTACCTTTTCATTTTTTTCATAAATAAATAATTTCCTTTATTTATATATTTTATATTTTATCTAACTAAAATTTCTCCTTTACTAATCAATTTCCTTTTTCAGGTTACACATATTCTCTTTTCTATTTTTCAATAACTAAGTAATTTCCTTTTCAGGTAAAATACATAAAAGCCAAAACATTAAAAGTTTGGTTAGTCAGTACTGTACCTCTTGAATTTACTTATCACCTTTACTTACTTACTTATAAAATCCATCTTATTAACTAATCAATTTATATCTTTTATATTTTATCTAACTAAAATATCTTCTTTATTAATCAATTTCATTTTTCAGTTTAAACTTATTGCCTTTTGTATTTTTCAATAACTAAATAATTTCATTTTCAGGTAAAATATAATATCTTTTATATTTTATCTAATTAGAAAGTATATTATAATTACTATTAACTAATCAATTAACTTATTTAGTCAAAACACTATACATTTTCTCTTGAGAGTAGGGACCTAAGATACATCTTATTGAGATATATCTCAGGCTTCTTTTTCTCTTTTCTCTTTTCTCCAATTAAAATATCTTTTTCCCAGTTATATCACGGATTACCTATTTTAGCCAAAAGACCTTACCTTTTTTGTTCTCTATAACTAAAACCTGTATTTTTTCAAATTATATCACGGACGTTTCTATTTAATAAAAATAAAATAATAATAGTATAATGCTAATAATTAATCGATTACCTTTTTAGTTAAAACATATCATCTTTTTTTAAAAAAACATAAAAAAAAAATTTTATAGAAAAATCACGGGTAATATTAATTTTTCATTTCTAAAAACACTACGAACAATTTTATTTAGTAAAATAACAAATAAATTATAATTATTATAAACTAATCAATTATATTTTTCACCTGAAACATGTCACCTTTTTAATTTTCACGTTACCTTTTCTATTTTCTCAAACTAAAATATATATTTTTCCAATTATATCACGGGGAGTTCTATTTAATAAAATGAAATAAAAATATTATAAAACTAATAATTAATCGATTACCTTTTTTTTCTAAAACATATCATTTTTTCTATATTTTCTAACTAAAATCCCTCTTTTTCTAGAAATATCACGGGCAATATTAATTTTCTCTTTTTTAACAACATTACGAGCAATTTTATTTAGTAAAATAACATAATTAAATTATAATTACTACAGACTAATAATTACTTTTTCATCTAAAATATTTAACCTTTTTAATTTTCTCTAACTAAATTATCTTTTTTCGAAATTATATCACGGTCATCCTATTTAATAAAATAAAATAATACTTTTATAATTACTAATAAATAACCAATTACATTTTCAACTAAAATCTATCACATTTTCTATATTTTCTAACTAAAATTCCTCATTTTTTATAAATATCACGGATAACATTTATATAATTATGATAATCATTTCATTTAAAAATTTATGTCTCCAAAATTCATGTTTTAAAACAATTAATTCAAATTAATGAAAAAATTTATATAATATTTTAAAAAAAAACCGTGCATCGCACGGGTTTTAAGCTAGTACTATTATATAAATTCCGAAACATTGAAAGTTTTGGTACCTGTTTTTTGGTACTAAGTGAATTTACTTATTTACCCTTCATTATAAACAAACATAAATACACCTAAAAGGCTAAAATAAATAACAACATAATATAATAAATGGTAATTAGTCAAGATAATATCTTTTATAAACACCTAAAATCATCAATCGTATCATATCTTTCCGTCATTAATATTTTCTTTCCAATTAAACCACGTTATACTCAATGATAATTAGTCGATTAAGATATTAAAATTAATGGTAATTAGTCGATTGTCTTTTTCACATTTACTTTTAGTTGAACATATTACCTTTTATAAACACCTAAAAACATCAATCGTATCATATCTTTCGATCATTAATATTTTCTTTCAAATTAAAACACATTACCTTTTTAATTTAAAACAAATCTAAATTAATGATAATTAATCGATTACCTTTTTCACATTTACTTTTAGTTGAACATATTACCTTTTATAAACACATAAAAACATCAAGCGTATCATATATTTCCATCATTAATATTTCCTTTATAATTAAAACACGTTACCTTTTTAATTTACAACAAATCTTACAATCATTAATATATACCCGAAAATATCACATTATATTTCTCAATTATTAATAAAATATATTAAAAATCGTATACATTATTTATAATAATGAAACATTAATATAATCTTTAAACATGAATATATTAAATTATATTAAATAAAAATTTAAAAAATTATTAAAAATAATGATTATAAAAAACATAATTATAATATTAAATAAAATTTATAATATAATACAATAAACCCGTGCATTGCACGGGTTATAAGCTAGTATTTATAAAATTTACGAATAAATTTATATTTCAATTAGTTCAAGTATATAAACTATTTTACAAAATTTAGATTATTAATATATGTGGAATAATATTTCACCTAGATCAGTTATTACATGATTTTTCTCTTCTATATCAATTAGAATAGGCTTCTGCGCGGATGGAGCGGTGTCTGTTTAGAATATTATTATATTAGTATTTAAATATTAAAATAAATAGGATATAATCTAGGCTGTTAATTAAAGTTTAGATCTAATGATCAATATTTGTTTAGAATATTACTATATTAGTATTTAAATATTAAAATAAATAGAATATAATCTAGACCGCTAATTAAAGTTTAGATCTAACGATCAATATTTGTTTCACGGTAGTACTGACAACCAAATATCCATCTTATGCTTATTATATACTATATTAGTATTTAAATATTAAAATAAATAGAATATAATCTAGACCGTTAATTAAAGTTTAGATCTAACGATCAATATTTGTTTCACGGTAGTACTGACAACCAAATATCCATCTTATGCTTATTATATATAGGATATAAATTAGTATTTAAATATTAAAATAAATAGAATATAATCTAGACCGTTAATTAAAGTTTAGATCTAACGATCAATATTTGTTTCACGGTAGTACTGACAACCAAATATCCATCTTATGCTTACTAGCTTATAACCCGTGCAACGCACGGCTCCTTTTTTAATATCTATAATTATATTAAAATTTTAAATTTTATATGTTATTAATTTACATATCAATTTTTTGTTAAAAAATTGATAAATATAAGATTTTATACGTTCGATTTAATATTTGTATTCTATTTTGAATTCTTAAAATTTGATTTGAACGATTTTACAGTACATGTGAAATTAACAAAATAATGTTTAATTCATTGATGGTTTAATTATTATTTTCAAATCAAATCAACGCAGAATCAAACACATGTTAAATTTATTAGATTTTTTGCGTTGAAAATTCTATTGAAAATTTTGTTGAATATTCAACCAAATTCTATTAGGCCTTAAAAGAATTTGACGATTTTTTGCGTTGAAATTTCTATTCGATTTAGAAAATTTACTTATATTTGGTTGAATTTATCAAAATCATATTCAGTATTGAATATATTTCTACTAACAACCAAATACAGGTTTTAATATTTGAAAATTACGATTTCCATCTTTTGATTTTAAGACCTAACGATCTTTTTTATTTTGGTATATAATAGAAATTTAATGTTATTTACATAATAATTAAATTGGTCTCCTTATTAAGTTATAACTTTTTTATTTTAGACTTTTTTAAAATCCAGGTCTAATATAATTTCTTTTAACTTATAATCTTTTTATACAATAATTATTTTTTATATAGTATAATTTTGATCGTCTATTTTTTTAAAAAAATTATATCCAACGGTTAAGATTGTTTTGGCAACGACAAATTATCATAGTATCAAAATTTTGGATAACATATCTTTTACAATTATTATATATAATTTTTTAAATTAAAATATTGAAAATCATATAGATTTTGAGATAATCTAGAAGAATTTAATACTTATAAAATTGTTTATTAAAAATACTAATTAAATTTGATGAATTAAAATATTTTAAAAAATATTAATTATGGTGTGCTAAAATCTTCTTAGTTTCCTACTATATCTTTTAGGCGTATACAGAGCCCCAAAAGGTCACATCTACGAACATGGAACATATTAATTAAAGCTGGAGTTAAATACTTTAATATTATAATAATTTTCTCATAATTAAGCGAGAGATTATACATTAATATTACATATTGTATTGGACTACTGGTGGGAATAGGAGGCAGGTCAATAAATACTCTTCTAGTATAGTTCTAACATATGGTAATACCTATTATTATTTCTCTTACTCTTATTATATAATAGGATATAATTTGTGCTCTATCTTGAATTATTAAAATTTGATTTTGACAATTTTATAGCACGCATGAAATTAACAAAATAATATTTAATTTAGTGATAATTTAAAATTTATTTTCCAATTAAAACTTTAATATTAATAAAATAAAATAAATAAAATTTAATTGTATTATTTCTAAATTATATCCCTTTCATATTATAATTTTCCTTTTAAAATTCAATTATAATACGACTTTGCTAAATTATATCCTTTTTAGATTATAATTTCCTTTTTAATATGATATACACATATCATCAACAAAAGAACAGTGCACATCCTCCGAATCTATTGGCATAATGTATGTTTCTCTTTCATGGAGGGTAAGCCCTCGCAGACAAACATATAAATCCTTCGCGTTTAGTTCATATATAGATTTTTGATAGAATAATGTAATTATAATTGTATTAGAATTTTTTTCCCCTTGTATTTATAGATTTTTGATAGAATAATGTAATTATTATTGTATTAGGATTTTTTTCCAATTCATTGTAGACATCTTTTTTATTTTTTTATATGTAATTGATTTTATTTGTTTATACATATTTTATTTGTTTACTAAATTAAAGATATTTTTAAATTAAATTTAGTTCTAATGATGAAGAAAAAAAATAAATCGATGAAGAAAGGGTATTATAGTAAATTAACAAAGTGAAAATTATAAATAAATATATAAGGATATAATTTATAATCCAACGGATGACTTTTAATCCAATTTTTTAATCCAACGGATCATATGCTTTTGGTAGTACAGCGACGACGACAAAAAATTTGGATAAGATCTCCCGTATGCTTATTATATATACCCGTGCAATGCACGGTTCCTTTTTTAAATTTTAAAATAATTTTACTTTTTTTAATTTTATATGTTATTAATTTACATATAAAATTATTGTTAAAAAGTTGATAATACATAATATTTTACACTTTCGATTTAAGATTTGTACTCTACCTTGAATTATTAAAATATAATTTGAAAGATTTTACAGCCCACGTGAAATTAACAAAAAAATTCTTTAATTTAGTGATAGTTTAACAATTATTTTCCGATTAAACCTACTCAGAAACAAATAAGAAAAGAAATTGGCGCTTTTTTACATTGAAAATTCTATCCGATTTATGAATTATACTTATAATTCGTTTTGATTTTCAAAATACCCATGTTATTATTTGAAGATAGTTCTACTAATAATTAAATACAATTTTAATAATAAGTGTTGTTATGACAAAATTACGCAAGCGCACGTAGTCACAAGTAATACAATTAAAGTTCGTTCCACAGAGATCTGGTTAAGTTTTACTCAGAAAATATGCCTATGCAACAATGTATGGTTTCAATTCACTGCTAAGAAGAATAACAAATTTGAGTTGATTATCTAAATTAAACTAAGATGCAAATTATAAATCTAAAATTTAAGTAATTGAGAAGAATTAAAATCGGATTACCTATATGAGAAATAACATGGAATCCTAGTTTCATTATCTACTTCACTTAGAGTTGCAGCCTTTAATTAAAACATGCGAATGGTTTTGATATCTGATCGAATAACACGGAACAAGTAAAAGTTACCTCTCGGTATACTAGTACCAATCTACGCATACATCCACAAAAGAGATAGAAGATGAATAGGCACCTATTATGTTTAGACTCTATATTTCTATAGAATTTGAAAACATAAAGGTTGAAGCACAAGTTATTCACTTAGATCACATAGGGTAGCATAATATCTCTATTCATGCCACAAATCATGATGTTAAAACATCAACCTATCCTATGCTAGCATGGCAAGTTCTAAATCTCACGATCCACTCTCGTTTAGCAAGAGATTAACATATTAGATGTTCGCGACACACCTAAATTCAATAAGCACAACCATACAAGGATATCAAGAATTCACCACACATAAATTTTTAAGGCATACAATCTACTAAGCTACATAGATAAATCCACTAGGATTCCACGACAACGATTAGCCCATAATTGAACCGTTCATCGTCATGGGATTTGATGATAACATGATATTAAATAAGATATGAAAGAAAACAATGAAAGATATTATTAAGATTAAGAGTTGAGAAAACAAATCTATGAATCAACGTATACAAAAGATGAAGATGATCTAGATCCTTGCTTGTCACCGAGCTTGAATCCTTCTCTCCTTTTCTCTCTTGCAAAAACTAACTATGCTATGTAATTGTATGATATGATGATAATGTTTACAAGGGTTGGATGTGTTTTTATAGGCTCTAGGCATCTTGCCCAGCAAGAAAATACCTTAAATACGACTAGAATTCGATTTAGGTGTCAAAAACTACTTAGAATACAATTTCAGATCGAATAAGGGCAAAACTGGAATTTTCAGCGCGACTTGGAGCAGACTGCTCAGGATTGGCGCAGACTGCTCAGCTCCAATCTGCACAAAAGTTCGAATTCTGGCGCAGAGTGCTCAGAAATGGCGCAGTTTGCCCAGCAACAATCTGATGGAATTTTCTGTTCCTCGTTTTTCAGCTTTTTCTTCTCGTTCCTTTTGCAATAGCGTCCGTCTTCATTTCCTCTTGACTTATATACTACTAGGTAGCTGACTTTAGCCTCCATTCTTCAATCCATATCACCAATCAACTCCAAAAACGACGGAATCTACATTCTTAATCGATAACACTCCAACCCTGCACAATTAAACAAAACTCATCAAAACTACCACAAACTTGAGGCCAAAGCAATCAATTTAAGCCTATTTGGAATGTTTCAAGTGGATATACAATCCACTTATCAAGTGTATTAGAGATTTTGTCAAAAACTTTGATAATTGGTAGTATGGTCAAAATAAATAAGAACCGTTGAATCTTAAAATAAATAGATGAAAACCGTTGGTGTTTCCATTTGAATAATAATTATTAAGTCATCAATAAATTAAAGATAATTCTATAAGTTTCGCGTGAATTGTAAAATCATCCAAATCTGATTTATAGATCTCAAGATAGAGCTCAAATAGTAAATATGAATATTTTTTAATAATAAAAAATAAATAAAATTTAATTCTAATGCAACTTTTTTTTAATTATATCCTTTTTCAAATTATAATTTTTTTTAAAAAAATTCAGTTCCAGTGCAACCTTTTCTAATTATATCATTTTTAAATTATAATTTTATTTTTAAAATTCACTTATAAGGCAACATTTTCTAATCATATCCTTTTTAGATTTTAATTTTCTCTTTTAATATGATATAATCTTGATCGTCTATTTTTTAAAAAATAGATTCCACGATTGAGATTATTTTGGTAGTACAGTGACGAAAATTATAGATAAGATCTCTATTATGCTTATTATATATAAATAGCTTATAACCCGTGCAACGCACGACTCCTTTTTTAATATCTTTAATTACATTATATATATTTTAATTTTATACGTTATTAATTTACATAACAAATTTTTATTAAAAATTGATATATATAAGTTTTACACGCTCGATTTAATATTTGTACTCTATCTTGAATTCTTAAAATTTAATTTGGACGATTACGGCCCACGTGAAATTAACAAAATAATCTTTAATTTGGTAATGGTTTAATAAATTTTTTCTAATTAAATCTACGTAGAAGGAAAAAAAAGAAAAAATTGATGATTTTTTACGCTGAAAATTTTATTTGATTTATGAATTCTACTTATAATTCGTTTTGATTATCAAAATACCATTATAATTATTTGAGGATGGTTCTACTAACAACCAAATACAATTTTAATAATAAGTGTAAGAGGGATTTTGTCCAAAACTTTGATAATCGGTAGTCTAGACCTCTATACGACAAATATCTTAAAATAAATTGAAAACCGTTGGATCTAGCATAAAAAATATTTAAATTTTAATATGTTATAAACTAAAAAGTGTATTTATATTGTAATACGAAAATATATATGTCAATGATCTAAATCATATATAATTAGGTTTTCTACATTGAATAGCATTATCAATGTAGGATTTATACGTTAAATAGGATTAATGTAAAAACTCGTAATCATATTTTCTCTTGAGATTCTTAGTTTTTCCATTTGAATAATAATTATTATATCATTACTAAATTAAAAATAATTTTATGAGTTTCGCGTGGATTGTAAAATCACCCAAATCTAATTTCTAGATATCAAGATAAAGCCCAAGGAGTAGTAGATATGATTTTTTTTAAATACTAATAATAAATAAATAAAATATAATTCTAATTTAACCTTTTTTAATTATATCCTTTTCAGATTATAATTTTCTTTTAAAAACTCAATTTTAATACAACCCTTTCTAATTAAAAATAATTTTATGAGTTTCGCGTGGATTGTAAAATCACCCAAATCTAATTTTTAGATCTCAAGATAAAGCCCAAGGAGTAGTAGATATGATTTTTTTAAAATATTAATAAAAAATAAATAAATATAATTCTAATTTAACATTTTTTAATTATATCCTTTTCAGATTATAATTTTCTTTTAAAAATTCAATTTTAATACAACCCTTTCTAATTATATCCTTTTTAGAATATAATTTTTCTTTTTGAAATTCACTTCAAATGCAACATTTTCTAATTATATCATTTTTAGATTATAATTTTCTTTTTAATGCGATCTAATCTTGATTCCTTTTTAGATTATAATTTTATTTTTAATGTGATCTAATCTTGATCGTCTATTTTTAATCCAACGGATCATATGATTTTGATAGTACATTGACGACGACCAAAAATTTGGAGACGACGACCAAAAATTTGGATAAGATTTCCCTTATGCTTATTATATATAAGGTATTAATAGGATTTTTTACGAATATATTTAATTTGAAATGTGAATATTTTTTTGGATTTTAATAATTTAGGTATATTTAATTTAGATTTACATGATGATTTTAGTCTTTAATCAAAATTTAAAGCAGTTCTTTAAAAATCAAGGGATATTTAATCAAGATACTAAGATATCATTAAAATTGATGATATTTAATTAGGATTTTATACAACTCTTTAATTTTTAAGATATTTAAAATTCATACATTTTCTTGGATAATAAAACAAAATGATTTTTATGGTGTTGAGCATTTTATACCGAGTTTCCCAAATTTGTATATAAAAAATATATGACACATTTTAATTTATAGTTTGTGATAGGTCCCAAATGAGGGTAAAATAAGCTAGAAGGGGGGGGGTTGAATAGCTTATTACCTTTTTAAAATTAGAGCTTGTCGTTTTTAAATTTTCTTTCTCTTTTAAAAATAATTACTTATAAACAAGTAATATAAAGTGCGGAAAATAAAAGAAAGAAATGAGACACGATCGATTTATCCTGGTTCGCGATGTTGCAATCCCCTAACGGATTCGAACACCCCTACTCCAGTCCCCGAGCTCCTCCCAAATTCGAGATTTCTTCCACTATAAGTAAAATACTCCTTATAGTAGGCGGAGAAGCCTTTACAACCACTATGTATTTATCTTAGAGCCTAACTACCCGTTACCTCTTCAAAATACTATAGCTACCTCTTGCAAGATTATCTTGGAGCGTAACTCCCTGTTACCTCCTCAAATGCAATGCAAGAAAACCCCTTACGAGTTTATCTTGGAGCGTAACTCCCCGTCACCTCCTCACAACCACGTAAGTAAACCCTTTGCGTAGACTTCGTATCTACACCCTTTAACGATCTTGGATCTTAGGTCTTAGATCTTGGGTCTTTCCTCCTCCTCACGGTGCAAAGACACCCGACTCCCCGTCGGCGTGTCTAAGACTTGGGTCTTAGAGCGAGAATCACCTCACTTCACTTCACCTCACGTCAAAGGATATAATACAAGTCCTACGACTTAAATCCCTTTTAAATTTGACGATTAAAAGTGAACTAGTACGAGGACTAGATCAAGAAAGCCCATATAAATATTAACGAGATAAACTACGTCAATATAAATAAGAGCCAAGTATATTAATTTCTATAAATATTCGGTTTAGCCGAATATAAACAAAATTAAATATACAACTTACTTATGTTTTACAACACAAATAAAATACAAGTGTTTAGCACTTGTAAAATGGCTTTAGTATAGCCTAGGCCGAAATATAGCCGAATATAAGTATATAAAGCTCGTCGAAGCGAGGGACGCTATTACGCGTTAAATTAAACACACAAGCACATAAACATAACTCACACGTACGTAAAAGTAACTCGCTTATCTATAGGATAAAACGAGGACCGCTATTATGCGTTAAACTAGTGCGAGAAAATTAAACACGTAAGTAGCCGGGAGAAGTCACACAAGGGACTTATCACACAACTAATGCAAGACAATAAATTAAACGTGGATGCAACAATATATACTATGCAAATGAAACCTTCGGCCGAATATAAATCAAGTAATGGCCGAATGGTTTTGAACTTGGTTTCGGTTAAGAAACAAGTTTTTGTAGTATTGGTTAAGTCCTTAAAGAAACAAACACAATTAAGATGCAAGGGACTTGTATAATCAACACTAAAATAAGCTTTCTTTTAACTTAAAATGTACTAAGTTTAAACAACTTAGTTTATGCAAATTAAGCACTAGTTAAAAGATAGTTCCTTGCCTTATAACCAAGTATAAATCAAATGGTTACTAAGGTCTTCAAGAGGGCTTAATAAGTTCTTAAAAGAACCTCAGCTTGGTAGCTTACAAGTTGTCTCAAACACACTACACGAATTAATTCAAGAACAAGTGTGTAAGGTGACAAATGTAAGACTACTTAAGCACAAGTATATTTTCAAAATATTCAAGCACTAAATAACCGAATATATAGCTTGCACAACCCACAAACTAGCTTATGACTCTTGACCTTACAAAGGCTCAAGTTCCTCTTTAAATCAAGAGAGAACTACAAGAGATACGAGCTAGTTTTGAAGCCTAAAAACCACACCAAGGTGAGCCGAAATGAGCACCAAAAGAAATAAAATCAAGATGAGTAGAAGGGTGACTCAAATTCTCAAGTAACAACACTTATAAGGCTGCAAGAAAACGACCAAGGGGCTGCCTTAAAGTGTGTTTACGAGTGTGCCAAAAATGAGCAAAAGCAAGAGCCAAAAACACCACTAAAACAAGGCCAAATGAGCACCAAAGAAAGATATAATCAAGGAGGATTAAATGGTGACTCAAATATACTTTGAAGAGCACTTGGAGGCTGCCTAAAACGTGCAAGAGGCTGCTCCAAAAATAGCTTGGCCGAATGGTGTTTAGAGTGTAAGAAATGTACCAAAAACAAAGCTAAAAAGATGATAAAAGATGATGGAGCAAAGCTTTGTTATCCTAATCTTTTTGAAGGCTCTTGGCTACTTGATATTGCTGTGTTTCTAGAGAGAAAAGAGCAGCAATTCTTTGGCACAAGAAGGCTTAAGAAAATGAGTGAGAATAGCTTGGTATTTATAGGCATTTTTAGGGTTTTATGGACCAATGGACATAAGACAAGTGGCAAGCTACTAATAAATTAATCATTGGCATAAAGTAGCTTTTTTGCACCTTCCTAGAAAGCTCCAGCAATCAGCATGTGTGAAATATAATATAGAAAATATCTAGGAAGCTTCTTTTGGTTCGGTTTAACCGAAAAACCCGAAACGAAGCGATAAACCCATAAATATGAAATAAATAGAAAAATCACTTAAAAAATTATGAAACTTGGGGAATCCTCTTGAAATATTCCCAGAGGATTATGGTCAAAATTTCACCTTGAAATTCGTTGACCATCTATGACTTTTAAGCGACCGAAAAATCAATTTCGTATCGATTTTTGGAGTCCCGGAACAAAGTCATGCTAAAATCATGAAATTAATCCTAAAATTCTTTTTAATTATTCTAGTGACATATCCAAAGTTTCAAGTCAAAATAACATGTGGAGGTATTTTATTTAAAAATATTTTGATTAAATGTCCTTACGCGACGGAATAAAATACATTAGCCGTTTATCGTAACTTGTCGACATTTTGGCTAAAGTTTTGACTTGAAATATATTGAAATATAATATTCCTCAAATAATAATGACTATGAAGTCCTCGGAATATTTATTTTGAATATTTTAGAGTTTTATCCAATTTAAGTGAAAACTGTTAAAGGTTCCAGGATAAAATCTTCTTTTATTCTTTCGGCAAGTCTTTGAGCAAGGCAATTTGGAAATATGTCTTTGAAAAATATATCGAACATATTTGAGAATAAAACATTTAAAATGAATGATAGTGTTAGTGCCCTAGAGACAATGTAATTGTGCTTCTAGGATAGACTATTTTGTTATTCAGTGATTATGTTATATCGATTATTCAACAATAATTTATTATGTCTTTATTTACTGCGATATAAATATTAGAACAATAAATGTCCTTGGAATATGTAACATGTATTCTATATCTTTAAGTATGTGACTTAAAAATGAGATTATAAGAATAGTGTTAATATTCCTAAATATCCCTAATCGAGCATTATTAATATGGGACAATTATAATGCATAAAGATTAGTATGTTTGTTGACTGATGACCACATCTCATTGGTCATAGGTATAGTGATACTAAAGTCAAGAACATAGGTGCATGTAATATTTTACATGGCACTGGGTTGACCCACAGTGAGTTTCTACATGTTGATAATGTCATTAGAAAGACTCACAGTGATAATGGTGTAATGATCCTTAGACTTGAGATCATTATATTTCTGTATGAGGATTAATATACTTTGACTACATTAAAAGTTACCTTTGATCGGGTGATGATAAAAATGTACATCGGGTATATTATGAGACGTATAAGAAATATGAATGATAGATAAAGGATTTAACCCTCCTATTATTAGGAGAGATATTATTGGCCTCTTGATTGAGTGAGACTATGAAAATGCATGGTCATGCTCAAATATTGATTTGTTTTTAATAGTCTACTCATTGATCAAGGAAACCCGGATTAAACATTGATGAGGATGACTAATTACATGCCTCGAGTTTATTATATAATATATGGTTAAAGGGATTATATTACACGGAAACATTAATCACAAAAGGTTTAATTGGATCACCAATTATTATTACTTGGGTAGCAATGATGTATTACTAGATGCCGCCCATTGTTTATAATTTTATTATTGGATATTAAAATTATTGCCAACGTAATAATAACCTAAAGGGTTACACAATAAGAACGTTTAAAAGGAGTTTTAATTTAAATTTTGAATTTAAATTAATTGATGATAAAATTTGAAATTGGTTATTTAATTAATTAAGTTGGACTTAGTTAATTAGATTTCGAATTTAAATCATTAAAACCCAAATCAGTTTGATTTTAGTAGAAGCCCAAACCGATTAGGGTTAAGCCCAGCTCATTCTCTCTTATAAATACATAGAGATGTATTGGTTTAGGGTTAGACTTTGCCAAAATCGTTTTTAGCAAAAACCCTAACAGCTCTACATCAAGAGAGGCTAGAAAGAGAGATCGAGATAGAAGGCAGATTACGGATAGTACCAACTCCGGAGATTGCGGAGACAATCGTGCGTTCGTGTGGACTGATTAGCGAAGCAGATCTCACGAAGAGGGCTGTGTGGTGATCGTTCTTGGACCTCCATCTGTCAACCGAATCGGAAAGCTCTTAAAAGGTACAGATTATGTTCTCCATAATCAGCATGTCTTATACACGGATCCTAGGGTTAGGTTTCGGTTTTTATTGTTTATTATCGTTTTTCCGTTGCGCTTGTTGCCCCGAAACCTATCAATGAACACTGTTTTGAATAAAACATACATTTTTGGTTCGGAAAATCAGTGTTCGGAATATTTCGATATTTGTGCCGTCTAGACTTTGTCTAAATGTATCACAAATAACTTAGACTAGGAAACATCATTTCATTGAGATTCCATATCTAAATTAGTGATTGGTACGAGAAACCGTTTTGTCAGTTTGACTCGTCACTTGTTTACGTCACTTTGAATAAACCTAAGGGAGGATTTACTACGTTATCTAGTAAATTCCTAAATCTAATTTAATTTTTACTTTCGAACTTGACAAAATACCAAAACCTACAAGTGAAAGACGGTCTAGCAATCTTCCCAAAAGATTGGCCACTCACAGTTTGGTTTAAAATTTGTAGAATAGTATCGGACAAGAGTTGTTATTACTGGCACATGAATATTTGTAAAAAAATTGAGAACTCTAACATTTTTTTTATAAGTTTTGGTAATTTTTGAAATTCGACCAAGTTTTAGGAAATTTTTTAAGTTATTTCAGAGCCTACTGTATGTGTTCAATTTGGAAATTTACTGTATGTTCAATTTGGAAGCCAATTTAAATTTTAACAATCCAAGAAAAATTTGATCACCCAATTTATCTTTTTTTGGAAAACAAAGAAGTTAATTCAATAATAAAAAGTAATACGGTATCTAATCGAGTCGAACAAATCTCATGAAAAGACAATTAAACGATATTTTGAATTAAAATTTCATATAATCTTATAAAATCTTATGTTGTTAATAATTCATGATTTGTTTAGAGTTTATAAAAAAGATGGATTTTGATAGATTGTTCATCTTAGATTCGGTTTATCTTATTTTACAGCTGTGCTTGTTGGAAACTTTATCCAGATATCAGATATTACTAGCACATGAATATTTGTAAAAAAAATTGAGTACGAAAGTTACTGCTTGTTATTACTAGCACATGAATATTTGTAAAAAAAATTAATAACTCTAATATTTTTCTTATTTATAACGTTTTGTAATTTTTGAAATTCAACCAAGTTTTAGGAGATTTTATAAGTTATTTAAGAGCCTATTGTATGTGTTCAATTTGGAATTTACTGTATGTTTAATCCATTATCCATCCATTATACTTAGGGTTTGATGTTCCTGAGGTAACCTCAGGAAAATTACCTGAGATAACATAGATTTTCCATATTAATGCATGAGGGTATAATTGTAATTACAGGATTTTTTTTAAAAAAATTCAATATTTACAAAAATGCCACAAATATTTACACTGCTGCCTCAGGTAACTCTCCTGAGGTAACCTCAGGGCCCTTTTTCTCTTATACTTATTATAGGCCAACAAGATTTTTCAAGCTATTTAGTAAATTACACATTTACCCCTCTTTTTTTTTTTTGATAAGCAAAGAGGAATTTATTAATCATAACTTACAAGATGAGTTTGCTTCTACAAACCAAAAGGAAGCAAAGCTAGATATTAAGCCCTAGAAACAACACTGCAACATACAACATTACAAAGTCTGAGTCTTCCAGGACACTACTACTGATACTACTGCATGAAGGAACCAGCATAAAGAGTAAATCACGTCTTGCCATTCTTGTAACATAGCACATGTTTTACTTTATCCTTCACTTACAGCCTCCGCAACCTCGTCGTTTACAACTCCAGCCAAGTCCTAGCACCACCCTTGAATCAAATATTTCCTCTGTCGTCCTTGTTTTGCAAGATCGTCCGCACCACTATTTGAATCCCTTTGAATATGCTTAAAGAACAAGTTGGGCTTCTTTAAGAAATTTAACAACCCGTCCTTAAAGAACAATTCATTATGTAAACATAACCCAGCCTTAACCTTTGAGATATAAAGAACTACTGCCTCACTATCTACATAGATTAGGCACTTATCATTTGAGAATTGACTATTTGCAATAGCCTTTATCAAGTGAGAAACCGCCTCTATCTCAGCTTGCATAGAGGATAATGCCTTAACAGGACCAGAAAATATAAATTTTAGATTTCCATTAACATCCTTTAGGTATCCTCCTATACCCGATAAAGTTGAACCATTACTTTGAAACATGAAAGAGCCATCAGTATAACCTATAAACTTGAAACCATCTTCAATCAAACCTTTTTGCTGCACAGAATTGCTTTGTAGAATTTCACCACATGGATTAACATTCCACAATTCTTCACACTCACTACTTATCAACTTGGAGGCCTGACACCATTTTTGCGACCTTAACTTTACTAAAAAGAACACTTCCTCCTCTGCATAGCTTCTACTTTCAAACAACTTGAGGTTTCTATTTAGCCATAAGGACCACATCGTTGATGCAATTGTTATAGCCCATCCTGCTCTTACATTGGCATTACTACACCATTTAATCCACGACCAAAAGTTATGATTGATCAAATGAAATTTATTACTAAACCCCCACCAATCAAAAACCCGCCTCCAGATTTTCTCTGCAAAAGAACATCCCCACAATAGGTGATCTTGATCTTCAGCATTAATACTACATATCACACACTCAACATTAGTGACTGCATTGACCATTCTTTTGTTCAAAAAAACTCTTGTATGTAGCAGCTTGTGTTCAACCTTCCAAAGAAAATACTGAATTTTTGGGGGAACTCTTGTCTTCCAGATGAAATCCCACCCCCTGTTACTAACTACCACCTCTCTTGATAGATAATTTCGACCATCTGCAGACTCATAGCTTTTATTAGTATGTGTCCAAATCAAGTAATCTGCCCCAGTCATGAACTCTATGGAGTGAATGAAGTCATTAAGTTTTAGCACTTCCTCCAATTCCCAGGCCCTTAGCTGCCTATTCCAAAGCATATGAAACTCTGTATCTGGATTGGTCCATATTTCACAAAAGCTTTTGACTGATTTGTTGCGTAACTTGGACAGTTGAAAGAGTCTTGCAAATGATTTGTACAATTCGCCATTTCTCGACCAATTATCTTCCCAAAAGAGTGCAGATTTACCATCTCGCAAAACCCATTTAAACTTATTCAGTGACAAAGCGTTGCGGAAACCATCTTCATCATTAATACTAATTAAACCTTCAATCACAGCAGAAGGATTTTTATGTTTGAGAGCTGATCCCAAATCCTCCATATTATTACATTCATACTTTGCCCTTACAAGTTTATTCCATGTAGAATGTCTCTCAGCCACCCATCTATACCACCACTTGCCCAACAACGACCTGTTTTTTACAATAATAGAACTTAATCCTAATCCCCCTATACTCTTTGGAACAACTAACTTATTCCAACTCAGTGAATGCAATTTTTTCCTTCTTTCCCCATTTTCACTAAATTCTCCCCATAAAAATCCTCTTCTAACAGACTCCAATTTCTGTCTAACTCCCCGGGGCATAACATAAACACTAAGCCAATGAGTCGGCAAACTATCTAATGCCGCTTTTAATAATACAACACGCCCGGCCATATTTAAAGTAGAGCACTTCCAATTGGCCAATTTATTCTCAACTTTCTTCACTAGAGGATCCCAAAACAACCTCTTTTTTGGTGAGATCCCAATTGTGACACCTAAATATGTCATGGGCAAAGAACCAACTTCGCACTTCAAAATATTTGATCCTTCTTGAAGCAGATTCTTACCTTTACCCAATGAGTATAATTTACTCTTAAAGAAGTTGATTCTAAGCCCCGTTAAAAGTTAGAAGCATACCAACACTCTCTTGATCACAGCTATTGATTGGATGTCATCATCTATAAACAACAATGTATCATCTGCGAATTGTAAGTGAGTTAACCTCTCTGTCGACTCCGAAATCTTGATGCCTTTAAACACACCTAGTCTAACAGCATTGTTAATCAGACTACTAAGCACCTCCACCACCAAGTTAAATAACAATGGCGAAAGTGGATCTCCCTGCCTTAGTCCACATGAAGGTGCAAACTCCCGTGTAGGTGACCCATTAACCAATACTGATACTCTAGATTCTTTGTAATAATTCATAATCCAATCCCTCCACTTGGCTCCAAAACCCAACTTAGCCATCAAATCCGCAAGAAAAGTCCAGTTGACCATATCAAATGCCTTTTCAAAGTCCAGCTTAAGAATTAATCCTGAAGATTTACCCGTTTTAAGACTATGACATACCTCATTAACAATGAGGATGCTTTCTGCTGCATTTCTACCCTTCATGAATCCATATTGATGCTTACTAACCAACTTGTCAATAATCAAGCTCAATCTCACGGCCAATAATTTGGTAAACAGCTTCGGAATTGAGTTTATAAGGCTTATGGGCCTGAAATCCGTCACCAGTTTTGGTTGGGCTACTTTAGGAATCAAGGCAATAAAGGAAGAGTTTAAACCTTTCGGAAAATGGCCTGTAGATGAGAAATCCTCAAAGCACTCAAAGACTTTATTTTTAAGACTCTCCCAAAACATTTTAATGCATCCCAAATTAAATCCGTCCGGCCCCGGAGCCTTGTCTGAAGCTGATAATTTTAATGCATATTCTATCTCGTCCATTGAAAAATCTCTATCTAGCCATGTAGCATCTTCCGGTGAGAGTCTGGTTAGTTGCAGTGAACCCAACTTAAACAAAACAGGAGTTCTGCTACTATCAAACAGTGTAGAAAAGTGATTAAAAAATGCTTCCTTTAATTGATCTGGTGTAGAAATCCATGCCTGCTTCCAAAAAATCTTTCTTATGAGGTTCCTACATCTTCTTTTTTGCACGCACTGATGAAAAAACTTCGTATTCTTGTCGCCAAAGAGCTCCCAATCAACTCTGGCTTTTTGCTTCAAAATGTCCACCTTTTGTTCATATAGCTCTCCCAGCATACTATTAAGAACCACCTTATTAGTACTCTGACTACTCGTATTATCAGCAATTTCCAAACTACGCTCCACCTCCCTGATTTTTACATCAATTTTATTGTGATCTAATTTTGACCATTCCTTCACTTTCACCCTTGCATTTCTAAGTATATTAAACACATTCAACTTTCCAGATTGCACATCATTTCTCAATTGTATTTCAATAGCTTTTGACAGTTCATGGTCCTTTAACCAACAATTGAAGACTTTAAACGGTACCGGACCCCAATTTTGTAGCTTTTGACTCAACCAAATAGCCTTATGATCCGACCTCTTTCTGCTTAGTGCCTGCAGATGCCATTGCCCTTTACTCCACCACAAAGAATTTACCATGGCTCTATCGAGCTTACTCTTTCTGCCCCCAGGACCATACCAGGTGAATTCCGAATTTAATAAGGCTAGTTCCAACAAATTTGCATTATCAATGAAACTATTGAAGCCTTCCGTGTCACATCTCCTGTAGGAACAATTCATTCGTTCTGACTCCTCTCGTATACTATTAAAATCCCCAATAATACACAAATTTTCATCTTGGAGACTACCTGCAATGCTAGCTAGCTTAGACCACAAATATTTTTTACTATCCAAATCTTGTGCGCTATACACATTTATCACACTAAACACCTCATCATCCACCATACTTTGGAATTTACACCACACCATATTATCCTCCTTAACAACACTAATAATTTTGTACACTGCCACATTCCACAAACATAATAACCCACCTGACAGTCCTTTAGCTGGTACTTCAATCCACTCAAAATCTTGATTATCACACAAACTTCTGATAATGAGTGCATTTAGAGAGTTACATTTAGTCTCCTGTAAATACACAACATTTGCTTTGTGTTCCATCATCATTTCCTTTATCAGTCTTCTGGATACCTTGTTACATATCCCCCTCACATTCCAAGAAATCAAAGAAAGTGTCTTCATGAAAACAGTAAACTACAACCAACAATGCATTCAAGCACCAGTACACTATAATGACTTACCCTCCAAACTTTTTGAAACAGCTTTGATACCTTCCTCTCTTCCTCCAGGGATTTCCAAACCCATACCAAGTGCCGTGTCTACAATTTTAGCTGCTTCTGCCTCAACACCAATATTCACGACTCCACATTTGCTAGTAGATCCATGATCTCTGATAAACCTCCCCTTATCACCCCTACCCACTTTGATATTGTTCTTACTCTTGAAACTCTTTTGTTTTCCTCCTAATCTTCCTCCCAGTTTGAAATCAAACGGGTTAACAATTTTCCTACCCTTCTTTCTTGGCCTGCCTAGCTTAGCACCCATATTAAACTTATTAATATTATTACAAATTGATGACTGCGATTTGTATCCCATTTCTTCATCATAGTTTGTTCCTTCCACTTCACTTAATGATTCTGTTGATATTGTGTTGCTTGTAGCAACCCCACTTTGACCCCTACACTGCCATTTATTGATCATAATCATATCCTGCACCTCTGTATTACTTTTTTCTCTATCACTCTCCTCCAAAGCCCTTTGTACTACGCTATCCTCCTCTATAGCCCTTAGTACTTCTTGCTCTTTTAAAGATGCTGACTCAGGCACAACAGTGTCCAAAATGGATTGACTCAACTTGTCTGAATCAACAGAATTAACTATCCCTGGATTGTCTTCCCCATTATCAACACCGAACTGCCTATATGAATTTGCTCCATCACCCTTTGACTCAAATCTATCACCATTTGCCTCAACTCTGTCATCCTCATTATAAATTTCTTTTTCCTTGTTAAACCTTATTTCAGTCTCACCATCGACTATCGCTCTTTTACTACTCTTTACTCCTGAGGAGCAAATTACAACTCCCTCGGCTAGATCACATTTCATTTTATTCTCTTTCTCAGCCTTCATTTTTTACTCTAATTTTGTTTCTTTAAAGAACACTTCATGTAATTTCCCTTTAACAAGTATCTGTAATCTCTCATTAACCCCTTCCATCCTGTTCGTAACACAAATCACTTTTGGATTGAAAATTAATAAATCACTTTCCTTCTGAAAGCTCCACGAAACCCATTCACCAATATGCTTAGTATAGGCTTTTAAGTTTTCTTCAATCCAAGCATAAACTGGCAGGCCAATACATTCAATCTCAACTACTCTTGGAAGAATGAAATCGTCTTTATTGAACTTTCTTACTTTGACAAAAGTCTCCGCCATAACCTTTTGATCGTCCTCATTCCATGACCCATTGTCTGCCTTGTTTACAAGATAAACAAAGTTGTTGACTTTTAAAATCCTAGCCTCAACCAGACCCCCTGCTTTAAGAATACCTAATACATCCTTCGCTTTAAAATCTTCATTTGTAATACCCACATAGCTATTCAACATAGATGCTTCAATGTCTTCATCAACCTCTGACTCCACATACTCAAAAACGTTTTTTGAATGTATTTCTGAATTAATCTTATTACTCTCTCCCTTCTTTATCTCGGAACCACTTGCTCCCTTGATTGGACTTTCACTGTTAACGCCATTAATGGACATTCTCAATATACGCCCTAGTCCCTTGTGCTGCTTCAAATTAGAAATGATTGTCCCAGCTTCCAGTTCCGATCCGGTCTTGACAAATCCTATTCTATTATTCCATCTGTCTCTTCTCTTAGGTAGTATGATGTCTTTAATAGCACCACCCATCTTAAAAAATTCCCACAAATCTCTTGCTGTCGCTTCATCTTGTATTTTCGTAACAAAAATTGTACCTTCATTTACCTCTTCCCTTTTAGTTATTCTTACCCCTCTATTATATTAATGTATAAAAAAATGTTGGCCATGAGAATTGAACCCATGTCCTCCAAGTTTTAGGAATTAATTATGTACCCACCTCCAACCGCTATACCAAAGAGATTTATAATGACATTTCAAAAATCATTAACTACATGCACAAATGCACAAAGAACTCACATACTTTATTCTATTCCATATTTATTTTAAGATTTAATCAAGTTAAAATTATCAAATATTACTCCCTTGTCAATAATTAAAAATTTTATTAAAAAAATTATTTTGTTTATCTATTATGTTTAATATAAGCCAACATGATTTTTTGACCAATTATTTAAAAAGACTATCCTTTATATTAATTTAAAACATGGTTTTGTAATCAGTTAAATTATTTTAATAGGAGATATAAATATTGTATTGATTGTCAATTAAATAAAAAAAGCGTTATTGGATTAGAACAAAAATATTATAAACTATATTATAGATGTAGTACAAATAATTATAATATTAATATGTATAGCTATGTTGATGTAATATAGATATTTTAGCAATTACTCGGAAATCGGATTTACTGTAAGAGGACAAAAAATGAGATGAATGAGTTATCGAAGGTGTGCTAAGAAATGTGATTGGAATTCGGTGACAAACTTGTTCGCAAGTTATTTTTAGAGTAGCAATCGATCTGGTGACATGAGGGAAGGACTGTGTGACTGATAATGTTGGTGTAGAAGACGGTGTAAATAATCATCGAAATAGCAGAGGTAGTAGTGTAAAGGTGGAGATGTAGATTATATTTGAATGTGCACCATCACTTACACCACCAAACTCAAAATAGAATCACAAAAAATTCAACTTGAATCACCAAAATTTGAATTCAAATTATACAAAAAATTATAAACAAAAATTACTAAATATTTTCAGTTCTAAAATTTTGATAGTGCTTGAAGGTGTCAGTGATGGCGTTGACGGTGGTAAAGTGGGTGAAAACGACATTAATGGGGATTTATATACTCATTTCTATTGTGAGAGGAAGAAAAATGAGATGAATGAGCTATCGAAAGTATGATCGGGAATGTGGCTGAAACTCGGTGACAAAAGTGTTCGTAAGTTATTGCTATAATGGTAATCGATTTGGTGACACGAATAAATGACCGAGTTATGATGGTCTGTAATATGCGCGCGCACGCTATACATTTATGTATGTATGTATCATGAACGATGATGATGAAAAAAGAGATATACAAGTGGAGGATAGATAGTGATAACATGAGTGTATTGCCAAAAAAGGTGTAAAACGTTTCTAGAAATGTAAGAGACGGGAGGATAAAGGTGGAGATATAAAAATGTGCGGGTATATATAAATATATGTATAAACAAAAGAACGTGAGGTTAGTTCTCGGTTCTCAGTATAATATTAAAAGTTATCATTTGAGTACTTGCCAATATATATCTACATGTGAGTCTATTACCTTAAGGGTAGATTTTTTAAATGTATGCATTGTTTAGACTTTCTAAGTTATGTTTTTAAAATTATTTATAAAAATTCATATAAGTTCTTAAATGTGAGTAAAATGTTACGATCATATATGTGTTTAAGCTAAGAAGTTCAAGCTATTATCAATATTCATAAAAAATATATTTTGTCAAATGTATCACCCTAATAGCATAAAAAATTCCAAAATTACGAGTAATCTATTTCAAAAATCAAAGCAACTAAATTCAAAAATTACAAGTCATCTATTTCAAAAATCAAAACAACTAAATTATATGAATTTAAATGGTGCCCGTGCTTCGCACGGGCTATCATGCTAGTTTGGAATAAAAATCCGTCTATCCAATTTATATTTTAACAATCCAATAAAATTTGATCAACCAAATTTTAATAAAATCTTAAAAATTTGTTGGTATTCAATTAAAATTTCATATAATCTTTTAAAATATTATATGGTTAATAATTCATGATTTGTTTAGAGTTTATAAAAAAGATGGATTTTGATAGATTGTTTATCATAGATTCAGCCTCCCGTTTATCTGATTTACAGCTGTGCTTGTTGGAAACTTTATCCAGATATAGACACTGGAGACTTATTCAGATTTCGACATTTCATAGTAAATATATGTCACGATATTTTTTTTTTGAATAATTAGGCTTATAGCCTCTTACAGCAGGATCGAACCAGGTGTTATAGACATACTAATGTAAACTTAAATTTTAAATAATAAAATTAGCAACTGGCACAATGTATGTATAATAAAATTAGCTACCGGCACAATGTATGTGATGGGGTCAAATTAAAGTTTATTACTACAAAATTAACTTTTTAGTGAATTAAATTGAATTTTTCCATTAAAGATATATTTCTATAAAGGGCTTAACGTTCATATAGTTAACTATATGTAATTACCTATAGTTAAGTTATATTATAATACAATTGGAAGGCTATTTTTATAAATACAAGGGGTGGATTTCATTATTAAAAAAATGTCATCAAATTTTTATACTAAAAAATGCATATAACTATAGGTAATTACATGTAGTTAATATAGGAACATTTTTCTCTTCTATAAAAGTTTTTACATATAAAGTTTTTAATTTTTGAATTTTCGGTGGAGTAAGTTGTGTTAGAAAATGGAGTTTTTAGAGCATAATTAATTTATGTTCTTGATGTTAATTCCGGATTTTAACGATTGGAAATTGTTCCTTGCTATGAGGACTTCAATTTTCATATATGGGTCTAAGTAATTTTCTTAGTGAAATCCATAGAGAAATTGAGTTGAAGTGGGTAGCTTGAAAGAGCTTGAAAATGAGAATGTGTATTTGTCCCACATTGAAATAAATAAAGGGGGTTGTTGGCTTTATATAGAATCACACACATGGGTAGTGTACAACTACTAAGGTGTATGATGGTGCATGGTGTTACTGTGTGCTCCACGCGCGCACACACACACACGCGCGCCGCCGCCGCCGCCGCCCGCCTCGCCACGACACGTCTCGGGTCGGCTCGGCTCGGTCGAAGGGCGAATGTCTCGGCGTCTCGCGTACGCGAGGCGACCTGGGCGAGGGATTTTATTTATATGTTTAAATATATTTTAATTAGAATAAATAGTCCTGATGAAATTCTGAAGGTACTACCAGATCCTGATTACTGATGGACCTTAAGTCCTGACGGTACCAGATCCTGATGATCAAATACTGATGGACGTACATCAGATCCTGATGTGTCCTGGACAGAATTTGATAATATATATATATTCAGATTAATTAAAATAAAAACTGATATGTGTGGATAATATATATACGTAACTGTTACGATTTATTTAATTGAAAATCAGCTGTTACAGCCGTTTTGATTATATTAAATCGACCATTTCATTTTTATTAAATGGAATGGGAGTTACAATATTGATGAGGGTGGTATCAGTTACGTTTGGCCTCTTCTATAAATAGAGAGCTAAGCTATTGATTTTAGATACACCACACCCTACATTCTCTTCTCTACACTCTCTGTTCTCCCTCCTGCCATAGTTTCTTGTACTTAAGGTTTTTTCCGGCGACTGAGGTGCTAGTCGAAGTTGAGCTTTCTGATTACTGTGATCATTTAGCTCGGAGCTGTTTTATCCTGGGAGAGGTGTTGCAAGCATCCCAACACAGTGTAAGTGGGGGCAATTATCTCTTCAAGAGCAGTCAGGCCTTCTAGCAAATCCTGACGACTCAGCTGTTGTTCTTGTTTGTTTGATATACTGCTATAGCTATGACTACTAGTATGTCTTCTGTCTTTCCTTTGTTCTATCAGTTACTGATGTACATGTTTTATACCTTCGTGTTTTGTTTCGTTAATTGTTTGCTTGGCCTTGGCTTACTAAATACGATATATAACTGCCTCTATGTTGCTGTTTTAGTCAATATTTCCAACAAGTTGCACCCGCACCCACTGCCAATACCCCTGCTTGCAACTGGGACAATTTTGTGTTCTTGGTGACTGTCAGCAATAAACTGCCAAGGACATTGGATGTGCAGCTGACCTCAGTATCACATGCAGCTTCTGTTACCGCTTTAAGGGGAACTCTTAGGAGTATTTAGGTAGTATACTTAGTAATGATTTTTAAGTGTTTTTTTAAATATAAGGGCTATGACTAGTGGCGGTCTGCTCATCCTGGAGAGGAAGAATTGTGACCACTTTGTTAATTAAGCAGTTCATGAGTGGTTTAATTTATTATAACAGATTGGTTGCATATGAGAGATTTGAGTCAACAAGAACTCGATCAGACTCAATTTCTTCGATATCGAGGAGCTCTGCAAGAGAATTAATCTTGATGAGGCTGTTATTTTTGGTGAACGCATGCTAGCTTCAGGGGTTTGCACAATGAAAGTGGTGCTATTGTCTGTAACTACTTTATGATGTTTCGAAGACTTGCTGATGTTTTTATTTCTTGAGTATTAATTTGTTTTCTAAACTTTATTTAATTTGGTAATGTCGATGTTTCGTGTAATCTTGCATCTTTTACTTCTTATGATGAAGTTCTCAGTTCCACCATGTGGTTGACGTTGTTTGATAGTATCTGGATTCGGTACTTGCAAATAGACACAGTTAAAAAAGGTACATTCAGGTCTGTTGGATGGGAAGTTACTTGGAAAATGCCTGGAATATACTTGAGACTTTGGCAGAAATGATAGCAACGATAGTGCTCTGCTGTGAGTTTTAGTAGTCTATAGTAGCTTAGGTTAAGAAGTATCTCATGAAGACATTACAAAGGTACTTTCATTAAACTACTTCCTAAAGGTTTAAACTAGGAGACATCATTTTATGGCATTTAGCATGTATAAGTTGAAAATTACTTATAAGTTTTCTATTTAATTAGTTGAAAATTACTTATAAGTTTTCTAATCGATTATCTGTGTAGCAAGTACAAGTGATTATAACTTATAAATTGAATTGTGAAAAGTATAAAATGTATACATACTTCAATTACTTTTAACTTTTAAGTAATGAAATACTTTCCTGTGAAAAGTAACTTTTTTTGCGATAACTTAACAATTAAGGCCTGCTGATTTAAGTGCATGTTAAGGCATATCACTGTGAAGTCAGTCAATGTTGTCAGTGATTCCAGCAGCCATCATGATTCTAGAAGCCATCCATAGCCACCCATGTGCCAATTTTACTTTCAACATTCTACACTTCACCTAACTACCTACTCCACCTACCATCATTTATTTGCATTTAAGGACCTCATTATTTGCATGTAAGGACCTCTAGCATTACTATAAATAGGCATGATTAGAGCATTGTAAGGACACCTTGAATTTGAGTAATAAAAGTGAGTTATTTAGAGAATTTTCTCTCTTGTTCCTGAGCCATATTTTGGTATCAGAGAAAGTTTTTAGATCCCAGAGTTGAGTGAAAAAAAACAGAAATTCCGGTCACTCTTTTGGTCGGAAGTTACTGTTCACTATTCACTGTTCATCGCCGGAGAAGACGACACTGTTCAGGCGGAATTACTGTTCATCACCGGAGAAGACGACGCTGTTCATCACCGGAGAAGAAGGTACTGTTCATACGGAACTATTCATACGGTACTGTTCATGCGACACTGTTCATACGACACTGTTCATACGATGCTGTTCATACGGTACTGTTCACGAGCACTGTTCACGGGCACTGTTCACTGAAAATTTATTTTTCAACATGCCTCCACGAAGACAACCTCTGCGAGATGTTGAAATGGCGGACATGCGGAGACAAATTCAGGAACTTCAAGATGCTTTGCAAGCCCAACAAGTCCTATTAAACGAACGTCAACCAAAAGATGAAGAATATTCCAGTGATTCTTCAACAACTAGAAATCGTCGCCCTCAAAGGCCACGAGTCAGACATGATGACATTAAAGTTGACATTCCTAACTTTGAAGGAAGACTTCAACCAGATGATTTCATCGATTGGCTTCAAACAGTCGAAAGGGTGTTTGAATATAAGGATATTCAAGAAGAAAAAAAAGTGAAGATTATTGCTGTGAAATTAAGGAAACATGCTTCCATTTGGTGGGAAAATCTTAAAAAAAGGCGAGACCGAGAAGGAAAAAGCAAGATCACAACATGGGAAAAAAAACGAAAGGAATTAACCCGAATGTTTCTTCCATCTGGACTACCCCCCATGCGAGACATCCAACACGCTATTGATTTCAGTCTAGGAGCAACGATTCCAAACCGACCCGCATACAGAATGAGTCCTCAGGAGCATGCTGAAATTCAAAATCAAGTTGAAGGATTATTAAAAAAAGGATTAATACAGGAAAGTGTTAGTCCTTGTGCGGTTCCTGTCATTCTAGTCCCTAAGAAAGATGGAAGTTGGAGAATGTGTGTTGATAGTCGAGCTGTCAATAAAATTACCATCAAGTATAGATTTCCAATTCCTAGACTTGATGATTTGCTAGATCAGATACATGGTTCCACTATCTTTTCAAAGATTGATCTTCGAAGCGGATACCATCAGATCAGAATTCGACAGGAGATGAATGGAAGACTGCCTTTAAAATAAGAGATGGTCTTTATGAATGGACAGTTATGCCCTTTGGGTTGTCCAATGCGCCAAGTACATTCATGCGACTTATGAATCAAGTCCTTCGACCCTTTATTGGTAAATTTGTCGTCGTCTATTTTGATGACATTCTGATTTTTAGTAAGGACAGGGAGGAGCACTTGGAACATGTCCGACAAGTGTTACAGACTCTTCGTGAACAAAAGCTCTATGCCAATTTGAAGAAATGTGCTTTCCTAACAAATGAAGTTACTTTTCTTGGATACATCATCACACCCGAAGGCATACGAGTTGATCCGGAAAAGATAGAAGCAATCGATAGCTAGCCAGTTCCGCAATCAATCCATGAGGTCAGAAGTTTCCATGGATTAGCCTCCTTTTACAGAAGATTCATCAAAAACTTCAGCACAGTTGCCGCTCCCCTCACAGATTGTATCAAAGGAGACAAGTTTCAATGGACCGAGGCTGCACAAAAAAGTTTTGACAATCTGAAGAAATATTTAACTGAAGCACCAGTATTAGCCCTTCCCAATTTTGATCAAGTATTTGAAGTTAGCTGTGATGCTTCCCACACTGGAATTGGTGTTGTTCTAAGTCAAGAAGGTCATCTGTTAGGAATAATTCATGATTATGATGTTAAGAATAGAATTTACACATTATACTTCTTGTATATCCTGATTTTATAAAGGATTTAGCACCTTGTATAGGAAATATGTGTTAGACAGTTATCTGTAAGGTTTAGTCAGGAATGAACAGTGTATCAGGGACTACATGTCAGGAACATAGAACAAATCCTGATAGACGAGTCTAATACTGATGATGATCAGATCCTGATGTAAGATCAAATCCTGATATCAGTCTTGTTACTGATGATGTCATTATGGATGCTACAGAAACTGGCAAGTGCTAAAAAAACAGGATCGTTGTTTGAAGAACAAGCAAGAAGATATTATGAAGGAAAGAGTTTTCTATTGAAGGAAACTATCGACTAGAAGGCAGAACATTGTCATGTATAGATTATATCTTTCTGTTATTAGTTTATAGTGTTATTCCCAGATTACACACTTGTATAATTGTAGAAGGGGGGGGTTGAATACAATTCTTGATAGTTATAAATTTCTGATAAAAACCACAGAAATCTATAGAGAAATAATTGCTGAATAGAAATGGTTCACAAACACATAACAAATCAGGTGGTTAAATGTACCACCTGAGACTTTTATTTGAAGAAAACCCTGTGATACAAATGTACACAGCTTCTGTGTTTACAACTCTTTGCTTCTAAAGATATTCAAGAAACCCTAAGCAAATATGTAAGTTTTCTTACTGTCTAACGAGTTGCTACACTTGGTTATATATCCCAAGTTTACAAGTGCTACAGGAATAAGATAATATTAATCTAATTCAAGTTGACTTGCTACTCCACTCCAAATCCACATGTAGCCGAAAGGTTGTCCTTGTGAACAGATATGTCCCCTGCACCTTTCTTGTATGTACTGTGTAAATGGAATGCTTCTTTCTTCTGTGTTTCCAAAGCATGGCTGCCATACTGCTTTTTATACCTACTATCAACCCATGTGATCTGTCAGTCAAACCTGTCCTTATCAACTGCTAATTCCCAGCTAGCATAGGATAAAGTGACAATGATTATCCGTTGATGTTGTGCACAATTATCCGTTGACGGTAGTTTGAGCTTTATCCGTTGATCGAGTAGATTTGAGTTGTATCCGTTGATAGAGCCCTGTTCTTATCCGTTGATACACTTTCACTTAGACAGAATTACATAGCATAGCTTATTTACAATTGGCTACCCTATTCTGCCTATCCATTGATGGTCAACATGACTCTGAACAAAAACACTATCAACTGATAAATAGAGATATTGCAGTATGCTACAAAACCTCATCCGTTGATGAGCTACCTGTCAACG
This sequence comes from Kitagawia praeruptora, assembly GCA_037693485.1. NCBI lineage: Eukaryota > Viridiplantae > Streptophyta > Magnoliopsida > Apiales > Apiaceae > Kitagawia > Kitagawia praeruptora. The sequence goes on from CM075354.1 coordinate 130,552,750, forward strand.
AATAGTTATAAAGTCTTATCCGTTGACAGTTACAAAACTTGACTTATACAATTTTGCTTGAATGTTAAGTTATCATCAACTACAACATATTCCTAACAATCTCCCCCAATTTATACTTGATGGCAATAAAACATAAATTCAGAACCTTGATGATAACAAAACATTCCTAAAGATATATACACTACAGTATGCAAAAATTGTATTAAGCTACAAAAATTAAAAACAGAAAGCTTTAAGAAACTTATCAGAGATGTGCTCCTTTAGATTGAGAAGATTAATGATGTTTCCTCTCTCTGGTTGGCTGCACCCTTGACTTTCCTTCCTTGGTAGAGTTGGACTCAATTTGCACTTGAAGTTGCCTATAGAAGGTATCTTCTTCAACAACTTTTGGATTTAGCTTTAGTTGTAACCATCTTAGGTAATCAGAACTAGCCTTTGACAGTTGGTCTTCTAACCTGAAGAATCTCCTAGTGCCCTCTTCATCCCTGAACTCCATCATCCAAAAGGGTTGAATGTGGATTTTCTATCCATTATATGGGATCTTCATTTTCTTTGGTAGACTTGAGGGTGAGTTCCATTCTCTCCTTATTTCTTCTATTCTGCTGATTATCTCCCTTCTGGCTGTCTCAGAGAACCCTATGTGTCTCTTGAATGCTGAGAACACTTTGGTCAGTGTATGATAATTCTCTCCAAGAACCTTCTGTAATGGCCATGTCCTCTGACTTCCTCCCTTGTAGACAAACACTAATCTCTCAGGCTGATTCTTATACTTGTCAATTCCTCTTACTTCTGACAATTCATCCAAATATAGATTCATGCCAGAGTATTCTTCAATTTATGCCTGATAGATAAAGTCTTCTTTGTTTTCCAAGATTGGTTGTTTGACAATAGCAGGTATCCTAGCAACTTGAACTGGTCCCTTTGAAAGTTGCTTCTTTGGAGCCCTTTTCTTCTGTTTTGGATTCAGCAAGAATGAAGGAACTTCAATTGAATCAAAATTCATTGGTTCTTCTTTGGGCATTATGGGGTCACCATGAAAGTTTACAGTTGGGTCGATCACTAGTAGAAAACTGGTCTTTTACGTCGGTCAAATTGGTCTTTTACGTCGGTTAATTGGCGACGTATGGAAGGGCGACGTATAAAGTACAAGCATTTTACGTCGGTTAAAGAGGCGACGTATAAAGTCAATATATACATCGCTAAAACCGACGTATAATGTGATAAAAAGGCGACGTATAATGTTAACAAAGAACCGACGTATAATGTCAATTAAGGACCGACGTATAAAGTCCAGCAAGAACCGACGTATAAAGTCTAAAAAAGGCGACGTATATTGTATGAAAATGGCGACGTATATTGTCTTCTATAAAATGACATTTTTACCCTGTTTATATTTTTATATACACCAGAATTCCTATTATTCAAAACAAAAAAATAAATAAAACTTGAAATCTAAATTTCTAAACAAAGTGATTAATGAAATTAAAATAATTATTAATACATACTTGAAAATACATCCACAATATTAAATTTACAAATCCAAGTAACCATTTCATAAATCTAATTCAACACATTTACATCATAACTATCATAAATCCAAAACATAATATCCATTTTCCAATTGCTGCGAGGTTCATATCATACTCCATCTTTTCGATCAACACCTGCAAATATTACGTGTTTGAACTTGTTAGCACAAAATACATATGAAACCGACTAATTATTAGTAAAGACTAATTAGTAATTAAAATCGACTGAATTGAATAACCTGTTCTCATAAATGAGACTGAGAACTCAAAATTAAAAAAACATCCATATATACACACACTTACACTAACGGACCTAAAATTTACAAATATTCAAATAGATAAATCCTAGTTTCAGGATACCAAAAACAACTATAATCATATCCATATTAGATGATTTTTCTATTTAAATAATTGGAGTAAAAATATGGAGGAATAAATGATAAGTACAATGATTTTTCTAGTAATGTACATGTTAATCTGATATTAGCCACTCTGTTAAAAGACAAGGAACCTGGCAAGTAATCAGGTATCATTACAATACCTCATCGATATAGAAATTCTGACTTCTCGGAAGTAACTAGACTTCCAACTCTTAACATATTCCAAGTAGTAAGAAATTATTACTACTTTCAGAGACTTTAGAATGCATATCAGAATAAACAACATAAAAGTTTTTCATATAATAAATCTCAAAGATCAACATACTTGGAAAATCAGATCTTTGGCAAGCAAGTAGTCTGACATTTCCCCATCCATAATAAATCTCAAAGTTGGCGGTGCCTGCCATTTAGTAACCACAGAGATCATGAGTAAATGGTATAGAAAAGAAAACATGTGTGGGACTAAGTACTGTTACACGTGGGAGAGTTCGTGTAGATTTCACTTGTGACCTAAATAATCTGGCATAAGCAGGATGTATTTCCTCAGACCCAAGTTGCACAGGCAAGTCATTGGAAATTGTAAAATCAAAGAGTTTTCCCCTATAGCGTTTAGATTAAATCCACAATCATCGCGTTTAGTTTTCAAGTAGGTTCAGAATGGAACTGAGACATGAAATGAAACTACTGCATGTCATTTCACTCGAACATTAAAATTCATATACCAACTTATATATTTCAACCAAAGGAATTTCAACCATGCAGAGTGCATCTTTTGGCAAGTTTATATATTTTATTTCCTATATGAACACATAATCATCATAATGAAATTCAATAATACTAACTAGATGATCATTGCAGCGGCTGTCGGAAGCGGATTCGTGGCCAAGGGAATGGGATTCCAGAACACAGCAGGTCCTGCTGGACATCAGGCAGTGGCTCTAAGAGTTCAATCAGACATGTCTGCATTTTATAACTGCAGAATTGATGGATATCAAGACAGTTTATATACACAAACCCATCGCCAATTTTACCGCAACTGTGTCATCTCAGGAACTGTTGATTTCATATTCGGCGATTGAGCAGTCATTATTCAGAACAGTTTGATCATTGTCAGAATGCCAGGTCCAAGTCAGAAAAATACAGTAACTGCACAGGGGAGATCAGACAGACGTGAACCAACAGGTATAGTCATCCAAAACTGCCGCATTGTTCCTGAGCAAAAACTTTACCAGATCAGGATACAAGTGTCTGTAATCTCCAAAATTATTGTCACCTGATAACACAAGAACGCGAGATAGAAGGTAAATGAATGAAGATTTGATACTTTCATAATAAATTGCATTATGACTCTTGTAAGAATGAGAGTTGTTATGACTTTGAGTGATATTATAACTGAGTAAGTTTCGTTTCGTTTAAGAATATATATGACTCTTGTAAGAATGAGAGTTGTTGCATTATAATAGAGCCAGGTAATGGCATTACCTAGGAATCTTCTCTAGTAGACCCAAGTAGTGGCATTACCTAGCTGTGAATCTTCCCGAGTACCAAAAGTTCTTTTTTCCTTCAAATCCAATAATTATATTCTCCAGTCAAAAAGGTTCTAATGGAGTTCAACATCATCCTGTATTATGTAACACCGATCGAGACAGTAAATAAACTTTATATTACTACTGAATTCACGTTGTACCGGTAAATAATAATCCCAACATTCCTTTTTAGTTGTTACATTTGAAAAATAAAATTGTTTCTAAATAATTGTCTCACTCTTATTTCAATATTTTGTTATACAAATTTTTCCATATGTATTTTTCCATTCCTAATTCTAATGTTTGAATGTACAATTAATCTCATCATTTAATATAATGAGGGGCAATACATGAAAACAATTTACTCCTATAACATTAATTTTTTTAATATGCGTATACTTTTCAAATGTAATAACAAAAAAAGGATAGAGGGAGTAAGGAAGTGTTTAAGCACTTGTTGTGACTTGTGATGTATAAACCGGACCAAAAATATTCAGTATGTCGTAGTAAGAATTAGAGAAAAACAACTTTTACGTGATTCGTGTGTACAGGGACGAAGGGATATAATTGTTGGTAAAAGCGGTAGCTCTGCCGACATTGCAGTTGGAAGCATCACATAGATATACAGGTTTTTAAATGTGTTCACCAGACAAGAGGATATATAATTGTTGCTTAAGGTGACATCAGTACAGTGTAATGCATGAAAGGTAGTATCAACCCGTGGCTCAACGAGGGCAGGGAGGTGCTCTATGCACAAATGGTCAAATCACAAATTACTGCTCTAAACTCTAACTCTAGACTGGTAAACTAGATTGCTAAGTAGCAAAAAATAGCTGGATCGTTATTTTACAAGCACTAGTACTACAACTGCTGTACAAGAGTCACAAGACGGCATTAGTATATGTTCTGAAGAATATTACAGGACGCGAGATGTTTGTACTTGTGGCTGGGCATACGCATTTCCATATGCAGCCTACAGATTCATAACACATCATGGCATGTTGTCAAATCAAGAATAATAAAAGGTTTAAGAATATGCACTTAGATTCAGACTTTTACAAAACAGAACCGCTAAGATTATATTACTCTTTGCTTTTTCTATCTCATTTATATATAAGTTTAGCAATTAACTAACAACAACCGAAAAATGAAACAAATTTCGCAGTTCAAGAGAATTAAGACACTGATCAAAGTTACAAACTGACTGCATTCAAAGTATTGCAGTTACATGTTATCTGTAAGTATTTTATCCACATCATTACAACGCAACTATAATATCCTATAAGGCTATTAAGTTATAGCCTTAAAGCACCAAGCTAAATCAAATTCAGCTAAACCAAATAAATGAACACATACATAAGTCTCATATTATGTTCCAGGAAACAAATAAATCAATATTCAGCTAAACGATTAACACAAATCTCCACCAAATTCTCAACTAAAACTACAATTATCTACCAAATATAGTATATAGACAAACTATTCTTCACCACATAAATAAAAAACCCCAAAAAATGAAAAAAAAATACATACAAAAACATAACACCAAAGATAAAAATAAGCAGAGGAGAGTAAAAAATGGACTTATTTGTTGATTTCAACACCAATAGCACGTTTGGTGACATTCCAACAGAAGACGTCGTCAACGCCGCCAATACCAGCAGAAGCTTGGCCCCAATCGAAAGAGGGGAGGAAGCGGAGGGTTGTAAATCAGGGTTTTAATTAAGTTTGTGGTCGGAGATGGAGAAGAAGGAGGTGGTCGGAGATGGTCGGAGATGATCGGGATGGGGTGGTCGGCGATGTGACGGTGGGGTGGGGTGGGGTGGAGAAGAAGGGGTTGGAGTTGGGCGCTATCTGCAATATACACACAGGTCGTATTTTCAAAAGCGTATATATGAGGGTGTGTACATAAACTACAATTAAATGTATCTACAAACACAGAGAGAGAAAGAGGGAGAGGGAGACAGAGTGATGGAGAGGGAGCGATGGAGAATTGGGGAATTGGGGAAGAACAGAGCGGGTGGTGTTTGATTGGTATATTGTGGAAAAAACTGGAAAGAATAATGTTATACGTCGGTCATATAAAGTTTGACGTAAAAAATGAAACTTTATACGTCGGTTTTTTCTAACTCGACGTAAAATGAAATTTTATACGTCGCATTCATCTCAACCGACATATATAATAGTATTATATACGTCGTCTTTTTTTCAACCGACGTATATAATAGCATTATATACGTCGCCTTTTCTTCAACCGACGTATAATATGACCTTATACGTCGGCTTTTTCTTGAACCGACGTAAAAAATGTGTAAAATTGACCTTATACGTCGCCTTTAGGCGGAACCGACGTATATAACTACTTTATACGTCGCCTTTGGCCAGAACCGACGTATAAGAGGCGACGTATAAGGTCATTTTTGTACTATTGACTGTTGCAGATATAGGTACTGATGAGCCAATGGTTTCTTTTTCTGGAGGGGGTTCTGGAGAAAGAACCCTCTTGGTTTTAGCTTTCCTTCTTTTAGGTTTGGATTTGGGAACTTCCTCAGGTTCCTTCATTTCAACCTCTACCTCATCCATTAACTCTTGAGCCAGCCTGGCTTGCTTCTCATCTGAGTTTTCATATTGATTTTCTGTACTTGGATGGGCTTCCCTTTGGATTCTGGAGACTTCTTCTCTTTTAGCTTCCACAAATCTAGGATGGCTGTTGGATATATTTAATACTTTTTCATTCCTCATGATTATAGCCATCCAATCTCTTACACTCTTATTTGTCTGTACTTTGAACTCCATGATTATTTTTCCTATTAGCTTTTCTTCATCATTCTTGGGAAATGGGTAGTCCAATTGAAGCTTGTTCTTCCCATTTTCCTTTGGTGGTGAGTAGGCTCTGGTTTTGATGGCTGGTTCAAATTCTTTGACAAATGATGGCTCAGCATCATAGAATGTAGGAGCCACAATCTTTGGAGTGAGCACCTTCATGATTGTGGTTGATATTGTTGGAGCAGAAGATTGAGCATTAAGAAACAGAGATGATGCAATTGATTCATTGATCATCCACTCTGTCCTTAGAATTCTTTCACTAGTCTCCTTGTTGATCTTTTCCAAAGCTTCTATTCTGGCTTGCCTTTCACCATCTGAGATTTCTTCTAAGCATTGAATCTCAGGCAAAGCCACTTGTTTCTTCACAGGGGAAGCCTTTATCTCAAACTCTGTTGGATTGACCACTACAATTGGCTGTTGCTCCCCCTCAATCTGTGCTATCTCACTACTGGTAGCTTGAAATTGGCCAGTAGATGTTGCAGCCTCTTCTGTGCTTGTTCCCATTTTCATTTTCTCCCCCTTTTTGTTAGCATCAAGGGTTGGGGTTGAAGCTGCAAGTAGCATTTCCAGTAGTTGAGTCTGTTTTGATTGATTGGCAATGATAGTGTGCATTTGAGATTCCATACTATCCACTCTGGAGGAAAGAAGCTGAACAGACTTAGCCAGGCTATCTTCTTTGAGAAGTTTGCTAGAAAGCACCTTCTGAGTGGTAGTAGGAGCTAGTGCCTCAATCCTGGCATCTAGTGCTATCTTCATATCTCTAATTGCAGACTTGACCTCCTCCTGTTGTGTTCTTTGAATAACAGATTGCATCTTTTGTAATTTCAAGGAGGCCATGACTTGCTCAAGAACAGTCTTTCTCTATGGGTCTGCAGTTTGGTGCTCAGCCTTAGCAGATTGATATTGCTTCATGATTTCCACATTGAGATCCCCAAGTTCAGTGGCATTTGTAAACATCCATGCTGGAGTTTCTTCTTCATTGATTTCTTCACCATCTGAACTTTGACTGTCATCACTGCCAAACTCTTCACTTCCAGCACTTGGAGACAGGGTTTGTAAAGCTTCTTTTGCTCTTTGAAGAGATTCTGAGGTGTGCACTAGGTGCATTGCCTTCTCTGCCTCCACATTGCCCTGTTGTGCCATGACTTGATAGGCAGAAACAGGATGAGTAAAGGTTTTAGGATCCAAAGAGATGGAGTCAATAATTGACTGATATTCTTGTCTAAATTCCATCTCTTTGGAAGCTTCATTAACCTCCATTAACTCACTTGCAATGGCTGAATCTTCCTGCCTTATTTCTCCTGTAGTCCCTTCTCTCCTCTCATCTCTCTTTTCTTGCATCAGGGGCTCCCCCTGGCTCACACCTCTCACACCCTCACCTTCACCTACTAAGGTGGAACTCTCTAGCTCTCCTTTTGCCTGACCGGAAGAAATGGTCAGCCTCTCATTGTTTTTCTCTCCTTTTGCCTGCTCACAAGGCAGCCTCTCACTCCCTTCCCTCATTCCTAAAAGTGTTTCAACTACTACAAACTCCTCCACAGTTGACATGGGAATGTCACATTTTGCATTGGTAGAGAGAGTTGTCAACGGATAAAGTGTATCCGTTGATGTAGTAGCTATTGCTGTCAATGGATAATTAGTTATAGACATATCCGTTGATGGAGAAACACTTGTCAACGAATGAAGGATATCCGTTGATGAAGGAAAATGAGTATCCGTTGAAGTGAAAACCAACACTGAATCTGTGGTGATTGATTTTAAGGAAGAGGCCACAGATAGTGTTGTGAATTCAGGAATGGAAGATTGATGGCCCAACAAATCATCTAAAAGATGATGACCACCAATTGTTGAGTGGGGCTTCTCCAAGAATTTTAAAGATGGAGAATCAGGAATTGATGTAGATATCATATCCACATCCAGAGATGGAGTTGGTGATGGTGGATCAAAATATGTATCGATTTGAAGGTTAAGATCAAGGGGCTGTGACTCCACATTTATTGAAGTCACATCAAACTGAGTTTGAGAAGGTACAGTTTCCTGTAAAGTGTGTTCACCCTGTGATTCCCCAATGGTTTTGGACTTTACTCTTCTACCATAGGTTTTTGAGAGAGAGTTGTCTGTGTCTCTTGCCCTTTTGTGCAGTGTTCCTGGTATGGAACTTAAATCAGTAGTCACACCCTGTTGAGAGGATGTAACTAGAATTTGGCTTGATGGTTCATTAACAGTCTTTTGAGAGACTGAAATGTTGGTTGCACCTGCCTCACCTTCCTTATCCTTAGGGCTTCTTTGATGTTCACCCTGTCCCTCACCACTCACTACCACCTTCACACTCCCCTCAAGAGTTTTGGTAGTTTTTGCAACAGGTGCCTTTTGAGAGACACCTGAGGTTTGTCTTTTAGATTGTGGTTTTGGAATTTTGGATTTAGTCACTTGGGTAGGAGCCTGTTTGGTCACAACTACAGACTCCATTGTGACAGTGGTAGGCAAAGAAATTTGAGTAGAGATAGGAGTAATAAGATTAGAAGCTACCTGAACAATTGGTGGATAAACCAATTGCACTCCTGCATTCAGATTCATTCGAATCAAGTCACTGAGGACTCTCTTCTCCTGAACAAAACAATTGAACTTGCTATCCGTGTTAGCAATGGATAGCTCATTCTCAGATACATGCAGTGCTAGGAGCATAAAAAATCTAGCAAAATAGACATTCTTGCTCCTAGTTTCCTTTTTACCTAATTTAGCTGCTATCTCATACATGACTAGTGTGCCAAAGTTATAGAATTTATCAGTCAAAAGCATACATAGCATAACTAGCATGGAATTGGTAACAGCATCAAAGTTACTAATCTTGCCAGAAAAAGTTTTAATGAAGGCATCACAAAGATAACTCCATTCTTTAACCATACCTTTCCTAACAATTTTCCCTAAGTTCTCAGTACTAAGGGTATAATTCATGGAATTAAGCATGGTAACAATTTCAGCATTACTGGGTACACTCAGACAGTTATTCTCAGGCAATTTTAAACAAGCAGTTAACACATCAGAATTAACTACATAATTTTTACCCTTCAAAGAAAAAGAAAGTGTACCGTCTGTGCCATTGTACTCAGCAGATGCCCACACCTCTTCAATTACCTCATGGATTAGAGGAGTGGTGGCAGTCATAGCATATGATAGTTTGCATTTCTTCACGAAATTCATCATGATGTGATATACTTCTGGAGCGTTCGCTGTGTCAACAAAGGCTGCGAAATTGTTCTTCTCATAGGTAAACCCAGTGGAAGACATCATCTTGACAATAGGTGCCATTGAAGTGTTTGAACTTTTGTTGCAGAGAGAGTTTTAGTGAAGAAGATGCAGTTAACTTATGAGATTCTTGAAAATGAATAAAGGTGAGATGTGAGAGCACAAGACAGCCTTTTATATTTTCCAAGAATTAAAAATGAAATAATTAAAAGTAATTACCCCATTGGACAAAAGTAACTGTCAGATAATAAATGAAAAGAAAAGAAGTACAACCGTGACTAATTATACACGTTTACCAACGGCTATAAAAAGAAATATGTATATCAACGGATAAAGATTGGACGGTTGAGAAAATAGTTTATCCATCGATGACGTGGACAACCTGTTATTCGTTGACATACGAAAATCTAGTAATGTGTTTATACTACCAACGGATAAAAGGATATCCGTTGATAAGCAAATTTTGCCTTAAGCAAAATTTCTGCTAAGAGTTATTCTGAGAGTTTTTAATTCTCAAGTAAATCAAAACACATTTCTAGCTTCAATACAGTATGATTAGATATCACTAGGAATTATGAAAAATTAAGCATACCTAGTTCACCTACCAACCTTGTGAATGAGGATTCATCAAGAGGCTTGGTGAAGATATCTGCAAGCTGCATTTCACTTGGCACAAAGTGCATTTCTACTGTACCATTCATCACATGCTCTCTAATGAAGTGGTATTTGATGTAAATATGCTTGGTTCTCGAATGTTGCACTGGATTCTCTGTGATGGCAATAGCACTAGTGTTGTCACAGAAAATTGGAATCTTCTCAATTTTTAGACCATAGTCAATAAGTTGATTTTTCATCCAAAGAATCTGTGCACAACAACTTCCAGTTGCAATGTACTCAGTTTCAGCTGTAGAAGTGGAGACTGAGTTCTGTTTCTTACTGAACCATGACACAAGCCTGTTCCCTAGAAATTGACAGGAGCCTGTAGTACTTTTCCTATCAATTCTGCAACCTGCATAGTCTGCATCTGAATAGCCAATTAGATCAAAGCCAGAATCTCTTGGGTACCAAATGCCAAGGTTTGGTGTTCCCTTGAGATACCTGAAAATTCTCTTAATAGCAATCAAGTGAGACTCTCTAGGGTCAGCTTGAAATCTAGCACAAAGACATGTGGAAAACATTATATCAGGTCTACTAGCTGTTAGATATAGAAGTGAGCCTACCATGCCTCTATAGCTTGAGATGTCCACAGATTTTTCCTTAGTATTCAACTCAAGCTTAGTTGCAGTGGCCATAGGTGTTTTTACAGAGGCACAATCCATTAAGTCAAATTTCTTTAAAAGATCATAAATATATTTTGTTTGACTTATGAAAATTCCCTCATTGACTTGCTTTACTTGTAAACAAGGAAAGTAAGTTAATTCACCCATCATGCTCATTTCATACCTACTTTGCATAAGTTTGGCAAACCTTTTGCAAAGTTTCTCATCTGTAGACCCAAAAATAATATCATCTACATAGATTTGAACAAGTATTGAAGAACCATTGACATTTCTATGAAATAAGGTTTTATCTACTGTACCTCTAGTGAAGTGATTCTCCAAAAGAAATTGAGATAAAGTGTCATACCAGGCTCTTGGTGCTTGCTTCAAACCATAAAGTGCTTTCAAGAGAAGATATACATAATCTGGAAATTCTGGATCTTCAAAGCCAGGAGGTTGATGGACATATACCTCTTCTTCCAGTTCCCCATTTAGAAAGGCACTTTTAACATCCATCTGATAGACTTTGAAGTTGGCATGTGCTGCATAGGCTAGAAAAATTCTGATGGCCTCAAGTCTTGCCACTGGAGCAAAAGTTTCATCAAAATCTATTCCTTCTTCTTGAGAATAGCCCTTTGCCACTAATCTAGCTTTATTCCTCACAATTATGCCATTTTCATCAGTCTTATTCTTGAGAACCCATTTGGTACCTATGATACCTCTATCATCAGGTTTGGGCACAAGCTTCCATACTTCATTTCTCTCAAATTGGTTTAGCTCTTCTTGCATTGCTAAGACCCAATCTGGATCTAGAAGGGCATCCTCCACTTTCTTAGGTTCCTCTTGAGACAGGAAACTACTGTATAGGCATTCTTCTTGTGTGGCCCTCCTAGTTTGGACTCTTGAGTTTGAGTCACCAATGATTAACTCAAAAGGATGATCTCTGGTCCATTTTCTTGAAGGTGGAAGGTTTGATCTAGATGAGGCTGCTTCATCTACGTGAGCATGATCTTGTTGATTGGATATTGAGTTTTGACTTTGAGAAACTCCCCCTGAGTTTGTTGTCCTTGAGGAGTTATGAAGTTGACTATCAACATATGCATCATTTTGTCTATCAACGGATGCTTCATTTTGCCTGTCGACGGATACATGAGAATGCCTGTCAACGGATGCATCTGATGATCTAGTATGACTGTCAACGGATGCTTCATTTCCAGTGTTAGCATCACTTCTAGTTGGACCAACAACTCTAGGTGAATTTCCAAGGCCATGATCTTCATTTTCCTCATCATCATCAATGTACATTCTTCCTTCTACCTCATTCTCAAATCTCAACTTTTCATGGAAGCCTTCATCATTTAGACCTAGAATCTTTTGATCATCAAACACAACATGTACAGATTCCATAACAATGTTGGTTCTTAGATTGTAGACTCTATAGGCTTTCCCTGCTGCATATCCAACAAAGATAGCTTCATCTGCCTTTGCTTCAAATTTGCCCAAGTTATCTCCATGATTTCTTAGCACAAAACACTTACATCCAAAGACATGAAGAAAAGCTAACGTTGGTTTCTTGTTGGTGAATAATTGATAAGGAGTCATTCCTCTAGCTTGATTGATCAAGGAAATATTCTGAGTGAAGCAGGCAGTGTTGACATCTTCAGCCCAGAAATATGTTGGCAATCTTGATTCACTTAACATTGTTCTAGCTGCTTCAATGAGAGTTCTGTTTTTCCTTTCAACAACCCCATTTTGTTGAGGTGTTCTAGCAACAGAAAACTCATGGACAATTCCATTCTCTTCACAGAAAATCTTCATTGTGGAATTTTTGAATTCAGTGCCATTGTCACTCCTGATTCTTTGTACTTTTACTTCAGAACCATTGTTTACTAGTCTGAGATGATTGATGATGATTTCACTTGCACAATCTTTGGAGTGCAGAAAGAAGGTCCATGAAAACTTAGAAAAATCATCCACAATCACCAGGCAGTATTTCTTCTTTGAAATAGACATGACATTTACTGGACCAAATAAGTCCATATGCAGCAATTGAAGGGGCTTAACAATGGATGACTCTGTCTTGCTCTTGAAGGATGATTTCTTTTGCTTCCCTAATTGGCAGGCATCACACAATCCATCTTTGATGAACTCCAATTGAGGGATTCCTCTAGCAAGATCCTTTCTTACCAAATCATTCATGACTTTAAAATTCAAATGAGACAGCTTTTTATGTCATAGCCAACTCTCATCCTTGCTTGCTTTGCTGAAGAGACAAGTAATGGATTCTGAGCATACTGAGTTGAAATCAGCTATGTAAACATTTCCTTTTCTAAAGCCTGTCAGAACCACATTGTTGTTTTCATTGGTAGAAACAACACAGGCTTCTTTAGTGAACTTTACTTCATAGTCTTTGTCACAAATCTGACTGACACTCAGCAAATTGTGCTTCAAACCTTCAACTAAAGCCACTTCTTCAATGATGACATTGTCCTTTGTAATCAAGCCATATCCCTTAGTATATCCTTTGCTGTCATCTCCAAAGGTAATTCTAGGGCCAACTTCCTCCTTGAACTCTGTGAGCAGGGTTGAATCTCCTATCATATGCCTAGAACATCCACTGTCTAGGTACCATAGATTCCTCTTATTTCCCTGCACACAATCCAAAGTACAAATCAAGTTGATTTTGGTACCCAAGTTTCCTTGGGTCCTTTCTTGTTAGCCTTTGGTTTTACACTCTTAGCAATCTTCACTTTGGGTGTAGATGCTTGAGTGATAGGTTTTGACAGATGCTCATTTGCATAAATATTTGATGCATGCATTTGTGAAAAATTGGCATACATATTATCCATGCTAGGAATGCTCCATGACATTTGTGGCATATTCACAGATTGAAAATAAGGATTTGGCACATATGGCATGTTCACATATGGATTTGAAAAACTAGCATTCTGATACAAACCAGGCATAACAGGCATTGCAGGCATACTTGGCATAGATTGAGGTACATGAACAGGAGTCCTTTTAACAGACTTGCAATTAGAAGATAGGTGATTGACACTATTGCAATTACCACAAGTTTTCCTAGGAGCAAACTTGTCAGGATAATAATTGTTTTTCTTGTTAATGCCTATCTTACCATTCCTGTTCTTTTTCTTTTTACCCTCAGTCTCTACCTTTTCATTAACTGATTTACCAACAGCCTTTTTGTTAAGTAAATCACCTGCCTTAGCCTTCTCACTTGATTTGGCTTGGCTACTTTCACCAGAAACAAAGTTCTTGGCTACTGGACCATACTGATTATTCAGTTTCTTGAGTTCCTTCTTACTAACAGACTTTTTGCTAGTCGACGGATACCTCTCATCCGTTGATGGTTCATCTGTCAACGGATGATCACTATTCGTTGATTCACAATTAGTCTCTAGATCCTCAAGGCAAGGTTCTAGCTCCTTTTTCTTTTGAGTCCAGGTATCCCTCACAAATGATTCTATTCCATGGACTTCTATTATGTTTTGAGAAATATTCCTACAACTTTGAAATTTAGCAATTATTCCTTGTTCTTTTTCAAGCTGGTCTCTTAAAATCAGTTCTCTTTTTAACACAGCTTCAAGTTCACTTTTAGTATCATTGCAATCAACTCTCATTTTCTCAAATTCTAGAAATTGAATTTCTAGGACTGCATTTCTATCACTTAAGAACTGATTAGTTTCTTTAATCCTATTGTTCTCTTTAGTAAGTGATTTAAGAGTAACACTCAAGTGATATAGTTCAGTAGACATATCATCTATAACACTATTGCATTCCTCTTTGGTGAGCTCAGAGAGATTAGTAGAAAATACCTGATTGCTAGCTGAACTTGCTTCCTGCTCAGAATCAGCCATTGATGCAAGGTTGACAAACTCAGCATCATCATCAGAATGATTTCCATCAGCAGCCCAGTCATACTCTTGGGTCATGAATGCCTTTCCTTTCTGTCTGAGAAGATCAAAATATTTCTTCTTGTAGTCAACAGTTTCAGTTGGCTTTCCCTTGTTCTCAGATCTAGGCTTCCTGCATTCACTTATCATGTGACCAGCAATTCCACAATTGTAGCATTTAATTTTGGATTTATCCACATAATTGCTTGTAGAAAAATCCTTGTTAAATGGCTTGGCCACCCCAGAGTTTCTTCTGAATTTTAGCTTAGAGAATCTCCTAGATAGAAAGGCTAAATGCTCATCTATCTCATCCAATTCATCCTGCTGTAGGACACTCATTTCTTCAGACACCTTTTCCTTGCTTTTGCTTGATTCTGCTCTACCTTCACAAACCTCCCTGTTTGGTGTAGATTTAGCAGCTTCAGTCCTCTTTTCCTCCTTCTGCTCCAAGTTGGCAACAAGTGCAACTGACCCACTTTTCTTTTGGGCCTTCTCAATTTCTTCATCCTGCTCCATTTCTAGTTTATATGTCTTTAAAGTTCCATAGAGCCTTTCAAGAGTAAATGACTTGTACTCTTGAGTGTTTCTTAGAGAAACAGTCATAGGCTTCCACTCTTTGGGCAGTGATCTCAGAAATTTGAGATTAGAATCTTTCACTTGGTAGATTCTTCCATACAGTTTCAAGCCATTCAGTAGCTTTTGAAATCTACTAAATGTGTCATTCAATGTCTCTCCATTCTTGAAATGGAAGTGCTCATACTGTTGGATCAGTAGCTGCATCTTGTTTTCCCTTACCTGTTCTGTACCTTCACAAAGGGTTTGAACAATGTCCCATACTTCCTTGGCGGTAGTACAGTTGATAACATTGTCAACCATGTCTGTTTCTAAACCATTAAACAGAATATTCATGGTCTTTTTATCTTTGTGAACTTCTGCAACATCCTCAGTACTCCACTCAGAAACAGGTTTTGGGATGTACGTGTCTGGTGCATCTGCAGCAAGACCAACTCTCGAAGCAGGCTTCATTGGAACATGAGGACCCTTCTCAATGCAATCTACAAAACCTACATCAATAGACATGAGATGTAGACGCATTTTTACTTTCCAGTGAAAGTAATTTTCCCTATCAAGAACCGGTATCTTCACTCCATAATCCTTCTTAGACATGTTGGAAGTGTGTTGATCTTTAAACTTCAGATATATTAGAAGCTTGCTCTGATACCAATTGTTATTCCCAGATTACACACTTGTATAATTGTAGAAGGGGGGGTTGAATACAATTCTTGATAGTTATAAATTTCTGATAAAAACCACAGAAATCTATAGAGAAATAATTGCTGAATAGAAATGGTTCACAAACACATAAAAAATCAGGTGGTTAAATGTACCACCTGAGACTTTTATTTGAAGAAAACCCTGTGATACAAATGTACACAGCTTCTGTGTTTACAACTCTTTGCTTCTAAAGATATTCAAGAAACCCTAAGCAAATATGTAAGTTTTCTTACTGTCTAACGAGTTGCTACACTTGGTTATATATCCCAAGTTTACAAGTGCTACAGGAATAAGATAATATTAATCTAATTCAAGTTGACTTTCTACTCCACTCCAAATCCACATGTAGCCGAAAGGTTGTCCTTGTGAACAGATATGTCCCCTGCACCTTTCTTGTATGTACTGTGTAAATGGAATGCTTCTTTCTTCTGTGTTTCCAAAGCATGGCTGCCATACTGCTTTTTATACCTACTATCAACCCATGTGATCTGTCAGTCAAACCTGTCCTTATCAACTGCTAATTCCCAGCTAGCATAGGATAAAGTGACAATGATTATCCGTTGATGTTTTGCACAATTATCCGTTGACGGTAGTTTGAGCTTTATCCGTTGATCGAGTAGATTTGAGTTGTATCCGTTGATAGAGCCCTGTTCTTATCCGTTGATACACTTTCACTTAGACAGAATTACATAGCATAGCTTATTTACAATTGGCTACCCTATTCTGCCTATCCATTGATGGTCAACATGACTCTGAACAAAAACACTATTAACTGATAAATAGAGATATTGCAGTATGCTACAAAACCTCATCCGTTGATGAGCTACCTGTCAACGAATAGTTATAAAGTCTTATCCGTTGACAGTTACAAAACTTGACTTATACAATTTTGCTTGAATGTTAAGTTATCATCAACTACAACATATTCCTAACAGATAGGTAGCATTATAAATACTCTCTCAATATCATTGTAAAGAGCGTGTGTTGTGAGTTCGTATGCGTAGCTCTGTATAAGGTTTGTATTTGAGAGTTCGAAACAAACAGAGAGAGATTTGTATTGTCAGCAGCTGCTAAAGGTATTGTACACCTTTGGTAGAGTTTGTATTTGATCTTATTAATACAAACAGAGTTTGATTCATTCGTTTATTCTTGTTCATATAACCAAGCAAAAATCAGACACGATTATATAACTTGTATTCAACCTCCCCTTCTACAAGTTATTCGAGTTAACAATTGGTATCAGAGCGGGTTGACTTCGAATAATCATAAAGATCTGCAATCATGTCTGGTTATAAGGATGGGAATACTAAGATTCATATGCTCAAGAGAAACGAATATACTCTATGGGAAGTAAAGATGTTGCATCATCTGGAAGCAACAGATCCTGATTATCTTGACAGAATCAGAGATGGACCTTTTGTTCCAACAAAGGTCGTTGGACAAGCAACTGTTGATGGTGTGGTTGTTCCAGAACATATAGCAGAGAAGCCTAAATCTGAGTGGTCAGATAAGGACAAGGAGAATGTTCTTAAAGATGCTAAAGTGAGAAACATATTATTCAATAGTCTTGATTCTGTTCTTACTAACTATGTTCTCTCTTGTAAAACTGCTAAGGATATATGGGACAATCTTAAGGTTCACTGTGAAGGAACTAAGCCTGTCAGGAAGAATATGAGGACACTACTTATACAATAGTATGAGTACTTTGAATCCAAGTCTGGTGAGTCACTTACTGATACCTTTGATAGGTTTACAAAACTCATCAATGAGATGGCCATGCATGGTAAATATTATGACTTGGAGGATATGAATACAAAGTTCATGAAAGCTTTGCCTGATTTCTACAATGAGAAGATATCTGCGATTGAGGAAGCTAATGATCTGGATGAGATATCATTAGAGGCAGTATATGGAAAATTGAGAGCTTATGAACTTGACAAGCAGCAGAAGAAGAGCAGGAGTGAAGGAAAGATGAAGACTGTTGCACTTTCTGCTCAATCTGAATTAAAGAAGCTTCCGGAAGAACAACATGAAGAAATTGTTGTAAAAAACTCAAGGAAGAAGAAAAGCAAAGAAAGTTCCGAGTCAAAGACTACTGATATGGACTCTGACAACGGTGATTCTGAATCAGAGATGCAGGAACTCTTTGCTATGTTTGCTAAAGCTTTCAAGAAAGGGAGATTCAACAGGAGAAGATTTGGCAAAGGACCTTTTCAAAAGAAAGAGGAGAAGAAGAGTGACAAAAGCAAAAGTACAATTGTCAAGCTTGATAAGGCCAAGATCAAATGCTTTAATTGCAGTGAGCTTGGACACTTTCCTAGTGAGTGTAAGAAGCCAAGGAATACAGGAAAGGGCAATGCACTTATGGTCACACAGAAGGATTGGGCTGACTCCAGTGATTCTGAAGATGAATTGGATTATGACAACATTGCACTGATGGCAAATGTTTCAAACAAACCTGGATCTCCAAAGAAAACTTCTCCATCTTCTGTTAAGGTATCACTTCACTCTCTTGAGTCATTTGATAGCTTAAATTCTGATGAAATTAGATCTATCCATGCTGAGTTTAAGAATCTTATGACTAATTTTAGAATTCTTACTAGTGAAAGAGATGAACTTAAGGGTAAGAATGATAAGTTAGTTGATAGAAATAATTTTCTTGAATCTGAGTTAATTCAAATGGAAGAATACAAGATAAGTTCTAATAAAGCTATGCATGATTATAGTGTTATTCTTGAGGCTTATGACTATGTCAGAAAAGAACTAGAGGAAGAGAGAGAGGTGATTAAAACCATTAACAATTCTGGTAAAAAGACACAAGAAATCTTTGAAAATGGAATTCATGGTAAAGTTAATGGTTTAGGTTTTGATAAGGCTAGACAAGAAGAAAAAGTAGCTATTGTCAATGATGATAGTAAAGTAGAAGCTAGCACATCTAAATCTGAAGGTAAGAAAATTGTTTCTGAACCTAATCATGTTAAATTTGTTGATTCAAAAGGTACCCCTGTTGTACACAAAAGGATTAACAATAGTAATTCAGATGAGAAAGTGTTAGAGAAACCTAAGAATGTAAACATAGGGTTTCTGTCTAAGTCTCAGTTGAAACAGAGATTAGATGGTCTTTCAGAGTCTAGCAAGATCAAGAGAAATAGGAATGGAAAAGAAGGTATTAACAAAGAGAATAATTACAAGAATGTGCCTGATGCACCTAGGAAAAAATGCTATAAGTGTGGAAATCATAATCATTTGGCCCTAGACTGCAATCAAAAACCTTCTTGGAAAACTGAGTCCAGATTTCCCAAGACTCAGAAAATTCAATACCAACCACAAAAAGCTTGTTATCATTGTGGTAGTTTACTTCATTCCATTTACATGTGTAGAGAATATCATGAACTGTATTATGACTATTATTCCTTGAAATCTGAAACTCCTAGTCACAAATAGTTTGTGAAATTAGAGTCTAAAGTTGACTCTACAACAGGTAAAGTAAAGACAAAATTCTCAAAGCCTATTGTTTTTAAATCTAGTAAGAAAGGATCCAATCAAAGTTGGGTCCTAAAAAATTCTAACTAGTTACTTTTTGTTTGCAGGGCACAGGAAAGAAGCATTCAATTATCTTGGACAGTGGATGCTCTGGACATATGACTGGAAAGAAGTCCCTGCTTACAAAGTTTGAGAGGAAAGCTGGCCCAGTAATATCTTTTGGAGATGGCAACAAAGGAGAAACTCTGGGATATGGCTCAATTGTTTTTAGGAATGTCATCATAGAAAATATAGCACTGGTTGAAGGCTTGAAACATACTCTTTTAAGCATAAGTCAACTGGGTGATAAAGGTTACAAATCAATCTTTGACAGAGAAGGATGCAAAATCTTGAATATGCAGAATGGAGACATTGTTCTAACTGGTCGAAGACATGGTAACATATATAAAGCCAGCTTAAGTGATACATCTAAAGGAATTGTTAGATGTCTCTACAGCAAAGCAACAAGTGATGAAAGCTGGAATTGGCACAAGAAGCTCTCACATCTTAATTTCAAGAAGCGTAATCAACTTGTTAAGCATAATCTGGTGAGAGGCCTACCTCAGGCAAATTATGTGCAAGATGGACTTTGTGATGCATGTCAGCTTGGAAAGCAAAGAAGAACCACTTTCAAGAGCAAGACTGAGAATTCAATTACTAAACCATTTCACATGCTACATCTTGATCTGTTTGGTCCAGTAAACATTATGTCTATCAGTAAGAAAAGATTTGCTCTAGTGATAGTGGATGATTTCACAAGGTTCACATGGGTGTTCTTTCTACACAAGAAGGATGAAACTCCTCAGCAAATCATTGAACTTGTCAAGAATATTCAGAATAACTCTGAGTACAAAGTCAAAGTACTTAGGAGTGACAATGGTACAGAATTCAAGAATTCTACAATGGAGGAGTATTGTGCAGACAATGGAATCACTCAACAGTTTTCTACACCTGGTACACCTCAGCAGAATGGTGTAGTGGAAAGAAAGAACAGGACTCTCATAGAGGCAGCAAGAACCATGCTTGCAGATGCAAAACTTCCAACTTATTTTTGGGCAGAAGCTATTAACACTGCATGTTTCACTCAAAATTGTACTTTAGTAAACAGTCATGGAAAAACTCCCTATGAGATGATCAAAGGAAAGAAACCAAGTGTGAAATACTTTCACATCTTTGGATGCAAATGCTATGTTCTAAAAGTTCATCCAGAACAACTTGGAAAATTTGAAGCCAAATCGGATGAAGCAATCTGTTAGATATAATTGATGTGATTTAATGTCAGTGTTTAAGTGTTTCAGGTAAAGAGAGTTTAACTTGTTATTGAAAGCAGTTGTAACAGAGTTTGAGTATACGCTGATTGCTGGAAGCGCAAACGCTGACAGAGGAAAGCGTAAACACTGATAGCTGAATACATGGAAGCGCAAACGCTGTTAGCGTGGAGAGAACAGAGTTTGCTAAAGTCTGTCTACTGGGAGCGTCTACAAGTCAACAGAGTTTGAAGATTAATTTAATATTAATATGGAAGTGATATCTTTGAAGATTGGATAGCTGTCAAAGAGATCGAGTTGACTTAGAAGACGTGTAGCAATCGTAATTGATATCAATTGTATAGCTTAATTTTAGGAGAATCAATTTACGATTGTACGTAGCTGTATATCTTATAAATACAGTTAGGTTAACCCTAGAAGGGTATCGAACGTGAACGAACATCATTCTTGTAACCTAAGCAGCTCTCTGTGATACTTTACATCACCGAGAGAGGAATTATTAATTCCAAAACAGTTTTAAAGAGTTAAAAACGTGTGTTCTTGTTACTTATTCATACAGTTCTTGATTATCTATTGTGTAATCGACCTAACAAGTGGTATCAGAGCCAAATCTGTTACTTTATTACAGTTAAAGATCCAAACACAATAGTAATCAATGGCAGAGATACCTCCACCATCTGAGAAAGCCCCTACTACTGTTAGTAGGTATGAAACAATTAGGGTTCCTATCCTGAGGCCATTAGAGTATGCAATTTGGAAGGTGAAGATGACCATGTTTCTGGAGGCTACAGATCCAGAATATCTGGACAGAATTTATGAAGGTCCTCACAAACCTACAAAGTTATCTGCTGCTGCTGCTGGTGAGGAACCAAAAGTCATACCAAAAGAGAAGAAAGATCTATCTGCTGAGGATCTTTCATCTATTGCAAAGGATGCGAAGGTAAGGCATTTACTTCACAGTGCATTAGACAATGTTATGTCTAATAAAGTGATAAACTGCACAACTGCAAAGGAAATATGGGATGCACTTGAGGTTAGATGTCAGGGAACTCCTGCAATTAAGAAAAACAGAAGGAACATACTCACACAGGAGTATGAGCATTTTGAGGCAAAATCTGATGAAACCATGACAGAAACATTTGACAGATTCTGTAAACTGCTCAATGATTTGTCATTGGTGAATAAAGAGTATGATTTGGAAGATTCTAATCTCAAATTTCTTCTCTCTCTACCTGAAAAGTGGGATGTGAAAACGACCACTATTAGAGATAATTATGAACTTGGTGAAACAGAGATTGATGAAATTTATGGTCTGCTCAAAACCCATGAATTGGAATTGGAGCAGAGAAACAAAAGATCTAGTAGAAAGTCAAAGTCTGTTGCTCTCAAGGTTGAGGAGAAACCATCAAAGAAGGAGGCATCAAGGAGAAAGGCAAAAGGGAAAGCCTTAGTCATCCATTCAGAGAATGAGTCATCAAACACTGATGTTGACTCAAACACAGATGATTCATCTGATTCTGAAGATGATGAAGAAATGATGCAAATGGCTGCATTGATGGTAAAGACCTTCAAGAAGATGGGATACAAGAACTTCAAGAAGGGAAAGAAATTCTCCAAGGACTACTCAAAGTTTGATAAGAAGAATTTCAAGAAATCTGAAGGAAAGGACTTCAAATCTGGAAAGAAAGATAAGTCTGAAATTCAATGCTACAAGTGTAAGGAGATGGGTCACTATGCTCCTGAGTGCAAAAAGGGTAAAACTGAAAAGGCACTCTACACCAAAGGCAGAGATTGGGCAGACACTTCAGATTCAGATGAGGAAGTCAACTATGCTCTCATGGCTACTACTCAGAATGAAAATGATGATCTCAAGGTACCTCCAACTACCTATGCTTATAACACTGATAATATAACTGAATTAAGAATTTATCTTAAAGCATTGCATATCAGTTATAGGGATCAGACCTTAGAAAATGAGAGGATAAAGTCTGAGTGTTCTCAACTCAAAGAAAGAAATAAATTTGTTGAGGAACAGCTAGAGAACATGAATAAAATTCAAAAAGAGAGAGATGATGCAGTGTTTATTGAACAGGAGTTGCTAGGTAAGTATAAGCAACTAGAATCAGAATTGGAGGATAGTAAACACATCATTAAAACTTGGACACACTCTGGTAAAGACACTCAAGAAGTGTTTCAGTCAGATACAGTAGGTCTAGGTTACTCTGTTGGAGATGAACTTAGGTTAGAAAATTATGTAAAAGTTAGACCATATTGTTCATCTGAGGGTAATGTCATGGGAACAGGTGGACCTAAGACTGAAGCACAGAAAAAGGCTGTTAAAGAGTCATATGCTAAAACTTTTGTTAAAGAGGCTAACATTGGCTTAATGACAGATAAACAACTCAAGCATAAGCTTAAGGAGATAAAATCTGTCAACAAACAGAGTATGCCTAAGAAAAACAGAAATGGAAAGGTAGGCATAACCTCAGGAATTAAGCCAATGCTTGCTTCATTAGCTCCCAGGAAAACATGTTTTAATTGTGGTAGCACTAGTCATCTTGCTAGTTTCTGCAGTAAGAATAAGAACATTAATTCTTTGCCTTCTAAAACTGCAGTAAAGAGTGATTATGTGAGAACTAGACCACAGACTTTATGCAAACACTGTGGAAGTACTTGGCATTCTATTTACACTTGCAGAGATTATCATGCTATTTATTATAATTACTATGAACCCAAACCAAATTTGAAATGGGTTAAAGTAAACTCTGCAAATGTAAACTCTGAAAAAGTTAGCTTAAACTCTGTTAATTTGAATTCCGCTGCAAAAGCTAACAGATTTAAGAAAGCCAAAGGATCCAAGCAAGTCTGGATCCTTAAAACTAATAATCAGTGATTGTTTGTGATTGCAGGGCACCAGGGTCAGTACCTTAGTCGTGGACAGTGGATGTTCAGGACACATGACAGGAAATAAAGCCCTGCTATCAGAGTATGAGGAGAAGGCTGGCCCAGAAGTTTCCTATGGAGATGGCAACATAGGACATACACTGGGATATGGCAACATTAATCTTGGAAATGTCATCATCACAAATGTAGCTCTAGTTCCAGGACTCAAGCATGATTTGCTATCTGTGAGTCAAATCTGTGACAGAGGATATCATGTAGATTTTCAGCCTGAATATTGTCAAGTTATCAGCAAATCTACAGGAAAAGTTGCTCTAGTTGGAAACAGACACAACAACATCTATGAAATCAAATTGTCAACAAACACTGATGGCAAAGCAGTGTGTCTGTCTACAAGGATGTCCAGTGAAGAGAGTTGGAAATGGTACAAGAAACTCTCTCATTTGAATCTGAACAATATCAATGAGCTCATAAAGAATGATCTTGCAAGAGGACTACCAAAGTCATTGTTGAATGTAGAAGGCCTGTGTGATTCTTGTCAAAAGGCCAAACAGAGAAAAACCTCTTTCAAGAGCAAATCTGAGTCTTCAATTGTTGATCCTTATCATCTCCTAAATGTTGATCTTTTTGGACCAGTAAATGTCATGTCACTTGGAAAGAAGAAATATGCTCTAGTCATTGTTGATGAATACACCAGATATACATGGGTGTATTTTCTAGCAAAGAAAGATGAAACTGCTTTAACACTGACAGAACATATATTACAACTGGACAAAGAGTCAGAGAATCAAGTGAAAATAATCAGAAGTGACAATGGAACTGAATTCAGGAATTCATCTATGGAAGATTTTTGCAAGAGTAAAGGGATCAAACAAGAGTTTTCTGCACCTGGCACTCCACAACAAAATGGTGTAGTGGAAAGGAAGAACAGAACTTTGATAGAAGCTGCCAGAACCATGCTAGATGAAGCAAAATTGCCAACATATTTCTGGGCAGAGGCGGTTCAAACTGCTTGTTTTACTCAAAATGCAACACTGATCAACAAGCATGGTAAAACACCATATGAAATGGTGAAGAAGAAGAAGCCAAATCTAAAATATTTTCATATTTTTGGATGCAAGTGCTTTGTGTTGAAGACTCATCCTGAACAGTTGACCAAGTTTGACCTAAAGGCAGATGAAGGAATTTTTGTTGGCTATCCACTGTCAACAAAGGCATTCAGAGTTTTTAATCTGAGAACCAGAGTGATCATGGAATCTATTCATGTGTCATTTGATGACAAGAAAATAACTGGACTTGAAGATGTTAATGAGCATGATCAACTGCACTTTGAAAATGAAGATTTATTAAACTCGGATGATACAGATCTGACAAACATTGTTGAGGTCAATTCTGAACCTCTACTGGTAAACACTGAAGGAACTTTTCAATCAGAAACAAGGGAAGAACCAGTTGAGGGGGAGCATGAAGAATCACATCAAAGTGATAAGTCAAACACTGAAAGTGACTCAATTGATGATTCTGAATCAAACTCTGTTGATTCAAACTCTGATCATTCAAATTCTGAGCAGTCACATTCAGGGGGAGCATCTGAAAATGAAGAGAGACATCAAGAAAATCAGGAGAGCATGGATCAAGGGGGAGGATCACATGATGACAGAAGCAATCTGCCTTCTGCAAGAAAATGGACTAAGTCACATACACCTGATTTAATTATTGGTGATCCAGATGCAAGAGTAAGGACAAGAAGTGCAACAACAAATGAATGTCTGTTTCATGCATTCTTGTCACAAACTGAGCCAAAGAAAGTGGAAGAAGCTCTTAAAGATGCTGACTGGATAACAGCAATGCAAGAAGAGCTAAATGAATTTGAAAGAAATGAGGTGTGGACCCTTGTACCAAGGCCAAAGAACAGATCTATTGTTGGTACTAAATGGGTTTTCAGAAATAAAACTGACAGTGATGGTGTGATCACAAGGAACAAAGCAAGACTGGTAGCTAAAGGCTATTCACAGCAGGAAGGAATAGATTATGATGAGACTTTTGCACCAGTTGCCAGGTTGGAGGCAATAAGGATGTTTCTTGCCTATGCTTCCCACAAGAAATTCAAGGTTTTTCAAATGGATGTGAAAAGTGCTTTTCTGAATGGAAAACTTGAAGAAGAAGTATTTGTTGAACAACCACCTGGTTTTGTAGATCCAAAATATCCAGATCATGTCTACAGGTTAGACAAGGCACTCTATGGACTTAAACAGGCACCTAGGGCATGGTATGAAACACTTGCTAAATTTCTGCTAGAAAGTGGGTTTCACAGAGGTACTATTGACAAAACTCTGTTTTACTTTCAATCTGGTAATGACCTGCTCTTAGTACAGATATATGTAGATGATATCATTTTTGGATCTACTAATGATAAACTCTGTAAGAAATTTGCCAAGCTCATGCAGTCTAGATATCAAATGAGTATGATGGGAGAGTTAAGCTATTTTCTAGGCTTACAGGTGAAGCAAACAGATGATGGAATTTTCATTAACCAAGCAAAATATACTAGAAATCTACTCAAGAAATTTGGCATGCTTGACTGTTCATCTGCAACAACTCCCATGGCAACTGCAACAAAACTGGACAAAGATACAGGTTCATCAGTGGATATGACAAGCTACAGAGGGATGATTGGTTCTCTACTTTATTTAACAGCTAGTAGACCTGATATCATGTATGCCACCTGTCTGTGTGCAAGATTTCAGGCAGATCCAAGAGAACCACATTTAACAGCTGTGAAGAGGATTTTCAAATATCTCAAGGGAACTGCAACTTTAGGACTGTGGTACCCAAGAGAATCAGATTTTAAGCTACTTGGTTACTCTGATGCAGATTTTGCTGGATGTAAGATTGACAGAAAAAGCACAAGTGGAAGTTGTCAATTTCTTGGTGACAGACTAGTATCTTGGTACAGTAAGAAACAGAAGTCAATATCTACATCTACAGCTGAAGCAGAGTATATTGCTGCTGGTAGTTGCTGTGCACAGATTCTATGGATGAAGAATCAACTGCTGGATTATGGATTAAGGTATTCCAAGATACCTATTTTCTGTGATAATCAAAGTGCTATTGCAATGACAGGTAATCCAGTACAACACTCAATGACCAAGCACATCAGCATAAGGTATCACTTTATCAGAGAGCATGTAGAGGAAGGCAATATTGAGCTTCACTTTGTGCCTACAGATCAACAACTAGCAGATGTTTTCACAAAGCCTCTAAGTGAAGCAACATTTACAAGACTGGTCAATGAACTAGGGATGGTATCTGGTTTTGACTAAACATGTTGGTTAGACTCAAACTCTTTCAAATAAAATGTGTTGCTCATGTCTCTGTAAATTGCTATAGTGCTATGTGAACCTTATTAGTTAAACTCTGTTAGCATGATTGTTGGTCATACACTGTTAATACGTTTGTTAAACTCTGTGAATTCTGAATTGATTTTTGTCTGAATGAAAATACCGATGAAGAAAAATGTATAGAGCATGATTTTCAGTGATAAATCAAGATTCTTTTTGAGTCACTGTAATCTAATCAGAAATTGCACAGTAAGTTAACACAGCATGATACTGTTTCATATTTAGAGCATCTCTTAGTTTATTTGATCCTAAACTCTGAATCTATGAATACTTCATGCATTGCCTCTCATGAATGACACTGATATTGATGAACTCTAAACTCTGATTAGTGACACTCTGTTTTCAAGTCATACTTGATTCTTGATGATTCTGTGTTTGCACTTGTGAAAATTTTAAAACTTGAGATATGTCATTGTTTAGTTTGGTGAGAAACAGTTCATGTCTGAACCCTGTGAGATTTTGAGCCAAATCAGTAATTGATACATTTTATATCAATCAGAGTTTATTGTTGTGTGATATTCATCAGTAAGTATGTTGCTCTAGAACTTGCATTAAACCATTTTGGAACTACATGATATATGTGTGCATGAAGATGACAAAGGCAATTAGGATTAACCATTTTTTCTTCAAACACTGTTCAAAATATTTTTGAACACTGCTCATAAACTTTGTTCATAGACATGACCCGTAGTAAACCCTTTTGAGCCTAATTAACTGCTCATTTTCTTGAATACTGAAGTATTGAGAGCAGTTATATTCTTTTGTTAAATCTGATTCAAGCAGGTGAGTATCTCTCATAATATATCTTACTCAGTATATATATATATATGTCAATATAAAAAAAAAACAAAAAAAACAAAAAACAAAAAAAAAACAAAAAAAAAAAAAAAAAAAAATGTATATATACTGATCATCTTGTACAAAATGTACTAACCATTTGACTGAACATTTTGATTAAATAAATTGTTCAGTTCAAAATTCTCATTCGAAACATATCTCTTCTCATCTGTTTGATTTCACTCAATTACAACCCTGAACAAAGTCCTTTTGATTTGTGCATATATGTAATCGAAGTGGTGTAGATTTGGTGGAAATTCAAGCTTATGGTAGTATCTGCTTTTAATGATTGAATCTGAGAGTAAACACTTCACCTAAACACTTGTGTGATGTGAGAGTTTGTGAGAAAATCCTTGACATGTAACTCACTGAATGATGCTATGATGTTTATCTCCTGATCTTTTTGTCTTTAATGACTGTGTGCTTACGTGGATAATCATGATCATAAACTGGAACAGAGATATTCAGATTTCTGTAATTAAGGAACTACAGAGTTTAGCATTCATCATATACTCTGTGTTTAATATGAGAGTTTGTGCATTCAGTGTTTATTGTTTTGGTATATGGGTTTTATGAAATATTAGATGCTATAAAAATTGATTTGGTAAACTCTGCTACTCACACACGAAAATCACGACTGTGCGTTTTTGAAAGGGTTTTTGTGATAAAGATTGAAAATTGGACAAACACTGATTGATTGTGCTACATACTCTAAGGTATATTTTCATTAAGATAATTTGAAAATTTTGGAGTAAATGGAGTAGTTGACAACTGTTAATTAGTGTCATTAGTGGTAACGTGTCTTGAAAAATGGAACGACAGCGGTAATAATGGCTTTTACTGCGCCTGTCTTAAGTGAACCGTTGCATGTGTGACACCTGTCCCACTCACTCATCATTATGTCTACCTTTTACACTTTTCAAGGGAACAGTTGCGTGTTTTCAAGTAAAAAAAACGTTTGAGTCTAGTTTTTAACTACAACTCAAATTACTTTTTGCCACAATCATTTTTATCCACACGTATTCACTTTACCAAAACAGAGAGCCTCTTTGTTTTTCACTTTGGCATTTTCACAAACACCTTTCTTGCAAAACCTTTTCACAGTTGATTCTTACTTATTTCTTGATTAAATGGCAACTAAACCTTTCACTGTCTTTGGTCTACGTTTTGTGCCTAACAACTATGCAGCTTTACTTGAGAATGACCGGGCACCAGAGCCGTTTCATCTTATGCAAAATTTTCTTCGAGATTCTGAAATTGGGCAAGCGCTGGTTGAACCGGCTACTCTATCTGCTTCCCAAGTTGTTAATTTCTGGCAAAACTCAAGATATATTGAAGGAGGAGAGAATGGAACTCCGTCTATCATCTTCTCTCATGAAGAACAAGAGTTTGTGATTACTCCACAAACTGTTCGCGACGCCATGGATTTTGACACACATACTTCGTATGCTGTTGTCTCTGAGCAAAATCTGAGGGAAATGCTCACAAAGATTGGGTACATGGAATCACTTGCCAAGCTGGGCAGTGTGAGGCGACCAAACTTAAGAAAAGAGTGGAATTTTTTCTTCGACTGTATCACCAGGACATTCCAGAAGAAGGTCACCAACTGGGATGCCATTCCAATGGACAGTCTACAAATTGGGTATTCTCTACTCTATGGTAGCAATTTTGATTTTGGTAGATATGTCTTACTGAATTTGGGTGATAAGTTGTCAGAGTCTACTACAGTTTACTTTGCTAGATTTTGTCAACTTCTATTCAATGCATGTGTTCCTGGTTTAACTGTTGATGAAGCTGATGAAATTCAACCTTTTAGAGTCACTAAGAGAATATTTACTGATATGACTAACAAAGATGTTGGAAAAGACTTGCCTCCTTTGGCATTGCCGCTTGCTTTGCAAAATTTTGTTAATCAGCCACAAGACACTGATACACATCAACCACAACAACCAGACTCACAGCCTATGCCTGAACCTTTAGCCACTGAT
Source organism: Kitagawia praeruptora (assembly GCA_037693485.1). Classification (NCBI taxonomy): domain Eukaryota; kingdom Viridiplantae; phylum Streptophyta; class Magnoliopsida; order Apiales; family Apiaceae; genus Kitagawia; species Kitagawia praeruptora. Next base: position 130,582,622 of record CM075354.1, read on the forward strand.
CGTACACAAAACATACCATCTCAACCTACTCAAACACCTGAACCCACACCAACAACCACTGAACAAACCATATTACCTCCAACACAAACAGAACCTCAAACCAAACCTGACCAAATGAACACTGAACCAACAAACCCTGTCTCTACTACTCATCCCCAACCACCTCCAAAGCCAAAAAGGAAGAAACATACTGCAATCAACACTGAACGTGCTAAGGCTAAACAGTCAACTCCAAAGGCTGTTTATTCTAGAAGATTCATACAAAGGGCAAACAGACCTTCACCACCTTTGGTTGAGGAAAGTTCTAGTGAGAGTTCCAGTGAAGCTGCAGAACAGGTTGCAGTACCTCAAGCTAAGAGGAGGAAGCTTATTCTGACTGATTCTGATGATGAGCCTGTTGCAGAGGCTCAAGACAAAATCTCATTTGATATTCCTACTGGTGAGCCAGAGGTTATCATAGAACCTGAAATCCCAGAATCAGGAGTCAAGGTTGCTGAACCAGAAGTTGATAAGGTTCAAGACAATGAAGATGCTAGAGATGTTTTATCTCCAATGGAAGAATTTGCTGAAACTCCAATGTCTTTTAATAATGAAGCATCTACTCCACCACTCATGGAGGTTACACTTTCTATAGATACTGGTGTTGCTGATGGGCCTACTATTGTTCTTGAAGACACTGTGGTTGCATCACACACTGAGTTAAACTCTGATGCCAATCATATTTCTGCTCATGGTGAGGAGGTTGATAAACCAGAGAAGGTTCTTTCTTCAGAGCAAACTCCAATTGATAAAGGAAAACAGGTTGCTCAAGAACAAATTGCTCAAGAACAAATTGCTGCTCCAGAACCTAGTCTTTCTGTTGCCTCTACTAGTGAATCGATGAGTGATTCTGTTGAAGCTAATAGTACAGGAGTTGACCAACCACAAAATCAGCCAGATGGTCAGAAAACAGGTGAAAAACCAGATTTTGCTGGGCCTTCTAATAATGAAATTGATGATGGTTATTTGGCCAAGCAAACTGCTGAATGGTACAAGTCAGACTGTATTTTTCCTCCTGGAAGGGCAGAAAAGTTTCTTGAAGTCAATTCTAAGAAGATTACAAATCCAGAAATTTTCACTTGTTTGCAAGGCACGGTGATACAGATCAAAACTTTGAATAATAGATTTGATGACACTCAGAAATCTATTGTTGATCTTCGCACAGAAGTTGCTACTCATGAGGAGAAAGCTCAACTAGCTAATGCTAAACTCTTTCAACAATTTGCCAAAGCTCAATCTAATCTTAATGACAGACTGAGTACAGTTGAAAAGAATCAGACTTTACTGGCTGAGAAAGTTGATTCTATTGCAAATTCTCTTGAGTTAATCACCTCCATACTGATTCAAGACAGTGATGATGTCAAAAAGGGGGAGAGAGTTTCTAAAACCAAGTGTAAGAAAGATCAAACTTTGTCAAAGAAAGATCAAAATGATGATGAAGAATCCAATGTTGATAAGGGCTTAAGAAATGTGAATCTTAGACAAGGACATGGGAGGTCTTCAAGGTCAAAGCCAAATTTGGTGATAGATTCAAATGCTCAAAGTACTTCAGGATCAAAGCCAAAGGATTTGTTATTCTCTGACAATCCACAAACAGATGAAGAATTGGCTGCAAAACTTTTTCGAGAAGAGAATGCTGAAGCTACACTTGAGGATATTCAAGCTGAAGAAAAGCTGTTGCAGAAAGAACATTTAAAAGCTGTGAAGTCCAAGAAAGTGAAGAAAGTTGTTAAAGTTTCAAAGTTTGCAAAGCCTGTGATGAAAGGAATTGTAATCAAAGAAAAAGTATCTGGTATTCAAGAAGAAGAAGTAGAAGATACTGGAAAGCTGGTTAGAAAGTCTTCTCTTGATGCTAAGTTGAAGTTAAAAGGGAAAGTTGATGAAGAGAGCAAGGGCAAGATGATAGTTACAACCTCTGTTGCTACACAAGTTGTACAGACTCAAAGTAAACTTTTACCTGGTTTTTCAAGGGCGAAGATTCCAGTGGAAGAAGGAGCAGGAGTGACTGGTGGATATCAGCATAATATTGCCTGTTCAGGAAAGCCACCAGGCAGGAATACTTCTGGTTTAGGATCAAGAAGAGATTTGAGAGTTGGTAACAGTCCAAGAGATCCCTCTGCACTTGTATCTCTTGGTTCTGGTATAACTCAAGAAAATCTAGACAAGTTGGAGTCAGTTCAGGTAGTTCATCAAAGGAGCTTAGATATTCACTTTCTACTATACTTTATGGCAGATGGGTCAGTGTATAGAGTGAATGAAGAAGCAATCAAGTTAAAATTATTTGAGGAACTTCAGTATGTCTTGCATATCTTCAGAGTTAGAAATCAAAGAACACAGCTTATTGCTAATTCTATAAGGGAGTATATGCTGAAAGCTAAAGTTGCTACAGGAACAAAGTCTGCTGAAAAATATGTTCCAAAATACAGAGACTGGAATGGAAATCTGATTGAAATGCAGAAGGGAACTACAAGGTTGAAGACTGATCTTGGAATTACAGTTCTGGATTTCAATGTAAAGTCTGAAGAATTGAAGTACATCAGATTGGGTAATGAAATGAGGAGAAACAAGATCTATGATCTCAGGGCTGCTATTTTTCAAACGGATGAAAATGATCCAGAGTTAAGAGAGATCAAGCAAGCTATGGAAATTGAACTTGAAAATGCTGAAAGGAGATTGTTGATTGATTATCTCAGAACAACTCCAGATCTTGAGGAGGTTAGGTAGACAGAATTTGTAAGTAATTCGAATTTTCTGTAAATTTTGCTATGTCAAGTTTAAACTCTGATTATATGTTAAACACTGTGTTTTTATTTGTTAGTTTTGACATCATCAATTATTATGAACTTGTACATTTTTCTAATGAACAAGTTGGGGGAGATTGTTAGATATAATTGATGTGATTTAATGTCAGTGTTTAAGTGTTTCAGGTAAAGAGAGTTTAACTTGTTATTGAAAGCAGTTGTAACAGAGTTTGAGTATACGCTGATTGCTGGAAGCGCAAACGCTGACAGAGGAAAGCGTAAACACTGATAGCTGAATACATGGAAGCGCAAACGCTGTTAGCGTGGAGAGAACAGAGTTTGCTAAAGTCTGTCTACTGGGAGCGTCTACAAGTCAACAGAGTTTGAAGATTAATTTAATATTAATATGGAAGTGATATCTTTGAAGATTGGATAGCTGTCAAAGAGATCGAGTTGACTTAGAAGACGTGTAGCAATCGTAATTGATATCAATTGTATAGCTTAATTTTAGGAGAATCAATTTACGATTGTACGTAGCTGTATATCTTATAAATACAGTTAGGTTAACCCTAGAAGGGTATCGAACGTGAACGAACATCATTCTTGTAACCTAAGCAGCTCTCTGTGATACTTTACATCACCGAGAGAGGAATTATTAATTCCAAAACAGTTTTAAAGAGTTAAAAACGTGTGTTCTTGTTACTTATTCATACAGTTCTTGATTATCTATTGTGTAATCGACCTAACACAATCTTTCTAGGATATTCAGCATCAAAGGCCTTCAAAGTTTATAATCTCATAACTCACATTGTTATGGAATCAATTCATGTTGCATTTGATGATAAGAAATTTGGAATTCTGCAAACTGATGAAAGCCATGACAAATTGGAATTTGAAAATCTGAATAATTCTGAGATACTCTCCAGTGATGATGAAGGTTCTCCAGAAGGAATTTCTATTGCTTCTCAAAGGAATGCTACTGTTGAGGGGGAGCAAATAAATCAAAGAGAACACAGTGATCATCAGGAGCAGATTAGCTATTCAGATTCTACTCCATCAGGAACTGATTTTTCAGAATCTACTGAGGAAAGATCAGTAACTAGCAGCAATATGGAATCTACTGATTCTATTGATCAAAGGGGAGCTATTGAAGGCAGAGAGATTTCTTCTACAAGAGATACCACTAACTTAGGGGGAGAATCTAGCAGAGGCAATCTACCACCTGTTAGAAAATGGACAAAGGATCATACTAAAGATTTGATTATTGGTGATCCAAATAGTGGTGTTCGAACTAGAAGATCAATTCAAAATGAATGCTTGTATAGTTGCTTTCTCTCAAAGAATGAACCTAAGAAGGTTGAAGAAGCCTTACAGGATCCTGATTGGGTAATTGCAATGCAGGAAGAGTTAAATGAGTTTGAGAGAAACAAAGTCTGGAAACTGGTACCAAGACCTAAAGATAGATCTATTGTTGGTGCAAGATGGGTTTTCAGAAACAAGTTAGATGAATCTGGTATGATTGTAAGAAACAAAGCAAGACTGGTTGTAACACCCCCAGATCCAGGGTCAGGGATCTGGTCGTTACGGTCTCAATATCCAACCACAAAATCAACATAACTTAAATTACAACCTTGTGACCCAAAACAACAACATAAAACACACCCGTTATAGTCCCAGAGATGAAATCAGAGTAACCAACAATATTATAAATCACAAGTTTGAGTCTTACAACCCAAAGAATTTCAATTGTACAATTACATACTCTTTGCCATCCATTAATAGATACCATAATATAAATACATTTGAGGCTCAATTGCTAACAACTAGCCTACCAGTAGTTGCATCCTCAACAAAGGTAGCCAAGACCTTAGCGGTAAACCTCTAACAGTTGACACCTGCTTACGCTGTGTGCGCCTTGCGCGGCCATCTGATCTAGCTGTTGTTGTGATATAAATAAATAAAGCAAGGGTGAGCAATAGCCCACCAGAAATATAATTGAACAGTGATATAACAGTCCAAAATATCTTTGAAACCATATGCCATGCATTAACGATGTAGTACCAATATAAGGTATGAGATGAAGTTACAAGGTAACTCAAAAATATATTTGTTTTGAATAAATATCTTCTATGCAAAAGATAAGCAAAATATTCTCAATTATCATAAAAGAGGAACTTGCAGGAAAAATATTGCAATTCCGGTTTCAACACTTTTTCACCTTGCCAACACCAACAGTGTTGCAGAAATTTCTCACTTTTAGAAGATGAACTAATACGGGAGCATTGCCGCGCCAGATGCCCTGACGTTTACGATGATCAGTCGTATGTCATGCATCTCATCAGTCGTTCTCTACATGTAGAAGGTAGCTCCGACGGAATTACTTATCTACCGCCCTCTGGAACTCCTCAGCCAACGGTTGGGCTATTGCTGGACCGGCGCCACTCGGCCACTTACGCGTCTCCTAGTTCGAATATCATCCATGACTCTGAAACGTAAAGTTCGTTCCCCTTTTCCCCAAGTGTAACACTTGTTGATAGGACTCCACAAAGTAGTCGTATCTAATTGGAAAGGAAAATTCACCAATATTTCCCAAGCTGATGCTTGTTAATGGATATAAACTTGTTACATCAATCATACCCCTCGAGCGTTGAGGAGGTAACCAAAAGACTCATATCGATGCTTGAAAGAATCAAGATGTGAGTGACAAGATAGTTTTAGCAAGTATAGGACCGGGCAGTCCAATAAATAACATCGCTCAAGTGAGGTCCCCTTATATACGTTTGGAAGTTGAGCGAGTATTTAAATCTTCTTTAAGATAGATTTAAATGAAATTTAAGTTTAGGAACCTCCCCTTGATATAAATAGTCATAAGATATTCCGAAATATTTTACACCATATCTGAAGGTGAAAGATAATCTTTGAGTAATATGAATTATTATAGAAAGAACTTAAAAGAATTTAAATAAATATTCCAAGAATATTTATTTTATCAATAGTAATTAAGGGATATGATTAAATCATAATATTGCTCGTAAGTAATCCTCGAATAAATACATAGAATTATTTACTAAATAACTCCCTTCTATAAATGAATATTCAATATGATATTCATTAATTAAATAAACTCAAATAAATATTTAAAATAATATTCACTAAATAAATCAAACCTTAAATGAATATTTGAAAATAATATTCATTTAATAATATACCAAATGAATAGCCAAATAATATTCTTTGTAATCAAAACCTTAAAGGAATATTCGAAGCAATATTCCTTAAGTAATTAGAACTTCGAATGAATACTTTTAAATAATATTCATTAAGTACATAAAATCTTAAATGAATATTCAAGATAATATTCATTTAATAAATAAATTCCAAGTGAATATTCAATTGATATTCATTAAACAAATAATATTCTAAATGAATAACCAAATAATATTCATTTAATAAATAATATTCTAAATGAATATCCGAATAATATTCATTTAGTAATCAAAACTTTAAAGGAATATTCGAAGTAATATTCCTTGAGTAAATAGAACTTCCAATGAATATTCATTAAGTAAATCAAACCTTAAATGAATATTCGAAAGTAATATTCATTAAATAAATAAAGATCAAATGAATATTCCAAATAATAATAAGTAAGCCAAATGAATATTTGGGAATGATATTCGTCAACCAAATAACTCTAATGAATATTCAAAATAATATTCATTAACTAAATAACTCCAATGAATGATCAAAAATAATATTCATTAAATAAATGACATTCTAAATGAATATTAAAATAATATTCATTAAATATTCCTTCACTGAGGTAATACTCAAATAACGCTCCTCGAAAGATTCGTAATCGAATAAAAATCCTCGAAATAATAAATTTGTCGCTGGGATCCCTCCGGGTTTCCACGACTATTTATATATTACAAAATATCGACTCCCGGTCTATATTTGAAGTATGAATTTCATACGCCCTTCGCTAAGGGTCTTAACCAAACAATCCGGCTTATAACTGATATTTCATATATAGTCTATAAGCCGATATCAATTCAGGGAATAAGTAATTCAATATTAACTTGAAAGTAGGCATGCATGCTATGGCATATGTATACAACAATCATCATATATATATTATCACAACAACAGTTCCAAGTATTGGAAACTTGCCTGAGAATCGAGTGCGGGTAGGGGTAATGTGTCCCGGGTCAGCTCGACAATCTATAAACAATCAGAATATTTAAGATTAACCACTTAACGCTCATTAAAAGGCTAAGTATAAACTCCACTTAAATCGAAACATGTTTTCGAGTTATCTCATTACGTCTCTTTTAGTGTAACTCTTTTTATCACCGATACGATCCGACATTCGTTCGTTATCAAGACATGTCATCATGCTTATACTTGGTATATACTTAAGTCGTATAAGTTCTAAGGTTGGTCGTTTACGAATCAAGATTATACCTCGAGTGTTATCGTCCGTTTTCTAAGTTATAACCAAAGTCATACCTTTAAGGGGTTCGTTCGCGTTTAACCTCGATTCAAACATTTTTATAAAATCGTAAAACGATCCATTCGACATGTGGTTTTCTCCCACACCTTCCTTTTTACCTCTAATATTTAATTAATAAGATTCGCCACTGATTAAACGACATTTAAGGGAATCAATTTCAATTACGAACTTTTGTTTACGATTTCGAACCACTTTTACGAATTTAATCATAACTCCTAAACCGTAAATTGAAATGCTTCGATTCTTTCGCCAAAGTGATCTATGTTCAAAAATCTAGCAGTAGGGTTCATTACCTTGCCAAGAACAGAGAGTTATGGCTACTGTCCAGTTCGGTTTCTTAGTGTTAATGAAAATCGGGCATTACGACGGCTATAATTCGAACGTTCTACTAATCGTAACACTAAAACCAAGCCACACCGGGCATCAACACAATTCATAAACATGATTCTCATATCCACAAGTCCTAGAACCACTGATCTTATTCTCCAAATCATCAAGGACTTGAATCATGACTAAATAACTACTAAGAACAACTACATGATCATGTAAACATGCTTATACTAACATCATCATCAAATCTCATCTAAAACTCCATTAAAACTCAAAACAAAACTTGGATTCTTGAAGTTTATACCTTCCTTGGGGTGTGTATGAGTTTAAAAAGCCTTGATCTAGTCCTTGAGAGTGCTTATGCTTGCTTAGATCAACCAAAGAAACAAGAAAATCAAAGTTAGTTTCTAGAAATCACTATTCACCCTCATCTTCAATGATTTATTTGAAAATGGAAAAAGTGGAGATTGAAGCTAAGATTTCTAGGAGATCATTTTTATGAAATATAGAACTCACCATAAAAATTTGGAGGTCAAACAATGGTTGGAAGCTTGATTTTGCTTCTTGAATTAAGCAAAATTCGAAGTGGCTCTTTCAAGGGGAAAAACAGGGTGACTTCTCGAATTTATTTACCCATCCAAACGATCTTCAAAAATTATGAAATTAAATCCACAACTTCATCTCCATGTGTAGAAGCTCCGTGAATTTTTTCATGATTTTTAGATGAGTAGAACTAGGTGAAAAAAAATCGCCAAGACCCCTGCCCTGGAAAATGTAAACTGTTGGAAATGGGAGAGAAAAGAGAGAAAAAAGGTGGTTGGATTGCTTGGTTCTCTTGCATTATTGATGTTTTAGGATAATATCTAGCATAAAGGCACTTTAATAAAGTGATTTGCTCATCCATTGCATCACCTTGGACATGTGTTAGTGTTTTGTGGTGAGATGAGGTGTTTTAAGCTAACTAGTTGGTTTGATCTCTAATGGTACTAGTTAGCATTGAAAATATCTTGGATACTTGACCTTATCCTCTTGCACATGACTATCCCTTGGCTCTCTGCTTGATTCTTTGTCCGGTTATTGCTCAATTTGATTGATCGTTCGGAGGAATATCTCAAAGATTCCTAGTTAGGGTTTTACCGGAAACCTTCTTAATAATTATAATACCATTCTCCATCTTTCTTAATACTTCTCGAATTTAAATTCCTTAAATATTAAATATTAAATCCTTAATCTATCAGTGTCTAGGGAAAATCTCGGAGAAAATGAAAGTGCTGTTTTTCAGAATCCGACAGTCTTTACATACACTTATTTTCCCCTCGGATCACTAATACGAACTCAGAAATTCATTCCGGGCACTTCTGTATAGCGTCGTCTCATAATATTCTTATTTCCATCAAAAACACTATTCATCACTTGTTCTCTTTTTAGTCCTGGTACTTAGAAAATATCTTTGTGCTTCCTCGAGCGTTCCTTAACTCTTTCATGGAACCTCCGTACTTGTAACCGATATCGATCTGGATGACATGAGGGTATCTATTTCTCTCTAGGGATTCTTATCTTAACTTTCTAGGAGATAGATTATTCTAATCTAAGCTATCACCCAACAGCATCCTTCAGGACATACAACCTTGGAATCTATATCCTTTCAGTATTCATTCATTTAAACCAGTATTACATTGTAGTTGTAACCACTGTTCACTCTTACATCAATACATAATAAAAGTTTTAATTCTGCCCAAAAATCTGGGTTCTTACACTGGTGGCCAAGGGTTATTCTCAGGAAGAAGGCATTGATTATGATGAGACCTTTGCACCTGTAGCAAGATTGGAAGCAATCAGAATGTTTCTTGCATTTGCAGCTCATTCAAAATTCAAGGTATACCAGATGGATGTAAAGAGTGCTTTTCTAAATGGCAAACTTGATGAGGAAGTGTATGTGGAACAGCCACCTGGATTTGTTGATCCAAAATTTCCAAATCATGTCTACAAACTTGACAAGGCACTCTATGGACTAAAGCAGGCACCAAGAGCATGGTATGAGACTTTGTCTAAATTTCTTCTTGAAAATGGCTTCACAAGAGGTACAATTGACAAAACTCTATTCTTTAGAAAGATAAAAGGTGAATTGCTTTTAGTTCAAGTTTATGTTGATGATATTATTTTTGGTTCTACTAATGAAAAATTGTGTGCTAAGTTTAGCAAGCTTATGCAGTCTAAGTATCAGATGAGCATGATGGGTGAATTAAATTATTTCTTAGGCTTGCAGGTCAAACAGACTGAGACTGGTATTTTCATTAATCAGTCAAAGTATATCAAAGATCTTTTAAGAAGGTTTGATTTTCAAGACTGTGCAGTTGCAAAAACACCCATGGCAACAACCACTAAGCTAGACTCTGATCCTAAGGAAAAGAGTGTTGACAACACTAGCTATAGAGGCATGATAGGCTCATTGTTATATCTAACTGCAAGTAGGCCAGATATAATGTTTTCTACCTGTTTATGTGCTAGATTCCAAAGTGATCCTAAGGAATCTCATTTAATTGCTGTGAAGAGAATTTTTAGATATCTCAAAGGAACTCCAAATCTTGGTTTGTGGTACCCTAGAGAATCTGATTTCTTACTAATTGGCTATTCAGACTCTGATTATGCAGGGTGTAAAATAGACAGGAAAAGCACTACAGGTACATGTCAATTCTTGGGAAACAGATTGATTTCTTGGGCAAGCAAGAAGCAACAATCAGTTTCAACCTCAACTGCAGAAGCTGAGTACATTGCAGCAGGCAGTTGTTGTGCACAGCTCCTTTGGATAAGAAATCAGTTGATGGATTATGGTATGACACTCAGTAATATTCCTATGTTTTGTGATAATACTAGTGCTATCAAAATTGCAGAAAATCCAGTTCAACATTCAAGGACTAAGCACATTGATGTCAGGAATCATTTTATTAGAGAACACATTGAGAATGGTACTGTGGAACTTCATTTTGTTCCTACTGACAAATAGCTTGCAGATATTCTAACTAAACCACTTGATGAAACTACATTCAGTAGATTAGTAAATGAGTTAGGAATGTTAAATTTCTAGATCTTTAACATCTCCAATAGTAGCAAGGTATGTTGTTTTTAGCTTATAGACTTGATATTCTTGTCAGGATATATATTTGACTGTTAAATTCTTTAGCTATAACACTTTGCCTTGATAAATTTCAGTATGATAGACTTGTTAATAATCATCAGGATTAGATTTGTTATCAGGATGCTGACGTCATCAGTATTGTGTCAGTATCAGGATGATGTTGATCAGGATTTCAAATGTGACCATCAGGATTTGAGATTTATTATTATTTTTTAAATCACATTGCATTGTATGATTATTTTGATGGGATATCACAACAGGAAAAGGAAGCTGATCAGTATTGAGTTTTATCTTGATAATACCCTGATTTATTTCATGAAAATCAATTTTGGATTATCTTCCAAAAATCGTGGGTAACCGCACTTTTCAGGGACTGACACCTGTCAACCTACGTGTCGTCATGAGATAGTGGTCTGAAAGATTTGTGAAATATATTTATTTTGAAACTCTAATCATGTAATTGCTTTCTCTAATTTCACATTCTCTAAAGCAAAAACACTCTCGAGTTCTCAAAATCTCTAATCCATTTCAAGAATTTTTCAAGTTCTTTTTCAAATCAAAATCAATGGCAGCTCAGAGAAGATTACCTAAATCAGTGGCTTTCAAGTTTGGTGACTTCGATTTTATGACAAACAATCATGTAGCAGCTATCACCAACAAGGAAGGAGTGTCACCTGATTTTCATCCAATCATGAACTTTCTGGCAATTGGACCATTAAGTTATGCATTGACAGCATCTCCACAGATTAATCAAGCAGCTGTTACACAAGCTTGGGAGAATGCTGAGGTAATTGATTCTACTCAGAGTCAATCAGGTAAGATTGTTCTACATTTAGGACAAGACTCTTTTGATATTACTGAATCTGTTGTTAATTCAGTACTTTACTTACCTGTCAGTTTGAATTATGAAAATATACCATCTAATGATGATGTTAGAACTATGTTATCTGCATTAGGTTATAATAGACCTTTAGATAACATGAGCCAGTTAAGAAGATCTTATCTTAGGAAAGAGTGGTCTTTCTTCTTTGATCAATTAGCTAAATGCTTTACTGGTAAATGTAGTTCTTTTGATCAAATTACTTCTGTTACTTCACATATTGCTTACAGTTTGCTTTATGACAGAGTAATTAACATTGGTCACATTATCTTAAATCAGATGAGTATTAAACTTGGGTTAAGAGATCAAAACAGGAAAATGGTTTATTATCATAGATTTATGCAAATGTTTATTAACCATTTTATTCCTGATGTTGAAACTAGATTTGGTAGAGAACATTGTGTTTCTTCTTATGTACAGCAAAAGAGAATTTTCTCTGACATTACAAAGAAGGACAATGAAAAGAATCTAGATGAAAAAAAAAGAATCTAGATGAAATACCTGCAATTCATTATCCAAATCATGTTCAGGTAATTCTTAAAACTCATCTTCCTACTCTCTACAATTCTTCTTTCTTTTGTGGTGAAATGGCTCAGGAATCTCATTTGGAGGAGAACCCACCTGTGTCTACCCAAGTAGCCCAAAACATTATAGTCTCTGAAACAATTCAAGAACAAAGTTTTAATCCACAGCCTATTGTTTCAAAGAAACCAACCTCTGGTGTTTCTCAAAAGACATCAGTTGTACGGAAGAGAAGATTTGTTGTGTCAAGTAGTAGTAGTTCTAGTGAAGATGATGATAATATATCTCTTGCTGAGAGAGAAGAATTGAAGGCTGCAATTCGACTTTCTAAGCTAGGACAAAGAGATGAAGCACCTAGTCACAGCCAGGCTGCATTTTCTCAAAAGACTGTAGTACGTAAAAAGGGAAAACAGTTATTGGATACTGTCTCTCAAAAGACTTTGTCTATTGAAAAAGGATCTCATCCCAAGATCACTTCTGTATCTACACCTCTTGAGTCTTCTCAGGATAAATCTTTTGCTCACTATACCAGGAGAACAAGGAGAAAGATTCAATTGTCACCTACACACACAGAGTCTAGTCCAACTAATATCATGCAGGTCTCTACAAATAAAGCAACAACCAAGTCAGCAAATGACAATAGAGATCTGGATATTGATTCTTCATGGGACATTACATTATCATACAGACTGGCTATGGGACTAATTTCTCTCAAAGTGAAGTTGTCAAGGCCTGTTCTAGATTTTCTGGTTGAAAGAGTACCAAAACTTTTATTTCCAGAAGAGTATGGACTTCTACATCAAAGACTTGACTTAATGAAGATGTATTTCTATGTATCTGTCAGAAGACAATTAGTCAAGAAATTTGGACTCTCAAAGCATGTTGCACTTCAATCACTTCATACATATTTATTTGACAAGGATGTCATTATTGAAGATGCTTCAGCTCAAGGTGAACAACAGGAGGAAGTAGATAGAGGAATGCAGTCAACAGAAGATACTATTGCACCAGTGGTGGATAGTAGGAAGAATCAGATCACAGTCACTGCAACACAAGAACCATCTAGTCAGAGGTTGGATGACTCAGGAGCAGTGATAGCTGATGTTGAAAGGTCTTCTGTGATGACTGAAATTGCAAGTGAGAAACCCTATGATATGGGAGGAATACCTTTGACTGATTTTCTTGAAGATCAAACAAACATTATTCAGTCAGAGTCTATCCACCTTGAGGATGAGTCTCAACAAACAACACTTAAAGACGGTGACATACTAACTAGGGTGTCTAATGAAGTATTACTGAAGACATCAGAGTCTAGTAAAGAACCTGAAAGTGGTATACTGGAGCCTGTAGTCTCTGAAAGGAAAGAAGATGATTGTAAGGGTTCAGAGATTATAGCAGCTCACTCCTTGGAGAAAATCTCAAGCCCCATGCCAAATGAGGAACCCTCTCTCCATGTGAGTTCAGGTATAAAAACTTCTTCTAAACTCTATTTTTCTGTAGGTCATGAGAGCACTTATCCAAATTTGAGTGATACACTTGAAAAGATGGATATTGATCCACATTCAGAGCGGCTGGCTCCTGACCAGGCAAAAGGAGAGGTAGAAAGAGTGTTGACTTTAGATAGTCAAAGTGAGAATGGGGGTATGGATGATCAACTCCATAATGAGGGAGAGAAAATTAGGAAACTACCATCGTTTGATTTCTGGGATCAGGTTTTTCCTGAATCTTGGTCTAATAATCTTGGTATGGATGCTGGTACTTATTCTTTTATCAAGATGTATGAGAAGAATGACTTAGCAAAGCACAATTCAAAGCCAGAAGTTAAAGCTCAGAAGCAAAAAGAAAGGCTTGCAGGAATTATCAACAGAAGAGGTGAAAGGCTAAGACAAACTTCTACATTATCAGTACCAGAAGATATTTCTAATGATCCAAGTATTTCTTTGTTTGTACTACCAATATCAGCCAGAATTGAGACATCAACAGTATCTGATCAATCTAAGGAGGAGTCAGAATTTGTAGATGTTAGTACACAGAATACTGGTGAAGGACAAGATGATCATATTGCAGCTTCAGATCAGAAAGATGAAGATGTTTGTAACTCTAATCGAGTTTTATTACTTGAATATCATTCTACACAGGCAACTTCTTCTACAAGACTTGAATATGAAGATATTCCAAACACTTCCAATATTGAAGTTAATTCTGAAGTTCTACAAGACATTCAGAAATCTCAAGTTGAAATTCAATCAAGACTTAAAAAACTTGAAGATAACCAAGTCACTATTATGGAAAATCAAGCAGTTCTGATGAATCTCATTTGTTCTGTTACTGAATCTCTTGGCATTAATGTTACTGATGTCAAAAAGGGGGAGATAAAGACAATTCAAAGACAACAACAACAGACTGGGGATAAAAAAAGAACTGGTAGGGGAGATAAAGACAGTGACAGAGGTGAATCTCATCATGGATGAATCTCATCATGGAAGTGATAAAGGAAACGAAGCATCAAATAGTTGAATTCTTTCGTCTAAGTACTGGATACTATGTCTATATCTAAGAAGAGGAGGTACTTAACTTCATGATTTTTGAATTCATAAATTCTATTCTGATTGTATTGTTATATGTTTTGACATCAACAACTCAGATTTATGCTTCAGATTTTAAAGCATAAATAGGGGGAGATTGTTAGGAATAATTCATGAGTTGTGATGTTAAGAATAGAATTTACACATTATACTTCTTGTATATCCTGATTTTATAAAGGATTTAGCACCTTGTATAGGAAATATGTGTTAGACAGTTATCTGTAAGGTTTAGTCATGAATGAACAGTGTATCAGGGACTACATGTCAGGAACAGAGAACAAATCCTGATAGACGAGTCTAATACTGATGATGATCAGATCCTGATGTAAGATCAAATCCTGATATCAGTCTTGTTACTGATGATGTCATTATGGATGCTACAGAAACTGGCAAGTGCTAAAAAAACAGGATCGTTGTTTGAAGAACAAGCAAGAAGATATTATGAAGGAAAGAGTTTTCTATTGAAGGAAACTATCGACTAGAAGGCAGAACATTGTCATGTATAGATTATATCTTTCTGTTATTAATTGATAGGTAGCATTATAAATACTCTCTCAATATCATTGTAAAGAGCGTGTGTTGTGAGTTCGTATGCGTAGCTCTGTATAAGGTTTGTATTCGAGAGTTCGAAACAAACAGAGAGAGATTTGTATTGTCAGCAGCTGCTAAAGGTATTGTACACCTTTGGTAGAGTTTGTATTTGATCTTATTAATACAAACAGAGTTTGATTCATTCATTTATTCTTGTTCATATAACCAAGCAAAAATCAGACACGATTATATAACTTGTATTCAACCCCCCCTTCTACAAGTTATTCGAGTTAACATCATCCTATAGCCTTCTTCAGTGAAAAGCTTAACAATGCTAAACTTCGGTATTCAACATACGACAAGGAGTTTTATGCAATTGTTCGAGCCTTGCACCATTGGAGTCATTACCTGTTAAATAAAGAATTCATTCTTTATTCTGATCATGAAGCTTTAAAATATTTGAACTCTCAACAGAAGATTAGCCGTCGACATGCCTCTTGGAGTGAGTTTTTACAGTCTTATCCATTTCTAATCAAGCACAAGGCTGGAATTCAAAATGTTGTTGCAGATGCTCTCAGTAGGCGCCATACTCTACTATCTACACTCCAAACAAAAGTAGTTAGTTTTGAAATGATAAAGGAGTTGTACCCAGATGATCCTGACTTCCAGAAAATTTGGAATACTACTGAAGTGCAATCCTCCAAAGATTACTACAAGCATGAAGGATTTTTATTCAAAGAGAAGACTTTGTGTATTCCTCGATGTTCACTACGAGAAGCCATTATCTGGGAAGCCCATGATGGAGGATTAGCAGGTCACTTTGGCCGAGATAAAACTATGACCCTGGTAAAGGAAAATTTTTATTGGCCAAGAATGGAAAGAGATATAAATCGGCATATTCAAAGATGCAGAATCTGTCATTTGGCTAAATCCAAACGCCAAAACACTGATTTATATATGCCACTTCCCGTACCGGAATCACCATGGGAAGATGTTACTATGGATTTTATTTTGGGACTTCCACGAAGTCAACGTCAGAAAGATTCAATTATGGTCGTGGTGGATAGATTTTCAAAGATGGCCCATTTCATTCCTTGTCAAAAGACCAATGATGCTGTTCAAGTTGCTGATTTGTATTTCAAAGAAATAGTTCGTCTTCATGGAATTCCAAAAACGATCACTTCTGATCGAGATGTGAAGTTTTTAAGACATTTTTGGAGAACTTTATGGAAGAAGATGGGAACTAAGCTGCAGTTCAGTAGTGCGAGCCATCCTCAGACTAATGGACAAACCGAAGCTGTCAACCGACTGTTGGGAAATCTACTTCGAAGTTTTGTTGGTAAAAACTTGAAGCAGTGGGATCTTATTCTGGCTCAAGTTGAATTTGCTTACAATAATTCAACTAATCAGTCCACGGGAAAGTGCCCTTTTGAAGTTGTATATGGCACCCATCCACTTAGCCCACTTGATTTGACTCCGTCAACCAACAAACAACAATTCAGTTTTGATGCAGATAGTCGAGCGAAGGAAATCAAGAAACTGCATGAACAAGTTCGAGATCAGATACGGAAACAAAATTCCAGATACAAAAATCAGCGAGACAAACATCGGAAGCAACAGATTTTTAAAGTTGGAGATTTGGTTTGGATTCATCTACGAAAAGAGAGATTTCCTAATCAAAAAGAGAGATTTCCTAATCAACCAAATGCCAAGTTGTCACCTAGAGCTGATGGACCATTCAAAGTTGTGCAGAAAATCAATGATAATGCTTACAAAGTATAACTGCCTGGAACATACGGTGTTTTGGCAACTTTTAA
The DNA here is from genome assembly GCA_037693485.1 of Kitagawia praeruptora. Taxonomy (NCBI): domain Eukaryota; kingdom Viridiplantae; phylum Streptophyta; class Magnoliopsida; order Apiales; family Apiaceae; genus Kitagawia; species Kitagawia praeruptora. Next base: position 130,599,719 of record CM075354.1, read on the forward strand.
TGTTGCTGATCTTTCACCTTAATTGGACTGAAGAATACTAAAACTCGAGGTCGAGTTCTCTCCAACTCGGGGAGTATGATTCCAGCAGCCATCATGATTCTAGAAGTGATGTATTAAATTACGTCTAACCGCAAGCGCACGGTATCAATTGTAGTAGATACTAGCAAATACGGGTCGAATCCTCAAGGAGACAGTTTCGGTTTCAATTCAATTGTTATCAATTGTTTCTAGTCACAAACGATTATTTGGAAAATTGTATTAACTACTAAAACAAATTTAACAAAGGTTTTAAATCAATTAATTAAGGGATCTAGGGCAATTCAGGTTCACCATGTTTACACCAAACAAATCACAAAAGTATAGCTTTTCAATGGGATAAAGTAATTAAAGCAATGGTTAATCTTTTTCAAGCATTAACACTCTCAGAATATCTAATGATGTTCTCACACTCACCTTCAATTCCGCTAATTGTATGTAAGCCTCTAGTAGTAAAATCTCTCGATCTATTACTCCTATTGCAATCAATTAATCCATGATATTGCGCAATTACACAAATTAAGAATTAGAACATATCAATCAGAATTACTCTTTACCCATCAATCTACTAATCAAATTAAGCCCAAATCATGGTGCAAACATGGCTCCCCTTAATACCATAGAATTAAACTACTCACTCATTCTAGGATTAAAACTAACAATAATAAACAAGAAAGCCATAATAAACATGTACTAATAAACAAGATGAGATAAAGAGTACCTTAAACTTTGTATTAACGAAGAACAATGAATCCAAGCTTAATTAACCAAGTGCTTACAAAGGAAGAGATGAAGAGAGAAAAAAACCAAAACCCTAGCTTCTGTAAAAAGTAAAAGTATACGTCTATATGTCTATATCCCTCTCTATTCCCCTCTTTCCACGTTTTTATAATAAAACCCCCCAATAAAATCTGATCTCTATCTTCTAATAAAAGTATATTTAATATCCTAATCAATTTACAAAAAGATATCCATAATTAAATAGGATTTTCTTGTAAAATTCGTCACTAATTTTGCTCCTCTGTTTCTGGGCTCTTCCAGTTGGATTTTGCTTACTGGACCACCTCTAAATTAAAGATAATTCCACAAGCTTCGCGTGGACAGTAAGATCGTCAAATTCTGACTTCTGGAACTCAAGATATGGCCCAAACAGTGCAGAACAGCCCATGTAGCCCAATAATACGAATTTTCTCCTATTTTATCTCCAAAATAGCTCTTTTTGCTCCAAATCCTTCCAAGTCATGAATTCTTTATTTCCTACAATAAAACAATAAAATCTATTAAATAAAAATCCAAATCAATGCAAAACACAATAAATATGAGAATAAAATCATCTAAAATATATATAAAAATATACTCTATCAAACATCCCCACACTAAGCATTTGCACGTCCTCGGGCAAATAAGCGAAATAAAAACTAAGTCCTAACAAACATCACTTTCGTAGATGACACGATTGCATTGAGCATATGCAATAAGCCGTTAAACCCCTAGGCAGCCCTAGTAGGACGAGTGTTGTCTCGTGAGGGTTTATAGTGAATGTACCCACAAAATTCATCTAACCATGCAAAAGATCAATGCTAACACAACACCACACACACAAGTCCTCTCATGCCACATCAACTTAAGAATCAAAGTAAACGTACGATGTCTTGGTGTCGAAAGTGCAAGTATTCACGTAGTCTACTCAACTAACATGCAGAAGGTCATAAAAATTCATGTCAAGTGTAAAAATCGTTGGTAATCATGCTAAGCCCACAAGAAATACATCTTTAAGTCTAAACCCGGGATCTCCTATGCCAAAACAAGTAATAACTCACCTTTCACTCAAAAACGAATATTCACTCAAGAACAAGGTTAAGTGTATCACTCAATTCCAACAAAATCATAAACACAACTTGACACTCGCAATCAATCTCACTCTCAACACAACATACATCACTGATGACAATCAAAAGGTCTTTATTCGGGTTGTAGCGTGGGCTAGGGACCAGGTATGTCAAGTAAAGCTAAAACAGGTTAAATGTCAAAAGCTAGTACCCAACAAAAATCATTATTCAATTCCCTTTCTATTAAAACAAATACTTCCCCACACTTGGATTTTTATTATTTTCCAATAAACACCTTGTCTAGTCGAATCAAAGTAGGATCAAAAAAGATAAGAATGCTCTCATATTTATTTTTTTTCTTTTTTTTCTTCTTTTTTTTTTCTTTTTTTTCTGAGAGCTAAGGAATAAGCACAATGATCCATAGATATTATTATGAATTTCGACTAGCAAGCATCAACCAAATTCAATATTCCCCAATGGTATGATCATCAATAACCCCCCCCCCTTTTGTGAACACCTTATTACTCCCTTAAGCACGATACTAGCCTTTGACAATTTAGGTTCAAATTCAATGTAAGGCCAATAGAATAAAAAGGATAATGGCAAGTAATGTGGTGTGTCACCAAAAAAATAGGATTAAGCTCAACGGATTGACTAATTGATCATGTATAAAAGGTGTGGAAATATGGGAAATATGAGGTTAAACCTAAGTGCCTTTATCATCTCATCATCAAGTAATATCATGCATTTCAAGAAAGATCTCAAGTAAGTGCTAGCAATGTAAACAACATGTGGACACTCAAGCAAACGAAAAATCATGCAAAAGATATGCATATAGGCTCAAAACTCACTTGGTGTGACAAAACATAATCAATCCCAGGTAACAAGACTCTCTAACGCACCTACTTGTACTCAAAGCATGTAAACCAAGTCATCTTGCACATATTCATGTCATTCTAATCACTTACAACATCCAATTAAGTCTACCAGCTTCAACTTGCTAGTGTATGTGTGTGCACAAGAACAAATGTGTCACTTCTCATACAAAAGCATCCATAAACACAAGATTCCTAAGCATGCATGGGTGTATCAAGCAAAATACAACAGCTAATCAAATTGCATGGCTAGAATTATTTTTGGTATTTTTAATTTTTTGATTTTTTTTTTTAATCAATTCTCTTAGAATTGAGAACCCTTCCCCACACTTAAGCGGTTCATTGTCCCCAATGAACTAATGAACAAGATACAAAACTACAACTAAAAACAAAATAAAATACATTAAAAAGAAAAGAAAAAAAACTCCCCTGGAATCAAGGTGTCGGGTGTGAAAACCATCCCTCAGTCGCTTAGGAGCCACCCACACCACTCACCAATCATATGAACCAACCCAACAATTTTTTTCCTCGCAAAAATCCCCTTTCCTTAGCAATTAGCCTCACATCAACCGATTAAATTTAACCTCCACCATCGAAAACGAAAATTTCCCAACATTAGCACTATCTCTCCTATGCTTACGAGCCAAAAGAATCAATACCCAACTCACAAGAAGCTCCACCAAAAATTACCAAACAATATCACACCAAAAATACCCCAATATATCAAGAATAATATAAATCTCAATTTACAAGAACACAAATTCGTAATCAAAATAAAATTTGAGAGAAGAAATAAACCCACTACGAATTGAAGAGGTGAACTTGCAATTAATTCCTCTTTAGAATTGAATTTTTAGAGATTTAAAGAAGTAGAAGAGGAATTGGATTTGTATGAATAGGTGTGTATATATATAAGATGATGGATAGGTTGAATAAAAATTTTAATTGTGTAGGAGAGATTTGGAGAGGTTAGGATTTGATTTAGGATAGATATAGGAATTAGGGATTGAAAGAATTTGGATTAGGATTGAATTTGGGGTTGATTTTATGAGCAAAAACATAATTTTCGGGAAAAAAAAAATCTGGGCAGAGCAGCTATAACGCATCAGCATGCTGCGTTTCAGGGCAGAATAAACGGAAACAAGGGTGACATGCGTGACTGGGCGCTCCTGCGCTGGGATGGGCGCCTGATGCGCTGGCTCCTTCTGCGTGACTGGGCGCTTCTGCGCTGTTCTGGCGCCTGATGCGCGGTCCTCTTCTGCTTTACTCGCTTTTTTTTTTTTTTTGAACAATTTTTTTTCTATACTAATACATGGGTTGCCTCCCACGAAGCGCTCCTTTAACGTCAATAGCTTGACGTTACTTCCTCAACTCAAGGCGGTTTCAAAAGAATTACTGAACCATCCTCAACAGAAAGACCATTCCTACGAACGTTGACATCTTGATTGTTTGCTTTCCACAAAGCTCTTCCATCAGACTTCAACTTGATTTTACTACCCAACGGCCAAATCTTCTTCTTTTTCTTCTTCACACCCCTAGAGTGCTTCTCCGACTCAACCAGCTGAACAAAACTTTCTTCTTCCTTATCATTGGTTTTCCACCTTCGCAACACGTTATCATGCCCCTCTTCAAAAATCACTAGCTCATTATTGAAAAGGACATACCTCAAATGTGGTGGAAGTTTCCCAAGCTTAATACTCGAGAGATCTCGAACTGAAGAACTGTCAATGGAATCAATGTTGTGATCATTCAACTCAAGAATTAATGAATCGATTTCAGCATGTTCTTCTCCTTCTGAAGCTTCAAGCATGAGCACTGCTTCCAATGTATCATTCAATAGAATCTGAGGAGTATAATCTTGGACAATTTCATCTACAACATTAATACTGCAACAAGTATTCTCAAGCAAAGGGGATTTAAGAGCAGAGGTTAGAGTAAAAGCAATTTTATCATCACCAACACTCAATGTGAGAGTCCCACTTTTAACATCAATAATAGCACCTGCAGTACAGAGAAATGGTCTACCCAAAATAATAGGTATCTGGCTATCCTCTTCCATATCTAGAACTACAATGTCTACAGGAATATAGAATTTTCCAACCCTAACAGGTACATCCTCTAAAATTCCAAGGGGATATTTTATCGAACGGTCTACCATTTGCAAAGTCATCTGTGTACATTTTAATTCTCCCATATTTAGTTTTTGAAAAACCGAGAGAGGCATGACTAAGACGCTAGCGCCTAAATCACATAAAGCTTTATCAATGAACAATGCACCTAAATGACACGGGATCGAAAAACTACCAGGATCTTTAAGCTTAGGTGGAGACTTATTTTGTAAAACAGCACTACACTCTTCAGTAAAAGCTACTGTCTCTACCTCACCAAAAGATCTTTTCTTAGTGAGAATATCCTTAAGAAACTTTGCATATGATGGAACTTGAGAAATTAAATTAGTGAAAGGAACTGTTACCTCAAGATTCTTGACAAGTGTCATGAACTTACCAAACTGCTGGTCCACCTTAGTTCTGTTCATCCTGCTAGGGAATGGGAGCTTTGGCACAAATGGTGGAGGAGTAACTGCAGTCTTCTCTTTGTCCTTTTTCTTGCTTTCCTCAGCTTCATCTTCGTTTGTATCTTCCACAACTTTCTCTACCTTGTCTTCCTCAGAGTTCTCTTTTTCTTGCTCAGTAGGAACATCGTCAGTAGGCATTGGAGGAGCATCATATGTACGACCACTCCTAAGAGCAATGGCATTCACATTTTCCTTTGGCTGAGTTGATTGTGCTGGTAGAGAGCCTTGTTGCCTTGTAGATGAAGAACTAGCCATTTGAGCAATCTGAGTTTCCAGCATCTTATTATGTATCTCCATCTGGTTCATCTTTGTTTGCATTTGTAACAATATCTTCATCATATCACCTTGATTATCAGCCTGTGCAGCTCGATTGGCTTGAGGAGCATAATTCTGAGGAGGCCTTTGGAATCCAGGGGGATTCATAGGTCCTTGAGAAGGCCTATACTGCTGCTGTGGAAGAGGCTGGTACGACTGCTGATATTGTTGCTGATTAGGAACATATGAATTCTGAGTATTATTGTTCCTATACGAGAAGTTCGGATGATCTTTCCAACCAGGATTGTAAGTGTTGGAGTACGGATTGTACTGCTGCCTCTGTTGAAAAACATTTGCTTGCTCCATCTGAAAATTTTGTGAATTTTGAGCATTGTATTGGCAATCATTACCATAGTGGCCTTGTATGCCACAGACTTCACAAACAGGATTATTCATAGGAGCCATGGATGACAATGCATTGATACTCATAGGTTGAGTAGAGGGCTGAGATGTCTTCAATGAGTGGATCTCCTGAGTCAATGCAGCGAGTTGAGATGATAATAAAGAATAAGCATCCACTTCAAGTTTACCCCCTTTCTTGGTTGCTCTCGGATTACTGAAGTGATTAGCAGCCAAATTTAAAAGAAAAGCATGTGCATCATCAACTCCTTTATCCAGAAATACACCACCTGCAGCGTTATCAACCATACCTTTTGTTTCAGGATCAAGACCATTGTAGAAACGTTTAAGCAGAAACCACTTCTCAAGACCATGGTGAGGGCATGCACGTTGATAATCCTTGAATCTGTCCCAAGCATCCCGAAGAGATTCACCATAATCTTGCTTAAAACCCATCATCTTGTCGATCAAATCGTTGGTTCTGTTAGGAGGGAAGAACTCAGTTAAGAAGGCCTGAGCAATCTCATCCCACTTGGTCAATTCAATATCGTTCAACCACTTTTGAGCTTTGTCACGAAGAGAGAAACCGAACAACATGACTTTCAACTGGTCTGGAGTGACTCCCTGATGTTTAATTGTAGAACAGAGTTGTTGAAACCTTTGCAGATGAAGTGTAGGGTCTTCAGAGGCAAGCCCAGCAAATTGATTCTGTTGGATCATAGTGAGCAAAGCAGGCTTGATCTCGAAATTTGCTGCTTGAATTGCTGGCATAGCAAGGCCAGTAGGTACCCCACTCGGAGAGGGCTGTGAGTAGTTCTTCAAAGATTTGGGAGGAAGGTCCGCCATCTCAATCTTTGGTTCAGGTATCCTTTGCTGCTTCTCTTTCCTTTGTTGATCTATGTATTGTTGACAAGTAATTCCAGAATCTGGACTAAGAGGAGTTGTATCCTCTTTCGCTTGATCTTCTTTTGTTTGAGACCTGGTCTTGGGCATCAACAACGAAACAAGGAAAAGCAGTAAGATCGGTCTCAGTTGGAACAAGAGTTCCAAAGAGACAAGAGAAACAATCTAAAACAATCAAACTAAAATTATAGAAACTAGGCGTCTCCCCGGCAGCGACGCCAAAAACTTGATGTATTAAATTACGTCTAACCGCAAGCGCACGGTATCAATTGTAGTAGATACTAGCAAATACGGGTCGAATCCTCAAGGAGACAGTTTCAGTTTCAATTCAATTGTTATCAATTGTTTCTAGTCACAAACGATTATTTGGAAAATTGTATTAACTACTAAAACAAATTTAACAAAGGTTTTAAATCAATTAATTAAGGGATCTAGGGCAATTCAGGTTCACCATGTTTACACCAAACAAATCACAAAAGTATAGCTTTTCAATGGGATAAAGTAATTAAAGCAATGGTTAATCTTTTTCAAGCATTAACACTCTCAGAATATCTAATGATGTTCTCACACTCACCTTCAATTCCGCTAATTGTATGTAAGCCTCTAGTAGTAAAATCTCTCGATCTATTACTCCTATTGCAATCAATTAATCCATGATATTGCGCAATTACACAAATTAAGAATTAGAACATATCAATCAGAATTACTCTTTACCCATCAATCTACTAATCAAATTAAGCCCAAATCATGGTGCAAACATGGCTCCCCTTAATACCATAGAATTAAACTACTCACTCATTCTAGGATTAAAACTAACAATAATAAACAAGAAAGCCATAATAAACATGTACTAATAAACAAGATGAGATAAAGAGTACCTTAAACTTTGTATTAACGAAGAACAATGAATCCAAGCTTAATTAACCAAGTGCTTACAAAGGAAGAGATGAAGAGAGAAAAAAACCAAAACCCTAGCTTCTGTAAAAAGTAAAAGTATACGTCTATATGTCTATATCCCTCTCTATTCCCCTCTTTCCACGTTTTTATAATAAAACCCCCCAATAAAATCTGATCACTATCTTCTAATAAAAGTATATTTAATATCCTAATCAATTTACAAAAAGATATCCATAATTAAATAGGATTTTCTTGTAAAATTCGTCACTAATTTTGCTCCTCTGTTTCTGGGCTCTTCTAGTTGGATTTTGCTTACTGGACCACCTCTAAATTAAAGATAATTCCACAAGCTTCGCGTGGACAGTAAGATCGTCAAATTCTGACTTCTGGAACTCAAGATATGGCCCAAACAGTGCAGAACAGCCCCTGTAGCCCAATAATACGAATTTTCTCCTATTTTATCTCCAAAATAGCTCTTTTTGCTCCAAATCCTTCCAAGTCATGAATTCTTTATTTCCTACAATAAAACAATAAAATCTATTAAATAAAAATCCAAATCAATGCAAAACACAATAAATATGAGAATAAAATCATCTAAAATATATATATAAATATACTATATCAAGAAGCCATCCATAGCCACCCATGTGCCAATTTTATTTTCAACATTCTACACTTCACCTAACTACCTACTCCACCTACCATCATTTATTTGCATTTAAGGATCTCATTATTTGCATGTAAGGACCTCTAGCATTACTATAAATAGGCATGATTAGAGCATTGTAAGGACACCTTGAATTTGAGTAATAAAAGTGAGTTATTTAGAGAATTTTCTCTCTTGTTCCTGAGCCAGTCAGTTTCCTACTTTTTTACTTTTTTACTTGACACTAAAAAAAATCTTTCACCAATAAAATAGAATATTCTAACTTTGTTCAATTTTTACATTATTAATATCTATTATATTTTAAATTGTAATGTTATGGTCGTATAATATAAATTTATTAATATAAAAAATTATTTATAAAAAAATCAATATCCAAATTTTGTTAAAATTTAGTCAAAAGTTTAAAAAGGACTAAATCACAATTAACAAATGTTCCCATTTGCCACGGCTAAGAAATAAAAGTTGAAAAGGCTTAACTTAGTTATTTGAATTGTCGTATTCTTTCTTCAAAGGTGCTCAATCAACGCATTGCGAAATTCAAAATAAGCTTCATTATCTTTGATTTGTCGATATCTACTTTAAAAATTTTGAAATTTGACATCTTCATTTCTTGTAATTGTTGTCTTGTAACTTCTTATTTATCATTATGATGTTATTTTTATAATTAAATCCGGTGTGTTGTTTATAATTCATGATTAAGAAATTTTTTCAAGATTTTGTGTGAAAGTTTAAAGTTTTAAAAAAAAATTGAATTAACAAGAGCTAAGAAGAAAATAAGTTTCAATTGATAAAATTTTAAAGTTAAAAATTACAAGAACAAATAAGTTGGAAAAAAATTACAAGAACAAATAGTAGGACATAGATGGAAAAAAAATTGTTTTGTTAACAAATATAAGGGCATTGTTGGAATTTTGAAAGTCACCAAATTTGGTGATCAAGGATCACCAAATGTACTTTTGTCACCAAATTTGATGATCCAAAAATCATTTGATGATCTTGAGTCACTATATTTTAGAGGGTGTTTGGGATTGCTTAAAATAAGTTACTTTTGACTTAAAGGGGGTATTTTTAACTTAAAGGAGAAAGTAAAGTTGTTTACTTTAAGTTGAATTAAAGTGTTTGGGTAATTTTACTTAAAGTTAAATGGGGGTTTAATAATTTTGACTTAAAGTGAAATTTTACTTAAAAAAATTTTAAATTCATGATATTTAAGCTTTATAAGAATCGTGAAAAAAAAAAATTAAAAAAAAAATCCATAAGTCATAAGTCATAAGTGAAAAGTACCTAAATGTAACTTATGACTTAAAGCAGTTTTTTAACTTAAAGCCGGCTTAAAGCCGGTGTACACAAACGGGGCAAAAACTACTTAAAGCCAAAAGCTCCTTAAACTAAGTGTTGCCAAACGGCCTCTTAGTGTTGCATTGGAGTGGGTAAAGGTTTAAACTAGGAGACATCATTTTATGGCATTTAGCATATATAAGTTGAAAATTACTTATAAGTTTTCTATTTAATTAGTTGAAAACTAGATGATACGCCCGTGCCGGGTCGTTGAGAGAATTTATTTAAATTAATTATTAATTTTAAATTGAAAAATTATTATAAATATTATTCTTATTTATTTATTTATTTTTATTATTTTACTATTTTTTTTGAAATTATTTCTAAAATTCGGTTTGCGACAAAAACAACCCAGTGTAAATTCCTTAATGTTTTTCTGGAAAATAATTGAAATCATCTAATTTATAACTTTTATTAATAACCTTTATAATCTTAAATTCCTTTATTGGAATCCTATTATAATTATAATTCTGTAATTGCACAAATAATGTATCTATCATAACCATGTATTGCATGGTTGATTTTTTGTTGTGTTTTTTATTTTTTTGTTGTTTTTTGATTAATATGATATTAATCAAATATGAATATATTTGATTAGTATTGCTTTTTTGTTCTTCGTTGATGGATGGTGATAACTTCATCTATAACAATGTTTTGTATATTTGTTGATGTATGTATATTTGTAAATTGATTGTACCCGCTGTTGTTTTACCCTGTTGGTGGAGTTTAATCTTACTGGTGTTTTATATCGGGTTAATTAAAATAATTGTGAAAAGATAATTGTAGTTATAATAGATATTTTATTTTTTTAATCAAAAAACAACAGAAATAATAGTTCTAGGAGTGAAACCAAAATATGGTACGAACCAAAAAAATAGTACAATAAAAAGGAATTTCGCTTATTAATAAAGGTTATAGATTACTTATAAGTTTGAATTAATTGCATTTTGCACCCTCCAACTTTCGTTCAAAAACAAAACTATACAACCATTTTGCCAAAAGCAATTCACTACCCTTAACTTTGAATATCGAATGCAACTTGCACCCCTTTGACAATTTTTTATTAAAAATGTTTACTTCCTTTAATATTTGGAGGGGTAAAATTGGAATTTGAACAATAATATAAATAACTAAAATTTCAAATTAACTAAAAATTTTATATTAATGCATTTTTTACATGAAAAATTATATTAAACAATTAATATAGAATCTATTTTTTTATTAATGCAATGAAATAATCATCACGCTAAATAATTTAAAAATATTTATCAAGCGAAATTTATATTTAAATATATAGAATCATAGTTAATCATAAAATTTATCATAGAATATAATTTATAATTTTCAAAAATTGATATCAGTAAAATTTAAAACAATTGAAATTAAAATAATTTTTATAATTTCAAATTCTAGCTTTTAGTATAATTTGAAAATTTTAACATTAAAATCATTTAAATGATATGCTGAAATTCCAATTTTATCCCTCATAATGTTAATGATAACAAATTTTTTTTAATGGAAAAACGTGAAAGGGGTGCATATTGCATATGATTTTGAAAGTTAAGGGTAGTGAACTGATTTTCGTATAATGGTTGTATAGTTTTGTTTTTAAACAAAAGTTAGAGGGTGTAAAATGCAATTAACTCTAGTTTTCTATTCAATTATCTGTGTAGTAAGTACAAGTGATTTAAAACTTATAAATTGAATTGTGAAAAGTATAAAATGTATACATACATACTTCAATTACTTTTAATGAAATACTTTTGGGTGAAAACTGGAAAGTAACTTTTTTTGCGATAACTTAACAATTAAGGCCTGCTGATTTAAGTGCATGTCAAGGCATATCACTGTGAAGTCAGTCAATGTTGTCAGTTTCCTACTTTTTTTTCTTTTGCTGGGTGCGATCATGTCACCTTCCTACTTTTATTATTCTTTCTACAAATTGGTTATATAATTGAGACTTTGCAAGTCCACTTTCTAAGTCCTCTCTTCTCTTCCTTTCTACATATTGTAGTTACTTAAACAGAAGACCTCCTGATTTCTGTTAGACAGTCTTTTTTCGCTTTGCTCTTTGGTTGTGCATAATGGCCAGAGTAGAGGAACCTGTGATCGGAATTGATCTTGGTACCATGTACTCATGTGTTGGTGTTTTTGAAGACAATCATGTTAAGATAATTGCCAGTGAGCATGGTGGAAGGAAGACACCATCTTGTGTGGCCTTCACTGATGCCGAAAGGCTTATTGGTGATGCCGTCTTTGACCAGGCCGGGAGGAATGCTGCTAACACCGTCTTTAGTAAGTGTTCTTGCTATATTTTGTCTTCTTTTTTTTTGCTGTTAGAATCAAATTACATAGATTTAAATATTCATGCACGCATGCCTCCACTGGGTTAGAATGAGTGATTCAATATTTATGGGCATGCATGTGGTCTGAAACAAAGAGATACTGAACACCAACATGATAATATGAACTTTACAAGAGCCATATGCTCCTTTCTGATTTCTGTCCCATCTCTCCTAATCCTCCCATTACTCCTGGAGATTAGTTTTTACCCTAATGTCTATCCCTTCCTTACCAAAAAACTTGCAAACATGGGGTTGGAGGGGATTTTTGTTACTTTTTCTGGATTTCTCCAAAATAAAATTCGAAGATGCATACAGAAAATTAAAGACGATATCAAATTATACACTATTGCTAAGGATTTTATCAAATTATGGCACTATTCCAAATTATACAGAAAATCTTATCTTACTCTTCTTAATAATATTATAAATTATAAAACAGATGCTAAGCGGCTGATAGGCAGAAAATTCAGCGAATCGTCTGTACAGAGCGATATAAAACACTGGCAGTGTAAAGTCTTTTCTGGTCCTTTGGAAAAACCAATGATTTCTGTCACTTACAAAAGTGAGGAAAAACAGTTTTCTGCAGAGGAAATCTCCTCCATGGTTCTCATAAAGATGAAAGAAATCGCAGAGAAGCATCTTGGAACAACAGTAAGAAATGCTGTTATTACTGTCCCTGCGTACTACAATGACTCTCAGCGCCAAGCAACCAGAGATGCTGGAACCATTGCTGGCCTTAAAGTAATGCGTACAATTGCTGAGCCAACTGCAGCTGCAATTGCATATGGTTTTGACAAGAAGCTGGAAGGTATTAGTAGCTCAAACGGGGAAGAGTATGTGCTCATCTTTGATCTTGGTGCTAGTAATTGTAATGTTTCTCTTCTCACAATGGAAGGGGGTCTTTTCGAAGTGAAGGCTACAAGTGGTGCGAGTCACCTTGGAGGAGAGGATTTTGTTGATCGCATGGTGAATCATTTTGTTCAGGAGTTCAAAAGGAAAAACAAGAAGGACATAACTGGTAATGCGAAATCTATGAGAAGATTGAGAAATGCTTGCGAGAGGGCAAAAAGGGCACTCTCTTCTATTCCAGTGACCAACATTAATTTAGAGTATTTTTGCGATGATGCCAGTTTCTCTGCAAATATCACCCGTGATGATTTCAATGAGTTAAATATGGATCTCTTTGAAAGTTGTTTGGATTTGGTCAAGAGGTGTTTGAGGGATGCCCGAGTCAATAAAAAGAACATCCATGAGGTTGTCCCTGTTGGTGGATCTACTAGAATTCCTAAAGTGCAGCAGCTACTGAAAAACTTTTTCAATGGGAAGGAGCTTTGTTTGAGTATAAATACCGATGAGGCTGTTGCATATGGTGCAACTGTCCAGGCTTCCATCCTAAGCAGCAAAGGCGACAAGAGGTTTCAAGACTTAATTCTGTTGGATGCTATTCCTTTATCCCTTGGAATTGATACTAATGGTGAAATGTCTGTCATTATTCCTAGGAACACTAATTTTCCCACTAAAAAGATGCAAGCTTTTCCAACCACTCTTGATAATCAGGTTGGCGTGTTGATCCAAGTGTTCGAGGGTGAACATACAATGACTAAACATAACAAACTTTTGGGAAAATTCGTATTTTCTGGCATTCCCCGTGCACCTAGTGGTGTTTCAAAGTACTTTGTGTGCTTTGATATTGATGCAGATGGATTGCTTAATGTTTATGTAGAAAATAAGAATTCAGAGCCGCTGAAAGAGACAAAAATGACCAATTATGAGGATAGATTTTCAAAAGAAGAGCTTAAAAAGTTGGTACAAGAAGCTAAGAAGTTCAAAGCAGACGATGAAGAGAACAAAAAGAAGATGGAGGCGAGAATTTCTGTAGAGTCATACTTCTATAACTTGAAGAACATTATCAGTGACGAGAAGTCAAGTTCCAAACTTGCAGTAGCTAGCAGGAAGAAAATGGAGGATGCTATAGAATTGGAAAACCTGTGGTCGAATGGGAACCAGTTTGTAAAGTTGGAGAACTTGGTTGAAATCATTACAGAGCTCAAGGGACTCGCCATCTCTTGATCATGTCGTTTTTCCAAGAGTCTTAAATAGTTGTGTTGATAAGTAAGAGAACTGCCCTTTCGCAGTTTTTCTGGTGCAGATGATGTAGCCTCAAAGATTGAGAATAAGGATTTTGTCAAATTCTTGTACCTGTTTGTGTTTGCTTTCAAGTAAATACGTATGTTTTATATTTTGTTTGGTATCATGTTCATTTGTTCATACAGTTTCAATTTTGTGATATTATGTGAAGAGTATTCTGGAAAAAAAAATCGGAAATGGTAGTAATAATTATTGAAAAAACAATTCTCTTTGGGAAGGTTTTTAACTGTTGAGAGATTTCTTCAGAATATCCGGAGGATTTTGCCAACTGTTTATGCAGAAATCGCAATACAGCATGAATTTATCATACATCTAACTTCTGTTAATTGTGCGTTGACTGTGCAAAAAATAGCCAAGATGGGAATAAAAGACAAAATAATGAGGACTATAATTTTACTTGCGGGGAAATGAGCTTACAAATAAGTGTAACTGTGTAAGAGAATATTAACTTATCACACACAAAGGAAGTAAGGCATTCATCCTGGATAGAAGAAAAACCTTTTCACAGTGTTGAGGTAGCTTGAAGATCTTTATATTCAACCCGCGATGCAAAGTTTAGTTTTGAAATTATTAGCTTTTTATTGATCATTTATGTCTAATGTAGAGAACTTTTGTATTTGCAATTAGGGCGTTAGTTATTATATCTTAGAGCAACAGTTAGAAATGCTGTTATTGCTGTCCCTAGTTACTTCAATATCTATTAGCTCCATGACAAAAGATGCTGGGGTCATTGCTGGCCTTAGCGTAATGACGTAATGTGTGATTGTGTGTAGTTGAAAAGATGCTGGGGTCATTTCTGGCCTAGCGTAATGTGTGATCGTGTGTAGTTGATGAAGCGGCTGCAGCTGCAATCGCATATCAATATGACAAATCACTTGCAGGCAGCAGCACAACAGGGATGAAAACGTGCTTATATTTGATCTTGTCACCATGGACGAGGGTAGCGTGTTCGAATTGAAGGCTACAACTGGTGACAGTCACCTTGGAGGAGACTGGAGAGCATTTTGTCAGTCGCAAGGTAAATCATTTTGTTTGGGATTTTAAAAGGAAACACCGAAAGGACAGGAAGGGTAATGCCAAATCTATGAGAAATGCTTGCAAAAGGGCGAAAAGGACGCTCTCTTTTGCTGGGATAGTGACCACTGATTTAGAGTATTTTGTATGATGGTGACAGTTTCTCTGTAAATAAAACTCGTTACATATTTGAGGATTAAATATGGATCTCTTTAGAAGATGTTTGGCTAATCAGGAAGTG
The DNA here is from genome assembly GCA_037693485.1 of Kitagawia praeruptora. NCBI lineage: Eukaryota > Viridiplantae > Streptophyta > Magnoliopsida > Apiales > Apiaceae > Kitagawia > Kitagawia praeruptora. The sequence continues at coordinate 130,615,241 of CM075354.1, forward strand.
TTTAAAGGATGGTGGAATGAAGAAGACTAAAATCGATGATGTGGTCCTCATAGGTGGATCTACTAGAATTCCAAAAGAAAAGCAGCTATGCGAGTGTTTTTTAATGGGATGGAGCTTCTGAAGACCTTGGTATTGAAACTAGTGGTGGGACAATGACTGTCCTTATTCCTAAGAATACAAGCTTTCCCACTAAGAAGGAGCTAAATTACCAAACAACTCAAGAGGATCAGTGTGAGGTGCTGATCCAAGTGTTTGAGGGTGACAATAAAATTACAAAGGATAACCGCCTGTTGGAAAAATTTTATTTTCTGGCATCCCTCCTGCACGTAGGGGTATTTCCCGTTAGACAGTCTAATTTGATATCGATGAAAATGGAATGCTGATTGTATCTGCTGAAAATAAGACTACAGGGAAGGAGAACCAGATAACAGTAAGTTATAAGGTGGATAGATTCTCAAGGAAAGAGCTTAGGTGGTTAGTACAAAAAGCTGAGAAGTACAAAGCAGAAGATGAAGAGTACAAAATGGAGGCGCGGAATGCTAAAGTATTACATGTATAAGTTGGAGGCAAGGAAGAAGAAAATCGAGGAAGCTCTGAGAAAAACTGAGGGAGCTTTAGGGAAGGGGTGCCAGTGGTTGGACGGGAACCAATTTGTCAATTTGGAAAAGGTGGAGCAAAAAATGAAGGGGCTTATAAATTTTGCAATACCGTAAATATACCATACTGTTAAAATACCCGATATCGCACATGAGATTTGGCTTTGGCTGGTGCAGGTGGTGGTGTCTCAGGTTCTGAGAAGGTGGATTTTGTTAAGCTTCTTGCTGTATTTCTTACATCTGTTTAGTTAATTGGTATTGCTTCCTTTTAAAATTAGTCCTATCTTCTATTATCATGAATGCCAACTGTTGTTATATTGTTTTCTCAGTCTATCTGTAAGTGCTAGAGAACTTTTGATTTCATTTTAACCTAGATAAAATGGTCATGTTATCAAATTGGATTATTGACTAATGACCTATTTGAATTTTAAAATTATTTTTGGGATTTTCTTTTCTGGGCATAATCATTTGCCTTGGTGTCATCGAACTGAGATCTAATGGGTAACAAGTGCATCTTTGACTAGTGTGCCATGTACGAATTTCAATTTTCTACCGATATAGTTAAACATGGCTACACAACATGATGACAATTTTAATGCCTTGCCAACCAAAATGATACCCATATCATATCAAAAAATAGTAAATTCAATCACGTTAGAAAGAACTTATGCGTCTGTTTTCATCCAGATTGCAGAATAACTGGAGTTGAAGGGATTAATGAAGCGGCTTAAGAAATTTGAATAACTGATATTGCTAGTGGATTATATTAGGCTTTTTGTTCTATAAGGCTTCTCAAAAATGAGAAGGTGGATTCTATTAGGGTTCTTGTTCTATGTTTTGGTATTTGTTTTGATGTTATATTCACATTGGAAAATTGTTTCAGTTCTAATTGTGCACAGTCTGTTATACATTATAGAAAACTTTTAGTGGTTATTTTCCTTATGATTGTTTTCGATATCTGGCAGAACATGCATTCTAGGATTTATAGAATACACAAGACAATAGTTGCTGGGAATTGTAGCACTGTTCTCATGAACAGCTAGATAATTTATGTAATGTTGTATATAATTTACTTATATACAGCAAATTAATTGTAGAGAGAAGACTTCACATCTTATCACACCTTATTAGACAGTTTGACTTGGTCATTCTTTTGGCAAGTTGACTTATTTGGCTAGGATGATGTGCATGTGTATACTAGAAGTTGGTAGGGAGTTTGTAAGTCAACTTTCTTAACCTTACACTAATCTTAATTTTTTTTCTCTGCAATTTAGTTATTTAAACAGAAGAACTCTTCTACATTTTGGTTTTGCAGAATGGCCGGAAGAGGAGAAGAACCTGTAATTGGAATTGATCTCGGAACAATGTACTCATGTGTTGGAGTTTGGCAAGGCAACCATGTTGAAATCATTGCCAACGATCATGGTAGCAGGACGACACCATCTTGTGTGGCTTTTTCTGATACCGAAATTCTAATTGGTGATGCTGCATGCAACCAGGCTGGGATAAATCCAAATAACACTGTCTTTGGTAAGTACACTATGCTATGTTTTGTCTCTGTACATCTGATGCGATTTGTTCAAGAAATTATAGCTACTTAGATGTAAAATTACCCAGAATGTTTTTCTTCCTTCATTTGTATATAGGTCTGCGTACATAATGAAATAGGTTATCACATCGAACTAGAATATTTTCTCTATTATGAAGCTTGCTCAAAAAATGTCATGCCCTAATGACTAGTAATTATAGAAAGTGTTTGATAGTGTATCCCAATTTTTTTGTTTTGGCTTGTGTCACTTTATAATTTTCTCATTGTGTATGCGAATAAAGGTAAGCTGCATACATCAGGACTTTTCCCTGCGGGAGCGCTATGCACTAGGTAGGTATTTTATAGTTTGAATCATATATAGTTTAAGCTTCAACAGACGGACAAGAGGTTCAAGATCTAAAGGGAACAAAGGTCTGGGAAATGGCTTTGACTTCCTCTCCCCCTAAATAAGATCCAAAGAACGCATGGCTTAGTGGTTAAGTTGCTAGCTAACTATTTTCTATAGAATTTATATATGAACCTGATGTTGCTCTTCTTTTCATTTTGTTTTTTTTGCTTAAAGGTGTTAAACGGTTAATAGGCAGAAAATTCAGTGACTTGAGTGTACAGAGTGACATGGTATATTGGCCATTTAAAGTCATTCCTAATCCTCGCGGAAAACCTATGATCTTGGTCACCTATAAGGGTCAGGAAAAGAGGTTTTATGTCGAGGAACTCTCCTCTATGATTCTGATAAAGATGAAAGAAATTGTTGAGAAGTATCTTGGATCAACTGTAAGAAACGCTGTTATTACTGTCCCTGCTTACTTCAATGACTCTCAGCGCAATGCAACTATAAATGCTGGTTTTATTGCCGGCCTTAATGTCATGCGTATTGTTGCTGAACCAAGTGCAGCAGCGATCACATATGGTCTTGGCAAAAAGATGGCACATGGTAGTACGGGCGGTGAGAAAAATGTGCTTTTCTTCGATCTAGGTGGTAGTAACTGTAACGTTTCTCTTGTCCTAATTGAAGAGGGTATATTTGAAGTAAAGGCTACCACAGGTGCCAGTCACATTGGAGGAGAGGATTTTGTCAATCGCATGGTGAATCATTTTATTCGGGAGTTAATGAGGAAGAACAAAAAAGACATAACTGGTAATGCTAAATCTATTAGAAGATTGAAAAATGCCTGTGAAAGAGCAAAGAGGACGCTCTCTTCTGCTGCAATGACTACCATTGAACTAGAGTATCTGTATGATGGTGCTACTTTCTCTTCAAATATTACCCGGGACAAATTTGAAGAGTTAAATATGGACCTGTTCAAACGTTGTTTAGAGGTGGTAGGGAACTGTTTGACGGAAGCCAAAATGGATAAGAAGAACATTGATGATGTGGTCCTTGTCGGTGGATCTACTCGAATTCCAAAATTACAGCAGCTATTAAAAAACTTTTTCAATGGGAAGGAGCTCTGCATGAGTTTAAATCCGGATGAGGCTGTTGCAAATGGTGCAGCTGTGCTAGCTGCAATCCTGAGTGGTGAAGGCAACGAAGCGGTTCAGGACTTAATGCTGTTGGACGTCACTCCTTTATCACTTGGGATTGGAACTAGTGGTGAAACAATGTCTGTCCTTATTCCGAAGAATACAACTATCCCCACTAAGAAGGAGCAAATCTTCTCAACCTCCATAGATAATCAGCTTGACGTGTTGATCGAAGTCTTTGAGGGTGAAAACACAAATACCAAGGATAACGAGTTGTTGGGAAAATTTATACTCTCTGGCATCCCTCCTGCACCTAGGGGTGTTCCTCAGTTCACAGTTTGCTTTAACATTGATGCATACGGACTGTTACATGTGTCTGCTGAGGATAAGGCTGCAGGGCAGAAGATTAAGATAAAAGTAACCAATAACGAGGAGATATTGTCAAATAAAGAGCTCGTGAGGATGGTAAAAGAAGCTGAGAAGTACAAAGCAGAAGATAAAGAGAACAAGAAGGCGGCAGAGAAAAGGAATGCTTTTACTTCATCGTGATTTTTTCCTTTCTGCATATTACTCTTTTGGACAGAAAATCTCCTTCTCCTAATTTGAGTTTCTATTTACACTTTTAAGCTTTGATATTACAGAATGGCTGGAAAAGGAGAAGGACTTCCAATTGGAATTGATCTTGGAACCATGTACTCATGTGTAGGAGTTTGGCAAGGTGACCATGTCGAAATCATTGCCAATGATCATGGTAGCAGGATAACTCCTTCTTGTGTGGCTTTCTCTAATACAGAGGTTCTAATTGGTGATGCTGCTTACGGCCAGGGTGGGATGAATCCTAATAACAGCATCTTTAGTAAGTGCACTACGCTATGTTTTCGATATGTCTTGGTTGGAATCTGATTTGTGGTTCATAGTTCTGCATTTTGAAATGGTCGAACCAATAAAACTATGTCATAACCACATAATTTTCCTAGTCACTATCTGATTTACTTTAAAAGACATTTCACTGCTTCAGAAATGCATATTATCTGCTATTGTTGCACTTGCACATATAAATCAGAATACCAATATTCAAGGTTTTTAAGCATAGTGTAGCTACCCAGAAGTGAAATCACCCAGTAAAGCTTTTTTCTTTAAATTTTAATTAATATATGGCTCTGCCCAATGTAACAGAGAATCGCATTATAGTAGTAGTATACTCTACAGCGAAACTTGCTCAAACATAAATAGGAACTAAGCAACCACTAGGGTGCTTGATGATCCTATTCCAGAGTGTATAGCACAACATTTTTTTCTTCCTTATTGTGGTTATGAGCTCCGGTGTTAAAAAAGATGTAAAGTACTAAATCTAAAGGGAACTGAAGGGCTGATAAATGGTTTTGACTCCCCACACCCCTCCCTCCTTTCAATAAGATTCAAAGAACACAGATCCTAGTGGTTAAGTTGCTAGATCATTATTTTTCAAAGATATTCATATGATTGAATCACTGATGTTGCTCTTTTTTCTTCGGAAGGTGTAAAACGCTTGATAGGCAGAAAATTCAGCGACTTAAACGTACAGAGTGACATAATATTTTGGCCATTTAAAGTCATTTCTGGTCCTCGTGAAAAGCCTACGATTTTGGTTACCTATAAAGGTCAGGAGAAGAAGTTTTATGTAGAAGAAATTTCGTCTATGATTCTAATGAAGATGAAAGAAATTGCAGAGAATTATCTTGGATCAACTGTTACGAATGCTATTATTACTGTCCCTGCTTACTTCAATGACTCTCAGCGCAATGCGACTATAGATGCTGGAGTCATTGCTGGCCTCAATGTAATGCGTATCCTTACTGAGCCAAGTGCAGCTGCAATCACATATGGCCTTGACAAGAAGATGGCAGGTAGTAGTACGGAAGGTGGGAAGAACGTGCTAATCTTTGACCTTGGTGGTAGTAATTGTAACATCTCACTTCTCGTAATTGAAGAGGGTATTCTGGAAGTAGTGGCTACGACTGGTGCTACTCACCTTGGAGGAGAGGATTTTGTCAATCGTATGGTGAATCATTTTGTTAAGGAGTTCATGAGGATGAACAGAAAGGACATAAGTGGTAATGCCAAATCTATTAGAAGATTGAGAAATGCTTGCGAAAGGGCAAAGAGGACACTCTCTTCTGCTGCAATGACTACCATTGAACTAGAGTATCTGCATGATGGAGCTAGTTTCTATTCTAATATTACCCGTGACAAATTTGAAACATTAAACATGGACCACTTCGAAAGTTGTTTAGAGTTGGTCAGAAAGTGTTTGAAGGAAGCCAAGATGGATAAGAGGGACATCGATGATGTGGTCCTTGTTGGTGGATCTACTCGAATTCCAAAAGTGCAGCAGCTATTGAAAAAAATTTTCAATGGGAAAGAGCTCTGCACGAGTTTAAATCCTGATGAGGCTGTTGCAAATGGTGCAGCTGTGCTGGGTGCAGTCCTGAGTGGCGAAGGCCAGGAAGTGGTTCAGGACTTAATGTTGTTGGATGTCACTCCTCTATCCCTTGGGATTGGAACTAGTGGTGAAACAATGTCTGTCCTTATTCCAAAGAATACAACTATCCCCACTAAGAAGGAGCAAATCTTCTCAACCTCCGTTGATAATCAGGTTGACGTGTTGATCGAAGTCTTTGAGGGTGAAAACACAAATACCAAGGATAACAAGTTGTTGGGAAAATTTGTACTCTCTGGCATCCCTCCTGCACCTAGGGGTGTTCCTCAGTTCACAGTTTGCTTTGACATTAATGCATACGGACTGTTACATGTGTCTGCTGAGGATAAGGCTGCAGGGCAGAAGATCAAGATAAAAGTGACCAATAACGAGGAGAGATTGTCAAAGGAAGAGCTTGAGAAGATGGTAAAAGAAGCTGAGAAGTTCAAGGAAGAAGATAAAGTAAACAAGAAGGTGGCAGAGCGGAGGAATGCTCTGGAGGACTACATCTATAAGATGAAGAACCTCATGAGTGACGAGAAGTTTAGCTCCAAATTTTCATTTGCGAGCAAAAAGAAAATGGAGGATGCTATAAGGTTGACAATGCAATGGTTGGATAGGAATCAGACAGCAAAGGTAGAGGAGTTGGAAGGCATAATGGAAGGGCTTAAGGGGTTTGCAATTGCTTAATCAAATACCATGTGTGAGATAGAGGCGCTTTGGCCGGTGCATGAGGTGAATGCCAGAGACTGCAGATTTTCTCAAGTTCTTGAATCAAGCTTCTTCTTTTTTTTATTATGGCGTAACTTTTAAATGAAATCATTTTCTTATTTGCAGATAAATTATCACACAGTAATTCTTTTTCTATCCTTGTGGTCGAGACTGGGGATACTTAAACGTTGTAAGAATTTTTTACTGTATTTATGTTGCTCTGCTACTACTTATTAGATACTTTAACTGACAGTGAAAATGGAAGCCATCATATGTAGCAAGAATAATTTAACTGGTGTGATCATAATATACTTGAGGATTCTTTGATCACTTGGCATAGCTTTGAAGGAAAGTTCAGCAAGAATGAACGGAAGTAGTGAGGGGATATTTTCTAAAGACATCAAAGGAGGGGAGTACTTCATTTCATTCCCCATTTGTTCCTTGTACTTTTCCTATCCATTAATCAAATAAAATCTCTGTTCTAAAAATCGGTGATTAATCACGATTAATCACCGATTAATCCCTATTCCATGGGTTATCGAACTGATTAATAATCCGATTATTTGATTAATCATTCCGATTAATCCTCAAATACCCGATTAATCCCCGATTAATCCCTAGACAGTGCCTCTACCGATTAAGTCCGATTCCCGCTTTTTACAACACTGAATAAAATGAATAATTAGAAACTTGATTCATTCCTGATATACAAACACAAGTGCATGGTAACAGCATGCGTCTGTTGAAAAAAATAGACTATGCACACCATATGCTCTAGATGTTACAAAAGAAGAATTTTATTTAAGGATGTGATCGAGGAAAATAAAATTCAAGAATGCATCAAATTCTTGAGCCAAAAAGAAAGGCAATCCAAATTAACAAAATCAATGTTACACCTTCCATACACAGCCTGACACATGCAAAAATTCTATTCACAATTAAACCTATGAATAGAAATAGCCAACTAATCCATGCAGATATATGAAACAATTTAATCTAATGTTTATTCACTCAAAAGGAAAAATAAAAACATACCCAAACATAACAGAATTGTATAAAAGAAAAAGGCATTATAGTAAAGTTGAAAAATTCATTTGATTTTTAGTTTATGGAATGAAATTAGTAAACAAAAGAAACAGCATGCTAATGCGATATTCTTAAACCTATCACACTAATGCTTCTGTCAAATCAACATATGCACGCTGCTCACGCCAGGGAGAAGGGCGAAGGCATACATGAACCTCATGCTCTTCTGGGCCAACACGATGTTTGGGCACCTCGATCTCCAGCATTGTACCCGTCTCATCACCATAAGCTTCAAGTTTTGCATCTTCTGGGATGCGTGCTGGAAGGGTAATTTCCCTAACAAATTCTCCTGGAGGGCAGTGTTCCGGTGTCGGATCTGTTAACTTGAATGTCCTATCCTGCCTTTTAATAATTGGCATACACCCAGTGCTCACACAAGATATCTTCACAATTCCATGTGAGGGAGTGTTTCGCCAAGTGACTTTCACACGCTGCAGATCAGCACAAGGTAAGCTGACAATAATCAAGAATCCCTTATCATCCTCATAAATTGTCTTGGCTGCTGTTACTGGCCCGTAAGTGCTCCTCATCACCCCAGTGAATTCATTAACCCAGTGTGGCTCAATGGAGTGTGTGTCCACAGCCCCATCAGAATGTGAATTATTTGCCAACGGACAATCATAATCATTTTCAGGTGCAAAATAGTTTTTTGGCCTTTTGTTGCAGGTAGCCAGAAGATCCATCCCGTCACCATTTACATGGTTTGGCTGCTGAGTTGATAATTTCAAACCACACCCATTGAGCAATCGCTTTGGTTGCTGATTAATATTGTTCTTTAGTGGAGGGAGTCGCTCAATTTCAAGTTCTGTTACAGGAAGTGTCCTCCATGAGCTGAAATCACTGGCCTCGAGAGGAATTGAGAAGTTCAAATCTCTTCCAGTGAGCTCCATCCACTTTTTGCATTCTCCTTCGTCTAGCCCAGCAAAATTGGGTGAAGGAACAACTTCAATTCCATGAACACATTGGGGATTAGATAGACCCCTGTAGTGTTTCCTCTGCATTCTGTGAGATCGAACAAACCCCTTATCAGCACTGAATGGAAATGGTCTTTCTCCTTGGCGTGAATGGCCATTCATGTAACTCCTTAGCTGCATTTTGCCTAATGCGTTATCAGGCCTATCCTTGAAAACCCACATATACATATTCTCCATATCATGCTGAACCAAGAAGACGTCCAGCTTCAAATCAGTTTTATCGTACCCGGAAACTCCATTACTGTCCCGGACAACATTCTTAGACTTTGACTTCTCATTCAAAGCTGGCTTAAAGTAAAAATTAAAGAAAAACCAAGCACCCCACACACTATCAAGCCGTTTAGCACATTTCTTTCCAACTTTTGTCAAATTAATATGCGTCTCAGCCTCATAATGCTGAGGAGCATGGCTAACATCTAAGATATCACATGCATCATTCCACGAAGGAGGTGGAGGACTTGGTTCCGCAGACAAAGGGAGATTAATATCCGGTGGACTCGAAACATTAATTGCACGATTCAACTCTCTCTCAATTTCCTCATGAGACGACAAACTCGAATCCATAGACAACAAAGTACATAAATGACTATCCATAGATAATGTAGTTATTACAGCTCCCCCCATCTTTTCTTTCGTTGGCATAATTGTCGTTACTTCGGTGGAATCAATAGTCCCACCACAGTCAACACTCAACAGCATGAGCACTTCCCAAACATATTCATCCTATAATTCTACCCAATTCGAAAACTTCCAAAACACAACCCTAATCAATTGACAACATCCCAAAACACCATAACCACCTCAAAGCCATTCTAAACCCTAACAGAGATAAAATACTAAAAACCAAAAACAAACCAACCAATTCAAACCAAGCCCATCAATCCCCAAAACCAATCAAACCCTTTAAAAAACCAAAACAAATAAAAACCCAATAACTGATTAGATTAAACCAATATAAAATAGCACTAATACATCAATAAATCAATCCACAGCATACCCAAAATACCATAAACACTTCATACCCATTCTAAACCAAACCCAACAGATCAAATCAAGAAAAACAAGCCCAAACCCAATAAAGATCCAATCTTTAATACCCAAGATTCAAGATTTCCAATAAGATCCAATCTTTAATATCAAACTAACCTAAATAAACATAAAAATCAAGATTTCTTGAATTAACAACAAGGTGTCCAATCTTTATCTTTAGCAAAAGTAAGATAAAGAGAAGAAATCAAAGAAAGAATAGAACGGTACCTTTGAAGACAACGCATTGATCCACAAAATGGGGGAGACAGAGAGATTTGAGAGAGAAACAAAAGGAGAGAAAGAGAAGAAAATGGGGGTTAACGGAGTTAGTTTATAGAGAGAAGGGTTAGTACCTGCACCAGTTAAAACCGGGTGAGGAAGATAACGGAGGGGCGTTAAAATAAACGGTAAGAATGATGAGGGATAGAGATGGGATACATCATACAAGTAATAATTACATAGTTTTTGTTGTTGGGGTTGTGTTGAGATAAGGGAAGTGTCAAAGTAGGCGACTAGGAGAGTGTGTGATTGGTTGTATAATGTATACAATGACTTTTTGTGTAGGTAACCCTAAATGTGAGTTATGTTGTGGATACGTATACAAGGTTATCTCTATCTGTTTTTGTGTGGCTTTCACTTTTGTAAATTTGTTGACTCTGGGTAAGGTAGGTTATTTGCTTTGAGTTTATATAGGTTGTTTGCTTTGAGTTTATATACACTAGTTTATAAATGTTTTAGTTTTTTTTAATACGGTATAATATTTTTTATAATAAAATTACTTTTTTATTTGATTTTTTAATTTAATAATTAATTTAATTTAATATATATTAATCAAAAGCTCATACATTATTTAGAACTAATAATATAAATTCTTAAATTTAGTTTGTTATTAACGGAATTCGAAACTTGAAAATTCATTAAATTAGCATAAATATGGGATTTTCATTAATGTTAAATCTAACTGTTGTCTAAAAATCTAATAATTATTATTATTTGTAAAATGTATCATTAATATTTACAAAAATGTCATTAAAGAGATATAATTTTAGGATGAAAAAGATGTAATTTCAGGAGAGTTATATGAGGGCTCACCGCCTCAGATCCATTTTTCTCTTATTTGTTTTTATTAGTATCAATCATTTTGGCAAAACCTATATAAAAATCGTTTATTCTAATGAGTAATGCCAGGCACTGTTGTAAAAAGCGCATTAAATGACCGTATAAGCGGACGCTTAAGTGGAATTGGAATCCAAAGCACTTCGATTTTATAATAGGCAGGTGATTAAGCGTTTTTTAAGATTATACGGCTTATTAAACGGATTAAGTGGTCATTAAGCGGATAAAGCGGTCAAAATTGTGTTGACATGCTAATTTTTTAATTTTGAAATATTTATATTTATTATAATATGACTATAATTGTAATGAAATATTAAAAATCCCTTTTTTTAATTAAGAACATTTTATGTTTAAATTATTAGTACTTAATTATTGCATAATTTTAGTTTTACAACAATAATATTATAAATAAAAAATTTAATATATTTTATTAATCAATTTAATGATCCGCTTAAAATTTTGTTTAAATGTACACTTAAAAACTTAAGCGATATCCCTTTAACCACCGAAAAACTTTTCCACCCCTTTTCTCTCTTCTTTGTTCTCCGTCCGTCTTGAAGATCCCTCAAGCGGTGGGTTTTCGGTGGGTTTTCCACCGACCGGAGGCCCCTTTTTCTTGTCTAGTTTTCGATTCCTTTCAATAATCATCCTACTTCTGTGAGGATTGCGAGTGTTTGGCTTGCCTATCCTTTAATTGGATTTTTTTGTATCTTCTTGTGAGAGTTTGTTTCTCTCTCCTTGTGAGAGTATGTTTGGTTTGTTTGATTTGTTTTATGATTTGTTGATGAGGGTCTACAACAGATCAGATATGCTGAGAATGATTTTGCTGATGTTTTGGGGGATCTGGAAAATCGGTATCGAAGCTGGGACGCTGACGATTATTGCAAGTGCTCATCACTCACAACCAAAGATTGTTCATCATCTGTTGGGGGTTTTCACTTTCGGCATGTCTATAGCAGGTATCCGGCATGTAGATAGCTGGGATATATTGCCCATCCTTTGGAGGTTTCCATCTTCGGCATGTTTATAGCTGGTATCCGGCATGTAAGATAGTTGGAGTGTCGTTACTCTAACCTTAGTTTATGCAATTGAGGCTTCTGAACACTGGAGTATCAACGGTTCTTATGTGATGTGATCAATTGTAATACCGCTACTTTCAGGGATGTTGGCGCAATTTGAATAGCTTCGGATGTCTTCGAATTCGTTTTTAGCTTCAAGAACTATTAAGTTTAGTTTGTTAAACGATCAGGAAACAATTTATTTATTTTTCAACCTGGTTGTATGGACAGTTGGGGTATATCCCGCTATTTTATTTTAATTTAATTTGATTCAATAATATAATCCTATGTATTTCGTAAAAAAAAAAAAAAAAAAAACTTAAGCACTAAAAGGTAATCTCGGTAATCGATTTTTAGCACACTCGTGCTAGGTACCTTTACCTTCCCCAACTGACATCATGATCGCATAACTTGATTTCACACCTTAATAAAGAATAGAAAAAATCAAATCAAGTATGTTTTTTCATTCTATAATCATCGATTAATCTATAGCAATTATTGGCCCATTTTGCTGTCAAAATTATATTTTTAGACTTTTAGTCACCCCTAATCTTCTGACGCGGTGCTTAGATTTTTAATCACTGTGATTTGTAAGCCTACTGATCCGACACAGCCACACTTCATGTTCGTTTTTCCATATATTTTAATACAAAAGTGACCTATCGTGGCACCTAACTTATCTTACCATATTATTTTATGCAATATATTTTGTTGAACTACATTAATATGCGGATATTCCTCGACACAAATATAAATATTTACATGAAATTAGCATCACGAAATAATTAATTTGAACAAGCAATCACTTTTTGCTCTGCTAAGAACGAGTCATATGATTGCCGTTTTTTCCTTCAATACACATAATCAAGAAGTGAAACAGGATATTTTAGCAAAAAAAAAAAAAAGAAGTGAAACAGGATAAGATTTTTTATCCTATTAAAAAAAGGGTTTCATGTTCCTGAGGTAACCTCAGGAAAATTACCTGAGATAACATAGATTTTCCATATTAATGCACAAGGGTATAATTGTAATTACAGGATTTTTTTAAAAAAAATTCAATATTTACAAAAATGCCACAAATATTTACACTGCTACCTCAGGTAACTCTCCTGAGGTAACCTCAGGACCTTTTTTCTCTTAAAAAAATATCTCTATCCGTCTAGCTTTCTTTTATACAGTATTTATTTTAGTTTTTTTTTTTTTTTTTTGCTAAATAGTATTTTTTTTTTTTAGTTAACAATACTAATAGATAATATCATCGATACATTTTTAAGTATAATCAATAAAAAACAAATAAAATGAACGTGTCGCATGTATTTACTATCTTGTATTTCTTCCATTTCAAATAGATTCTTAAGAATTTTTATATGTGTTCAATCAATTTTTAATAATTTTAAGATAAGAAACTTTTTTCACTAATTTTAATAGGTCCAGTCAATTTAGTAAAAAAAAATTCTATTATTTTCTTCCTTTCTTAATCTCGATTCATAAATCGAATGTTAACTATTAAACGGGACAAGTAATCTTATCCTTAAAATTTCCAGCATATGTTATAAGATTCTAATATACATAAAATGAAATTTAAACTTTTAATAATTGTTGTGGAATAAAAACTAGGTTATTAGATTGCGGCTAGGGTTTGATGTATTTAATGCGAGGGTGCGTGAGCTTCGTGCTTTAATGGCTGCTTCTGCGTTCGGGACTTAAACGGTCCTCACAGAATGCCTACGTATCTCTGTATTAGAGAATCAAGCCAATAAAACGTAGTTCTAAGAATGAGGGGTCAGGCCCTTTATATAGGCTGAGAAGCCTTAGAATTATGGTAGGATTTGGAGACTTGGTGGGCAAGCCACCGCCTTGAGGAAGGTTCTAGACCCCTTCCTTGTAGGAATCAGTTTCCATGTTGAAGTACGTGTCTTGGAGGCTAAGTCAGGCAAGAATTATATCCTTATTTGATTTTTATTGCTGAGCTGATTATCATCCCTAATATTAATTACGAAATTAATATTTAATTTAGGGTTTTTGGGCCTCCTGGTGGGCCCTACGTTTGGACCATACTAGGTCTAATTAATGTCATATTAATGATGTTTTTAGGGCTTACTTTTAGCCCATATCATTTGCCCCCCAACTTCTAGGGAAACTGATCAGGTTTTCCTTGAAGTTTTAACGGTCTTATCTGAGACTTGGGTCAGGGTTTGTACACTAGTGTTTCACAAATGTCGTCTTGATGTAAAGTGTGGAGCGACCTACACATTTACGACGATGTGCCTTATTCGAGGCTAAACAACTATTTCAAATAACTTTTGTCATTTTGAATTTTTGCTTACTTTAAGGATTTTGGAATTCCTTATATTTTAGGACTCTTTCCTAGTACCCACAGGTATTTTCTCACTTTAATCAAACTGTGCTTCGGATATAAAAAAATTATTTCTATTTTTCAAGAAGCATTCTACAAATATTTCATTTTTTTCAGAAAATAGTCTCTTGGGCGTGGGTACCCCCGCCAAGGAAGCTATTTCCTGAACCACGCCTAAGACAAAGGGCCTCCTGGGCGTTGCTACTCCTGTCCTTTTTTTTTATAAGTGCCCTGGGCGTGGGTACCCCCGCCAAGAAGACTTCATGCCAAACCACGCCTAGGGGTTTTAGTCTCTTGGGCGTGGGTATTCCTGCCCCTTTATATTCTAAAAATACCCTGGGCGTTGACACCCCCGCCAAGGAGGCTTCATGCTAAACAACGCCTAGGGATTTTGGTCTCCTGGGCGTGGGTTTTTCTACCCTTTTATGCTCAAAGAATACTCTGAGCGTTGATACCCCCGCCAAGGAGGCTTTATGCTAAACAACGCCTAGGGATTTTGGTCTCCTGGGCGTGGGTTTTTCTACCCTTTTATGCTCAAAGAATACTCTGAGCGTTGATACCCCCGCCAAGGAGGCTTTATGCTAAACAACGCCTAGGGATTTTGGTCTCCTGGACGTGGGTTTTTCTACCCTTTTATGCTCAAAGAATACTCTGAGCGTGGGTTTCCCCGCCAAGGAGGCGATTTCTGGGCTTCGAGCCTCATAAAAATTTTTTCGAGTCATCTTTGTAATTTTTATTTATTTTCCACGAATGTTCTAGAATCCTCTAGAATTCGGTGGAATTTCTTTTGAAATTCAAATGCAATGGGCTTCCCGCCTTTAATGTGGCCCATTGACCGGTTTTGAGGCCCTATTACCGTTTACAGACGGTTTGTATGGTCGATTGACCGGTTGGGACTTAGTTTAAAAAGAGTGGAGTGTGACTTTATTTTTCACACTTCACTTTCTCAAACCTTATCAAACTCTCTTAAAAAGCCTCTCCAAAAGCTCTGCTAGGGTTCAATTGCAAGGCGATTTCCGGCCCTCATTTCTGTCACCTATTTCCCAGTTTCCGTTTGAAGATCGTTAAATCTTCATCTTCTCCGGCTACTTTTTGAAGCATTTCTGGGTTCAAGCCTTCAAGTGAAGAACATTCATGGAGAATTCAAGCTCTTCCAGCCAATCGCAGCTAGCTCAAACTGCCTCCACCGTCGCTCCCAGGGCTTCTAGGGGTAAAAAATCTCTTGTTCATGCTCAAGTTTTTTCCCTTGTAGATCTTTTAAATGAATTTGGACAAACTTTTCCAAATATGCTTCATTTAGATGCTTATCAATATAAGTCTAAATACAAACAACATAGGATAGATATTTTGGCCCAATTCTTTGGTATTACTGGGCCGTATAGGGCTGTTGCCCCGGCCCAAAACGAAAGGTCTTGCCACCCAAAACCTGGGGCCATTAGAATTTACAAAGAAACTTTGTATGGTGGTTTTAGATTCCCTTCTCCTCCTTTTGTATATCGTCTTTTAGCCGAAGCTAGGGTTTGTCCAACTCAACTCATGCCCAACGCTTGGCGTTTCATTTTTTGCTTCATGGTCCAATGCAAGAGACATGGGCTTGAGCCCAATGTCTCAGTTTTCAGATATTTATTTAAATTTGTCAATACCGCAAACAATTCGGGCTGGGTTAAAATTCAAACTCGATCCCTAGCCCGCTCCTGCTTTATTTCCGACTCCAACCCTGATTCCTTTCCCGACTGGAAGAAGGAATGGTTTTACGTTTTCATGGAGGGAGACAGTTGGGATAACTATTTTCGGCCCAATTTCTGTAAGGCCGAAGACGGGTCGATGAAAAGTTTAAAACTGGGCGTGGAGGAAGAGGCCGCTATAGGCCTTTTGACCAGCGATAATCTGCATCACTGCGCGAATTTAATTTCTGAGAGCTCACTTCAAGCCTGTGGGCTTAGCAATTTAGGCTCAACTGGTAATTTTAGCTTAACACACCTCTTCTTGTATTTTTCCTCATATTTTGGTATTTCTTTAACATATACATTCCTTTGCAGGCAAAGCTGCTTTGGATGCTATTTTCAAAAGAAGGGAAGAAGCTGCCGCCACTGGTGTGGCTGTGGAGAGACAAAGGGGCAAAAGGTCCAGGACCGAAAACGTTGCCTCTGCGGTAGAGAAGGTTCCTGTCTTCTTACAGGAAAAACCTGTCCCTATCGAGGAAGACCTGTCCCCTTTCACCGTAGGGTGGGGGCTTTGTAACAGAGATACTGCCGTGGGTGACTCTAGGGCCGCGGCTGAATGGTCTAGGAGTGTTGTTACTCCTCGTGACAGGGCTCATATCGTTGAGTCTTCTGATGACGTGCAGATTGAGCTCTTAGGGGCTCAAGCTGTTGCTTCGGTAAGCCCTTTTGCTACTACTTTGGTTGTATCTTCTTTTTATTTTGAATGTTAACCTTGATATTTCTTTTGCAGATGAATGCCTATCTCCAGGCCGCTGTTCATAACCTGAAGAAGGCTCGTGAAGAAAAAACCATAGCTGAGAGGGACAGAGATAGGTATTTTGCTTCCTCAGAGGCAAACTTCGCTCGTTTCCGAGAGGTGGAGAAGGAGCTTGCTGAGGAGAAAGAGAATTCTAGGAGGCTAGAGTTGGAAGCCCAGCAAAATAGGGACCATATTATAGCTGACTACAAGGCTTCAAAGGAGTTTGAAGATCTCCTGAATGCTGAGTATGATGCTAACTTTCCTGGCACCTTCAAAGACTGCTGGGAAAGCATTATTGAAGAATTGGGTCAAAAGATTGATGGGGTCTCCTTAGAAAGGTTTCCTGTTCCTCCCCTTCCTGGATTTGAGGCTGCTGAGAAGACTGTAGCGGATACTGTGGCTATGGAGGACTCTCAGCCTCCCATTGATCCACTTTCTTCCCCTATTATAGATACGTTGATCGTTTCTCCTGATAGGGAGAAGGTTCATTCTCCTGAAAAGACAGGGGATGATTATGTTGACAACCTGGAGCTTTGAGTGGCCTTGCATGGCTTCCTTTTGTTGTTTATCGTTTTTAACTCACCATAACTTATTGCCTTCGGGCTTTTATTTGTTTGTGTAACCTCTAACTTATCTATTTGTGCTGCAAGTTTCTTTCTTTTCTTTTTTTTCATTCTTGCCTTTTGCTTATTAGTCATTTGTTAAAGGTTTTTCTGATATTTGGCCTCCTGGCTTGTATCAAGCTTACAACACATGACATAACTAGAGAAGCAATTGAGCAGAGAGCAAAAACAAACTTTACTAATAAGCTGACAAGGAACGTTTGATAAAACGGGTTCAACCCTTACATAAATACTTTTATTTCCTACTCGGAGCAAAATACTCTGGAATGGTTTCATCGAACCTTATTTCTACTTCTACTATATAGGCGAAAAGCTAAGTCCTTATAAGGAAAGCTTTAAACATAATAAATCTTCAAGTTCAAAGCATGCCAGGTACGTGGCACTTCGTTTCCATCCAATGTCTCCAACTTGTAGGATCCCCGTCCTAGTGTCTTCCTGACTCGATACGGCCCTTCCCAGTTCGGGGCTAGCTTTCCCTTCTGACCAACTCCAGAAGCCTCGATCTTCCTAAGAACCAAGTCACCTTGCTGAAAGAACCTTTCCTTAACCCTGTGGTTGTAGTAGAAAGATGCTTTCTTTTGATGCTCCGCATTTCTGGCATTTGCCTCGTCCCTGACTTCATCAATCAAATCTAAGGCGAGCCTCATGCCTTCTTCATTAGTCTCTGGTTCGAATGCTTCAATTCTCGGTGATGCATGCATGATTTCTAGTGGTACAACTGCCTCGGCTCCATAAGCTAGTAAGAAAGGAGTTTCCCCAGTTGTCACTTTGCAAGTAGTACGATATGCCCAAAGTATAGGCAGTAATTCATCCACCCAAGTATTTCTCGATCGTTCGACCCTCTTCTTAAGTCCATCAAGAATAATCCGATTGGCTACCTCAGCCTGTCCATTAGCTTGCGGGTGAGCTACTGAAGTAAAACGAAGCTCGATAGCGTTTTCCTCACAGTACTTCCTAAATTCTTCATTGTTGAATTGTGTCCCATTATCTGTCACAAGGATTCGAGGGATTCCATATCTGCAGATTATGTTCTCCCAAAAGAACTGGGAAACTTGCTTGGTGGTTATCTTTGCCAAAGGCTTAGCCTCAATCCACTTGGTGAAGTAATCAATGGCGACAATCAGAAACTTCCTTTGTGCTGAAGCCATGGGGAAAGGACCAAGAATGTCCATCCCCCACATTGCAAACGGAATGGGAGAGCTGATTGAGGTTAACCTTTCAGGCGGCTGCCTTACAACAGGGGCATGTTTCTGACATCTATCACACTTCTTGACATAATCCTGGGCATCTGCTAACATCTCCGGCCAATAGAATCCCAGGCGGGTAATCTTGTGAGCTAAGGCTCTGCCCCCCAAGTGCTGCCCACAGATCCCTTCATGAACTTCTTCCAATGCTTCTCTTGCCTCTTGGGGCCTTAGGCACTTCAAATACGGGATGACAAATGATCTCTTGTATAAGATGCCTTCAATCAAGGCATATCTCAATGCTCTCACTGACAATTTTCGTGCCTCCAAGGCATCACTAGGGAGCCATCCGGTTTCTAGATGAGCTTTAATAGGATCTATCCAACAGCTTCCAACATCGATAGGTGCTACCAACTTAGAGTTGATGGTCGGGGCCTTCAAGACCTGGAAGTAAACACTGCCTGCATAATTCTCTATCTCAGAAGAAGCGAACTTAGAGAGGGCATCGGCCTTAACATTCTCTTCCCTAGGAATGTGCTCCAGGTAGCACTCCTCAAACTGAGTCATAACAGCTTTCACGACTCTGAGGTATTTTGCCATAGTTTCATCCTTGGCCTCAAACTCACCATTCACTTGCGAGACTACCAGTCTTGAATCTCCACACACTTTGAGGTTCTTGACCCTCATGACTCTGGCCAATCCCAATCCAGCTATTAATGCTTCATATTCAGCTTCATTGTTGGTTGTAGGAAAGTCCAACTTCAAAGCGTATTCAACTGTGAACCCATCGGGGCTTTGCAAAACCAAACCTGCACCACTAGATTTTGTTTTTGATGCTCCATCAAAATAGAGCACCCAATACTCTTTCTGATCAGGTACAAGTTCTTCATCTCTACTCTCAACTCCAGGGGTGGTTACTATCTCCTGCCCCCCGACTTCTTGGTTGCCAATGGTACATTCAACCACGAAGTCAGCTAATGCCTGAGCCTTGATGGCTGTCCGAGGCTTATATGCAATGTCAAATTCTCCGAGTTCGATTGCCCACTTAATTAGCCTTCCACTGACCTTCGGGCTATGCAGGATACTTCTCAATTGCTGGTCCGTCAGGACTTCAATCTTGTGTGACTGAAAGTAAGGTCTTAGTTTCCTTGAAGCCGTTACCAATGCTAAAGCAAACTTCTCAATGGTGGAATAGTTCAACTCAGCTCCATGCAACACCTTACTCACGTAGTAGATAGGTTTCTGAACCTTGTTCTCTTCCCGTATGAGGACGGCACTCAATGCTTGCTCAGATACCGCCAGGTATAGGTAAAGAGTCTCTCCGATGCTAGGCTTGGCCAACAAAGGGGCTTCAGCCATGTATTTCTTTAATTTTTCAAAGGCCTCTTGGCTTTCAGGTGTCCATTCAAAATTCTTTACCTTCTTTAATGTTTGAAAGAAAGGCAAGCACTTATCACCAGACTTGGAGATGAACCTCCCTAAGGCTGCTGCTCGGCCTGTCAACTTCTGCACATCTCTTATAGAACGTGGTGGCTCCATGTCTAAAATCGCCTTGATTTTGTCAGGATTGGCCTCAATGCCTCTCTTTGAAACCATCAGCCCTAAAAACTTTCCCGATCCAACACCAAAGGCACACTTAGCAGGATTCAACATCATCTTATGGTGCCTCAGCACTTCAAATGCCTCTTCGAGGTGCTTAATATGATCAGCCTTGAGTAGGCTTTTGACTAACATGTCATCAACATACACCTCCATGGTTTTTCCAATCAGATGGGCAAATATCTTGTTCACCAGGCGTTGGTAAGTAGCTCCTGCATTCTTTAGACCAAACGCCATAACAAGATAACAGAAGACACCAAAGTCAGTTATGAAAGATACCTTAGGGATGTCATCTTTGTGCATCTTAATCTGATTATAGCCGCTGAATCCATCCATGAAGCTTAACATCTCATGTCCAGCTGTGGCATCTATCAACATGTCAATCCTTGGAAGGGGGAAACAATCCTTTGGACATGCATCATTCAGGTCAGTGAAGTCTATACACATCCTCCACTTCCCATTCGCCTTTTTGACCATCACAGGGTTTGCTAACCATTCGGGAAACTGAATTTCTTCAATAAAACCAGCTTCCAAGAGTTTATCCACTTCTTGCTTAATGGCCTCTTGCCTCTCCGGAGCAAAGTTTCTCTTCTTCTGCTTTATGGTCTTCCTCTTGGGGTCAACATTCAACCTATGAGTTATAAGTTGGGGGTCAATCCCTGGCATATCAGCTGCTGTCCAAGCGAACACGTCGCTATTCTTTTGTAAGAATTCTATCAACTTGCCCTTCAAGGGTTCTTTCAGAGATGCTCCAACATAAGTAACTTTTTCAGGATCATTCGGCTCTAGGGGTATGGGAATCAAATCCTCTGCTGGCTTCCCTCTATGCTCTTCATCGTCACGGACATCTATGTCTTCAATTGGAAGGACCTGCCCCCCGACTCCATCGGCCCTCAAAGCGGCTACATAGCAACTTCTTGCCATCTTCTGATCACCCTTTTGTTCTCCGACACCATTCCGTGTCGGAAACTTAATCTTCATATGATAGGAAGAGGCCACAGCCTTAAACGCATGTAATCCGGTCCTTCCAAGGATTGTGTTGTATGTTGAAGCTGCCTTAATTACCAAGAAATTCAGCATCTGAGTCGCCTCCTTAGGCTCCTGCCCAATAGTCATGGGCAACTGAATAGTCCCTTCAACGTTGGACTCCACTCCATTAAATCCGTATATAGGCATGTTTACAGGGGTCAACTGAGAGTCGTTGTATCCCATCTTCACAAACGCATCATGAAACAAAATATCCACAGAAGCTCCATTGTCTATCAAGACTCGTTTTACTTCTGAATTTCCAATCACAGGAGTTATGACCAGCGGGTCATCATGGGGGAACTTCACCCCTTCCAAGTCCGAATCATCGAAACCAATTACCATCTCAGTTTTAGCACGCTTCGGGGCCTCTCCCACAATGTGCATTACTTCCCTTGCGTATGCCTTTCGAGAGTTCCGAGTTGTACCGGCCGCTGTTGGGCCTCCCCAGATCATGTTGATAACTGGCCCTCGGGGCTGCGTGCTACGATCACGATCATTATCCCTTCTGTCATTGTTTCTCTTGTTGTAATCCCCTCTTTGGGTTCCATGATCTCCACCCTTTGTGAAATTGTTCAGCTTTCCTTTACGGATCAAGAATTCAATCTCGTCCTTCAACTGTCTGCAATCATCCGTGTCATGTCCTACATCCCGGTGGAACCTGCAGTATTGATCCTTGTTCCTCTTTGCGGGGTCTCCCCTGAGTGGCTTCGGCCATCGGAAGTCTTTATCCTTCTCAATTTCCAACAAGATTTGACTTCTAGGGGCATTCAACCTTGCATAGTCAGAGAACCTTGGTCCCAAGCTCTTTTTTGGTGGCGAATCAGAGTCTTTGCTAGTTCGGGGATACTTGTCCCTAGCATCGTACTCCTGCCCTTGCTTACGCTTTTTTGTATCATTGTTCCCCTGGCCATTGCCTAATGTGACTTCCTTCTTCGTGCTATCCTCGGCCTTGATATATTTAGAAGCCCTTCGTTGGAGATCAGCCATATTCTCCGGGGGATGCTTTGCCAATGATCTCTTAAAGTATAGGTCGGTGGTACCATGCTCCAAGGCCACCATTGCAACTTTATTGTCCAGATCAGTGATGTTCAGAGTCTCCTTGGTGAACCACTTAAGATAGTCTCTCAGACTTTCGTTCTTCCCTTGCACTATATACATAAGAGATGCAGAGCTTTTCTCATGCGTTCTTCCGCTGATAAACTAACTAATGAAGGCAGCACTCAACTCCTTGAAGGAACCAATCGAGTTTGCAGGAAGCCGACTATACCATCTTTGAGCCATGCCTGACAAAGTTTGAGGGAAAGCCCTACACTTCAAAGCGTCGCTTGCAGGCTGCAACAGCAGTGCGTTTGAGAATGTTCTAACGTGGTTGGCAGGATCACCCATTCCATCATAAGCTTTGATTGTTGGCATCTTAAACTTCTTTGAAATACGAGCATTCATCACGTCCTCAGTGAACGGAGGTGTGGGATCATCAGGGTCCCCAAGTGGCATCAGATCCTTGGGGTTGCTCCTAGGGGTTTCCACCCTTGTAGTTTTTTCAGGCGGGATAGTAGTCCTTCTTTGCCTCCTTAGAGGCCTCTCCAGATCTATGAAGGGAATCGGTCCTGACGTGGGAGGTGGCAAAGTCTGATTTGATCTGGCTTGCTCCCTGGCCATATCTTCCTTTAACTTTAAGATCTCGGCTTCATAAGCCTTAATCCTCTCAGCAACTGTTGAAGTGAGTCCATCATGGATAGTTCGAGTTCTCCCCATAGGCTCTTTACTTGCACGTCGCCTCCTCGGAGCTTCATCACGCTCGTAATCATCGCCAGAAGATGATTCATCTGTATAAGGACCAGAAAAATCGCGATAGTCTCGATCTCGAATATATAGGGCATGACCACTCGGTCCAGCTCCGTAATTGGTCATCCCATACATTGGATTGGTGCTTATGGGGAGATCCGTGGTGTGGATCTGAACCCCTCGTGTAGGGTTGTTGGGGTCTACAATCAGGGAAGAAATCCCCGGGTTAGTCCCTGGAATTGTGTGGACGATCGGAGGTAGCGTACTCTCAACATGGGTAGTCGTCCCTAGGGGTTGAGAAACTTGATATGGAACGATAGTCCCGGTTGTTGGAGGTACTTGCTCAGATGTCGGTAGCACTTGTTCAGTAAGGGGCGGAGCAGAGCTAAGAGGTAGAGCCTCGGTAGTGATTGGCTCCGTAGTGCTTGGTGCAGTTCTTCGTGTTTGAACCATGGTTGATGTCTTCTTCCCACAGACGGCGCCAAATGTTGTGGAATAAAAACTAGGTTATTAGATTGCGGCTAGGGTTTGATGTATTTAATGCTAGGGTGCGTGAGCTTCGTGCTTTAATGGCTGCTTCTGCGTTCGGGACTTAAACGGTCCTCACAGAATGCCTACGTATCTCTGTATTAGAGAATCAAGCCAATAAAACGTAGTTCTAAGAATGAGGGGTCAGACCCTTTATATAGGCTGAGAAGCCTTAGAATTATGGTAGGATTTGGAGACTTGGTGGGCAAGCCACCGCCTTGAGGAAGGTTCTAGACCCCTTCCTTGTAGGAATCAGTTTCCATGTTGAAGTACGTGTCTTGGAGGCTAAGTCAGGCAAGAATTATATCCTTATTTGACTTTTATTGCTGAGCTGATTATCATCCCTAATATTAATTACGAAATTAATATTTAATTTAGGGTTTTTGGGCCTCCTGGTGGGCCCTACGTTTGGACCATACTAGGTCTAATTAATGCCATATTAATGATGTTTTTAGGGCTTACTTTTAGTCCATATCAATAATAAAACAATAGATATATTTTAAAAAAATGACCAAAATAACTCATTTATTTTCATAAATACGAACCGAAATATACATTTTGATCATATATTCCATTACTCCACTTCAGTTGCAATAGTACTCCACTTCACTTACAATAGCATGTTAACTTAGAAGTGATATTTTTACCCGCGTCAGGAGTGAGTGGAGCATGGAACATTGAAAAATTTCATTGTCCGAGACCTGATCGATAATCCATTATCAGTGGAGTATTGACCTGATACTCCTCTTTATCATCCTAATCTATACTATTATATTAAAGCCAAAACATTGAAAGTTTTGGTTTTCTCTTAAATTTTGGTTTTCACTTTAATTATTTAATTTTAAATTATTTATAATATAAAACAAATCAAATAAATTCCGTTATTGTCTTTAATCCTAAATACAGAGTAGTATTTTATATTTACACCATTACCCGTTAACAACAAATTTACATTAAGATTTTATATTATTAGTTCTAATCAAGACATATCATTTATTAAATAACTATTATTATTATTATTATTAATTTTATTAATTAATATTACAAAGTTAAATTCCATAATAAAATATTATACTCTATTTTATTTAATCACATAATTTTAAAAGTATTTAAAAGTAACCCGTGCTTTGCACGGGCCCTAAGCTAGTAATTTATTAATGAAGTATCTAATGAATATTTAGGACCATATATTAAAAATAAATATTTTGAATATGTTTCGATAAAAATCAAATATTTTGGACTTTCATCCTATATTTCATAGGATATATAAAGGTATTAGAGCATTTACAACCCTTCCCTTATCCCTATCCTCAAAAACTTACTAAAAATAGTAAATTCTAAGTAAAAATAGTAAATTTCCAAAATTATCAAAAATGTTATACATTTCATTCCACATTTTCCATCCCCATATCCCTATATTCTTTTTTGTATTACTAGCTTATAACTCGTGCAATGCACGGTTTTTTTTAATATTTATATATATATATATTATATTATCAAATTATTTTTTAAATATTTATATGTATTAAATTTGATTTTTATCAAATAAATTTTAAATTTTTTATTCAAGTAAATAAATATTTCTTAAATTTGAAAGATTTAGAGAAAAAACAACCAAATCTAAGTAAATATATAAAAAATTATTATTTACTAGACTTCAAACAATCAATTTACTCTTTTTACTCCATCTTGAATTCTTAAATCAGATTTAGACAATTTTACAGGTCACACAGAGCTCAAGAAATTATCTTTAATTTATTGATGGTTTAACAATTATTATCTAACATAAACTACTCGAAAATTGAGGATTAGAAAGTTACGAATTTTTTACATTGAGAATTCTATTTAATTTAGAAAACCTACTTATATTTGATTTAGATGATTTAAATTTAATTTTTTGTATATGAATATAATCCTATTATCTTAATCTGATATTAGATATAATTCTATTCAATTTAGAATACCTACTTATATTATTAAATTTATTTTTGGTATTTCAACTTCCTGGTAATTGGGAAGTGGTATTTAGCAAAGTTGTTTGATTGAATAAAATAAAGGAAGTGTAACTTCCTTGGAACTTTGAATACCCATGATATATGGGAAGTTACTTACCCAGCCCACCCTTGATTATTTGAAACTCCTATGAATTTAAAAATCCACATCAACAACCAAACAATTTTTCTCACTTCCTATGAATTTTAAATACCAAGTAACTAATATTTCTCATAGAAAGTTAATTACTATATGCAACCAAACAAGCACTTATTATATAATATGATATAATTTCTTTTTCTTTCTTTCCTTTACAATTTTAACTAGCAAAATTAACCCACTACCAACAAATACAATTAAATATATATAAAAGGAGGGAGATTTGGGGAAGATTTGCGACAGGAACCGTATTATGCAAAAATGGGGACTCAAAAATGATCCCTAAATCTGTTCTTCAAAATGGGATTCCGGATGGAGCTTTATTTTTGATCAAAAATTGACATTTTCCCTAAATTAGGGATATTGACTCCAATTGCTCTCAGTGATAATTAAACATAGGGTTAACGCTTAACGTAGTCGTATTTGAATGCGTCACAGAAAGAGTACGAACAGTAATTTAGGATAGTCAGGAGAGGTTAAGTACACTTAACATGCTAAAAGTGGACTTGTCAAGAAATAGTTAAAGGGTAGACTTTTTCCTTATTTTTTATTACATAAATACCACGTATATAGAATTACACATGTATGTATGTATACTTGTAGTGGATTCCAGATTAGTTTAGGAAGTAGAGGATGTTGATATCATCAGAGTGTTTGGGAGAACTTTTTTTCAAAATAAATCAATTTATTTTAAGACAAAATTAGATATTCTTAACTTCCCAACTTATTTTCTAACTTATTTTTGGAACTTATTAAATCTCAAACATACATTAAATACTTGTATAAAAAAATATATTAAAATATTAAATTTTTATCCGAAAATAAGACCATAAATCTTTAATAAAAGTTTTGTCAAACAGCCACGATCATAATTGGAGCTTTTGATGAAGAAAGTGGGCATGTAACGATGATATTTGCAAGTAGATTCTGGAGATATTTCGTAACGTCGATGGGTTTTTTTTTTTTTTTTTAATGTGGAAATAAGAGAGCACGTGGCTTCTTAGTGGTGGTAGCCTGCCTTATCAAAATTCGTAACCTCAGTTATCACCTCCTCGTTCACCACATTGATGTTATTTTAATGTAAGAAAGAAAAATGGAGGTGCATTTTCTTTGGTTAATAAAACTTTTTGTTTTTGTAAATAATATAATTTATGTGTACTTTATCGCTTTGTAATAAAGGGAGACTTGTTTGTTTATATTTTATTCACGTATTAAAAATGTGCAAAACAGGTGTTGGAAAAATGGGGAATGCACTCACCCACCCACTTTAAGTAGAATTACCGTGGTCGTAACACTGTGTTTCCGAATCAATGAAAGAAAAAAAAAATAGAAAATGGTAATTTCTTTTCTCTCTAAATCTTTTCAAAAATGAGAAGAAGATGTTGAAGACAAAAATATAAAGATTTTCTTTTCAAACTTTTAGAAATTTTTTATTTTTTTTCAACAAATATCTTTTGGGAACAAGTTAAAGAAATTATATCTTTAACTTTCTTTTTTTTTTCTTTCAAAAAAAAAGTTCTGGAACACAGTCTAAATGTGTAATTTGATTAATCAATCTTCCATTAATTCGTTCGAGCCATTCATCGGTTTTATTTTTAGAATTTGATTCATTATCATGAATGGTATATTTTATAAGCAATATAATGATATAAATTGTTCTAGAATTTGTAAATGATAAATCTATAATTTTCATAAACGAATAATGAAGTAAGATTGATAAAATTAAATAATATGAAAGGGCTTTTTTCATAAATATATAGGAAAAAATAATTTTTTGCACATTTACTTTTGGTAAGAATAGTTATTTGCAATTTTACCAACCTAAGTTTCAAAATTGCAAAAATACTAGGTCCACTTTTCTCTCCCCCATCCTTCCTCAAGTGTCTCCCTCATTCCACCGCCTGTGTCCTCTTTTTTATTTTTTATTTTTTATTTTTATTTTTTTAAGGTGGGTTGCTATTTTGGGTTGCAACTTAATTCAACCACGTGCAACTTTTTTTTTTAAGGTGGGGGCTATTTTGGGTTGCATGGCCCCGCAGGGGCATATTCAACTGAATGCAACTACATTCAACTAAATGCAACTAAATTTCTGATTTCAAGTTCCATTTTTCAGTTGTTATTTTCGACCTTTTTTTTGAACTCTAATATATATATATATATATATATATATATATATATATATATATATATATATATAACTGAATGCAACCACATCGACTTCAACAGACTTCAAAACTTTTTTTTTTTAATGTGGGATGATTTTGGATTGCATGACCCCGCACGGGCATATTCAACTTAATGCAACCACATTCAACTAAATGCAACTAAATTTCTGATTTTAAGTTCCATTTTTCAGCTGTCATTTTCGACCTCTTTATATATATATATAAAGAGGTCGAAAATGACAACTGAAAAATGGAACTTGAAATCAGCAACTGAATGCAACCACATGCAACTACATCCAACTGAATGTAATTTTCATTTTCAGTTGCATTCAGTTGAATATGCCCATGTGGGGCCTTGCAACCCAAATCCACCAAAATCACCCCACCATTTTTCAAAAAAAAAAAAAAAAAAGTTGAATGTGATTGCATTTGGTTGAATATTGCCCCTGGCGGGGCGTTCCAACCCAAATCTACCAAAATCACCTCACCTTAAAAAAAAGTTGAATGTGGTTACATTTGATTGTATATTGCCTCTGGCGGGACCTTGCAACCCAAATCCACCAAAATCATCCCACCTTAAAAAAAAGTTGAATGTGGTTGCATTTGGTTGTATATTGCCCCTGGCGGGGCCTTGCAATCCAAATCCACCAAAATCACCCCACCTTAAAAAAAAAAAAAAAAAAGTTGAAGGTGATTAAATGTGGTTGCAACCAAAATATCACCCCACCTTAAAAAAAAAGTGTTGAAGTCTGTTTAAGTCAATGTGGTTGCATTCATTTGCAACCAAAATATCACCCACCTTTAAATAAAAAAAAAGTGTTGAAGTCTGTTGAAGTCGATGCGGTTGAATGTGGTTGCATTCAGTTGCAACCAAAAAAAAAAAATGTACACAGGCGAATGGAATGGATGAGGGTGACGTAAGGAATGAGGGAGGGAAAGGGAGACCTAGTATTTTTGCAATTTTGAAACTTAGGTTGGTAAAATTGTAATGAATTAAAGAAGGTATTTTTTCAAATAAAAACTTTAAATCTAATATTTTTTGTGAATACCCTATAAAATATTGAAACACATCCAATATAGTTGCATTTACCAACCTAATTTTTCCATCATCTTCTTAACAAGAAGTTTCTTCGTCAATTCATATTGGAGGGAAATTCAACCATTATCTTATCTTGTGTTAAAAGTTAAAACAGTTGAGTAAGAGATCGTTGGTCAGACAATGCATGTTTTACTCAGTGTTCCAGAAATCACTAGGCGGTCCAGGGCGGTTGGGGTACCGCCTAGCGTCTAATCGGGTGGGCGGGGATTAATCGGACGGATTAATCGGAGCATTAATCGGATATTATAATAATATTTAATATATTAGTCTAATTTACAATTAAACATATCATTTTAAATAAATTAAAAGGATTAATCGGATTTTAAAAATCGAATCGGTTGGTTACCTTCCAGAAGATTAATCGGGGATTAATCGGCTGAATCGGGGATTTTTAGAACAGAGGTTTTACTTAGTGTCTGTTTGGCATAACTTTTCTCAATGATTTATGAATTTATTTTCGTGAAATTTTTTTATATTTTGATAATTTATTTTTATACAAGTATTTAATGCATATTTGAGATTCAATAAGTTGTAAAAATAAGTTGAAAAGTTAGGACTCTAACTTTATCTTAAAATAAGTTAACTTATGGAAAAAAAATTCCCCCAAACACTCCCTTAAATATTTGTCATTTTTTATATATACATTTATACCTTATACAGTTGTACGTATAATCTGTTAAGATAAAATATTGGTCAAATTAACTCATTTTTGACTTTAGTTTATTTTTTTGTGAGAAAGGATAAATTTCATTCAATAAAAGAAATAGATAATACATCTGAATACATAATAAAAGCTCATCATCTAAACGAAAGTTATGCTTAATCAATTTATGGGTCTAACGACCCAT
The DNA here is from genome assembly GCA_037693485.1 of Kitagawia praeruptora. Taxonomy (NCBI): domain Eukaryota; kingdom Viridiplantae; phylum Streptophyta; class Magnoliopsida; order Apiales; family Apiaceae; genus Kitagawia; species Kitagawia praeruptora. The sequence continues at coordinate 130,645,112 of CM075354.1, forward strand.
AAGAAAGAGATTCCCCGGAAGTTTCAATAATTACATCTTTATATCCAACAAAAAAGGCCTCGTTAAAAAATCGTACAAGAGCAAAATCCTATAAAAAAAATTCAAGCGGAAAAAATAGTGTCTTATTAAAATAAATGAGTACATCATTTTACAAAAACCTAAAAATCAAAAGATTAGAAACCTTCTTAATTCTTTCACTTGATTCATCGATTATAGTAATCCATAATCTCGGCTTCATTCATCTTTTCACACTTCTTTCCATCAAAATAGGTATCTTGTTGATTCCTCTAAAATTCAAAATTCTGCCATCATCCATTTTCTCTTTACACTTCTTTCTTTCCACCCATAGAAATTGAAATTATCAAACCCAACACATAAAATTATGTCAAAAAATCAATTAAATAATTATTATACTCCGTAAACATAATAAGATTAACTGTTGACTTTAGTTTATAATTTTATACTTCGACATTAACTTATAAACGATAACGTAGGAAGTAACGGATTCATACTTTTACCGACCTGAGTACTTTGCTGTTTCTGAATTCAAATATAATCAAATTTAAAGAAATAACAATGTATTAATTAAATATTTTGTCCTCTGTTATAAAAATCGGCCGATTTTTGAAAAATCGCCGATAAATCGCCCAAAAATCGGTCAAAATTTTGAAACCGATTTGACCGATTTTGCAAAAATCGTCGATAAATCGCCGATTTTTCAACCGAATCACCCGATAAATCGTAAATCGGTACCACAATCGAATAGTTCTGATTTCCGAAATCTGCAACACCGATTTTGTCTAATAAAACGGAAGATGTACTTATCTCCCATGCAATGCCATCCACAGCTTCTTTGAATGGTACACATTTGAATATTCTATTATTCTTTCAATCTTGGGACCATTAAGAATTGACAAAGCTCAACTTCAAATGTGTGTAAATTTTAAAGCCCATTCTAAGAAGGCCCATCTTTTTTATGTAAAACATGCCCAATATGTAAATAGCAAAATCTTACAAAAAGAAATGATTGACTTGGTCTTGCACCATAGAGATTCCCAGTGCCAAGTGGGCTCACCAAAATTGTCATTCTTCTATAAAAACAAACATGTTCAAACTATGAGAGCATATTCATGCAAAATGAGACAAACGTTACATCTAAAGTATCTGTCAAACAAGGAAAAATTTAATTATGTCCCATGTTTTTCCTCTAGCTGCAGGCCAATACACTCATTTTTCGAAACCATGGCGCACGACGATGAAGATAACTCTAGTCCCCTTGTACCGAAATTGATCATCCTCTTAGTCGCCATCGCTTGTGTTGGTTTCATCCTTGCATTGTACCATTGCATCCGTGTCGGTTGGTGCACGCAATACCAGCAACGTCCTACACCACATGAACGTAATCGCCCATTCCCTTTTAGACGTCGCGAGGAGCAACAGAGCAGTGTCGAGAATTCAATTGCGGAGCTCATACCAGTACGTAAATTTAGTAAGACTACTTTGGACTTGGAGGGTGGAAATAATCATACGTGCTCAATTTGCTTGTGTGAATTTGAAGAAGGGGAGGAGTTGCGCACATTGCCTGAATGTATTCATTCTTTTCATGTAAGTTGCATTGATATGTGGTTTTATTCGCATACTAGTTGTCCGTTGTGCAGAACTGATGCTACGCCATCACCCCATGGACTAATACATTATTTAGAGTCAGAATCAGAAAGGCCGGCCACCCCGCAAGGTTTGGAATCCAGACAAGTTTAAGTGTTTTTTACCTATATTCTAAATTTGTGTGAGCGTTGTTGCATTAAATTTTATTTCATCAAAGAGATCATGTCCTCAATTGGGATCTGGGGAAGAGAAAATCATCAAAAAAAAAAAAAAATTTAGCTTAAAGAAGTATATAAATGTACAAATAGGGCAAGGCTCAAATGAGAATTAGTTTTCCGTTGAACTAGATGTTCAGACTTCAGACTTAAAAAGCAGCAGGAGATTTGTAACATTTGTAGCTAAACTTTTTTTTTTTTTTTTAAGTCATAATTTTTTCTCAGAACTGTGCTTTAACTATCGAACACGGGTATTTTTAATCAAAAGAAATGATAATTTTTGAAGTGTTCTCCAAGTTCTCCATCCATACAGCCCAAAAGTAATCAGTGCAACCAAGCTGCACAGGAGACTATGTTCTCTATTTCTCAAACTCAGCAATCTGATGTACAAAATGAAGCCCTATACTTTATATGCCTAACCAAGTTGCCACTAAGCAGCTAGCTCAACAAACCACTACCAAACTACTATTTGCAATTTCTGTATTTATGAGACAGTATCTGTAAGCGACTAACTAAGCGAAACATTTAACTAAGTAATGTGTGACTGTGAACTACATGAAATAAAAATAACAGGAAAGGAATCAAGACTATAATAGGGTTGGACGAAACTGGTATCAACGATCCTGAAGATGATCAAGAGAATTTCTTTATTCTTTAACTTCGAAAATTCAAGCTCTAAGACCATTCTAATGCTCCGAAATTCCAGGTTTTGGACATTCTAATGCTCCGATAGCTAGGTATACAGAGTATATGAGGTTCTGGAACCAAACAATAAATATTGTAGATGTGTGCATATGTACAATGAAGGCAGATATGATCTCTGGGGACCAAACTGTAAAACTGCAATTCATAGAAGTCCATTTTTCTTCCAGTTCATCCATGCATATAAATACCAAGTGTAATGATACCAAGTGAAGTTATCGTATTCCAGCAGTACCGCATTTTTCTTCCAGTTCATGTCTTTGATGATAAATCCATATGTTGATGTAAATTGCTACCTCTAAATCTAGAGGAAACTTTGTCATATGATAAGGGGAGCTATTTCCGATGAACGCCTAATCATAATATGTGAGTCACACGGTATGGAATAGGCAATAACCCCACAACTTCGACACGAATGTTAATTATTTGATTTTAGCCTTTTTAGCCCATCAAATATGTAATTTTTAAATCCTGCTCTTGATTTTTTCTTAAATGACTTCCTGTGTAGCCTAAATTCCAAGTGGAATCACCAAAGCAGTCAGTTTCTTTTAGAGCAGACATATTCGAACTATAAAAACTTATATAAAGTGAGACAAACATTACGTTTAAGATATCCACCAAACAGTGACAATTTTAACATTTCCAAACATTTCTCTACCATGGTACAAGACAACTCGAATTCTCTCCTACCAAAACTAGTCATCGTCTTGGTTGCCATCTCCTGCGTGGCCTTGATAGTTGCATTGTATCATTGCATCCGTGTTGGTTGGACCTCACAATACCAAGAAAATCGCCCACCGCAGCAACATCATCTTACTCATGTGGAGCAACAGAGCAGCGTTGAGAATTCCATTGCAGAGCTGATACCCGTACATAAATTTATCAAGTCCTGTTTGGATGTGGAGAATGGAAATGATCATACATGCTCAATTTGCTTGTGCGAATTCGAAGAAGGGGAAGAGTTACGTACCTTGCCTGAATGTTCGCACTCTTTTCATGTAAGTTGCATCGACATGTGGTTTCATTCGCATACAAGTTGTCCGATGTGCAGAATCGATGCTACCCCATCATGGCATGGACTGATGCATTATTTGGAGTCAGATTCAGAAAGGCCGGCAGGCCTGGCAACAAGGCAAGGTGTGGCATCCAGAGAAATCTGAGTAATATTTTTATTCTAGATTTGTCGCAGGTTGTTGGATTAAATTGATTTTATCTCTCTGTCGAAGATTTGGCCAATGTGACCGTATTACATCAATGCTGATTAACTATTTTTTAAGCTCATAATGATCAGACCATATGTTGGTTAGTTGATGTAACAATGTGAATTGCCGGATTAATTATTATTCCATATCCATCTAATGAAAGCCAAGGTAAATCTCATTGTCGAAAAACTATGACTGCCTAGGCAAGTTTTTTTAAAAAAGAGGAAAAAGAAAGTAGAGAAGGAAATAGAGTATCTAAGAAAATTCTAACTACAGCTCCATCATTTAGCAAAAAATAAAAATAAAATAAAGTTCGTCTGGATATAAGTAGGATATTAGAATGTACTGTATATAGCTAGCTTATACACTCATGGCAGCTCAAAGTATTCCACTCCTATGGAACAGAGATTTACAAGTTTATGATCAAATAATTGTACGAGTATGCCAATCTTAGTGATTCAGAATCGATGAGCATAAACGTGTATAACGTTCGGTTACAAATTTAACATTTGTGATTAGAAAACGGACCAAGAAAATTTTGTTTCTTCCTGAAAAGAGATTGAAAGATGACAACTTGTTATATTTGATAACAATATGTAAAGACAGCATTGAACAACTGTTCCTATCTTGTAATAACCGTCATGACTACATAGATTTTGAAATGGCCTTTCAATTGGCTAGTAATTCTCTCCTAAGCAAATGAAAGGCCTCACTTTTCTTTGCAATGTCTAACATTAACTTTCTGGCTCATTTTTATATCCTCTTCCTTGTAGTTGCATCTTTGGCCTTCTTTGTTACAATTTATCACTGTATTGTAGTCAGTTGCCAAAATATCAGCGAACGTGACAATTCTGATCAAGTGTCACTGTCCACTTTCCTCAGACTACAGAACATAGTACTTTGGCGCAGTCGACAAGAACATGACAGAGCTCAAGATCATGGTGGCACGGTCCTAGGGCTCGAGAACTCGAAAATTGAGTTGATTCCAAGACATAAATTTGAAAAAGGTAAAGGAATTCTTGATGCAGAGTGCACTGTTTGCTTGACTGAGTTTGTAGAGGATGAAGAAATCCGAACTTTGCCAGAATGTTTGCATTCTTTTCATGTAGCATGTATTGACATGTGGCTTCATTCGCATCCTAGCTGTCCAATATGCCGAGCCAATGCTTCACCGCCGTCCTCCTTGCTAGTACATCCTTGCTCTCCCCGGAGTGACGGTGTGGTTGTGGTATAACAAGGCACGTGGTTAATTTAGCAAATTCCGAAGTAAGAAAGGGACTGGATGGGAGAATAGAAACTTAGGTGCAGGACATAATTCTGTATGATGCTTAAGGTTGCAAATTAAAGGTTAGCGAGTCCTCCATTTATGTTTCATTACATAAAAATTGAATGAATTGTTAAGTTTCCTTTCTTTCCTTTTTTTTTAAAAAAAATTTAAAGGAAATATTTCTAATTAACAACAGAAGCATCTTGTCATTCTTCGGATACTCCTCATACTCAATTGAGTGCAATTTTGTGAGAAATTATGAAATTCTCAGTTTAAATGACACTATGATCTTTTGTACGTGAGATTTAGTTACCACTGAACTTAACTGGGAATGAATAAGAGGGATGGCCGGATGGGCAAGATCCACACTTATGATGGTAGCAAATAGGAGCTCCAAATGGACACACCATCTGGCAATCACTAGTGCAATTTGCTTATGCTATCGTTTCTTTTGCTTTCGAAACTTGTTCGAGTCTCTCAATGCAAGCGCAACTGCTATTGATGCACTCACCTCCAAATGGACACACACTTTCAAACATTCAGCAGAAGAAGTGCATTGACACACAGTGAACCCCAGAACTAGTGCTAAAACGATAAGAAACTGCTTCATATCTTGGTACAAAAGTGGATGAATAAGTTATGGAAAATGCTAGGCATAGGTGCACAGAATTGTTTACATAACTTTTGCCTAAACCTGCATTTTGCCTAAACCTGCATCAAAAAAGATTGTCAGCCACTATCTATTCTCTCATAACTCTTATCTGATTTTAACTTATTTTTACCCTCATTTGCCTCATTTCAAATTCTCAAACGATTACTCCGTCCCAAAATGCATGTTTATTTGATTTTTTACGCGTATTTTAAGATACATAAAAATAATAACTTCGCATATTATTTTTTAAATTTTCTTTTTATGAATTAAATTTTAAATATTAAATTTTAATTCAGAAAAAGAAATTTCGAAAAATAACATGTGCAACTATGTTTTTTATTCACCTTAAAATACATGTAAAAAGTAAAAAAAAAACATGTATTTTGGGACGGAAGGAGTATTTTTTATATTTTATTATAATGAAAATTTTATTAATTCAAAATAGAGTAACAATACCTTTTAAGTGCTTATAAATATATAAATAAAGAGCCTTATATTATTATTGCATGTTATAACCTGCATAATAATATTTTTATAAAATTGTTAATTTTATATTTAGGATATTAATGTATTATTACTTATTTAGTTTTCATAATGGCTGTAAAGTTATAATTTTATCCTTATTTGTTGAAATATTACAAAATTGTCATCCCTCTATAATTTTTGTAAATATTTGATGAATATGGGTAGCTTATGTGAATCAAACCACAGACTTCCTCCTTGAAAAATCATGTACTAGCTCTACTATGGGGGTGTTTGTTTCCACTTAATTGATGGAGCTTATGCCTTAAAAGTTGATAAGTCCTTATGGGGGGTGTTTGCCAAAATAAGTTTTGGCTCAACTTATAACTTATAAGCCCATAAGTTGAATGTTAGGAAATCCTAACATTCAACTTATGCTTATAACTTATTTCTCGATATACGCAATATATAATATCCTTCAAATCTTCAAAATCATATATCTCTCGATCCATTCATTAGAAAATTGATATGTATATCTCAAATTTCTCTACTCATCGAGATCTATTTATTGACATCCATTGTTAAATATAAAAAACAAATATTTTGAAAATTATAGAAAAAAGTTAACTTATAAGTTCTGATTTATCCAAACAGTTTACTGATTATAAGTTCTGATTTACCAAACACTTTACTGACTTATAAGTTATGCTCTACTTATCACTTATATGACATAAGTGCTTATAAGTCATAAGCTACATTTTTTAAGATACCCCAAACACCCACTATATAACTTCTACAGACTGCTACAAACTGCAGGGCTTCTGGTGCAGTTGATTTGCATGGATCATATTTTTGTTTTCATTATATTTCTAATATACTCTGATTTACACATGAGACTTGAGCTTTATATTCTTCGAATTTATGAATTAAATGCCAGAAACACTTTCAACTTCTGTCATTCTGCTGGATATATTCACTAATATAGTAAAATAAAGGCAGTCATATATCGTATTTAACAAGCCAAGGCCAAGCAAACAATTAACGAAACAAAACACGAAGGTATAAAACATGTACATAAGTAATAGAACAAAGGAAAATAAGAAATCATACCAGAAGCCATAGCTATGCAGGTATAAAATTAAGAAACAATCAGCTGAGTCACCAGGCCTTGCAAAGAAGTCCTGATTGTTCTTGAAGAGATAATTGCCCCCACTTACACTGTGATGGGATGCTTGCAATGACTATTCCAGGATAAAACAGCTCCGAGCAAGATGATCACAGTAATCAAAAGGCTCAACTTCGACTAGCACCTCAGTCGCCGGAAAAAAAAAACCTTAAGTACAAGAAACTATGGCAGGAGGGAGAACAGAGAGTGTAGAGAAGAGAATGTAGGGTGTGGTCTATAGAACCCAGCAGCTTAGCTCTCTATTTATAGGAGAGGCCAAACGTAACTGATACCACCCTCATCAATATTGTAACTCCCATTCCATTTAATAAAAATGAAATGGTCGATTTAATATAATCAAAACGGCTGTAACAGCTGATTTTCAATTAAATAAATCGTAACAGTTACGTATATATTATCCACACATATCAGTTTCATTTTAAGTACTGATCCCAATCGATATATATATTTATTCTAATTAAAATATATTTAAACACAGAAATAAAATCTCTCGCCCAAATCGCCCTTCGACCGAGCCGACCCGAGTCAAGACGAGACGTGGCGTGGCGAGGCGGGTGGCGGCGCGCGTTTGTGTGTGTGCGCGCGTCGAGCACACAGTAACACCATGCACCATCATACACCTTAGTAGTTGTGCACTACCCATGTGTGTGATTCTATATAAAGCCAACAACCCCTTTTATTTATTTCAATGTGGGACAAATACACATTCTCATTTTCAAGCTCTTTCAAGCTACCCACTTCAACTCAATTTCTCTATGGATTTCACTAAGAAAATTACTTAGACCCATATATGAAAATTGAAGTCCTCTTAGCAAGGAACAATTTCCAATCGTTAAAAAACCGGAATTAACATCAAGAACATAAATTAATTATGCTCTAAAAACTCCATTTTCTAACAATCCCCCATAAATCCATACAGAAATGCTTCAGGTTTCTCATCATGATTTGTTTTTCAGAGTCGGTACCCTTCCGGGTTTGAACCCTCCTAAGTCCCCTACTTCGATGACTACCGGATTCAGATGGAATGTTTCACCTTGAATCTTAATCTGTTTGATGTAATCATTGTCCATAGATGACGACAAGTCAAAGGCTATGGTGCCAATCTACGACTTTGAGACATTAATGGTTTTGTCTCGATCCTGTTCGTCGAATGCTTCAAGGAATAACCCATTCCTCTAATTGCGACCACACAATTACATTCGCTTAGCTGGGCATCTCCAGAGATGTACTGCTACCATCTTGTCGAATGACTTGACCCCATTCAGAGTTATAATAACTCTTGCTTACTAACAGTGTGAGTACCTTCTAGGTTTACAGGGGATAGACTCAGATACAACAGTATCATCTATGTAGCAAAGGTACTACCAATTCATCCTTACAGCTTGTTATTACCACATTGAATACACTTCAAGGGATCTCCTCTCATGTGTATTGGGTTCCCACTGATGATGAACTATGATGGGTTGACAGACCCATCCCCAACCTCGACTTAAGGACCATTGCAGGTTCCAGTCCTTTAGTTAAAGGATCAGCTATATTATTCTGAGTTCCTATGAACTCTACAGCTATAATCCTATCAGACACTAAACCCCTAATAGACTTTAGTCTAACTTGGATGTGCCTCTTTGTTTTAGCATTATACTTTTTACTACTAATCTTGTCGATAGTTGTTTTACTATCACAATGAATAGCAAGCGCAGGAAGCGGTCTGCTTACTACAGGTATCGCAGACATAAGTCCGTGTAACCATTCAGCCTCCGTCCCCGTGGCATCAAGTGCACACAACTCAACCTCAAATGTAGACCGAGTTACTAAAGTCTGTTTGGTCGACTTCCAGGATATTGCTCCCCCTAAGGTGAACACGTATCTAGTCACTCCATTGGAACCAGACTTCTTAGCTATCCAACTTACATCACTGTACCCTTCAAGCACACCAGGAAATCTCCTATAGTGTAAACTAAGGTACATTGTGCCTTTCGGATATCTAAGTACTCTATCAAGAGCATCCCAATGAGTTCTGTTTGGACAGCTTATATATCTAGCCAACTTAGACACAGAGTATGAAATATCTGGTCTAGTACAGTTAGCAAGATACTGCAAACTCCCTATAATTTGAGAATACCTTAACTGAGACACAGGTACTCCTGAAGTATTCTTAACAAGGGCCATTTTAGGATCATAGGGTGTACTAGCGATTCTACACTGTGAATAACCATATTTCTCAAGTATAGATTTCTCTATATAATGAGACTGCGATAGAGTTATTCCCTCAGCTGATTGTGTCAGCTTGAGACTAAGAATCACACTAGCCTCACCCATATCTTTCATTTCAAAATGCCTTTTCAAGAAAGCTTTTGTCTCGTTAATAATCTCTATATTGGTTCCCAACAGTAATATGTCATCTACATATAGGCACAAGATGACACAATCACTACCTTTAACTTTGGTGTAGACACACTTGTCACTATCATTAATATCATAACTGAACGGCACTATAGTTTCATCAAACTTTTTATGCCAATCCCTAGGAGCTTGTTTCAAGCCATAGATGGATTTGATCAAGTTACATACTTTCCTTTCGTTACCAGATGCAACAAATCCCTCAGGCTGGTCCATATAAATCTCTTCTTCAAGTTCACCATGAAGAAAAGCTGTCTTTACATCCATTTGATGGATGATAAGACCATGTACGGAAGCCAATGCTACAAGCATTCGGATTATTGTCATTCTAGCTACTGGAGAGTATGTATCAAAGTAATCAATGCCCTCTTTTTGCTTAAAACCCTTAGCTACCAGTCTAGCTTTGTACTTATCTATTGAGCCGTCAGGGTTCAACTTTCTTTTAAAGATCCATTTACACCCGATAGTAGAACACCCAGGAGGAAGATCAACTAACTCCCATGTTCCGTTAGAAATAATAGAGTCAATTTCACTCTTTACAGCGCCCTTCCAGTGCCTAGACTCTGAAAAATCCATAGCTTATCGGAAAGTTAAAGGTTCGTCCTCGACATTGTAAGTGATATAATCACTTCCAAAATCCTTGACTACCTTTACTCCTTCGTGGTTCCTCTATCTCCTTAGGAGTAGAGCTATTACTAGGTTCCACCCCCAAATTTGTAATCTTTTCCACATGATCAGGAATAGAACTTGATGTGTGAGTAGGATCTTCAGTAGAAGTATATTGAGGCATACCAGTCTTCATAGGGTAAACATCCTCAAAGAATGTAGCATCACGAAACTCAACTATCGTGTTTGCCACTATACCATCTATGTCAGATTTTAACACTAAAAATCTCATAGCTGTAGTGGTTTCAAGATAGCCTAAAAAGATACAATCAACAGTCTTCGGACCTAGTTTCTTTCTCTTGTGTTCAGGGACAAGTACCTTAGCAAGGCACCCCCACATACGAAGATACTTAAGACTAGTCTTCTTGCTCTTCCATAACTCAAAGGGTGTCTTATCCATGTGTTTCAGAGGAACTCTATTCAGAATATGGCAAGCCGTATTCAGAGCTTCTCCCCACATGTATTTAGGCAACCCAGAATTAATAAGAATACTATTAATCATATCTTTAAATGTTCTGTTCTTTCGCTCAGCAACCTCATTAGACTCAGGTGTGTATGGTGGGGTAACTTCATGAACTATTCCATTGCTTGCACAAAATTCATTAAAAGCATTACTCGTATACTCACCACCTCTATCAGATCTCAACCGTTTAAGTACCTTACTAGTTTGTTTTTCTACTTCAGTTTTATATATAATAAATTTACTAAGTGCTTCATCCTTATGTCTAAGTAAATAAACATAACAGTATCTACTACTATCATCTATAAAGGTAATGAAGTATCTAAACTGGTCCTTAGTCAACACACCACCAAATTCACAAATATCAGTGTGTACTAAATCTAACAAGTCTGAATCCCTAACAATATTATGAAAAGGTTTCCTTATTTGTTTAGCAGACACACATACTTGACATTTAGAATTCTTTTCTATGGTATGTCTTGGAATCAACTCTAAGTTCATCATATTTTTAAGAGCACCAAAATTTAAGTGACCAAGTCTAGCATGCCATAAAGTTGAAGATTCAACACAGTTAACAGAAGGAGTAATTTTATTCAAAGCACCCAAAACGGGCTCAGCATTTGTAACAAATAAACCATTTGACAAGTAACCCTTGCCAAAGAAAGTACCAGTACGAATAAGAACTACTTTATTACATTTGAGAGAGACTTCAAAACCATTAGCTACTAAACAGCTTCCACTTATTATATTTCTACGCATGTTGGGAACATGATGCACTCTCGTCAGGGATAGAATACGTCCCGAAGGAAACTTCAAGTCCACATTTCCTATTCCATGTACTTGAGCGGCACTTGCGTTCCCCATCGTCACTGTCAAGCTATGACTCTGTTGATAAGATACAAATAAACTAATGTCAGCACAAATATGCACATTAGCTCCAGTATCAATCAACCATTCATTTGACAGATAAGTGGAAAGTAGTACAGGGTTGTAGGTAACATACCGGTCAACGTTGGTTTCAGAAGCCAAAGCCTCACCAACAACCATGTTCGCTACAGGCCCACTTGAGGTTCCAAGCACAGCATTCGCTTGAGCTACCCCCTCGGCTTTCTTTGCTTTCTTTGTAGGGCAGTCCTTACTCTAGTGCCCAACCTGCCCACAAGACCAACATGGTTTGTTTGCCTTTGGTTTCTTGGCCTTATCCTTGTCATTCTTAGGTTTATTACTATTACTCTTCTTAGAGACAGCCTTCCTTTTCTGTCCTATAGTTGCTACATTTACCTTCGAACTTCCATGCTCAGTTGGCATCACATGTCCCTGTTTGGACTTGTGTTGTTCTTGCACCGAGATGTACAACATAAGATTGGTCCAGGTGATCTCTCATTTCTGTCTTTTCAGGGAGAGAGAGAACTTTTCAATCACACTCATCACCTTAAACTTTTCGGGGAGGTCCATTCCAGACTCCTTCAAAGCATGCACTATCATCTCGAATTTATGCACTTGCTCAGTCATGGACTTATTGTCCACCAGCTTGAAATCAAGGAACCTAGCCACAGAATACTTTTCCAGACCTTGTGAGTCAGTATTATGTGTCTGGTCCAGCTTCTCCCATAAGAGTTTTGCGGTGTAGGCATCAGAGGAGTATACATCAAACAATGTGTTCGTGAGAGCAACCAAAATGGCCGCCCTAGCCACCCCATCCTTCTCAGCCCACTTCGTAAAACCCTTAACTGATTCAGCCTTCTCTTGATCCACAACCAGCTTCTCATATTCCACAACAGGCCATAGACCCTTTACAGTCAACCACAACTTCATCCTTTTCTGCCAACGAGAAAAGCCAACGCCTCCATTGAATTTCTCAGGCAAGCCAGTTAATTCAACGGGTTGTGGAAAACTGTAAGTGGTCCAATCTATGACCCCAACAGATGCAACCGAACTACCACTAGCAGGAATTCCACTCTTGTTAACCATTATGCTAAATACTATATAACCAATTATCTCTTCAAGAATGCTGGATATATTCACTAATATAGTAAAATAGAGGCAGTCATATATCGTATTTAACAAGACAAGGCCAAGCAAACAATTAACGAAACAAAACACGAAGGTATAAAACATGTACATAAGTAACTGATAGAACAAATAAGAAATCATACCAGAAGCCATAGCTATGCAGGTATAAAATTAAGAAACAATCAGCTGAGTCACCAGGCCTTACAAAGAAGCCCTGATTGTTCTTGAAGAGATAATTGCCCTCACTTACACTGTGATGGGATGCTTGCAATGAGTCTTCCAGGATAAAACAGCTCCGAGCAAGATGATCACAGTAATCAAAAGGCTCAACTTCGACTAGCACCTCAGTCTCCGGAAAAAAAAACCTTAAGTACAAGAAACTATGGCAGGAGGGAGAACAGAGAGTGTAGAGAAGAGAATGTAGGGTGTGGTCTATGGAAACCAGCAGCTTAGCTCTCTATTTATAGGAGAGGCCAAACGTAACTGATACCACCCTCTTCGATATTGTAACTCCCATTCCATTTAATAAAAATGAAACGGTTGATTTAATATAATCAAAACGGCTGTAATAGCTGATTTTCAATTAAATAAATCGTAATAGTTACATATATATTATCCACACATATCAGTTTTATTTTAATTATACGAATAAATGCAATATATATTATCAAATTCTGTTCAGGACTCAACATCAGGAACTGATGTCCGTCCATCAGTATTTGATCATCAGGATCTGGTACCGTCAGGACTTGAGGTCCATCAGTATTTACCTTCAGGATTTCATCAGGACTTGGCCCATCAGTATTAGATGTCTGACCAGTTACTGATTTATTCCAAGTACTGATCCCAATCGATATATATATATATATATATATATATTTATTCTAATTAAAATATATTTAAACACAGAAATAAAATCCCTCGCCCAGGTCGCCACGCGTACGCGAGACGCCGAGACATTCGCCCAAATCGCCATTCGACCGAGCCGACCCGAGTCGAGTCGAGACGAGACGTGGCGAGGCGGGCGGCGGCGCGCGTGGAGCACACAGTAACACCATGCACCATCATACACCTTAGTAGTTGTACACTACCCATGTGTGTGATTCTATATAAAGCCAACAACCCCCTTTATTTATTTCAATGTGGGACAAATACACATTCTCATTTTCAAGCTCTTTCAAGCTACCCACTTCAACTCAATTTCTCTATGGATTTCACTAAGAAAATTACTTAGACCCATATATGAAAATTGAAGTCCTCTTAGCAAGGAACAATTTCCAATCGTTAAAAAACCGGAATTAACATCAAGAACATAAATTAATTATGCTCTAAAAACTCCATTTTCTAACACTTTCAGCTATATATATAATGGTTTAAAAATGTTCTTCCATTTTCTGACCTAATCTGAAATATGAGTTGCTCAAATAAAAATATACCTAAAAATAGCATCGTAAACAAAGGATGATCGGATTATTACAATTTACGAAAGTATCAACTATAAAATTAAAAATTTAATAAATTACAGAGTTGTCTCCAAACTACTTACATCCCGACTTTTCGAGATATTAATTCTAATTACGAACTTAAACAAAATAGATTCTTTATTCAAATAAACCAAAATCCCACAAAAGTCAAATGCAGCGGTCAAATTCAATATTCTAAAATCATCAAATTGGAGACGCAACTCCACAAATCCAATATCCAATATCTAATAATTACACCGTAATCGTGCTAGAATTGTATTTACACATAAAAGGTAGACATAAGGTTTAGATACATAATCTCGTTTTCGTTTTTCTAAGAAGAATAATTACATTCACATGTATATATGCAAAAAGATATGGATGTTCACAAAACTAGCAATTAGCATATAAATCGATTTAATAAACAAACATGCGCACCAGTTTGTGAGAGTAGAAAAGGAGGCGTACCTTTGACAAAGAAGAACTGTCCGACTTATTTTGATATCTAAATGGGTTTTAAATAGGTACACCAAACCCTAAATTCAATATAGGTAATTCTAATACTTTCCTCCTAAAATTTACAACCTCTCCAAGTAATTCCTTAAAATAAAAGATTCTAGCACACATAATTAACATAATTAAAATGATATCGATTCACTAAAATATTCTTACTCTTATTTCCAAATATAACTAATCTTATCCTTTAGAATTCTAGAATTTTCTAAATAAAATAAATATCTAATAAAAAAAATTACTTTAAAATCTAATATCTAATTTTAAAAATAAAATAAGAATTACGGATTTTACAGTCTCCCCTCCTTAAAAGAATTTGGTCCCCAAATTCACAAAATAAAAGCAAATGAGTTATAATTGAAATGAAATCATACCTTAATTACGATTGTTCGTGCGACTTTCCGTGAGCATAATACACGTCCTCCGGTCCTGTTATCTGCTTCTTTCCTTGGTGGTGGATTACGTGGGCATTGAGCAATCCTATGTCCGATTTCACCGCAATGAAAACACGCGCCTCTGTTCCAACGACACTCTGTATCAACATGGTTTCCGCCACACCTAGTGCACTTATCTTGATTTCCTTGACCTCCTATTCGATCATACACGTAAGGTTTCTTGAGTGGTCCCCCTTGAGAAGATTGTCCACCAGTTGGAGCGAACCATTTCTTGTTCCAATTGCCTGTTGCCTTTTCGGATTCTGCTAAGCCTCTCTCGATCACCAAAGCCTTGTTGAGCACAGCCTCGTACGTCTGAAGTTCAAAAGACGCCACCGAATTCCTAATGTCGGTTCGAAGTCCATCTTCCAATCTTCTTGCTCGGCTGCTTTCATCTGCCACTAAGGTCGGCGCATACTTCGAGAGCTTTGCAAATTCCGCTTCATATTCGGTAACAGTTCTTCCACCTTGTTCGAGCCGAATGAAGTCCCTCTCCTTTTGTAGACGAACTGTTCTCGGAAAGTACTTATCTTCTAATGCCTTCTTGAACTTTGCCCAGGTGTATGGTTCCGGTTCCCCTTCAGCGGTTGTGGACTCGTTCTTCCTTTTCTCCATGAGCCACCAGTCATAAGCACTACCTTGCAGTTGATACACAGCTAAGGTGACCTTCTGCTCCTCGTTGCTGCTGAGAAGTCCGAAAGCTTTTTCCATCTCCTGTATCCACATCTCGACTATGGCCGGATCAATCGCCCCATTGAAAGTTGGCGGGTTCAAACGCTTGAACTGAGAAACGATATTTTGTCGTCTGGGTTGCTGATTCACGAGTGTAGCCAGAGTCTCAGCTAGCTGGTCGAATACATTCCCACCATCACCATTGTTGTTACCATTCTGATTGTCATTATTGTTGTCGTTGTTGCCTTCTCCCTCCATCTTTTCTCAAAACAACAAACTTTCAAACTTATAATTAATTATCAAAAAGCACAAAAGTCAAACATATCAGATAATCACACAAACAATGCCCTAAATTCAAAATAATTTACTAACTTAAAGGTCAAAACCTATACGGATCGCATCCTAGGGAATGTACTAGTCCCATACCTAATACACTCCGAAGGAAAACCTAGGCTCTGATGCCAACTGTAACATCCCGACTTTTCGAGATATTAATTCTAATTATGAACTTAAACAAAAAAGATTCTTTATTCAAATAAACCAAAATCCCACAAAAGTCAAATGCAGCGGTCAAATTTAATATTCTAAAATCATCAAATTGGAGACGCAACTCCACAAATCCAATATCCAATATCTAATAATTACACCGTAATCGTGCTAGAATTGTATTTACACATAAAAGGTAGACATAAGGTTTAGATACATGATCTCGTTTTCGTTTTTCTAAGAAGAATAATTACATTCACATGTATATATGCAAAAAGATATGGATGTTCACAAAACTAGCAATTAGCATATAAATCGATTTAATAAACAAACATGCGCACCAGTTTGTGAGAGTAGAAAAGGAGGCGTACCTTTGACAAAGAAGAACTGTCCGACTTATTTTGATATCTAAATGGGTTTTAAATAGGTACACCAAACCCTAAATTCAATATAGGTAATTCTAATACTTTCCTCCTAAAATTTACAACCTTTCCAAGTAATTCCTTAAAATAAAAGATTCTAGCACACATAATTAACATAATTAAAATGATATTGATTCACTAAAATATTCTTACTCTTCTTTCCAAATATAACTAATCTTATCCTTTAGAATTCTAGAATTTTCTAAATAAAATAAATATCTAATAAAAAAAATTATTTTAAAATCTAATATCTAATTTTAAAAATAAAATAAGAATTACGGATTTTACAAAACTTAATTCGATTTTGTATTTGGTCGAAATTTTAAAATTTTAATATACTGATGGGATATTACTTTTATATTTGAGAAAGGTGGTTAAAACCTCTTTTATAAGAAAAAAAACCATTATTTTTTCTAAAAAAAAGATAACTTAGCCACCCTTTCGAATAATAATAATGATGTCAAATATTTTCTGAGAAAAAATCCATTATAATTTCTCAAAAAAATGGTTCTTAAGTACTTTTTTTGAAGAATAATAGAAATGTTAAGTTATCATGTTACAAATTTGAAATTTCAATCATTAAAATATTATAACGGATAAACTTCAACCATTAAAATATTAAAACGGATAAACTTCAAGCACCACTTTAAAAAAATTTCTTAAACATAAATCATACTCCGTATTTCACATTAACGTGATATAACAAATTAACAAGTATGCATGAACGAATATAACAAATTAACAAGTATGCATGAACGAACCAAACACGAATTTCCGAAAAACGTATTCCGAAAAACGTATCCAAATTACGCATATCTTGCACAGATAGTGTCAACAGCCAAAGGGCCAGCATACTGGTACAACACAAGCCTCACTACACTAGTACATTATCCTACGAATATCATTTGGTTATCCTATGAAAATCATTTGGTTCCCGCTTAATTTGTACCATGACGTTGATGTGTACATTAAGGAATACGGAGTAAATTTTTTACTCTTGCGAGTCTCCTAAAATTTACCGTGGCACTCTCATTTGCAGTAAAATTTATAATTTGTAAATAAAACGAGAGGATAATTTTGTGTAAATAGAGGACATCCACAGAAACAAACTGAATGACACATCACTTTTTAATATTACAAGATCCCATGTGAGCATTTCTTGGACAACGTGACCTCTCTTCAGTCTCAACAGTCAACAATAAATTAGACAAGGATATGCTTTGCCCACCTTTTTTCCCACTCTTCACTTACCTCTCCAGCTGTGATTTTTTTATTATATTTTTTTCTACCCAAGTGTTTAGAGTTTTGACAAATATTATTTTTTAACTTATGTTACACAAAGTTATACTATTCCATTTGTTGTTTATTTTTCTCTATAGTCATGATGAGATTATCCTCATTTTATAGATTGTTTCTTTTGTGTTTAAAGTGACATAAGAGTTTTGTAATCATACCTCATGATTCAATTATGTGATTTTATGTAAAAAGGGTCTTTGGTCAAAAGTATTATACACTCTTGGATTCTTGTTTTTGTGTTGTGTCTTGGTGAAGAATGAGACTACTCATTTATACTACCTAAAAAGACTTCATCTTTCTTTCTCATGTGTTTTGTGTACTAGTTTCTTGTATAATTCGTGTAAGATTGAGTAGCTTTGAGCAAATTTTTATGGTCTAATTTGTGAAGTGCATGTTATTTTAACTTGATGATGTGATGCAGATAGAGATGCAATCGTCTGGGGAACTAGGGAGGGGCTAACCGAGGCTGAAGCAGAGATGAAATCGTTAAATACAGTAGGACTAGCTTTAAGTGTTGTGTTTGGGTGTCTTTTGTTAGCTCTAGTTGCTGAAATTTACTACTTGTTATGGTGGAAGAGAAGATTCAGAAATAGAGAGATAGAAGATGGTTATAACAGCAGCCCAGCTACAAGAGAGTTCTTTTACATGTTTTGTTGGAAAAAGCCATCATCTTTAAGCTCAACAGCTCTAAATCCACAAGAACTCACAGAAGCTAGTACCACCCATGTTCAAGAATCACTGTCAAATGGTCAATCTGGTAAAGACTTTTGGTTCAGACCATTTGGTGAAGATAGTGTAGAAGCTGAGCTCTTGGGGCTACAAAATCTCTCTGGCCCACCAAGATTTCTTTTCACTATCAAGGAGGAAACTAAAGAAGATTTGGAATCTGAAGAAGGTGGTGGCAAGTCAAGAAAGAGTTCAAGAACTAGGAGTTTAAGTGATTTGGTTCTTAATCCAGAGACTCCATTTTTGACACCTCTTACTTCACCATCTTATTTCACACCTCCTAGAACACCTATGGATACTTTGTATAATCACAATGGATTCAACCCTCTCTATGAATCAACAAGTGATGCTGAGTTTAATAAGATTAAGTCATCCCCACCTCCAACTTTTAAGTTCTTGAGAGATGCAGAAGATAAGTTGCAGAAGAAGAAGTTACTTGAAGAAGCTGAGAATTGTTCTCATAAAAAGGAAAGATTTGTGACAGAAGATGAAGATTCTTCTTATATCACACTAATTGTGCCTAGACATAACAAAGAAAGAGACACATTTTACCCTTCAAGCTCTTCACAGGTACTTCCTCTATCTGCTTCACCTCCTTCATACAAACACTCATCTAACAAGAAACCATCTTTACATCATAATTAGAGACATTTCTGTTGTATTTGTAAGCTTGTTTAATCTAATATTGTATGAATCTTTAGTTTTAGGAATCTTTACTATTAGATTTTTTAGTTAGCTTGTCCTCTGTTACAGCATTTCCATAGAGACTGTAACTGATTGTAAGTTGTGTGAAATGATGCCATTGGAGGGACTAGTGGGAATGATTTGTTTTATTCAATCTATTTGTCCCTTCAGCTGTGTAATGATATAACACATGTAATCATTCTTGTGGATGATGATGCTAGTTTAGAATTCATTTTATGGTATTGTCAAAACCTCGTTGTACAATCTTATGAAAATTAGCTGTACAATCAACTTTTTGTTGTCCAATAATTACTTGTAAGCTGTGACTTATCTATTGTGACCAACTCACAAGACAAATACTGTGTGTTACAATCTTGAAATATACACCGATCACAACCATAACCATATCACTTGCTTAGATTTGGTTTAATTTAATTAACAGATGCTATTAGTGTTAGATCTAAATATATAACCAGAATCATCTTATGCGATATTATCGAGGTTACACGATAAAACTGTAGTACGGAAGCGTACCTGATTCCATGACGATAGATATGAATACGGATTATGGGACTTGATCTTCCACAGACTTGATTCGCCTCTAGCCGTATCTCTCTCTAACTGATGGAAATAGGAGGAGTAGAGGTTGCGAATAGCCTTGGGGACCAAGACCCCCTATTATGTTCTTTATATAGTACTCTAATTAGACCCCATTAACTCTAATCAGATTACTATTGGGTATTACACATTACAAAGCCCATACCGAATAAGATGTTATTGGACCCTTTATTTTAGACCACTTAATTAGTCCAAATAGAATAAACATTAAACATAATTGTCTTTAATTTGTAAGCCCATAAATTATTATTAGATTATAAAAAATAATCTAACAATTAGTCCTACCTCAATACCAGAACTAGCTTGTACATGGGACTTGGAATAATCTAACGAGTAATAATAGTTAAATTGACAAAAATATTTGTGATTCTGCAGCTTGCACGGGAGTTCAAGTATGAATGGTGTGTGTAACCACCAGGAATATGTAATTGTAACCTCATAGATAAAGTGCATGAGTGTAATCTTTGCTTAAATTATTACTAATACTCCGATAGCAGTATAATGTAGAAGAATATGAAAATTTTGGCCATTTACCTAAACAACAAGGAACAACCAAGCAAGCATTCGTGACAATATCTGGTTTGGTAAGGCCGAAAGGCAATGCACACATTGAAGAATCATTACAGGGACTACTTTTACAGAGCACTTTGTATTAAAAATTACTCCCTCCGTCCCTTAATGTTTTTCCTGTTTTGATTGGACACGTTTGCCAACGCACACTTTTGAACGTTTATATCTTGAATTTCGTATTAGTATTAAATATAAAAACTTCACTGTATTAAAGTACTCATAAATACGAATCCAACAAGATCACTCATGATTATATTTGGTCTTATAGATTATGCGTGAATTAGTAATTTATCTCATGTTATGAACAATCCCGACATATGAAATAAGAGAAACAATACGGGACGGAGGGAGTAGTATGTTATTGAATTTTATGGGTGAATTTTACAGGCTTTGAGAGTAGGCGCCAATCAAACACATGGGTCTGTCTGTCTGTAAAATTATTACTACTAGAGACCATAAGGTTAAACTTACAGTGATTTTGTCCAGTTTCTCATGTCACATTGCAACTGTTTGTGCGGTAAAACATGCAAGTCAACTTACAAATAAATGAGTAGTGTTAGAGGCATCAAATTAGTTACCAAAAATTGGTACTAAATGACATATTGACATGGCATGGTTGATGTGCCAGTTTGGATTTTTTTGATTGGTTTGGTTGGTATGAATACAGGGGGCTCATTAATTATTACAACGAATCAGAATTTGCCACGTGTATTTGGTGAAAATTTTGGGAACTAATTTTGGTCCCCTAGCATTATTGTTTATTTTTAGTTTTTTACCATGCATGAAAGTGAAAATCCATTACACAATAAAAGTTAAAATGTCAAGATGTGATAAGATGTGTTATTTATACTGTCACATGAAATAAATTAACTACTACTACTGCTACTACATTAGCGTTCTAAAAATTGTCCAATTTTAAAAAAAATATTTGATCGATTTGATTTTTAAAATCCAATTTATCTCTATGAAATATTTTTAAATGGTATTTACATTATAAATTAGACTAATTTATTAAAAAATTAAAAAGTATATGATTTTGTTCCGATTTATTATTTCGATAAATTCCAATTTACCAATAAATCGTTACTAAATATTTAAACCGTTTTGTTCCGATTTCCGAAATTTACAACCATGCGATACTACTAAATCAAGTCGTCGGGAACAAGGAAAAATACATGTGGCCTTTTTATTGTTCATTGCTGTCTTTTATTTGTGTGTGTAAAAATAATGATTGTATGAACTTGTAATATTACTTGGGAAGTGAATTGATGGACCTTATACAATCATAATATTTTTCGATTGTGGACGGTCCCTTGGGATTACATTTTTTTTTTTTACTGAAAGCTTGAGTTTTAGTAACTTAACAGATCAACTTCGATACAACTTTTAATTTCAATAGGAACATAACTCCTATCAAATATACGATCTGAGTAAATGTAAGACCCCTAACAAGCTTGTGGGCAACTACATTTGCAGGCCGTTTAACAAAATACAAAGACACGTTACTCAACTTCCTGATATAACGTCGACAATGTTCAACTATAACTCCCAATGGAGAACGCATAGGAGTTTTACTTCGGATAGCTTGGACTGCCACTGAACAATCAGACTCAAGAATCACATTTTGCCAATTTCTCTGATCAATCCAACTTAATGCCTCTTTAATCGTCATGGTTTCAGCTGTAACAGGAGTGACCAAACCCTGCAGAACTTTGGCCGTTGCTAGCACCAAACTACCTTCTACATCTCTCGCAATCATCCCAATCCCCACATCTTCTCGATCTTCAAAAATAGATGCGTCCACTGATACCTTAATTGTGTTTGTCTGAGGTTTTACCCAGTTAGAAGCTCCATCGCCTTCTAATGCAGGCTGGATAGGAGCAACAAACAAACGATCCTGGGATGCTTTCCATTGTATAAGGCATTACTTAGTTTCAGCTACTACTTTGTTCACTGTCAAATACTTTTTATTCCAAACCCAATCATTGGGAGCTCTCTAAATCATCCAAAAAAGAGTCACTATTTCAGCATGATGATCCCTATTACTAATCTTCAAAACCTCTGTTAGCCAACCTGGGAAATCCATACCATCATGATGCAGGCTTGAATTCAACATCCCCCAACATTGAGTTGCAAAAGAGTAGCTTACTAAAATATGTGAGATTGTTTCAGGACCCTCACCATACAAGGGACAGTTTGTTTGGACTGGAACATGCTTACCTTGGAGTTGTGTCAACGTAGGTAAACAACCTGATAATGCTCGCCACACCAGATTGATCGCCTTAGCAGGTGCTTTTATTCTCCACAGCACACGCCAAATATTATCATCATTCTCAAGTCTCCATGCCCCCATTTGAGTCTGAAGAAACCTATAAGCACTTCTCACTGAGTAATTTCCAGAATCTTCAAACCTCCAAAACATTATATCTCCTGTACCCTCTGATCCCAACCTCCATCTACAACCCTCTGCAACCACCTTTTTAGCCTCAAAGATACTTCTCCAAACAAAGCTAGGGTTATTACCCAAAGACGAATTTAAAAAATCAGAGTCCGCAAAATACCTTGCTTTATAAACCTTTGCAACCAGACTTTCTGGATTTGAGATCAAACTCCATCCCTGTTTACCAAGCATTGCAAGGTTAAAATCTTTGAAATTTCGAAAACCTAGTCCCCCCATACTCTTATGCTTAGACAATCGATCCCAACTCATCCAGTGAATTTTGGATTGACTTTCCTGTGTTGAACCCCACCAAAATTTTGACAGACTTCTTTCGATGTCTCTCGTATCTCCATGGGAAGTAAAAATACATTCATTTCATATGTAGGAAGTGCATGTGCCACTGATTTAACCAAATTCTTCATCCTTGCCTTCGATACATATTTAGCATCCCAACTTCTGATTCTTGTTTGAACTTTGTCTTCAAAAATCCTAGAATCACCGATTTCTTCCTTCCTAAGATATTAGGTAATCCCAAGTACTTACTGTGATCATCTGCTTCCTTCATCTGCATAGTTAGGCACACATTTTCTCTATTCCATTGTATGACATTTGTGCTGAAAAAATCGAGGATTTACCTCTATTTATTCTCTGCCTAGAAGCTCGTTCATAAACCTCCAACGATTCCAGCACCTTCATAGCTTCATTTGTGTTAGCCTTACAGAATAAATAACTGTCGTCTGCAAAAAACATGTGTGAGATAATTGGAGCTTTACGACAGACCTTAATTCCCCTAATCAACTTATTTGACACATACTTGCGAATCAAACAAGACAGCCCCTCCGCACAATAAAAAGATAGGGCGAAAGTGGATCACTTTGTCGTATACCCCGACACGGAATATATATAGAACCCATTTCATACTCCCCATGAACAATGTTATACGACACTGTTGTCACACATTTGAGCACTAGATGCACCCACCATTCACTAAATCCCATCTTCCTTAGAATTGATTTCAAAAATTCCCACTCAATGCGATCGTAAGCCTTGCTCATGTCTAACTTCAATGCCATATACCCGTCTTTACCAACTCTTTTTCGCTTCAGGTAATGAATAACCTCGTAGGAAACCATGATATTATCAGTGATCAATCTTCACGGGATGAAGGCACTCTGCGTATCTGAAACCACCTTATCCAGTAAGATCTTCAACCGATTTGCAATAACCTTAGTGATAACCTTCATTAATACATTGCATAAAGCTATTGGCCTTAAATCTCCTACTCCTGTTGGACTTTTTATTTTTGGAATAAGAACCAAGTGAGTTTCATTTAATCCATCTAACACCTCCCCAGTTTGAAAGAAACTCTGCACTAACTTGACCACATATTTTCTAACCACAGACCAATGTTTTTGATAAAAAGCGGGCATCATTCCATCAGGGCCCGGGGCCTTATCTGGATGCATTTGAAACAGTGCTATTTTTACCTCAACTTCACTTACTTCTTTCAATATATAGCTCCACATTCTGTTCTTGATCTATTGTCGTTGGCACACACTCTAAAATTTCATCTCCATGTAATAACCCTAACTTTAGCAATGCTACAGTGATCACATAAATAGTAAATTTTGAGGATTTAGGGAAATGGTATGTAGATACCATATAAGTGAAACAGAAAATGAATAATCAGAAACCATATTAGTGATGTACTATGAAAATGAGTGACTTGAAACGATGGTGGATTTCAGAAATTCCTGAGTGTGGATTTTTTTTAAGGATTTTTCGATTTCAATTGAGACTCTATGGAATGTGATATGAAGGAGTATAGAAATATTAAATGGTTTATATCTTGAGGAAATAGAAAAATTAGGTTAAACCAAGGAGTGATTAAGTTAAGGAAATGCCAAGGGAATTTGGATTGTTAAACGATTTCAAAACCACTTGGATAATGAGGTATATCCGAAACGAATCGTAATTAGATGAATATAGAGACTAAACAACCAAGATTAATATCATAACAAGGATATACACTACATTAACAATAACCAAAATCATTAAAAAGCACTAATTAGAAAATCAAAAACCAAGATTCTAGAATTGTTTAACATGATCATCCAACAATGACATCATTTTCCACTAACTTTCCAAGGATTTATCTAGATAATTACTTGATAATTATCTTATAAATCATACAAAATATCTAGCAAGATCAAGATAAGAGCAACCAACACAAAAATCTCTCCCCACCCCTCATCTTCATCCATTCGGCTTTTCAAGGAAAAAAGAAGAAAAATAAAATCCAAAACCCTAGTTACAATCAACTACAAATCAACGGAAAATTCATGGAGTTTCTTGGAGGTTAAAAAAGATCATCCACCAAGTTTCATAGCAAACAAGCATCATTTGGTAAGGTAATAAAATCATCAAAGTTGCTAGATGAATAGTAATGAATAGTAACTTATATGGATTTCATGTTTTGTTTTGAAAGATTAAGGTGTATTAAGGTTGTATCAAGGTGTATTAAGGACTACAAGCATATATTAAGAGTGTTAAAGCTTCAAAGAAGGTATAACATCCTCACCCCTCTTGAGTTTATGATGAATATTGGTTGTATTAGTGGTTAAGTTGTTATAAGTGATGAAATCATGATCATAGATGTGTTTAAAAGTGTTTTATAGATTATGGAAGTATTGTGTGTTGAAATCCAAGGTTGGTATGATGACCACATGGTATATGGATTGATATATGTGTTGGAGGATGAGTTTGGAGATGTGAAAATTTGGAAAGTATGAAAGTATAGCCGTTATAATGCCCGATTTTCGTTAAAACAGTAATTACTTGTTAAAAACAGGTCAACCCGAATCTGTCAAAGTCAGTAGGGTATACCAAATGGTCATAGTAGGATAGATCTTGGTTCATAGATCGTTTTGATATAAAGTACGTAAAAATCTGATGAACGATTTAGGAGATATGACCAAAACCGTAAAAGTGGTTCGAAAGTGTAAGTGTGAGTTCGTAACTTCAATTGAACACCCTTAACCTAAGTGATTCCGTTACAAATATTGATAATTAAATAATAGAGGTCATAAGGAAGGTATAGGAGAAGGTCTCATGTCGAACGAATAATTTTTCAATTTTATAAAAATGTTTAGATTAAGGGTATGCTCATGGAATACCCCTTAAACGGATAAAGGATAAGTTTCTCGAGTTAAGGGTCGACTTAAAAGTCTTTAAGACTCAAATACCAATTAAGTGTATAAGATATTGACATACCTTGATAATGGGGCATATGCTAATAATGATCCTTTTCGTGTTATAGAAACTCAAGACGAGCAGCGGGTCATACCTTTCCGATTTAGAGATCGAGACAAGATTTCTTTTATCCTTAATTTTGATAAATTCTTTATGTTAAAGAAAAGTGGTTTTGCTAGATAATATATGAATCTTATATCAATATATGATACGGATTACGGATGTGGATTGTGGATATTGATATGAATGGAGTTAATATATTTTATGGCTTCAAAAGACATGAAAAAAGAATGGTATAAGTTGTTATCTAGGGTTATATGGTTTATAATCTTCTGTTATTTATAATATTTAAACATTTGTGATTTAATAAATAGTATTTGAATATTATTTAATACTTTAAAGATAGAAGGAATAGTTTATGTATTTATTACAATATTTGATTTTGTTAAATACGAAGGAGATATCTGAGTTATAATCAAAGTATTATGATGTATGTATTTGAAAGATAATGATATATGAGAATGAAAATGATATATGTGAATGGAAATGTGAATGGAAATGGAAACGGGAAAATGGAAAATGTGGAATGGTGTTTTATAAATGGAATAATGATTTGACAAAAGGGGGATTGTAACAGAAAGCGTAAGAGACTGTGTGCGGCACAGTTCAGCACTCAATATTTTATTACGGCCCAAGAGTTACCGAAGGAGGATGTAGCGGGTGGCCTTCCTCCAGGGATGATTGTCATTCCTTCTACTAGTAGTAAACAGAGAGCAGGTACGTTTAGGCGACCGATCATCGTCCTACGTATCTGGCGCTAGCGGATATCCCCGAAACTTTTAAAAGAAGAACTGATAATGGTTTCAGATTGACATATTGAAAAAGGAAAAATGGTATGAAATTATGAAATTGTTTTATGGATTAAAGAGAAACTGATTTTATATTATTTTTATATAATTGTTGTATAAAAGGAAATGGAAAGATTATATTGAGAGATTTATTTCAAATGTTATATTATCTTGAGACATTATACTGAGATGATGTATTGATTATTATCTTGTTATAGTAGAGAAACTGATATTATATTATATTAGAAGAGAAACTGATATTATATGGTTTTATATTTCTTTTCATATAAAAATAAATAGATGGTGTACTTAATAAATAAAAATTAATTTTTTTATTAAAGATTATGATGAGTCTTCCATTTATATATATATATATATATATATATATATATATATGTGTGTGTGTGTGTGTGTGTGTGTTTTTCTTTGATACTGGTTTACAAATTTATCTTGCTGAGCTATTATAGCTCACTCTTGCTATTTAATTTCATAACAGCTAGGGCAAATGCCGATACTCCGCACTACACCCCGCAAGAGGGTAAGGGAAATACGACCTTTTGAGAGAGTGCTGGAGCCTATCCCTGAGGTAGCTGATAGGCAGATGGGTATTGGTAGACTTATGTAAATTACGCATGTAAGCTTGTGTAGTAACTTTTGGTTATTGAAATGCTTCATCTCGAAGTAATATTCAGCAACACTACTTAAGTTGGATTCTGGGTTTGTAATAACTCCTTTAACTCTAAACTGTTATTATTATGAATGTTGTTCTATGAGCATATGACTAGTGTGTGTGTGTGTTGAGATTAGTGTGGGGTCATTTGTGTGAGTATTAAATGGTAATAAAATATTTCTAAAAAAAAGATAGTGCTAATAAATGGGAATTTGAGTATGACGGCCCGGATTCCTGACCCCGGATCTGGGGCTGTCACACTCCATCTGTCTATTTTGTACTGAACAACTCTTGATAAAAACTCGAGATATGATTTGCAAGACCATTCTGCCAATCTAGCCATTCACCTCTCTCATTTTTCAGTCAAGTAATCCGGTTCGTTCTTCTACGAGTACTACACGAAGCGTGAAAGAACTTCGTATTTTTATCTCCCGAATTTAACCATAGCTGCTTAGACCATTGATGCCAAAAAATCTCTCTTTGGTCTAGAATCAGAAAAAGTCTTTTTTTAGTTTCCTTATAACATCTAATCGAGTGCACGTCCCGATTGTTCCTGAGCTGCTTTAATATCACCTTACATTCCTTTATACACTTACTGAAGCACCCTGTCACCTCCTTTCCCCAAATCTCCAGGTTTGAACCACATTGAATTACTTTCTGAACAATGTTACATAAACCTTCACCCTCCCAACTATCCTTCACAATCTGAAAGCACAATGGCTCAGTTAGCCAAGCGTTTTCAAACCTAAACCTTCTTCTTCCCACTCTGCTATCATTTGTCTTTGGATCTAGGAAAACCGGATTATGATCAGATGGAGATCCTTCCAAGTTATAAAGCTTTGCCAATGGATATAAATTAAACCACGAATTGTTTGCCCGTGCTCGATCTAAACTGATTTCCATCCATGCCTCCGTATCTCCCCCCTTTTCCCATGTATATTGATGACCATTAAGATCCACATCTTTAAGCCCTGTATCAACCAGTGTATCATTAAAACCATCAATAAAGCCATTGCGGATATAATGCCCCCCTTTCTTCTCAGTTTGCTTAACAATATTATTCATGACACCGATGATGCACCAAGGGAGATTAGAGTCTCGAGCCAGATTTCGTAACAAATCCCATGTTTTCCTACGTTGAGCACGATTTGGCTCACCGTATAGACCTGTAAGACACCATGGCTGCATATTATCCAACGTTACCTCCACATCAATATGATGCCTAGATAAGCTAAGCAGCATAGCTTGATTACTATGTCTCCACAAAAGTGCCAAACCCCCACTCCTACCTTCAGGCTCTACAACTATCATGCTTTCAAATCCCGTCTTTGAACGAATCCATTATATTCTTTCTTTTGAACTTAACGTTTCACATAAGAAAACTAATGTAGGCTTTTCAGAACGAATTGTATCGTTAAGGAACCGAACTTTCCAAGGTAAGCCCAACCCTTGGCAGTTCCAACTGAGTGTACTCATGATTAGTGGCGGGCTTGTATAACAGAGCCAGCCAAAAGCAAGTTTTTTTGGTTCTTTAAATTTCCTTCTTGTGTACCCATGACAATATCCCCGTTTACTTCAGTCTCTTCATATGGCCCAATATTTAAGCCCATTCTACGCCTTTTTGTCTCAATAATCTCTAATTCATTATTTTCCTCCTCAGACAACTTTCCCGTCTCGTTTGAATTATTCCCCTTACTTATCACTGCCAGCTTTTGATTTATCGTAACTACTTCAGATATGGTTCCTGAATGATCGCTTCTCCTCAACGAATTTTCTTGTTGAAATTTCCTTGAATCTCTCCCCCTATCAAGCTGCATTTTTGAATCCGTGTTATGCAAAATCACGCAAGCGTACGTGGTCACAAGTAATATATAAGGTTAAGTCCAAATTCGTTCCCACAGGGATCAAGTTATGGTTCTATTCAGTAAATATGCCTATGCAACAATGTATGGTTATTATGCACTGCTAAGACAATAACAATTTTGGGTTTATTAAACTAAATTAACTAAGACACAAATTAACAAAACTAAGAATTAACTAACTAACAAGAATTAAAATCTAATTACGTCTGCAAGAAAAACCATGGAATCCTAACTTCATTAAATACTTCGCTTAGATCTGACGCCTTTAATCACTATATGCAATGGTTATGATATCTGATCGGATAACACGAAAAGAGTAAAAGTTACCTCTCGGTATACTAGTACCAATCTACACATACATCCACAAAAGAGATAGAAGATGAATAGGCACCTATTATGTTTAGACCCTATATCTCTATAGAATTTGAAAACATAGAGGTTGAAGCACAAGTTATCCACTAAGATCACATAGGGTAGCATAATATCTCTATTCATGCCACAAATCATGATGATTAACATCAACCTATCCTATGCTAGCATGGCAAGTTCTAAATCTCAAGATCCACTCTCGTTTAGCAAGAGATTAACAAATTAGATGTTAGCTACGCATCTAAATTCAATAAGCACAACCATACGAGGATATCAGATATACATCACACACAGATCTTTAAAGCAATCAAGATACTAAAGCTCCATAAATAACTCCGTTAGAATCCCATGACAACGATTAGTTCATAATCGAACCTCTCGTCATCATGGGATCTGATGAAACCATGATAAAAACAAAGTATGAAAAGATACAAATAAATCTAAGTAATTGATATGTAATAATTCTACTCCTAATGATGATAATCTCTATGATCTTCCTAATACAATTTACAAGGGTTGGATGTGTTTATATAGGCTCTAGACATCTTGCCCAACAAGAAAATACCAAAACAGAATTATAATAGAATTTCTGCAAGATACGTTTCCTAAACTGATTCTGTTTTTTAAGGGAAATTCGTAGCTGACTTTTCTTCTGTTTTCCAGAGCCGTTCCAGACGAAATTGGGCTTCTGGACCACCTTAGAATGATAGAGAATCTCGTTATCTTCGCGTGGACTGCTTACGGGCTGAAAACAGAATTATAGAACTCAAGATATGGCCCAAACAGTGAATCTCACGCGTGCAGCCCAATAAATCCGAATTTTAATAAATTAAATCTCCAAAAACGACAAAAACATCCACCATAATCAACATCCTTGTAAATCTGCACAACTAAACAAAACACATCAAAACTACAAGAAACTTGAGCCCAAGACAATCAATTTAAGCCGATTTAGAATGTTCCAAGTGGATATAAATCCACTTATCACACCCCCAAACTTAAACCGATGCTTGTCCTCAAGCATAAACAATTACAACTAGCTAACTAGTACCACTTCCGTAGGTGATCACGGTTGCATTTGGCATATGCAACAAGCCCTTTAAACCCCTAGGCAGCCCTAGTGGACGAGTAAGGTCTCGTGAGGGCCTATAGCGAATGTACCCACAAAATCCATTTAACCTAATGCAATGCAATGCATGAATGCAACTAATATGCAAATGCAATTAATCTAATCTACCATACCTTCAAATCCTCTCATGCCATATCAACTTAAGAATCAAAGTAAATAAGCAATGTCTTGGTGTCGAAAGTGCAAGTATTCACATAGTCTACTCAATGAACATGCATAAGTTCTCACAAGTCCATGTCAAGTGTAAGAATAAGTTAGTAAACATGCTAAGCCTACAAGAGTACATCTTTGAGACAACACTCGGGATCTCATACGCAAAAACAAGCAAACACTCACAATCCACTCACAAAAGAATAATCACTCAAGAACAAGGGTAAGTGTATCACTCAATTCCAACAAAATCATAAGCACGCTTGACATTTGGTATCAATCTAACTCTTAACACAACATACATCAATGACGATAATCAAAAGGTCTTTATTTGGGTTGTAACGAGGCTAGGGACAAGGTATGTCAAATAAGCCAAAACAGGTGAAGTGTCAAAAGCTAGTGAGTACCATAATAAATCATACACAACACCATATTTCCCCCCCACATAATTTTACTATTACAAACACTCGACTAGTCGACTGAAATAGGATCACAACAAACACAAACATGCTCTCATAATATATTTTTTTTTTCTTTTTTTTTTTCGAGAGCTAAATAGAACACAAACAATAATATAAATAATAACAATGATCCCATAATTTATTACACATGTCGACTATCAAGTAAACAACCAAACCCAATATTCAATATTTTTCCCCAAAAGTATGACCAACAATAAACCCCTCCTTGCACACCTTATTACTCCCTTAAGCACTCTACTAGCCTTTGACAATGCGGGTTCAAATTAATGTAAGGCCAATACAAGAAAAAGGTCAAGGCAAGTAATGTGGTATGTCACCGAAAAAATAGGATTAAGCTCAACGGGTTAACTAATTGATCATGTAAACATGGTGTGGTAATATGGGAAAATATGTAGTTATTCCTAAGTGCCTTTATCATTTTAATCGTCAAATAATGTCATGCGTTTCAAGAAAGACCTCAAACAACTGCTAGCAATGCAAACAATCCGTGGACACTCAAGCAAACGAATAAATTGCAAATATGCAATATGCAATAAGGCTCAAATCTCACTTGGTGGAAAAACATACTCAATCCCAAGCAAACATCTCTCTAACGCACCAACTTGTATTCAAAGCATGCAAACTAAATCATCTTGCACATATCCATGTCCTTCTAATTACTTACAACATTCAATAAGTCTACTAGCTTCAACTCACTAGTGTATGTGTGTGCACAAGAACAAAGCATATCACTTCTCAATCAAAAGCGTCAACAACACAAAATTCCTATCAAGCATGGGTGCAAATGCAAACTATTATGAACTCACATGATATACGAACATAAAAAAAAAACAGAATGCCCTATATGAAACAAACGTAGATAACACGAACAAACATGCATAATTTACTACTACTAATATGCAAGCATGAAATCCTACATGAACAAATAATACAACAACAACTACTTATCCCTCAAACCACCCCCAAACTTAAAATATTCAATGCCCTCATTGAATGGAAGTAAATACAAGGGATAGTAGAAAACATACCTGAATATCGAAGCAGTCACCCTCCTCGGATGAATCTGGTGGAGGATATTGCGCACGAGCTCCATAGACTGGCCACCTTGCCTGAATACTACAAAACCCACAATTGACAAGAACACAAATTCGTAATAAAAATAATATTAGAGAAAAAGATTTACCCAATACGAATCAAAGAGGTGAACTTGCAATTAATTCCTCGTTAGAATTGAATTTATTAAAGATTTAAATAAAATAGAAGAGGAATTGGATTTGTATGTATAGGTGTGTATATAAAATAATAATAACAATAATAATAAATAATAATAATAATAAAGAAAATAATAAAGAAAATAATAAAGAAAATAATAATAATAATAATAAATAATAACTATAATAATAATAATAATAATAAATAATAATAATAATAATAATAATAATAATAATAATAAATAATAATAATAATAATAAGAATAAAATTAGAATTAGAAAAGAAATTGGAATTTTGGAGAAAAGAGGGAAGGTTTTGGAATTGAAATAGGATTAGAATAGGTTTAGAATGGGGGTATAAAAAGAATGGGAGGGGAAAGAGAACACACACGGATACAACAGGAACAAGGCTGACAAAAACTTTTTTTTTTTTTCTGCTCACGCGCCCACTGCGCGCATGGAGGCAAACTGCCCCACATGCAGACACGCAGGCGCAGCCTGCGCGTCTAAGCCGCAACCCGCCTTTAATCCAGTAACGCAGGCGCAAGTTGCGCCACAGGGGCGCAAACTGCCCTGTAACGCAGGTTGCTCCTGCGTGACACCCAAAAAATTCGATTTTTTGATTTTTTTTTTTTTTTTTTCACACAACACTAATTTTTTTTTTCCCTACACTAATGCATGGGTTGCCTCCCACGAAGCGCTTCTTTAACGTCAATAGCTTGACGTTACTTCCAAGTTTCCATTAAGGATGATAATAGTTCGCCTGGTCCTCTCTTCGCAATACTTCATCATCATCTCGGCGACACACTTTCTGCCCTTTCTCCTCGCTTGGCCTATTCATGTAACAACCATGTCCTCTTCCAATGCCTTCATCTATTGACCCAAAATCTGACAATTTGTAGAACAACACACATTCGCGGGCTTCGCTTGAATATAATGGAGGAGGGTAAATGTAAATTGCTGAAGCCTTTGGTTCCTCAACGAGAACTTCCTCCATTGTCTCTAATGCGCTACCTCCATCTTTAAATTCTGAGACAAGTAGAAGACCTGCATCTTTCTCATGATCATCAACCTCTTGGTTCGCACATACCAATTCTTGAAATTTCTGTAGCCCAACAGTGTCTTCTAGGTTCACACAAAACAATTCTTGAAATTTGCGTAGCTCATCAGTGTCTGTCTCAAATAGTGCCCTTTCCAAATCATCCACCTCACTAGCTTGATCAAATTCCTCACATGGCTTATGAACACTCTCCTCCTCTTGGAATTTGTCTTCTTCAATTAAGCATGCAGTACCTTGCTCCAAGTCATCAATATTTTCTGGAATTGCTTCTGGTATGAATTGTTGATTTCCTTGTTCCAAGACTCTCAAAACTTGAGCAGCTAATGTCCCCATAGATTTGATAAGCTTCTCATTATTCTCTGCAAGCATCCTAATCTCCTTCCTAATCTCCTTCAAATCATCATCTGATTGATAAGTAGGAGTAGGTTGCTGATGTTGAAACTCTTCACTTCCATAGTAATATGACATATCTGGAACATCTTGCTGGTACTGTTGAGGATAGTATTGAAAATATGGTTGTTCTTCATAACTGACATATGGATCAACTCCTCCGTAGTAACAATATTGTGAGGGATCATGAACACCCAAACACTGCTCACATGGCTGAGGCTGTTGAATACCACCTTGGTTGCTCCAACACTGATACGTCTCATGTGCGTCCGCACATAGCTCACAAACACTAGCCACCTGCTGAACTCCATAGTAATTTAGAAAATCCATCTTCAACGTCAATGCTCTCTGACAAGTACCTGAAACACCAACTAACTACAAGAATAGATGAGAAAAAGAAATCTGAGTCAGTGAACTCTAACGACCACTATTGACAAGCACATAAACCAAAAATAAAACACCAATGATCCCCGGCAGCGACGCCAAAAACTTGTTATGCAAAATCACGCAAGCGTACGTGGTCACAAGTAATATATAAGGTTAAGTCCAAATTCGTTCCCACAGGGATCAAGTTATGGTTCTATTCAGTAAATATGCCTATGCAACAATGTATGGTTATTATGCACTGCTAAGACAATAACAATTTTGGGTTTATTAAACTAAATTAACTAAGACACAAATTAACAAAACTAAGAATTAACTAACTAACAAGAATTAAAATCTAATTACGTCTGCAAGAAAAACCATGGAATCCTAACTTCATTAAATACTTCGCTTAGATCTGACGCCTTTAATCACTATATGCAATGGTTATGATATCTGATCGGATAACACGAAAAGAGTAAAAGTTACCTCTCGGTATACTAGTACCAATCTACACATACATCCACAAAAGAGATAGAAGATGAATAGGCACCTATTATGTTTAGACCCTATATCTCTATAGAATTTGAAAACATAGAGGTTGAAGCACAAGTTATCCACTAAGATCACATAGGGTAGCATAATATCTCTATTCATGCCACAAATCATGATGATTAACATCAACCTATCCTATGCTAGCATGGCAAGTTCTAAATCTCAAGATCCACTCTCGTTTAGCAAGAGATTAACAAATTAGATGTTAGCTACGCATCTAAATTCAATAAGCACAACCATACGAGGATATCAGATATACATCACACACAGATCTTTAAAGCAATCAAGATACTAAAGCTCCATAAATAACTCCGTTAGAATCCCATGACAACGATTAGTTCATAATCGAACCTCTCGTCATCATGGGATCTGATGAAACCATGATAAAAACAAAGTATGAAAAGATACAAATAAATCTAAGTAATTGATATGTAATAATTCTACTCCTAATGATGATAATCTCTATGATCTTCCTAATACAATTTACAAGGGTTGGATGTGTTTATATAGGCTCTAGACATCTTGCCCAGCAAGAAAATACCAAAACAGAATTATAATAGAATTTCTGCAAGATACGTTTCCTAAACTGATTCTGTTTTTTAAGGGAAATTCGTAGCTGACTTTTCTTCTGTTTTCCAGAGCCGTTCCAGACGAAATTGGGCTTCTGGACCACCTTAGAATGATAGAGAATCTCGTTATCTTCGCGTGGACTGCTTACGGGCTGAAAACAGACTTATAGAACTCAAGATATGGCCCAAACAGTGAATCTCACGCGTGCAGCCCAATAAATCCGAATTTTAATAAATTAAATCTCCAAAAACGACAAAAACATCCACCATAATCAACATCCTTGTAAATCTGCACAACTAAACAAAACACATCAAAACTACAAGAAACTTGAGCCCAAGACAATCAATTTAAGCCGATTTAGAATGTTCCAAGTGGATATAAATCCACTTATCAATCCGCTTCTCCCTCCTTCATCCTTTCCAAATTATCTGCTGTTACCTTATTCAACATATTACCATCTTCTCCTCGTAACCATTGATTGATGGAGCTACCTGATTGTTGCTTTCTTAACGGAGCTCTAATACTGCTATCAAACTTCTCCTCCCCTTTATCGATATTATCAAATAATAGCTCACAGAACTTTTCAGAATGTCCTATTATTCCACAAAAGAAACAAAAGGATGGCAATCTCTCATATTTAAAATGTATCCACAACCAGTCCCCACCTTTCTTCTTAATCCACATTTTTCTTTTTAGAGGCTTACGAACATCAATAGTAACTTGATTTCTAAGATAACTCCTTGACAAATTTTGAAAATTCTTTGGATCTGATGCCTTGAAAGTACCCACATAATCTCCTACTGACTTTAAAATGTAACCAGAATTAAAACCAACAGGTAAGTCATAAACCTGAATCCAAATATACAACTCTGTTAATTGAACATTTGACAACTGATCTGTCTCTTCCAATCTCTTAATCAGCAAAACTTGTTAATTGAACGTCCAAGGTCCATCTTCCATCACCCTCTGCACATCCAGCTTCACATTGGTGTAGTAGTTTCCTCCATAAAAACACCTTTCACAGGCCTCCAAACCGCTGAGAGAGTGTCTCTCATAGCCCCAAAATTCACCTTTTTCTGATTCAAGAAACAACCCACTAAACACAGAGAGTAATCTATAGCTTGATTGTTCTCCGATATCTCTAGTAAAATTAGCCCTTCCTCCCCATCGTCGTTGATTGAGAGATTCGCATAACCCTCCAAAATAGTTTTCCCACTTAAGGAATCCGCCATTTGAACAGTAGAACTCACGATTTGAATAAACTAAAGAAAGACAGAAACTCGTCAAATACTAACGAGACATAATAAACACGTCAAGAGACGAGACTAATTCTTAACATGTTTAGATTATTTTAAAGAAAAAATGGTAGCAACCCTTTGGGATTATTAATTTGATCATATTTATTATTGGATCTTTCTAGTGTGTCCAAGGACATACATTAGTCACTTACTTTCATGATACTTTAATGATATAGTTTCTTTTTATTAATGGGGATTTTTGTGCATACATGGTCCATTATCATTAATAAGTAGGAACCAATCAAAATTTGATAACTCATCTTTTATTATGTGCCATTGGACACACATTAGAAAAACGTTTATAATTATTGGCCTCTCATTTATGTCCTGTGTTTTTATTTTCTAAAATGTATATTAAAATAAAAAATGTTAACCTTGATTTATTTAAAAATTGTTATTCGTGTAGAAAGCTTATTTCTACCTAAATTTAAAAAAAATGATGCTAAAAAACCGAAAAACTCTTAAAAAAAAAATTCCAAAATGATATGGCAGGTGTTAAATTGGCAATTAGAGAATTTTTATTTAGAGATTCATATGAAGTGTTAGAAATGATTGATGAGAACAGTGTTTGGAAGCTAAGGTGACAAAACAGAGTTTAACTGGAAGCAGTCAGAGTTTAGTTAAACACTGACTGGAAGCGCAAGAGAGGTTGTTAAACTCTGTAGCGGAAGCGTCTGAGAGTCAACAGTGTTTGAAGATTGATACAAGATAAATATGGAAGCAATATCTTTGAAGATTGGATAGCTATCAAAGAGATTGAGTTGACTTAGAAGACGTGTAGCAATCGTGATTGATATCAATTATATAGCTTAATTATAGGAGAATCAATTACTGATTGTACGAAGCTGTATGTTTTATAAATACAGTTAGGTTAACCCTAGAAGGGTATCGAACGTAGAGAAATTCATTGATTGTAACCTAAGCAGCTCTCTGTGATATTTTACATCACTGAGAGAGGAATTGTTAATTCCAAACAGTTTTTAAGTGTTAAAACTTGTGTTCTTGTTAAGTTACTCATACAGTACTTGATTACATATTGTGTATTCGACCTAACAAGTGGTATCAGAGACAATCTGTTACTTTATTACAGTTTAAGATCCAAACACAATAGTAATCAATGGCAGAGATACCTCCTCCATCTAGTTCTGAGAAAGCCCCTACTATTGTTAGTAGGTATGAAACGATTAGGGTTCCAATACTTAGGCCATCAGAGTATGCAATTTGGAAGGTGAAGATGACCATGTTTCTGGAGGCTACAGATCCAGAATATCTTGATAGAATTTATGAAGGTCCTCACAAACCTACAAAGTTATCTGCTGCTGCTGCTGGTGAGGAATCAAAGGTGATTCCAAAAGAAAAGAAAGATCTAACTGCTGAGGATCTTTCATCTATTGCAAAGGATGCAAAAGTAAGACATTTACTTCACAGTGCTTTAGACAATGTTATGTCTAATAAAGTGATTAATTGCACAACTGCAAAGGAAATATGGGATGCACTTGAGGTTAGGTGTCAAGGAACTCCTGCAATCAAGAAAAATAGAAGAAACATACTCACTCAGGAGTATGAGCATTTTGAGGCAAAGTCTGAAGAAACCATGACAGAAACATTTGACAGATTCTGTAAACTGCTCAATGATTTGTCATTGGTTAACAAAGAGTATGATTTAGAAGACTCAAATCTCAAGTTTCTTCTTTCTATACCTGAAAAGTGGGATGTGAAAACAACCACTATAAGAGATAACTATGAACTTGCTGAAACAGAGATTGATGAAATTTATGGACTGCTCAAAACCCATGAATTGGAATTGGAGCAGAGAAACAAAAGATCAAGTAGAAAGTCAAAATCTGTTGCTCTTAAGGTTGAGGAGAAACCATTAAAGAAGGAAGCATCAAGGAGAAAGGCAAAAGGAAAAGCCTTAGTCATACATTCAGAAAGTGAGTCATCAAACACTGACGTTGACTCAAACACAGATGGAACATCTGATTCTGAAGATGATGAGGAGATGATGCAAATGGCTGCATTGATGGTAAAGACCTTCAAGAAGATGGGATTCAAGAACTTCAAGAAAGGAAAGAGATTCTCCAAGGATTACTCAAAGTCTGACAAGAAAAATTTCAAGAAACCTGAGGGAAAGGACTTCAAATCTGGTAAGAAAGATAAGTCTGAGATTCAATGCTACAAGTGTAAGGAGATGGGTCACTATGCTTCTGAGTGCAAAAAGGGTAAAACTGAAAAGGCACTCTACACCAAAGGCAGAGATTGGGCAGACACTTCAGATTCAGATGAGGAAGTCAACTATGCTCTCATGGCTACTACTCAGAATGAAGATGATGATCTAAAGGTACCCCCAACTACCTATGCTTATAATACTGATAATATAACTGAATTGAGAATTTATCTTAAAGCATTACATATCAGTTATAGGGATCAGACTTTAGAAAATGAGAGGATAAAGAATGAGTGCTCTCAACTCAAAGATAGAAACAAACTTGTTGAAAAACAGCTTGAAAACATGAATAAAGTTCAGAAAGAAAGAGATGATGCTGTGTTTATTGAACAAGAGTTGCTAGGTAAGTATAAGCAACTAGAATCTGAATTGGAGGATACTAAACACATTATTAAAACTTGGACACACTCTGGTAAAGACACTCAAGAAGTGTTTCAGTCAGATACAGTAGGTCTAGGTTACTCTGAGGGAGATGAACTTAGATTTGAAAATTTGGTAAAAGTTAGACCACATCGTTCATCTGAAGGTAATGTTATGGGAACAGGAGGACCTAAGACTGAAGCTGAGAAAAAGGCTGTTAAAGAATCATATGCTAAGACTTTTGTTAAAGAGGTTAACATTGGTTTAATGACAGATAAACAACTCAAGCATAAGCTTAAAGAGATAAAATCTGTCAACAAACAGAGAATGCCTAGGAAAAACAAAATGGAAAGGTAGGCATAACATCAGGAATTAAGCCAATGCTTGCTACATTAGCTCCTAGAAAAACATGCTTTAATTGTGGTAGCACTAATCATCTTGCTAGTTTCTGCAGTAAGA
Organism: Kitagawia praeruptora; assembly: GCA_037693485.1. Taxonomy (NCBI): domain Eukaryota; kingdom Viridiplantae; phylum Streptophyta; class Magnoliopsida; order Apiales; family Apiaceae; genus Kitagawia; species Kitagawia praeruptora. The sequence continues at coordinate 130,685,521 of CM075354.1, forward strand.
ATAAGAACATTAATTCTTTGCCCTCTAAAACTGCAGTAAAGAATGATTATGTGAGAACTAGACCACAGACTTTATGTAAACACTGTGGAAGTACGTGGCATTCTATTTACACTTGCAGAGATTATCATGCTATTTACTATAATTACTATGAACCCAAGCCAAATTTGAAATGGGTTAAAGTAAACTCTGCAAATGTAAACTCTGAAAAAGTTAGCTTAAACTCTGATAATGTGAATTCCGCTGCAAAAGCTAACAGAATCAAGAAAGCCAAAGGATCCAAGCAAGTCTGGATCCTTAAAACTAACAATCAGTGATTGTTTGTGATTGCAGGGCACCAGGGTCAGTACCCTAGTCGTGGACAGTGGATGTTCAGGACACATGACTGGAAATAAAGCCCTGCTATCAGAGTATGAGGAGAAGGCTGGCCCAAAAGTTTCCTATGGAGATGGCAACTTAGGACATACTCTGGGATATGACAATATTAATCTTGGGAGTGTCATCATAAAAAATGTAGCTCTGGTTCCAGGACTCAAGCATGATCTGCTATCTGTGAGTCAAATCTGTGACAGAGGATATCATGTAGATTTCCAGCCTGAATATTGTCAAGTCATCAGTAAATCTACAGGGAAAGTTGCTCTAGTTGGAAACAGACACAATAACATCTATGAAATAAAATTGTCAACAAACACTGATGGCAAAGCAGTGTGTCTGTCAACAAGAATGTCCAGTGAAGAGAGTTGGAAGTGGCACAAGAAACTCTCTCATTTGAATCTGAACAACATCAATGAGCTAATAAAGAATGATCTTGTAAGAGGTCTACCAAAGTCATTGTTGAATGTAGAAGGCCTGTGTGATTCTTGTCAAAAGGCCAAACAGAGAAAAGTCTCCTTCAAAAGCAAATCTGAGTCTTCAATTGTTGATCCTTATCATCTCCTACATGTTGATCTTTTTGGACCAGTGAATGTTATGTCTCTTGGAAAGAAGAAATATGCTCTAGTCATTGTTGATGAATATACCAGATACACATGGGTATATTTTCTTGCAAAGAAGGATGAAACTGCATTAACACTGACAGAACATATAATACAACTGGACAAAGGGTCAGAGAATCAAGTGAAGATTATCAGAAGTGACAATGGAACTGAATTCAGGAATTCAACAATGGAAGAATTTTGCAAGAGTAAAGGAATCAAACAAGAGTTTTCTGCTCCTGGCACTCCACAACAAAATGGTGTAGTGGAGAGGAAGAACAGAACCTTGATAGAAGCTGCCAGAACCATGCTAGATGAAGCAAAATTGCCAACATATTTCTGGGCAGAAGCAGTTCAAACTGCTTGTTTTACTCAAAATGCAACACTGATCAACAAGCATGGTAAAACACCATATGAAATGGTGAAAAAGAAGAAGCCAAATCTAAAATATTTTCATATTTTTGGATGCAAGTGCTTTGTGTTGAAGTCTCATCCTGAACAGTTGACCAAATTTGACCTAAAGGCAGATGAAGGAATTTTTGTTGGCTATCCACTGTCAACTAAGGCATTCAGAGTTTATAATCTGAGAACCAGAGTGATCATGGAATCAATACATGTGTCATTTGATGACAAGAAAATAACTGGACTTGAAAATGTCAATGAACATGATCAACTGCACTTTGAAAATGAAGATTTATTCTCTGAAAAAGTAAACTCTGATCAGACTGATCTGACAAACTCTGTTGAGCTAAACTCTGAACCTCTACTGGTAAATACTGAAGAAACTCTTCAATCAGAAACAAGGGAAGAACCAGTTGAGAGGGAGCATGAAGAATCACATCAAAGTGATAATTCAAATACTGATAGTGACTCACTTGATAATTCTGAATCAAACTCTGTTGATTCAAACTCTGTTGATAATTCTGAGCAGTCACATTCAGGGGGAGCATCAGAAAATGAAGAAAGGCCCCAAGAAAATCAGGAGAGCATGGATCAAGGGGGAGGATCACATGATGACAGAAGCAATTTGCCTTCTGCAAGAAAATGGACTAAGTCACACACACCTGATTTGATTATTGGTGATCCAGATGCAAAAGTAAGGATAAGAAGTGCAACAACAAATGAATGTCTGTTTCATGCATTCTTGTCACAATCTGAGCCAAAGAAAGTAGAAGAAGCTCTTAAAGATGATGACTGGATAACAGCAATGCAAGAAGAGCTAAATGAATTTGAAAGAAATGAAGTGTGGACTCTTGTACCAAGGCCCAAGAACAGATCCATTGTTGGTACTAAATGGGTTTTCAGAAATAAAACTTACAGTGAGGGTGTTATCACAAGGAACAAAGCAAGACTGGTTGCAAAAGGCTATTCACAGCAGGAAGGAATAGACTATGATGAAACATTTGCTCCAGTTGCAAGATTGGAGGCAATCAGAATTTTTCTAGCATATGCCTCTCATAAGAAATTCAAAGTGTTTCAGATGTATGTGAAAAGTGCATTTTTAAATGGAAAACTTGAAGAAGAAGTGTTTGTGGAACAACCACCAGGTTTTGTAGATCCAAAATATCCAGACCATGTCTACAGGTTAGACAAGGCACTCTATGGACTTAAGCAGGCACCAAGGGCATGGTATGAAACTCTTGCCAAATTTCTACTAGAAAGTGGGTTTCACAGAGGTACTATTGACAAAACTCTGTTTTACTTTCAATCTGGTAGTGACTTGCTCTTAGTTCAGATATATGTAGATGACATCATTTTTGGATCTACTAATGATAAACTCTGTAAGAAGTTTGCCAAGCTCATGCAGTCAAGATATCAAATGAGTATGATGGGAGAGCTTAGTTATTTTCTAGGCTTACAGGTGAAGCAAACAGATGATGGAATTTTTATCAATCAAGCAAAATACACCAGAAATCTTCTCAAGAAATTTGGCATGCTTGACTGTTCATCTGCAACAACTCCTATGGCAACTGCAACAAAATTGGACAAAGATGCAGGGTCATCAGTAGATATGACAAGTTACAGAGGAATGATTGGTTCTCTACTCTATTTAACAGCTAGTAGACCTGATATCATGTATGCCACTTGTTTGTGTGCAAGGTTTCAGGCAGATCCAAGAGAACCACATTTAACAGCAGTAAAGAGGATTTTTAAGTATCTCAAGGGCACTATAACTTTAGGGCTGTGGTATCCAAGAGAATCAGAGTTTAAACTACTTGGCTATTCAGATGCAGACTTTGCAGGCTGTAAGATAGACAGAAAAAGCACCGGTGGAAGTTGTCAATTTCTGGGTGACAGACTTGTTTCCTGGTACAGCAAGAAACAGAAGTCAATATCTACATCTACAGCTGAAGCAGAGTATATTGCTGCTGGTAGCTGCTGTGCACAGATTTTGTGGATGAAGAATCAACTGCTGGATTATGGATTGAGGTATACCAAGATACCTATTTTCTGTGATAATCAAAGTGCTATTGCAATGACAGGTAATCCAGTACAACATTCAATGACAAAGCACATCAGCATAAGGTATCACTTCATCAGAGAGCATGTAGAGGAAGGCAACATTGAGCTTCACTTTGTGTCTACAGAACAACAACTTGCAGATGTCTTCACCAAGCCATTGAGTGAAGCTACATTTACAAGACTGGTCAATGAACTAGGAATGGTCTCTAGTTTTGACTAGAGATGTTGGTTAGACTCAAGATCTTACTTTTAAAAATAAATTGCTCACGTTTCTGCAAATTGTTGAGTGCTATGTGAACCTTAGTATTAAACTCTGTTATGCATGCTTATGTTTAAACTGTGTTAAATTCTGTCAGCATGTCTGTCTGCTAAACACTGTTAACATGTTGAATACACTCTGTGAATTCAGGATTGATTATTGTCTGAATGAAAACACCAATGAAGAAAAATGTATGAAGCATGATTCTCAGTAATTAAATCATGATTCTTTCTGAGTCACTGTAATCTAATCAGATTTTGTGCAGTAAATCAACACAGCATGATATTATTTCATATTTATAGCATCTCTTAGTTTATTCAGTCCTAAACTCTGAGTTTATGAATATTGTGTGCATTGCCTCTCATAAATAATTTCTGATATTGATGAACTCTAAACTCTGATAAGTGACATTCTGTTCCCAAAGGTAATTCATGGTTCTTGATGATTCCTTGTTTGTACTTGTAAAAACTATAAAACTTGAGATGTGTCATTGATAGTTTGGTGAGTTCAGATTCATGTCTGCACCCTGTGAGATTTTGAGCCAAATCAGTGATTGATACATTTTCTACCAATCAGTTTTTATTGTTGTGTGATGTTCATCAGGAAGTATGTTTCTCTAGAACTTGTATTAAACCATTTTGAGACTACATGATATGTGTGTGCATGAAAATGATAAAGGCAATAGGATTTACCTTTTCTTCAAACACTGTTCAAAATTCTTTTGAACATTGTTCAAATACTGTTCATAAATTCCACCCTTAGTAAACCCCTTTGAGCCTAATTAACTGCTCATTTTTCTTAAACTCTGTAGTATTAAGAGCAGTTATATTCTTTTGAAAAATCAAATGCAAGTAGATGAGTGTTTCTCAAGAAAAGAAAAGTTTACTCAGTATATATATTAAAAAAATAATAATATATATATATATACTGATCATCTTGTACAAATATGTACTAACAGTGTGACTGAACACTTTGGTCTATTAAAATGTTCAGCTTGAAATTCACTCATGATTAAAACATCTTTTCTCATCTGTTTGATCTTACTACATTACAACCCTGAATAAAGTCCTTTTGATTTGTGCATATATGTACTCAAAGTAGTGTAGATGTGGTGGACATTCAAGCATATGGTAGTATATGCTTTTACTGATTGAATGTGAGTGCAAACACTTCACCTAAACACTTGTGTGCTTTGAGAGTTTGTGAGTTTATCGAGTTCATGACTGTTACTCACTGAATGATGCTCTGATTTCTATCTCTTGATCTTTTTGTCTTCAAAGACTGTGTGCTTACTTGGATAATCATGAACATCAAAGGGAATATAAGTATTCAGATCTCTGTATTACAGTAACTACAGAGTTTAGCATCCATCAAAACAATCAGTGTTTACTATGAGAGTTTGTGCATTCAGTGTTTATTGATTTTTGTTATGGATTTTATGAAATATTAGATGCTCTAAAAATTGATTTTGGTAAACTCTGCTTCACACACATTCGTATTCACAACTGTGCAATTTTTGAAAGGGTTTTAGTGATAAAGTTGGATAATTGACAAACACTATCGAGTTGTGTTAAGTACTCTAAGGTAAAGTTTCATTGAGATAATTTGACTATTTTGGAGTAATTGGGGTAGTTGACAACTGTTAATTAGTGTAAATATGTCATAGTGTCGTGATTAAAGGAATGACAGCGGTAATTATTGAGTGAACCATTGGTTGTTTGACACGTGTCCCATTATAGTGTCCCACTCACATATTACTCAAGAATCAGTTGCGTGCTTTCAATACATAAACGATTGAGTTTTTTTTTACTCTAATCGCTTTTGTTTTCTCACTTCACATCGATTAATATTCACCCACTCACAGTTACTTGCATACTCAATCACGTTCAAAACTTTTGTTCATTCTCTTTCACATTTTGATAAACACTTATCATACACATCTTTTCTCTGAATATTTTCGTATCATATCTCACAAATGGCAACCAAAGCTTTTGATGCAGCAGGGTTAGTTTTTCTTCCTAGCAATTATGCAGCTCCACTGGAGAATGCAAACGCTCCAGAGGCGTTTCATTTGTTTCAAAATTTCTTGAAAGATTCCAAAATTGGGAAGGCTTTAACTGCACCACCAACACTCTCTGCTTCACAGATTGCTACTTTTTGGACAAACTCTGTGTATGATGATGGAGAAGAGTCTGGCACTCCAACAATTACTTTCACTCATGATGAATCAGAGTATATCATTACTCCAACTACGGTTAGGGATGCTCTGGATTTTGAGACTCACACTTCTTACAGTGTTGTTGGTCACGACCGCTTGCGGACAATGTTGCAGCAAATTGGCTGTGCAGGAAATTTGAATAAGATGGGATCTCTGAGAAGGCCACTTTTGAGAAAGGAATGGAGTTTCTTTTTCGATTGCATTACAAGGGCTTTTGGAAAGAAGACAACAAATTGGGATGCACTTCCTCTTGACACTCTTCAAATTGGTCATGCTCTACTGTATGGAGGTAATTTTGATTTTGGTAGACTAGTTCTAATGAATTTGGGAGAGCGTTTGTCTGAGCCTACATCTGTTTATTTTTCTCGATTTTGTCAAATGCTATTCACTGCTTGTGTGCCTAATCTTACAATTGCTGAAGCTGATGTCATTCAGCCTTTTCAAGTTGCTAAAAGGATGTTTTCTGATTTGACAAATAAAGATGTCACTAAACAGCAAATACCTGCTATGTTTATGCTACTAGCCTTACAAAACTATGTCAACCAACCTCAAGATTCTCAATCTACACAATCATCACAACAATCTGAACCACAACAAATGCCTGAACCATTAGACACCATACATTCTCATCCTATACCAGCATCTGAGCCAACACCCACAAGCACTGTACCTACTACATCTCATCAACCACAACCTGAACACATAAAATCTCCACCAATAAACTCTGAATCCTTAAACTCTGAGCCACTACCTACTGATCAGCCCAAATCCAAACCAAAAAGAAAAATACACACTGCACAAAACACTAAACACTCAAAGGCTAAACAGACATTACCTGGAGCTGTTTATACCAGAAGAAAGAAACAAAAGGCAAACAGACCTTCACTTTCACCAACTAAGGAGAGCTCTAGTGAAGAAGAAGAGGTGACTGCAGTGCCTCAAGCCAAGAGAAGGAGGTTAATTCTTTCAGAATCTGATGATGAGCAAGCAATTGAAGCTCCAGAGGTAGTTTCACAGCAAACACCTACTGTTGAGGTTGCAGTAAATGATATACCTGCAGAGGTTGAAATACCTACAGAGGTTGAAATACCTGCAGAGGCTGAAATACCTGCAGAGAATGCTCTGATTGTGAATGCTATGCCTGCAGAGGTTAACATGCCTGCAGAAGGGGATCACAGAGATGGTTTTTCACCAATGAATGATATTCTTGACTCATTTCAACCAATCCTTGATCCTATCTCACCTGTTGTTCACACTGAAGCTCCTGGTGTAGCTGATGAGCCTGCAGTTATTCTTCCAGAAGCTGCAGCATCACATACAGAGCTGATATCTGATGCTTATCAAATTCCTGACAAAGGTGATGAGGTTGATCAGGCAACTAAGATAAATTCTGAATCTATGACAGTTGAAGCTACAAATGCAAACTCTGTTGCAGAGCCTGTGCAACATGAGGAGAATATTGAAAAGATTGCAGAAGTTGTTGCAGAAACTGTGGCTGACAAAGCTCAGCACAGTGGTTCTTTACAAGATGTTCAAGATGATGATGCAAGTGTTGAAGATGAAGCTGAAAATAGTGCAAACTCTGATTCTTCTCTGAGTGCACCAGCACAGACTGATAATAAACATACATCTTTTGATCAGCCTTGTCCATCTCATGCAATTGAAGAAGAGCATCTTGCTAAATCTGCTGCTAACTGGTATAAAGAAGACTGTATCTTTCCAAAAGGGAGAGCAGCTAATTTCATTAAGCAGACTGCTAGTCAAATTTCAAATCCAAAGATTTTATCATGCTTAAAGGCAACTGTGGTACAAGTCAAAACTCTGGATGGAAGTTTTGCTGACACAAAACAAGAAATTGCTTCTTTGAAGACTGAGATACAGACTAGAGAAATGAAAATGGAAAGAGAGTCAAAAATCAAAGCTGCACAGCTTTCTAAAGTCCAAGATACTCTCTTTGCCAGGTTAGGAAAGGTTGAAGAGAATCAGGCTGCCTTGTTTGATAAGGTTGATTCCATTGCTAACTCTTTGGAGCTCATTACATCTATACTCATTTCTGATGATGTCAAAAAGGGGGAGAGAGTTGCTAAGTCAAAATGCAAAATTTCTCAAACTCTGCTCAAAAAGGATGATGATGGAGATGGAGGAGCAAGTGACAAGAATAAGGCTTTAAACTCTGAGTCACTAACTCTGAGATCTGGCAAATATCTTAAGTCACAGTCTGTTGGAATAAACACTGAAACTCAAGGTACTTCAAAAACCAAGAGTTTGGAATTCATATCTGATCCAAAGACTGACGAGGAGTTAGCTGTTAAGCTTTTCATGGAAGAAAATGCAGAAGGAGTTACTCTAGAAGATGCTAAAGCTGAAGAAAAGAGTTTGCAAGAAAAGCATCTAAAAGCTTTAAAGTCTGATAAATTGAAGAAGAGTGTGAAAGTTGTTAAAGCTGCAAAGCCTGTTCTTAAAGGTATTCAAATCAAAGAACAAGTTGGTACTAATCAAAGGATGCAACTGTCTAGAAAACCAACAGATGCAGAAGCTAAGCAAAAGTTGAAGAATGTTGTTACAACCTCTGTTGATACACATGTTGTACAGAAGAATGAAGACACAATCTCTGTTGCTGCACAAGTTGTGACCACACCATTATTGTCTTCTCAGTTGAAATCAAAGTTTGGAAAAGGAGTTCTTCATGATTCAAGTCTAGCAGCTACAGCTCCAATGGATTTCACTGATGAGAGAGCCTTATCTGGTAAAATTGGATACAACAAAGAAGGTATAGGCTCACACAGAGACAAAAGACAATATGTTGGTCCCGGAGATCCTTCTTCATTGGCTGTTCCAGGTCGTGGTGTCACTCAAGAGAGTTTAGACAGACTGGAGTCAGTACAGCTTGTATATCAGAAGAGTTTAGAGAAGGATTTTCTGCTATATTTCAAGGCTGATGGAACAGTGTTTAAGGTTGATGAGAGGGATATTGATTTAAAATACTGGGAAGAACTAGAGTATATTCTGTATCTTTTCAGGGTAAGAAATCAAAGAGCTCAGTCAGTTGCAAATGTGCTCAGACAAAAGATGATTCAAAATCTTGCAAGAAGAAAAATGAAATTCAACAGCAATTATGTTCCTAAGTACAGAGATTGGAATGGCAATCTGATAGAGATGGAGAAGGGGACTACAAAGCTGAAGACAGATCTTGGAATTACTTTTCTGGATTTTAATGTGAAGTCTGAGGAAGTGAAATATATCAGGTTGGGAAACGAAATGAGAAGAAACAAAATCTACGATCTTAGAGCTGCTATCTATCAGACTGATGAGAATGATCCTCAGTTGAGAGAAATCAAGGAAGTCATGCAGATAGAGCTTGAAAATGCTGAAAGAAGATTGCTTATAGAGTATCTCAGAACAATGCCAGATCTTCAAGAGATTAGAAATTGAAGTCTGTAAGAATTTTCTTATTTTCTGTAGAATTTGTTAAGTAATAGCTTAAACTCTGTTTGTATGTTAAACACTGTAGACTTTGTATTAGTTTTGACATCATCATTTACTGTGAACTTGTACATTCTTGCTAATGAACAAGTTGGAGGAGATTGTTAGAAATGATTGATGAGAAGAGTGTTTGGAAGCTAAGGTGACAAAACAGAGTTTAACTGGAAGCAGTCAGAGTTTAGTTAAACACTGACTGGAAGCGCAACAGAGGTTGTTAAACTCTGTAGTGGAAGCGTCTGAGAGTCAACAGTGTTTGAAGATTGATACAAGATAAATATGGAAGCAATATCTTTGAAGATTGGATAGCTATCAAAGAGATTGAGTTGACTTAGAAGACGTGTAGCAATCGTGATTGATATCAATTGTATAGCTTAATTATAGGAGAATCAATTACTGATTGTACGAAGCTGTATGTTTTATAAATACAGTTAGGTTAACCCTAGAAGGGTATCGAACGTAGAGAAATTCATTGATTGTAACCTAAGCAGCTCTCTGTGATATTTTACATCACTGAGAGAGGAATTGTTAATTCCAAACAGTTTTTAAGTGTTAAAACTTGTGTTCTTGTTAAGTTACTCATACAGTACTTGATTACATATTGTGTATTCGACCTAACATGAAGACACACGGGATCCATCACGTTAATTATTCTGTCAACATAAGGAAGTACTTGGCATTTTGGAAAGTTTTTGGAAACATTTTTTTTTATTCCTTAACATTTTTCTTAATATTTATAAGAGGATAAGAAGTTTAAGATTAATCTTAGATACTTTTCATGAAACTAGATTATAGTCTGTGCTATGCACACGGTATTTCAAAAAATAATTCTACAAAAAATATAAATTTAAGAAAATTATTGGTTAATAAAAAAAAATAAAAAATTGTACATTTCTAGTTATAATTGTGGAAAAAATAATATCAATGAAATAAAATGTTATCTTTTTATTATTATAACAAATACATTTTAAAGATTATTTTAGTTAAAATATTTTATGGTATATATTGTATGATGATATGCATTGAAGAAGTTACCTGAATTAAAAGATTTATTCAATTTTTATTAATGAGCTTACCAAAAACATTGTAACTGACATTAATAATATTTAAACTAATACGTAGATTTTCCATAATTAAGAATGGGTTAAATAAATATCTGGGTAAATACCCATATTAACAAACAGTTTAACAAAAAACAAGGATAACTTGTTATGATTTTTAATCATATTGACCTACCATGTTTTTTTTTTGTCAGAAATAACTTTTAATTAATGAATTGTATCAAAGTACAATATCCGTATAGCCGGAGAAAGAGTTTCTTTCATTCAAGAAAGTTTATCATCTAACCGAAAAGCACGCAAGTTGCTCCCGGACGCTTAGACAATATAACTTTAATGTCTGAATAGAAAACCCACCAAATAAGGCCTCGTTGAAACCTCACAAGAGTAAAACCCTATGGGACAAAAACTCAGGGAGGAAAAAGAGTGCCCTACAAAAAATACATCGTTAACATAGAGATAAAAATTGGTGACTCCTTGTAGCTATATAAAGTCCTTGCTGCCATCAATATTACTCGCACAGTGTCCCCAAACATTTAGGTAATAGTACCATCAATCCTGTAAATAAAAAGAACCTGAAAAAATTGAAACAACTAAATTAGTCACTAAATATAACTACGTTCAAAAATATCATAATATATTGATATATTAAATTAAAACCCCCAATATTATTAAAAACCTAAAAACATAAAAAATCTAACCAAAGGGGTTCCTTTGGTTAGATGCTAATCTAAACTATTTTTAGACCGTTAGATCTTTCCTTCTAATTATTATATATTTATAATATATGTTTATTTATCCTCTATTTAATGGGTAGGTATTTTGAGTTCTTTCCATATTAAATAAATTCATAAATCATGGAGTATATATGTATAACTGATACTCTTAAAAGCCTTCAGTTTAACTCATTTATAACTCATTTAAAAGCATTCGGTTATTAAAACACATCCTTATTTAAATTTTGAAATAATCAAGATGTCTATAGGTTAGCCTTGATCTTATGAAAATCCCATAATTCACTCTATTAGCAATTTAAACATAATAAATAGTGTTATAGTAACACTGTAGTAACACACTGGATACTTGATCACAAATATTCCATAATTTTAGATAATTTTTTGTATGAACACAATAAATTTGGTCTACACCAACAATTGTATTATAAAACCTCATTAAGGCATAAAAAGTTATCATTTATTATCCCCATAAATATAAAATTCAGGTACAAATTATCAACAAAAATGAAGTATTCTATAAAACCAAAATTAAAAAATATAACTACCAATAATAAATCAAATAATACGTTTAAATCATAAGTCATTTGGACCTATAGACCAATTTTAGGAATTTGAAATTAATTCTAAATGCTAAATTAGTGTAATCCTAATTACAAAATATCTATTAATACTTACCATTCAAATAAAATGCTTACCAATATCTGGCAAAAAAAAAAAAAAATGCTTACCAATATTCAAATAAAACAAATACTAAATTAAAGCTTGTCATTCAAAATAGTAACTGAAATTGAATATTATCTATTAAGAGTTAAGTTCTATGGAGACCAGCATTTGAGTGGAGACCGTGGAGACAATATACATTATGTACTCAAAACATTGCAAAACATATATATTTGCAAAGAATGTTCAATTAACAATATTATTTCATTCAAAATCTTAAAAATCATATATGATTTGCAAGTAGAACATGTTTTGGAGAACAATACGTTCTGCAATATTTTGTTTGCAGGACATGCATTATTTTCAAAATTTTTAGTGAAATTTGCATGTAAAACATATATGATCTTCAAGATTTTCAATGAAATTAATAGTATAGTGATTTTCATAGAACATGATTTTCAATGAATAAGTTTTTGCAATGTTTTGATTGATATTGGTCTCCGATCTCCACTAAAAATGTTGGTCTCCATAGAACTTAATCCTATCTATTAATACTAGTCAAAATTAATAGCTAGATACATTAAACTAATGAATACATAGCTAAAATTAAGCTATAATTAAAACTTTTAATGCTAAATATAAAAATATAGTCAAAAGTAATAATAACATTAAACTAATGAATACCTGTCTAAAATTAAGCTATAATTAAAGCTTATAATGCTAAATATAAAAATACTAGTCAAAAGTAATAATTACATTACACTAATGAATACATAGCTAAAATTAAGTTACAATTAAAACTTTTAATGCAAAATATAAAATGGATTAAATTTTTGCTAAGATTTATTTGGTTTAAAGACTAAAATCTTGTTGAGAATTAAAACTAAATCAAATAAAATACTATAACTCTTGCTCTTCTCATAATTAGAGTACAATTATTGGTATACACCAACGACACTAACTTTGGTATACACCAATCACCATTCATGGTCCTCTAATACACCAATCACCAATCACCTACCATGCTTTTAGTTATGTTTATATTACGAGTTCAAATCCAATAGACAATAGTATCTAAGGAAAAATATTCTAATAGTAACCTTATGAACAACATTGGTTAATAAACTCTCAAGAAACAACGTGTGCATGGTGATGACTGATGATTAAAAAACCAACTTTAAATTAAATTGCAAAATTAGTGATTTTTAATTTTTTGACCATTTTTATCAATCGAATACCCGTTTCTCGACCGAGTATATCTTAAAAACTACTTTTTATTTTTTAGAGAAAATATGATTTTTCACAAAAAAAAAAAATCGAGTGAAATACCCATTATATGGGTATATGAATAGATGCCCGATTCTGGAAAGCGTATATCAAAACACTCAATCATCGTGTAAAGCGTATTTCATAATAAGTCGAATATCTAGTTTTCGAAAGTGTATTTCGAGTATCATGAAAAACTTGTTTGTTGGTATTGGCCGCATTTTAAAAATGTCGAATTCTGCTCATCTGATTTGAAAATTATGATAATTTTGACTTTTTTTCGTTGGTTAAAGATCAACTTGTTGATTTATATTGATCTTAAGTCTTCGTTCTTTCTATGTTTCGTTTAGAGTAGTGTTAGAGGTACCAAATTGGGTACCAAAATTTGCCACCAAATGACATGACATTAAATATTTGGCATATTGGGATGTTTTAATTGGTTGGCCCTGGCGGGCCCATCATAATGATAACCAATCACAATAATGACAAGTCATTTGATAACAATTTTTGGTACCTAATTTGGTACCTCTAGCATTTTTCTTTTAAAAACTGTTGAGATACCAAAAATTTCTACAAAAAAAATTCACAAATAACATATAATCGTTTGAGAAAACTAGGCCTGAGCTTGTCCTCAGGCACCTCTCCTGAGGTCATAATATATTTGTACTTATAAATTAAAGGGCTCCGTACGGGTATTTTTGTAAATATAATTTTTTTTCAATGATTTACAGAAATATCCTTAATTTTGTACGGAGATTATTTTAACCTCCTGAGATCACCTCACACACATGAAACCTAATCGTTTTTATTTGCAAGTGTATATTAAGGATCAGCGAACTCGAACTCAAAAAAAAAATTGAATCAAAAATTGCAAAAACTACACCAATGATTATTTGTTTGATTTGATGTTTATAGTGTGTTCATTAAATTCATGTTACTAGCCTATAACCCGTGCAAAGCACGGACTATCATATATTGTTATTATTAATTAATATATTAATTATTTAATTTAATATAAAATTTTAATTTATGTTCCATACTTAATTTAATGACATAAATAAATATCATTAATTTAACGTTATTTTTAAATTTATTGTTAAATATCTTAATAATTCAATAGTTTTTTTTAAAAATTTATTTAGTGTAACCTAATATCGTTGAAGAAAAAATTGTAGTAAAAAATGTGTGCAGGCGATGATTCTAATCGAGATATAATTGAAAACGTTTATAATTCTATAAAACCTGTTGGTTTTTTTATTTTTAATAAATTATATATAATTTTACTGAATTTGAAAATTTTAACACATTTTTAAATTTTTTTAAAAAATTTGTGCCTTGCTTCATTGGTTAGTTGGTTGACGCCTTCCCAAAAAGTTTTTGTTAACACCTTCCAAAATACAAAAAATAAATCAAAATTATTTAATTTATATTAAAAAATAAACCACATATTTTACATACTATTTCGATTATATTTCCATTTACATAAATATTTTACATGGATACATAGTCTATCAGTTATACTTCAATGAAATTCAACTACATACTCTTTCAATTATATTTTTAATATAATTTTTTTAACTTGTTATTTTTAGGAAAGTTTTAATAATTTTTTTTGGAAGGTAGTACATATTCTATCAGTCATACTTTAACTGAAATTCAATTTCATACTCTTTAAATTATATTTTTAATATTTTTTTTAAGTTGTAATTTTTATAAGGGTGTTAAAAAAAAAATTCGAAGACGTTAACCAACTAACAAACCAAATATACCCGTACGATGCACGGGTTTCTTACATTTATATAATCTTTTATTTATATTTTAATAATTATATCTCATATATATTACTTAATAAAATAAGGGTGATGGCCCAAATATTCATATGGGAGCCATGCTGGCCCTTTTTACTGACGGGACACGACACATCGTGTACCGTGATATGAGGGGTGTTGCGGAACACGATCTTCCGTAATAGGGTATGATACGGAACTGAGTCTTCCGTGTTATGCATGATACGGAAGATCATGCTCCGTGACTGTGCTGCGCACCCACCTAACACGGCCACACGGGACACGGTCCACCGTATCATGCATAACACGGAACATTCCGTTCCGTATCTGTAATAACCCTAACTTTAGCAACACTACAGTGATCCCATGAATAGTAAATTTTGAGGATTTAGAGAAATGGTATGTAGGTACTCTATAATGGAAACGGAAAATGAATAAAAAGAAACCATATTAGTGTCGTACATTGAAAATAAGTGACTCGAAATGACGATGGATTTCAGAAATTCCTAAATATGGATTTTGAGGATTTTGATTTCGAAAGAGCTTCTATTGGATATTAAGGAGCATGGAAATATTAAAGGAATTATATATTGAGGAATTAGAAGATTTAAGTTAAACCAAGGGATTTTTAAGTTAAGAGGATGATAAGGGAATTTGGATTTTATAAACGATTTCAAAACCACTGGATAACGAGATATATTCGAAACGAACCACAATTAGACGAGTATGGAAACCAAGCAACCAAGATTAGTAATATAACAAGGATACATACCATATTATTTACCAATGTGATGGGCATTTTACTTAGAAAATTTAGAAAATAAGAGATTAGATCATCTAAGGGGCATCACTTTCCATTAACTTGATTTTAAGGGTAAATTAGTACTTTAACATGGATTTTAATCACAAATATCTTCCAAGGCTTCCAAGGTAATCTAGAATGACCAAGATTAACACAAGATAAGAGCAAGGATCAAGAAAAAACCTCTCCCCATCTCATTTCATATATACCATTCGGCCAAAACAAGAACAGCCCAGTAAAATGAGCATAACTTCTTCGTTTCTCAACCAAAATTTGCGTTCTATAGCTTTTTAGAAAGCCCATGAGATAACCTACAAGTCGTATTTCACAAGAGTTTTCCAGAAAAGCAAGGTAAAGGGGTCGTTTTTCATGTTCTTTCAGCTGATGAATAGTAATTCCGAATTGTTAACTTTGTTTTCATGGTTTCTTTAGTTGATTCAAGTTAATCTAAGGTTGTTTAAGGAGTGCCCAAGGTTTATCAAGGATTGTTAAGGGTTATCAAAGCTTCAAGAAGGTATAATCATGCTTACCCTTTTATATTTATGATGGATATGGTTGTGTTTAGTGATTAAGTGGTATAAATGTTATGATTATGATGTTATAAGTGTTTGTAAGTGATTAAAGTTGATTTTGGAAGGAGTATGTGCTTGTAACCATGGTTGGTAAGATGACCACATGGTGTAGGTGATGGTGTATAAGGTGGATGATTGATTTGGAGGAGTTTGATTTTGGAAAGTACGAAAATATAGCCGTTATAATGTCCGATTTTCGTTAGAACGAAATCTGCCCTGTTTTGGAACAACAGAGGCATACGGTAGGTTCCTGTTTAAAGCACCAATTGACCATGATGAGATAGAGCTTGGTTCATAGATCGTTTCGATATAAGGTGCGTTAAAATCTGACGTACGGTTTAGGAGAAAAGTCAGTTTTGGTGAAAGGCATTCGAAAACCGAGAAAACGAAATTGTATCAACTTTGAGGCTAAAGTTAACATAATTATACATTTTTATAAGTCACGAAATTTTGGGATAATATAGTAGGGTGGTCAGAGGACCCTTTACAGTTGACCTTGCATTAAAATTCGAAGTCCATATTTTCTGAGAATTTTTACAGTTAAGTGTGGTCGTTAGGGGAAATGGCGAAAACTCCTGAAACTTCGATTGAGCTTATAAATGGTTAAGTCCTTGAACCTTTGGGGTAATAATAATACGTTATACATATGTTGAAGTGTAAAGGGTTTTGTTATACAAGAGGGTAGTGAGTAAGAGATGTGGTATTCTAATGACGGTCCTTTTGTGTTTATAGAAATTCCGGAGGAGGAACCAGCCTTACTGTCAGGATACAGAAACCAAGGCAAGATTCTTCTATCCCTACTTTAAAAATTATTTATCTTCGGAATAATAATGATATCATGGAATATATTTATGTATATGTGATGCTTTTGTTGCTATATTGCAAAGAATATATTCTCTTGATTGTGGGAAGTTAAAGAGAGATGGATATGCTTTCTGAAATATGAATATAGAGATGATTACGAATGGAGCGAATATGCTCTAGGGTAAAAGAGATATGAAAGAGAATGGTATCAGTTGTTATCTAGGGTTATATGGTTTATAATGCTATATTATAAACATTCTTTTTAGTGTATGTTATATACATATATTTTATAGAAATAATGTGCGAGAATGGAAGTGATATACGGGAATGGAAATGTGAAATGGTGTTGATAAATTGAATAATAATCTTATAAAAAGGGGAATTTACAACAGTAAGCGTAAGAGGCCGTGTGGAAGTTGCACAGTCCAGCACTTAATAAGCGTAAGAGGCCGTGTGGAAGTTGCACAGTCCAGCACTTAATAAGCGTAAGAGGCCGTGTGGAAGTTGCACAGTCCAGCACTTAATAAGCGTAAGAGGCCGTGTGGAAGTTGCACAGTCCAGCACTTAATGTTTCATTTCGGCCCAAGAGTTGCCGAAGGAGGATGTAGTGGTAGACCTTCCTCCTGGGGGATGGTGGCAGACCTACCTCCGTCTACCGGTAGTAAAAAGGGACGGATACGGAGGGCGACTGATCATCGTGCCTCACGTATTCGGCAACAGTGAAAACCCCATACAATATGTGAATAAAGAATAAATGATAAAGTCAGATTGGTATACTGGAAAGGGAAAATGATATGAAAGATGGAATTATTGTTATAGATGAAGAGAAACTGATTTTATATTAATTTATAAAATTGTTGTATAGGAAGGAAATGAGAAGATGATAGTGGGAGAATTATTCAAGTATTCATTTTATTTTAAAATATTACACTGAAAGGGTATATTGACTGTTATATTATTTAAGAAGAGAAACTGATACTGTATTATCTTAGATTTCTTTCTTATAATAGTAAGGGGATGGTGTATTATTAAATAAGAGTTTTATTCTTTCTTAAAGTTTATAATTGCTTACCATTTACATATGTATATACATGTATACTTGGTCACATTTTTAAACTCTAGTTATAATAATATCTTGCTGAGCTATTATAGCTCACTCTTGCTACTTATCTATATACAGCTAGGTATGCCAATACTGCGCAGAACGCCCCGTAAAAGGGTAAGGGAAAGGCGAACTTCTGAGGGCACGTTAACATCGATTCCAGAAGTAGATGGCAAGCGCAAGGGGTTTAGTGGTTTTATGTATATTAAGTGTGTAAGTGTGTAAGGTTGTAATAAATTTGGTTGTTGAGATGCTTCTTGTAGAAGCATCACTCAACAATGTACTTAAGTATGATTCTGGGTTTGTAATAACTGTTTAACTTTAAACTTTTATTATGGTGAATGTTGTTCTCTGAGCATATGACTGGTGTGTGTGTGTGTTTATTATTGCGGGGTCAATGGCACAAGTATTAATTATAAAAAAAAAAAAAAAAAACTCAAGAGATATTGATATTGAATGGAAATTGGTCCGTGATGGCCCGGAATTATGACCCCGGATTTGGGGCTGTCACAGTATCTACGTAATACGGAGGACGATTCTCCGCATCATGATAACACGAAGGACGATTCTCCGTATCCCGTCGATATTTCGGGCCATTTTTTTCAAAATCAGTATTTTGGGCGAAAACTTAGCAAAAATAGGCATTTTGGTAATTCTTTCTAAAATATTGACATAATATATATAGTATTAAATAACAATTGTCTAATTATATGATATATTATTTGAATTATGACTATATTTTGTCATAATAATATAAATATAAATTAAATTATATACTTACATTCAAATTTTTGTTGATATTATCATATTCAAATTATGATTCCATAATAATACCTAATGTAATATTTGTCTAAAATAGAATTTAATATTAATTTGTAATTGTGTGAAATTTTTATTGTTTATTATATAGTTATAGTTTGTTTTCACTTTGTTGGTCTATAATTTGTTGTAATTTTTTTAATAAATATATGATATTAAAATTATTTAAATTGATTTTGAAAATGTTTAATTTCTAAGTAATTGAAAGTGTCTAAAAAAGTTGGGTAACTGAAAGAGTATGTAATTAAATATTAATTGGAGTGTAATTAAAAGAGTTTGTTGTTAGTCACAGAGGCATGCCTGTTTACATCAAATAACAAGCCTAATTGTTTGTAATGTTTTGCATTACTTACATGACCTCTTAACTGAGGGAATCTCTAGTTGTAGAGTTTCTATTTGTATTGTACTTGTAGTAGGCATCAAATCCTAGTTGTGTAACTGTACTTATAGAGTCTAGAATAATGCTTGAAAGAAGTTCCAAGGTTCATGCCTCAAGCAAGGAGTTAAAGACTATCAAATAATCACAGTTGGGATTTGAAGAAAAGAAGAATTTGCTTAAGTACCAATTCGAGAAGTATATTTGTCTATTCGAGAAGTCCAGCATTCGAGAAGTCAGGGATTCGATATCTCAAGACACTATTCGATATCTCTGTATATACTGTTCGATATCTCATTCGATATCTCAGAGATTCGATATGTCTATGTACTCTATTCGAGAACTCAGGAAGTCAACAAGTCAAAGTGGTATTCGAGTTCTCAAGGAGTCAACAAGTCAAAGTTCCATTCGATATCTCAAGGACTCAGAAAGCTATTCGATATCTCGAGGATTCGATAAGTCAAATGTTCTATTCGATAACTCAAGGAATCCTGATGGAAAAGGGCTATTCGAGAAGTGGTTTGATATGTCAATATAACAGTGTTCGAGAACTCGGAGTTATCGATCAAGTCAATTCCAGTTCTCGAATCACTTACTTAGTCACTTCTCGAATACATTCTTGGAGACAAAATACTGAAGAAATTGTACAAGTCAGAAACCTGCAATAAGCCAATGCACTTTATGGACCACAATCTGTAACGTGCTCTGGAAAGCCTACAAGGAAGCTTGGAGAGATATAGAAGAGACAAGGAGCTAAAGAAGTGGATCTAAACAGGCTTTGCAAAGTCAAATCTGTAACCGTTTGGACTCTTACTCAAATAGGATAGACAGACTAGAAAGTAATTTGTTTTAGCTACCTTATTTGTAGTAAGTAGGTTGTATCCATGTTCTATAAGGATACAGCCTCACTTCCTTAGCAATCAGCTTTTGGTGAGTCAAGTTTTTCATATTCATTGTAAGTCATATCTCTCTGAGAAAAACGAAGCTGAGAATACTATAATTTGTATTCACAGATTGTAGCAACCTTTATCTAATAATACATTAGATTAAAGTGATATTGTGACTTGTGTTGTTCTTTATCCGCACATACATCTTTGCACACACAAACACTTATTTGCTACACAGACTCAACCAAGAAAAGTTCAAGAATCTATTCACCCCCCCTCTGTATTCTTTTACTGTATTCTATACTCAACAAGTGGTATCAGAGAGGGCTATTTTTTCAAAAACAGAAAAACGATCATGAGTTCGAATACACCAAAGACTACAGGAACGGTGAAAGTCCCTAAGTTTGACAAAGAGAATTACAACCTCTGGAAGATAAAGATGCAGTTGTTCATCAAAGCATCTCATCATTTGTATCCTGAGATTCTCAAGAATGGTCCATTTGTTCCCCAACAGGAGATTCCTGAAAAGACTGTTGGAACCACTACTATTCCAAGATCTTATGTGGCTAAGGATCCATCCAAATGGACAAAATTAGAAAAGGACATGGTTGCTCTTGACAGTCACCTCATGTTGCTGATGATAGATTCCATGGACATGTCAATGTTTGCAAACATTGCTTCATGTACCACTGCCAAAGAAATGTGGGATCACATTGAGGTGTTATGTGAAGGAACTGATGAGGTCAGAGAGAACAAGAAATGGATACTGGTCACACAGTATGAAGCTTTCATTGCACAACCCAAGGAAAGCATCACTGAGATGTTTGAGAGATTTCACAAGCTAGTTACTGAGTTGCAGATGAATGGCAAGGTTTACAGCACCAAGGAATTGAACATGAAGTTTCTGCTATCTTCACCAAATCATCTAGAGCAAAGGGTCATTTCTCTAAGGGAAAGAGATTTGAACAAAGTTACATATGATGTGCTCTATGGGGTTTTAAAAACTCATGAGCGTGAGTTGCTTCAGAAAAGGGCTATCCAAGCCAACCAAGGCAGAATGATAAACACATCATGTGCCTTGATTGTCAACAAATCTATTCAAGACCTAGAAGCATCTACAAGCCAATTAAGGATAGAGGACGTAGTAGAAGATGAAGAAACTAAAGCTGAGGTAAGTGAACCTGTTGAGGAGAAGGAGGAAGATGAGTTCTATACTCTTGAAGAACTAGATGGGATGGAAAACACTTCATATGCTTTCATGGCCAGAAAATTTCCATACATCAGATTTAAGAGGAATCAACCCTTCAAACCCAAAACCCAAAACCATTCATTCAACAAGAACAAGGCGCCTGTGAAACCAAACAAGACTAAGTTCAAAACCAGCCATGTGGATAGGTCATCTGTAAGGTGTTATAGATGCAATGACCTAGGGCATTTTGCCAGTGAATGCAAGAAGCCTAAAAAGAAGGATAGAGATTATCTTGAGCTCGAAGCTAAGTACGAGGCCCTTCTGAAAAATCAGACACAAGGTAAGGCCTACATAGTTGAAGGGAAGGTTTGGGATGAATCTGATAGTGATGGAGAAGAGCAGGAATTTTGTAACTATGCCTTGATGGCCAATTCCAAGGATGACACATCTCCATCAGATCCTCAGGTACCATCTCTCACTACTATAGACATGTCTGTTTTTGAGTATAAATGCATGATTGAACAACTATCTGTTGAGATGTTTAACATTCATACTAGTATGACTGCTGCTAATGAAGAGATTACTAAACTGTCTACTAGAAATGAAATGTTAATCAAAAAGAATGAGGAACTTGAGCTAACTGCTATGCAAGTAGAAAACCTTAAGAAAGAAGTTGAATATCTGCAGAATAAGGTTTTGTGTGCTAGTCAGGTTGAAAAGGCTCTTAGGGATGAAATAGCTGAAAATGAATTCAAACTGAAAATGTTTAAGAAATCATCTGGTCTAGTGCAATCCTACTGGGAGAAAATTCAAGCAAAACCCAAAACTGCTATTGGACTTGACTATGGCACTCTTAACCAGAGAAAAGGCTATGCTGTCATTGAAGATGACACTGTTGTTCACGAGGAAGTCCCTCACATTTTGAAAAAGACTGAGACTCCTATTTTTAAAGAATCAATATTTGAAATTGATGAGGATGCCTTACTCATCAAGCAAATGTTAAATGATGAAGATGAGGCACAATCCAGTGAACAACAAGCATCCTCTAAGAGTGAGAGTGTCAAGTCAAAAGCCAAGGAGCCAGTAGGTAATAGGTCAAGACCTAAGAAGATTGTTAAGTTTGTTTCAGCTGGGAAGAGTAAATCTGAGAAGAAAGTGACTAAGAAGAAACAGAACAGAAATGGCAAGTTAGGGATTAACAAAGATAATAACTATGCTTATATGCCTAATGCCCCTAGGAAAACTTGTCAGAACTGTTTCAGTACCAATCATCTAACTCATGCATGCAAGAAACATGTTGGTATTGTGCCCAAACCTTTCTATGACTGCTCTGTGCCTCTAAGACATAGAGATGCACCATTTTGTGATAAATTTGACTGTATGCCATGCAATATGAATGTTATGACTAGTTGTTTCAATTTGAGAAGGCAATTCATTGATGGTTGTATCAGTCACAATTCTCACACACACTACACAAGGTCAAAGTCTTCAAGTCCTCCTAAAGCTAGGAAGGTACCTTTGTCACCTAAGTCCGAGGCCTCAGGCTCTAAGACTTCTAACAGTGACAAGAAGACTAACACCAAGAAAGTTGATAAGCATGATGTTTATGATAAAACTGTTTCTAAGTCACATGGACCCAAACTTGTTTGGGTACCAAAGGAGAAGTAATACCTTTGTGTTTGCAGGGTAAAGAAAGTGAAAAGAAGGTCATGTGGATTTTGGACAGTGGATGCTCAAATCATATGACTGGTGATATGGCCTTGCTATCACAGTATGAGGAGAAGGCTGGCCCAATGGTTGCTTTTGGAGATGACAGCATGGGTAACACATTGGGATATGGCAAGTTGAAAGTTGGAAATGTCATCATTGAAGATGTAGCACTGGTCAAGGGACTCAAGCATAATCTGCTAAGTGTTGGTCAGTTTACTGATAGGGGATTCAAGGTGGATTTTGACAAAGATGAATGTTTGATCACCCACAAGAAGACTGGTGACTTTGCTCCATCTGGAGTAAGGAAAGGAAGCCTGTTTGTAGCCAATATTGACTCTGCAAACAAGGACAAAATTTGTTGCTTCTACTCAAAAGCATCAAATGAAGATTGTTGGCTGTGGCACAAGAAATTATCACACCTGAACTTCAAAGCCATTAATTCTTTAGTCAAAAGAGAGTTAGTGAGAGGCATGCCCACACTCGAGTTCTGTCAAGAAGGAGTGTGTGAGGCCTGTCAAAAGGGAAAAATGAAAAGATCAAGCCACAAGTCAAAGACTGTGACATCAATAACCAAGCCCCTGCAACTCATTCATATGGATTTGTTTGGGCCTGTCAATGTCATGTCACTAGGAAGAAAGAAGTATGCCTTGGTGATGGTTGATGACTTTACAAGGTATACATGGGTGGAATTTCTGGCATCAAAAGATGAGGCTCCACAAGTAATCACTGAGCACATAAAGAAAGTTGGGAAGGAAGCAAAGGCCAACAATGCAAGTGTGATTGCACTGAGAAGTGATAATGGGACAGAGTTCAGAAATGCCATGCTTGAAGCATTCTGCAAAGAGAATGGGATTTCTCAGCAATTCTCAGCTCCAAGGACTCCACAACAAAATGGAGTTATTGAGAGAAAGAATAGAACTCTAATTGAGGCTGCTAGAACAATGTTACTTGATGCAAAGATGTCTACATGTTTTTGGGCTGAGGCTGTGAGCACTGCATGCTATATCCAGAACAAAACCCTCATCAACAAAAACACTGGAAAGACACCTTACAATTTGATGACAGGAAAGAAGCCTACTCTAAAGTATGTTCATACTTTTGGAAGCAAATGATTTGTATTGAAGGATAATTCTGAATATGTTGGTAAGTTTGATGCAAAGGCATTTGAAGGAATTTTTCTTGGCTACTCTATGGAAAGAATTGCATACAAAGTTTATGTCATCAGTCAAAAGAAAGTTATGGAAAGCACAGATGTGACATTTGATGACAGCAAACTACCTGGACTAGAAGAAGCCAATGATGAAGATAAAGATCCATTGAAGTTTGATAATCTAGATGATTCTGATGAAGAGACTAAAACTGAAGTTGAAACTCAAGTTCAACAGACTCAAGTGAATAATAATACAAGAGAAGAATTTGTGCCAATCAACAGTGGAGAAACTAGCATCCAAAACACACCTGTGAGTAGTGGCAGCCTCACAGGGGGAGGAAATCAGGATGATCATGGTTTGGATGATGAAGCTACATCAAGGATGAGAAATCAGGCTGAGCACTCAAGGAAATGGGATAGATCACACACTGCAGAGCAAATTATTGGAGATCCTAATGCAGGAGTAAGGACTAGGAGAGTAACTCAGAATGAGTGTCTCTATGGTTGTTTCCTATATCAGGTTGAGCCTAAGAAACTTGATGATGCACTGTTGGATCCAGATTGGATTATTGCCATGCAAGAGGAGCTGAATCAATTTGAAAGGAACAAAGTATGGGAACTTGTGCCTGCACCAAAGAATAGAACCATGGTTGGAACAAAATGGGTTCTGAAGAATAAGATGGATGAAGATGGTGTAATAGTAAGAAACAAAGCAAGGTTGGTTGCAAAAAGGATACTCTCAACAGGAAGGCATTGATTATGATGAGACATTTGCCCCTGTTGCTAGATTGGAAGCCATCAGAATATTCTTGGCATTTGCTGCTCACTCAAACTTTAAAGTTTATCAAATGGATGTCAAGAGTGCATTTCTGAAAGGAGAGTTGGAAGAAGAAGTTTATGTGCAACAACCACCTGGGTTTGAGGACCCACACTTCCCAGAATTTGTCTACAGATTGCTTAAGGCATTGTATGGACTTAAGCAGGCTCCAAGGGCATGGTATGATACTCTATCACAATTTCTTCTTGAAAATCAATTCACTAGAGGCACATTGGACAAAACACTGTTTTACAAGAAACATGGTGATGATATTATCTTAGTCCAGATCTATGTGGATGATATCATATTTGGTTCTACTAATGAGAAGCTGTGTGAAAAGTTCTCTAAGCTATATGAGATGAGTATGATGGGAGAGTTGACATTCTTTCTTGGGTTGCAAGTTAGTCAAAGGAAGGATGGTATCTTTATCAGTCAAACCAAGTACATCAAAGATTTATTGAAGAAGTTTGATTTGGAAGATTGCTCACCTGCAAAGACACCCATGGCCACTGCCACTAAACTGGATGAAGATGCTAAAGGCAAGAAAGTAGATATCTCAGTCTACAGAGGCATGGTTGGTTCTCTACTCTATCTCACTACAAGTAGGCCAGATATCATGTTTGCTACATGCTTGTGTGCAATGTTTCAATCAAATCCAAAAGAATCACATTTGATTGCTATAAAAAGGATCTTTAAATATCTGAAGGGCACTCCAAACTTGGGTTTATGGTATCCTAAGGACACAGGGTTCAATCTGGTTGGTTATTCTGATGCTGATTATGCTGGATGCAGAGTGGATAGAAAAAGCACCTCAGGTAGCTGCCAGTTTCTTGGACAAAGGTTAGTCTCTTGGTATAGCAAGAAACAACAATCTGTGTCAACTTCTACAGCTGAGGCTGAATATATAGCTGCTGGAAGTTGCTGTGCTCAAGTGCTTTGGATTAGAAATCAACTTAGGGATTATGGACTTGTGTTGGAAAGAATTCCAATCATGTGTGACAACACAAGTGCAATCTCTATAGTTTCCAATCCTGTCAATCATTCTAGAACAAAGCACATTGACATCAGATATCATTTCATTAGAGAGTGATAAGTGGATTTTATATCCACTTGGAATGCCTCCGTTCGGCTTAAATTGATTGTTTTGGACTCAAGTTGTTGTAGTTTTGATGTGTTTTGCTTAGTTGTGCAGATTTACAAGAATGTTGATTAAAGTTGATGCTTCTATCGTTTTTGGAGAATTAATTGATTAAAATTCGGATTTTTAAGAAGGGTTGCGCAGCTTATACTGTTTTGGCCATATCTGGAGTTCTAGAAGTCCGTTTTCAGCGATCTTACTGCCCACGCGAAGCTTGAGAGATTTTCTACAATATGGGATAGGTCTTACACGACTAGTCCGCGTGTGGTGGGCCCAGGAAGCACGACCAGCAGACAGATGGGAGCAGAGAAATTACTGTTTTGCCCTTTTCTAGTTCTAATTGTATTTTGGGCAATTTTTAATACCTTAATTGAATTCTAATTGTAATAGAAGGTAATATCTTGCTGGGCAAGATTTGTAGAGCCTATTTAAACACATCCTACCATTGTAAATCATAACAATTCATAGCTTTTAATCGTATCAGGGTACTTTCAATCTTCAATTCTTTCTTCAATATTATGTTTTCATTCATTATCATTATTATTATGTTTTCTTTATTAAATATGCGTAACTAATTCTCTAATATGAGGATTGGGTAGTATTCCTTGGTATTCATGCACGCTTGATTACATGATTTTCTGCTTTGCTGATCTGTTAATGAGATCTTAACACAATTAGGGGAGTCATGAACCTTTGATTGTATTCTAGGGATTGTAATAAGCTTGGGAGAGAAGTTGCAATCCTAGTACATGATTTAACAGACATAATTTGAATATTAGATCGGGAGATTAATAGGAGAATTATGAGACATATAATTCTTGGCACTTAACAGTTTTTAGATATACTTTGATTGTATCACGGGAGTGACAATTAGGGTGTAGCTGTAGGCACTATATTGTAACCTGGGAGGGTACAGTATAACTTTAGAAGAATTGTTTTCAGTAAGGTAGGAACACAGATATCACATTAATATTGAGCATGTATTGAGACCAAGTGAAGAACCCCAGTTCTTAGATTGTTTTCCCATATATTTGAATCTCAGTTTAAAATCAATTCTTAGTGCTTATAATTAGTTCTTGGTTAATTTAGTTAATACACAAACCCAAAATTCTTCTCACACACTTCTAGACGTAAAGAGATAAGAAACTTGAACTTGATATTACATTCAGTCCTTCCCTGCGAACGAACACACAAAAAAGACTACTAACAGAGAGCATGCAACTAATGGAACCATTGAGTTGCACTATGTCTCTACAGATAAATAACTAGCTGATATATTCACTAAGCCATTAGATGAAGCCACCTTCACAAGGTTGGTTAGTGAGATTGGAATGCTGAATTCTTCAGATTCTGGCTAAGTGAATATAGCATCTAGTTTGTTGCAGCAGTAAACACTTACTTTATCTAAATTCTCAATATTTTTAGAGTAAGTGTTGGCTGAAGTGTGATTTATAAATATTTCAAAACTGTTGCATATGCTGGAAAATCATACTCTCTTGTTAACTTGAAATTTTTATGAAATTTTGAGAGAATCACTATTTAATTTGCTAGAATACTCTTAAATGAATATGGCTGGTGAATTTTAAAAGATAGTGAAAATTAATTTTTGTGAGTGATGAGTATATTTCGATAAGTCAGACTTCTCGAGTGATTCACTATTCGACATCTCTAACAAGTCTCATTAGAGCACTCTCGAGTTCTCGAATAGAGTCTTTTAGAGTTATCGAATAGAGGTATTCTTGACTTCTCGAATACAGTGTTTTAGTTCTCTATTGACTGAGTTCTCGAATACTATATTTGAGTTCTCGAATCATTTGAAAAGGCTGAATTCTAGCTGAATCTTAACCGATTTTGGATTTTTATTCAAAATTCAGAATTACTCATAAAAATATATTTTACCTAATTTAGAATTTATTCTAAGTTAGATAGCTGCCAGCTAGGAGTTTTCAACCTGCTTGAGTTATCGAATAATCCTTTCTTGACTTATCGAATAGTTGTTTTCTACTTCTCGAATGCTTGACTTGTCGATACAAAACATACATCTAATCGATAATTCGAGTACTTCATACTTATACAATTTCACATCTATTCGATTCATTTCATTCGATTTCTCAAGCATCAAAGCTCCCAAAACCCCTGAAAACCCTAACTGCTAAAAGCCAAATTTCTTCTTCAACCTTCATTCTCTTTTCTCTTCTCTCCAAATCAATGGCAACTGTGAAATTCAACACTAACTTCATTGCTATCTCAAGTGATGTCGAAGCCCCAAATGCTAACTACAAGTGTTTCGTCAAATGGATGTCTGAATCTTATATCAAAGAAGCACTTACGGCCAACCCAACTCTGTATCTAGACATTATGGAGCAATTTTGGAATACTGCAATTACAGAAACAGTTGCTCTAGATGATGGCAGTCTGGGTTATATCATTAACTGCAAGATACTTGGTAAAGAGTTCAGCATCATTTCTGAGGGCATGAGCAAGGCCCTGGGTCTTCACCAGAATGAGTATGATGGCCTTGTAACAGAAGATCAACTAGTGGAATTCTTTGAACTAATAAGGTACTCAGACACCATCAAGGTTGGAAATCTAAAATGGGCACATCTGCGAAAAGAGTGGAGCTATGTGTTTGCCACTCTCCTGCAAGTATTCAGTGGAAGGAAATC
This sequence comes from Kitagawia praeruptora, assembly GCA_037693485.1. Lineage (NCBI taxonomy): Eukaryota > Viridiplantae > Streptophyta > Magnoliopsida > Apiales > Apiaceae > Kitagawia > Kitagawia praeruptora. Next base: position 130,714,452 of record CM075354.1, read on the forward strand.
CAGCTTTGACCAACTAAGTGCTCCTGTTCAACAGATATGCTACTCTCTTGCCTATGATAGGAAAATTGATGTTGGAAAGCTCATAATGCAGGAACCCTATGGAAAACTAGGTAAGAACACAACCAAGAGAGGTAATGATATCTTCTTTCCTAGGTTTATTCAGTCTGTACTTAATTATCTAGATAAAAATGTGGCTGATTTACCTGGTTTAGATAAAAGTAGATTAGGCTATCCTAGATCCATGACCAAACTCATTTTTGGTAATTTGGATACTAGGAATGATGTGGATGTAAGGCTTGTAATAACTTCCCATATGCAGAAGTTATTTGAGTCTTACCCTCACAAGTTGCCAACATTTGCCTCCAAATCTGAGTTAGCCAGACCCAAGCAAGTAGAACAAAGTGCTAACCTAGGGTCTACTAACCAACCACCTCAACCAAACACTCTACCAAACATTGAGCCAACTGCATCATCCTCTCAAAAGGGCGATGTTAGTAAAAAGGAGAAGAAGAGAAAACAGGTTGCTTCTGCACCTTTAACCATTTTATCTGAAGCAGCATTGGCTGTAGAGTTAGAAAGTGAGGCACCTGAGTCACCCCTAATCAGGCCAAAGAAGAAGAAAACTAAAACCACCTCTTCAGTCACACAAATGGCTGAAGTTGTAAAATCAGGGGCAAACAGTTCACTATATGTATCCTCTCAACAGGGTGCATCTATAGAATAAAGCATCCTCCCCGATGCACCTACCTGTACAGAGTCAGTACATGGGAGTGATAAGGCTGGCACAAAACTGAGTGGAGAGCACATCACAATTGAAACTCCCTCTATCTCTCAGGGGGAGTTGCCAAACTCTAATCTAAAAGACACTTCTCTTCCAGAATCTACCACTCAAATTTCTTTACAGCCTACAACTCAAGCAACTGAGGAGCAAGGCATTGATCATCAAGAATTCTTTTCTTTTGATGAGCCAATGAATTCAAGTGACTTGGTGCATGACACATTGACACCTTGCTCACCACCCAGGACCCACATTTAGATGGTGAGGGAATGCATGCTGGGGCATCTCCTAATGACACCATCACAAACACAGAGGTTCCACTAGTTTTTACTAGAGACTCTGTGCCTGTGTCAACTGCTGGTGTAACTCATCCCACTTCTGTGGAGACACCAGTAGTAGAGTCAATCCATCTGGTTATAGAAGTTGCATCTGTAACTGAGGAGTCTAGCTTGCCTAGCTCTAGCTTTGACTTTATGTCACAATGGCTGAAGCCTGTGCAACATGACAGTGCTTCGGGATCAGGGTCTGTTCCACCATAATTGACGGTTGAAGCACTTCAAAGCTTAGTTGTGGATCAGATTCATGAGTTTGTCAAGATTGCTCAGAACTTGGTCACCTCCAACATCCCTAATCCAGACTATGAAGCCATTCTGCTATGCCATAGGGATGATGTGGAGATGCAGAAGACAAAGATAATTGATGATGCTGAGAGAGATGGCAATATAGATGCCTGGTTGCAAGGAAAATATGATATTACTCTTGCTGAAGCACTTCAATATCTCAGGGAGGAATACATCACTTCACTAGGTTCCAATGCCAAATCTCTGACCCCTGGTGAAGTGTATGAGGCCATGAATGATTCACACAAGGGATTCCTCAAGGCTGCCCACTATCTTGGAAAAGGAGTCAAAACTGAGGTCAGCAGAGTGTGTGATAAGACAGCCACTAAAGTGGAAGAAATCAAAAGGACCTTTGATGCCAAATTCCCTCAGTTGGACAGTGTGCTTAAAGACCTCAAATACTATAACACCACCTGCACCAAGATGGATCATGGGCTAGCACTGCTAAAGGATACTGTCACAAGTCTAGGGCATAAATTTCAATCTCTATCTGATCAAACCACATACTCCAATTCCATGTTGAAGACAATGTTCAAGAATTTATATGGAGACAGGATGGTAACTGAAGTTCCAGTGCATGACATGACTAGGTTTGAAGTGCAGAGACTTAAAGAACAATCAATGTCTGGCTTCAAATCTACTGAATTGTTCAGCAAGGTAGATGCACTTGAAAAGGAGGTAGCTACTCTCACTAAGTATAATGCTCATCTTACAGACAAGGTTGCACTTCTCAATGATCAGTTGGACACTCAAGCAACCACCACAGCTAATGTTCTTCTGCATCAGCAATCTATGTTGGCTGTCATGATGAAGCATATGGGTCTCCCTCTACCTGAAGAGTCTTCAAACCCAAAGGTCACTTCTAAAGCCTCTGTGCCTGACAACAAGCCTAAGGGGGAGAAAAGGATAAGGAATTCAAATCCAAAGGGGGAGAAACCTAAGGAGATAGGCATACAGATAAAGGAGGGTGGTCACCAAAGGGCTTCAAAATCCATACCAAATGTGTCAGGCAAAGGAAAATTCAAAGTTGATGAGCCTCCTACCTCACTGCCAACTGTCACTCTACCGATTGTGCATGTCATTACTCCTAGTGGTTAGAAGCAATCTATCACAACCACAGTGGTTGTAGGGAGCATGCCAGTTGATGAACCTCCATCATCCAAATCTGAAAGTGCCAAGCCTGTAGAAGCTGAAGTCATTACCGAGGCCAAGCTACAAGAAGTTGCTAATTCAAATGTCTATCATGATACATCCTTCTTGGAGTTTCTGAAAGCCACAAGGGAACAGGCTGGTGATACTCAGTTCTATATGAGAGAGTTGAAGGAGCAGATTGACTACCTCACTGTTATTCCTAGGAAATTCAACAACTTATGGTTCAAGGAGATAACGATGGTATCTAAGTCAAAAATATGGCATTTGACTTTCAACACTCTACAAAGCCTAAAGCACTCAGAAGTGGATGTGTTCCTTGGACTGATTGAAAAAGGAAATGAAAATAACAAGAGTCTCTTTGATGACTTAAGGAATGATCAACCCTCAAGGCTACTTGAAGTATTCAAAAATCATAGAACAATCATCTATTAAGCTGCAACCAGAATTGATGATATCAAGCAGCTGATCATTCCTAAGCATCTAGTCCCTCAGAACAAACCTCTCATTATTGCCATCATTGAGAAGCTGAACAAGAAGAAGGGTGTAAGAACAGCAGAAGAATAGGAAGCTATATCTTATCTCAGATCATACATTGCAACTGGCATTGTACCTGAGTATGCCAAGTTCAACCCAAGCAAGGATGGTGATCAAGACAAGGATAAAGATAAAAGTGATGGAAGGAGAAGACATCACAGGAGTAATAAGGGTGATGAAAACAAGAAGAAGAAGAAGGATGACAAGAAATATGATGATGACCAAGGCAAAGTCTATGAGAGGAAAATTGGAAAACAGCAAGCCTTAGGCATTGTTAGCAGTAACCTCACCACAACACAAGACTCTGAGTCTACGGTGAATACTATTAGTAATGACATACCAAAATCTGATTCGATGGCTTCTGCAACTGTTTTGCCACCTCAAGAAGAGAAGAAGATTCAAGTCAAGAAACCATGTGTATGTTTCAGAAAGCAAACTGCTAATGGAATACTACTATGGTCTACCAACAAGGGTCATAAGTTTCTGCCTAGCAATCATACAAGGAGGAGTAAATTTAAGCATGCTGCAAGAAGGGTAAAGTTATCCAAGTCAAAGGCACTGACAATAATTCCAGGATTGAACCTACCACCTCTGGATGAAATCTATGATGAAGACCAACTGCAGTTCATATGGGCTCAAAGAATCTATCATGTTGCCATTGTTGATGATTTTCTTGAAATTAAATATACTGATGGAAGACAGAAGAATTCAGACAAGGAACATGCCAGCACTGGGGCAGGCTATATGACATAGAAAGAATAATTGCAATGTTGGATTCTGAAGACAGAGTGGAAAGGGTGTGGAAGCTGGAGTTAATTGACTTTGTCAAAATGAAGAGAGATCACCAGGTAGAAATGAGAAAGAACAGTGAAGAGCTACTAAAGAAAAGGGAGGAGGAGTTTGCTGCAATGGAAGCTAAGGCTGATGAATTAAGAGCTATGGGTCTGTGTAGAGTCAAGTTTAATCCTTACATCATTGAGTACAAGAAATATGGTAGAAATGTAAAGATTAGAATGGACTACATCAGTTCCTATTCTCAGAAACAGCTGAATGAAGTACTTAAGGATTTATCAGGCTCCCCTCTAATTGAAGAACTCACTGCAATGGAAGACATTATTTTTGCCATGGAAGAAAATGCAAAGAAGAAAGCTAAAGAAGATGTAGAGAAGATGAAAAATGAGAATCTGCAAGCCAAAGCTCAAGAGATGAATCCAAAAGGATATGGCTAGTAGTTTCTCATAACTTGTAAGAATACTTCTATGTACTTTCTTCAATCAATCTACATACCTGTACTTTTAAAGTTTTATCATTATGTATTTTAGGCTTGTTATTAGACATGAAATTGTGACTAAGGGTCTTACTCACAATTTGGGGGAGATTGTTAGTCACAGAGGCATGCCTGTTTACATCAAATAACAAGCCTAATTGTTTGTAATGTTTTGCATTACTTACATGACCTCTTAACTGAGGGAACCTCTAGTTGTAGAGTCTCTACTTGTTCTGTACTTGTAATAGGTACCAAATCCTAGTTGTGTAACTGTACTTATATAGTCAAGAATAATGCTTGAAAGAAGTTCCAAGGTTCATGCCTCAAGCAAGAAGATAAAGACTGTCAAATAATCACAGTTCGGATTTGAAGAAAGTGAAGAATTTTCCTAAGTACCAATTCGAGAAGTACATTTGTCTATTCGAGAAGTCTAGCATTCGAGAAGTCAGGGATTCGATATCTCAAGACACTATTCGATATCTCTGAATACACTGTTCGATATCTCATTTGATATCTCAGAGATTCGATATGTTTACTGCTCTATTCGAGAACTCAAGAAGTCAACAAGTCAAAGTGGTATTCGAGTTCTCAAAGAGTCAACAAGTCAAAGTTCCATTCGATATCTCAAAGACTCAGAAAGCTATTCGAGATCTCAGGGATTCGACAAGTCACAATGTTCTATTCGAGAACTCAAGGATTCCCAGAGAAAAGAACTATTCGAGAAGTGGTTCGATATGTCAATATAGCAGTGTTCGAGAACTCAGAGTTATCGATCAAGTCAATTCTAGTTCTCGAATCACTTACTTAGTCACTTCTCGAATACATTCTTGGAGACAAAATACTGGAGAAATTGTACAAGTCAAAAATCTGCAACAAGCCAATGCACTTTATGGATCTCAATCTGTAACGTGCTCTGGAAAGCCTAAAAAGAAGCTTGGAGAGATATAGAAGAGACAAAAGGCTAAAGAAGTGGATCTGAATAGGCTTTGCAAAGTCAAATCTGTAACCGTTTGGACTCTTACTCAAATAGGATAGACAGACTAGAAAGTAATTTGTTTTAGCTACCTTATTTGTAGTAAGTAGGTTGTATCCATGTTCTATAAGGATACAGCCTCACTTCCTTAGCAATCAACTTTTAGTGAGTCAAGTTTTTCATATTCATTGTAAGTCATATCTCTCTGAGAAAAACGAAGCTGAGAATACTATCATTTGTATTCACAGATTGTAGCAACCTTTATCTAATAATACATTAGATTGAAGTGATATTGTGACTTGTGTTGTTCTTTATCCGCACATACATCTTTGCACACACAAACACTTATCTGTTACACAGACTCAACCAAAAAAAGTTCAAGAATCCATTCACCCCCCCTCTGTATTCTTTTACTGTATTCAATACTCAACATTTGTTATTAAGTAAAATAAAATTTTATATGCATCTTAACCTATTTTTTCATTTTGGAAGGTATTAACAAAACTTTTTGGGAATGTGTTAACCAACCAATCAATTGTACCCTATTTCGCTTATAATAGTACAGTATAGATATTATCATATTCAAATTATGATTCCATAATAATCCCTAATGTAATATTTGTCTAAAATCGAATTTAAAATTAATTTGTAATTGTATGAAATATTTATTGTTTATTATATTGTTGTGGAATAAAAACTAGGTTATTAGATTGCGGCTAGGGTTTGATGTATTTAATGCTAGGGTGTGTGAGCTTCGTGCTTTAATGGCTGCTTCTGCGTTCGAGACTAAACGGTCCTCACAGAATGCCTACGTATCTCTGTATTAGAGAATCAAGCCAATAAAACGTAGTTCTGTTTATGAAGGAGCTGGTCCTTATATAGGTGTTGAGAACCCTTAAATTAGGGTAGGGTTAGGAGACTTGGTGGGCAAGTCAGCCTTGAGGAAGGTTCTAAACTCCTTCCTTGTAGGAGTCTGTTTCCTTGTATGACTGTGTGGCTTGGAGGCTACTCTTTGTAGAGATAACGTCCTTATCTGACTTGTATCTCCCAGCTGTTAATTACCCCTAAATATTAATTACGAAATTAATATTATAATTGGAGTTTGGGCCCATCTGGTGGGCCCCACGTTTGGACCTTTCTAGGTCTAATTAATGCCACATTAAATGTGTCTTTAGGGCTTACTTTTATCCCATATCATTTGCCCCCCAACTTCTAGGAAAACTGATCAGGTTTTCCTTGAAGTTATAACGGTCTTTTCTGAGACTTGGGTCAGGGTTTATTGCTCGTACGCGAGTATTTTCAACAATATCATCTTAATGCAAAGCGTGGAGCGACCGACGCATTTACGACGATGTTAAACGGCACTAGACAGCGCTAATCAGCCTTAAACAATGTTTAAACAATGTTAAAAAATGTTAACTGGCATAAAACGACACTAAACGGTGTTTAATGGCACTAAACGGTGCTTGAATGTAAAATTTTTCCAAGTTTCTGGAATTTTTTAAGTTTTTTTTTTTTTTTTTTTTTTTTTAGCTCATTTTCGAGCTTAAACTTCGAGCTCAAACTGTCCCAGGTCGGGGCTTTTTTCGAGCTCAACCAGTACAAATTCGAGCTCAAAAAACGAGCTCAAATAGGGCCAGGTCGTGGCTTTTTTCGTGGAAATCTAGTGTTTTTTCGACCTCAATTTTACGAGCTCAAATATAGAGAATATCGACCTCACTTAGGTTCCAGGTCGTGAGCTTCGAGCTCAATTTGCAGTTGATTTTCGACCTCAATTGAAGAAGAAACAATCTTTAAAATGGCTCCAGGTCGTGCCTTTTTTGCATGTTTTTTAGTTCTTTTCCGACCTGGGATTCACGACCTCGATTTGTCCTCGAATAAGTCCCAGGTCGTATGGATTTCCCATTTTCCCAGTTCAATTTCGACCTGGATTTAACGACCTCAAAATGAAGAAAAAGCGACCTCAAAAGGGTCCTAGGTCGTATGGATTTTCTTGAATTTCTAGTACAAATTCGACCTAGAATTTGCGACTTCAAACTGTGTTGTAACGACCTCAAAATTAGAGGCTACTCACGACCTCAAAATGAGTTTTCCAGGTCGTTTAGTCAAGCTCGTACTTACACTAAAAATCGAGGTCAAATGCTACGACCTCAGGCTTCCTTTTAATCTTTGATGCAAGTTTTATTGGACTTTAATGGGCCATGCCTTTTAATTTCCATGGGCCTTGGTCTTCAAACCATTTGGGCCTATCCTAATTATGTATTTGGGCTCTTCCAAGAGTGCTTGGCGTCCCAACTGGGGTATTAGGAAGAAGGACTCCATTGTTGGAGACTGCAGGCATGCTATGGATTGGTCTTATCACTCCATAACCCCTGGTGACTTCAAGGACTATGTATCCGGCTCCACTCTTGAAGGAGCTGAGAGTGCTGGAGCTCAGGCCTTTGCAGCTGTAAGCTTCTTACTATCCACTCTTTTATGTACTTGTTTTGTCACTTGAACCGTGGTTTTAACTTTGTCTTTTGTAGGCTAATGCCAACTTCCAGGGGGTCGTATTCCAGGCTAAGACTTGGCGTTCCAACTATGAGACTTACAAAGCCAAGTTTGATGACTCCCAGGATGAACTGGGCTCTGTCAAGGCTACCTTAGCGAGGTGGGAGAAGGAGCTTCTAGAGTCTCAGGCTGAAAATGTCACTCTCAGGAAGGACAAGGACGACCTGATTGACGACTACCTTTCCTCCCAGGAGTATGTGGGCTTCATGGAGAAGCATGACGACTCTCTGTTCCCTTACCAGTTTACTCAGGGATGGGACGGAGCTCTTGCTGAGGTTACTAGGAGATTTCCTGGTATCCTCAATGTTTCGGATTTCCCTAGCCCCCATGCTCCTATGGCCTTGGCAGTGCAGGACACCCGGGAGGAGGACCCAGAGGATGATGAGAGGATCCTGGAGCCAGATTCCTCTGCTCATCTTGGCGTAGCTGGAGAGGATGAGCATACTGGAGATGCTTAGTAGTTGATATCCTTTTCCATCTATTTATGTACTCTGCCTTTGGGCATGACTTTGTATTTTCGTAACTTATTTTGAACTAGTCGTTTATGTATTCTGCCTTCGGGCATAACTTTTAAGTTCGTAATTCATTATCCTTGATGCTTCTCAACTTGTTCATATTCGCATGTGTAGTCTAGCATTCTGTGCATATATATCAATAAGTAAGGTTCATATCTTATGCGAAAATGTAGGATAGTCTTATTAATATGAAGAAATGGGCACAGCCCTTACATAGATACTCTATTCCCAATATCTCAAGTTATAAAAACTTGGAATGGTTTCATCGACCTTATTTCTACTTCTATTACATAGGCAAAAAGCTAGGTCCTTTTCAGGAGAGCTTAAACATAGTAAACCTTGAGGTTCAATGCATGCCAAGTCCGGGGCACCTCAACCCCGTCCAAGGTTTCCAGTTTGTAGGATCCTCGTCCTAGTGTCTTCTTGACTCGATACGGCCCTTCCCAGTTCGGGGCTAGCTTTCCCTTCTGACCAACTCCAGAAGCCTCGATCTTCCTAAGAACCAAGTCACCTTGTTGAAAGAACCTCTGCTTAACTCTGTGGTTGTAGTAGAAAGATGCTTTCTTTTGATGCTCCGCATTTCTGGCATTTGCCTCGTCCCTGACTTCATCAATCAAATCTAAGGCGAGCCTCATGCCTTCTTCATTAGTCTCTGGCTCGAATGCTTCAATTCTTGGTGATGCATGCATGACTTCTAGTGGTACGACTGCCTCGGCTCCATAAGCCAGTAGGAAAGGAGTTTCCCCAGTTGTTACCTTGCAAGTAGTACGATATGCCCAAAGTATAGGCAGTAATTCATCCACCCAAGTATTTCTCGATCGTTCGACCCTCTTCTTAAGTCCATCAAGGATAATCCGATTAGCTACCTCAGCCTGTCCATTAGCTTGCGGGTGAGCTACTGAAGTAAAACGAAGCTCGATAGCATTTTCCTCGCAGTACTTCCTGAACTCTTCATTGTTGAATTGTGTCCCATTATCTGTCACAAGGATTCAGGGAATTCCATACCTGCAGATTATGTTCTCCCAAAAGAACTGGGAAACTTGCTTGGTGGTTATCTTGGCTAAAGGCTTAGCCTCAATCCACTTAGTGAAGTAATCGATGGCGACAATCAGAAATTTCCTTTGTGCTGAAGCCATGGGGAAAGGACCAAGAATGTCCATCCCCCACATTGCAAACGGAATGGGAGAGCTGATTGAGGTTAACCTCTCAGGCGGCTGCCTCACAACAGGGGCGTGTTTCTGACATCTGTCACACTTCTTGACATAATCCTGGGCATCTGCTAACATCTCCGGCCAATAGAATCCCAGGCGGGTAATCTTGTGAGCTAAGGCTCTGCCCCCCAAGTGCTGCCCACAGATCCCTTCATGAACTTCTTCCAATGCTTCTCTTGCCTCTTGGGGCCTTAGGCACTTCAAGTACGGGATGACAAACGATCTCTTGTATAAGATGCCTTCAATCAAGGCATATCTCAATGCTCTCAATGACAATTTTCGTGCCTCCAAGGCATTGCTGGGAAGCCATCCGGTTTCTAGATGAGCTTTAATAGGATCTATCCAACAGCTTCCAACATCGATAGGTGCTACCAACTTAGAGTTGATGGTTGGGGCCTTCAAGACCTGGAAGTAAACACTGCCTGCATAATTCTCTATCTCAGAAGAAGCGAACTTAGAGAGGGCATCGGCCTTAACGTTCTCTTCCCTAGGAATGTGCTCCAGGTAGCAATCCTCAAACTGAGTCATAACAGCTTTCACGACTCTGAGGTATTTTGCCATAGTTTCATCCTTGGCCTCAAACTCACCATTCACTTGCGAGACTACCAGTCTTGAATCTCCACACACTTTGAGGTTCTTGACCCTCATGACTCTGTCCAATCCCAATCCAGCTATTAATGCTTCATATTCAGCTTCATTGTTGGTTGTAGGAAAGTCCAACTTCAAAGCGTATTCAACTGTGAACCCATCGGGGCTTTGCAAAACCAAACCTGCACCACTAGATTTTGTTTTTGATGCTCCATCAAAATAGAGCACCCAATACTCTTTCTGATCAGGTACAAGTTCTTCATCCTTACTCTCAACTCCAGGGGTGGTTACTATCTCCTGCCCCCCGACTTCTTGGTTGCCAATGGTACATTCAACCACGAAGTCAGCTAATGCCTGAGCCTTGATGGCTGTCCGAGGCTTATATGCAATGTCAAATTCTCCAAGTTCGATTGCCCACTTAATTAGCCTTCCACTGACCTTCGGGCTATGCAGGATACTTCTCAATTGCTGGTCCGTCAGGACTTCAATCTTGTGTGACTGAAAGTAAGGTCTTAGTTTCCTTGAAGCCGTTACCAATGCTAAAGCAAACTTCTCAATGGTGGAATAGTTCAACTCAGCTCCATGCAGCACCTTACTCACGTAGTAGATAGGTTTCTGAACCTTGTTCTCTTCCCGTATGAGGACGGCACTCAATGCTTGCTCAGATACCGCCAGGTATAGGTAAAGAGTCTCTCCGATGCTAGGCTTGGCCAACAACGGGGCTTCAGCCATGTATTTTTTTAATTGTTCAAAGGCCTCTTGGCTTTCAGGTGTCCATTCAAAATTCTTTACCTTCTTTAATGTTTGAAAGAAAGGCAAACACTTATCACCAGACTTGGAGATGAACCTCCCTAAGGCTGCTACTCGGCCTGTTAACTTCTGCACATCTCTTATAGAACGTGGTGGCTCCATGTCTAAAATCGCCTTGATTTTGTCAGGATTGGCCTCAATGCCTCTCTTTGAAACCATCAGCCCTAAAAACTTTCCAGATCCAACACCAAAGGCACACTTAGCGGGATTCAACATCATCTTATGGTGCCTCAGCACTTCAAATGCCTCTTCGAGGTGTTTAATATGATCAGCCTTAAGTAGGCTTTTGACTAACATGTCATCAACATACACCTCCATGGTTTTTCCAATCAGATGAGCAAATATCTTGTTCACCAGGCGTTGGTAAGTAGCTCCTGCATTCTTTAGACCAAACGCCATAACAAGATAACAGAAGACACCAAAGTCAGTTATGAAAGATACCTTAGGGATGTCATCTTTGTGCATCTTAATCTGATTATAGCCGCTGAATCCATCCATGAAGCTTAACATCTCATGTCCAGCTGTGGCATCTATCAACATGTCAATCCTTGGAAGGGGGAAACAATCCTTTGGACATGCATCATTCAGGTCAGTGAAGTCTATACACATCCTCCACTTCCCATTCGCCTTTTTGACCATCACAGGGTTTGCTAACCATTCGGGAAACTGAATTTCTTCAATAAAACCAGCTTCCAAGAGCTTATCCACTTCTTGCTTAATGGCCTCTTGCCTCTCCGGAGCAAAGTTTCTCTTCTTCTGCTTTATTGTCTTCCTCTTGGGGTCAACATTCAACCTATGAGTTATAAGTTGGGGGTCAATCCCTGGCATATCAGCTGCTGTCCAAGCGAACACGTCGCTATTCTTTTGTAAGAATTCTATCAACTTGCCCTTCAAGGGTTCTTTCAGAGATGCTCCAACATAAGTAACTTTTTCAGGATCATTCGGCTCTAGGGGTATGGGAATCAAATCCTCTGCTGGCTTCCCTCTATGCTCTTCATCGTCACGGACATCCATGTCTTCAATTGGAAGGACCTGCCCCCCGACTCCATAGGCCCTCAAAGCGGCTACATAGCAACTTCTTGCCATCTTCTGATCACCCTTTTGTTCTCCGACACCATTCCGTGTCGGAAACTTAATCTTCATGTGATAGGAAGAGGCCACAGCCTTAAACGCATGTAATCCAGTCCTTCCAAGGATTGCGTTGTATGTTGAAGCTGCCTTAATCACCAAGAAATTCAGCATCTGAGTCGCCTCCTTAGGCTCCTGCCCAATAGTCATGGGCAACTGAATAGTCCCTTCAACGTTGGACTCCACTCCATTAAATCCGTATATAGGCATGTTTACAGGGGTCAACTGAGAGTCGTTGTATCCCATCTTCACAAACGCATCATGAAACAAAATATCCACAGAAGCTCCATTGTCTATCAAGACTCGTTTTACTTCTGAATTTCCAATCACAGGAGTTATGACCAGTGGGTCATCATGGGGGAACTTCACCCCTTCCAAGTCTGAATCATCGAAACCAATTACCATCTCAGTTTTGGCACGCTTCGGGGCTTCTCCCACAATGTGCATTACTTCTCTTGCGTATGCCTTTCGAGAGTTTCGAGTTGAACTGGCCGCTGTCGGGCCTCCCCAGATCATGTTGATAATTGGCCCTCGGGGCTGCGTGCTACGATCACGATCATTATCCCTTCTGTCATTGTTTCTCTTGTTGTAATCCCCTCTTTGGGTTCCTTGATCTCCACCCTTTGTGAAATTGTTCAGCTTTCCTTTACGGATCAAGAATTCAATCTCGTCCTTCAACTGTCTGCAATCATCCGTGTCATGTCCTACATCTCGGTGGAACCTACAGTACTGATCCTTATTCCTCTTTGCGGGGTCTCCCCTGAGTGGCTTCGGCCATCGGAAGTCCTTATCCTTCTCAATTTCCAACAAGATTTGACTTCTAGGGGCATTCAACCTTGCATAGTCAGAGAACCTTGGTCCCAAGTTCTTTTTTGGTGGCGAATCAGAGTCTTTGCTAGTTCGGGGATACTTGTCCCTAGCATCGTACTCCTGCCCCTGCTTACGCTTTTTTGTATCATTGTTTCCCTGACCATTGCCTAATGTGACTTCCTTCTTCGTGCTTTGATGTACTTATCAGCCCTTCGTTGGAGATCAGCCATATTCTCCGGGGGATGCTTTGCCAATGATCTCTTAAAGTATAGGTCGGTGGTACCATGCTCCAAGGCTACCATTGCAACCTTATTGTCCAGATCAGTGATGTTCAGAGTCTCCTTGGTGAACCTCTTAAGATAGTCTCTCAGACTTTCGTTCTTCCCTTGTACCACATACATAAGAGATGCAGAGCTTTTCTCATGCGTTCTTCCGCTGATAAATTGACTAATGAAGGCAGCACTCAACTCCTTAAAGGAACCAATCGAGTTTGCAGGAAGCCGACTATACCATCTTTGAGCCATGCCTGACAAAGTTTGAGGGAAAGCCCTACACTTCAAAGCATCGCTTGCAGGCTGCAACAGCAGTGCGTTTGAGAATGTTCTAACGTGGTTGGCAGGATCACCCATTCCATCATAAGCTTTGATTGTTGGCATCTTAAACTTCTTTGAAATACGAGCATTCATCACGTCCTCAGTGAACGGAGGTGTGGGATCATCAGGGTCCCCAAGTGGCATCAGATCCTTGGGGTTGCTCTTAGGGATTTCCACCCTTGTAGTTTTTTCAGGCGGGACAGTAGTCCTTCTTTGCCTCCTTAGAGGCCTCTCCAGATCTATGAAGGGAATCGGTCCTGACGTGGGAGGTGGCAAAGTCTGATTTGATCTGGCTTGCTCCCTGGCCATATCTTCCTTTAACTTTAAGATCTCGGCTTCATAAGCCTTAATCCTCTCGGCAACTGTTGAAGTGAGTCCATCATGGATAGTTCGAGTTCTCCCCATAGGCTCTTTACTTGCATGTCGCCTCCTCGGAGCTTCATCACGCTCGTAATCATCGCCAGAAGATGATTCATCTGTATAAGGACCAGAAAAATCGCGATAATCTCGATCTCGAATATATAGGGCATGACCACTCGGTCCAGCTCCGTAATTGGACATCCCATACATTGGATTGGTGCTTATGGGGAGATCCGTGGTGTGGATCTGAACCCTCGTGTAGGGTTGTTGGGGTCTACAATCAGGGAAGAAATCCCCGGGTTAGTCCCTGGAATTGTGTGGACGATCGGAGGTAGCGTACTCTCAACATGGGTAGTCGTCCCTAGGGGTTGAGAAACTTGATATGGAACGATAGTCCCGGTTGTTGGAGGTACTTGCTCAGATGTCGGTAGCACTTGTTCAGTAAGGGGCGGAGCAGAGCTAAGAGGTAGAGCCTCGGTAGTGATTGGCTCCGTATTGCTTGGTGCAGTTCTTCGTGTTTGAACCATGGTTGATGTCTTCTTCCCACAGACGGCGCCAAATGTTGTGGAATAAAAACTAGGTTATTAGATTGCGGCTAGGGTTTGATGTATTTAATGCTAGGGTGTGTGAGCTTCGTGCTTTAATGGCTGCTTCTGCGTTCGAGACTAAACGGTCCTCACAGAATGCCTACGTATCTCTGTATTAGAGAATCAAGCCAATAAAACGTAGTTCTGTTTATGAAGGAGCTGGTCCTTATATAGGTGTTGAGAACCCTTAAATTAGGGTAGGGTTAGGAGACTTGGTGGGCAAGTCAGCCTTGAGGAAGGTTCTAAACTCCTTCCTTGTAGGAGTCTGTTTCCTTGTATGACTGTGTGGCTTGGAGGCTACTCTTTGTAGAGATAACGTCCTTATCTGACTTGTATCTCCCAGCTGTTAATTACCCCTAAATATTAATTACGAAATTAATATTATAATTGGAGTTTGGGCCCATCTGGTGGGCCCCACGTTTGGACCTTTCTAGGTCTAATTAATGCCACATTAAATGTGTCTTTAGGGCTTACTTTTATCCCATATCATATATAGTTTTAGTTAATTTTCACTTTATTGATTTATAATTTGTTGTAAATTTGTTAATAAATATATGATCTTAAATTTTTTTAAATTGATTTTGAAAATATTTGATTTCTAAGTAATTGAAAGAGTCTAAAAAATTTGGGTAACTGAAAAATTATGTAATTAAATATTAATTGGAATGTAATTAAAAGAGTTTATTATTAAGTAAAATAAAATTTTAGATGCATTTTATTATATTTTTTTCATTTTTGGAAGGTATTAACAAACCTTTTTGGAAGGTGTTAATCAACCAACCAACCAAACAATTATACCCTGTTTCGCTTACAATAGTGTAGTATATATATGATATTAAAATTACTTAAATTGATTTTGAAAATTTTTGATTTCTAAGTAATTGAAAGAGTCTAAAAAAATTGGGTAACTGAAAGAGTATGTAATTAAATATTAATTGGAGTGTAATTAAAGAGATCGTTATAAAGTAAAATAAAATTTTATATGCATTTTAATCTATTTTTCATTTTTGGAAGGTATTAACAAACCTTTTTGGGAAGGTGTTAACCACCAATCAATTATACCATATTTCGCTTATAATATATAGTATATTATAGATTTTTGTAAAAATTGTAATATTTGTTATTAATAAATTATTTCACCTTAAATAAACTTATTATGGATATCCACCAATTATTAAATATATAAAATAAACATCAATTCTTTATTATATAGTATATTAACCTAAAACTAAAGTAATGAAAGCATGATATTGGAACAAATTAATTAAACTTAAAGAAGTATAAATGGAGTATAAAAAATAAACAAGTTATATAATTTCAATGAAATAAACATAAAAATCATTGTAGGCCTCAAAAGGTCAATTTGTTTAAGGTATATATCCTATAAATTCAAATTAAATAAATTGCATGTGAATGGAAGAGTTCAAATTAACGGCGAAAATATTTTCAAGTTATGCAATTATTGTCATAAATTAATTTGTAATCAATGAGATGTAGTAAGACTTAGCCAATATAAATGAACATGATAAGAATGTATTGCTATGTAATTTATGACTTTTTTTACAATTTCAATATGGGACAATCGTTTTCCACTTCAAGAGACCAATTTTATATAATCATATCTCATTCATCCCTTAACTATTTTGAAGATTTAAATGTGTGTCAGAAAGTTTTTTTTGGAGTATAACGTAGTCGAAGCATCACTTGTTATGCGCATGCAACAATTCCTATTCAAAATGGAACTCAAAATGATCGACTTGACAATATGGGATTAGAAACCTACATTTGGAGATCCTATGAATGACATAATAAATTATTATATTGAGATGATTAAACGATAAATATTTTAAAAAAACAACCCTCTCATTTTCATGCAAAAATTGTTTATTTTTGGTTTTGTGTAAACAAAGGGTTTTAAGCCTTAGAGTTAATTGAATCCTCATTTCAACCCCCGATTAACATCTAGTATCCTTAAGCCCATTATCTATTACAATATTTCTATTAGTGTTAGTAACTATTTTGCATTTGATCTCTCTCTCTCTTCAGCGCCACTTCCCTAGACTAAATCATCTATCTATCCATCGTTGTGAAAATGGGCACATGCTTATACCATAAAAATAACAAAACCAAATGCGAGGCCACATGTGTACTCAGGGATGTCCTTCCATGGGAGGTGCCACAATGTCTAAGGAATATTTTGCGAATTTGGGATAGTACTATACGAACATTACACATCTAATTGGTCCTGGTGAAGTTGCGACTAGGAGAGCCAAATTGGAGTCACTACGCTTTGATTATGATAACCGGATGACATATGCAATTGGAGGATCCATGGCTGTTTGTGAAGGGTTGAGAATTGAAAACGTAGCATTAAAGGCTGAAGGTGAGGAATACAAGAAAATGGGAAAAACTAGCGATTCCTAGGATTTGAATTTGGAAAAGAAGATTAAATTGATTGAGGAGAAGTTAGAAGCAGCTAGGCAGCTTTCAATGCAGCTAACAGGGGTCTTGCTGAATGAAGGGTTGACTGTTCCATTCAAGAAAAGGAGAGTTGCAGAAAAAAGACCTTCCGCCTAGGAGCAGCAGATTTCTTTTATGTGTTTAATTATTTGAAAACCTTTTGCGTACTGCTGAATTAAGTTGGTATTTGTAACTGCTTAAGTTGGGATTTTTAAATGCTAGATTATGTTGGTTTCTGTTTTAGTAATCTTGATTGATGGTGGATTAAGTTTGTTTGTTGGTTATTGATCTTTTAGTATATTGTTTTTGTTTTCTAGGTAGTATTCTTGTTTCTGTTATTGTTTTTGTTTTTCTAAGCTTTCTAACTATATCCTTATTGAATTTGGAATATCATAATCAGTTAATCATCCTTAACTTACCAAAAAAAGTAATTATTTTGCATATTCATTTCATGACTTCACATATCTACAATGTTTTAGGTTTATTACTTTATCTCTCTCTCTCCTCGTGTATTTTGTTATATGTTCTAATTAGTATTATTTTTTATATTTTGGTATATCATGTCATAGAATGTATGACGTAAGAAGAGAAGTTGAGTGTTGTCATTGTAAAAAATTAGGAATTCAAGGGGAATGTCGCTACAATAGATACCCACAATCACAAAATGCATTCAAATATATTGAAACTGAAACTAAAGTGATTTTGATGTGTGTATGACTGTGTATCCCACATACACTAACTATGTCGAACATCAATGACAAGATGATGTTAAAAAGCCATCAACTGTTGATTTTGATAAAGATGAAGAGTGGTCTACGATTATATTACATTGGTGTAGTCATGTAACTTTATTATTACATTATAATGAAGTAATCTTTGAACTCTTTCATTTTTAGTGTTATGGAATATTGTATTTGCTTGACTTTGAAATAAGTATGCATAATGGTCATTGGATACGGAACACTACCGTTCAAAAATCTAAACTTGGGATCCGTAATATTTTACATGTATATTATTTTTTTTAATATGGCAATTTAATGATAAGGCTGTAATATTTATCCTAGTAATGCATATAATCCGAGTTTCTCAGTGATTTTGGTTAAACACGGGACCATGTGACTAGTATTAAACAAACATGACATTGTTTCAATTAAAAATAAGTAATTGATCTTGTCGAAAAAATAAGTAATTGATAAATCACTAATCAGATTTGAATATTCTTTTTTTGTTAACCATTAGATTTTTCATGAATTTAGAATTGATATGGTATGCATGTACATTAGTATAACTTTCAAGATCAATTTTACAACTGCACAATATAAATCATTACACAAACCTCCTTAAATCGAGAGTTTAGATTATTTATGATCTACAACAGTGTAAACTTACCGGTTAGAGAAAGTATGTTCAGAAAATTCATTCATTTAAGAAAAATGTATGAAGAATTATAAACAACACAATGGATGATATTTTGAGAATCATAATAAGTATATACTTAAGTAAGTTTTATTTGATTAGTAGAGTTGACTACACTACGTGCTATATATTTAAATTTGTAAATGGAATACTCCAAATGTTATTGATGTGTGTTCTATTTTTTTTAGAGTGACATTTTTAAGAATAAAATAGTTAACGGCATTAGTTGGTCCAACCAAAACAAAATGCACTAATAATATGGATCAACTATTTCACAAATTTATTTTAATTAAAATATGTTGGAATATTTTAATTCAATCACATTTTGATGTCTTACTCATTTTAAAATAGGCATTACCATGAGTATCTGTTTTTTGATCTTAACGAATGCACATATAGCCAATTTATTGGGATTTTACAAGATTATGTAATCAATCAATTGGATGCAACACATGTTGTTAAGCCTCTTGATTTTACCAATTTCACTATGGACGCCCTTCATGTTCACTATGCGGCACCTCCGAATGAGTTCATGCGGAGAGGATTGTACTTTTTCCATCACATCTTCCGTATCCTCAGAAGCGATACATGGACATGACTCAGAAAATCGTTGATGAAATTGTGGAATATTGTGTTTGGGGGAAATCAGCTACGTCAGATAGAGTTCGGTCTACTGATGGTTGGGCCATTGGTATAAAATCAAAATATAATTTGATTGAGAAACAAAATCTCCATAAAGAACGTGCAACTGGTTTCGAATTAACGGTATTTGAATTGACACCCAGCCGTTATCGTCATGCACGTGAGCCACCATTTAATGAGCTGAAGAGGAGTGAATGGAGTCTTGTGGAATTGAAACGGTCTAGAACTAGAAGGAGAAGAAACTGGATAAATTACATAGTAATCTTGTGTCCTAAAAAAACAATATGATTATTGTTCAAAGTGTTTGTCAGGTAATAAGTTGTACACTATTCTGGTAGTGACAAATCTGGCTCGTGACTCCTATAAATTAATATATCAAAGTAAAAAAATTGCAACCAGAAGGGCATGAAGATTGTTAGCACTTGAACGTCTGTATTCGTGCGTAGAAGTCATCGTTGCATTGAGTTTTTTTTAAATATTAACTTTTGTATAATATATGCCTTTCAATAAACTAAGTAGTTATACCACCTAAAAAAGTTCCTCAATGATCCTTAGCATATATATATATATATATAGGAGAGAGATCAAGGGAGAACCCTTACTATTGAGAGAACCGAGAAACCACCCATCTAACCATTCATTTCATTCTGATCTGATGCTTTTAAATAATCAGTCTTTAATATCAAATATTTAATAAAATTTCCTTTTTTGTGATAATGGTAGTCTCCATAATAGATATATTACAATAAAAATATCCATTAATCAATTGATTTATGAGTCAAATCACAATAACCTTGATTGCATTACCAATTTTAAAGATTATCAGCTTTAATCATTCAATATAATCATATATGGAAATAGAATATATCAATATATTGTCTAATATCATACGGAGGTTCATCAATGGAGAATTTTAGCAAATTCAATCAAATTTTACTACGAAGATGATAGCACATCAATCAAAAGATTAGGGTTCATTTTCAATAAAAGTCCTGAGTGAGAGCTGCTCTTCTTGATTAAAACACATACACCAATCTTACAGAACACCTACGAGAATCTGTTCAGAACATTTATAACACAGATAAATAGTTGTACAATCGTGCAATGAATACACCATCTCCTTGCAAAAATATACATAAGTACATAGTCCAAATCATTTTTTCACCAATATAAATAAACACAAGCTTGTCCACGAAAAAGCAAACACAAGTCTGTAATCTTGGAAACACATAAGGGAATGTACAGATCACAAGTTGTCCAGGAAGATTGTTTTTCTTGTTCTTCATACTTTTGTTCACTTATTAAAAAATATTAAAATACTAATAACGTATTCTTCTAAGTGTTGTTCTATTAAAAACCAAAAAAACAATTCAAATTTAACTAAAATATTAAAAAGTTTTCTTTCTGAAAAAATTTAATTTCAAACATTCTTCCAAATTTTCTTTTAAGTATTCCATGAAATAAAGGAACGTGTTTTTCGATGATTGATGATTTAGAATTCTTATTAAAAAAATTATTAAAATACTAATAACGTGTTTTTCTAAGTGTTCTATTAAAAATAAAAAAAATATTTCAAATTTAGTTAAAATATAAATAAGTATTCTTTTAAGTGTTCCAATAAAATAAATATTAATAACATAATAAATGACAAATAACATAATCTTTCAATAAGTGTTCTTTAAAAAGGTAATAAACTAATAAGACAATTAAAGTGTTTTGAAAATAATTTTTTCTAGAATTTATACTCTAATAAAAATTAATAACGTGTTCTTTAATTAAAAAATTGTAACATTCTTTTAAGTGTTCTTTTAAGTGTTCCATGAAATAAAGGAACGTGTTTTTTTTAATGATTTTGATGATTTCAAATTCTTTTTAAAAAATAATTAAAATTTGTTCTTCTAAGTGTTCTATTAAAAATTAAAACACAATTCAAATTTAATTAAATTATTAATAAGTGTTTTTTCTAAAATTATTTATTTTAAATATTTTTCCAAATATTCTTTTAAGTGTCCTTTTAAATGTTCCATGAAATAAAGGAACGTGTTTTTTTAATGATTTCATATTCTTATTAAAAAAATAATACTAATCACTTGTTCTTCTATGTGTTCTATCAAAAACTAATAAATAATTTTAATTTAAATTAAATTATTAATAAGTGTTCTTTCTGAAATAATTTAAATTTTAAATATTTTTCCAAATTTTCTTTTAAGTGTTCCATGAAATTAAGGAAATTGTTTTTTGATGATTTCATATTCTTATAAAAAAAAATTAAAATACTAATAATGTGTTATTTTGAGTCTTCTATATAAAATTAAATAAATATTTCAAATTTAATTAAAATATTAGTAAGTGTTTTTTTAGTGTTCTGAGTATTTATAGAACACTTAGCAGAACACTTATGAGAATCTTACTAATTTTATATAATCTTATTAATATTTTATTATTATATGATAAAATAAATTACATTGAATCGTATATAAAATAATTCATCAAATTTTTATGAAACACTTATAAGATCTTATTAAGTATTTCCATAAATAAAGTAAAATTATTTAAGATTTAATTAAGTTTTCTTTAGTAAAATTATATATAACACGTAGTAGAACACCTAGCACATTTAAGTTAAAGATAGAGAACACCTAATAGAACACTTATGAGATTCTTACTAATTTTATATAATCTTATTAATACTTTATTATTATATGATAAAATAGATTACATTGAATCTTATTTTAAAATAATTCATTGAACACTTAACACAACACTTATGAGAACGTACCCCCAACAAAAAAAAAATTTAAGATTTAATTAAGTGTTCTTTAGTAACATTATATAGAACACCCGACTAGAATTAAGTTAAAGATAGAGAACACCTCCTAGTAGAACACATAATATAATTAACACCTAATGTAATTAGTAGAATACTTAATAGAATTGTAATTTTTTATTTTAAAAAGTTATTATATTAAATCTCATTAGAAAACTAATTAAAGAATAAATTTTATTCTAAAAGTACTAGTGACATATTTAATATAATTTTGATTGAATATATAGAACATCTAATCGAAACATATATCCTATACATTGAATCTTTTTCTAACCAATGAAATATTTATTTAATTTAAGCTAAAGATAGAGAATACCTAATCGAACACCTAATGTAATTAGTAGAATACTTAATAGAATTGTAAATTTATTTTATTAAAATTTAAAATATTAATCCTACCACAAAATAATTAAAGAATTAATTATATTCTAAAAGTATTCGTGAAACATTTTATATATTTTTTAATTGAACACCTACAAGAATATATCTATAAATTGAATCTTTTTCTAATCAATAAAGTATTTAATGAAATAACTAATGTAATTTTAGCTAAAGATCGAGAACACCTAATAGAATTCTAATTTTATTATTTAACAAATTTAATTATATTAAATCTTGTTAAAAATAATTACAGAATTATCTACAAAAATATTTAATATAATATATTTTATAAAAATTAATTAAATATTTGATAGAATCTATCTTTGTAAAAACACTTTATAAATTCAAAATAGTAAACAAGATCTCATTGAATATTAGCATATATCTTGAATTAAATGTCATTATACAATTTCCATTATTCAATATTGACTTAAATGAATTACATGATTTGAATAAGATAATTACCTTATTTGTATTTGTATTTGTACTTATCATTATAATCAAATTTTATATTATAGTGTGTAGATTTAGTTCTCTAAGTTTTCCATCTTTCCCTAGATCCTTACTCTATATATATATATATATATATATATGCCATTCTTTAAAAAAAGTCACTTATAAAACACTTCACTTATCTTCCTTATTGTTATGTAATACAAATCCTAGAACTTTCATTCATAGTATATATGTGTAATTTTCTATTAAATCAATAATGATTACTATTTATATGAGTAAAGTGCATTTTGTGTACCTGTACTTTGCTCAAGACACCACTTGAAATACTATAGTCTAAAATCTATCACTTGCAATACCAAACAAATATTTTACTTATACTTCGTGTACTACCATCTATATGTCACTAACTCCGTTAAATCATCAGGGGTAAAGTTGTCTTTTTTCAGCAATCATGACTGTCCTAGAAAAGATATTTTTTTGAGGCAAATTATCAAACACCAAATGGACATATATGTACTTGTTGACCATATTCCAAAAAACAAAGATTAGCACATGAAACAAGAAAGACAGAATAGGTAAACTGGTTCAGAGTAAATCCTTGTTCTCTCATCTGTTAAAAGATGGCTAGTGCTTCCCTCCACTAAGAGCCCTGAGAGTAAGTATTAACCAGGGTTGTACAAGATACTATATCTTTCTTCAATGAACCCACATTTAGAATATGCATCTGCAATTGCGTTATTAACACTTAAGTCCGTTAATTGACACCAAGACTTCATGATCATTCCATGAATCTGTTTCCCAAACCACAAACATCTTAAATCAGAAATAGCGTCGAGTACACTACAGTAAGTATAGATATCATATTTAATTTTATTTTGACACATCTCGACATAGAGCTTTAAAGCTTCTTCACTACACTTGCTAATCGAATAGCCTGAAATCATTGCATTCCATGGCATGTTCAGTCCGGAAACGATGAAGTTATCGAAAATCGACTTGGCATCATGCAGAGACCCACAATTTGAATACATGTCAATAAGTGCGGCTCCAACGCGAACATTAGACAACATACCTGATTCAGATACATATTTGTGAACTTTCTTGCCCTTAATAACATCACCTAGCATCCCAATCGCTTTTAAAACACTTGTAACTGTGAATGTATTCGGAGTAAATCCTTCTTTTTTCATAGTAAGAAAACTATCGAATGCTTGCTGATAACGATCATTCAATGTAAGTCAAGATATCAGGGCAGCCTCTGAGCATGCACTGGTATCTTGGAAAAGTACTCGATCCCATCACTAAGGAACCCATTATCGGTTGACCCAGCAATCATGAATGTCCAAGAAAAAATATTTCTTTGAGGTAAATTATCAAACACCAACTTGGCTGAACTATAATCTGAGCATTTTGAATAAGAGTAGGCTACATGATTCACTAACACTAACAGGTCCTCGTCCGAGAGGTTACATTTAAAAAATGTAACCATGAACTGCTTCTGAATCTCTGATGGACCTATATTTTGCGCAATCATGTAGGAGATCAACCAGTTCCTGGATCTGACTCTGTTGCCAAGTTCCGTAACCAGGCTTAGACTCTGAAGTTTGTCTTTGGCTGGAGGTGCTTTCATTGACCTTCTGAGTAGTCAGATGTAATGCTATTGACACCTTTATTACATTTTAAGACATACTGTACAAATTTAGGTGTATTAAAGCCGGCACAAAGATCTAAAAGCGATAAGATTGTTTAACCCCTGATGATTTAACGGAGTTAATGATAGATAGACGGTAGTACACGAACTATAAGTAAATTGTTTGTTCAGTATTACAAGTGATGGATTTTAAACTATAGTATTTCAAATGGTGTCTTGAGTAAAGTACAGGTACACAAAGTGCACTTTACTCCTATTTATATTTTCATTCATAATGGATGTTGGACTTTTAAATTTTAAATATATATATTATTTTATATAATTAATTATGTTTTGTTGTACTTTACAAAAATAAGTATCTAACCAAAGGGACTCCCTTTTGTTAGATTTATACTTATTATTTTTATATTATGTAAAGAAAATTATAATTACTATTTAATTTGAGACTAGTTTTGTTCATTTTTTGTTGGTGTTAGGACATATTAGATGTTTCTTTTCAAACATTAAAGTGTTACTTTCTAAACGTCCGGGGTCAACATGTGTGTCTTTTGATTAGATGATAAACTTTCTTGAATGAAAGAATTTATTTTTCCGGATATTGTGTCTTTGATACAATTTATGTACGTTAATCGTACACTTGACAAAAAAAATCCACGAACTTGTAGTTTTTTTATCCCATATACATCAGTTAATTGGGCTCTTTAGTTTATATTACAAAACTCATTAACCCATTGATGCATATATTTAGATTATCTAACCATTGTCATCAATACTCAGCCCATGTTCAACTTATATCTATTTAGGCAATTATTTAAAATCATGACATTAACCCACTCACATTATCACTTTTCTAAATTCTAAGTTTCTAATAATCTCGCTCTAGTTCTAAGTACCATTTTCATGGTATCCAAATATTTAGTTCAATACACTTTCACGAAATGGACCAACTTAAGTACATATTATTGGTCAATTATTTTTTGGACCATAGATAACACATGGTCCTACTGATTTAGTATCGGGACATTTTTGCACTCAAATAGCATTTAGGTGCAATTTAGTTAAGAAAAAGGGCAAAATGCCCACCCGTAAAAAATAAAGACACGTCATGTTATCCATCTACCATAAACCTACCATGTTCTTTTACATAGAAGGTGTTATAGGGAGAATATTGCATAACAATATTTTGGAGGTTTGCTGGAATCATGGAGCAAAATACGGATATTTCGCTAAGAACACGAAGAACATGAAAGGAGATTGGTGATTTTTTGTGGCTGATCTTGTTTGTTGATATCCAGGGGTGAACTGTCCATCATCCTTTACAAGATGCCTACGTACCCTATTTATAGGGATCAAGCCATACGTAGTTCTCTTGGAGAAGAAGTTATCTAGACGGGCTAGGGTTTCTATGGGCTCGACTAGGCCCAAATCCACTAGACGTCTTCTTGGGCTGATATATTTTACCCATTTATTCTATCCATGATCCATGGTCCAAAGAAGGAAGCAAATGGTCTCGCATGGCTAGAATCGGGACCTCTTGGGCGAGGCTAATAGAGAAGTAACAAGGGTGTAGCATGCAACCTCGAGGGGTTGAGTCATGCGAAACGAACCCAAGTGTATTGATACTCATGCGACCTCGAGGGGCTGCGTCATGAGCCTTCCAGCAGAGAATGAGATAGCGATCTCGTGTAGTATGTGGATGTAATAATAGTGCGAAGCGATCCCTTGACGGGAGTCATACGTGAGGCGATCCCTTGACGGGAGTCATATGCGAGGCGATCCCTTGACGGGAGTTATAAGAGAGCTGATCCATGTAGATGCGATCTTGAGGCCGGGCTAGCATGATGCTTAAATCAACTGGCCTCGCTGACGAGGCGAATGGAGAAGCTACATGGCCTCGCATGCGGCCTCGCTGGGCTAGTCATGCGAGGTGGTCCACGCTGTACGGAGATAATTATACTCACGCGACCTCGCTGGGCCTGACCGTAAGCCTTCATAATAAATATGCTCTAGGCCTCGCTGGACCTCTAGGCCTCGCTGGACCTTGCAGAGAGTATTCTAGGCCACGTTGGACCTCTAGGCCATGCTGGACCTTGTAGAGAGACATGCATGATAGATGCTATCCCATACTAGGGACTTTGCTGGCGAACTCGACCCGCAGCTTGGGGTCGCAAACTTCCACATTGTGCTTGATAGTATATTGGACTGACTCATGGTGGTGGGTTTTAGTGACCCAATCTTCATCTCTAGGCCCATTATGAGTTGTGGACCTCTATTTAAGCCCATTAGGCCTGCTTAGGGCTTATGCCAAGATTTGGGCATAACAACTACCCCCCGAGTCCATATTGTCATTGAAGATGTGATGTGGACTCAAAAACCTCTTTGTCAAAACTTCGATGCGAGGCCTGTGCTCGCTATAGATTGATGTAGATGAAAGCATAGCTATCTCAAGCGCCTTGGAATTGCATCGCGATCCCAATGAATTTTAATGATTGCAGACAACTATCGTATTTCGGGATCTTCAATTGCTGCTAAGATGATGACATGTGTTGTGTGTCTTTCAATTAATGCGAAGCCATGTTTAAGTGAGTGATGGTGACCTCGAAGGGTTCTTCCAAGCGTAATGAGGTCCTGTAGGGACCTTGAGAGGCGACCCCATAGGGCCATGCAGTCATAACTTGTTATAATTGTATCTTCTATCTGACTGATGTGTGAGCTCGGGCTTTCTCATGTATCTTCAGATCTTCTTAAAGTATGATGAGAGTGTTCCTCTTTGCTCCTTGTTATTATAATGAGAGTCCTCCTTATAAGTTGAGAGGATTGCTTGTAGTCTCATATGCTGCGAGGCCTCCTTGCAGCCTTATCATTGCGAGGCCTCCTCGCAGCCTCTTACATTGCGAGGCCGCCTCGCAGCCTCATACGTCGCGAGGCCTCCTGAATTCTTTTAATGAGTCTGCTTAGAATTCATATCAATTTTCAAGCATAACAACTACCCCCTAGTTCTTCGGTGCAGGCAGATGTAGCGGAGAACTATTTTTTTCCTGGTCTTCAAAATTATTTTGAACTCCTCCAAAAATTAAAATTAAAATAATTATTTGATTTTTCGGGAAGTCTCCTCGCTTGGCAGCTTTCAATTTCTTTAATTTAATACGAGCCCATGCCTCCTCGCACCGGTCACCTCGCTACGTATTATTTTCTTTCCTCGCGTGATGCGTCTCTTCTGTTGCGTAGTTTTCCTTTTCTCAGACCCCGTGCAGCGAAGAGAATAATAGAATGTGGGCCCTGGTGTAATTTGAATTATTTTTTGCAAACCAATTTTGTAGTAGCTTTAATCTCACGCGCGTGTAATGTCGTTCCCTTGATTTTGTTTTTCAAGTTCACGTGGGTCCCGCTGCTAATTCTCATTCCAGTTTGTCTTTGTAGCCTCTTCTTCTTTTTTGCATCAAATTTGACACATGAGTTGTCCTTGCATGTGATGATTTTTCTTTTCAAGTCCATCTGGCCATCTTTAATGCACACGGACTTGAGTGTGATTTTGTTTTGAATTTCCTTGATTTTTAATCCTCACATGGGCCCCCTTCAATATCCTCATGCCTTTTCTTTGCTTGTATGATCACCATGATTGTCCATGCCATATGATCACCATGATTGTCCATGCCATATGTTCACCATGATTTTTAATCTCCTCTTTGCTTGTATGATCACCATGATTGTCCATGCCATATGTTCTCCATGCTTACATAATTATCACATACATGCTTCACACATATATTCATGCTTTTTTCTTAGTTGAGTTGTCCACCCCCCATGTATCAATCTTGTTTTTGAGGAAAAGTGACAACGAACAGACTCATATGCAGCATAAAAGGACCAAAATCATTGTAGGTCATAACGAAAGCTTTAATAGAGTGACTCGTTCATACGCTTGGAGACTTAAGAAGATGACTCTCTCTAGTTCCAGCTCTTCCCGCATTCCCTTATCAGAGAGATAGCCTTTAAGTAAAGAAAAGGCTCCAGAGCAACTCCAGAAGGCTCATGCTAAAAAGAATGCTCATCCTTCCTTGGCCTCCCCATCATCATCTGAAGAGATACAAGCTGAGGTGCCTATTGATTCAAGCTCGTGTTCGCAAAAAGGCATCGTCCATGCTCATGTCGTAACTGAAGTGGTCCCTTCTCAGACCAAGATTACTGAGGAAAACCTTGAGGAGGAGACAGATGAAGATGAGTCCCTTACCACAAAAATAGTTGGAGGATGTCACCCGTACAGTTAATCTTTGTAATTATGACTATGTTCTTGAGCTTTCTGATGATGAAGCTTATATCCCTCCTAGTCAACCAATGCTTGAAGGTACCATGTATCCCCAAGGAAAGAAGAGGGTAGGGCACATCCTCTGCTGCAGAGATCTTCCAACCAGCCTCGATCAGGATACCTTAGCAAAGGCCATCGAAAAGTATCAAGTAGAAGGTCGCATCATCCTTCCTCAAGAGCATATGCGATGTTACCGCTTCAGTCATAAAGAGAATGGGGGCAGGCCACCCCGCATGGTTTTAACTACTACACTCCTTGAACTTGGAGTTTCTTCACCTCTTCATCCATTCATTCGTGAGGTGTGCGAGTATTTTAAGGTTGCTCCCATCCAAATTAATCCGAACGGGTACAAACTTATGATTGGTCTATACATCATATATAACATCGAGGGGTACCCCAGACTGACCGCTGAGCAACTCAACTATTTTATCACCAAAAAGAGTTGTAAAGCTAAGGAATTCGGCTATGTGTATTTCTCTGTCTGGCCAGAGTTCTATGGCAAGAACTTGATTATGGGTGGCTCAAGAGATCCTAGAGACTGGAAAAGTCCATACTTCTATATTTATGATGTGTCGCGCATACCGACCGCCTTTAACATTAACAAAGGTAAGTTTCTCTAACTTAGCACCCTTTCTTCTTATGAAATTCATTAGTATCGTGGGTTGTGGCACCAACCATACTTACATTTATTTGCTTCATTACAGATACACCACGATGTCCCACGCTTGAAGGCGAACACAAACAGAGAGCAGACAACATTCTTAAACTTCCCGCCGAGAAGAGAAACCTCCAGCTCTTGCTTACCAAAGAGAATTTAGTTCGGTGTGGGTTTCTAAAGCAAAGGGCAAGAACGACCTCGAAAAAAAATATCATCTCTCCTCCCAAGGGAGTAGACAGTATAGGCGTCGTTGATAAATGTAATATGAGGCCATGACCTCTACTCCATATGCATTGCATTGTAGCTCGTACTGACTCGCTGCA
Organism: Kitagawia praeruptora; assembly: GCA_037693485.1. NCBI lineage: Eukaryota > Viridiplantae > Streptophyta > Magnoliopsida > Apiales > Apiaceae > Kitagawia > Kitagawia praeruptora. The sequence goes on from CM075354.1 coordinate 130,744,048, forward strand.
TAACATACCACTTGCATTGAATCAATTTGTTGCTGCACGCCTTGCTTACTTATTTTGCCTTGTATTGATGTATTTTCTTCTGTATACTTACAGGCATGGCTTCCAAGAAATATTCTGCGATCCCTTTCATAAAGAAGGACAAGGCTGCGGGCACCTCTCTTAACCCTTTTGGCGATATGACTCACCATTCCTCCCTTGTTGGGGGTTCAGCTGCCAAGTCTGATGTTGCCATGCCTCCTCCCAAGCAAACCACTCTCACAACGCCTCGTCGACAATCATCTTCTTCCCTCCATCCTAGCAGGAAAAAGCCCATTGAGATACCGATTCTTCATGAAGGACCACCACTAAAGAAGAACAAGGACGACAAGAGTTCCTCACCCTCTCATCCTCCCCCTGGACTGGTCCGCCAGACATTTGGCGAATTGGCACATGCCCATGTTTCTGAAGTTGACATGTATGGTTGGTCCAAACAATCTCTGGAGGAGTCTAATGCTTCCAAGACTAAAACTATAGCTGATCTTTTCTTCCTTCAATTGAGTCACCACAATGATGATTAAAGCCTTGTCTTCTTCTAATAGTAAGATGAGCGAAGAGATTGTGAATCTCAAATCCATACTTGCACAGGCTCAAGCTGACGCCGAGAACGCAAAGGATAGTTGGAAGAATGAATTTGAAGGCACGACTGAGAAGCTTAAGACGGAGCTTCACGAGGAGAAGTCAGCTAGAAAGAAGCTTAAGCTGGATCATGCTGTTGAGAAGGAGAAATCAGACTCCCAGATCAAGGAGCTTAGAGATCGCGTCGCCGAGTTGGAGAAGGAAGCTAAAGATGCTGCTAATGCTCTTCCCACTATCATTGAGGAGGCCGAGACTCAAGGATCTGTTGACTTCATGAAAAAGTTCCTCGAGAAGGTTGACGACTTTGATTGGTACCGGTTGGGCGAAGAGTCTGGGAAGTTTGCTGATAACCTCAAGATGGAGATGAATGAGGAAGCGGCAAATGGATCCCCATGACTTCCTTTTTATTGCTATTAAACTTTATCTGCTAGACTCAGTGGAGATGCGGGCACTCCCTTTATTTGCCTCGCGTTTGTAGACTTAATTTCTTTTGCTTATTTGGATACTCCTTGAACCTCGATTAGCTTGCTTTATTGATGCTCCTTTATTTGATGTTTATAATATTGCAAAGTACCATAGGCCTCGTATCTGCTTGCACAGGGAACTCGTGTTGCATGACACTAGCATGTATAGATTCCTCCATAACTCCTCTCCATATCTGTTAATTTTTTTCCAAGTGCTTTAGAGTAGTTGAGAGAGGCTTCACATAATTCCTTAACTCATTCCAGATAATTGCCAAGCATTGAAGTAAAGAGAGCTCCCATCCTATGTCTTTGACAAGTGAGCTTGCATTAAATAGACTTACAGAGAGTCCATTAATCGCAGATAGAGCCCTTTTTTTTCTTCACATGTGTACACAAAGTACTTCTTCTTCGCCTCGCAGCGCTATGTGCGGCCTCGTAATGCTAGGTACGGCCTCGCAACACTAGGCGCCGCCTCGCAGTGCTAGGTGTGACCTCGCATCCATAAGTGCTTTACAATTTTTCAAATGTCCTGCTAGAAGAGGTGTTTATGTAATGCCACTACCCCCTGAGTCCTCATTATAATTGTAGATGCGATGAGGAATCAACATGTTTCAGCAACCTTCTTGTATTATTTGGAGTTGACACCATTTGAAATGAAAAGAATTTGATGTGATCCCGCTATGAGTAGACTTGATTTCTTCAACGTTATCCCAGAACACTTGACCTCGCATCGCTATCCCGAGGCACTTGGACTCTTCAACGCTAAGCGAGAGCACTTAGCTTTTTCAATGTCATAGCAGGCTTCCTTTTGTTGCACATGTAATAAAATATTGAGGTCTTGAACTCATTTTCAGCTTCAAATACTTTGACTTCTCTCCTTTCATCTCTTGTACGAGCTTGAGGCTAATTGATGAGAGCCTCAGGCTCAGCCTCGTTATTTGTTGCTTGTTCTTCCCAGTGTCTTGAGATAGTTGATGACCTCCTCTTTGTCGGCGAGGATCAGGGGCGTCCCCCCTCTCCCCGGTAAGGATCAGGGGCGTCCCCCCTCTCCTCGACGTAGAGGTATTTCACCAAGAAAAAGCATCTCATGTAGAGGTATCTCATTAATAGGTATCTCGCTAGAAGGCATCTCGCTAGGAGGCATTTCAAGATCTCGATATTTACTCCATATTGGGGCCTTGCTAGGAGATATGGGTCGCTTAGAACCTTGACCCTTGCCTTGGCCTCGCTTCTAGTGATGTAGCTTATCCTTCTCGAACCCGGCCTTGCTACGTTAGGTGCAAGCATGGCCTCGCTCCTATACGGTCGCTCCTGGGGGTCTACCTCCTCGTGGGTCGTAGCCCGGGGTCGCATTTAGGTGTCATAAGCTACCCTGGGGTCTTGCTCCTCGGCCTCTCCGTTCTTCTTGTTCGAGTTAGTCATCGTTCTCCCAAATTAATGACTGCCCTCCTTCTAGCGCCAAATATTATAAGGAGAATATTGCATAACAATATTTTGGAGGTTTGCTGGAATCATGGAGCAAAATACGGATATTTCGCTAAGAACACGAAGAACATGAAAGGAGATTGGTGATTTTTTGTGGCTGATCTTGTTTGTTGATATCCAGGGATGAACTGTCCATCATCCTTTACAAGATGCCTACGTACCCTATTTATAGGGATCAAGCCATACGTAGTTCTCTTGGAGAAGAAGTTATCTAGACGGGCTAGGGTTTCTATGGGCTCGACTAGGCCCAAATCCACTAGACGTCTTCTTGGGCTGATATATTTTACCCATTTATTCTATCCATGATCCATGATCCAAAGAAGGAAGCAAATGGTCTCGCATGGCTAGAATCGGGACCTCTTGGGCGAGGCTAATAGAGAAGTAACAAGGGTGTAGCATGCAACCTCGAGGGGTTGAGTCATGCGAAACGAACCCAAGTGTATTGATACTCATGCGACCTCGAGGGGCTGCGTCATGAGCCTTCCAGCAGAGAATGAGATAGCGATCTCGTGTAGTATGTGGATGTAATAATAGTGCGAAGCGATTCCTTGACGGGAGTCATACGCGAGGCGATCCCTTGACGGGAGTTATAATAGAGCTGATCTATGTAGATGCGACCTTGAGGCCGGGCTAGCATGATGCTTAAATCAATTGGCCTCGCTGACGAGGCGAATGGAGAAGCTACATGGCCTCGCATGCGGCCTCGCTGGGCTAGTCATGCGAGGTGGTCCACGCTGTACGGAGATAATTATACTCACGCGACCTCGTTGGGCCTGACCGTAAGCCTTCATAATAAATATGCTCTAGGCCTCACTGGACCTTGCAGAGAGAGTATTCTAGGCCACGTTGGACCTCTAGGCCACGCTGGACCTTGTAGAGAGACATGTATGATAGATGCTATCCCATACTAGGGACTTTGCTGGCGAACTCGACCCGCAGCTTGGGGTTGCAAACTTCCACATTGTGCTTGATAGTATATTGGACTGACTCCTGGTGGTGGGTTTTAGTGACCCAATCTTCATCTCTAGGCCCATTATGAGTTGTGGACCTCTATTTAAGCCATTAGGCCTGCTTAGGGCTTATGCCAAGATTTGGGCATAACAGAAGGATAAAAGTTTCATCCTTAAATAAAATATGTAAAAGTTCATAAAAAGTTGAGTCTCTATAGCATACGATAGAACTTAGGATGTGGGTCTACAGAAGCAATTCGGTGAAACAATGTTTATTAATAGTTTGATTCATTTAATCCTACTTGTTTCGTCAATTAAAATTTGAATTTTTGTGTTTTTTTACACAAATTTCTAATTGATATAAACACACTACTAACATGGAATATAAAAACATATCACAATTTTTACTGCCATGCACACAAATTCGAATATTGAAAACATTCAAACATATGCATAACTTTCGAGAATCATTATACAATTGCATAATAAAAAGAGTAGTGCTAGAGGTACCAAATTGGATACCAAAATTTGTTACAAAATGACATGGCATTAATTACTTGACATTTTTTAATATTTTAATTGGATAGCCTTGGCGGGCCCATTATAATTATAACCAATCAAATTAGTGTCATGTCATTTGATAACAATTTTTGGTACCCAATTTGGTACCTCTAGCATTTTTCTAATAAAAATCCAGAGACAAAACATAGATTGAGAAATTTAACAACTGCTCCTTGTTACCATATTACAATACACCTGCTCAAATTTTTTTGTCTAAAAATACCAGTTAAGAATAATATATAGAATAATATAATCGACAGAACAAAGTTCCAAAACATCAACATCTTAATCAATCTCCCGAAGCTCCGAAACGGATTACAACACAACATGGACTAAACATATACAGAGATCAGGTTGAAATTTTTGAACATATATGATTTAATATCGAAAATTTTAAACGCAAAGTAATTGTAATAATGGTGATTGATAGTTGTAAAGTGAAAGAGATCACCAACTAATTTAGAACGGTTTTTTCTGAATATACATAGAAAATCAATGTAAATCATAGTTAATATATATAACATTCTTACCTTATAATTCCATCATTAATTTATGTCTACCAAAAAACAAGTTATGCAACAAGTAATATTCGTGAATATAACAGTACAAATATCTCATTTCATCTTTAATATTTAACTATTACATTTAGAATAAAAATAATTTTAAATTTATATGAATATAAAAAAAAAAATCTTTATGTATATAAAAATAATACTGAACAAGTCATGATATCATTAATCTCACAACCGAGATTAATTGATGATTATATTATTCATTTATCGCACATTTAACATGCAGATACATAATATATATTAAAAAATTTATTAATATACTTGCATTTTACATATGCATGTGCCTTACATGAGTTAAAGAGCTATTATATATTTAATGACATATTTCTATTAAAGAATTTTGATTTGATGTAAGTGATTTTTTTTAGTTATTTATTTTATTTATAAGTATAATGTATGTGTTAAGATGTATCATGACATATGTAGTGATGTAATCACTAGGGTTTACTGTTATATACTTAGGGAACAAGTTTTACTTCCTATAAGAAGATATGTAGGAGCCTCTTATTGTAACAACTGATAATAAAACATCTCTTCTGTATACTCTCTCATCTCTCTTGCTATATCTAGTATTACATAAACATATACAATTTATCATGGTATCACAAAGCCTACCAAAACAAAATACAAATATACCATGAAGCCGTACTCTGGAAGACGACCTGCCAGAAATTCTCCGATCTGAAATACAACCCTCCACGCACCTTCACGAGCCGCCACACGCGCGACAGTTCGCGACCACGCGCGTTACGCGCTAGCGCATGTGCCCTGTTCCGGTGTGTTTCCTAGAAAACTCCAGTTGGACTTCTTGATCTCCTTCCTATTCCGAATCTTTGTGTGGTAAAATTTCTTGAATCCGAGAACTTTGAGTTTTTTCAACTCTATTTTATGCTACTGATCTTGCCGTGAAGTTGGTAAATTACAAAAATTAAAATGGTATGTTATAACCTACTATATATACACTGAGAGTTGGTATCTTCTGTCCAATAATTATTGTTTGGATTTTTTTTGAGCATATAATACATCATGGCTGAGATTATTAACACAACAAAAGAGGATTTTGCTACAAGTAGCGGTGAATCTAGGTTTCATAATACTCCATTCGTGAGTCCTAAATTCGACGGAAATTTTTTTCTTGAATGGTCAAGTCCCACAAATTAATGAAATATATTAATGGGAAAGTCAAGCAATCTAAGGAGAGCGATGCAGATTTTGATGATTAGGTTTCAGAAAATGCAATGGTATGTTCATGGTTGTTTAACTCTATGGACGTACATATTCACAAAAGCTATATCTTTATTGATACGGCTGAAGATGTGTGGTATTCTCTCACTCGAACTTATTCCTTCTCAGGGAATGTAGCCAAGCGCTTCGAGGTGAATCGTATATGGGCATTAGCTGAAGGAGGTTAAACACTTGCTCAATATTATTTAGAGCTTACATCTCTATGGAGTGAACTAGGGCATTATACTATATTTGAGTGTAAAAATGCTGAAGATCAGGAGAAATATCAGAAGATGATGATAGAAGAAAGGGTGATGAAAATTCTTGATGGACTGTCAGATGAGTATGATTCAATAAAAAATCAACTTATCGGACGAATTCATTTTCCTACCGTGGAGGACGCATATGGACGTGTCGGCTAGAAGAAAGTCGAAAGCAAAGTATGGCTCTAGCGACCTCGTCTGAATGATCTGTACTCTTAACAAGAAATTCTCAGCAGATTGAACCTGAAAATTTAGAATAAGTTCTAGTGGCTCTAATGGGTGAAAAATCTATCCCTCAGTGTGACTATTGCAACAAGTTGTACCACACTCGAGAGAATTGCTTTATCTTGCACCCCTACCTCAGAATTCGGGGACTAGGAGGACGCACCCGAGGTGGCTATCGAGGTGTCTCATCTGGGAGAGGCACAAGTAGAGGCACAGGCAGAGGCATTCCATTTAATGCTCATCATATAGTCTCAGATTGTGAGTCTCCTTTTACTGGTTCAATGACTGCTTCTGAACTCAACATTTTTCATCAGATAATGTCTCAACTAAACACCACTCCACAAACACCCACAGCTAACTCTGCCCACGCAGGATCTGGCGACAGGCAAGGTCCTAGGCAGTGGTAAAGTGGTAGATGGACTCTATATATGTCATGGAAAGGAATTCTGTTTCTCATTTTACAAGTTATCAGGTGTCATCTAAATCCAATCCTGTTTTACAAACTTTGTATCAATGGCATAGACGGTTAGGTCATCCATCTTTTGGTGTTTTAACACATCTATTTCCTACTTTAGCAAAAAAATGTAATAAGGATGAATTTTTATGTGAACCTTGTGAACTAGCCAAACATAAAAGGTCATCTTATCCATCCAGAAATAAAAGAAGTTCTACTTTGTTTTCTACTATTCATACTGATGTTTTGGGTCCATTTAGACATCATACACATGATAGATATAGGTGGTTCGTTGTCTTTGTTGATTGTCATTCTCGCCTTACTTGGGTATATCTTCTTAAACACAAAAGTGAAGTATTTGGGTGTTTTAAATCTTTTCACCATCTTATACAGACACAGTTTAATGTCTTTGTGAAAATTCTTCGAAGCGATAATGGTACCGAATATGACGGGCCATTTACATTTTATTTGGACACACGTGGTATTATTCATCAAACTTCATGTGTTAAAACCTCTCAGCAAAATGGGGTTACCGAAATGGAAATTGGTCACTTACAATAGGTGGCACGGTCTCTTATGTTAACTATGCATATCCCCAAATATCTTTGGGGAGAGGCAGTCATGATTGGTGCATATCTAATCAACCATCTTCCTTCAAGTGTTCTACAATTTAGATTACCATTATCCTTTGTTCCTGCACCATTTTCTCATCCATTGCCTCTTCGGTTATTTGGGAGTGTCTGTTTCGTTCATAATCATTCTCCCTCCCGGGATAAACTTGATTCTCGTGCTCTCCGTTGTGTTTTCATTTGTTATTCACCAACTCAAAAGGGATATAGGTGTTATCATCCTCCCTCACATCGCACTTTTGTCAGTCATGACATTACATTTTGGGGGTAAATTTCTTATTTCTCTCCCGGCTCCTTCTCTTTGCTTCAGGGGGAGATAAATCAACACAGTCTTGATGGTGAAGCGACAGAGGAGTCACTTCCATTTATTAATGTGCCTACTCCAAACATTAATGTGCCTAGTTCAAACAGTAGTCCAAACACATCCACTCCATATTTGAGTAATGATTCGGATGATCTGAATAGATTTGACCGGCTATATTTGATCACATATTCTAGATGGAGCAATAATGATATCACCACTTTACCACATCCAGAGACCTCTGACCTCGAGATAAATCCTATAACTCCTATAATTGAGCCAGATAACGGTAACAGTTTTGATCCCACTCTTAATCTTCCTATTGCTATAAGAAAGGGTACACGTTCTTGTACTAACCATCCTATCTCGAACTTTGTTTCTTATAATGCATTATCTCCTTCTTCACTTGCTTTTATATCATCCTTGTCTAGTGTTTCCACTCCATATACTTGGCATGATGGTTTATGTGATCCTAAATAGAAGATGCCATGATAGAGGAAATGAATGCCTTGAAACATAATGGCACTTGAGAGTTAACTCATCTTCCTGCTGGAAGAAAGGTAGTAGGATGCAGATGGGTGTTTACTGTGAAACAAAAACCTAATGGGTTGATTGATAGGTACAAAGCAAGACTTGTGGCGAAAGGGTATACTCAATCTTATGGGATTGATTATCAGGAAACTTTTGCTCCAGTGGCAAAAATGGCTTCTATTCGAGTCTTGATATCATGTGCAGCAAATCTTGGATGGGAACTTCAACAATTAGATGTAAAAAATGCAGTCTTACATGGAGACCTAAAAGAAGAGGTCTACATGGACATTCCACATGGCTTTTCTACAGTTGCGACCATTGGGAAAGTATGTAAGTTAAAGAAGACTATTTACGGATTGAAACAGTCTCCAAGGGATTGGTTTGGCAAATTTCAGAGAACAATAGTTAAATTTGGCTACAAATAGAGCAACTCGGATGACACAATGTTCATGAGAAGAAGAGGTTAAAAGATCACCGTGTTGATTGTTTATGTCGATGACATTGTGATCACTGGCAACGACACATGTGAGATTACAAATGTTAAAAAAAGACTTGCCTCTGAATTCAAGATGAAGGACTTGGGAAAACTACGGTATTTCCTTGGCATTGAAGTCCCTAGAAGTCCGAGAGGTATCTTCCTTTCACAACGGAAGTATACACTTGACCTTTTAAATGAAACAGGCATGTTGGGATGTAGACCTGTAGATTCTCCTATAGAAGCAAATCATAAGCTTTGTGGAGATGTTGGTGACATCGTCGATAGATTTCAATATCAGAGACTAGTTGGACGACTAATCTACCTCGCATATACAAGACCAGATATAGCATATGCAGTGGGAGTTGTGAGCAGGTACATGCATGATCCTCGTCAACCTCATTTGGACGCAGATATTAAGATATCTTAAGGCTTTTCTTGGAAAGGGAGTGATGTTTACTAAAAACAATCATCTCGGGGTTGAGAGCTATACAGATGCAGATTAGGCTGGATGTCTAGACGACAAACGTTTCACATCAGGTTATTGTACATTTGTTGGAGGCAACATAGTTACTTGGCGAAGTAAGAAGCAACCGGTGGTTGCATTATCTAGTGTTGAAGCAGAGTACAGAGTTATGGCTCGAGATGTACGTGAATTACTATGGATTAGATTGCTTCTAACAGAATTAGGACTTGCATCAGCCACACCAGTGAAGTTGTATTGTGATAACAAATCAGCTATAGCCATTGCACATGATCCAGTTCAACACGATCGGACCAAGCATATCGAGATTGATCGACATTTTATCAAAAAGAAGATCAATAATGATATCATCAGTATCCAATTTGTCAAATCGGAAGATCAAGTAGCTGACGTGTTAACTAAGGGATTTGGAAGAAAAATGCTACATCCACTTATTGGCAAGTTGGGCATGAGTGATATATATGCATCAACCTGAGGGAGAGTGTTAAGATGTATGCATGACATATGTAGTGATGTAATCACTAGGGTTTACTGTTATATACTTAAGGACCAAGTTTTACTTCCTATAAGAAGATATATAGCAGCCTCTTATTGTAATAACTGATAAGAAAACATATCTTCTGTATACTCTGTCATCTCTTTTGTGTACTTTCTTACATAAACATATACAATTTATCTGAGAATAATGAATGATCATGAGATTAAAACATATTATCTTTTTATATTAAAAACATGTAGTTCTATTTTATAAAATAAAATAATGATACTATAGTTCCTAATAACTAACCAATTAGTTAAGATAATGTGTTTTAGCTGAAAAAAGTAACTGGTTAGTTATTAGGAACTATAATATCATTATTTTATTTTATAAAATAGAACTACATGTTTTTACCAATAATAAATATTTAAGTAATCATAATTAAGCAAAAAAATAAAGTTTGAAAATGAGATATTTCAATTAAAAAATATTGAAAATATATTACCTTTTAGCTGAAAAAAGTAATCAGTTAGTTATTAGTAATTATATTATTATTATTATTATAATATAGTATATATAATATAGATATGTAGTATAGATTTATTTTAGGTGTTATATTTTTCTTGAAAATTATGGTGTGATATTTTCGGGTATATATTAATGATTGTAAGATTTGTTTTAAATTAAAAAGGTAACGTGTTTTAGTTCGAAAGGAAATATTAATGATGAAAATATATGATACAGTTAATGTTTTTAGGTGTTTATAAAAGGTAATATCTCGACTAATTAGCATGAATTATATTATGTTATTATTTATTTTAGATGTATTTATTTTTCTTTATAATAAAGGGTAAATAAGTAAATTCACGAATTACCAAAAAATCGATACCAAAACTTTTAATGTTTCGATTTTTATATAATAGTATAGATAGACATAGATTTATAATTTATAATTATATGCGCGATTAAAAAATCTTTGTAAAACATGAAACGGGTCTAAAATAAATTTCTAATTATATGATATCCAATAAAAAATTATTTATCTTAATATACTTCTACATAAAGTTCTTAAACTTTCGATTTTTTTTTCTCGAATAATTAGGCCTATATAGCCTTCTTTAAACCTTTGATTTAACAGGCAATGATTTGTCTTAAGATAAAGACAAACCAACGATTTAGCAGGGGTCATAATTGTAAAAGAAACTGGTGCGAAACCTCGTCGACTAAAACCCCAGCTACAAATATAAACAGCACTTTCAAGCTCTCATAGTTATTTTGACAAACAGCTGGTGTGCATCATATTGATCTTCCATGAAAGCAAGCAAAACCGTCTTATCTGTCGCTGAAAAATGCAAGGTCTCTCTCTCTCTCTCTCTCTCTCTCTCTCTCTCTCTGTTTTCTACATACTCATATTTATATGTTAATTATCTTTACATTTTTTGTATATTGTTTGCATTTACTAGACTATATTGACATCAAATTGGCAAGGGAATCTCAATACCATTAAAGTTGACTCTCAAGGGAGGTATTAACTGTGACCCCATCAGATTATAACTTTATGAATGTATATGTATGCATATATATTTGGTTTTATTTTTACTCCAATGGAATGTCTATTTATAAAGCAAGGGCGAAATTTATACATCGAAAGTCAAGTACTTTATCAAGAAAGGGAAGCCTTACTTATGGGTACCCGAAAAGGACTTGCACAATGTGGTATGAAACTTCTTTGTAATTGGCTTATTGTTCTTTAGTTGATTATGTGAAGTTTTGCAAGTGTGTGTATTGCCTTGTGTTTGTTCGTAAATGTATATTAGCTCATAGAAGAGTTTTAATATATGTTTTTTTTGTAATTATATTTGTTCGTAATGTTGTTATCAGTGTAATGCTTATTTATAGTCGTTATTAATTACTTATTAGTGTTGTACTTAAATTTTGTTGTGGGTATCATAGCCTTACATTTTAAGTGCATTTGTGCATATGGATAATTTTAGGGATAATTCAATTTGGTGGTGTATCAGAGGATGTCCCAGACAATAAGGAACTAGTGATTATCGAGAAGTATAAATTCTTACTAAAAAACTTACACTGGAGTGTGTAATTAATGTGTTACATTATTGTTGTTGACAAGGTAAAACAGAACTCTGAACTTGAGAATGCATGTTTGTCTTTAAATGGCAAGAATGAGTGTAAAATATGTTTAATTGAATGGCTGCACTGTTGTATGCGTGAAACTTTATTCATTTCCAGTTGAGTTGATTATTTTAAAATTATTGATGTTAATTAATTCGGCTTGTCAAATAGCTCTATTATGTCACAAGAATTTTATGTACTAATAAGTGTCTTGGTGAGAGTAAGGATTCCGGTCCTGTAGATGATGCCTCCATTCTGGGATTAACAATTTGACAGAAAAAAAAGGACGGGTGAAGGCCAACTTTATCCTCTTTTTTATATAAAATGAACAATAATAACCAATTTCAAAATTTTGGCCATTTTTAACCCATGGGATACCCAATTGTTAGTGGAGTATCCACTTTTATATGGAATACCTAATTGTCAACGGAGTATCCAGTATACGGGATACCCAACTATCAGTGGAGTATCTCATATTATATGGAATACCCAACTGTCAACAAAGTATCCGGTATATGGGATACCAACTACCACTCTACCAGTGAAGTATCCAAAAGGCTAAAATTGGCCACTAATTTCAAATTGGTTATTTTTGTTAATTTGATCGAAAAATGGTTATTTTTGTAATTTTTTCAGAAAGGGCAGGGTGAGAAAATGGAAGATTAAAGTTGGATAATTAAACATCTAGGATTAGGTACATATGGAGAGAAGGGCAGATTAGAGATAATCACCAATGGGTGATTTTTGGTTATCGTAGAAAATCAGCACAATGAAATAACTATGCATCTCATCTACTTATAACTAGATTAGTCTTTTTTTTAGGGTACTTTACTTTCATTAGCAATTGTGCTCTGTACTCCTAGCACTGGAATACAAATTTTACTAACTTAGTTGTACAACGTTGCTATTGCTAATAAGCACCGGTTCTTGGTGATTGGCATGTCAGTAAGAAATTTATATTTGTGACTCCCACCAGATCATCAGCAGCAGCGGACCTAAACTTAGATAACAATTTCAGATGGATTTAGCGTCACATGTGCTCCAAGTGCGTCTGAAAGTTAATGTTCATGTGCATTGAAAGTGTATGTCAGATTTTTTCATCTGTTAGTTTTATATATAGTAATTGTAATATTATTGACAACCATATAATTTGTGAGCTTAACCAAATCAAATTGACATAACCGCTGCCTCTAGCTTATTATTTCTTTCACCTTAGGTTTAACCATGATCCTTCTCAAATTTTACGTTAATCATGGTCCTCAAAATTTACTACATATTTGATTCTCCCTTTCTATTGTTTTAGTGCTTTTTTGTGATCGATTGTCATCTACTTTTCATGTTTCTTTTATTTAGGTTCCTGCTTGATGAATTTACCGAACATATTATTGATTTGCTGCATGGTTTACAAAGATTTGTTCAAAATTAACTGCTCAATTTGATGTTTCTTAATATTCTAAAAACACTGTGTAGCTAATGAACTGAACTTGTCTTTGTGTCCTGTCATTATGTAGAACACTGTCATTGATGAACGCGGCTCATTTGCTGTGGCCACACCTTTTCCAGGCCCACTTTTAAACATGCTTCAGTCAATGAAAAAGGTTTCGTATATGTAATCTTATTTCATTCATTTTTTTTCCGAAGGAAATTAGATCGTTTTTCTTGCCTATGTATACAGTAATTGACGGATCTGCTTCCTCTCATTTGCATAGATAAATATAAAGAGGGAACCAGATGCAAGTAATTAGCTCGGAGAAGAAAGATAAAAGAAACTTTCGGAGCAACACTCTATTGTTTAGGAGTTCCGATTGCAATAATTACAATTGAATATATCTATACTATACTATTAAAACCAAACAATACATGATAAGTAGTCTGTTTTTAGGCAGGGTTACTCTAATAACAATATGGATTAGTTGGTCTTTTGGTCCGGGTTTAAATAAAAAATATTAAGGGCTTTAAAATATAAGATCCTTAAAGAGTATATGAAATGGATTGGTTGGGACTTGGGATACCGGACCCAAAAAGAATAATAACAAAATGGATTTTGTTTTAATTAAAAGTTCGGATTAAAATTATCAAAAATGGGCTTTTAAATATAATATATATATATATAGGGGTTGATTCAAATGAGAACCATTATCTAAAAGAGAACCGGAGAACCACTGGATCATACTGTAGAACATATTTTGTTTCGTAATAAAAATATAGTGTCCTGCTATTGAATTTCAAAATTATGCACATGGAATTAAAATTTCTACAATTGAACTTGCTTCTTTTTCAAAATTTTGCATATGACATTAAAAGTTTTACAACTGAACTTGCTTTTTCTACAAAGTTCTACGACTGAACTTACTTTTTTCAACAAATATTCTATTGCTGAACTTATTAGAGAGTATATGATATGAATAGACAGGCCTGGATTGAAATAATAAAAATATAGACTTTCTTTTTCTAATTAAAAATTTGGACTTTTGCTAATTAAAACTATGGGCTTTTTTTGTTTGCTAAATTTAAAGTATGGGCTTTTAAAGAGAGGATCTTAGATATTTATATGAGTGAAATTAAACAAGATGACGTTTTTTAAAATGTAGTATATAGTATATTAATAATATTCTAGGTTGATATATAAAGTTGAACTAAAGAAAAGATGAGCATTGGAAAATAAAATCCTAAAAAGGATATAAGTGCATCAGACATGTACCACCTATGTATAATACTTTTATATTTAATTATCACTTAAACAATAAATTTTCAAACTATAAAAAGTTTGATATATGTTAATATACAGGCACGGGCTCTACGATGCTTGTACCGTATGATTATGCATTTTATTATAATGTAATGTTTATATTTTGCAGTTACCATCTCGAGTTGCTCTGATTGGAGAAGTTGTTCCTCTTAAAGATGAAAAGGTATGAATCTTCTAAATCCATCATATATAGACGTCTTCCAAAAGACTTGGAGAGTTTTTATTCATTGTTTCCCTCGAACTGTTTCCGTAGTCTGTAGCAAATGACATAAGATTTATCATGTTTACTCTTTTGACATTTTTCCAAGATAGTGGTTCATATGCCTCTGGGACTTTGACATGCTTATAGTTTCTTGTTGTTCCAAAATCCAAATGTTGGTTTTGTGGCTGTAGTGTGCAACTTTCAGTGAGCAATTACTTAAATAATAATTTCAAGGTACTTGTGTCACATAGACGATGAATTACCCCCCATTTAGTTGGAAGAAATGAATATTGTGAGAATGGAATGAAATTTGTACTATCCATAACTTTCAGTTCTTTCTTCACTTCGTTTGAGCAAATCTAAACTAGAGCTCAATTCCCACCGATCATGGGATAAATGCTTGTTCCTATGATCCTACTTCCTGCAGTCACCCTTTACAAACCTTATTATAGATAATTTGTACCTTTTCTATTTTTTTCACTCCTCTCTTCTTTAACCTTCTATTCCACATCTAGTTTCCTTTGCAATTTCTGATTCCATTCCTTTAACTGAATGGAAATAAAAATTTAAAGTGGTTGCTTGTACATATGGGATAAGAATTGTGGACCATATTCTTTGTGAATTAATTGCAAATTTTTTTAGACTTTTCAATAGTTTATGCAACTTCTGATTTTCATAAAAGAAACTTTTGTGTCCCTAAAATATACTTTAATTTTCTGGATTGTAAGCTTGACCAATGTGATTTTTTTTTAAACCTCTTGACCAGTGTGATTGGTCACTACTTTGTGAAGCACCCTGTTTCATATAACACGGGTTACCTTACTAGGTCAATTGCTAAGTGTTAACCTTGTGATTTCTATTTTTCTTTGGGCTATGTTACAGGTTCAGTTAGCTACCGAATGCCTTAGAGAAATTATATCTTCTGAACAGAAAGCTTTTAAGGAATACAGCTATTCGGTTTCTGGTATATTAAGCACTGCTAATCTGGATTCCACTTCAAGAAGCCAAAATCTTCAGGATCTCCTTGATAGCAATAAAAGCTACACAGTATATAAGATTAATTTGAGGTAGCATATATTTGAATTCTGTTTACTTCATAAAATCTTTCATCAAAAGTGTTGTTTGTGTGTATAAATCATGGAAAGTTGGAGAGAAGTATATGAAGTATAAGACAAAAACACATGTAGAAGAGGATAAACTATACTGTATATCGGCCTGTAGAGCATGGAAGAGTCAAGGAGAATAGATGTATGCAGACCTCACCTCCACTGCTAAGGAAGGATAGGTTCATTACCCAGAGACCCTCAACTCTAAGCTTCAACAACGCAAGAACGTTAATAAAACACACACATAAAAGCAAATGGTTAATTTTCCCATTAATTTTGTCTTTCTTTTTCTTTCTTTTGCCCTTCAGTTTTGAAGTTCCAACTTATTCTTAGTTCTTGTATATATCTTATGGCCATGGCTTACGCTAAAACTTGCTCTTGTAATTGGATCTCATGGGTGAATAATTTTCTTATTGTCTTATTCTTTGTTTTTTTTTTTTGAAATTTCAAGTATTAAATATTGATCAACAGTACTGAAAGCTATTTTTTACCCTCCTTCCTTTGGCTTGCATGCTAAATTGTCTGATAGTCAAACTGGCTCCATCATTTCCCTCTTTTTCCCGAGTATCTTTTTTTGTGCACTGTAGATAATTAATAAAAAGTTTAAGTTTCAGTATGAAACTCTGACTGGGCTGGTCTACAGAATGTGGGTGAGGTATAAGGCAGATATGAGTTTATATAGGGCTAAACACACTGTTCACAAAGTTTAAAACTTTATAGTTTAAACCCTAAAGCTAAGCAACATTGCTATCCGAGGTACAATTAACAATGTAGGCCAGTAGGCGTCAATTTTGTATCTACCATTAAAATTACTGGAAAGACAGCATGTACCAGCCATGTGATTTAAGAATTCGACTTATGATTTATCATTTATCTACCAACTTTTAACATATTAAGGCCCTATTTATCTTCTTAGGTGTAGTTCTGCTTTGTCCGGTTTCAGGCCCTGGTTTGGTGTTTATCAAGGCAGAGCCTTAAATTTGATATCTGTACCTTGTTTATATTGCAGGATCTGATTAAGAAACTGTTATTTTAAAACATATAATTATTTTATTTACACTATTATCTAATGATATGTATGCACATATAATATATAACAAAATCGTCACATTACCTAGAGCACGCATAACTAACACAAGGATCACAAGTTCATATCTGAAATTCCTCCGCCACTGTTGCAATTGCCGCGGAGACTCCTATTTAATCCCTTCATTAACTGCTTCCCTAAAATCACATTTTTCAATGACTTCCCATTCAACTTATGTCATAATTTTCATCCCAATATCAACTTTTTAATATTCCGGAACTCACTGCAAAGGATCTAACTAATGAAGGGGTTCCCAAATATATCAGATCCGTAGCCTGTTCTTAACAGACGTATGTCATAGTTTTTAGAAGCAATCAGTTGTCAGATTGTTAGACCTGATTTGTTATAAACCACATACTCGAAAGACAATATGATGGGACTCGGACAAATTTGTATGAAAGAGGAGAATGATGGGATTTATTTTGTTTTCAATTTATTATCTTTTTTGAGATGATTTATTTTATTAGTTAATATGTTAAATAAGAAACATGAAAAGTCATTCTTATATAGTTGAACTTTTAAAGTATGGTCAAGGCGGAAATATGAAATCAGGCCAATCTTAGTGGATTCCTTATTTGGGATACGAGGATTGACATTGTTTCAGTAAGCTTGCGCTGGTAGCAAAATAAACGCTTTCATGCAAAAGAATTGTATTTATCCCTTGTTGACATTACAAAAGGACCCTCGATATGTAAATAGATAGATTCCAAGTCGAATCAGTAAGAGTTGAGTTATTGATACTGCTTTCTTGACCTGATAACTTTTTATGCTATGTGTACCTCTCCACAGCTCATGTACTTACATAGACAGCAACGGAAGTACCCAGGAAGTAGATTTGGAGAAAATCAGAACAACTAAAGCAGATGCTCTATGTAAGTTGATTGAAGTTCCCCCCATCCCTGTCCCCTTATTAGTGAATCACACGTGAGCAGTAATGCCATGTAAAAAAATATAAACGTTGCTGGTGATATTTTGTCTTTTAGTATAAATCCTCCTTAGTCTTATGTTACGAAGTTGCCTACTGTAGCACCTTTTTCTATGAGCTTGATCGATGGGATTAATCAAAGTGAAGCAAGGAGGAGAGCTCTAATCTTTTTCTGCATCACATACTTGAATAAGAATGTCAAGGTAAGACACTAATCAACAGGTGTCTGTTAACACGGAGAAAGCTGGGACAGGCATATCTAATCCATCTTTTGTGAAACTAATACTTTTTATCATGCGCCAGTTTATTCTCTGTTTTGTGGATGCAACATGTATAGAACGAAGCAAGATATAGGAGACATCAAATAGGAATTTACTTTATGCTTTTGCGTGATAAATACTTCCTTTACTCCGGAGGAATTTAAAAATGGATTTCGGAAAGAATTAGAAATTGATTTAGAGGATAGAATGTTGTTTTAAGAACTTCACTAGTTTCATGGTTCAATATTTTTCTAGTTTAAGTTATAATTGTTAAGGGTTTAGGTTTCACATATACATATAACTCTGAAATTGCGATAAAAGCCGCTAACTGATCTTTACATGCCATTTCTGGAGATGTTAAGTTGAGATAGTGACATATTTACCTCAAGGTTTCTCTCTTATTTGGAATGAGGATACTAGTATATTTAGTGATCTCAAGCTAAATGTATTGCAACATACAAGCATTCGGATATATTCATAGTTATATAAAAAGTAACAAGCTAAATGTATTGCAACATATAAGCATTTGGATATATTCATAGTTGTATAAAAAGTAACAAATCTGAAGTATTAAGTCAAAACTGACGATTATGAGACTGTTCCGTATGTTGGACAGTGATGTTTAACTACTAATCCTGATTCTTAGGGATATGTTTTTCATCTTGTTAGGCTTGTTTTATTAGGCTCAATCCTATATTTATGGATCTCTACTTTCCCTGTTTTATGGTTGACTTTACTGCTGTTCAGTACTAGTCTAATCAGCTGTTCCGTATCAGTTATTTCTGCTATAAATAACCTTGTAATATGCAGTTTGTAATATAAGAAATACAAGGAGTTTTATGTACTAAACTCTAGTTACTTACAGTTTATATTCTGCTGTCCAGTAGCTTTATAATCAGTTGCCAGAAGCTAACAGTGGTATCAGAGCTATGGCGTTAAACAGCTCGACCCAAGTGACCATCCCCATGTTGGATGGAAGAAACTATATTCGATGGGCAGTACAGATGAGGGTACTGATCGACTACCACGACTTGCTAGAAATCGTGGAGAATGGGTTCGATGAGCTTAATGAAGAAGGACAAGAAAGCGTTGTATTTCATACATCAAGGAGTGACTGATGATGTATTTACAAAAATTGAAGCTGCGACTACATCAAAACAGGCCTGGAATATTTTAAAAACAAATTATACAGGTGCTGATAAAGTGAAGAAGGTGAGACTCCAAACCTTGAGGCGTCAATATGAAGGCTTGCAAATGGAATCCTCTGAATCGATAACAACCTTTGTTAGTCGATTATTGTCGATAACGAGTCAAATGAAGACATATGGCGAGAAGCAAGATGAACAAGCCATTGTGGAGAAGATTTAAAGATCATTAACTACTGATTTTGAAAATAGAGTTGTGGCTATTGAAGAAGCTCATGATTTGTCTTCAATGACCATTGATGAACTCTCTGGAACTTTGCAAGCTCATGAACAACGTATGAATGAAAAGAAAGCTAGGAAACCAATTGAGCAAGCTTTGCAAGTTCAGGCCTCCATTAAAGACATTCACAACAAGAGCTTTGGTTATTCCCGTGGAAGAGGAAGAGGACAAGGAAGAGGTGGCCAATATCAATATCAAAGAGGACGTAGCAGCAGCCAAGAAATTGATCAAGAGAGGTTCGATTATAATCGAAATCAACATTCAAGAGGACGTGGACTTAGCCGCGGTAAAGGACGGTATGATAAGTCTAATGTAGAATGTTTCTCATGTCATAAATATGGTCATTATTCAAGTGAGTGCAGAAGTAAAAACATTGATCAAAGGGCCAATTGTGTTCGACAAGATGAGACCAATTGTGTTCGACATGATGAGGAGGAGCACACTCTTCTAATGGTTACTTCAGCTGATCAAACACCAACACCAAATGGTCATACATGGTTTATTGACACCGGAAGTACTAACCATATGTGTGGAAACAAAGATTTGTTTGCTGAGCTTGATGAGTCTTTTCATACAAAAGTCAAATTTGCGGATGATAGTAGCATACCGGTGATGGGAAAAGGGATGATTCTCGTTGAGTTAAAGAATGGAGATCAGAAATTTATCTCTGATGTGTTTTATGTACCAGGAATGAAGACAAATCTGCTAAGTGTTGGACAACTTCACGAAAAAGGAAATGAGATGGTTCTACGTAATGGAAAACTCTCCATTTATGACGAAAAAGGTACTGCTGTTCTCACTGCACCAATGATGAAAAATCGCATGTTTAAAGTGAATATTACTGCTGGTGCATATAAATGTTTTAGTGCAATCATAAAAGACGAGTCATGGTTGTGGCACTTGCGATTTGGGCATTTAAATTTTTATAGTTTAAAATTGCTCAAACAAGGAAATTTGGTGAAAGATATGCCTAGTATACATCATCCTGATCAGCTATGTGAAGCATGCATTGTTGGGAAGCATCGTAGAAAACCATTCATGACACAAACACAACAACGAGCATCACAACCTCTTGAGATTGTTCATTCGGATGTTTGTGGCCCATTTAATGTTGAATCAAATGGAGGGAGCAGGCATTTCTTAACTTTTATTGATGATTTTACTCGTAAGACTTGGGTTTATTTCCTTCAAAAGAAGTCCGAAGTATTTGATAATTTTAAAAAGTTCAGAATGCATGTTGAAAAACAAAGTGGAAGCTCTATACAAGTGTTACACACTGATGGTGGAGGTGAGTATACCTCTAATGAGTTCAGGGAATATTGTGATGAACATGGTATACATCGGGAAATTACATTTCAATATACTCCTCAACACAACGGAGTGGCTGAGCGGAAAAATAGGACAATCCTGGACATGGGCAGAAGTATGTTAAAGACAAAAAACATGCCTAATTCTTTCTGGGCAGAATCTGTTGCATGTTCAGTTTACATTCTGAATCGGTCTCCAACAAAAGCCGTTCCAAAGTCTACTCCCGGGGAAGTATGGAGTGGTTATAAACCAAGTGTGAAGCATTTAAAAGTATTTGGAGCTGTGGCTTATGCTCATATTCCAGCAGAAACAAGAACAAAGCTGGATGATCGAGCACAGAAAATGGTGTTCATTGGTTACAAACAAGGAGGATACAAGTTGTTTGATCCCGTGACAAAGAAAGTTCATGTCAGCCGGGATGTAACATTTGCTGAAGACGAAGCTTGGAATTGGAGTGAAAATAGCCCCGAAGATCAGAAAAAATATTTACTCCTTGAAGAAGAAGCGGAAGAGTCTATTCCAAATGAGGTACCTACAACCTCACATTCTGATTTGCCAATTCCTGCTGCAGATTCACAAAGGCCACAGCGACAACGGAAAACTTCATCACGTTATCAAGGGTATGAAGTAAGTCTTGATCACAATGTTGATGATGATGGTGAGTTGATACATCATGCCTTCATTGCTGATCTTGAACCAATAACATTAAAGGAAGCATTTGAAAATCCAAAATGGGAGATGGCCATGCATGAAGAATTGAATGCTATTGAGAAAAATGATACTTGGGCTCTCACTGATCTCCCACGAGGTCATAAAGCTATTGATGTGAAGTGGGTCTTCAAAACAAAGTTGGGAGCAAATGGTGAGGTGGAGAAATATAAAGCACGATTGGTGGCGAAGGGATTTGAGCAGCGGGAAGGATATGATTATCAAGAAGTGTTCGCTCCAGTAGCTCGAATGGAAACAATCAGAATCATGGTTGCTATGGCTGCTCAAAATCACTGGAAATTACATCAAATGGACGCGAAGTCGGCATTTCTTAACGGACCACTTGAAGAAATGGTGTTCGTTAAACCACCACCTGGATTTGTAAAAGAAGGCTGTGAGCAGAAAGTTTACAGGCTCATAAAGGCTTTATACGGTCTAAAACAATCTCCGCGTGCTTGGAATAAACGCATTGATTCATTCTTCATTGAAGCTGGTTTTAAAAGATGTCCGTCAGAACATGGATTATATGTGAAAGCTGGAAATTCTGGTGACATTTTGATGGTATGTTTATATGTGGATGATTTGGTTTTTACAAGTAACAATGCAGGTCTTGTAGAAAGTTTCAAGAAGTCCATCATGAAGGAGTTTGAGATGAGTGATTTGGGCTTAATGTCATATTTTCTTTGTGTTGAAGTAGTTCAACGAAGTGATGGAATTTTTATATCTCAAAGAAAATATGTTGCAGACATTTTAAAGAAGTTCAAAATGGATGAGTGCAATCCAACAAAAATCCCGGTTGAAGTTGGCACAAAACTCACAAAGAAAGGAGAAGGGCCATTGGTGGATCCAACCTTGTTCAAACAAATTGTGGGAAGTCTTAGGTATCTCACATGTACAAGGCCGGATATCTCTTATGGAGTTGGATTAATTAGTAGATTCATGGAGTCACCAAATCAGTCCCATATGAAAGTAGCGAGACGTATCATGCGCTACTTGAAAGGTACTCAAGATTTTGGTCTATTTTACGACTCTACTGATAAATGTGCATTGGTAGGATACTCAGACAGTGATTGGGCTGGAGATTTGGATGATAGAAAGAGCACTACTGGCTCCTGTTTTACACTCGGCAGTGCAGCATGTTCATGGGTGTCAAAGAAGCAACCTACTGTAGCACTATCTACATGTGAGCGGAATACATGGCTGCAGCTACTAGTGCTTGTCAAGCACTTTGGTTGACAAGTTTATTGAGTGAGATGCATATTCTACTCAAGGGAAATTTGAAGATATATGTTGATAATAAATCAGCAATTAACTTAGCCAAAAATCCAGTGGCACATGGAAGAAGCAAGCATATAGATATTAAGTGGCATTTCTTAAGGGAGTTGGTTGAGCAGAAGAAAATTGAACTGGTTTTCTGCAAGTCTGAAAATCAGGTGGCTGACATTATGACAAAACCATTGAAGCTAGACGCTTTTGTTAAGCTAAGAAGTCAGCTTGGTCTATGTTCTATAGAATCAGTATTAAGGGGGAATGTTGGACAGTGATGTTTAACTACTAATCCTGATTCTTAGGGATATGTTTTTCGTCTTGTTAGGCTTGTTTTATTAGGCTCAATCCTATATTTATGGATCTCTACTTTCCCTGTTTTATGGTTGACTTTACTGCTGTTCAGTACTAGTCTAATCAGCTGTTCTGTATCAGTTATTTCTGTTATAAATAACCTTGTAATATGCAGTTTGTAATATAAGAAATACAAGGAGTTTTATGTACTAAACTCTAGTTACTTACAGTTTATATTCTGCTGTCCAGTAGCTTTATAATCAGCTGCCAGAAGCTAACACCGTAATTGTATAGTATAGTTCAAATAGTAGAAAGTGTACTCGATTATTATTATTTATGTATTTTGCTAATTGTCATTTATATCTAATCAAACATGTCCCACTTTATTTCGTTAGTCGTCGGAGTATTATGCATAAAACATATCACATATAAGATAATATAGTGTTGACTATTATATGAATAAATATCAAATCATTTCAATGACTTTTATTTTTGCTCGTTAATGACTTGACGTATATGAATAATATTGTATGTTGTATATCCGGGTCTAACAATTTAGAATTCGAATAGACTCAAAGGAGTATCTCGTGGCTCACTCGTTTCTAGCTGAATCAAATAGTTCTAATAGACGAACTTCACGCACCTCGAGGCATGAAAATTTTAGTTTTCACGAAACTGGCGCTGATTATTAACATGTACTAGATGATAACCCGTGCATGACCCAAGAGAATTTATTTAAATTGATCAATAAATATTATTTTGATTAATCACAATTTTATATTGTTTTGTATTATAATATTAATAATATTAAAAAGGCTAACTCATTTTTGTTACAGTTACTTTATCCTTTTTGTATGTAATTAATAATTGAATGTTTTAAAATATTTTACTCAATGAAATATTATTAGTATTATCCAATAAAATATGAAAATATTTTATTTTGTTTATTTACAAAATAATGAAACAATTGTTACATCGACATCGTTATCTAATATAAAAATCAAAATAAGGTCAAATAAATATTTTATGAAATATTAAAATTCCAATTATAAAATTATAAATTACGTTATTTGTGCAACTCCGTAGGGTTATAATAATAATTGCAATTACAATAGAATTTTACTAGGATGCTCGGACTCGCCGGTTTACCCTGCCGTACCCGTGTCGACACGACACGACCCGGGTACGGACACGGAATCCGGATCGGATTTGTTATCTGAAAAACCGACTCGTCAACTCCGGCGAACTATCTCCGGCAGCCGGCCAATCAGTCATGTGATAAAGAAGAAGATGAAAAGTAGACTATGCAAAATCAGATCCTTCGTTGTCATCGTCGGATAATTTTCGCACGCAGGTTGCCGGAGAATATTACAGAATGAGGAATGACGAAGAAGGGACTATCTTAAAGGAGACTGTCATACTTACATGGACTGTATGTATATAATAAATGTACATGGACAGTCTTATGTCCAGGTTCATTCTTTTGTTTAAATAATTGGACTGGAAGTCCCAGCTGTCATCCACCACTTCATACTTTATTATTTTTGTATTATGTTACGTATCTAAAGCTGCTGAATATTTGAAAACTTGTTTTGTATATTTAATGAAACATTCTAATTCAAAAAGTGATATATTTTAATTTTGTGGCCTTTTTTCTTTTTTACATTACACAAAATCTTTTTTTTAATTAAATATATAAATATATTTAAAAATGCAAAAATATAAAAAATGGCGTGTCCATATCCCCGTGTCAGATCCTTATTAAACGAGTCCCCGAGTCAATAAATTTTGATTTTGAAGAATCTGACACACCGATCCGTGTCCGTGTCAGATACTTCCAAAAGAGTCCGAGCATCCTAGGAATTTTATTAAAAAAAACAATATGAAATTGTTGGGAAGATATGAATCTAGGGCTGAAACCAAAATAGGGGTGAAATCAAATTTGGTATCGAAGTACTGTTAAAAAGGGATTTTTGCTTTTTAATAAAGATTATTTTGTTTATTTATTTATATTTGTTTAAGGTATTTTAAGAAAAGTACATGACGTCCATGGACACGTTTTTTGGGGTGAAAACCCCATTGTTGTTAAGACGTCGCCTAGGCGGCGGCGCCTAGGCGGTTAAAAATGGGTAGTCGTCCGACCCGTCTTGATTTTCAGTGGGTAGGCGACGCCTAGGGACGACTAGGCGGTGAGGCGACGCCTAAGTCGTCCAAATCCCTCCTTATTCGCGGGATACGGGCGGATTCGTTGGTTGCAAAACGGACACTCCTTCAGCGGAGAAATTTGAAGGTCATCGGAGGAAGATCGTAGTTCGTAGGTGAAGAAGAAAAGGCTTAGAAGAAGACGATGATATAGGATATACATACATATGTCTGTATATATATGTGGATCTGATGAGAATAATGAACGGCTGTACAGTTTTTGATGGGCCGGGTTTAAAATGGATAAATAATATGTACAGTTTATGATGAATGTATCTGAACTCTTTGTAGGCTAGGTTCATTTATAATTAAAATTAATACTTTATAGAAAAGTGTGACAGCTGGTTTCTGTGACACGCTTTTTAAATACCAGTATGTATCTAATAACTACTGCTATTTATAAAAATAAAATAAAATAATAACTACTGCTTTTGAGTGTAGTGGACACCAACAGACTACTTGAATTACAAAAATTACAAACTTTGGTAAAAAGTATTAATTAAATTAAATAATATAAAATTCCTATTTTTTATTAATAAAATAAATTATTAAATTTAATTTAAATTATACCGTATCCCGTACATCTTGTCCTGCAACATTTATTATTTTATTAAAAAAATAAATTTAAAATTGTGAGGTGAATAAGAATGTCGGAGTGAAACCAAATTTGGTACCAAAGTACCATTTAAAAGGAGGTTTCGCTTATCAATAAGGATATTATTCCATTCAGTTTTGTCTAAATTCCATGTCTCCTATTTAGCAATTATTGTGTGTGAAAATGTTATTTTTTGTGTTCACTTGCCTATTTAACATAGAGGATTTGAGGTTGAATACACTTCACATACTTGAAAAAAAAATTTGGAAAACGTCACCTGTTTTACTGTGATTCCATCATGTAAGCTACAGTTAGCTAAAATGTGTATTGTACCTATTGTCTCTAACAGAATATACGTGATCAACCATGAATCTTCACGTACTAGTTTAAAGCTATATAATGTTAAGTGCATTGCTGTAGTCAACTATTGATCAACCATGAGTATTCAGGTGTTTTATACAACCTGTTATTCTTTTACTCTAGTTCTGTCCTTGTCTTGTACTGGTTTTTCTTCTTCAAGCAACCTCTATGGATTCCTGAACAGGATGCGTTAATGCTTTCTGCTGATCGAAAAGGCTTTGACGTGCTGGGCAAGACTCTTGGGCCAGTGAAGAATGATGGTTCTCGTCAGTATCTGTGGAAAGAATTTAGATTTGAGCTGAATGAAGAAGCTAAAGATATTGAATCATTCTGTCAACAACTAGTTCTAATGGAGGCGGAGGCCCTTAAAACTGTCTCAAAATTCAGTGGTCTATGATGTGAAAGTTTAGTTATGGGACTTGTGGCTATGAAAAACAAATTGCAGATAGTAATTTTAGTCGGTATTCATATCAATACCAGTAGTGGCAAAGTGCAAGGCCAGTGAGATACTATGAAAAACAAATTGCAGATAGTAATTTTAGTCGGTATTCATATCAATACCAGTAGTGGCAAAGTGCAAGGCCAGTGAGATATTATGTCGTCTCCAAGACATGTAGGTAAGAGTGTGGAGAATTAGATTGATTTTGGCTGCAATAGTTGTATGCTTTTGTAATATGTAGACTATAATCATAATTGTATTTATTTCAAAAATCATCAGTTCCTTGAAATTCCTAATTAATTAGTCCAAGCCACTTTTCAGACAGATGTACTTTTATAGACCATTTGGCTATCTATTAAACGGAAATGGCTTGGGTTGGAAATCTGGTGTTCCACAAACTTCAAGGTTGAAGAATTTCTAGGCACTTTGTTGTGTTGACTGTTGAATCTGCATATCTGTCTGGTGGCTGCAGTCTGCAATACTCCAGAGTCCAGAGAGATGTTTAAGCATAAGAAAGGATATATAGTGATTATATCAATAAACATGTAAAAGCTAGAAATCAAATGATATATTACTTCAAGCAGGGTATATGATATTACTATAGATATGATATGTTGTGACATACGTTTATTCTAGATCAGTCCTCGTATTAATAATATTGTTACTAGATTCCCTTTGATTGATCATTGATCAAATATTTTAGTAGCGTTAACTAGTCAGATCTATCATTTTCTTTGTACATCACACATTTTTTGGATGGAATGAAAGTCAATAATTTTGATGGAAAGGAATGGATATGGGAATGATTCATTCCATTCCTTTGTTTCAAGTGAACCACCTGATTTTCATTTTTGCCTAATGTTGTGTTTGAATGAAATGGATGAAATCAAAGGAAAATAATGGAAGTTGGAAGTAAGATTTTTAAAAAAAAATGATCTAATGTAAAATTGTTATGATAAGAATTTTGGAAAAAATGGAAGAGATAAATAATGAAGCATTCCTCTTAAATTGGGATGTTTAAATTTTAATGTAGGTGGCTTGAAATGGAATATATCAATGAATGAAAATTTTGAATTTCTATTCATTTTATACTAAAAATCTCATTCCATTCCATTCATCACAACAAAATCAAACACAAGTAACATTGCATAACATTTGAGGGTATGGCACAGGATGGTGGCCTTGCTCGCCCTCCTTCTAGACCCTGTCCTGGGCATTGAATATATTAAACAAAAAAATTCAGTATATTTTACTTGTATATACGATATAGTCGGTGGAGAATAATTTTCGTAAAAGAAAAGTGTACCTTTATACCGGGCCGTCCCCTTGTTTCTTAGTAGAGATGCACAAAAAGTCCTTCGGGCCGGGTTTTATCCGGGCTTTAAAAAGCCCGGGCTTTTTAACAACCGGGTCGGGCCGGGCTTTTTCAAAAATCGGGTCGGGCCGGGCTTTCGCAAAAATATGAGGCCCGTTTTAGGCCTTCGGGCCGGGCCGGGCCGGGCCGGGCTTTTTTCGGGCTTTTTTAAAAAAAATTATATATGTGTAATTTCTATATTTTTACAAATATTTCTCGACGATCCAACCGTACGGATGACAAGATATATCTAATTAAATGATATTACCACGTTTTTAAAAAATAAAAAATTAATTTGGTTGAAGATCTTAATAGAACACTACTATATTGTCTAGTACTCATAACTAGTGCTTCATCGCAAATTATTGTTTCTATATTTTTAAAAATATTTCTCGACGATCCAACCGTACAGATGTTAAGATATATCTTATTAAATGATATTCCCAAATTTTCAAAAAATAAAAAATTAATTTGGTTGAAGATCTTAATAGAACACTACTATATTGTCTAGTACTCGTAACTAGTGCTTCATCCCAGATTATTGTTTCTATATTTTTAAAAATATTTCTCGACGATCCAACCGTACAGATGTTAAGATATATCTTATTAAATGATATTCCCAAATTTTCAAAAAATAAAAAATTAATTTGGTTGAAGATCTTAATAGAACACTACTATATTGTCTAGTACTCGTAACTAGTGCTTCATCCCAGATTATTGTTTCTATATTTTTAAAAATATTTCTCGACGATCCAACCGTACAGATGTTAAGATATATCTTATTAAATGATATTCCCAAATTTTCAAAAAATAAAAAATTAATTTGGTTGAAGATCTTAATAGAACACTACTATATTGTCTAGTACTCGTAATTAGTGCTTCATCCCAGATTATTGTTTCTATATTTTTAAAAATATTTCTCGACGATCCAACCGTACAGATGTTAAGATATATCTTATTAAATGATATTCCCAAATTTTCAAAAAATAAAAAATTAATTTGGTTGAAGATCTTAATAGAACACTACTATATTGTCTAGTACTCGTAACTAGTGCTTCATCCCAGATTATTGTTTCTATATTTTTAAAAATATTTCTCGACGATCCAACCGTACAGATGTTAAGATATATCTTATTAAATGATATTCCAAAATTTTCAAAAAATAAAAAATTAATTTGGTTGAAGATCTTGATAGAACACTACTATATTGTCTAGTACTCGTAACTAGTGCTTCATCCCAGATTATTGTTTCTATATTTTTAAAAATATTTCTCGACGATCCAACCGTACAGATGTTAAGATATATCTTATTAAATGATATTCCCAAATTTTCAAAAAATAAAACATTAATTTGGTTGAAGATCTTAATAGTTACATTAATAAAATAAAATTATTCGGGCTTTAACCGGGCTTTATCCGGGCTTTAACCGGGCTTTAACCGAGCTTTAACCGGGCTTTATCCGGGCTTCGGTCCGGGCTTTATCCGGGCTTTTTAGAAGCCCGGGCTTTATCCGGGCTTTTTAAAAGCCCGGGCTTTTAACCGGGATTATCGGACTTCGGGCCGGGCTTCATGAAAAATAGGGGGCCCGTTTTAGGCTTCCGGGCCGGGCCGAACCGGGCCGGGCTTTTTTCGGGCCGGGCTTTTCGGGCTTTTTTTCGGGCCGGATCGGGTCGGGCTTCGGGCTTCAGGCTTTTTTAACATCTCTATTTCTTAGGTAAGGACTACTATCAGATATAGGAAAGAAGGGGGGTTTAACATTAGCAAATTATAAGAGTTACCAGCTTCTTTTGTACATGTAAGAGCCAAGCAAGAAACAACAATGGTGAAGAAAGTAATCCAGTGAGAAGTGACGTGGCACGTGAAAAAATGCTGTTGGAGACTACCTAGTCCGACCATAAGCATCTTCTTCTTCTTGTACAGCCGGTCCAGATTTAAACTGTATACTTTATTTATCTTACTTTAATATATATGCCTTTATACAGTTCATACTGCCCCCAGTCCCCACTTCACTATTATTTAGTTTTCTTTAAGGCTATTGAGAATTGTTTTCGACCCCTCTGCATTCAGCTTGTTCTTGCATGTACGTAGCTAGATGGATAGCCAGGATAGCCAGTGTCAAAATAATTGGGAGATTGCAGCTCACTCTTTGTACAAGCTGACTTTCTTATAAATGAGTAATTCTTTTCTTTTCTTTTCTTTGCAGGATTTCAGAAATTAGTATACAAATTCTGAAACCTTTGTTGAAAAGCAAAACAAAAAGTACGATAATATGTTTATTCAGTAGTAAGTAAATATTTTTATTCATGTGATCCTCTAATCCCTTCCTCTATGAAAGCATTGCCTTTTATGACTTGAAGAGTGAGATTTTCTTCTTGACACATCCCATTCAGATCTCTTTATATGTAGCTTCTGTTTATCTATGTACCTAAAGTGCTGTGTAAACTCGAACCTCATGAGCATGACAATATTGTGGAGCCTTGCACTGCGTATTTCTGCATGTGCGTGTGTGTGTCATGTCTTGGGGGTCTGATCCAGTCCGCACATGTTTTTCAAGCCACTTTTAGTTGTCACCAGAAGACTTAGAGCCTCATTGATGCAGAGACTTGAATGTTATAGTTCTTGAAATCCGTTTGTTAGTGCATTATGATGTTTGTTGGGCCAGCAAGACATAACTCCACAAAATATGATATGATATTGTCCAATTTGAGTCCTGCACGAATTTATTTATGGATACAGTTAAAGTTAACTGACTGCTCTCTACATAAGAGAATTATCTTTTATTTTCTCGATGTGTTAAATTACTTGGGTTGAGACCAAGCAACAATGTTATATGTATGAACATGTAATCATGATTTGTTAAAGGTAGATACTGCATATTATAACTAAGTTGAGCACAAAGACAATATTCCTTTTTTTTTTGCTAACCCCACAAACACAAAATTATATATATACATACCGTTACAACACACATATAATAAGTTTTTGGACTTTGGGAAGTAGGTAAATAGGTAATTTTATTCCCCCATGCAAAGGAAAATATAGCCAAATTAAACAAGGACATAGAGATGAGACAGAGAAATGCTTAGGGCTGTAAATGAGTCGAACCGAGCCGAACTCTTAACTGTTCGTGTATCAGCTCGTTATAAATACATCGAACTCGAACTCGAGCTCGAACTTTGATCGAGCCATTATTTTTGTTTGTGTATCGACTCGTTAAGAAAAATTTTATTCACGAACAAGTTCGCGAACAGTTCACGAACATGTTTAACGAGCTACTATTCACGAATATCTCATGAATAATGTTCATGATTTCGTGTTCATGAACACCTCAACCTTTTTTTTCTAGAAAATTTTTAATGCAATTAAAATAAAAATAAAATTGGGGATGAAACATTGAAAACTTGAGAAATGCTTCAAATTTAGACTTATCAACGAATCAAATTTGGATCAAGTTTAGTTAATACATAACGAACTAATGTTATACTTTATAATGTAACATATGCATATTATTTTTTTTTGCCAAGTAACATATGTATAATTTAATTAAAAAAATTTATAAATTTAAAAAAGAACATATAACGAATAGACAAAATAAACTAACATATTATTTCGTAACACTTACTTATACAATTATTTACAAATAATCGTGAATTCAAGAACTCCCGTTAAATGTTAATGAAATATGTTCATGAACATATATATATATAAAGTTTCTGCACAAATTATTCATGAACCATATTTACGAACAAGGTTCACGAACTTGCTCATGAACTATATAATCGAACTTATTCGCGAACTTTCGAGCCGAACTATGTCGTGTTCGGGTTCAGCTCATTTACGAGACGAACCTCAAAATCGTGTTCATATTCGACTCGTTTACAAAACGAACCGAACTCGAATCGAACTTTTTTCGAACCGAACACCGAACTGTTCGTGAGCGTATCGACTCATTTACAGCCCTAGAAATGCTACTCCCTCCGTCCCTTAATGTTTTTCCTGTTTTGACTGAACACGTTTGCCAACGCACACTTTTGATCATTAATATCTTGAATTTTGTATTAATATTAAATATAAAAACTTCACTGTATTAAAGTACTCATAAATACGAATCCAACAAGATCACTCATGACTATATTTGGTCTTATAAATTAGACGTAAATTAGTAATTTGTCTCATGTTATGAACATTCCCGACATATGAAATGAGAATGATAATATGGGACGGAGGGAGTAGAAGAAAACATAACCAACCATTAAAATAAGTGGTCGGCTATGAAGTTATATCAAGGTGAATTGTCTTCGACGAAAAAGGTTTGGTCCGTTATGTCGAATTGGTTGAGTATTTGAGCTGAAGACTATGTCGAATTTGATAATCGATGTTCGGAAGCCGGAGTGTCCTCATGGTTGGTGGTTGGTTTTAGGGGTATAAACGAGTCAAAAAAATATTCATGACCTACTCGAGTTCGGATCGTTAAATATTTGAATTTAGTTCGGCAATATTCATCAAGCTTGAGCTCGAGCTATTCGAATATTTTACCGAGTCAAGCTCGAGCTTCAAATTAATCTGACTCAAAAGATTCGCGAGCCTAATCGAGTCTTCAGTATTTTAAATTTTTATATATTATACATATATTTTTTTACATAAATATTCAATATTTTTATATAATTTATATATTTGATCTAGTCGAGCTCGAGCCAAACTGATCATATTCGAGTTTTTGCCATATTCGATGAAATCGATTTGAGCTTTCGAGC
Organism: Kitagawia praeruptora; assembly: GCA_037693485.1. Taxonomy (NCBI): domain Eukaryota; kingdom Viridiplantae; phylum Streptophyta; class Magnoliopsida; order Apiales; family Apiaceae; genus Kitagawia; species Kitagawia praeruptora. The sequence goes on from CM075354.1 coordinate 130,776,927, forward strand.
CGAACTCGAATACATTGAACCTTTTATGAGCCGAATTTCGAACTTAAAATGAAAAGCTTGGTCGAACTCGATCCTGAATTTTTTAGTTGAGCTTGAAAACGAATCTGGCAAAATTTGACTCGACTCGACTCGATTACATCCTAATTGATTTAAAGAAATTATATACTTCCTCCGTCCCTCTCGTTTGTTTACAAATGAGTTGGGCACAGAATTTAAGAAAAAGTGAGTAAAGTGGTGGAGAAAAGTGAGTAAAGTGGTGGAACCAATCAATATTTTATGTAATAAAGTGAGTATAGTGGAGGAAAGTAGTAGGTGTAGTTACTTTTTTATATTATAAAACTTTATTATTGGAAGGTAAACAATTGAGAGGAACATCTCAAAAAAGAAAGTATAAAAAAATGAGAGTGACAGAGAGAGTACCATTTTATGGTTCCAAAAACTTAGTAGCATCGAGACATGCATGGCTCACTAATAAAACCGACCACATTTCATTGAAACAACATCATCTCTCACTAATAAAACCGACCACATTTCATTGAAACAACATCATCGAATGAAAGTTGACTTATTAATAAGCAAAACTCGTTTTTAATAATATTACTTTGTTTCAAATTTGGTTCGCACCATATTTTTTGATTTTATCTCTAGAATCTTATATTTGCTAGAATGCTATGTTGTTTTTCTCAAAAAAAATAAATAAATAAATTCTATTATAATAATAATTCTTTTAGTACAATTTAGAATAAAAAAGAGTACGTATACATATTTTGATCTAGGCTAACATGTTTCTAAATTCGTTATTATTAAGTAAAACCCTTGTACTATTTTGTACCAAATTTGGTTCGCACCATAGTTTGATTTTACTCCTAAAATCATTTTTGCCATAGAATTCTATGGTTTTAAAAAAAAAAAAAAAAAATTCACCAACGAACTCTAGCTTAGTTGATATGATCTCGCCTTGTGTTTTACACAAGGTTGAGTTTTCGATTCCCTATGTGTTGGAGAGGGACTTGCCCCTTAGAGTGTGGGTGTGGTGGGAAGACCCTTTGCAGGTGATTGCAAGGCTCGTGTGCTGGTTCGCTCGATGGAGTTGTCGATTCGGTTTGGAGGGCATATGATCGTGCAAAGCTATAAATAAGGATTATCTAGTCTATGTTGGGTTGCACCCTTTATTGAAAAATATGACGTATAGTCTGAAATATGTGTGGTTTGTCTCGCCTGATTACAAATTCCAAAAAAAAAATTAAAAAAATAAAAATTCAGTTACAATTATAATTCTTTTATTACAATTTAAAAACGACTACAAATGCATATGTTGATCTAGGATAACATTTTATCAATAATTATCAAAATCCATTTTTAGTGGTATATAGATACCAAATTGGGTTTCACCTTTAATTTTATTTCCATCCTAAATTCCTCTTTCTCCTATGATTCTATAATATATTTTAATACATTAATACAATTTTTAAATACAATTATAATTGTAATTTTTTTATGATAACTCTATTGAGTTCACAAATAACGCATCTATCAGAATCTTGTATGTTTTTACGTATATATCAGTATCGTGTATGCTTTTATTCTAGATTTTCCAAAATAAACTTAAATAAATAATAAATATTAATAAGTAAATCTTATTAATATATGTACTGCAATTTTTAATAATAAATTAATAATCAAGTTAAATAAATATTCTTCGGTCCGTGTTTTGCACGGATTATCATTCAATATATCAGAAGAGTAAAGTGCACTTCACCTACCTACGGTTAGGGTGTCAGTATTCAATATAAAAAAATTATCCCTTCCTAAGCTTAAATTTTTGTTACAATTGGTGAGATTATGTTTAGGGTTGTAAATGAGTCGATACGCTTGTTGGGTTTGTGGAGTCTAATAGGTTTCAGAATTGGTTTCTGATTTGACTTGGAAATTCCAGAATTGGGTTTTAATTAGAACTAGGAATTTCAGAATTAGACTCTGATTTGTTTAGGCCCAGTTTCTTCTCTTATAAATACTCATGTAATTGTAACACAACACAACATAACAACACAACACAATGTGAGAGATTAATACAAAATTAGTGCGGCTTGTGAAGTAGGAATTTCCGAACCACGTAAATCTTTGTCTCGTGTGATTGTCATTTATTTTCTTGTTCTTGTTTATTCTCTTTGGGTTTTGCTTTCGTTGTTGTATACTCAACAACTGGTATCAAGAGCCTAGGTTTTCAGGCGAGTGGGAGCGATTGCAGAAGAAGGGAAAGTAAAGATTGACAAATTTGATGGCAAAGATTTTGGGTTTTGGAAGATGCAAATTGAAGATTATTTGTATCAGAAAAAACTACACGAACCGCTGGAGGAGAAGAAGCCAGAAAAGATGGATGACAAAGATTGGAATCTATTGGATAGGCAGGCTCTGGGTGTTGTCAGATTGACTTTGGCGAAGAACGTTGCTTACAATATCGTCAAGGAAACGACAACTTATGGATTGATCAAGGCGTTATCAAATATGTATGAGAAGCCGTCTGCTTCAAATAAGGTATATTTGTATCGTTCGTTATTTGCCACGAGATTGAAGAAGGTGATTGTGTAGCTGATCATGTGAACGAATTTAACTCTATCCTATCAAGATTGACATCAGTGGATATTAAATTCGATGATGAAGTACAAGCCTTGTTGTTGGTATCCTCGTTACCTGACAGTTGGTCAGGATTTGTCACTGTTATTTGTAATTCATCTGAGAGCAGTAAGATGACTTTTGATGGAGTTTGAGATGCGATTCTTGGAGAAGATATTCGTAGGAGAAACTCAGGAGAGTCGTCAGGTTCCTTGTTGAGTACTGAGAGTAGAGGCAGAAAGTCCGATAGGGTGCTGAATCAGGGGCGTAGCAGATCGAAGTCACAGAAGAGAGGACAGTCCAAAGATCGCAAGGAGATTGTTTGTTGGAATTGTCAGAAGAAAGGTCACTTCAGAAATTAGTTTACGGCTCCCACAGCTCCTAAAGGAAAGAAGAAAGAGGATAATTCAGCTAATGTAGTTGAAGAAGTGGCGGATGACGATGCTTTGATTTATTGTGTTGAATGTTTGGTTGAATCAAGGGTTATGGATTCTGTTGCATCATTCTATGCTACCTCTTGCAAGGATTTGATGTTAAATTTCAGACTTGGAAATTTTGGTAAAGTCCGTCTTGTTGATAATGAGACTTTGGATATTACGGGCATGGGAGATATTAATCTCAAGACCTCTTTGGGGACTAGCTGGACGTTGAAAGATGTAAGGTACATTCCTGAACTGAAGAAGATGTTGATATCTGTGGGTCAGTTAGATAAGGAAGGGTATCGAGTTACTTTCGGAGACGGATAGTGGAAGGTTATAAAGGGGAATCTAGTTGTTGCTCGTGGAGAGAAAAAGGGGACATTGTACATAGTTGAACAATCTAGCTATGAAGCAAATGTAGTTACTGATGAGATTGAGTCTTCAACTTTGTGGCACCAAAGACTTGGTCATATGAGTGAAAAGGGTATGAAGCTGTTAACTTTGAAGGGGAAGATTCCAGAGCTGAAGAATGTGGAAGTTGGGTTCTGTGAGCCATGTATTCTTGGAAAGCAGAAACGAGTTACTTTTGCAAAATCAGGGAGGACACCCAAGGCTGAGAGGTTAGAGCTAGTTCATACAGATGTATATGGTCCAACAGCAGTTATGTCGTTGGGAGGATCTCGCTACTATGTCACTTTCATTGACGATTCCAATAGAAAGGTATGGGTTTATTTCTTGAACAATAAATCAGATGTGTTTGCTACTTTCAAGAAGTGGAAGACTGAAGTTGAAAATCAGACCGGTTTGAAGGTTAAGAGTTTGATGTCAGATAATGGTGGTGAGTATAGTAGTGATGAGTTTAAAAGCTATTGCTTAGAATATGGGATTAGAATGATCAAAACTATTCCAGAGACACCGCAGCAGAATGGTTTTGCAGAGCGCATGAATATAACCTTGAATGAGAGGGCCAAGAGTATGAGGTTGCATGCAGGGTTGCCAAAGACTTTTTGGGCAGATGTAGTTAGCACAACAGCGTATCTCATAAATAGAGGACCTTCAGTTCCTTTGGGGTTCAAGATTCCTGAAGAAGAGTGGCAGAAAAAGGAGGTAAATCTTTCACACTTGCGAGTTTTTGGTTGTGTTTCTTATGTGCGTGTTAAAGATTCTGACAGGGATAAGCTTGATCCGAAAGCAAAGAAGTGTATCTTCATTGGTTATGGCTCAGATGACATGGGTTACCATTTCTGGGATGAACTAACGAAGAAGGTTGTTAGAAGTAGAGATGTTACTTTTAACGAAAGTGCAATGTATAAGGATAAGCTTGCAGTCGATTCCGAGTTTACAAAAGAAAAACCTGAGAAAGAGAAAGCAGTGCTTGAAGATATTATAGAAGAATATCTTGTAGGAAATAATGGGAGTTTGGGGAATGGTGATGACACAGTTCCAGTTACTCCACAGGCTAAGGTAAGAAGATCTAGCAGAATTATGAGGCCACCACAAAGATTTTCTCCTTCAGCATATTATATGTTATTGACCGAGGATGGAGAGCCTCAGTGTTATTCAGATGCAGTTCTCTTGAGAAGAATGAGACTTGGTCTTTAACAGAATTACCAGCAGGAAAGAAGGCTTTACAGAATAAGTGGGTGTTCCGGATCAAAGAAGAACATGATGGCAGCAAGAGATACAAGGCGAGGTGAGTAGTCAAGGGTTATCAACAGAAAAAGGGTATTGACTATACTGATATATTTTCTCCGGTTGTTAAGATGACTACTGTTAGAATCGTGCTAAGTATTGTGCCTGCAGAGGAGTTACATCTAGAGCAACTAGATGTTAAGACCGCGTTCTTACATGGTGATTTTGAGGAAGACATCTACATGGTACAGCCAAAAGGTTTTCAGGTAGATGGGAAAGAAAACCTTGTTTGCAAGCTTATAAAAAGCTTGTATGGTTTGAAGCAAGCACCAAGACAATGGTACTTGAACTTTGACAGATTTATGATGAAGAATGGGTACACTAGGAGTGCTATGGATCATTGTTGCTATTTTAAACAATTTGATTCATCTTATATCATATTGTTGTTGTATGTTGATGACATGTTAATAGCAGGATCAAATATGAGGGAAATCAATAGGTTAAAGAGACAGTTGTCTGAGATGAAAGATATGGGTGCAGCAAAATAGATACTTGGTATGAGCATCATAAGGGATAGATCTGAAGGTACTTTGAAATTATCTCAAGAAAAGTATATTGAGAAATTGTTATAGAAATTCAGTGTCCAGGATGTGAAGACCAGGAGTACACCGTTGGCGACTCACTTTAATCTCACGAAGAAGTAGTCACCTAAAACGGATACAGGTAAGAAAGATATGGCTAAAGTTCCGTATGCATCTACAGTTGGAAGTTTGATGTATGCTATGGTGTGTACAAGGCCAGATATTGCTCATGCAGTGGGAGTTGTTAGCAGGTTCATGTCTAATCCAGGAAGAGAGCATTGGGAAGCAGTCAAGTGGTTATTGCGCTACTTGAAAGGCACATCCAAGGTTGCGTTATGTTTCAGCAAGAAAGATGTTATCTTGGAAGGGTTCTCTGATGCAGATTTGGGTGGATGTTTGGATACAAGAAAAAGTACTACGGGATATATTTTCACGTTGGGTGGCACATCAGTTAGTTGGATGTCTCGACTTCAAAAGAGTGTTTCTCTTTCAACCACAGAAGCAGAATATACGGCTATCTCTGAAGCTAGCAAGGAGATGATTTGGTTGTAGAATTTTCTTGAGGAGTTGGGCAAGAAACAAGCGGACAATGCTTTGTATAGCGACAGTCAAAGTGCTATTCATCTTGCGAAGAATCCTGTGTTTCATGCTAGTTAGAAGCATATTCAGCTGAGATATCACTTTACAAGAGAGTTGACTAGCAATGGTACTTTGTCCTTGAAGAAAATCCTTGGTTCAAAGAATCCTGCAGATATGTTGACTAAGGTGGTTACTAATGAAAAGTTGAAGCTTTGCATAGTTTCAACTGGCCTTCAGAACTGATTGTTGAGAAGGCACTGCACTAGTTAGAGTTATTGATCGAGGGATTATGTGTTACTAGATTTACAAGAGTGAAGTGAAGATGTGGCCAGACTCCAAGTGGGAGATTGTTGGGTTTGTGGAGTCTAATAGGTTTCAGAATTGGTTTCTGATTTGACTTGGGAATTCTAGAATTGGGTTTTAATTAGAACTAGGAATTTCAGAATTAGACTCTGATTTGTTTAGGCCCAGTTTCTTCTCTTATAAATACTCATGTAATTGTAACACAACACAACATAACAACACAACACAATGTGGGAGATCAATACAAAATTAGTGCGGCTTGTGGAGTAGGAATTTCCGAACCACGTAAATCTTTGTCTTGTGTGATTGTCGTTTATTTTCTTGTTCTTGTTTATTCGCTTTGGGTTTTGCTTTTGTTGTTGTATACTCAATAACTCTCACGAACAGTTTGGTGTCCAACTCGAAAAAAGTTTGATTCGATTTGTAAACGAGTCAAACGTGAACACGATTTTAAGGTTCGTCTTGTAAATGAGCTGAACTTGAGCACGACATAGTTCGACTCGAAAGTTCGCGAACAAATTCACTTATATAGTTCGTCGATCAGGTACGTGAACACGCTCGTGAATATGGTTAATGAATGAGTTACAACACAACTCGATATATATGCTCGTGAACATATTTAATTACTATTTTACACATGTTCTTGAATTCACGATAACTAGTAAATTGTATATCTGAATGTTTACAAAATAATATGGTTAGTTTTTTTGTTTATTTATTATTTTCTTTCATTAAATCTATACATTATTTTATAATAAATAATTATATTATAACATATGTTACGTTGTAAATTATAACATTGGTTAGTTATGTATCATCCAAATTTGATAAGTGTAAACTAAAGCATGTTTTTAGTTTTCGAAGTTTTATCCCTGCTTTTTTTTATATTAATGTAATAAAAAAATTTAAAAAAAATTGAAATGTTCGTGAATATGACATCGTAAGCAGTATTCATGAGATGTTCATCAGCTAGGTATTCATGAAATGTTCACGAGTAGTAGCTCGTGAAACATGTTCGTAAGCAGTTCGCGAACATGTTCGTAAATATCATTTTTCTTAATGAGTCGATACACAAACAAAATTTTTGGCTCAATAGAAGTTCGAGCTCGAGTTCGACGTATTTATAACAAGCTGATACATGAACAATCAAGAGTTCGGCTCGGTTCGGCTCATTTACAGCCTTTATTATGTTTAAACACCTTAATGTTGTTAGTAAATAAGCTTGAATTCAGAGGTAAAACAATCTTTTGCCTATCATCTTCTTCCCCAAACTCATTTCCAACATTGGTAATCTTTTTCAGAAATTCAAACTCGAATATCTCATTCATATCTAAATGAAATCAACTCATTTAAATTACAACAAGATCGTCTCTTTCTCATTTACAAAACAATATCAATTTTTATTAATAAAAATTATTTAATAACTTTGTATATTTATCAAAATATGGACTACTTTTTTAATAAGAGTGAATATATAGTGTTAAAGATATATATATAGGGTTGTGTTCAAATTAGTTGCTTATTCTTATTTAGAACTTAGAGCCAATTTAAATTTTAGATTTTATTTAATCAACGGTCCATATATATCCATTCTGATGCAAAACTCAAATATGATCTATTAGTTGAGAATTACAAAATATGATATACTTTTGTAGTACACAATAATTTTATTTAAATAAATTACATAAAAATTTTAAGGAAAAATTATATTTTACATAATATCATTTAAATTTAACTCATATAATATATATATATATATATATATATATATATATATACATACATGTATATATATATAGAGTGAGTGAGTCAAATTCTATGGAGACAATATATTTTAGCGGAGACCGGAGACCATATATCAATCAAAACATTTTACAAACATATTCGTTGAAAATCATGTTCTATGAAATCACTATTTCATTTAGCTAATTGAAAGTCTTGAAAATCATATATGTTTTACATGCAAATTTCATTAAAAATCTTCAAAATCATGCATGTTCTGTCAAAAAAAATCATGCAGAACGTATTGTTCTCCAAAACATGTTCTGCTTACAAATCATATATGATTTTTAATTTTGAATGAAATAATAATATTCATTGAACATTCTTTATAAATATATATGTTTTGCAATGTTTTGAGTGCATAATGTATACGGTCTCCATGGTCTCCACTCAAATGTTGGTCTCCACAGAACTTAACTATATATATATATATTTAAAACACCTAAATTGTCTTTTTCACATTAATATAATAACATCTGTACTATTATATAAAAGCCGAAACATTAAAAGTTTTGGTACCTGTTTTTTGGTATTTCGTGAAGTTACTTATTTATCCTTCATTATATATAGGTCATTGCTCTATAAAAAACACTCTTATATAAAGAACACTATGGAATCATTTATTCCAATCGATCCAATGGCCCCGCTAGGGGCACCCAATACAAAAAATTCTTATTTTTTTTATCCTCTTTCCATTCAGCAAAAAAAAAAATCACTGTTCACTGACGACATCATCATGAACAGTGAATTTTTTTTTTGCTGAATGGATAGAGGGTAAAAAAATAAGAACTTTTTGTATTGGGTGCCATGACGAAACTCTTAGATTAGATTAAATATGAGTTTTATAACGATGTTCTTTATTGTTCTTTATATATGGTGTTCTTAATTGAGTGCAACTCATATATATATATATATATATATATATATATATATATATATATATATATATATATAGAGTTGCACTCCATACAGAACACTTTAAATAAAGAACAATCATCATAACCATTAATTTTTTGGACGCTTAGGATTAAAAGATAAAAACATAAACACTGTTGTTATTAATATCGTACCAATCTCCCACGCACGAAAAAGAGAAAACTCAGATAATCGACACAGAAATTGAAGATTCGAAACAAATAATTGATTAATTGAAGCAGAAATTGAAGAATCGAAGTCAGAATTAAAGAAACCAAGCAGAAATCAGAGAATCCAAGCAGAAATGGAAGAATCTAAGATCATAATCGAAGAATCGAAACAGAAATAGAAATCAAATCAAAGCTCAGAATCGAAAACAGAGTTAATTCGCTCAATATTTAGTGGATAATCGTTCAAAATCGTTGAGGTAATGATTTAAAAATCAGGTTTTATGATTTTGTGTCATTACTATTACTCTTGAATTATATGAGAGATTCTAAGTTAGATTCCATTTTTGTTTGAAATTGTGTTATACCAATCTAAAGCGAAACTCTTTCTTAGTTGAAGAATCACTGAAATTCATTCAGAAATTAAAATATCGTTGAGAATTATTCAGAGACATTTTAAATAGCTGATGTAATGCTTTGAAAAGTCAGGTTTATGATTATCTTGCAAGTGTTGTAGAAAGTTACGGTTTTGAACCGATAATATGCAATTCGTGCGTGAGATTCTACACTTGATTAAATTATTATACCAATTTTTAAAAAATTAAGTTTAAACTAGATGATGATTCTCTATGTGATTCTGTGATAGTTTCTATAACTAAGTTTATGGGTAGTTATGGGGACATAGTTGATTGTTTTTTATTGTATGGGTACAAGTGTAGTTGATTGGTGCCCCTGCGGGGCCTTTTAACAGATGACGACATAGTTGATTGTTTTTTATTGTATGGGTACAAGTGTAGTTGATTGGTGCCCCTGCGGGGCCTTTTAACAGATGACGACGATGATATTAAACTCGATACTTATTTGAGTAAATTTGATTCTATGATAGATTCTATGTTAGTTGTCATTAGTTTGCATTATAGATTCTATGTTATTCTTCTGTAGTCTATGATAGAATCTATAAGGTTGCATAGTATGATAGAATTTGGAGCAATAACCATTATAATGTGGCAGAGTCTTACTAGTTGAATAACATTGCAAGTTAATTCAATAAGCTCATTAGTCTAGGGATCAATTTTTGGGTGAACAATCATAGTAGAATCCAACTGACCATTATATCTCTCAACAGTTTTGAGATCACCGTTGGGAGTGATTTGAACAATCATAGTAGAATCCAACTGACCATTATATCTCTCAACAGTTTTGAGATCACCGTTGGGAGTGATTTGAACATGATAAGGCAAGTTATCTTCCGACATAGCTAATAGCTTCTGTAAGTACATACTTGTGTGATTGGAAACTGATTAAAAAGTTCTATTATGGCCTTTATTTGGAAACAAAGTTGGTTTCAAACCCAGAGTGCTAACATGTTATTTCTGTTCAGTTTATAATTTACGAATGGACGAAACATCTTTTTTTAGTAAAATTAGAATTAGGTTTTTGGCTTATTTTCTTTGGCAGAGTGTCTGATGTGTTTATGAATTTATGTTTAACAAGCATAAATGTTTTCTTTTATCTGGTGTCACTATAAATTGCTTCCCCCTTCCCCGATGTCATACGCTTTAGTTTAATTTTAGATAATTAGTCATTGTTCTTCCATTTTATTTCACAGGGCATGCTTGGAACTACAAGTCAGTATCTAGTTGTACTTCATAACTGAACTAAGTTAAATTACTTGCTTATATCAAGATGTGCATATTAATATCTGGTACATACTACTACCTTTCTGAATAATTGAGTCTACTTGGCGGTGTATCTTCTGAATCTGTGTATTTATCTTGTTGTCTTTTTATGGTGATCATATAAACACTCGTTCTTAGCAAATGTCTTCAACACAGTATATAAATTTTTACTTTGATGATAAAAACTTAGGAAGGAAAATAGTATACATGTTGAAGATACCAATTATCATGTTTTGTTAAACTGGTAAACAAATTTGACGAGATTTCCAAATTAGTCACGGCAGGGTCCTAGTTTAGATTGGCAGTACAAACTATGAGCTAGATTGGTTGGGATGTATGGCATTTTCAGTTTTGTGTAAAATGGGAGTAGGATTAGTTTATGACTATTAGTTTGTCTTCTATGTGCCAAATATTATATTTGAAGCCATCTTAACCAATGACCAAAAAAAGTAAGAATAGTAATATTGAAGTAGTAGTCCAACTGGGACTTCTTAAATTGTGTATTTGCACACTAAATTTCTTGCTCAGTAAATTGCACTACAATTTTTTTAGTAGATAATTTAATGTCTTGTAGTTACCTTAAAAAGGAAACTTGCGTCTTGTTCAACTCACATAGATAGCTATGTAAAGATTTCTTCTTGTCTATCCCCGTTGTTTTAGCTAAACTTTTGAATTTTAAATATCTTGTTGGAATTGTCTAGGACGAGAATCCATGCCCCTATTACATGCGCACCAGAGCTCGCAAGTTTGGAATCAGGTGTAAATTCCATCATCTTCAACCTGATTCTGCCGTACCTGTTACTGGACCTGCTGCGTATGGATCTACTGCTTCCTGGTCTTCACCGGAATCAACATATGTATCTACTCCTCGATCAGGTCCCCAGACCTACATGCCAGTTATTTACCCGCCCTCTCAAGGCATGGTATCCACACCAGAATGGAATACTTATATGGTTAGTAAGAAATACTTGTATTGGCCAACAGGGTAATGTCATTGTATGTTGTTCTTTTATGACTATCTCTCTTAGCAGGTTCTGGCATTTAAGTTCATTTGATCTTTACATAGAAAGCTGATCGAGGCTAGAGGTGCAGGTTGAATAGTTTCATCCTATTTGATTGATTGTCTTTGTGCTCAACTGCTTTATAATGTGGCATAAGATAAACAACACCTTTTATTATGATGTCTATCATGGCTATTTTGCTACTGTTCAAATAAGCTACGGACATTATGTTTATTGGTGATACTGGTTTTATTTGTTTGCATATGATTGACTCCAGTACAATGGAATGAGCTTGTTGTCCTTTCTGGAACTTCCTTTGCCTTATTTTTATAAGAATGGAGACGTAGTTGTGTTTAGTAGACCGATGATTATATAATTACGCTACCAGACCTGCTTGTCTATATGTCGTGAATAGCTTATGCTGAATTATAGTTTTCTTTGCATAATAGTGACTCTAGAATGTTATGTGTTTTCAGCTTAAATAGTGATAGTTTATAATGATGTACTTGTAGTTTGTCTAGCTTTTTGATTAAATTTATAACAATTTGTGCTGCAATGATTTGTTGGATCAGATACATCAGGCATCACAATTGAATGAGCAATGTCTCTTCTACTGAAGAATACACATGTGTTGAAGAAATCTAGAGACGAGATAGATAATGTAGTTGGTCAAGATCGCCTTGTTGAAGAGTCAGATCTATCTAACTTAATATTATTCTGGAGACTTTCCGGTTATTCCTAGCTACACTTTTACTATAGTCGCACCAGGCATCAGCTGACTGCAAAGTTGGTGGCTACGATGTTCCAGCTGGAACCCTTGTATTGGTTAATTCCTGGTCAATTCACAGGGATCCCAAGGTGTGGGATGATCCGACAAGCTTCAAGCCAGAGTGATTTGAAGGCATAGAATTTGAAACACACAAGTTGATGCCATTTGGAATGGGCAGGAGGTCTTGTCCAGGGACTGGACTAGCTCATCGTGTGGTGGGCTTGGTTTTAGCCTCCTTGATACAATGCTTTGAATGGGAGCGAATTAGTGATGAGCAAATTAATTTAACTGAAGGAAAAGGACTCACAATTCCTAAAGCTGAGCCTCTAGAAGCTATGTGTAAGATGTCATAGACAAAGTTAACACCTGAGCTACATAAAGTGTTGTGCATCGTTACTTTGCCAATTTTGATATACATCTGGTGTAGCAGATGTTAGTTTTTCTTTGTTTAGTAAATTCTGGTTTTGCATTGTCTTGAGATTTTAAGTGGTCTGTATTCTGCACAGTTAATCGGGAAGATGTTGTAGTTTAAGATAAAAAAATTGTGAATTTTTTGAATGAAGGCCCAATTCTAGTCTTGCAGATTTTAATTCACAGTGTTAATTTGTCTTGCTTGTCTTCTTTCTGAGCTTCTTAATCCCGTAGAGATGGTAATCGTCAACTCATACCCTGTCAACAATGCGGGTAAATTGAATAGCAGCATTGCCTCATTAGGCATAGAAATATATAAGCCACACTTTTAGACGTTATGTACCAGTAAATAAACTATTACACTACATGCAATTTATGCGCTCATTAGATATATGCTTTGTTGACATGAAAATTGGATTGTACAGGAGGTATGGCTCATTCTTACTGGAGTAAACAATCAACAATATGAATCATTATTAAAACTTTAATCACCCAATCCTGTAGCAGATAGCAGTCTTGCACCACACCTAGGGAAGGGTGATACTCGGTTTGTGTTTTTTATATACATTTTTTAGGATAGCTCTGAACATTATTATCATTTAAAATGTCAAATGTGTGTGTTTTTTCTATGATTCCACATTAGATTCTATGTTAGTTTGCATTCCATTCAATTTATATTCCTTTTCCTAGGTTATTGTTCGTGGAAAGCTAACAATAACCTAGGAAAATGTGATGATAATAATAAAATGTAATGATAATGAATATGACTAGGTAAGACAGAGGGGGATAAAAATGAAAGATCAATCTGCAAAAGTTTGACGCCACTTCTTGGAAGCTACTAGTGTTGGCTACTATTTTGGGAATTTTGCAGAGCCCAAAATATTGCCCTCGCAATTTACATATCACAGACTGGCCGAGCAGAGAACATTTCAAGCAATACTGAATAGGTTCACCGAAGGTGTACATGGAAACTAAGGCTTTTCAAGCCGGGAAAAAAACTTATAGTAACTAAGTTTTCTGGCAAAAGCTAAACACCCAAAGCTCCTAAATAGCTAGGTTCCAAATATAGCCACAATTTGAAATAAATATAAATGCATGTGTTTTACATTCAGAGTTCTTACTTTCTTGATGGATGGGTATTAATAATGAATGAAGAAAACAACATTCAAAGTCTTGTTAAAAGATATATTTACAGAATCAATGAATCAGAGGATCAGGCCTTCTGCTGGCGCAGGTTAGAAGGCTTGTGCTCGCTTGCTTCAGAAGCTTTTGGGGACTCTGATAAATGAACTTCAGCATACTCATCCACCATCTTCCTTCTTTTTTCATCTTCAACCATGGTCACTTTCTCCTTGGTATGTTGTCCAACTTCACCAGCTGCCTTGGCAACTTTGTTAAAAGCACCTGTTACCCATGTTGCTCCAGTTAACACACAACGATTCTTCATTACGGTAGAACCAACAGTACTGACTTTCTGTTCAGCAACAGAAAATGCTGACTTTGCTTTGTCAGAAACTTGAAGTTTTTGATCCACTTGACTTTATCAGTCACAATAGATGTGCCAATGCTAATCTTCTCAGTGAATCCAATTTTTTTGTCCAAAGAGGAAACTTTAGACGATGTTGTGGTAGTCATTTAACAGTTATGTCTGATTCTGTGTTTCATTTTATATCACTGTATGTTATATATACTAGGAAGTCCTTTGAATGAGTTCCAAGGAAATCATATTGTTCATTCTTTGAGGATGAAGATTGAAGACCAGATGGCGATGTAACATCTTGCAAATTAAAGATTGCAGGCCGACTATTTCTATTCATATCATACTTGCTATTTCCTTCATCCGATTCATCAAACACCCTAGGCTCGAAGTACGGAGATTCCAGAGTAATTTCACCTTGCTGACTCAGAAAATTTAGGCGAGGATCACACTGAATGAGCTTCTCAAAATGCTTTCCCAACAATCCTGGTGGACACTCCAAGTAATGTCTCCTGTGTCGAAGTAAACAGTTGACATAGTAATATCAGATCCACTAGAAGCCCTGGGAATCTTATCCAGCTCCGCAACATGTGAAATCATGTTGCTGAAAAATCCTTCCTGAGACACAGAGATTCAAGTATAATATAAGATGCTAATATCTTCTCCACTTATGCCAAGTCTAAATCAATGTTTTAATTCAAAAAGCGGATTCCTTATCAAGCAAGGATAAAATTACCAAAGTGGCAAGGTGAAACAACAAATAAAGATAATGTTATGCCTTTGGCTGGTAAATTCTTACTTCAGAATCATTGGTTTTGAAGCATTCATTGATATCACTATTGCTTAAATGCGCCCTCAAGCTCTGATCCTTAGGATCATCTTTCAAGTTTTCACCATCTTCAAATTCTCTGCAAAAAATAAAGACAAGTCACGCAGTTAGATAAAGCAAGTTGCAAACTTTAACATGTGGAAAAAAGGTACGAAAACATGTTTTCACCTTTGACCAACAGAATCTTGTATCCTCTCTATTGTAACCTATTTCAGAAGAAATAGATATGTCAAAATAAATCAAAAAATCACCGACTCAAATGACACAAAAGCTGACATATAGCTCAATTTCATCACAAGTCATCTGTTGGAAGGCCCCGCAGGGGCACCAATTAACTACACTTGTCTCCATACAATCAAAATAATCAACTATAAGTTATCAAAATTGAAATCCAGGAACAAAAGTATCAAGTAATAAGAGCATCAAAATTGATATCCAGGAACGAAATCATGACGAAACTAGGAACCAAATAAATAGTAGCAACATACTAGCTCTTTCAAACAGAGTTCTGAATACAAATATTAACCAGAAGGCAGTAAAACTAGAAAAGGTAAGATGATCCAAGTTTCCTGATAACATTCAGCATTGGTAAATTAGATCATTTTGTTACATATATGTCGAACATGATTCTCTAGGTAGCAACAGCATCAATAAAAACATTTTTTTTATCAACCCTATAACATTTTCTTATATACATATCAACGATTAGACTTTATACAACTAACACATGATTAAACATAGAATCTTAAGAATGTTAATTTAGAACAGGAGCAAATTAAATTAAATACAAATATAATTACCTCCAAGAATGTGTCAGCACCTAATATAGCATCTCATTCAATCATATTTACCATAGAATCTAGTATAGCATCTCATTAAATCATATTGAGAACATAAATATAGGATATATAATCACCATTCAGTATTCCAATAGACATGCATCTTAGTAACTTAAGCTTGACAAATACTAACAATTAGTTAACTATAGAATCACATATTCACTAATAAAGCAACCATAGAATCAATAACGGAATCATTTTCAACTTAACTCATATAAAACAGACATGCATCTTAGTAACTTAAGCTTGACAAATACTAACAATTAGTTAACTATAGAATCACATATTCACTAATAAAGCAACCATAGAATCAATAACGGAATCAT
This sequence comes from Kitagawia praeruptora, assembly GCA_037693485.1. Taxonomy (NCBI): domain Eukaryota; kingdom Viridiplantae; phylum Streptophyta; class Magnoliopsida; order Apiales; family Apiaceae; genus Kitagawia; species Kitagawia praeruptora. Next base: position 130,793,249 of record CM075354.1, read on the forward strand.
TATCAACTTAACTCATATAAAACGTGCCTAAAAAATACCAAACTTTATATTTTAAAATAAATGTACAGAATCACAAATTTAATAACAAAATCAACCACAAAATCACTTACAACTTCATATAACGAGTCTTAAATACATTATATAACAGAATTTCTAACAAAAATAATCAAAGAATCATTAACCGAATCACTTGAAAAATCACTTTCATAAAACAATAGTAATACACAGCATCCGACATAGAATCTTATATGTGTACTTTCATTCAAACAAGCATCTAGTACGGAATCAAAAAATGAAATCTTCAAACCCTAATTTTATTAATTTCGCTAAAATAACAAGCAAAATGAGATGTAAATATCATTACCTCGAATTGAAGATGAATTTACGTCAAATTGAAGCTTTGATGTGTGAGAGTTTACAGTTTTCGCGGATTTTGAGCCGTAATTTCATAGATTCTGATCAAGAGAGAAGAGTTTGTAGTTCGTCAAGAGAGATTTTGAGAAAATCGTGATTGTATGTGGAGTGAGAGAGTTGCAACGGTGAGAGAGTTGCAGCTGTGGTGAGAGAGTCGTTAGAGAGAGAGACGATAGAAACAACGAGCTGTTAGAAACTCAAGCCCATTACTAATTCTATCTTTTAATCCTGGTCGTTCAATTTTTATAAAAAAAATGAACGGTTAAGATGGGTGTTCTTCTTTGTTCTTTATTTAAAGGTGTTCTGTATGGAGCAAAGGCATATATATATATATATATATATATATACTATTAAAACACCTAAATTAAATAATAACACAATATAATTAATGGTAATTAGTCGATTGCCTTTTTCACATTTACTTTTGGTTGAAGATATTACCTTTATAAACACCTAAAAACATCAACAGTATTATATCTTCCAATAATTAATATTTTTACCTTTTATAAGCACCTAAAAACATCAATTGTATCATATCTTCCAATAATTAATATTGCCTTTTTCACATTTACTTTTAGTTGAAGATATTACCTTTTATAAACACCTAAAAACATCAATCGTATGATACCTTTCAATAATTAAAATTTCTACCTTTTATAAACACCTAAAAACATCAATTGTATCATATCTTCCAATAATTAATATTTATTTTGAATTAAAACACGTTACCTTTCTGATTTAAAACTAATCTTACAATCATTAATATATACCCAAAAACATCACACCATACTTTTCAATTATTAATAAAATATATTAAAAATTCGTATACGTTGTTTATAATAAGGAAACATTAGTATAATCCGGAAACACGAGTATATGAAATTTTATTAAATTAAAATTATAAAAATTATAAAAAACGATAATGATATAAAAACATAATTGTAATATTAAATAAAATTTATAACATAATAAAATAAACCCGTGCATCGCACGGGTATTGAAAGTTTGTCTGTTCGGTTTTCGGCATGGTCATCCTAATTATTAAAATAAATAATAAAATAATATGTTTAATGATAATTAGCCGATTGCCTTTTTAATTGAAAAATGTTTATTTTAATTAATGATATTAATTTTTATAAACACCTAAAATATCATATCTTCCAATCAATAATAATTCTTTTCTAATTAAAATACGTTAACTTTTAATTTAAAACAGAATCTTGCAATAATTAATATATATCCAAAAATATCACACTATATCTTCTAATTACTAACAAAATATAATAAAAATCCTTATATTACGAATCATGAACGTTAGACTTTTAGTAAAAAATCAGAACCGTTAGATCTAATGATTAGATGTATTATATGATTAAATTAATTTACTAAAATTTCAAGGTTCAAATTCCATCAACGACATACTTATTTTAAAATTTTATACTATAAATTTTAAACCATTTATATTGTTAACTAAATTTATATTAAATTATATATATTAAAATTAATATAAAATATTGTAAATAATGATCATCTAAATATATAATTGTAACATAAAATAATTTTTTTATAATTCAAAAGAAATTCGTGCATCGCACGGGTTATAAGCTAGTAACAATAACTATTATAACTATCAAAGGCCGCAATAATTATGTAGATAGAATACATACATTTAATGTAAAACTCGAAAAATAAATATAACTGTGTTTTATTCTCAAAGTCGAGTACAATAAACATGCATGCATAAAAGTAAACATTATTTATGAAACTAGGAAATTAATTTAAAATAGACTTTATTCGAAACTCGAGTACAATAATTATGCATGCATATTTTTTCCTTCTTCTTCTTCTCACGCAGTAGCATACCCTTTTTCTTTGTCGTTTTTAGCTTGCTTTTCAGATTGTGGATCATCAAGATTGTGGATCATCTGATTGCTCATCACAAATCTTAAAGTTTGAACGTCCAGCCTCATCAGTTATCATTTCAACATCTGAATTCCAGATTATCCCTAGATCCTTCATCAAAAGTTGATAATGAAGTTTAATGGCTTTCATGGTCTTCCAAGGCATCTCACGAGCAACACGATGAAAGAAAGCAGGAGGTGTAGGCAAATCAAAATCACCTAGTATTGTTTCAAATTTCTTAACATCTTCAAAGGTCCAACCATCTTCAGTGTAAGACTCATTTTTATCTTTCACTGAAAATTTCTTAGGATTGGACTGTGCCATATTAAATGGGTGCTGAAATGTGACACCAAATTAAATATATTTGTAAGTTGTATTGTGAAATGTGTAGGAATGAGTTTCTCATAAGTTTCATGACTTATTTATAGGTAGTGTGCTATCATAAAAATAAATATTTAAATGAATCTTTGAAGGTTGATTTTGTGTCAAATAAAAATAATATCTAATTATCTGTATATCTATAATTAATTGAACATATCTATTATAACTACACTTATCTGTAAGATGGCATATCTATAAGTTTGACTATGACTATACATGCAAGATCCAAACTATAGATAATTTAATCTATGTATCTATAATCAACTGGACATATATGTCATAATTAGACTTTATCTATAAGATGACATATCTATAAATTTGACTATGACTATACATGCAAGATCCAAAATATAGACAACTTAATCTGTATATTTAGAATCAATTGGACACATATGTTATAATTAGACTTATCTTTAAGATTGACTATGACTATACATGCAAGATTCAAACTACATATATTTAATCTTGAAGTATATACAATGATACAACTATAATTAATATTAAAATATATAATTTGTTGAGTATGAATAAACTAAGATAAGACAGAGGGTGAATGTATTATCAAACTTTTCTTTAATTTTTCTTTGCTTGTTTAACTTATTTGAATCTGTTTGATACTTGTAGATGAGTATGTATGTTAAAAGAAAAATATTACGGAATGTAAACAACACACGCACTCACTTTAAACCTATTGTTGTGTCAGAATATGAGCAATGCGGAAGTAATAAACGGAACTAGTAGAGAGGAGAGAAAAACACGGTAGTAATATCATAACTACATTGTATTGACCTTGTTTATTACATGAGAGCATAAGCTCTTATATAGAGGAAAACTAGTACATAGAGTCTAAGATTGGTTGGTGAGCATGGTTGGTGAACATGGTGAGCTTGACTTTAACATTCTTTAACAAATTGGTGGCTACTACCTAAGCGTTATATCATAGTATCTTGATATTTAACATGCCCCCTCACTCGAAATCCCATCTTCGGATGAAAGACCTATCTTGGGATTGAAGAGTGGACACTAGTAGCCCTTGAGCTTAATCTGAGTGTCAAATATTGTGTGATAAGTGTCAAAATTGTCAGCAAGGTTGGCACAAGTTTGGTACCATCCATAGACTTTGGTGCCTCTAGTATAGACTTTGTTGTTATATATTGCTGCTCTTGCCTCCTTGTAATATTGCAATAGAAGTATTAATAATATACACATCTTTCACTTCTCTTCCCTCTCTTCCTCTCCTTGTTAACTCAGATCCCTTGTTATATTCTAGATTTTATCATGGTATCAGAGCAAGTCGATCTATAGAGAGAAGGAGAGTATAACAAGGCAGGAGTGAGTTTTTATTAATCTGTAATAGCAAGTTTTTCAAGGAAAACTTCTGCCCATTTTTTGTTTGCCACCACTTTACCATCTGCGGGACGAGCAAGTTTGCTGGTATCATTATAAAAGCGATGAACGATCAAGCAGACAGTACCAGTGACAGATGAGTCAACTGCAAGTGGAACTGCTGAAGCTACTGAAGCTGTTGGTGATGCCAATCCTGCAGAAGATGCCCCAACAGAGTATGTGACCGCAGAACCAAAGGAAATCCCATCTTTAGGTGAAGCTGATAGAGAGTAAAATCATTGATATCCTCAAAGAAAATGTAATCGAGATGTTCTTCTGGAGAAACTAGCGATGAAGATACATGTGGGAGAAAAAGCAAAAGCACCCACCAAAAAAAGGAAAAAGCAAAAGCATCCATTAAAAAGAAGATGCTAAAAAAATTGTTGTTGACCACACTAGGCTGCTGGTAGAGTAAAAATAAAGGGAAAAAAATAATTATAAAGAAAGCAAAGAAAAACAAAAGAATAAAAATGATGTGGGAGAATCGGAAGAAGATAAAAAGAAAAGAAAAGAGTCAGAACCTTAAAAACGGTGATTTTATGATTCTATATCTGATAAAAAAAAATATTTTACATTTATTTTCTTAAGGGAAAGTAGTGCTAATATTAAAAAATCTGGATCTTTTGAAGATTTATCACTTTGTTTTTAGGAGTTTGCCCCGGTTATAGATTTAATTGTGTAGTATTCAAGTGGTTGTTGATATTACGGTATCTCTCCAATTTATTACGATGCTGCAAATTAAATAGTTCAGGGGGCGTTATTCCGACGAAGCAGTGGAAGTGGAAGTAGTGTATATAAAGATGTACACACAGTTCACTACCACAAATGGAAAAGCAAGCAGTAGAAGTAGTGTATATACAGACATACACACAGTTCACTGCTATATCTTGTTAAGACTGAGTGATCACAAAGTCGAGTCTCAGTTCTTTCAAAATAATCAGTTCAAGGACTGATTGGTGGTCATCCACCGTTGTGCTGAAAAGCAGCACTTTCTATTATTTGACATAGTCTAAAATGTATCGCGTGGTCGCAAAGTCGAGTCCCGATATACCCAAAATTCTCAGATAATTATTCCCAAGATAGGTAAATCCCAAGATGGGCAATCTCAAGATGGATCTTTAACTCCAAGATGAGTAAATCTCAAGATGGGTCTTCAATCCTAAGATGGGTCTTCAATCCTAAGATGGGTCTTCAATTCCTAGAGATGGGTCAAGTTGAATATCTAGGTTATGCTCAAGAGCTCCTAGTGTTCCACTCTTCAATCCCAATATAGGTATTTCATCCCAAGATGGGATTTCGAGTGAGGGGGCGTGTCAAATATTATGTGCTAAGTGTCAAAATTGTCAGCAAGGTTGACACTTAACACACAATATTTGACACGCCCCCTCACTCGAAATCCCATCTTGGGATGAAATACCTATATTGAGATTGAAGAGTGGAACACTAGGAGCTCTTGAGTTTATTTAGTCTTTTGGGATACCGGTTATCGAATTTTCGACCACACAGTATATTTTATGCCGTCAAAAAATACGAAAGGTGCTGATGAATGCAAGATATAGCAGTGAACTGTGTCGTATAAAATACAACTACTTCTACTGCTTTGATTTTCTTGATGAATGAACTCACCTTGACAAGGAACATCACCTAAACGTAGAGTCCTAGCCCCAACAATTTTATTTGCAGCAACATAATAAAATAGTGGGATATCATGATATCTACCAACTGAAATTTTAAGGTCGTTGTATGGATTGAATCGGTTGGAGGAGATGAATCAGTCTTCCCTAAAGAAGACTGGTCGGATCTGCCTTGTAAGGTCTCCATAATACAGGTGGCACGTGACAGCGTGTATGGTGGTGTTTACAAGCTGGAATTCAACCAGTGAATTGCCCCTTACAGCTCTACACTAGTAGGTGTTCGTATCTTGGTTTGGGTTATTTTTTTTTTGGGGCTTTTGGTTGAAAATATAAATCTGGGCAGCTAATGTTTTCCTTGAAAAACCACAAGCTTCAACTGAAATACTCCTCCTCTCTACTCCCGCTCTGATACCATGTCAGAATATGAGCAATGCGGAAGTAATAAACAGAACTAGTAGAGATGAGAGAAAAACACGGTAGTAATATTAGAACTACATTGTATTGACCTTGTTTATTACATGAGAGCATAAGCTCTTATATAGAGGAAAACTAGTACATAAAGTCTAAGATTGGTTGGTGAGCATGGTTGGTGAACATGGTGAGCTTGACTTTAACATTCTTTAATAACTTGGTGGCTACTACCTAAGCGCTTCTGTCATAGCATCTTGATATTTAACATGTTGTATTAGATTTGAAGGTTACTACAGTCTGTGAATACAAAGTGTATTCTCAGCTTCATTTTTCTCAGAGAGATATTCTAGATATTACAATGAAAAATTTAACTGCTAAAGATGTGAGACTATGCACTTATAGAACATGTGCACATCTCACTTTTACAAAATAGGTAACAGACACAAACGTTCTAAACTTGTCTATACTATTTTGGTAAAACTTGGTATCATATGATTTTTCTTTGTTTTGCATACTGATAAGATCCACTTCTTTAGCTATTTCTCCTTTAATTTCTCTACAAGCTTCTTTGTAGGCTTGCTAGGTCCACACTGCAACAAGTGGATCACTGTAGGTGCCTTGGTTTATGTAGATTTTCTGTCATGAGAATATTTTGTAATTTGTCTTTTGAAACATTCGAGAATTGGCTAAATACTTGATTCGAGAACTGCTTTTAAATAGCTAGACATCTCTGAGTTCTCTATCAAGTTTTTTGAGATCTCATATCCATTTCTCGAATGAGTCTTTTACTTCTGGAATCCTTGAGATGTCAAATTACTTTCTGACTTGTGGAATCCTTGAGATGTCGAATATGTCTTTTTATAGATGAAATCCTTGAGATATCGAATATGCCTTTGACTTATTTGACTCCTTGAGATATCAAATGGAGCTTTGACTCTTTGACTCCTTGAGATCTCGAATAATGTCTTTGACATATCGAATCCTTGAGATGTCGAATTGAGTTTTGACTTGTTGACTACTTGAGATATCGAATAGTGTATTTTGACATATCTGAGATGTCGAATTCTTGACTTCTCTAATAGTGTAAATTACTTCTCGAATTTTTACTTAGGCAAATCTTCTTTAAACTTCAACTATGATTATTAAAGCCTTCTTTCTTCAACCTTGAGGCATAATCCATGGATCTTCTTTCAAGTTTTATTAGGTGACTAGTTTGTACAGTACACAGGTAAGTACACAGGTAAGGTTGATGTCTACAGCTAAGTACAATTACAAAGACAAAAACCTAACTAATGGGTTCCCCAACTAAGGGGTCATGTAAGTAATACACAGTATTACTATGATCAAGTAGGCATGTTATTAGATGTGTACAAACATGCCTCTGTGACTAACATAATTGATTACTACTGTGCAAAATCCAAATTATAGATAATCTAATCTACATATACATGGTGACTTTATAGTTTAACATTTTTGAATGATAAGATGTTTATCTATACTATTGTATGATATTAAAAACGGAATAGTGAAAGTTTTATCTGTAATCCGGTGGCCTAAAGTTTGGTCACTCAATCCACAACCATTGGATCTTTTAAATGAAATTGATTGGAACCTTTAGATATAATATTATAAATTGTATTATGGGTAGTCGTAATTAATAAAATAATAATATAATAATAACATAATCTATACTATTATATTAAAATCGAAACATTAAAAGTTTGGTTGATCGGTCGATAAGGTACCGATTTCTTTACTTAATTACCCTTACTTAATTATTTATAGTTACTAATAAGTAATCAATTTCCTTTTTCGAGTAAAACATGTTACCTTTTTTATTTTAAATAACTAATCAATTTCCTTCTCAGATAAAAAATATTATATTTTATATTTTATCTAATTAAAATTTCTCCATTTCTAAAAAACGCTACGGACTATTCTTTAATAAAATAAATTAATAATATTATAATTACCAACCAAATACATTTTTCAGCTAAAACACTTTAATTTTTATATTTTCTCTAACTAAAATATCATTTTTTCCAATAATATCAACAAGTGGCCGTTCTATTTAAAACAATAAAAAATAAACATTATAATTACTAATAATTTACCGATCACCTTTTTCACCAATTACCTTTTTCATCAAAAATGTATCATTTATTATATTTTTTTAACAAAAAACCGTCCTTTTCTTGAAATATCACGGACAACAGATATGCTTTCAAATTATATAAAAAAAATTAAGACAACAAAATTATATCTTAAAAAATTGAATTTAAATTAAAGAAAAAAATCATATTATATTAAAGAAAATTCGATATCGCACGGATTTTAAGCTAATAACAAATAAAAGATCATACAAGATCTAATTTTAAAAAATAACTGGTTAGTTAAAATTATTTGTTACCTATAATTAAGAACATACGTCACAAAGTTTTTTCAATTTTATTAATTAAACTAGTTGATAAAACCGCGATTCGCGACGATGTTATAATTTTTCTCAAAAAAAATTTAATATATATTTATCTTATATTATATCATCAATATTAAATTTTAATAATTGCACAATCTTCTCTGATGAACCACTTTCTCGTTAAACACGATTCTTTCTATTGAGTCACTTTTTCGTTAAAATCGAAACCCCAACCTTTACCTAAAAATAAAATAAAATTAAACATCGGTATCAAATTCTAATAACTAATATGATATTGTCTATTAAGTCACGTTTCTGTTAAACACGTTTTGAGTCGCACTCATTTGAAACCGAGATACTAACTTCATTACATATTATTGATAATACTTATCTTATATGATAACTTTTTTCCTTAAAAATTAAAACCTAAAAAGAAAGTGAATTTTAATCTTTACGTTCTTTAAACTTTCTCATATTTATGGACTTTAAAAAAATGAAAATACATCTCATTTTTTCTGTATATCTATTATGTTTCCAATAGAACTTTTAAATTTAATTTTATGTATTTTCTTTAAATTTAAATTTAAATTTTTTTCTTTATAAATTCGAACTTTTAATTTACTTTCAGTAAAAAAAAATTATATGTCTTACAAACACCTATTATACTTCCAATAGAATTTCTAATTATATTGTTTCCCTATAAATTCGAACACTTTTTATATTTCCAATAGAACTCTAATTAAATGTCTTATCTAAAAGTTCAAACTATTCCTTTATAAATTCGAACACATATTCTACTTTCATTAGAACTTTTAATTATACATTTTCCCTATAAGTTGGAACTCTTCTTCTCTATAAATTCGAACACATATTATACTTCTAATATGTTAAAAGATATTTTTTGTTTATAAGTATTTAAAATCCTAAAATTCTAAAAAATTAGAAAAATAGATTTTAAGGCATTTATAAAATTTAATATATTTATATAATATTATATCATCAATATTAATAGTTAACACATCACAGTCTTCTCAACTTTCTCGTTAAACAAGATTCTTCCTACTAAGCCGCTCTTTCGTTAAAACAGAACTCTAACCTTTTCATATATTATAAATACTAATATAACATATTTTTTCATAAAAATCAAACCCTTAAAATAAACAAAAATTCATAACATCGATATCAAATTCTAATAGTTAATAAGATCTTTTTTGATGAGTTGTCTGCTTTTAAACATGTTTCGAGTCGTTCTCATTTGGAACCAAAATTTCAACTACATTACATATTTTTTTATGATACTTATCATATAAAATAATTTTTTTTCTTAAAATTAAAACCAATAAACAGAATGAATTCCAATTTTTACCTTTTTTAAACTTTCTAATATTTATGGAATTTTAAAAAATGAAAATACATCTTATTTTCTCGATATTCCTTATTTATTTATGGTTACTACAGGTGGGTCCCACATATGCCACGTGTCAGGTGGGACCCACATCCCACATGTCAGGTGCCCCCCCAACATGCCACGTGGCACCTGCCAGGTGGCCACCTTCCACGTATCACCCCATGACACGTCACCTGTCCCACCATGACACGTGTCACGTGGACCCACATGCAACGTGTCCCCTGTCTGTTTTTAACGGATGAAATGGTGAAAAGTGTTACCTTAGACCTATTATAACAATTTTCGTGCCTAATGCAACACTAAAAGTGCGTTGCGTCTGGGTATCTATAACATAGTGTTTTACGTTAAATATCAATTTTTTTTAAGTAAGAAGAGCTTTCGTGTGAATCATATTAAATTTACGAATCTATTTTTCTAATGTAAATATAAATAATGTTTATAAAAAATTTAAAATAAAGGATTTCTAACAAAAAAAAGATATATAATTTTAGAAGATCGTCAAAGATGTCACCATTATCCTCGTATTCTACTTTTAATAGAATATTTAATTATCTGTCTTCTCTACCTATTCTACTTCCAATAAACTTTTTAATTATATGTTTTTCTTTTGAACTTTTCATCTTTAGGAATTCGAACTCCCATATTATTTCCAATAATTTTTTTAATTATATGTCTTAAAAACACCATTCTCTTCCAATATAACTTTTAATTATATAGTTTTTTAGTAAATTTGAACTCTTCTCCACTATAAATTTAAACACCCTATTATATTTCCTATAAAACTTGTAACTAAATGTTTTTCCTAGAAATTCAAAATCTTCACTTCTCTAAATTCGTAATGCAAGTATAATTAACTTGTATAAAAAATTAAAATAAAGGATTTATAATGAAAAGGATAGATAATTTTAGAAGATTGTAAGAAATGTCACCACCGCGCGCCCTCATATTCTACTTCTAAAAAAAACATTTAATATATGTTTCATCCATATATTCGAACACCTATTCTATTTCTAATAGAACTTTTAATTATATGTTTATTTTTAAAAATTCGAATTTTTATCCTTTATAAATTCGAACACCTATTTCACTTGTAATAAAAATTTAATTATATGTCTAACCTATAAATTCGAATTATTCTCCTTTATAAATTCGAACAACTACTCTGCTTCTAATAAAACTTTTAATTATAAGTCTCTTCCCTACAAATCCAAACTTCTCCCCCCTTTATAAATTCGAACACATATTCTACTTAAAATATGTTTTAAATTTTTTTTATTTATTACTATTTGAAATTCTAAAATTTTAAAAAATTAGAAAAAATAAATTGAGACGATCTTAGAGACCCCACCTAACCTCCCGTGTATCCTCATTTATATATGGCACTCTAGAAAGAACCACTTTATATAGTGTCCAAACGAGAAATTAACTTCACAAAATAAATATATTTATCTTTTTTTGTATGAATATAATTATAAATCTTAATTAAGAAATTAAAAATGAAATTACAGAATTGTATTTTGGAAAATTATTAAAAATTAATGAAATAATTTAAAACAATTCTACCATTAATAATATTTATCCAAAATGATTATATTGTAAAATCAAATCAAATCAAGCTTTTTGTTCAAATTTTATGTATTAAATCCTTTATAAAATTTATGTGTCGTTAGTATTCTACAGTATAATAAAATTTTACATTTTTAAAAATTTTATTTATAATTTATTAATAAAATTTTATGGTAAAATTAATGATTCTCTCCATAATTTTATATAAGAGCATCAGTAAAAGTTGCCAACATAGTTGTCAATTTCTACAACATCATCACATATATTTTTTTTTATTTTTTCTCTCCTCCATCTCATTGTTGACAATTTTTGTTAAAAATATACTTAAATAGTTGGCAACTTTAAGAATTGCCAATGTGGTCCCATACATTTATAGAAAAAAAACATTTAAACAGATAATAAAATATAAGATATATGAAAATAGGTAAAATTAAATACTTTTTTAAGAATTGTACTCTATGTGTTTTTTTTTTGTCAAGAGTAATTGTATATGGGTATATGTGTTTTAATTATACGGGGAAGTTGCCAACTTTTGGCAACTATAATTCTGTGATAGGTAGACAATCAAAATTGTCATGCCACATAGACTTGGTAACTTGCAATCCCTATTGAAGATGCTCTAAAGAATTTCTTTATAAAATAATGACTTGTTGATTTCTAAAAGCAATCGACATGTTATAGTCAATTTTAAACTCTCTGTGTATGCAAAAGGACATCGTTTTGTTTAGTAGTCAACAAACAAAATATGTTTATGGAATCAAATCATAAATAACCGACAATTTCCCATGGTTTTTATTATTTTGTGAACTCCAACTCCACTCAGTTTTTTAGGTGTTCGTCAAAAATTGATCAACTTTATTTGATCGAACAGTTGCAACGATCTCACTTTGATCCTTCTCATACCCAATATTACATGCAATCCTTATCATACCTGATATTACATGCAAGTAGACCACTACAAATTTTGGTATGACAAATAAAATTTCCGGACAAAATCCTAATAATTTGTAAATAAAAGTGAGAGTGGGGCTAGCTAGCCACATCAAGAACGAAAAAATAAACACCCTTCCTTTATCTTTTCATCCTCCACTTATAAATTTCTTTCTCTCTGCACCTTTCTTTAGTGACGTGATTCTCCACCATAAACCCCAACTTTATCAAAAGAAAAGAAGAAAAAGAAAGAAAAAGATCAAAGCACTATGGTTTTCTCATCTGTTCCGGTCTTTCAAGTACCAGATCCTCCCAATTGGCAACACCAAGTAAGTTTTTTCTTATTCTCTAGCTTTATCATGATTAATTACCTTTATATGCACTGCAAGAAACGGGACCCTTATCGATCCATTTTACGGTCTGTATAGACCCGTTTCTTGTATTTATGTACTTAATTATTGGAAGATATTGAAATCTAACTTTAAATTGCTAGTTCAGAGATAATTATCATAAACATGCTACATATTTGATAAATTTGCTTCCTTTGTAAATTTACAGCCACTAGGAGGATCGGTATCAGATAATTATAACGATGATAGGAATCACCACCATCTCACACTACCAGCTATGTCTCCGTCTCACGGTCTGTCGGTTGGGCTTAATTCGATGGCAGAGAGACCTAGGTTAACAAAGCTTCCACAGCAAGAAACAGCCTATAAATGCCCGCGATGTGCATCCATAAACACGAAATTTTGCTACTACAACAACTATAGTCTCTCACAGCCACGGCACTTTTGCAAAGCTTGTCGTCGGTATTGGACTAGAGGTGGTGCATTGAGAAATGTGCCTGTAGGTGGTGGTTTTCGAAGGAACAAGAAAAGTAAAAAAATTAGGTCAAAGTCTCCAATAACAGGAAATAGCTCAACAAGTGGAGTTTCCTCTAGTAGCTGTACCACTAATAATATTTTAGGTCATGTGGCCCCTTCATCAATTTTACCACACTTTCCTTTGTTTCCCTCGATAAATTTCACTATTGATCCTGGAGTCGAGAATATGAATAGCTTGTCTTCTCGGGGAATTCAGTATCCGACTACCACGATTGGCCAGTTTAGTGATCCATGGAAATTACCTGTTGTGGCTGGACTGGAAATGCCATCAGCAGGAGTAATGCCTCAATTACGAAGTGAAGGTGTAGGGAAGGCTGCCAGTCAATGTGGCCTAATTAAGACAATAGATTCTTGTGGCCCGTCTCAGTTTGATCAGTTGATGAAATTTGAAGAAGATCAAGGATTACTGAGTTTGCCAAGGAACTTTTTGGGATTTTCGGGGAATGAACATCAAGAGTATTGGAGCTCTGTCAATGCATGGAATGAACCAAATGCTTTAAACCCTTCTACTGCAGGTTATCTCTTGTGATTTTAATTTAATGTCCTTCGATGTCTTTTCTTGTTTCCTTTAAAACCCTATTTACATCCAACATTTGGCTACTGTTGTTCAACATTGGTCATCTCTTGCTTGTTTGATGTATCTTGAAAAAATAATTTAGCTATCTCATGAAGACTACTGTAATTGAGAGTTTGTATGTTAGAGTACTAGTGGAAGAATTAAGAAGCAATGATGGAGTGAATGAACATGTACGGAGAACCCTAATCAAGATGAATGATGATGGAGTGAATTTGTTTAATTTTTTTTCTTTTAAATTTCAATATGTATGGATTTTCAATAGAATAAAGGATATATTACTTTCTAAGTTTTGTAAGGAGATGAACAGATATATGTTTTATTTTATATACATAATGATCGATCAACCTGTCATGGGTGTCCTTTCACAGTCAACGTTGGATACCAACCATTTACCACGATAAAACAACAATGAAATGTGTATTGTTGGAGGTGATTGGCATCCAACGTTGGCTAGGGACCAATATCCATCTATCTTTATGTAGTTTTAACAAATTTAATGCACTTCAATTGCATATGTATTAGTATCCGGCGACTCGTCGTTGATCAGTAATTAGGCTCATTCAAATGTTTCATTGACCAATGATTCAAGTGTGTATAGTTACTACAAGTCAGTCCCCATGCATGCTTGTCCAAGCAAATATAGGAGTACTTGCTGGATGTCCTCCTAAATATACCAATGTACTGAAAAATTTAATTTTGTACTTGTGTCCCATGCCCTAAAAGCACTCTATTTCTCAAATTCATAACCCCTTTCTTTAACAGTTCAATTCCCAATGTTGAATAGTAAGATTCTCACTTCTCATCAGCTTTTATTCGAGTAGATAGGTCATAGTAGTTAAAGAGGTGTATTCGGATAGTGAGGTTCGGCCATTTTTTGATAATTTCTCTGCTTTCTCTTTTTCTTCTTTAAAGCTTTATAGTAACAAAGATTGAAAATTAAAACAAGTTATAAAGAAAAGAAAAATAGAAACCAATTCCGGTTACAATCTTTAAATTTATCAGTTCTATGGTGGTCACCGATGTACAACGAGACAACGACTTAAGAGAAAGATAGGCTGATCATCTCCTACTACAGATGCAGATAAACTTCAGTAGTATGACCCCATGAACCTAGGATGTGGGATGCGTAATAGGGGTTTCGTTACAGGAGGGTACAACATTTATCTAAATGACAAAATCTGTTAATGTATATAAAATTTGCTTTTAATTAAATGAAATCAAATGCATAGTTTAATCATCCAAAAAACAAGAAATATTAGTTACTTATATAGCTTACTAACTTTAAACACTTTTGAGTACGCATTTACTTAATATATTAACCCCAATTTTGAGGACAATTTGTGTAAGTAAATAATTTAATTTCAATTTGCACAAGTATTTTGAAATGTACGAGAATCCGACATAGGAATACATTGGATAACAAATATCCATGCTTCATGTCAGTATGTCACAATGATCCCCAACTGATTGTGTAAGCTAGAATGATTCAACATTGATCAATGTGATTGAGAGGATAAATTGGAATAGCCGCTGAGCTGTGACGACTAATTATTTAGTTATAGAATCTGTACAAGGCAAAGCCTCGTTCCCTCTGTCAAAAAAGCTTCTATACAACTACTAGTATATTACACACACGCACTCACACTGTCTTTCTAAATGTGCAATGCAAAGTAAATTATTGAGATGGTTATTAAAGATATGCATACATATATTTATAGACAGACACACTTACGAATTACGACTGGTAAAGTTGTCACATTGGGATAAAAGTTAGATAAAAACGATAAGACCACAAATAATTAGCTACTCCATACATCAGTTAGCAGAGCTTTTGTCTGTGTTGCATGTATTTGTGTATTCACTTTTGCCAGCCTTTTGTTTCTTTCAACATTGAACTAGCACTACTGATTCCAACTTAGTTTTTTTGCTTTCTAAAATTTATTAACCGATATCTACAAAAATCGTAAAAGTTACTAGCTCGTGGGGATTACTCCGGGTGTTGGCCCTTATTATCACAATTTGTAATCAAATGACCCTAAATCTCACAATTCACAAAAATGTCCCTTTATATCACGTAAAAACGCAACTTAATGTTGGATTATTAAAAACGCAACTTAATGTGACGTTTTTGCCCCTTTTATTTTTTAAAGCACGAATTTTTCAAAAAAAAAAAATAAATTTGAGAAACGCATCTTGAAGATGCGTTACTGAAAAAAAAATTTAAAAAATTTGAGAAACGCATACACATCATGCGTGACTAAAAAAAAATTAAAAATAAAAAGATAGGAAACGCAACATGAAGTTGCGTTACACCCCCAAAAACATAAACGCCACATGCCATTGCGTTTTTTTGTGATATTAAGGGCCTTTTCTTAAATTTGTGATATTTAGGCCATTTTAGCTTTGAATTGTGATAAAGAGGACCTTTTCTCGATTACTCCTTACTGGCTGATTGAGGAGATAGTAAAAATCGCAAAAAGTTTAGTTACTATTTATCGCACTTACTTCTACTGGAACTATTGAAACGAGCTTATTAACGAGAAAGTTCGACTCGTATATGAAACGAAATTCAAAACCATGTTCAAGTCTAAATCATTTATATATTGTCGAGTTCAATAACAAATCGTTGGATTATAAATGTTTGTGTATATCACTAACAGTTTAAAATACGTTACGCGCTTGATTGTGACGAGAACCAGTTGACTAGCTAGTAGCTACACATGTTTTATTTAGCAACTACTTGCGCATTTTCCATCTTCTTTCTGTATCTTTTGAATTTGACATTACTGAATCAATTCGATGTTATGATAAGATGGCAGAACTCACAAAAAATTCCACAATTATATATTTAAAATACATGTACGTATATCCGATTCTTATATAATAGTCAAAGATTTTTCTCTCAGAACGGCGTGGATTAGAAGCAAATGAATGGAGATGTAACGAAAATATACAATACATGCCTTCACATAATCACATGCATACGCTTAATTTTTTGAAATTTAGATGTAAATAAACAGTTGCTATTATGCATGCGATGGTGATACGATTTTAGGCTGTTAGCTGAAGGAGAAACTTCTGTTTGCTACTACTTCCAGCAAGTTGTAAAAGTTTAGCCTACAACTACATCATTATTAGTCAACTATGTATTCTCGTCTTTTTCCATGGGAATTACAGTACTAAAACAAAGGGCGACCTTATGTATATATGGTTATACAGGACTGCCGACTTATTAAGCAAAAGACATGAGCTCCACATTCTTTTTTCCGTAACTCGTAAATTTATGTAATCGTTTTATATAATTCTGGAACGAATCGAACTAGAATCGAACTCTACTAATATATATGTTGGTTCAATCTTATAACTGTAATAAGCCAAGTGTGAATCAAGAAGTTTATAGTATTTAATTTAATTTTCTTTCAGGAAAAATCATAAGATCATAACCAGAACTCGGAAAAGCGATATATATATACATTAGTTAATAATGAATTTATATAATTCAGTTCATCTTAAGAAGAGCTCATAATACATTCTCCAATAATCAGTATTTAGATGTGTCTAAAAAAGTAATCAATATTTGGTAACATAACATAAGTCAACGAGCCTCTAAACTAATTGTATAGTGCTTAATAAACAGTTGACCGCAAGCCTAAACATTCAAAGTAAACCCTCCAAGCTGTAAGATACCCAGTACATGTGTAAATCTTTAATCAGAAAGTCAAACGTTGCCTAGCATGCAATTTAATCCTTAAATACGTATCACTATAAATATCAAATGAACAATGGTACAAAAATCACAAACCAAGAAACGCCAAGAAATTGTACTTAAAAAAACACAAATAAGAGATACACAAGAAAGCTGAGCATGGCACCACCACCACCAACACCAGTTGTAGCGCCGCTAATAAAACTAGTAGTGAGAGTGCTTACCTTCATCTGCTTGCTCATTTCGCTCATCATCCTCACCACCAACACCGCCTCGGTTTTTATTAATTTCAATGAATTTAAGCTTCGGTTCCAGGATGTTAAAGCTTATAGGTACATGCTTGCAACAATTGTGATTGGGATTGCCTATACGCTCCTACAAACTGCACTCACAATCTACGAAGCAACTAGAGAAAGCCGCATTGGTGGCAGTAGCTTCCTTTTATTCGACTTCTACGGTGACAAGGTAACTCATGAGATAAACATGTTTGTATTTACCCCCACGAATATATTTACATGCGCATGATAAAAACCAAAATGAAAACTTTTATGATTCCGTAATTAATTAAATTTGTGGAATGTGTTCTGACAAAAAAAAAATTTTGTGGAATGTGCAGTTTATTTCGCTATTGCTGGCAACTGGTACCGGTGCAGGGTTTGGCGTGACAGTAGACCTGAAAGATCAGTTTGGGGATGTAACTTCAAGCTTCGACAAATTTTTCAACAAGGGTTATGCTGTTTCTAGCATGCTTCTCATTGCAGTTCTCTTTACTGCTGTTTCTTCTATTTTCTCATCTTTGTCGCTCCCTAAGAGAGGCTAATTTTTATGATCTTATTATCTTCTGTCTAAATTTATTGGTGTATTTAGATTTGAATCCGATATTTTTTTGTATTTGATATCATTTGTATTTGTTGTACGTCTAAGATAATTTTATTGCAGTATTCAGTACATTTTTTTTTGGTGTATTATTCGATTTAGGAGAATGAAAGGGCCAACCGCCAAGCTTGTTTAATTTGTAAACAATTGGAGGGATCGAGGGAATAGTATATTTGAATATATAAGAGAATTCTATTTCGAGTGATGACTCATGTCTAAACTAGTGAATTTGGGGGGAAAAAGTTTACGACATTTAAATCTATATTTCTATATTTCTA
Source organism: Kitagawia praeruptora (assembly GCA_037693485.1). NCBI lineage: Eukaryota > Viridiplantae > Streptophyta > Magnoliopsida > Apiales > Apiaceae > Kitagawia > Kitagawia praeruptora. The sequence continues at coordinate 130,812,021 of CM075354.1, forward strand.
TACTCTTTATTAAAAGCAAAAATCCCCTCTTAATGCTATGCCATGTATACCGTTGTATGCCACTAAATATTAACTAATTTATTAATTTAATTTAATATAATGAAGTTATATACTAGGAGTCTATTAACTAAAAATTGAAATAAAAATCGAGAATATAATATTATATAGAACTTAAGCCTCCATTAATTAAGATTTTATTTTATAATATTATATAGAACTTAAGCCGAGAATATAGTATTATATACAACTTGGAATTTCAAGATTTTATTTTATATAGACTAGGGGCAAAGTTGTCCAAAAGCACAAGATATATAATTTAGAGACAATTTATATTCACTACACCAAATTTGCTATCAGACAACACTCTGCAAAAAAAGTGTTGCCCGAAAAGATCAGACAACGGTTCCCGTGTTCAAGAAAAAAAAGTATTGTCTGATCCCAGTTTTTATAACGAGCAAAAAACCATTGTCTATTAGATGAAGTCAGACAACTGTATTTAAAATGTAGTGTTGCACAGATTTCATATTTAGACAACAGTTTTCCGGAACCATTGTCTGAAAATGTTTCAGACAAGAGCACACAAAACTGTTGTTAGAAGGAGACAACAGTTTTTCTGATCCGTTGTTCGAGTTTAATTCAAACAACACACAGAAAATACAATTGTCTGACTCTCGCCATTCATACGACGGTTTTTGGGACTGTTGTTGGAATCAAACAACAGTTTTTCTGTTACTGTTGTGTAACATTTGTTCAAACAACAGTTTTTTATAGTGTTGTCTGAGTTAAAGCTATCAGACAACTCTTTTAGGCTAATTGTCTATTGTTGATTCAGACAACGGTTTCTTGTTTAAAACCGTTGTCTGATTTACAGGATACAGAAAAAAATTGAAAATGGAGCTAACCTGCTCACAGTACAAATGCAAACCAACATAATCAATCTACTTTTGTCAATTAGCCAACATACCAAACAACAGTAGCTTATAAACCATTTATTACATCACAAAAGTTCCAAACAAAAGTTATGATCATAGTTATAATTAATTCAAACAACACGAATAAAATTTTACATCACAAAAGTTCTATTAGCTCATCTACACCATCTCGAATATAACTAGCCATGTCCTCATCATCATCATCCGGTAGGTTGGGTACAAAGAATTCATTCTCAAGTTCAACTTCTACGGATCCCTCATTTTCATCTTCATAATTATTATTTTTCGGGTAGCTTCAACACAACGGACCATAACTTATCAAGGGGATCGTCGATATAACAAACATGCTTCACATGTTTTCCTAACACAAATGGATCATTCAAAAACCCCAACCTGTTCAAATTAACCAATGTGTAGGTCTTATCGATACCATTTTGGAAAAGATGATCCCTCACTATCCGAGATTTCCATGATTTACTATGTGCGCATTTCATACATGGACAACTAATTTTATCTTCATTATATCCGTTCTCAAATGCAAACATCAACAAGTCTTCAACTCCTTTTTGAAACTCTCTTGATCTTCTGTCAGCCATCAACCAATCCCTGTCCATCTAATTCAAAAAAAGCATGGATTACATAAGGCACACCTAGGAGGAATGTAATGCAGTTTAATTAATTAAAACAGAGCATTCAAATTAACTAGCAATTCCAACTACTAGCATAACTTGCATTAAAATTTAACAGATAAAGCTTTCTCTACTAGCTAGTTTATTATAATAAATACAAATTTAACAAATTTGGTTGTGTTTGGGCTGCCTGTGTTTTTTTTTACTTGAACTAACCTTTTTACCTTGCTAGATCTACCCCTCCTGTGCTAATTTGTGTTAAATAGTTGGATTAAGTATCAAGATATTGATTTTGCTTGATTTAACAGAGCATTAACACAACCTCCTCATAATTTGCACATAAAATCCAATTTAGAGCATTCAAATTTGCCCTGTACTGCCAAATTTAGTGCATTCAAAATCTCAACAATAATTAAGAAAACTCAGAGCAAATAATTAACCATAAATCAAATTTTGATAATCATACCACAGTAGGAACAATTCAATTTGATAATCCACACTTTTTCATAGTTCAAATAGAGATTGCACTTCAAAGAAAGCTACTAAAGAGACAAAATCGAAGCTAAGGAGAATACAAAATCAAAGCTAGAGAACAAAATAGAAGAACCACAGTTAACAAAATCGAAACTAAAAGATGAATAAACTCACCACTTACCAAATCGAAGCTTGAGATGAATAAATCGAAGCTCCTAAGATCGATTGAGAAGTTGTGTTGGTCAACTGAGCTGCTGAGATGATGAAGCAGAGAAGAGATGACGAAGAAGAGCTTGAGCTTGAAGCTTGAAGCTACCACCGGAAAAAGAGATGACGAAGAAGAGCTTGAGCTTGAAGCTGCTACCACTGGGAAGAAGAGAAGAGATGATTGTGAGTTAGTTGGGTCTTCGATTTTGCCACTCAAATCGCTGGGTCTTCGATTTGGGGATTCTTCGATCTAGGGTTCTTAGATTTGTGAGCGCTGCGTGCGTGTGTTTGTGTGTTTGCTGTAATGAAACTGATTTTATGTGTTTTAATGATTTATTAATATGTTTTAATGTTTTAATGATTTATTTTATAAATGTGTTTGCTCTGTTTTATTGAAGTTATAACGTAAGACATTTTTTACCGTATTTACTTTTACTTATTCGAATAATACATGGATAATGTAAAATCCGTATCACGTGTTAGGGTTTAGGGTTTCGATTACTTTATTTTATCAAGAATCGCGAACACGAGACTGGTTGATATTTCATTTATATAAATAACAAATTTATTCGATATATGAACGATATTTTCCTTTGCAAATAAAAAGTACCACGTATTAGCAGAGTGCTATATATAATATAGTTCTTGTTATCGATCGATTTATAGTTCTGGATGGCTAAGGTGGAGGGCAGCGTCAGGAGTGATATGCGACAAGAAAGTCCGAGCTTGAGGTAGCGCCTTTTTCTTCGAAAGTCAGGGAAGGGAGGTTGAGAATCCCGAATGTGGTATGCCGATACTACGCAAAACGCCCCGCAAGAGGGTAGGGGAAGGCGACCTTTTGAGAGCATGCTGGCACCGATTCCTGAGGTAGCAAAGAAACAGATGGGTCCTGGTAGTCTTATGTATAATTAAGTGTGTAAGCATGTAAGAAACTTTTGATTGTTGAAATGCTTCATGTCGAAGTATTATTCAACAATGTATTTAAGTATGATTCTGGGTTTGTAATAACATCTTAACTCTAAACTTTTAATATCGTGGATGTTGTTCTCTGAGCATATGACTGGTGTGTATTAATTTTATTAAGTGTGGGGTCGATTGTGTGAGTTTTATTATGCATTTATATTCCAGCTGCAAGAGAAGAATATTAATAAATGGAAATTGGTCCGTGACGGCCTGGATTCATGACCCCTGATTTGGGGCTGTCACAGTTTGGTATCAGAGCTTAGGGTCATAATGCTCAGGAACAAGAGTGATAATAATAAATGTATCAGTAATAATATAAAATTGTGAACTTCCATCGAGTTCAGGGGTGGTATATCGCATGTAGCATTTATTTTAAGCATATATTATGATTTTATAGACTGTTACTAATAGAATTTTATGTTTTATTATAGGGAGCGGAGATGGGAGAGCCGAGTCGAGACCCTCATTGGCTAGGATTGTCTGAGCAGGAGATTGTAGATTTATATGATACCTACCCCTGTCTTGCCTATTCCAGTACCATCACCAGTCCCATCTCCCTTACCGAGTCCTGGCCCTTTAGAGGATCCAGCCGAGCCGTTCACTCCGCCCGGACAGTTTATCTTTTCAGAGGATGAGATAGAGGAGGACCCTTCTGAGGATGGAGATACAGAGTCAGTTCCTCCATCTCCACCAGTAGATGCACCCCCACCTGTAGATGCACCTTCCCCAGCTGCTGTACCCCCACAGGAGGCACCTATACTTGCAGGTTAGCAATTTGAAGTTAGCAATTGAGAATTACCCTAGAATTCCGTTGGTATCAAAGGTCCCGACAATTATTTCAGGGATGAATGTCTCTCATGGCTCTCCTGGGCAATCTGATGTTCCATCTACTGCTGCGGTAAAGCCTTTTTTTAATCTTTTATCATTTCCTTGTTAATTCCTAAGCAATAAAGATGAAGTATGAGACATTTGTCAGTAGCCTATACTTCTATATCTGCTTCATCCCATGTGCTAGTGTTAACAAGTGTATACATGACCATGATGATTTTTGAAGGGAAGGGTGTGACAATGCTGACTGAGCCACGCTTTGGGCTCTCTTCATTACAACCTCCAGCCAACAGAAACCTCACAAAAGATTGTCATGCAATGATGATTTACATATGATCAGGATCAGGTAGCTCATCTGAAGCTGTAATTTAATTTGTTTATTCTTGATGTGCTTGATTGGATTCATGTGTAGCTAAGCTATTTCTGGTGTTATTTCTTCTTTTCTCTTTAAGAAGCGATATTGAAAGAGAGAATATATCTGTGTTTTAGCATACCTTTCTAAAATATGGTTTGGTAGTTACTTAAGTGAAAAATGTTTTAGCATACCTTTCTAAAATCTGGTTTGGTAGTTACTTAAATCTATGTATTTTTCGTAAAAAGAGCTGACTGTACCATATATCTGTGTTGTTTCAGGCAATAGAACTTAAACCACTTGGAGGTATACATGTTTTGTATAAAGACTGGTTCGTGGAGAATATTGATTAAAGCACAAGAAAAATATAGGATTCATACAGCTTCTTATAAACAAGTCAGACAGCCTAATGCAGGTTCATGGAAGTTGTGCATTATATTTCTATATTTTGCCATCAAGGGCCTTGTGCTCTGTGAATCTAACATTAATATCGTTATGTGATATAGTATACTTCCTTTTTTTATGACTGATATAGTATGCTTCTTTATCCAAGCAATGTTTTGACATTCAAAAGTTAATTAGACCAAAATTACATTCAGGACTGCTACAATGATTGCCATAAGTAATGTGAGTGATGCTCTTGAAGATGTTAAAGAGGCTTTGACTCTGGCTCCCAACTATATTGAGGTGAGCCAAAGGCAAATATTTTAAAGCCACCGTAATCTGCTTATATATAGTGTTACCCTCTCATATTAAGGTAAATTACATATATTTAACCCTGACTAATGTTCTTGTTTTTTGTTTTGAAAGTATATAAATTATAATGTTGTTTTCCTGCTTTTCAGTGGCAGCGGAGGGGAAACCTTGCTTACAACAATGATGACCTCAATGAGATAAGGATCGAATGGGCCAAGTATTTCATGAAGAACCATGCACGTTGAACAGTTTCAGTACTTCTTGTTATTTCAGAATGAACATTTTCAGTAAACTGTGGTTGCCGTTATTTTTATATTTTGTGGAATATGTTCATTCCGAAATAGGGGCCCAATGTCCGTACTTTTGATGGTATGTTTGTCTAACGGAGTAGATATGTTGGTATGAATGTTATGGTTGTATGGATTTGGATTTTATGGTTGGAATTTTAGTAATGTTATTTACTAAAGGCTGTAGACAATGCCATTTAGTAATTTGTTTAGTTTACACATTTAAATTATACCTTTGTCTAATGTACTTTTAGACAATGCTATGAAAAACCAAAGTATTGTCAAAATAGAACCTAGACAACAAGAAAATGAATAGAAGCTTGTGTTACAGTTGCTCAGACAACACACAATGTAAACAATAAGATAAAAATACTTGTATTATAGTTACTCGCACAACACATAAATGATAACGCTAAAATAGAAAAACTTGTGTCAAAACAGCTCAGGCAACGAATCTAACAATCAAAACCCTTGTGAACGAAATATTCAGACAACGCTTTATAAAACTCTTACATTGTCTAACAACAAAAACTACAATGGTTTCTGTTCAAGTAAACCGTTGTGTAACAAATATTCAGACAACACTTTTTAAAACAATTCCATCGTCTAACAAACGAAACAACAATGGTTTCTTTCTATAATATTATTGTGAGAAAGTATTTAACACAACATCACAGATATAGAAGACCATTGTCTATAAAACTATACTGCAACCCAACCAATTAATGTTGTGTTGGATGCAAACGAAATAGACAACACAACCAAAACAAGAAACCCTTATTTAAACATGCCTAGAACAACGATTTCTGAGTTAAGGACCATTGTTGTAATGTAGTTTGTACAATACTTTTTAAAAGCATACTGTTGTTGTTTCTGGTATTCACACAACGTTTCAGTAAATACTGACTGTTGTCGAAGAAGGCTCACACAACGGTTTTGGTACCGTTGTCTGATATAGGCGTCAGACGGCGCCTCAATAGACAACAGGAAAACAAGGCATCAGACAACGGGCAAAAACCGTTGTCTTAGCCTGTTTTCCTTGTAGTGATTTGATTGACCGTTATAATCAAATACCAACATCAACCACAAAATCTTCCATTAACATCATAAAATTTTTCCAATATTTTCATCAACTTTTGTGAAAATACTCATGTTATGGTATAAATACAATGTATGAGATTAAATGTTCAATAACAGAATATTCAAATACAAGTAAGTTCACTTGCACAACTTTAAAATTTACTTGAATTCAAAATTCGGATGCATAACTTTTAAGTGCAGTTGTAAGAACATTAAAATTATGGTATAAATATAATATGAGATAATAATGTTCAAGAACAAAATATTTTTAAAAAAGTAAGTTCAGTTGTAAAAATTTGTAAAAAAAGTAAATTCAGTTATAAAACTTTTAATCTCGTGTACACAACTTTGAAATTCAGTAGCAAAATATTGTATCTTAACTACGAAACAAAATAGATTCTGCAGTAAAACCCTATTATTTCGGGGATTATTATTTTGTAAAATAAGTTTAATAAAATAAATTAAAATTTTTGAAGAAAGGAGATTGTAAAAATTGAAAAAATTATCCAAAAGTTTCGTGAGATAAAAAATATTAATAAAAATTAAAATTTTAATAAATGAGTCATTAATTAAATTTCATTATTTCAATTAATTGAACTAATAGTGTAGTTTTTATTTTCAAAAATATCCTTACAAAAATTATTTAAGAATGAATTGAAAGACAGTTGATTTAGAAGTAATCCAACGACTAATAACGGTTCTTCACTTATGTTTTAGTGTTTGGTTCTCTCTTGATTCAGACCTATAAAAATTATTGATAATTAAATTATAGTCAACAGAAACATGGTTTTTTTAGATATTAGTATCAAAGTAAGTAAATGTCATTTAATTATTTAATCAAAATAATATGATAAATAGTCTTATTTAAAAAAATTAAAAATTAAAAATTAAAGATAATTGATCACGATCCGTGCTGGGTTATCGGCTAGTTTTTATTAAAAGCAGAAACCCCATTTGAATGGTATGCCGTGGTATGTCATGTATACCGCGGTATGCCACTAATTATTAATTAATTTAATTAATTAAAATTGAAATATTAAATAATTTAATTTAATAATGAAATTATAAGAAATTATATAATATGATTTTATTAACTAAAAATTGAAATAAAAGTCAGGAATATCGTATTACATAGAACTTAGGGCTCCTTTAATTAATATTTAAAAGAGATCTATAATAGATTATTAATAATAAATACAATTAATAATATAGCTATTCTTTCATTCTTGTATTACCAGAGTGAAGTTAGATAAATTTAATTAATTAAAATATTAGTATTAAATATTAATTTAATTTAATAGTGACGTTATATACTAGGAGTCTATTAACTAGCAATCGAAATAAAAATCGAGAATATAGTATTATATACAACTTGATGCTTCAAGATTTTATTTTATTTTAAAAATTTAAAAATTTAAAAATTTAAAAATTAGAATTTAAAATAATTTAAAATGATCCGTGCTTCGCACGCAATACTCTTTTCTAAAGAAATATTTTTTAACAGATTATAATCACTGCATATATATTGATAAATGTTCAGTGTGTAGGATGACTTTATACAATATATTGATTAACAAATCAGTACAGCAATTTTAACCTAACCCATATATGGGAGCTGTGATCATCTATGTTTTGGATAATATACACTCTACCAATGATTCATCCAGATATGCTTATTTTGATAAGCAACAGCGTGGATTGGGATTTGAGCTAATATACCTCGCGATATTCCTCCTTTATGCCAAAGACAATATCAGTGGAGGATACGTACATTATTCTTAGTTGAGAGCCGCCTAAATATCTACTGAATAATTAACTTGTACATATAAATTCTTTGAAATTCTCTTTATTATTATTCCCGTTATCTTGTTTTGTAATTAACATGTATAAACATGTATATATGCAGATTTACGTAACAGCTACACTCATAATTGAGTTGGTGATGACGGGCCTTGTTGAGGGCCTTGTCATTGGACTGGTTACCACTCTTGAGAAGAGATTGCGTATCATCGGCATTTTATGCATCATTTCTAAAATTGCGATAAGTGGATCTCCACTCCTCATTGCGGTATGTATACCAATACATACTTAAGTCTAAAAGATATCAAATTCAAATCCAAAAATTTTCTGATTTTTGGTATATCCGAAACCAATGCAAAGTCCAACATATCGGATTCAAATTTCAGGTTTCGGGAATTTTTTTGGGTTTGGATTGAGTTCGAGTACGCTAAAAAAATTGGGTTCAGACTTGATTTTTACCAAACCCGATCTGATAGCCATCCCTATACCTTAGGTTTTAGTTGATTTGATCCAGTCATAGGACCCCACTAGGTTTTTAATTTTTCATTTAAATAAATTCAATACGTGAATCTCATGATGCATGTATTTGTAACAGAGACGTGTTATCCTGACACGGAGTGTAGAATACATGTCCTTTTTCTTGTCCTTGACAAATATGCTTAACAGAGTTTTCTAGCTAGTATATGGCATAATACAATTGGATTTGAACATTCTATTAAGCTATATACATACGATATTAACTTTTCAACGCCCAAATAGAAGTTTGGAGAAAATAGTTGAACTGATTAATAATTATCTCTTGATGTAGATTACCAACAGTTTTGGTGCAAGGTTTAACCATACTCCAGCTCATTCTATACGCCATTTACAACAAATCAACTCCACGAAAAACAAGCATAGAGATTGTCCACCACCAGAGACCAGCGGAGTTATGACATACCTCTTTGAGCGGCTATGTATAATTTGTACAAAATTTGTGCAAAACTTGTGCAAAATTTGTGCAAAACTATAAGTAGGGTTTTTTAACTTAAGGGTATTTCAGTCTTTTTAAGTATAGTGCGAGTTTTGCGAGTAAGCGCAAGTCAACCGCGATTTTTAGTCAATTTCATAATCGCACTAAATCGCTCATACGCAACTCGCAGAACCTTCGCCTGATCGCGAAGCACGATTAATCGCGATTTTTACAACACTGACAACAAGATAACAGAAACAATAATAAAGAGAACTTCAAAGAACTTATATGTACAAATTAATTATTCAGTAGCTATTTAGGTGGCTCACAACTAAGAATAATGTACGTACCCTCTACCTATTGTCTTTGGCATAAAGGAAGAATATCGCGAGGTAAATTCGCTCAAAGTCCCAATCCCATGCTACTGCTTATCAAAATAAGCACATCTGGATGAATCATTGGTAAATAGTATAGTATCCAAAACATAGAGCTGATCACATCTCCAGATATGGGTCAGGAGAAAATTGTTGTACTGGTTAGCAAATCAATATATTGTAAAAAGTCATCCTACACACAGAACATCTATCAATATATATGCAATGATTACAATTTGTTAAAAAATATTTCTACATTTAGCCACAATTGTGTAATAGTGTGTGTGTGTGAGAGAGAGAGAGAGAAAGAAAGATAGAGAGATAGAGATATTTTTACAACGGGGAGGCATATATGGCCAATGAGGAGATCGATCATGTACAACGTGGATCAATAAAAAGTTAGGCCATAAAAATTTTATAAACAACTTCATAACATATTTTACAAGCTAATACTGATTGTTAATACAGTATATAAATCCAACCAAGTAAAGTATTTAAAACTAGACACTATTGTTTCCATGACTCTGCGAATGTTTAACTGATATACATTACATGTTCCTACTTGTGAGCATGCTATTAAAAGTCAGTATTTAATATTTGAAGTTTACAATTTGTGATGCCATGTTAATTCAAGATCTATGCTTTTTGGATTGACAACTAGTCCACAAAACTGTTCTCATATGCTAGCTAGTACATGTTACAAGCATCTAGCTTCTTTTGTTATATTTTTTCCATAACATGGAATGCTTGATCTTTAACCTGTTATGTCAAGTGAAATCATAATAGTAAGAACAAGCCACTTGCAAATTACAAATTCTATTTCGAAAAAGGATTCAAGCATTGGATTCAGAATTAAACGTTCATGACAAAAACAAGTGGTGATGGGCAAGTGTAGCTCATAGCAGCCAACACCAAAGTTTGCTTGTCTCGGAATTACCTTGTCAACACTTTTTATCGTCTCCCACAGATTAAACTACTGCAATTACATAATAGCATGGTCAATTCAATAATGTTGCATCTGAAAAGCATGGCATCAACATTTAGCGAATTTGTATTAGCCAACAAGACCGACACAACATGACAAGAATAAATTAGTTCAACTGGGACAATTCAGTTAACAATGACATCGTTTGGTTCATAAATGTCTTAATTTTCGACCAATAAAGCGATCTCAATGTTATCCAATCTATACTTATATTTATTAATTGTAAAATCATGTTTTAATGGTACATAATAGTACCAAAGTACTAAAATACCAAATTTGGGGTTCAATTTCTTACAACTACAAACTTATACAAGATTTGTTTACTTTAATTTTTCTTTAGCTTAATCTCGGGTTCGATTCCTTACAACTACATAATTATAAAAAAAAATTAGTTGTATCTCGGGTTCGATTCTCTATATTACATCTATACTCTTGATTAATGTGTAAAACCATGTTTTAATTGTACACAATAGTACTAAAGTACCAAAATACCAAATTTGGTTTTCACTAAATTCGGGGTTCGATTCCTTGCAACTACATAATTATACAAGATTCATTTTCCTTAATTTTTTTTAGCTTCACCTCGTGTTCGATTCCTTACAACTACATAATTATAAAGATTTATTTACTTTAATTTTTTTAGTTTTATCTCGGGTTCGATTCTCTATACTACATAATTAAATAGAGTATTAATATTAATATTTTAATTTCGACTGGTGTTCAATCTGTATGTCCGTGCTTCGCACGGGTTATCAACTAGTTATTAAGTAGTGTATGAATATTAATATTTTAATTTTGACTGGTGTTCAATCTATGTGTCTCTGCTTCGCACGGGCAGGGCCGACCCTAGGTAAGGCGACCAAGCCGAACGCCTAGGGCACCACCCGAACGAGGGGCACCAAAATTTTATGCAAACATATATATACTATAATTAAAAATTTTAAGAATTCATAAAAAAAAAATTAAAAAGTTGGAGGGCACCAAATTCTTTATACATATTTTAGATTCTAAGTTGAAATCTCATGAAAGGGAACAATGATCATTTTGTAAGTACTATGAGTGCTTGGTTTGAGTTAAAAGTGCATATGGACAAGAATGAAACATTTAATAATATTGAACTACATATCAAATAAGAAATAGAAGTTGGTAAAGGTCCTGGTCATAGTAATTGCAATTATAAACTATTTCTTGCAATAATTTAGCATTTCATGGAAATTCCAAATAAAAGTTGAAGAGTTTTATACATAATTTGTGATAGGTAAGAAGACCAAATACACACAACTAATTTGTGATAGGTAAGGATACAAAAGGATTTGAACTCTTTAGCAAGCTTGAAGCGGTTCTTAGTGATCTCGGAATTGATGTTGACAATGTTAGAGGACAAGCATATTTCATGATTTTGGGTTGCTTATCAATTTCTTTTAATTTGCTGCTAGACAGAAAAAAGGGAAATGAGAAATTTTACAACTTCATTTACAATGACATGTTCTGTACTTGAAGTTAGTTACTATAGTTAGTCACATTCGGTCGTAGCCTAACTAGGTGATTCTAATATAAATGTGGTATATTAGCATATATTTTCTTTGGCTATCAAAGAATATACTAGCTATTAGAATGTATTATTGTGCCCAATTTAGTTTAAAATGATGGCCAGCTCGAGGAATTAATGACAGAAGTGTGCCATTTTTTTACGATATTATATTCTTAACTTTAAGTTCAAGTTTTTATTTTATCACTATTATTTCTAGGGGTTACTACTCATAAACAATGTTATGATTACTATTTTATTGGGTGAAGGCACTTGTTGTTACCATCTTTTAATATTTAACATAAATGTATAAGGGGCACCAATTTTATAACTTCGTTTAGGCATCCAAATCTCTAGGGCCGGCCAGCGCACGGGTTATCAGCTAGTATAATGTAATTACATAACTCAATGCAAGCATATTGAGATTAACTTCATCTCGCTATCTCAAAGGTCGCAATTGTTAGAAAATGGAAAGTTTGAGGCATATTTATAATATGTTCTTGATGTAATTTCCGGAAACTAACAAGTGAAAGTTGTTCCTTGTAATGAGAACTTAAACTTTCCATGTTATGGATCTAAGACATTTTCTTAGTGGAATCCATAAGTAAATTGAGTTGAAAGAAGAATTGATTATTGGTTTATTTTAACAGGTTTCAGATTTATTTGTTACAATGGTACTGGAAATTGGATCAGTATTTGGATTAAATCCTGATGGAAATTTGGATCAGTACTTGGAGTAAAATCCTGATGGACTTGGTCAGACATCAGATACTGATGGACTAAATCCTGATGGATATCAGTTCCTGACAAAGCATTGAATCCTGATTCTGATGGACACCAAATCCTGATGTTACTGATGACCAAATCCTGATGCTTATGTAACTGAAAATAAATATTGATGCAGTTAATGCAATTAAATCAGAATATTTACTTTCCTTTTATGGAGTATCAGTTACGTTTTATTCTTGGTATTATATATATACAGAACAGAATAGAACGTTGTAAGTGACATACGATACATCCTAAGGAGAGAAAACCCTTGTAGTCTTCTTTCTCTCTGCTCTCTCAACACATACAGAAGGGTTACATAATTCTCAGGCGAACTGAGGTGCTAGTCGCTGTTGATCTCTCCGCTTCTGTGACCGGTTTGATCTGTGCTGTTTTATCCTGGAAGTGATATTGCTGCAACCCAACACAGCGTAAGTGGGGCAATAATCTCTTCAAGAACAGTCAAGTCCTCTCGAAGGGTTTGGCGACTCAGCTGTTTATTCTCTTATCAGTTTTGCTAAAAGCTTCTGCAAGAGATAAGTCTTTCTTGTTTCTCTCGTTAATTACAGTCTCTGATTATATCTTGTTTATGCCTTCGTGATTTGTTTCGTTATTTGGTTAATTGCCTGTTCTTGTGTTAATATATATCACTGCCTCATTGTTGCTGTAGTTGTAAAATACCCAACATTCTTGAAGAGATTATTTGTGTTATATATTGTTAATTAACAAGATGGTTAACGAAACTGAAACTCCTGTTGTTGAGACTAGCTCTGGGTCTGGTGTTACTGTACCCACCATTGATTGGACTACGTACCGTTTCCCACAGCCTATCGATATGTCAGGTATGCCTGATAAATTCGGTGGGGGTGTTGGTTTTTCTCGTTGGCAGAAAAAGATGAAACTGTGGTTAACGGTAAAGGGTCTATGGCCGGTGGTGCAGTATAAGAAACCAATTGTGGTTAAGGAGAAAGCTGAAACTGTTAAGGCTTATACCATGTGGGAGGAAAAGGATGGGGTGGCTAGGGCTGCAATTCTGGCAGCTTTGGCGAACACTCTATTCGATGTTTATTCATCTGACTCCTACACTGCTAAGCTCTTATGGGAGAAGCTTGACCAGACACATAATACTGATTCACAAGGATTGGAAAAGTATTATGTGGCTAGGTTCCTTGACTTTAAACTGGTGGATACTAAATCCATGACTGAGCAGGTGCATGAGTTTGAGATGTTAGTTCATACTTTGAAGGAGTCTGGTATGGACCTACCTGAAAAGTTTCAGGTTATGTCTGTGATTGAAAAGCTCCCTAAGTCTTGGGAAGAGTTTGCACTCTCCCTGAAAAGACAGAAAGGAGAGATCACTTGGACAAACCTGATGTTGGACATCTCTGTGCAGGAGCAACACAAGTCCAAGCAAGGACATGTGATGCCGGCTGAACATGCTGGGAGTTTGAAGGTGAATGTAGTGACTGTAGGACTGAAAAGAAAGTCTGTCACTAAGAAGGAAAACACTAAGTCTAAGGACAAGAACAAGGCTAAGAAACCAAAGGCAAACAAACCATGTTGGTCTTGTGGACAGGTTGGTCATTGGAGCAAGGACTGTCCTGAAAAGAAAACTAAGAAACCTGTTGTGGGAGCACAAGCTAACACTGTGCTTGGAACCACTGGTGGGCCTACGGTTAACATGGTTGTTGGTGAGGCTATTGCTTCTGAAACTGACAACAGGTATGTGACCTACAACCCTGTACTTCTTTCCACTCATTCGTCTCATGAATGGTTGATTGATACTGGAGCTAATGTACATATTTGTACTGATATTACTCTGTTTGTATCTTATCAACAGACTCATGGAATGACTGTTACGATGGGGAATGCAAGTGTAGCTCGAGTACTTGGAATAGGAAACGTGGACCTGAAGTTCGCTTCTGGGCGTGTTCTATCCCTCACTAGAGTGCACCATGTTCCTGATATTCGTAGAAATATAATAAGTGGAAGTTGTTTAGTTAAAAATGGTTTTGAAGTTTCTTTGAAATGTAGTAAAGTAGTTATTACAAATACTGGTGTATTTTTTGGCAAAGGTTACTTGTCAGATGGATTATTTTTAATAAATGTTGAGCCTGTTTTGGGCAGTTTTATTAATAATAATGTTGTTCCTTCTGTTAATTGTGTTGAATCATCTGATTTGTGGCACGCACGTCTTGGTCACTTGAATTTTGGTGCTCTAAAGAATATGATGAACTTAGAGTTGATTCCAAAACATGCCATTGATAAGAAATCTAAATGTCAAGTATGTGTGACTGCTAAACAAACTAGGAAACCCTTTCATAATGTGATTAGGGATTCGAATGTGTTAGATTTAGTGCACACTGACATATGTGAATTTGGTGGTGTTTTGACCAAGGAACATAATAGATATTTCATTACTTTTATAGATGATTGTAGTAGATATTGTTATGTTTATTTGCTTAAACATAAAGATGAAGCACTAGATAAATTCATTATGTTCAAAACTGAAGCTGAAACACAAACTGGTAAAGTACTTAAACGTTTGAGATCAGATAGAGGTGGTGAGTATACGAGTAACTCATTTAATGAATTTTGCAAAAGCAATGGTATAGTTCATGAGGTAACTCCACCATACACACCTGAGTCTAATGGGGTGGCAGAACGAAAGAACGGAACTTTTAAGGATATGATCAATAGTATGTTGATTAATTCTGGGTTGCCTAAGTACATGTGGGGAGAAGCTCTGAATACGGCTTGCCATATTCTGAATAGAGTTCCTCTGAAACATATGGACAAGACACCTTATGAATTATGGACAGAGAAAAGGACTAGTTTAAAATATCTTCGTGTGTGGGGGTGCCTTGCAAAGGTACTTGTCCCTGAACACAAAACTAGGGCCTAAAACTGTTGATTGCATCTTTCTGGGCTATAGGGAAACCACTACAGCTATGAGATTTTTAGTGTTAAAATCTGACATAGATGGAATAGTGGCTAATACCATAGTTGAATTTCGTGATGCAACATTCTTTGAGAATGTGTTCCCTATGAAGACTGGTATACCTGAGGGTATTCCTGATGATGATCTCACTCACACATCGAGGTCCATTCCTGATCATGTGGAAAGGATGACAAATGTGGGGGTAGATCCTAGTAGTAGCTCTACTCCTGATGAAGTAGAGGAACCTAGAAGGAGTAAGCGTGCTAAGGTAGTCAAGGATTTTGGAAGTGATTTTATCACTTACAATATCGAGGATGAACCTTTAACTTTTCGACAGGCCATGGATTCTTCAGAATCTAGGTACTGGAAAGGTGCTGTAAAAAGTGAAATTGACTCTATTGTTTCTAACGGAACATGGGAGTTGGTTGATCTACCTCCTGGGTGTTCTACTATAAGATGTAAATGGGTATTCAAAAGGAAGATGAATCCTGATGGCTCAATAGATAAGTATAAGGCTAGGCTGGTAGCTAAGGGCTTTAAGCAAAAGGAAGGCATTGATTACTTTGACACATACTCTCCAGTTGCTAGAATGACAACAATCTGAATGCTTATAGCATTGGCTTCTGTACATGGTCTTATCATCCATCAAATGGATGTAAAGACAGCTTTTCTTCATGGTGAACTTGAAGAAGAGATTTATATGGATCAGCCTGAGGGATTTGTTGCGTCTGGTAATGAAAGGAAAGTATGTAAGTTAATCAAGTCTATATATGGCTTAAAACAAGCTCCAAGAGACTGGCATAAAAAGTTTGATGAAACTGTTTTAGAATCAGAATTTGTAGTTAATGAAAGTGACAAGTGTGTCTATTACATGGTTAAAGGAAATGAATGTATTATTGTGTGCATGTATGTGGATGATATTTTGTTGTTTGGAACCAATATTGAGATTATTAACGAGACAAAAAGGTTCTTGAAAAGGCATTTTGAAATGAAGGATATGGGAGAGGCTAGTGTGATTCTTGGTATCAAGTTGACTCAGTCAACTGATGGAATAACTTTGTCACAATCTCATTATATAGAGAAATCTATACTTGAGAAGTATGGTTATTCAAATTGTAGAATCGCAAGTACTCCGTATGATCCTAAAATTGCCCTTGTCAAGAATAGTTCAGGAGTACCTGTGTCTCAGTTAAGGTATTCTGAGATTATCGGGAGTTTGCAGTATCTTGCTAATGGTACTAGGCCGGATATTTCATATTCAGTGTCTAAGTTAGCAAGATATACAAGTTGTCCAAACAAGACTCATTGGGATGCTCTTGATAGAGTGCTTAGATATCTAAAAGGCACCATATATCTTGGTCTGCATTACAGGAGGTTTCCTGGAGTGCTAGAGGGATATAGTGATGCAAGTTGGATAGCTAAGAAGTCTGGTTCCAATGGAGTGACTGGATACCTGTTTACCCTAGCGGGTGGAGCAGTATCTTGGAAGTCTTCTAGACAGACTATTATAACTCGGTCTACTTTTGAGGCTGAGTTGTGTGCATTAGATGCCACGGGGACTGAGGCTGAATGGTTACATGGACTGATGTCAATGTTACCTGTAGTAAGTCGTCCACTTCCTGCTTTTGCTGTTCATTGTGATAGCCGTACAACTATCGACAAGATAAACAGCAAGAAGTATAATGTGAAAACAAAGAGACATATCCAAGTTAGACTGAAGTCTATAAGGGGTCTAATGTCTGAAAGGATTATTGCTGTTGAGTTTATTGGAACTCAAGAAAACCTAGCTGATCCTTTGACTAAAGGGCTTGAGCATGCTGTAGTCCTTAAGTCTAGGTTGGGGATGGGACTGATAGCCCATAGTAATTCATCTACAGCGGGAACCCAATACACATGAGAGGAGATCCCTCGAAAGTGTATTCAATGTGGTAATAACAAGTTGTAAGGGTGAATTGGTTGTACCTTTAACTACATAGATTGATACTCACGTATCTGGAGTCTATCCCCTGTAAACCTAAAAGGTATTGTCACTGCCAGAATAGCAAGAGTTATTTGAACTCTGAATGGGGTCAAGTCATATGACGAGATGCTAGCAGTACATCTCTGGAGATGCCCAGCTAAGCGAATGTAATTGTGTGGTCGCAATTAGAGGAAAGGGTTATTCCTTGAAACATTCGACGAACAGGATCGAGACATGACCATTAACGTCTCAAAGCCGTAGATTAGCACCATAGCCTTTGACTTGTCGTCGTCTATGGAGTGTGGGTACACCAAACGGATAAAGATTCAAGGTGAAACATTCCATCTGAATCCGGTAGCCATCGAAGTAGAGGACTTAGGAGGGTTCAAACCCGGAAGGGTACCTACTCTGAAAAACAAGTCATGATGAGGATAGATATGTATTTGAATTTCTGTATGGATTCGTGGGGGATTGTTAGAAAATGGAAAGTTTGAGGCATATTTATAATATGTTCTTGATGTAATTTCCGGAAACTAACAAGTGAAAGTTGTTCCTTGTAATGAGAACTTAAACTTTCCATGTTATGGATCTAAGACATTTTCTTAGTGGAATCCATAAGTAAATTGAGTTGAAAGAAGAATTGATTATTGGTTTATTTTAACAGGTTTCAGATTTATTTGTTACAACAGTACTGGAAATTGGATCAGTATTTGGATTAAATCCTGATGGAAATTTGGATCAGTACTTGGAGTAAAATCCTGATGGACTTGGTCAGACATCAGATACTGATGGACTAAATCCTGATGGATATCAGTTCCTGACAAAGCACTGAATCCTGATTCTGATGGACACCAAATCCTGATGTTACTGATGACCAAATCCTGATGCTTATGTAACTGAAAATAAATATTGATGTAGTTAATGCAATTAAATCAGAATATTTACTTTCCTTTTATGGAGTATCAGTTACGTTTTATTCTTGGTATTATATATATACAGAACAGAATAGAACGTTGTAAGTGACATACGATACATCCTAAGGAGAGAAAACCCTTGTAGTCTTCTTTCTCTCTGCTCTCTCAACACATACAGAAGGGTTACATAATTCTCAGGCGAACTGAGGTGCTAGTCGCTGTTGATCTCTCCGCTTCTGTGACCGGTTTGATCTGTGCTGTTTTATCCTGGAAGTGATATTGCTGCAACCCAACACAGCGTAAGTGGGGCAATAATCTCTTCAAGAACAGTCAAGTCCTCTCGAAGGGTTTGGCGACTCAGCTGTTTATTCTCTTATCAGTTTTGCTAAAAGCTTCTGCAAGAGATAAGTCTTTCTTGTTTCTCTCATTAATTACAGTCTCTGATTATATCTTGTTTATGCCTTCGTGATTTGTTTCGTTATTTGGTTAATTGCCTGTTCTTGTGTTAATATATATCACTGCCTCATTGTTGCTGTAGTTGTAAAATACCCAACAGCAATGACTGTATATCCTTCTAAGATTAATCATCCCTCTAGGAAAGTAAGGATTCTCTAATCTGATGCTGTCGGTCATCGCAAAATGGGTGACCCTCTCTAAATCCACGCCGAGAACTCAATCCAGAATTGGTTATCCCTCTTGAATTATTCGGCATTAATCTGTAACCTTTGGAAAATTCTCGTAAATTTTGTAGTCTTTCGTCGATATAATATCCCTTGTTTGAGTCATTTTCCTTGTTTTGTGAAGTATTGTAATGTGAATTGCATCTTACATATGAGGCAATACTGGAGTATTCTTTAGAGTTTTGATCATTAGAAAAAGAACGATGGCAAAAACTTCCTGAACCTTTTATCCCAGTTGTTATCTTTTGAGCTTTCTCCCTCTGCTCTTTTAAATATGACTCATCTTCAAGCAGCTTTAGTACTCTCTCGGATTTGTTTCGGACACTTATTCCCCAGTTGAACCTGCATCACAAATTAGTACTACTCTTTACTACGAGGCTTTTGATGGTTTCTTCTATAAGGCTTTTGTTTATTCACTAGGATAAAATGTTAGGGATTACGAAAATTTCACATTTTATGACATGTTTTCAGGAAGAAAAAAAAACTAGCAAATAGAAATGCTAACCCTTTCTCATCAACATAATTGAGGCTTCCCATCTCCCAAATGATGTCTTTATCATACTGAAAATCCTCTGCAACTCTTTTTGGACCATGTGTGAGAAGTCTCTCCAGCAATATAAGAGCCTTATACGAACAGTGCCACCGCTTCTTATCGTACTTCCACAGCCTGCTAGCAGAAAAGAAATATCAATTAACGTTTCAAAATCTATGTTACAATAATTACTCATTTTTCTGTCAAAAAAAAAAAAAACTCTTTCTTGCTAAAACAGCAACATAAGCATTATATAATATGGAGTTCTTATATTTTTTTGAATGATGACTCTTTTCTCTAGTCTAGTTGAATATTTTCATGCACATAATTAAAGATAGACCTTTTATGCAGAATGTCCACAATTCTCCAGTAATCATCAACTTCAAATGCTGCACGTGATACGAATCCGAGGATTCGACTATCCAGTGAAATTGATTCTCCATCTGTAGCTTCTTCCGTCAGTCTTCAGAAGTAATCAAGTAATATTTCAAAAAAAAATTAGAAATCCATAATGTTCAATGACAATGACAGCCTAATTAATCGATAAATAAAAAAGAAATCGACTTACATTTCTGCAGGTGTAACGTCGGTGAAGGCGAGCCTAGCGGTCTTGATCTGCTCTTTGAAGAAGAGAGAGGTCTTTCTTTTGAATTCATGGAAAGATGGACTATCCATAGCTTAATTGAATTATTGTAGAAGTTTGGAGGGATAACAGAACAATATAAGAAGGTAGAATGTACTAGCTTATGATTTGGTAAGAATGCATGCGCGTATGGATGATGACTTAATTGCATTATGCAACCCTTTGGTTTTCGCTTATTGCAATTTGGGTAAGATTCTTTTAAAATTTTCACTGTGCAACCCCAGACTTTGAATCCCGCTATAGTTTGCAACCCTTTAACGCTTCTCCGTCAAACTCGACCGTTAACATTAATTTTGAAAGGGGTAAATTTGTCCTAACATATCTAAATGGTAATATATACAGCTTTTCATATATATTATTGTATCTCTCTCGAAATCTCTGATTCTCTACCTCTGATTCTCGAAATCGCAGCTCTCTACTCAGAGGTCTCGCAATCTCCCTTGAAATCTCTACAGCTCTCTCTCCCTCTCCAAATCTCTCCAACTCTCTCGACTGTTCCCTCCCTCGCCTCACATCCCTTCCCCTTCCTTCTTCATCTAACATGGTGTGTGTGTGTGTGTGTATGTATACACGCCGTTGTATGTGTGTGTATATATACGTTGTTGTGTGTATGCGTGGGTTAAGTGATTCAGTCGGAACTTTGCTGAAAATTACTTATTCTTCCCTGTGTAAGCTCGAATTGGTGTTTGACATCTATGTGGTAACGCTGTTGCAAGTTGCTGGGCATCTCGGTAGTGTTTATTCATATGTGGGTTTGTTCAATCAAAATGGATTTTTCAAATTGTATCATTCAAGTTAAATTTTATGATTGAGTTATGAATTTGGTGTATATGAATTGGGTATTTATCAGGTTTTAAGGGTTCTTAATTGGGGATTTTATGAAAGAAAGAGGGTATTAGTGTTAGAAAATTGAAGGAGATAATAAGGGATGGAGCAGGGACATCGGTGTGTTTGTGGGTAGAGGGGACTGGTTGTGGTTTGATGGAGATGGGGTGCGGAGTCGGATGAAAAGGGTTGGAGGTGAATATAGGTGGAGGCGTGGAGATGGCTGGAGATGGTGGAGTTGATGCGGGCAAAGGTGGGAGTATTGAAACGGAGAAGGAAGAAGGGGAAATGGTGGTGGCTGTTGGTTTGAAAGGACAGAGGAAGAGGGTGAATGTTGAAGGAAAAAGATGGGTAGAGGACAGAAAAGAAGCAGTGAAGGAGATGAATGGCGGCATCGA
This sequence comes from Kitagawia praeruptora, assembly GCA_037693485.1. Lineage (NCBI taxonomy): Eukaryota > Viridiplantae > Streptophyta > Magnoliopsida > Apiales > Apiaceae > Kitagawia > Kitagawia praeruptora. The sequence goes on from CM075354.1 coordinate 130,833,769, forward strand.
GGTGATGTGGTGGTTGGCAGCCGGGTGGAAGAGGAGAAGGGAGTGGTGAATATGTATATGTTTATCTATGAAAAGTCTGATTTACCCCTGTTGACCGACGGTAACGGTCAGAATTAACTATGCAAATATAAAAAAGTGCAAATTATAATGGATTAGAAAGTTAAGGGATGCAAAGTGCATATATGGATATTACAAAGTGCGAAGTGCAATAAGCCAAAACCAAGGGGATGCAAAATGCAAATTAGTCATGGATGATTAATATATAAACTTTGATAGTGCAAGTTCAACTGCTCCATCACCTGTAAGTCTTTAACTAGCTAATTTCACCTACTACATTCTCTAAGTGGATTTGCAAATGTAATGAGCTAGAAAATTCAAGTTTAAACTTTGGTTGGTTTCTTAACTTCATGACTTGATCTAAACTTAATCAGTTAAATCGTTAAAAGGCCCACGCAAATTTAATCTAGACAAATGATTTTTCAAAATATATCCTCGAAAATGTCAAAAAAAAAAAAAAAAAAAACTTGTTCCCTATGTTAATTACTAAGAGCAACTCCAATGCTCTCCCCTTCCTTAACCCCTAAAATAGGGATTATTAAAAATATAGGTAATGAAAATTATGTTTCACTCCAATCATATGCCCTATATTCATACCCTATATTTTAAAAATAATTTTTAATGTAGTTTTTTGAAATTTAAATTTTGAACATTCTTATAAATTAACCAATGAGGTGGAGGATAGATGAGGTGGAGGATATAGGGGATCTAATTTTGATCCCTCAAATAAGGGATTATATTTTCTCTCCCCTAAAAAATAAAGGGAATGAGGGGTAGGATTGGAGCTTTATATATTTTTAAACTAAAATCCCTATATTTGTCCACCTAAGCACATTATAGGTAAGGAACATGTATGGTTGGAGTTGCTCTAACAAACAATTGTTAAAATAAATTATTCACCACTTGTAAGAGATAATAAATATAAATTTTTTACATGTCATATGTAAATTAGCACAGATTATACATCATTAATAATAATTTTTAGGAATGAACTTTTCCTATTGTTTTGACAATATATTATCCAGGTTGACACAACTATTTTGCATTTGTTTTTTCATTTTAGAAAATAATAACAGTTGTTCTTGTTATTCTGACAACTTGAGCGCAATTCGATATCTATCTCGATCAATCAACATTAATGTTGGAGGCCCATCTATCTACCCCATTTTGACCCAAGGTGAAGCCTGACGGTCCGAACGATGCAAGCCCATATAAGGATGAAGGCCCATTTCAGCAACAATAGATTGTAGGCCATTGGAACGCACGATCTTCATCTCCTGGTGATGGACTCCACGATCTCCTCTATGATCTCCTGGACAAGAGAATAAAAAGAACAGGTTTGGGTATCCATGGGGACAATCACAACATCACACGCAGACCTAGCTTCTACGTTCAATATTACCTTATCAAACCAGATTAATCTCACACCGGAGGTGAATCGGGGGGCACCGCCCTCGCATTCTTCTCTTGCAGGTCTGGTCGAAGGAAGGCTTGGCAGAAATCTGGTTCCAACATTTGGCGCCGTTTGTGGGAACGTAGAAGTGATCTTGTTAGTGTGAATCCGCCTCTGATGCAAGCGGGATCCGTGTGCCATCACACGAGGGTGAACCTACTGGTGCTCTTTGACACCCAAACAATTCTGGTTTCCACTCCACGTTAACAGTCCTCAAACGTGCATTTGATATTGCCACAACACAGATACAGGTTGAGCAGCCTCTATGCCTTGAGTGTAGGAGTGTGTTATCCGAAAAGCTTGATAAAAAGGTTGAAGATGTAAACCGAGACATAAAAGCATACGAGGCGTGCCTACTTCCCAAAGCTACAGGAGGCAAGAATCCGAATCAATTCGTCAAAATCTGAGTTTGTCCTAAGGACTCCAACAAAAATGGATGTGGAGTTGAAAGCAACTTTTTCGAATTAAATCGTTGAGAAAAGCTAAGCTGCTGAATTTTTATGTTTTAAGCTTCATCATACATGTATAATTTAATTTAATAATAATTGTCGTGAACAACCTATATGGAATTTCTTTTATGTCATGAGGTTTACTCAAATATTCTTAGATAACATATGTGGCATGCCTATCATATGAATACATATATATGAATAAATTGAATGTGTATATTTGACGCACATCACTGTTTGACAAATTGCATAATATGTTTTGTCGCGACCAAATAATGATTGAAAGTTATTTACATGGGCAAGAAAAAGGAAAAATTAGCAAGTGAAAGAAGCTGGTTGAAAGCTCTTCTTGGTTACAAGAACAAATTGGAGGCCCCACAATAAAGATAAAATAATCTTAGAGCTAAAATCATATGTCAATTTACGATGACATGATTTAGCAAAAAAAGATGCAGTAGCAAGGTTCACTCGAAAGTTGGTAAAGCGGAGCAACGACTGTCCAGCACTGCAGTAGCAGCCATCATCTTTTAAAGCTTACTTTCTCTAAAGGAACCAAATGCTGCTGGACTTATCACTTCTTAGAAAGTAAAAAATGTTACGATCTATGAGATGGGAAAACATTGAAGAAAATCTGGTGTCATCACATGGCCGAGTCAAAAGGAGCAGAAAAGAATCCTTAGAGCCAACGCAAAATCAAGATAAGTGTTATTTTTCGATACTTGCAGATTACTTGTCATGCATAAAAATATCTAATGTTCTTATGCAAAAGTTTATGCTAACAGACTCTTGAAAGAATATTTGGTGTCATTCATAAATTTGCATATTTATTAATACTTGTGTGCTAGAATTGTCAAAAACATTAGCCAACACAAGACCTATATATATCTTCCAGTTGCTAGAAGGAGTTTACAAAATAATAAGGCATACTAACATGATGAAATTGAGAAATATTGAATACTTTGGAATCTTAAGGCAACCAAACATCAAGGAGAAAAAAAAATGACAATGAAGCAATCATGACAAAGGGTGACACAAAACTGAAATTCTTGAAACTACAGAATGCTTGAGTTTGAAGAATAAACTGCTTTCATTGAGAAAGTTCTGGGCAGCGAATTATATATCAGTAGAAAGAGCTCGGAGTCTAGTTTTTATGCAATAAACGGTTCGCAAAAAGGACGTCTATGCAGAAAGTTATGGCTATTTTACTGAAGCTTATTGTTGCAGTATTCAGAAAGTCATTAAAACTAACACATGAAAGTTGCAAAAAGTTTCCATCTGGAAATGTCAAGAACTTGGTGACAACTGATGCTGAATCACTACAGCAAGTTTGTCAGTCACTTCATGCTCTGTGGCCAGCTCCTTTTCGTATCACCCTAGCGCTTGTTCTTCTCTACCAACAGCTTAGTGTTACTTCACTTCTTGGTCCACCGCTTCTATTTATTATGCTTCCCATACAGACATATGTCATAAGCAAAATGCAGAGATTTACCAAAGAGGGACTGCTACGTATTGACAAGAGAATCGGCCTCAAGAATGAAATTTTGGCTGCCACGGACACTGTGAGATGCTATGTATGGGAAAGTAGCTTCCAATCTAAAGTTCAAAATGTTCGTGGCTGTAAATGCAAACGTATCTTTGAAGTGCCTGGAGGAGTTTCTATTGGCGGAGAAAATAATTCTTTTGCCAAACCCACCTCTAGAACCAGGACTTCCTGCATTAATATCATTTAAGAATGGGGTAAAAGCAGTCGGATTCTTGGCGGCTAGTCTCGATCCGACCAAAGGTACATTTTCTCGAATTTAGTACGTTATTTTGTTTAAGTGCATTTATTTGAATTAATTGCATTCATTCGGATTTAGCACATTAACAGAACAAATTATTAAGCAAAGTACCTATCTAGGGGAGTATCCTGAAGAAGATAAGAACTTGCTCTAAAATCTAAGGGGAATGAATATCCCAAATCAAAATAAAGTTGTAAGACACCCATATCGTGGGTTCTTTTAAGCATTAAGTATTTAAGGCCCTTATAATTTAATTAGGGGTGTTGCACCGATCTGCCATAACTACTTAAATCATTGCAACCCTAAAATAATGGGGGAGAATACGCTAAGGCACCGAATACCGAAGATGCGTAAATGCCAAAGAAGCATCATTTAAGAAATTACGCTAAGGCGAAACATTAAATACAAATAATTGTTTCAGTATTTAAGTCACTTGACAAATAATTAAGGCTGGGAGGAAACATTTTTTCACTGACCGAATGGGACCTTAATTACTCTCAAGTCCATTAAAAACTGGGGGCAGCTAGGCTATGGCCGAAGATGCACAAAATAAATTAATTGTGCGAAGGTCAGAAAATATGGCCGAAGACGCCAAAAATATATGCTAAGGCAAAAATATGTCCGAAGATGCATAAATAAGCAAGGCCAATGCCGAAGACAAACGATTAGCTAGGCTACGGCCGAAGATGAAATATAGCTAGGCTACGGCCGAAGATGAACAATAGCTAGGCTACAGCCGAAGACGAGCAATAGCTAGGTGATAAGTGGAGTTTATATCCACTTGGAGCGTTCCATATCGGCTTAAATTGATTGTCTTGGACTCAAGTTTGTGGTGGTTTTGATATATTTTGTTTAGTTGTGCAGATTTACGAGAATGTTGATTAAGTTTGATGCTTCTATCGTTTTTGGAGAATAAATTAATTAAAATTCGGATTTCTGAGACGGTTGCGCAGTCTACACTGTTTTGGACATATCTGGAGTTCTAGAAGTCAGTTTTCAGCGATCTTACTGCCCACGCGAAGCCTGGGAGATTTTCTACAACTTGGGATAGGATTCCCAGGAGCAAATTGCGCCGGGTAGGAGCAATTTGCGCGAATAACAGACTGCTGGGCGCAAGTTGCCCCTGAAAAATTACAGTTTTTACTATTTTTGGCCATATCTTGAGTTCTACAACTCCGTTTGGGGCCCATAAGCAGTCCACGCGAAGATAACGAAATTCTTTATCATTCTAAAGTTGTCCAGATGTCCAATTACTACTGGAACGGTCCTGAAAAACTGAAAAAAAAGTCAACTACGAATTTTCCTTAAAAAACAGAATCAGTTTAGGAAACGTATTTTGCAAAAATTCTATTTTAACTCTATTTTGGGTATTTTCTTGCTGGGCAAGACTTCTAGAGCCTATATAAACACATCCAACCCTTGTAATTTGTATCATTAGGAGAAGAACCATTACATATCAATTACTTAGGATTATTTGTATATTTTCATACTTTATTTTTATCATGGTTTCATCAGATCCCATGATGACGAGAGGTTCAATTATGAGCTAATTGTTGTCATGGGATTCTAACGGATTTATTTATGGAGCTTTAGTATCTTGATATTTTAAAGATCTGTGTGTGATGTATATCTGATATCCTCGTATGGTTATGCTTAATTGATAGATGCGTCATGAACATCTAATTTGTTAATCTCTTGTGAAGTGAAAGTGGATCTTGAGATTTAAAACTTGCCATGCTAGCATAGGTTCATAATTGTTTATCAATATGATTCGTAGTATGAGATGAGAATACTTATATTGCCCTGTGTGATCAATGTGGATAACTTGTTCTTCAACCGTTATGTTTTCAAATTCTATAGACATATAGGGTCTAAGCATAATTGGTGTCTATTCATCTTCTATCTCTTTTGTGGATGTATGTTTAGTTTGGTATACGTATGCTGACAAGTAGCGTGTACTTGTTTCGTGTTATCCGATCAGATATCATAACCATTGCATATAGTGATTAAAGGCGTCAGATCTAAGCAAAGTATTTAATGAAGTTAGGATTCCATGGTTTTTCTTGCAGAAGTAATTAGATTTCAATTCTTGCTAGTTAGTTAATTTGTAGTTTTGTTAATTTGCTTTTTAGTTAATTTAGATAGTTAAAACCCATATTTGTTATTTGTCTTAGCAGTGAATAATAATCATACATTGTTGCATAGGTGCATCTACTGAATTGAAACCTAAACCAGATCTCTGTGGGAACGAACTCAACTTATATCTATATTACTTGTGACCACGTACGCTTGCGTGATTTAGCTAAACAAGTTTTTGGCGCCGCTGCCGGGGATCATCGGTGTTTTATTTTTGGTTTATGTGCTTGTCAATAGTGGTCGTTAGAGTTCACTGACTCGGATTTCTTTTTCTCATCTATTCTTGCAGTTCGTTGGTGTTTCAGGTACTTGTCAGAGAGCATTGTAGTTGAAGATGGATTTTCTAAATTACTATGGAGTTCTGCAGGTGGTTAGTGTTTGTGAGCTATGTGCGGGCGCACATGAGACGTATCAGTGCTGGAGCAACCAAGGTGGTATTCAACAACCGCAGCAGCCTTATCAGCAGTATCAAGGTCAACAATATGGAGCACAGCCTTACTATCCTCAGAATATTCTGCAACAGCAGAACCAGAATTTTCTACAGCAACATGACCCGTGGCAATCTCAACCTCTGAGTTATGAGGAACAACCATATTTTCAATACCATCCTAAACAGTACCAGCAAGATGTTCCAGATATGTCATATTTTTATGGAAGTGAAGAGTTTAACATCAGCAACTTATTCCTACTTTTCAGTCAGATGAGGTTCCTACTAGGGAGGAGATTAGGATGCTTGTGAAGAGTAATGAGGAGTCTCTCAAATCTTTGGAGATTCTAGTTGCTCAAGCTGTGAGAGCCTTGGAACAAGAGAAACAACAATTCATACCTGAAGCAATTCCAGAAAATAATGATGACTTGGAGCAGAGTACTGCATGCATAATTGAAGAAGACAAATTCCAAGAGGAGGAGAGTGTTCACAAGCCATGTGAGGAATTTGATCAAGCTAGTGAGGTGGATGATTTGGAAAGGGCACAATTTGAGACAGACATTGATGAGCTGCACAAATTTCAAGAATTATTATGTGCAAACCAAGAGGACACAGATGAGCTACGCAAATTTCAAGAATTGGTATGTGCGAACCAAGAGGATAAAGAACATGGGAAAGATGCAGATTTTCTACTTGTCTCAGAGTATAAAGATGGAGGTAGCGCATTAGAGCCAATGGAGGAAGTTCTCGTTGAGGAACCAAAGGCTTCAGCAATTTACATTTACCCTCCTCCATTATATTCAAGCGAAGCCCGCGAGTGTGTGTTGTTCTACAAATTGATAGATTTTGGGTCAACAGATGAAGGCATTGGAAGAGGACATAGTTGTCATACGAATAGGCCAAGCGAGGAGAAAGGGCAGAAAGTGTGCCGCCGTGATGACGATGAAGTCTCGCGAAGAGATGACCAGGCCAACTATTATCATCCATAATGGAGGCTTGAAAGTAACGTCAAGCTATTGACGTTAAAGAAGCGCTTCGTGGGAGGCAACCCACGCTTTTCGGCAATTTTATTTAGGTATGTTTTCTGCTATCCCTTGTATTACTTTCCATTCAATGCGGACATTGAATATTCTAAGTTTGGGGGTGGTTTGGGGGATTAGTAGTTGTTGTTGTATTATGTGTTCATGTAGGATTTTATGTTTGCATATTAGTAGTAGTAAATTATGCATTTATGTTCGTGTTATCTACGTTTGTTTCATATAGGACATTCTGTTATTATGTTCGTATTTCATGTGAGTCCATAATAGTTTGCATTTGCACCCATGCTTGATAGGAATTTTGTGTTGTTGACGCTTTTGTTTGAGAAGTGATATGCTTTGTTCTTGTGCACACACATACACTAGTAAGTTGAAGCTAGTAGACTTATTGAATGTTGTAAGTGATTAGAAGGATATGAATATGTGCAAGATGATTTAGTTTGCATGCTTTGAATACAAGTCGGTGCATTAGAGAGATATTTGCTTGGGATTGAGTATGTTTTCCACCAAGTGATTTTGAGCCTTATTGCATATTGCATATTTTTTGCAATTTATTCGTTTGCTTGAGTGTCCACGGATTGTTTGCATTGCTAGCAATTGTTTAAGGTCTTTCTTGAAACGCATGACATTATTTGACGATTAAAATGATAAAGGCAATTAGGAATAACATCATATTTTCCCATATTACCACGCCATATTTATATGATCAATTAGTTAACCCGTTGAGCTCAATCCTATTTTTTTTCGGTGACATACCACATTACTTGCCGAGACCTTTTTCTTGTATTGGCCTTACATTAATTTGAACCCACATTGTCAAAGGCTAGTAGAGTGTTTAAGGGAGTAATAAGGTGTGCAAGGAAGGGTTATTGTTGGTCTTACTTTTGGGGGAAATATTGAATATTGGGTTTGGTTATTTACTTGATAGTCGACATATGTAATAAAAGTAGGGGATCATTGTTATTATTATTCTATTTAGCTCTCGAAAAAGAAAAAAAAAAGAGAAAAAAAATATGAAAAAAAAGGAAAAAAAAGGAAAAGAAAAAAATATATATATACATTATGAGAGCATGTTTGTGTTTGTTGAGATCCTATTTCAGTCGACTAGTCGAGTGTTTGTTTGAGCAAAAATTATGTGGGGGGGAAATAGGGTGTTGTGTGTGATTTATTATGGTACTTACTAGCTGTTGACACTTCACCTGTTTTGGCTTATTTGACATACCTTGTCCCTAGCCCCGTTACAACCCAAATAAAGACCTTTTGATTATCGTCATTGATGTATGTTGTGTTAAGAGTTAGATTGATACCAATTGTCAAGCATGCTTATGATTTTGTTGGAATTGAGTGATACACTTACCCTGGTTTTTGAGTGAATATTCTTTGTGAGTGGATTGTGAGTGTTTGCTTGTTCTTGCGTATGAGATCCCGAGTGTTGTCTCAAAGATGTGCTCTTGTAGGCTTAGCATGTTTACTAACTTATTCTTACACTTGACATGGGCTTGTGAGAACTTATGCATGTTCATTGAGTAGACTATGTGAATACTTGCACTTTCGGCACCAAGACATTGCGTATTTACTTTGATTCTTAAGTTGATATGGCATGAGAGGATTTGAAGGTATGGTAGATTAGATTAATTGCATTTGCATATTAGTTGCATTCATGCATTGCATTGCATTAGGTTACATGGATTTTGTGGGTACATTCACTATAGGCCCTCACGAGACCTTACTCGTCCACTAGGGCTGCCTAGGGGTTTAAAGGGCTTGTTGCATATGCCAAATGCAACCGTGATCACCTACGGAAGTGGTACTAGTTAGTTAGTTAGTTGTAATTGTTTATGCTTGAGGAAAAGCATCGGTTTAAGTTTGGGGGTGTGATAAGTGGAGTTTACATCCACTTGGAGCGTTCCATATCGGCTTAAATTGATTGTCTTGGACTCAAGTTTGTGGTGGTTTTGATATATTTTGTTTAGTTGTGCAGATTTACGAGAATGTTGATTAAGGTTGATGCTTCTATCGTTTTTGGAGAATAAATTAATTAAAATTCGGATTTCTGAGACGGTTGCGCAGTCTACACTGTTTTGGACATATCTGGAGTTCTAGAAGTCAGTTTTCAGCGATCTTACTGCCCACGCGAAGCCTGGGAGATTTTCTACAACTTGGGATAGGATTCCCAGGAGCAAATTGCGCCGGGTAGGAGAAATTTGCGCGAAGAACAGACTGCTGGGCGCAAGTTGCCCCTGAAAAATTACAATTTTTACTATTTTGGTCATATCTTGAGTTCTACAACTCCGTTTGGGGCCCGTAAGCAGTCCACGCGAAGATAACGGAATTCTCTATCATTCTAAAGTGGTCCAGATGTCCAATTACTACTGGAACGGTCCTGAAAAACTGAAGAAAAGTCAACTACGAATTTTCCTTAAAAAACAGAATCAGTTTAGGAAACATATTTTGCAGAAATTCTATTTTAACTCTATTTTGGGTATTTTCTTGCTGGGCAAGACTTCTAGAGCCTATATAAACACATTCAACCCTTGTAATTTGTATCATTAGGAGAAGAACCATTACATATCAATTACTTAGGATTATTTGTATATTTTCATACTTTATTTTTATCATGGTTTCATCAGATCCCATGATGACGAGAGGTTCAATTATGAGCTAATTGTTGTCATGGGATTCTAACGGATTTATTTATGGAACTTTAGTATCTTGATGTTTTAAAGATCTGTGTGTGATGTATATCTGATATCCTCGTATGGTTATGCTTAATTGATAGATGCGTCATGAACATCTAATTTGTTAATCTCTTGTGAAGTGAAAGTGGATCTTGAGATTTAGAACTTGCCATGCTAGCATAGGTTCATAATTGTTTATCAATATGATTCGTAGTATGAGATGAGAATACTTATATTGCCCTGTGTGATCAATGTGGATAACTTGTTCTTCAACCGTTATGTTTTCAAATTCTATAGACATATAGGGTCTAAGCATAATTGGTGTCTATTCATCTTCTATCTCTTTTGTGGATGTATGTTTAGTTTGGTATACGTATGCTGACAGGTAGCGTGTACTTGTTTCGTGTTATCCGATCAGATATCATAACCATTGCATATAGTGATTAAAGGCGTCAGATCTAAGCAAAGTATTTAATGAAGTTAGGATTCCATGGTTTTTCTTGCAGAAGTAATTAGATTTCAATTCTTGCTAGTTAGTTAATTTGTAGTTTTGTTAATTTGCTTTTTAGTTAATTTAGATAGTTAAAACCCATATTTGTTATTTGTCTTAGCAGTGAATAATAATCATACATTGTTGCATAGGTGCATCTACTGAATTGAAACCTAAACCAGATCTTTGTGGGAACGAACTCAACTTATATCTATATTACTTGTGACCACGTACGCTTGCGTGATTTAGCTAAACACTAGGCTACAGCCGAAGACGAACAATAGTTAGGCTACGGTCGAAGATGAACAATAGCCAGGCTACAGCCGAAGACTATGGTCGAAGTTGAACAATAGTCAGGCTACGGCCGAAGACGAATGATAAGCTAGGCTAAGGCCGAAGACGAATGATAAGCTAGGCTACGGCCGAAAAAATCATGCTGCTTTAGTATTTAAGTTGCTTTGACATAATTAAGGCCGAGAGGATTTATTTTTCACCAACCGAATGAGACCTTAGTCATTTGCAAACCCCTTAAATACTGGAGACAGCTAGGTTACGACCAAAGATGAACAAGAATGTAACGAATTATGCTAAGGCAAATAATTCATCCGAAGATGCATAATAGAAAATGCTAAGATAATTACGCCAAGCCAAACAAAAGCCGAAAACGCATTAAACCAAACCAGAATTATGCTAAGGCGAAAAAATCGACCGAAGATGAATAAAGATAAAGCCAAAGATGCATAAAATAGAGACGAACGATGCATAGGCAAGACGAAGCCGAAGGTGCATTGAGCAAAATAAAATTATGCCAAGGCAAATAAATCAGTCGAAGACGCATAAAAACAAAGAAGAAAATAAGCCAAAAGAGAGCCTAAAATGCATAAGTTGAAATTAAAGCCCGAAGGCAACAGAAAGTTATGCCCGAAAGTCTGAAACAAAAACAAGTAATTCCCAAAGGCAAAAAATAAATAAATACTGAGATTATGCCCGAAGGCTCTGTGCCCTAGACCCTCCAGCTATGTTCCCAAGGTAATCTTGTAGTCGAGGCTGACCGAATGAGTCGGACAGGGTCCAAGATTGTCCTAGGGAGCCTCCCGAAGATGGACAAAAAAAGGTGGCCTTCATTCTAGCAAAGCCCGATTGAAGCCCGGGGACATGTTGGAGGCCCATCTATTTAACCCATTTGGATCCAAGGTGAAGCCTGACGGCCTGAACGATGCAAGCCTAATAAGGATGAAGGGCCATTTCAACAACAATAGATTGTAGGCCACTAGAACGTACGATCTCCATCTCCTGGTGATGGACTCCACGATCTTCTCCATGATCTCCTGGACAAGAGAATAATTAAAAAGAACAGGTTTGGGTATCCATGGGGACAATCACAACATCACACACAGAACTTCTAGGTTCAATATTACCTTATCAAACCAGATTAACTCATTCTCACACCGAAAGTGAATCGGGTGGCACTACCCTCGCATTTTTCTCTTGTAGGTCCGGTCGAAGGAAGGCTTGACAGAAATCTGGTTCCAACAATTAATTCGATCAACAAATTGCCAACACCTCCGTAGAGTACAATTAGTTACTAAACAAAAACTACAAGCTAGTAGGATATCGACTTGCGTACTTGAACTAAAAGCTACAAAAAAATCGGACACTTGTTACGTAGATCTATTTTTTTGATGTATTATTCTTGACATGAAGTCAAAGTGGTAAGAGAGTTAACAAATGGAGGTAGAAAACCACTTTGAAGTGCATTCGGAACTTGTTTTTATTTCGATTGCACAAATGCCTACATGTGATTCGAAAACCATGTCCAGTATTTCAAGTCCTCCAATCTCTCAACCGGACCCAGATTTGTATGCATGGCTTTCAACTGAGCTTACCTAAGCCTCATCATTCCTATTATTGAGGGTAAGAGTTGAGGATTTGAGGGACTAGAAATTGCGAATATTTAATTAGAAATTTTAATTAGAGTTGGGGATTTGAGGGACTATAATAAATATTAGAAATTGGATTTATTAGAATAATATCACATCATCAACATTACTGTTAATTGTTAAGATAAAACACCCAACATCGAAATGTGATATTGCATGATATATTTTAATTTTATGCTAGCATAAATGCAGGATCCTGGCTATAGCTTTAGATGCATGCCATTTAGTAAATCGGTTTAGCACCAATTGCAATTAGTGAAGTAGTTTTATTTTTTATTTTTTAGCAAAAATCAACAGAAAAAAAAAAAAAAAGAAGAAGAACCAAAATTCTTTACATGCAAATAAAATATGCATAAAGCTCTTTATTCTTTAATTCTCTTATGTAGTTGTTATTCCTCAAACGATTGTCCCTACTGTTTGCTTCACACATCTCCAATTAATGTTAGTATTTGTCAATGTTGTAAAAATTGCTAGGTGGCGAGTCTACTTTCTAGCGATTAATCGGTTAGGTGGTGATTAATCGGAACACTGATCGGATGTATTAAAATATTATTTTTTATATAATTTAATTTTAATATTAAAAAATATATTTTATATAAGTAAAAATATAAATATCTTCATTTTATTATTAAATATGATGAGTGAATTTACCCTTTCATATGTAAATAATATTTTTTATTAAAAAAATATATTTTTAAAGTTTTATTCTTAATTTGACCGTTTTTTTAAAATTTGATCGATTAATCCCGATTAATCGGCCGTCTAGGCGCCGCCTAATCCCTCCTAGGACCGCCTAATCCCGCCGCCTAGGCGCCACCTAATCAAAAAAACGCCTAATGACCAATTTTTGCAGATTTTAGGCGTTTAATGACCGCCTAGGCCGATTTTTAGAACAGGGGTATTTGTTATTATAGCAAGTCCAAGAGTGTCCTAAAATGATGTCCTAACTTAAAATATAAGGCATTTAATAAAAAATGATGTGAATTGATAAATAAGCTCCAAAATTTACTATTTAAGCTCCAAAATCTTGCTTTTAAATATAAAATTACATAACTACCCTTAATTTTGGATATGCATTCTTTTTTTTTAATTAAAAAAATTCCTATATCAAATTCATTCTAAAATAACCCTCTTTTAGTTTATTGAAGACTTCAATTTACGCTAGATTAGTATTTTGCTTTATTCCTAATGAGCATTAGTGTTGCTTTATATGTTGATTTTAAATGTTTATAGAATAGAGCTATTTACGATTGTAGCATATCCAAATATTCCATGATTTTAGGTCATGTAGCTAAAAAATTGCATTACTGGATGCTATTATTACTGGATGCTATTATCTACAAAAATAAGAGGGTTAGAAAATTTCCAGAAGTTTATTTAGCTATTTGTTATACCATTAAAGAAGTTTATGTTTCTCAATATTCGACCCATTAATTATAGTAGCAAAATTTACTTGTCAAAATTTCAATCAAACAATCAAGGGTAGTTAATTAATTCACATATCAAAAAGTAAGATTTGGAGCTTAAATAATAAATTTTGGAGCTTATTTATCAATTCCCAAAATTATGATCCAACAATATCCTAAAAATGCCTTAAAATACTAGGACATGTATCACTTGCCTTAAAAATAAGGATGTCGTCCTAGACAAACCTCACTTTACTTTTAATAATAAAAAATAATTTTCCCTCCACTTTCTTTTCCCACTTCCCCCTTCCCACTAAAATATATTATTATTTTAATAATAAAGAATGTGGATAAAGATTGTTGTTGGAGTACATGTTTTAAAATAATATCCTAAATTACTAGGACACTATAAGACATTTATTAGGACATTCTTGCAATTGCTCTTGCGATTCGTTTTTTCTATCTATGTCGTATGTGTGTGAAAAAGTTCATGAACTCGTAGGCATTCACATCCCAGATAAGTACTCGAAAAATGATATCTTAGATAAATACTTCATCCGTGCCTGCATTTAAGTCCTTTTTTATTTGTAAGTGATCAAATTGATAAATATATATCTATTAATATCCTTTTGTTTTGAGCTACTAATTCACCTCTGTCTTTTTTCCTTCACTATTTCTATACTAGCACCTCTATCTTTTCGGAGGCAACAATATGCACAGCAATATTTGCAGGTCGGTTGAATTTATCCGCTTGTTCTTGTAATGTACATGTATATGTCGATCTACAATTTTAACATGATACAAACCATGATTTACTTGTATACACAACATTTTATATGATTTTAATGCATTCGGTACGTTGAGGTACTTTTGTAAATAATATTTTCATAATTTTTTTTGTTTTGTATAAAATTGATAAAATATTATTTACAAGTATCTTTGAAATGCGTAAAAATATCAGAGAGCATATAAAATGTACTGAGAGAAAGAGAATAATTAATTTAAAAATTGGGAGAAAAAATATAACTTAAAATTCAGGTGGAACTGGTTCTTGACATAATACATACAAATGGTAGCTAGCTAGCTTTAAGCCCCCTCTGCATACACACACTTGTATTATGTGTGTTGTGTGTGTATGGTACCGTAAATATCAGACGACAGTACTGAAAAGATTCCCGTCATAAATAATACTAGGGGGTAATAAAAGCCCTTATATAGGAGTAACCGAAATGCTTGAAGAAATGAAATGCTCTGGCATTGGTTTGGTGGCACAGTATAACCTGATCATGGGAGTTACGCTTGTCTCATTAATACCTCCCCCTTCTTATCGCTTTGCTTTTGCTAGCTTTGTCGATCTCAATCTACGTGCTTCTTTTTCTAATTACTACGGAGTACTACTTTCTAGTTTACTTTTACTACTTGACAAGATAACGCGTTGCACTGCATGTTTGTATTATACTCCGTAGTATATTGTATCTGGGATGATGATTCAGAACATTGTGAGAGTTTACACGTATCGTGGGTATTTACCGCCGTACTAATGGAGAAACAGTTTACACATACTGGGGATATTTACCGCGGTAGGATTCACAAACTTTTTAGATCTCGGCAATCCATTTTCCAATCCAACGACGGACAGGTAGTACTATGCTACGTTTACGGTCCCTCGCATACGATTATCATGGACCAGGCCCCTTGATTTATTGTGTATCGAGTTGTACATTAGAGCATTTTCAAGAGATTCCTAATTAATTCTAAAAATTAATATTATAAAAATGATTCTTAATAAGTTTTTACATTGATTAATGTGTTAAATTTTAACAATACCTTTTTATGTTAATTCACTCTTTATTTATAATATATTATTAATTCAATTCCAGTACAACCAAAAGTTGTGCAAGAATTGGTGAACATTAATATTTTATTATTAAAATATAAGTAAAGAACTACTAGTGATTCTTAGAAATGAAGAGAGTATAAAGGCTATTAGTATTTTTAAGAGCCACTAAAAGTCTTTTGAAGGAACATTTTTATCCTTTCTCCTCAATTTTTAAGTTAAGAACTAGAATAAAGAAGATACTCTTATATGTACTTGCAGTCTTGTACCAATATATATAGTTACTTAGCTGCAACATTGAACTTCAAATTTACACTATTCTAGCCATTAAAGTTCGAATCAGAACATTAACGAATTTTGACTAGATTATTTACAACAGAATGATTCTGTTGAAAATAACCTATATATATATATGTGTGTATGACGAATTTAGTGTTAAATATATAGTGCAAATTCTTGTAGTAATGAACTTTAACAAATTTTAAAATTAACAAATTAAAAGAAAGCAATTCAAATTGCAATCGAACTTTAGTTTATTTTTTATCTTTGGAATTATTTGAAAGAGAAAAAAAGAGGGAAAATTATAGGTGAAGTTATGCAGAAGTAAGTTGGGGGGTTATAAATGCATCTCCTGCCATGCCAAACTTACCATCTTCTTTAATGTCACTTGCCCTAGACAATATGCTCATCTCTCTCTCTCTCTCTCTCTCCCTCGACTGTTTTCTCTCCATTCTTTCAAAAACACCTCAATAAATATATATGTATCAGTGAGGGTTTTCCATTGAAAAGATACTGTCGTATGCTAGTGATTAATATTTGTGACACATATACTATGATATTGGCCGGGCTCACTCAGATGCGAACATATGCACTTCAAAATTGTAGTTTCGAATGTTGAATCTGATTGAGCCGCGCCAATATCTTAGTTGTGTTTCATTCTATCTTCCTCGAACTCACCAAGTTTATGGGGCTGTAATTCGATCGAGTCACCCTGCAGCTCGTGAGGATTCGTTTATGTATGTACACATTCACCAATCTGTTGTCATTACTTAATATAACCTCTATTTTCTAGTAAACAAGGATATTGCTTCTTGAGACTGGAAAATGACCTGTTAATTTTATTGCTATCCACACAAATTTAGTTTCTGCTCCCATCCTCATTTCATTTTCTTATAACTTCACATTACGCTAATAGCACTTAATCAGCTTTGGTTTATATTTGAAGTTCTATCAGTTGTCAGCATCCTTTTGATTTGGTATTACTTCATTGCATCCTTTTAATTTGTATTATTTCATAATGGTGCAGCAACTTGGAAACGCTGGTTACAGGAGCAGGTTTATGTGAATGTGTATATATATATTGGAGGAGTTGGTGTAAACATTTACTGATATACACAAAATTTACACTTGTATTATTGAGCTTCGGCCCTGCTCGAGAATTTTCAATGTAGTAGTAGCTAGTAGTAGAGCAAAAGACTCCAAAGTAATACAATTAATCTTTAAGAAACCTTAAAATATAAGGCCCTATATTTCAATTTGTTTACTGTTTTTTGAGTATTTTCCTTTACGTTTTTTTTAGTACCAATTATTTTACTGGATATGAAGTAAAGAGAGTCAAAATTCGAGTATTTATTATATCACAAAAAAATTTAACAACTGCATTCTCGTTCTTTTACCATTTTGGCCATTTTTCATTATAAAACCCCGAAAGCGAATACAATTTTACGGCAGTAGAAAGTATACAAGTTTTCTTGATTAATTCTACGCGGTGAGAAAATTAAAATTTAAAATTCCGGCTCGGGTATATTATTGTATTAACGCGGTGTTCTGTCCTGCAGATGGCAGTGGCTAATTTGTAGCATTCAATAAGGCGTTTGTAAATTACAGAGACGCATGTTTACACATCCTTGTGTGTGTGAACATGCACCATGACTATCTTACTGTGCTTTAAAGTCATGTAAACAGACAAACTATCTTGGATGATTGAATACTGGTTATGTTTCACTTCCTTTTCACAGGTCATAACAGAACAGTACCGTGTTTGATTCTTTTGGGCATTTTGTATATTCCGCAAGTAGAACATGATTAATTGAGGGTGAGATGTGCATAGCTTGCTTGTACTATAAAATTGTAAATATAGTTTGTTTCTGCAATTGCTTCCAATCAGTTGCAAATTTCGGAAATTGGAACTATTCGCTTGAGATACCGATTTACGATTTATCGGGTGATTCAGTTGAAAAATCGACCGAATCAGTTCCAAAATTTTGACCGATTTATCGGCGATTTTTCAGAAATTGACCGATTTCAATAACAGAACTTCCAATACATACTTCGAGTAAAATGAGGTTTAGGCAATTTTCAGTGGGTTAGAGAGCCTGCACATTACTATGGCCAAGCAACTTCCATTATAGCCGGCCGGTCTTGAGTTTAGATGGTCAAGATCTGCAATTAAATTGTTTAAACGAGCTCCCTGACACCCTCCTAATTAAATCTTAATCGAGCCGATACCATGTTAATTACTAGTAATCAATCATTCTAAAATTTTAAGGTGTTAGAGGAAACTCCCAACATGATCTTATATTACAACAAATATTATTCAACAATATTTAAGTTCGGTTTCGGGTTCAAGTAATCCTTTCACCCTCATTTGTTTAATTTTAATATTTATTTATATTGATATTGGTATTAATTTATGTTAAATACTGTTTTTTTTTCAATTATATGATTAAGGAAGAGTTTTGAAGAGTTTTATAATACGTACTCCCTCTGTCTCGTTTTACTTTTCTCATTTGAAATGTCGGGATTGTTCATAACATGAGACAAATTACTAATTTACGTTTAATCTATAAGATCAAATATAGTCATGAGTGATCTTGTTGGATTCGTATTTATGAGTACTTTAATACAGTGAAGTTTTTATATCTAAAACTAATACGAAATTGAAGATATTAACGATCAAAAGTACGCATTGGCAAACGTGTCCAGTCAAAACAGGAATGATATTTAGGGACGGAGGGAGTACCATTTACTTACATAATGTAGTATAAAAACTTGCATGTGTACAAAGGCCCTGGTAAATTGAATTTATATAAGATTCCTTCTAACTACTAAGGGTCAGTCTGTTTTTGGATCGGATGACAAGTCTATTATTCTTGGATGTCAAAGCTTTTGTCCTGATTCTTGCCTTCGTCCATCACACATGTTCCCAGGAATTCAAGCGGCTGTGGAATCACAGATCAGACGATATCGACATTATTAAAAAATACTAAATTTAAACTACTGTGGTATCATGATTTTTCCTCTTCACGGTGAAACTAGAAATCAGCAATTTGGCTTGGAATGTAGCTTTATAATGTCATGCTTTTCGGTCGGCTGTCATGTTTTATAGAAATGATTTTGTGTTCATGAACTTTTTTTATTCTTGAGTTATCTAATCGCGCTTTTGTGTGTTCATGAACTTAATTGTTGTTACCTGTACAATTAGTCTATTATTTTCAGACCTACATTCGAATACAGTGGCCCTCCACTTTATCACATAGATTGTGTCCGGTCGGTGTCAATGTCAGTAAATGTCAAAGTCAAATTGTCTCAGTTATTTAAAGTTTAAACGAACAACTCCCTGGCAATTACTGGATTTTCTTAGTGGACTAAATTTGACCTGCAGATTTTATTGTCTATATATTAGTAAATAACTAAGATTTTTTTTTTTGTTAATTTATAGCTAAGAATTTTTCTATAAATGTAGAATAAGAAAGAGAACGTAAACCACTACCATATATTATGGACAAAATAATCCTAACAGATTAAGAGAAATTTAAAAGATGAAGTTTCAGTCGGAAAACAAGGGACAAAGACGAAATAAAAGGAGGGATTGAATTTTATTTATGATACTTATAAGTATATAAAAATGTCTCTTAGGCCTCATTTGATAACAAGTGAATGGTACCTTACTGAACTGGATGATAGGAAATGAATGATCCAGACTGTTTGTTTCATAATTTGATATCTCAGCTGGACGACTCCAACACAAAATTCCACCTGAATGGTCCATGATCTGGAATTCATGATCCATGTCTCTGGTATAACTAAATTTTATTTAGATGCCAGCTACATATATATCTTTTTTAACTAGGTTATAATTATTATTTGAAATTACAAATCATTAAAAATCATTTTTTTTTCTTGTGACCAAGATATTATTAACGTTGAATCTATCTAGTTTTAATTTTACATCTTTTAGTTTGCTTTTTGAATATAACTAACTTATAATCCGTGCGAGACATGAGTTATTTTTTATATGTAATAAATTATATTTTATGTTACAATTATATTTTTATATAATCAATATTTAAAATATTGATATTATTATATATATGACATTTAAAATATGATATTTTCTAAATCAGTTGATGTATGCAATAATATTTAAATAATTAAATGTTACAAAATATATTAGTTCCAAATATTGTTAAATTTTTTTATAATATGCCATTCAAATTTAACAAACGACTATTTTCCTATCCTTTATTATCAAACCTGAGTCTACCACACCATCCAGTTAATTAATCACGTACCCAGTTAACCAATCAGAAAACTATGAATTATTTTAGAACCAATCATAGATCACTTCTAAATCATGGACCAATCAAATTAAAACAAATTTGTTTCCTTATATAATTTAACTTGCTATCTTTTAACCAAGGTTAAACCCATCAATCATTCTAAATATATTTAAAATTTAAATCATGGACCAATCAAATTAAAACAAATCTGTTTCCTTATATAATTTAACTTGCTATCTTCTAACCAAGGTTAAACCCATCAATCATTCTAAATATATTTAAAATTGAATAATAATCCTAAATAGAATTACAAAAAGAATCATAATATTATTAAAATTATTAAAATAGAAATCAAACCTGAGACTACCACACCAATAATATTATATTAAAAATTTTCCTTATTTACCATTCTCATTCTATTATACTAACTATGGTTAGTTAACAATTCTAATTTAAATAGAGTAACTTACTTGATTTAACATATCCATATATTTTATTTTGTTAATGTCAAAAAATAATTATAATAAATTAATATTTTAAATCAAAATCAATCAGGATTATACAAATATAAAATATGCAAAACTTTGAATTATTTTAGTACCAATCAAAGGTCATTCCTAAATTTTAGACCAATCATATTATATTAAATTTTTTCTTTATTTACCATTCTCATTCTATTATACTAACTATGGTTAGTTAACAATTCAAATTTAAATAGAATAACTTACTTGATTTAACATATCCGTATATTTTATTTTTTTAATATAAAAAAATAATTATAATAAATTAATATTTTAAATCAAAACCAATCAGGATTATATAAATATATAATATGAAGCAATTTTCGTAACCTACTTTCTTTAATACAAAGGAGGTCAAAAAAATATTTTTATAATATTTAAAAAATATTATAAAAATATTTTTTTATAATATAAAAATATTAAATATAAACAAAACCAAACCAAACATACTCAGTTATAATACCACTCAAAGTGGTGTCTGAGGAGGGTAGATGTACGCAGACCATGCCCCTATACAATAGGGAGGCTGTTTCCCAAGGACCCTCGGCCTATTACAGAATTACAAATACAGAAAGGAAACCTAATACAAACTAAGAAACTCACGCACACGCAGGAGTCGAACCCCTGACCTCCTTCAAAGGAGGTCAATCAGTTATATCTATTCTTCAATTCAAGTAAAAATATTTAATTCTCATATCCTAATCTAAGAACAGACATATCGAATTTTGCTTGGTTGGTTAATAATATTTATTTTTAATATCAACAAAATCTTAAAAATAGGTAAAAAAAAAATTAATAACTTGGTAAATAGATTCTAATCAAACAGAGGTATTTATTAACAATAAACAAAATTAAAGAAAAGGGCTTCATTTTTATGTACTCTACTTTTAGTTTTATTTTGTAGTAATTCAATGTTATTTTCAATTATATAGTAACATACTTAGATAACTTGGGCAGAGAGTTTCATGTTTTTGAACTCGACAATTAAATTACAAGGACAAATATATAATAATGTGATTATGTGTTTATATATTACACATTTGATTTTAGTTTCATGTACAGTTTTCTATTTTAACATGTTAATCAAATAGAAAAAAGATAGGTGATACTCATTTTCAAATATTTTATTTTAAGCGTTTGGATGACAACGGGTTGGGTTTGATTCGAATTTTGTAAAATTCAAACCCACATCCAAATATTTTTGGGTTTTAAAAATAAATCCAAATCCAAAATTCAATATCTAAAACCAAATTCGTTGGATTTCGGATTAGATTTGACTTTTTTGGGTATCCAAAATTAGTAATAATGTAGTCAAAATTAAAATAATTATTACATGCAAACAATATTAAGTATATTTATACAAAAATTAAAAAGTAAAATGATTAACTTAAGTAGTCAAAATATAACATATTATACGAATTAATATACTAAGTAAAATTTAAAATATGTTAAAAAAATAATTCTTTTTATACATAGAAATAATGTAAACAAAATTACATCTTGAATATATCAATAAAATTAGATATTGAGAAATATAAGTTCTAATTACTAAATTAGTATTGACTATTTCTAATGAAATCTAAAAAATAAACAAAATAATATGTCTTACATCTAAAATATTACATGAAATAATTTCAAATTAATGTATTATATTACATATGTATAGGATTTCGATAGTGTCTTGGGTTTCAGATTTTGGATAGGCTATCGGTTCAGTACAACTTAAATCCAAATGCAAATCGAAACTATTTCGATTTTAAAATTTATATCCAAACTTGAATCCAAAAATTCGGGTTTGGGTTCGAATGGGGTACCATCATATCGAATTAATTTCCCTTCCTTATTAATGCGTAAAAGAAAACTAATATTTAATATACCATATTCTGATAGAAAAGAATAAAAAAATTCAACATACAAATTCTCAAACTAAATATGCACATTTAAAGTTGTCATTAAAAACAAACTGATCATAAACTCTAACAGATATATCTTACTCAAATAACGGGATATATTGGATTTGTTTGGTTAATTGATAATATTTATTTTGTTGTAGTACTAAATCAAATAACTAATAACATAAAATTTGTAAAAATGATATGGAACAAACACATAGGAAACTTAAAATATGGATAAAAAACTTATGAACTTGGTTGAAATATTCTAAAAAATGAGAGAAATCAAATGTAAAATAAAATTAAGAAAAACCAATAAAGAGAGGTTTGGAATGTTTGAGCTGGGATGTGAATGGTATGATAATTGTTTGATAATATTGATATTAATGCAATTGGTATAAATTGACGATAATTTATACTTAAGTTTTAATGAAATTTTTTTTTATAAATAATGAATAATATCATGTTTATATTAATTAATTAATAAATTTTATCATTCGGTGCGTAGCACGGGTAGAACACTAACCAATCAAAATATGATAACTAACTTTTTGAGATTTTTTTAGGGACCTCTAGAATTACTCCAGAAAATTGCTCATTTCCTATTTTATTTTCATTTATAGAATGAAAAATATGTATTTGATTTATTTTTTCTATTAGTACTAATTAAGTTTTTACTGTTTTCAACGCCTGATTCTCAAACATGATTATATTGAACCGAACTTTCCGTAAAAATAGCATAAAATGTCGTTAAATTACTTGGGGAAAAAACAAAAAGGAATAAGAAAATTGATATGTATTTCAGGTAAATTTTATCATATATCAAATGAATGTGTTTTGATATTAATCTTTTTTTATATAAACAAATTTTCAATTTTTTTAACACGCATCCATACAATTATACATAATTTGAGAAAAGTTACTTAGAGATGCATATTGCGTTCGCTACACTCAAAACAAAATATAACAAAATAATTTATTTTTTAATACATTATATATTTTTGTAATTATTTTAAAATTTTAAAATTGTGTTTTCGGTGCGTAGCACGGGTAAAATGCTAGTGCTTGTTAACAGTTCAGAAATTAATTCATCCAAAAATATAATTCATTCAAAAAATATGATTCAAATTTATCAAATGACCCCTTAATATCTTTTGATGGATAATATCACAATTTGTTTGAGTGCATGTATAACTTGGAAAGAAATACTTAACACCACATGTATCATATACTAATTCGGTGGATGAGAATGAGGTTGTTCTCAGCCAATTTATCTGAGATTAGAATATTTTTTAGTATAATTTTAAAAAGTTAATTTGTAAATACAAATTCTATCTTCTTGCATTTACAAAAATATTTCTATTTTTATATAAGAATTCTTTTTAATCTCATACTACGATTGATATCGGGCCCAGCAATCTCTTCTTTGTTGAAAATGACAACATAATTAGGGGGTGTTTGGGAAACTTATTTTCTAGAATAAGTTAATTTATTTTAAGACAAAGTTAGAGATTCTTTACTTTTTTTTGAAAAGTTATTTTTTTTTTTGAAAAAATTAACTTTTTTTGCAACTTATAAAATCTTAAACATACATTAAATACTTGTATAAAAAATTATCAAAATATGAAATTTTTACCTAAAAATAAGTTAATAAGGATTTATTTTAATTTAGTGCAAAACAGGTTCCAATTTTTTTCCCAAACTATCCAATGTAAGAAAAGTAGTGGCAAACCCTCGTAGCTCAAGTCCTCACTAGGTTCCTCCCACGAGTCTTCCCCCTCATAACATCAAGAACACGCCCGTGCCTATAGATAAATGTAGTCAATCTCCTTGCCTGGTTGATTGCCTTCTTAAAAGCTGGAATTTTGCCAATATCCTCTAACATCAAATCAACACAATACGCAACACATGAAGTCCAAAACAAAGTAGGCATCCTGATCTCCAAAATCTGACCAGCTAGCTTGTAGTTTGCCCCATTATCTGTCACAACTTGCATAACTTTTTTTCACCAATTTCCTTTATCTTGCTTTCAAGAAAGTTGGCCAACATTTGTGCATCATGTGATTCGCATGA
Organism: Kitagawia praeruptora; assembly: GCA_037693485.1. Lineage (NCBI taxonomy): Eukaryota > Viridiplantae > Streptophyta > Magnoliopsida > Apiales > Apiaceae > Kitagawia > Kitagawia praeruptora. The sequence continues at coordinate 130,858,508 of CM075354.1, forward strand.
AGCATTAACCGAACCCAAGAAGAAAGTGTCTTCAGGACTGTTAGCAAGGAAGTTTATGAGACTCCTTCCTCGTCTATCCGTTCACCCATCAGACATAAGAGTGCAACCATATCTCTTCCAAGCCTTATCATGCTTCTTCTTCAACATTTTTGTCTCTGATTTTTCTTGGAGGCTTCAAACCCATCCATATTGGCCAATAGACTCAACCATCACCTCATAGCTCCTAGAGTTTGCGGCATTGAAAGGAATACCACATTCACAAAAAAAATTATAATATGCATATGCACTCTTTCTTTCTCTTCCTTAGTCCTTAGACGATTTTCCAAAGTGCTTTGACTTGTTCCTTTAACATGTTTATCTTCAACAACCTGTTCCGGGGTCTTTGCATACATCATTGAGGCAACTGATTTGCCACTGGCAACCAGTTTTTTGAAGTTAAATGGCTGGGCAGCAGCCTTGCCTTTGCTCCCGGTGGTTGATTTTGTGCTTTGAAGAGTATTTGAGGCTGCTTTGGATGGTATCACTGTTCTCTTGTTTAACTCGATGGGCAGGCTTCCTCTTTTTCTTACTTTGAACAAAATCATTTATTTCCTTGGCAATTTGTTTGGATGTTTTGGGACATTTGGTAATATCCGGATAGCCACCGATTAAGTGCTGCTTAAATCGGTTAATGCCTCCATGATTTGTATTCCCGCAATGAATACACTTAACCACATCTTTATTAATTTCCGGAGTTGGCCAAAATGCATACTTCCAACCCAGATCATTCAATTTTGATTTTCTTTTAGGATCTTTAGCCAACTCCCTCCGGCTACTTTCGATTTCCATCTCCATCATTTATTTTTCTACACAAAAGAATTTATGAACTCGTTTAGAAAGGTAAAATTGATTGTATACCGCAGGTGCAAAATTCCAGAAGTGATACAACAACAATGATGAATATAATGAACAGCAGGTCAGCAGCAGTGAGCAAGCAAGGCAGACTACAATTTTTATTAACTGTGCAGAATTCTAATAAACTGCAATGTACAAAATTTGTAAACGACAAATTTTATTAATTGTAAATATGCAAACTGTAGTTCAGATTGTTAATGTTCAGGTTGTTATACATGTTAATGTTCAGAATGTTTAATTTAAATTTCCCAAAAAGAAGTTAAAGAATAATTTGAAAAACCACAAGTAAAATCAAATAAAATGAGCCAAAAAGAAATATAGGAAAAAAATTATGATTTGAATTTAAAAGAATGAAATCAAATAAAGGAAACAAAATTAAAAGTGATAAAATTTAAAAAATAATTCATTTTATGTAAAAAAAAGTTAATAAATAAGTAAAAAAATTTAAAAAATATATTTATTTGGTCTATATAAAGTAACAGAAGGGGACGGGGATGTATATTATCGATATATATATATACATATCTGATACGCATATACATACGTAATAGACACAGTTGAGAAGAAGAAAAAAAAAGAGACGAAAGAAGAAGAAATAGATAAAGGACACGAAAAAACAGATGAAGGAGAAGAAGAAAAGCTTATCGGAATACTTAATCGGAGTTCTCTTCGCCAGAATCGATGCTAATCGGAGCTCGTGGGTTGGTCTTTCTTTCTTTTTCTCAGCCGCTTTCACCCCCTTTCAGTCGTTCTTTCTTTTTGATCTAAAAAACACGACTCTGCAATACAAAAACCTATTTTTTGTGAGTTGGGTCGGATCTGGGTCGGGTTCCGGGTAAAAACCCATGGATGCCAGAAAATACAAGTCGGGCAATGACTTTTGCTTAGGGGTGTAATTTAAACCGAGCCGGCTCGAACTCGACTCGAGCTCGACTCGAAAAAGTGGGCTCGACTCGGCTCGAACTCGTTATCGAGCTCGAGTTCGAACACGTTTTTGGGCTCGATAAACTCGAACTCGAACTCGATTAATTTTTTTAATTTTAAAATTAGTAATGTGTTATATTATTTTATGTGTGATGACTCAACTATATATGAAAATTACTTTTAAAACGTAACTTAGAGGGTGTTTGGGATTGCTTAAAATAAGTTACTTTTGACTTAATGGAGGTGTTTTTAACTTAAAGGAGAAAGTAAAGTTGTTTACTTTAAGTTGAATGAATGTGTTTGGGTAATTTTACTTAAAGTTAAATAGGAATTTAATAATTTTGACTTAAAGTGATATTTGACTTAAAAAAATTTTAAATTCATGATATTTAAGCTTTACAAGAATTGTGAAAAAAAAAAAAAAAAACTCCATAAGTCATAAGTCAAAAGTACCTAAATGTAACTTCTGACTTAAAGCAGTTTTTTAACTTAAAGCCGGCTTAAAGCCACATTACACAAAGACACCAAAAACTCCTTAAAGGAGCTTTTGGCTTAAAGTAGCGTTAGCCAAACAGGCTCTTAATATTTTTTTTCATCTATTATGTGCAATATTATATTATATATTAGCATGGTTAGTGAAGTTTTTGAATTAAATTTGTTCTAATATGAGAATATGAGATATTTAATTATACATTTTTATAAATAGTTTATAAAATTTTTATTGTAAAATTTAAATTGTTAATTGTTTTTTAGTTATTAGCTCTTTTTCTTTTCAAAAATTTTAAAGTGCAAAACTTACATTTCAAATATTTATTTAAGAAATTTATTTTAAAAAACGAGAAGAAATAATATAGCATAGTACATAGATTTGTAAAAAATTGACTTGAAAATTTTGAAAACTTACATTTCAAGATAGATTTACACTGAGTGACCATCTAAATACTATCATATTAACATACCATCTAAATTTAAAATTATTTTAATTAAATAGATAGCTTTTTTACCGTTACCAAAATTAACTTTAAAGAATATCTTTTGTTTTAAAGTTTCATTGAATACTTTGTTTTTTAAATCAAGATATCATGTCAACACTTTGGATTAAAATTACATTATACGCATATAATTTATCTAAAAATTAGTAATCTTTTAGTTACAATTTATATAGTATTGTATGTTCTTATCACCGTATATTATTAAATTAATTATTTACATTTTTACACGCATACGTGTTGATTAGTAACTCGAATCAAAGATTTTTTACATGCACGATTTTTAAAATTCAATTAATATTATTAATTGTTATTAAAGTATCAAAATATATTTGATATCACGATTAGTCTATACTACTTCGATTGATCTTTTTGATCGATCATAAGTTGTCAGCGATCAAGTTCAATTTCTTAATTTTACTTCCATAAATTTTGTCTTTGTACAATTATAAACTATAACAGCATGATAGTAATATCATATACTTGTTATATGCAATATTTCTACTAAATTATAAATAAAATTTATAAAACTACTAATTACTCTCGATGTAGGGTGCCTATTTGCCTATTTAGAAAAAATATAACACATATGAGCTCGAAATCAAAAAATGTTTCACATTTTATTATTCTTATTATCATCGTTTACTAGTTAAGATACTTAGATAGTTAGCTGCATAATCTGTAATAATGATAAAATTTATCCGTAAATATATATGAATAGAATAAACTAAAAGTTTACTTAATTTATTGTAAAAGTTCATTATCGAAATCATAAAATATATAATTTTGAAAGTTTATAGTCGTTTGAAATTGGGAAAAAAAATTAGGTAAAACTTGAAAAGAAAACAATTTAAGCAAATAGTTTTCATGGAGCTTAAGCCAAAACTCGAGAACTCGACAAGACCCGATAAACTCGAAAACTCGACAAGAACCTGATAAACTCGAAAACTCGGTAAGAACTCGAAAACTCGGTAAAAACTCAAAAACTTGCTAAGCTCAAAAACTCGATAAAAGCTCGGAAACTTGTTTAAAAACTCGATAAACACGAAAACTCGGTAAAAAAACTCGATAAGCTCGAACGCTCGATAACAACTCGAACTCGACTAGTATAGTAAACGAGTCGAGTTCGAACACAAATTTCAGGCTCGATAAATTTTAAGCTCGACTCGACTCAAAAAAGCTCGAACTCGACTCGACTCGAATGACTGGGCGAGTAGTCGTCGACTTAACAACCTTGCTAGAACTTATAAAACAAACTTCTTCTTTTCTGAAAAAAAATCTAACGAAACTCTAATTTTAAATTTTTGATTTTAAAACACAACTTTAAAAATTCATATCTCGAGTTTCGATGTCCATTTAATGGGATTCACCATCTCCAGAAAATCTTGTGAGCTACTTCTAAAAACTTGTGGTTAAACATTTTTCATATACTCATATCTTTTTTACAAAATGTGATTTTAAAATTTTGGACAAGTTACAAATTTTGAAAACCTATCATAAACTTGCATTTATATCGTGGGCGCTCAGTTATAAAGCGTTTTTTGTCAAAACTTGTGCGTGTCACGTTTTCTTCGCTTTTATTTGATAGAAAATTATATTAGAGAAAATTCATCCCACGATCTTATGATTGTTGTGAGAGCACCTCTCGTCATCCCATTGATGTATTTAATTATATTTATAACCCAAAACAATATAAGAATAAAGTTACTACAATTTTTTTTTGTCAGGAATATCTATTCCGTAGATGAAATATATCGAATACAATATTCGTAGAAAGGGATTTCTTTCATTCAAAAAATTTTATTATCTAACCGAAAGGCACGCATGTTGCCTCCGGATATTTAGACAATAGAACCTTTAAGTCCGAAAAGAAAATCACCCGAAAGGGAAAGAAATTACAAGTGCCCAAACAACGTGAATTCAGCACTATAAAAACAAAAACAATCTGATCTTCAGCTAACTCAAAATCAGCTTGCCTGACACCAAATTCTTCTTAACCACACTTTGTCAACAGCCTTTCTTCAAAAACTGTAGCTCCCTCCATTCTCCATCCACCTATTGAAATAAATGAAAATTTTAGTCTAAAAATTTGTCAACAGCCTTTCTTCAAAAACTTAGAGGGTGTTTGGGATTGCTTAAAATAAGTTACTTTTGACTTAATGGAGGTGTTTTTAACTTAAAGGAGAAAGTAAAGTTGTTTACTTTAAGTTGAATGAATGTGTTTGGGTAATTTTACTTAAAGTTAAATAGGAATTTAATAATTTTGACTTAAAGTGATATTTGACTTAAAAAAAATTTAAATTCATGATATTTAAGCTTTACAAGAATTGTGAAAAAAAAAAAACTCCATAAGTCATAAGTCATAAGTCAAAAGTACCTAAATGTAACTTCTGACTTAAAGCAGTTTTTTAACTTAAAGCCGGCTTAAAGCCACGTTACACAAACACACCAAAAACTCCTTAAAGGAGCTTTTGGCTTAAAGTAGCGTTAGCCAAACAGGCTCTTAATATTTTTTTTTTCATCTATTATGTGCAATATTATATTATATATTAGCATGGTTAGTGAAGTTTTTGAATTAAATTTGTTCTAATATGAGAATATGAGATATTTAATTATACATTTTTATAAATAGTTTATAAAATTTTTATTGTAAAATTTAAATTGTTAATTGTTTTTTTAGTTATTAGCTCTTTTTCTTTTCAAAAATTTTAAAGTGCAAAACTTACATTTCAAATATTTATTTAAGAAATTTATTTTAAAAAACGAGAAGAAATAATATAGCATAGTACATAGATTTGTAAAAAAATTGACTTGAAAATTTTGAAAACTTACATTTCAAGATAGATTTACACTGAGTGACCATCTAAATACTATCATATTAACATACCATCTAAATTTAAAATTATTTTAATTAAATAGATAGCTTTTTTATAGTTACCAAAATTAACTTTAAAGAATATCTTTTGTTTTAAAGTTTCATTGAATACTTTGTTTTTTAAATCAAGATATCATGTCAACACTTTGGATTAAAATTACATTATACGCATATAATTTATCTAAAAATTAGTAATCTTTTAGTTACAATTTATATAGTATTGTATGTTCTTATCACCGTATATTATTAAATTAATTATTTACATTTTTACACGCATACGTGTTGATTAGTAACTCGAATCAAAGATTTTTTACATGCACGATTTTTAAAATTCAATTAATATTATTAATTGTTATTAAAGTATCAAAATATATTTGATATCACGATTAGTCTATACTACTTCGATTGATCTTTTTGATCGATCCTAAGTTGTCAGCGATCAAGTTCAATTTCTTAATTTTACTTCCATATATTTTGTCTTTGTACAATTATAAACTATAACAGCATGATAGTAATATCATATAATTGTTATATGCAATATTTCTACTAAATTATAAATAAAATTTATAAAACTACTAATTACTCTTGATGTAGGGTGCCTATTTGCCTATTTAGAAAAAATATAACACATATGAGCTCGAAATCAAAAAATGTTTCACATTTTATTATTCTTATTATCATCGTTTACTAGTTAAGATACTTAGATAGTTAGCTGCATAATCTGTAATAATGATAAAATTTATCCGTAAATATATATGAATAGAATAAACTAAAAGTTTACTTAATTTATTGTAAAAGTTCATTATCGAAATCATAAAATATATAATTTTGAAAGTTTATAGTCGTTTGAAATTGGGAAAAAAAATTAGGTAAAACTTGAAAAGAAAACAATTTAAGCAAATAGTTTTCATGGAGCTTAAGCCAAAACTCGAAAACTCGACAAGACCCGATAAACTCGAAAACTCGGTAAGAACTCGAAAACTCGGTAAAAACTCAAAAACTTGCTAAGCTCAAAAACTCGATAAAAGCTCGGAAACTTGTTTAAAAACTCGATAAACACGAAAACTCGGTAAAAAAACTCGATAAGCTCGAACGCTCGATAACAACTCGAACTCGACTCGTATAGTAAACGAGTCGAGTTCGAACACAAATTTCAGGCTCGATAAATTTTAGGCTCGACTCGACTCAAAAAAGCTCGAACTCGACTCGACTCGAATGACTGGGCGAGTAGTCGTCGACTTAACAACCTTGCTAGAACTTATAAAACAAACTTCTTCTTTTCTGAAAAAAAATCTAACGAAACTCTAATTTTAAATTTTTGATTTTAAAACACAACTTTAAAAATTCATATCTCGAGTTTCGATGTCCATTTAATGGGATTCACCATCTCCAGAAAATCTTGTGAGCTACTTCTAAAAACTTGTGGTTAAACATTTTTCATATACTCATATCTTTTTTACAAAATGTGATTTTAAAATTTTGGACAAGTTACAAATTTTGAAAACCTATCATAAACTTGCATTTATATCGTGGGCGCTCAGTTATAAAGCGTTTTTTGTCAAAACTTGTGCGTGTCACGTTTTCTTCGCTTTTATTTGATAGAAAATTATATTAGAGAAAATTCATCCCACGATCTTATGATTGTTGTGAGAGCACCTCTCGTCATCCCATTGATGTATTTAATTATATTTATAACCCAAAACAATATAAGAATAAAGTTACTACAATTTTTTTTTTGTCAGGAATATCTATTCCGTAGATGAAATATATCGAATACAATATTCGTAGAAAGGGATTTCTTTCATTCAAAAAAGTTTATTATCTAATCGAAAGGCACGCATGTTGCCTCCGGATATTTAGACAATAGAACCTTTAAGTCCGAAAAGAAAATCACCCGAAAGGGAAAGAAATTACAAGTGCCCAAACAACGTGAATTCAGCACTATAAAAACAAAAACAATCTGATCTTCAGCTAACTCAAAATCAGCTTGCCTGACACCAAATTCTTCTTAACCACACTTTGTCAACAGCCTTTCTTCAAAAACTGTAGCTCCCTCCATTCTCCATCCACCTATTGAAATAAATGAAAATTTTAGTCTAAAAAATTATTATGTAATAGACAAGCCATCTAAAATGGCACATTATTGCCTCTTAAAGGCCCAAACAAACCATCAATCATGGCCGCCCAACAATGTTACTAAAATTACTTGGCTTTTAGAAATCAAAATTTTCATCAATCATGACCAATAAAATAGTAACTACCAAATCTTCATAATTAGAATGCATTAAATGCAATAAAAATTACAAATCAAACTGACACAATTAATTGAAAATTAATGAATCAAATCAGACCAAGAAAACTTTCAAAATAAAATGGAAAAATCTTAATCATATAATCAATTAATCTAAGGCAATAATCACAAAATCAACACCTTAAAACAAATCAACACTTAAATCAAAATTCAAATATAAATTTAAGACTAATCAAATTATGAATCAAATCAAAATCATAAACACAATCGAATCAACATTTTATTTTAAAAGCCTAAATTTAAGTTAAATTCAGTTAAAAGCTTTTTGAAACTTCTAAAAAGTCGTACGAATCTTGCTCAGAATGATAGACTACAACTCAGGCACTGAAACATTCAACACAGCCATTATCAACCCAGAACTCCAGGACAGCCAAAATCCGGCCAAAAACTTCGACCAACATTCAAAAACCCGATTGTCAACAATCTAAACACCAAAATTCAAGTAAAAACAATCTATGTCTGCGTTTTAACATCAAGAACATGATAATAACACTAGCATCAACCGACATACAACACGATGCATAGAAATTGATTAAAACTATCGACCTCAACCGGAAAAACTCGACTATCATGATATGAACACAAAAATTCACACAACAATGTTTAACAGCTCCATATCAAACCCATGGACATCATAGCAACCTCAGAATCTATGAACAATCATACAGTTAGTAAATTCAACCCACATATATAATCGAATTTAACCAAAACTCACATAAACACTTGAAAACTATACTAAACTCGACCCACAGTTCAGGAAAAGGTCTAATAAAACTTTTATTATTATAAAACACATATAAAACTGTTCACACCCAAATATGTATTTGTACGAGTCACCGGCTTTTCCTCCGGTTCAATCGCTTCTCAGTCGCCGGTTTCAACCGCTCCGTCTTACAACAGTGTGCCGCTGCCGCAAGATTCGTTTCTTATAGCCAAGCAGATAGCGGCAGAAATGGGGAGAGATTAGGGGGGAGGGAGAGATAAGGGATTCATCTATGTATTTTTCAGTTAAATTTTTTTTCATTTTTATTAATATATAATGACCAGAAATTTTATTCGATTTATGTGAATTACTGGATAGATACTATTTAGAATATTTTGTTCCAATTTGAGGTGTTATCTAATTAACATTTGATAAATTACGTGATTATGTGAATTATCTGATCGATTATGTGATTATTTGATCTATTTTTCCGCTAATGTCGTTCAATACTCATATGTTAAATATTTACATATCTGGTCACTTTGAACTTGTTTTTTGTTCTTTAATTAAAAATAATTTATATTCCTAATTTAATTTATTAGCTACTAGATAAAGTTTTTTATTAAAAATAAAATTTAGTTTTTAACTTTTATCTATTTTAATTTAATATAAAATAATATTGACACACATAATAATAAATAAAATTCTTTTGACATATTTACTTAATTAAATATTCAAATAACCAAATATGAAATATTTCAAAATAATTTTTGATAAATAAAGGAGGTATTTTAACTGTATGTATGATTGAATATTTTACATACTATTTTTTCTTAAAATTATATTTTATTAGCAATTATTAAATATTAAAATTTAATTTTTTTTCCTAATTTGTGTAGAAATCATTAGGGGTGAGCAAAATCGGGTATCCGGTCCGGTTTTAAAATTCGGATCGGATATCCAGTTTTTCGGATTATGAAAAATCTATTCCGGTTCCTGTTCCGGTTACGGTTTAATCGGATATCCGGAATTCGGATATCCGTTTAAACCGAATCGGAAATCAGATAATCCAGATTCGAATTAATTAAGTAAAATTTATATTTCTCAGTATAAATAAAAGAATTTTATTACATTTTCAATAAATTATCGTTAATTTTACAAATGATAAATCAATTAATAAAATTTTAGATATCATCATCTCATATTTTAACATTTGTATATTCATTTTTTTCCCTAATTTTATTTTGACCTATTATAAACTACCATTCATTTCTTTAACGAGTTCTTATAAATATTTTTAAGAGATGTTAATACTCCCTTCATCCCGTTATATTGGCCACAATTCCTTTTATCATGTCCCATATAGTGGCCATATTTTCTATATAAAGCAAATTATGTATTAATAATGTTATTTTTTTTTCAAACTATTCAAACAACTGAGAGTACGTTTGACAATTTTCACTTGATTGCTCAATATGTGTTTTTTGATTGATGACCAATATAAACGGGACAAAGAGAGTAACACGTTAGCTCTTGAATTCATAATTTTAAGTGAAAATATTATTAAAAGAAAATATTCTTCCATTTACTTTGTTTTTAATTTTTTTTAATATAATAACTTCTTAATCAATCATTTTGGATAAAAAGATTAAGTAAGAGAAAATATTATCAAGATTGATTTAAGAATAAATTTATTAATTTATTAATTACTTTGGACAAATTCATTAATTTATTAGTGATAATTCATTACATAATTTAATATGTTCAATGTTGAATTATTTGTTTACAATAAGTTCATTATTTATTAATTATAAAATTTATTTTTTAATAGATATTAAAAACCGGATCGGATATCCGGATTTGTAAAAAGTTGTGATCCGTATCTGAATTCATAAAAATAATCCGGATCGGATATCCGGTCCGGTTTTTTCGGATCGAATATCCTAATTTTTGGATTTTCATAATCGGATACCGGATCGGAAAATCGGATAATCCGGATTTCAGATTTTTTTTACTATTTTAATCGGATATAGATATAGAAATTAGGATATAGATATCATCATCTGATAATTTTTATTTTTACCAAAGCATTAAAATAGTATTTCTATATCTGAGTTATGATTCTGGAAAATTTGGGGTAAATATAACATGTTTATGAAGCATTACAAGGTAGAAATGGAACTTCCTTTGGAAGATTTCTGCTCTGCATAAATTCTGCCCAAGGTTGAATGTTTGTTTTGAAAATGTGAAAGACCTGATAACATGAAGGTTAAAAAACAAAGTTCTAGATGTAAGTTCAGAGAATAAGCCTGTAAAATTTTGTATGTAGAAGTTGATATTGCTAAAATTGTAGGGCTGTCTAGAATTTTCTACAGAGTTGTTTCATGTTCAAAAATTCATATCTTCTTCGTTATTACTCATATAATTGTGATTTTTATCAAATATGAAACCTCTAATTAATAATGCTCTTTAATTGTTTAGTTGTAATGGAGTAGAGATCAGATTGTTTTCATTGTCTAAAGTTGCCTTTTTACATAACTTGGTCCAGAATAATTTATGCCGTGTGACTTGAAATTCAAAAATTCATAACAAATTCGTTATCGGTTTGTTTCTTATGATCTTATCACTATGGAATCCTTGTTGAATGTACTTTAACTCTCTAGTTGGTCATTGTTTCAAAATCTTAGTACATCTACTGCTTAAATTTTAATATAGTTGTGTTATTTGAAATATTGCGAATTTTACCTTGCTTGAGTTATTACTACTATACTGTTATTGAGATTATCTGGATATTCGGGTAGAGTAAGCAAGCTCTTGATTTCAGTTAAATCGCTCGAACTCCCCACCGCTAGCAATGAGTTTACACGAGCTGGTGGAGTAACCTTGTGATCCGAACATGATTTGAATTTGAGCAAAAACATCTATAGTTGCTCAAAAGAAATGATTCGAGGACGGGTTACTATTTGTCTGGTAAGTGGGATTATTTGATAATTCCGGATTTTTTTATATAAACTAATAGTTGGTCACCGTTAGTTAGGGCAGGTTGGACTTGGTTTTCAAAATGTTTTGACTAAAATCTAAATCGATAAAAGAGTTGGATACTAAATTGGTTTTAGAGCGAGTTTAGTTTTTATTATCGATAAATTGTTGATTGGTTCGGTTGAAAACAGGTGGATTGTCCTATTTACGAATATTTCATGCCGAAATTTTTTAAAAATCCCATGTGTTGTGCCCAAAATTTGTAATGGATTTAATTTTAGGCCCATGGATGTTTGGGGGCCCAATTTGAGTGGTTTGAGTGATATTTGAGGAGGATCAGTTTTGGAGGAAGCTCTGGAGGTGGAAAGTTTGAGGGAAGCTCTAGAGGTTCCGCTGTGGAGGTACGAATATGGAGGTAGCTCTGGAGATTCCGCTGTGGAGGTATGGGTTTAAAGGAAGATGTGGAGGTGTATATTTGAAGGGTAGCTTTGGAGGTGGAGGTTCGGTTTAGAGGGAAGCTGTATAGGTGCAGGTGTGCTTACAGGCTCCACCTCTGTTGGTCGAATGGATAAGGATCGTCTCCTAATTTGTAGGGGATATGAATTGAGTCCTTTAAATAGTTTATTTCATTAAGATACACGTTTCTAATATGATAAATATTGGATATTTGTGATATATGTCTATACATACATGGAGTTCTCATATGAGTAGGATTTGGGAGTTCTACTTCGAATAGGACTCTACTAAGTGGCTAGCTGAATCAAGGATAAGGCATATTTCTACACAAACACTTCAAGATCAACATTGGAGGAAGGATAAAATACATCAATTTCGTGGCTTGTTGATCAGGAAAGGAGTCCATAACCTAAAGAACTACATCGGGGCTTGATTCCTATAAATAGCATATGTAGGCAGTTGGCAAGGGGGTTCGTAAATTCACTTCTCTACGCGTAAGGCACGTGTACCCTTAGTGAAACATTTACCGGATGGTTTTGGCCGGATTTCATAGCCATTTCCGTCCGGTGACCTTGCTAATTCAGTCCCAATATCGCCACAAATCTCCACCCACTTCGGTAGTTGGAGCTGTAGCTGCGGAGCGAAGCTGAAGCTGTGGACATTCGAACCTGCTTCAACGTCCGATATTCAAGGACAAATTCGGTTATTCCAGCGATATTATCTCGGGGTGTTGTTGCGGAATTTTCTCACAACGTTTTTGGTGCTAGAAGGAGGGGCCGAACCTCCGACTTTTTGTTGAGAACAATGTCTAAAAGCTCCGGCGATGATCATACCTTGAAGAACGACGGAGGTGATCGTGAAATTGGCCTGAAAAGGTCACTAAGCAAGGATTTCGTGGATTGAATTCCAAGTATAGGCAGGATAATCATTACTCTGAAAAAAATGAAGAAACGAAGGAGAAATCATGGCTTGTTTGAGAAAAGACGGAGAAGAAGGGAGGTAACCACCTTCATACTAGTCATTTGATGGTGAAAAGGCATAAAGGATGATATATGGCTCAGAGATGCACATATTTTTGGCTTGATGGTGAAAATGAAGTTTTCTGATGTTAATTTTCGATCGGAAATACCAAGAAACGAGGTCCCGTGATGAGAGCTTCCCCCAATCAGGGGTGCTGATATGTTTAACTAGATAGGTGAAGCTGAATATCTACCTTCTAATGGAGGTACGACCATCTAGAGAGGTTCAGTTTAGAGGTTCTAGTGGCAAAGACGGGGGATACCTCAATTTCAAGGTTGCACCTATGGTAGAAGGTTTCCCTAAGGACTATTGAAGCTCCCACAGTGAAAATTATGGAGTAAAGATCTGGTTCATACCATACTTCAGGTCCTAAGGGGAGTTAACAAGTGAACCTGCGTGGCAAAGAAAGTAAGAGCTCCCGACTGATGAGGTGCAGGTTCGGCTATATGCGAACCTCTTGACCAAGAAGGTAAAAATGAACCAAGTACATAGTTGAATCTGTTTATTCAATCTACTAGATATTTGGATGTAGCTGTACTTGGAGATGGAAAAGGTGCAGCTGAGGAGGTTCAAGTGCAGCTGGAAGGTTCAAGTGCAGCTGGAAGGTACAGGTACAGCTGAGGAGGTGCAGGTGCGATTGTGGTTCCACCTTCACCTGATAGAGGTGAAGTATGCAAGGACCTCAAATGTGGGACTTGATTCTTATAAGGAGGTTCCAGAGGACAAGTCCCAATGTCTAGAAGGCGTGATCTTGATCTAATGGGTCAATCGTGGCGATTTCACCACGCAACAAGAGGAAGCTCAATGTAAAATAACGAAAGAGTCATGTTACCAGTAGCCTTCATGTAGGAACCTCATGATGAAGGTTCTAGTTTTTCGGGGGGTAGTACAACCCATGGAATTGATGCAAATGGCTGCTTTAACGAAGGATAATGAAGGTAAGGTGCACCTTGTGGAAGTTATAATTGAGGATTCTAAAAAAAAGTACAAGGGAACCTTGCGGAGTTCTTGGTTGGTCATGTGGCAGCACCTACAGAAGTTGGTGAAAGTAACTTATAGGTGTGCTCATAACGGAAGCTTCACCAATAGTGGAAGGTGGAATCTCAGAATATCTAGTTGAAAGCATCGAGCAAAAGGTGTCAAGTTATGGTTTAAATGATGCTGAAGCTCTAGTAAAAAAGGCTATTCAGGAAACTAAAGGCGAACTGGTACCTCTTATAAACTGAAAGAGGAGAGTGGCACATTCTGAAAAATACAACATGAGGAACTTATGAAGCCTCTAAGGTGATCAGCTGATAGAGGATCCAATAATAAGGTTAAAGGAGGAAGCTCCTAGAAAGAAACCATCTCAGCTTGTGAAAGCTTCAAGTAATATAACCATGGCATTCTTCATGATGAAGAATCTCGAGGAGGTTCACATACTATAAGCCCCGTTGGCATGACAAGGCATGATAAGTTGGAAGGTGTTTCACAAAGAGGTTCTCCTCCTATGAGCTTCTCGAATATTGGAAGCTGGAATTTGGGAATACCTTATGGAAGGAATTACAGAAGGAGTAGATTATAATAATCTCAATCAGATTCTGGAAAAGATGCTATTGGACAAAGAAGGAGGTACACATGACCTCTTAATTATTAAAGGAACTGGCGCGAGGTTCACATATGGAGCTACCTACCAATCGGCGAATGCAGAATGGAAATCTATGTTAAAGGCATGTAAGCTGGAACCTCTCAAGGGAAAATTCACCAGAAACTATGAAAGCCTAGGAAAATAATAGAGTTGACATTGGAATCTCGGTTGGAGAGGATTTGGACTTTTGTATGTTGAGGCAGTGGAAATTAGGTGGGATTGAAGACGTCATCTCAAAATTGGTAGATGTTAGTAATCTTAATGAAATATGAAGGATCGAAAGGCAGCCTGGGTGGCACATGAGTAAAATATTCATCTCAGTTTCGAAGGTAAATCGTACAAGGAGGTTGTTGTCTATCAAGAGGTAGCTCCCCCCAAGGCACTATCATTGGCTTCAGCTATTGGACAGAAGCTTCTTCGGATTTTACCTGTTGGTTGCAGGTTGATTGGTTTCAGCTGCATGAGCAGCTTCCTTGGTATTAACATGCTGATTGCAGGTTGATTGGTTTCAGTTGCAGAAGCAGCTTCCTTGGTATTAACCTGCTGGTTGCAGGTTGGTTGGTTTCAGCTGCTGGAGCAGCTTCTTCGAATTTCACCTGCTGATTGCAGGTTGATTGGTTTCAGCTGCAGGAGCAGCTTTCTTGGTATTAACCTGCTGGTTGTAGGTTGGTTTCAGCTATTGGACGGAAGCTTCTTCGAATTTCACCTGCTGGTTGCAGGTTGATTGGTTTCAGCTACAGGAGCAGCTTCCTTGGTATTAACCTGCTGGTTGTAGGTTGGTTTCAGCTGCTGGAGCAGCTTCTTCGGATTTCACCTGCTGGTTGCAGGTTGATTGTTTTCAGCTACAGAGCAGCTTCCTTGGTATTAACCTACTAGTTGTAGGTTGGTTTCAGCTGCTAGAGCAATTTCTTCGGATTTGACCTGTTGGTTGCAGGTTGATTGGTTTCAGCTGAAGGGGCAGCTTCCTTGGTATTAACCTGCCGGTTGCAGGTTGGTTGGTTTCAGCTGCTGGAGCAGATTCTTCGGATTTTACCTTCTGGTTGCAGGTTGATTGGTTTCAGCTGCAAGAGCAGCTTCTTTGGTGTTCACCTACTGGTTGCAGGTAGCTTCTTTGCTATTCACCTTCTGGTTACAGGTAGCTTCTTTGGTATTGACCTGCTGGTTGCAGGTAGCTTCTTTGGTATTAACCTGCTGGTTGTAGGTAGTTTTCTTTGGTATTAACCTGCTGGTTGCAGGTTGATTGGATTTAGCTGCAGGTGCAGCTTCATTGGATTTTAGCTACGGATTGCAGTTTCATTAGGAACTTACCTATTGGTTGCAGGTTCATTGGCTTCACCTGCTGGTAGCAGGTTAGTTGGTTTCATCTACAATATGTAGGTGCATTGGTTTTATCTATAGATTTTCGAGGATCTACTTGTGGAGCTTCCCTATATTTGCTAGCTCGCGATATTCAAGCTTGGACAGAGTTGGATATTTGAATTTTGGAGGAACCCCCCTAGTAGACACCTTTGGGTAAGGATTCGGTAAACCTCTTTAGGCTTAGGAGAGATTAAATGGTTTATTAGGTACGACTGCCATGCTTAGGTTCAGGTTTTGATCTATTTAGTTATCAGTAAATTGTGTGCCATTGTATTTATATGACTTATGTGGAATATATGTTTACATGTTTATGTGCTCTTTGTTTATATGTTACATGAAACATGTTTGTTCAGTAAATTTGACAAATACTTTATTGTTTATGGTATATGTGTGAATCTTGCGCAATGCCATGAGGCTTTTGTGTAATCAAGTTGGTGCTGGCTCGCGAAGTTCCTATGTTTATAGGATCGCGAGGTGCCTTAATGGAGTCTGGCTCGCGAAGTTTCTATGCTTATAGGATTGTGAGGTGCCTTAATGGAGATCGCGAGGTGCCTTAAAGGAGTCAGGCTCGCGAAGTTCCTATGTTTATAGGATCGCGAGTATTGGAATATGGATTGGCATATGGATTGGCATATGGATTGGAATTCGGATTGGACTATGAGCTCATCAAACCCTTGTTCGAGTAGTGAAGCTCTTTCATTTTTTGAAAATCTTTACGTTAATGGAATGATGTTTAAAAGCATATGGAGACTTGATACGAGTTATACCTACAAGAATCTTAAAAGGCCAAGTTCTGGAAGTGTGGTTTAGCTACAACTGCTTATGGTTTATTGAGGTTCAAGTTCAGGTACAGCTGCATGTTTTTGACCAATTGCTTCTGAGCTGGCTAATATATTTGGAATTCAAGCTGAAGAAGGTTTTGCATATTGTATGGAAAGGAAGTTCGATGGCTCATAAGGAAAGGTTATAGGAAAGTTGGAACGCATGTCGGGTGAAGGCTGTTATTTGTGCGGATGTACGAATGTTTGGATTTATAAAATCGGATATGAGCTTCGGCTGGATAGAAGGACATACCTTTCCTATGAGGTTCGAATTACGGGGACCTCAAAGTGCCGGGTTTATGGAAATACGGAGCAGAAGTAGGTTTGAATGGGAATCATGATCCTAAACGTTGGTGGAAAGGAATAATGTGCAGGAATACTTCAAAATAGAACAAACATGGATTGGTATGTCTTATCTCTTGGATTGAAGATGGGAACCTCTAGTTGAGTTACAAGATTTGTGCCTACATAAGGTAGTTGGAATAAATACAACGGAGGACTCGGTAACAACTAAAACTTATGGAGGACTCAGTTGCAGCTCTCTTAACAGTTGTAGCTGATGCAGGTGGACATTCTGGAATGAATCCACATCTCAAGAGCTTATCTCGGGTTAATAGACTGGCATCATCTCCCAACTCTACTGATATCGCTAAGGCCTTCTTTGCTCATTCGAGGAGGTGGCCTCTCAGGGGTGTCCTTGCTGGAATCTCCATAAGGGCCAACAACTTCTAAACTTCTCAACAAGTTTAAGATTCATGTTGAAGAAGGTTTTGCATGTCAACGGCTCGGGGGGTACATTAGATTTTTGTCGAAGAGATGGCAGATTGGAAAAGAGGTTCTCATTATGAGCTTGCTGAGGGGGAGCTTCTACCAAGTAGGTTCAATGGCCGAACCTGATCTAAACCGGAACCATAAGGGAACAGATAAGTTCTATTCTCATGTTTTTACATATTAATTATCATGCATGTTTTATGTACATGGATGGAAATTTTTCATAGCCTTAAGCTAAAAACATCATTCGAACCTCATCTTTTCAAATGGATCATTATCTTTAGCATTGCATTAGCTCATGATTATCAAAATGCGCATTTCATATGATTTCAAGGAAACAAGTTTGCATGGATTTATAAAGAAAATGTCATCATTTCATATACATTTACTTTCACATTGCATGGATTTCAAAGATATTTTCAAACTTGCTAGCTGAAGCTGTTAAGTAGGTACCTAGACACGCTATATACCCCATAATGTAACCACTTGGAGAGACATAGCAGCAATTCAGGAGGTTTTCATAGCTGATCCCTTGGTCCCTCTTGTGGTACGTATATGGAATCACTTATAACTTACAACGCTAGGATGATCCCAAGGTTTATGGGAAAGGTCTGGAAAGTCCCACGATGCTGGGCAATATAAGGGAAGCCCTCAAAATACTTAACAACTTCTTTGGAGGTCCATTGTGATATGTCCGTGGAAATTTCTGAAAATAGTGGCATTATGTCTTGAAAAGTGTGTTCGCCAAGGTTCTGCTTGATTGTAGAGGCAACAACGGATTTCTATACAAAATCATTTGCACTTGCATACTTGCATGAATGTTTTCTATGTGTATGAGCTGTATGCATTATATAGGTGAGCTGTTTAGCTCCAACTACTAATCATTGTTTCTAGTTATTGTCATAGCTCAGGTTTGGAAGTTTAAGGTATCTTTGCAATAGCAGGAGCTCTATACGGAAGCTCCATGGCATGGCTCACGAGGAATTCTTACACGAAGGTTATCTTAGTAGGAGAAAGGAGCATCTTGAGGAGTCAGATTATGGTTTTCAAGGAAAAATGCCGGAAGCTAGTAGGTTCAGCTACGAAGCTGAGGATGCTTATAACAGGAGGTGGAACATCGTACGTGATCTATGGTATAGGGATGGGTCTCATTTAATGATTCAGATTGAGGTACATATGCAGAAGCACTGTGTTTCCTGTTTCTTACGCCGAGTTAGCTCATGTAAGCTTGGAAGTACAGTGTTAAAGCTATGTATCTGTCTGAGAAGGCAAGGAAGGATTGGGCATCTTCTTGTATTGGTTCCTTTCGCATTCCATGACATCAAGGAACCGGGGGTAGTTGTTGTGTCCAAAATTTGTAATGGATTTAATTTTAGGCCCATGGATGTTTGGGGGCCCAATTTGAGTGGTTTGAGTGATATTTGAGGAGGATCAGTTTTGGAGGAAGCTCTGGAGGTGGAAAGTTTGAGGGAAGCTCTAGAGGTTCCGCTGTGGAGGTACGAATATGGAGGTAGCTCTGGAGATTCCGCTGTGGAGGTATGGGTTTAAAGGAAGCTGTGGAGGTGTATATTTGAAGGGTAGCTTTGGAAGTGGAGGTTCGGTTTAGAGGGAAGCTGTATAGGTGCAGGTGTGCTTACAGGCTCCACCTCTGTTGGTCGAATGGATAAGGATCGTCTCCTAATTTATAGGGGATACGAATTGAGTCCTTTAAATAGTTTATTTCATTAAGGGACACGTTTCTAATATGATAAATATTGGATATTTGTGATATATGTCTATACATACATGGAGTTCTCATATGAGTAGGATTTGGGAGTTCTACTTCGAATAGGACTCTACTAAGTGGCTAGCTGAATCAAGGATAAGGCATATTTCTACACAAACACTTCAAGATCAACATTGGAGGAAGGATAAAATACATCAATTTCGTGCCTTGTTGATCAAGAAAGGAGTCCATAACCTAAAGAACTACATCGGGGCTTGATTCCTATAAATAGGATATGTAGGCAGTTGGCAAGGGGGTTCGGAAATTCACTTCTCTACACGTAAGGCACGTGTACCCTTAGTGAAACATTTACCGGGTGGTTTTGGCCAGATTTCATAGCCATTTCCGTCCGGTGACCTTGCTAATTCAGTCCAAAATCGCCACAAATCTCAACCCACTTCGGCAGTTGGAGCTGTAGCTACGGAGCGAAGCTGAAGCTGTGGACGTGCGAACCTGCTTCAACGTCTGATATTCAAGGACAAATTCGGTTATTCCAGCGATATTATCTCGGGGTGTTGTTGCGGAATTTTCTCACAACACCATGTATCTAAATCTATTTGACTTATTTGATTGGAATGGTCTGCAATCATGCTATGATTGTTAATAGTTTTCCCAAATGTTCTTGAATCTAAGTTGACCTATAAGAGTCAAATGTGGATATCTAACAGTTTTACGTATTTAACCGTCAAGTGCTGTTAATTTACTTGATCAATTACTTTAAGTGATTGATTAATTTTGTTAAATAATCATTCATCGGATTTAATTGCATTTAATTAACCAAACATTTTGCCAAAATATATTTGAATTCAATTATGTGTTTAAGTGTTAAATTGTGTGAGTAGTATAACGGAATTATGATCTGTCTTTGATTTGATTATGTGATTACATGTCTAACATGATTGTTAATTAGCTTATCAGTGTCTGACTGTTATATTATTAGCGATTTATGAAAGAGTAGCTTCTAGGAAATCGAGTCGTCATTTATATTAGTTAATGCAACTATTTAGACGACTAATATGATACTTCTTTTTTGTACTCTAGGATTGAATACTAGCAGAGCACCAGGAGTAGGCACTCGAGATACTTAGCACGTTTTCCCTCGTTAGACTACTTCTTTTATCTAGGCAAGTTTTACTATTACTCACTTATTGTTCAAGTGATGTGAATCCACTTATGTTATATATAAAATGTTTCTTTTAGATCATTTTGCTAGTGACTTGACTCTTTACTGTATTGAAATGCTACCTCCAAAATGTGTAGTAACTATTTTACGTCAACTATGCTTTTAGTTTACAAAACTTATTGCTCATAGTAATTGCCAAACCCTACACTTTAGATATGTTAGGTCGAATACACACTAATAATCAATAAAGTATGAGCAAATAACAATTTAAAAACTGTTTTTGTATTAAATCCTCTCTCAGTGATGTAAAAATCACAGAGAGCTGCTTAGGTTACAATGAATGATATTCGTACACGATTATTACCCTTCTAGGGTTAACCTAACTGTATTTATAAGATATACAGCTTCGTACAATCGTTAATTGATTCTCCTATAATTAAGCTATACAATTGATATCAATTACGATTGCTACACGTCTTCTAAGTCAACTCAATCTCTTTGACAGCTATCCAATCTTCAAAGATATTGCTTCCATGTTTATCTTGAATTAACCTTTAATCTTTGTTGACCTGCAGATGCTTCCGCTAGACAGAGTTTAACAAACTCTGTTGCGCTTCCAGTCAGCAGTGTTTGCGCTCCCACCTGTCAGCGTTTGCGCTTCCATCTGTCAGCGTATACTCAAACTCTGCTGCGACTGCTTTCATTAACACGTTAAACTCTGTTGTTTCCCTGTAACACTTAAACACTGATATTAAATCACATCAATTATATCTAACAATCTCCCCCAACTTGTTCATTAGTAAAAATGTACAAGTTCACAGTAATTGATGATGTCAAAACAGTCTAATATAATCACAGTGTTTAACATTTAAACAGAGTTTAATCTTGACTTAACAAAATTTACAGAAAATCAGAATTACTTACAAACTCTTTCTACCTAACCTCCTCAAGATCTGGTGTTGTTCTAAGGTAGTCAATGAGTAACCTTCTTTCTGCATACTCCAGCTCTCTCTGCATAACTTGCTTGATTTCTCTCAACTGAGGATCATTATCTCCAGTCTGATAGATTGCAGCTCTTAGAGAGTAGATTTTGTTCTTCCTCATATCATTTCCCAGCTTGATGAAATATGCCTTTTTAGATTCTAAATTGAAATCCAGAACTGTTACACCAAGATCAGTCTTCAATCTAGCACTGTTCTTCTGCATTTCAATCAGTTTTCCTTGATAATTTCTGTACTTAGGCACATACTCTTCAACAGTCTTTGAACCAGTAAGAACTTTGGCTTTCTGCATATGTTCTCTTATGGAATTAGCAATGAGTGCTGTTCGTCGATTTCTGACCCTGAATATATACAGAACATACTGAAGTTCTTCAAACAGTTTGAGCTTGATAGCATCTTCATTCACCCTATATACTGTTCCATCTTCCATGAAGTACAACAAGAAGTGAATATCTAAACTCTTCTGATGAACCAGTTGAACTGACTCCAGTTTGTCCAAATTCTCTTGAATCATACCAGAACCAGGAGAGATGAGTGATGAGGGATCTCTTGGACTGTTACTGATTCTAAAATCTCTTGTTGAACCCAAACCAGAAGTATTTTTGCCAGGAGGCTTTCCTAAACAAGCTCTGCTATGTTGGAAACTATCAATCCCTTCTGTTTGTGCTGGAACTGGAATCTTAGGCTTAGAGAATCCAGGTAAGAGTTTGCTTTGTACTGATAGAGATTCATTCACAACATGTGTAGCAACAGAGGTTGTGTCTATCTTTTTGTAAGAGAAGATTTTCTTATCAATTTTCCTTCTTCTTCTTCTTCTTCTTCTTGTTCTTGAATACCAACTACATTTTCTCTGATTACAATTCCTATCTCTACAGGCCTTGAAGCTTTAGCAATCTTCTTTCCTTTTCCAGACTTCAATGCCTTCACATGTTCTTCTTGTAAAAGCATCTCTTCAGCATGAACATCTTCAAGTGTAGCACCCTCATCATTTTCTTCACGAAAAATCTTAGCAGCCAGCTCTTCATCTGTTTGTGGATTGTCAGAGAATGACAAATCCTTTTGTCTTGAAGTACTCTGAATATTTGTATTTGCTGCTGAGCTTGACCTTGTTGATCTTGTAGACCTTCCAAATTTTGGATTTGCAGCATCAGACTTTCTTAACCTCTTCTCTGGATTTGTACCTTCATCATCCAGATGATCCCTCTTTGACAGAGTTTGAGACTGCTTGCATTTAGTTCTAGCAATTCTCTCCCCCTTTTTGACATCATCACCATCTGGAATCAGAATAGATGTTATTAACTCGAGAGAGTTGGCGATAGAGTCAACCTTTTCAGTTAGTAAAGTCTGATTTTGTTCAACTTTACTCAATCTCTCAGTGAGAGTCTCCTGTGCCTTAGAAAATTGTTGAAAGAGCTTTGACTTTTCTCTGTGAGATTTCTCCTCATGAGTAGCAACTTCAGTTCTAAGATCAAGAAGTGCTTTCTGATTCTCATCAAATCTGTGATTTAAAGCCTTAACCTGAATCACTGTTCCTTGTAGACAAGTTAGGATATCAGGATTTGAAATCTTCTGAGATTTTTCCTTAAGAAATGTGGCTGCACGTCCAATAGGAAAAATGCAATCAGCCTTATACCATTCTGCACTTTGTTTCTCTAAGTACTCATCTTCAACATCCCAGACAGAAGGTCCAGCAAAGCCTGTCTTCACCCCTTATTTCAGTCCATCAGTCTGAACTTCAACATTAGATGGAAAGTCAGTTTCTGCTCTCCCCTCAGCAGAAAGAATATTGTCAGAGTCATCTTCAACTGCATTTGCAACTGAGGCAGCTTCATCATTATAATCTGTAGCAGGTTCTGTTTGAGCAACCTGTTCTTCTTCATTAACAGCAGTTTGTTCTTGATGAGCAACCTGTTCTTGAGTAGTTTGTACCAGAACAAACTCAGAAGGTACATCTTTTGAAGTCTAATCAATTTCCTCACCATGTTCTGAGCCTTGATGTGCATCAGAAAATAACTCAGTGTGAGATGCAATCTCTGTTTCTTCTAACACTACAGTAGGCTGTTTTGCAACACCAGTATCAGAAGAATTTGTTGCAGCCATGGGTGTTGGAGTAGGTACTTCAACTTCAAAAGAGAATGGCATGAAATTTTCATCAAACTCTTCCATTGCAGGTAACTCAGTTCTATCATCCTTTTCAATCTGAACCTCAGCAAATACAGATTCAACAATTCTGAATTCAGTTTCTGCTACAGTAGGTTCAGGGATAATCTCTGTCTCAACAGCAGGAATCTCTTTAGAGATATCCTCTGGAGCTTCAACAACTTGCTCTTCATCAGATTCTGCAAGTATCAACTTCCTCCTTTTGGCTTGAAACACTTCAACTACCTCTTCTTCTTCAGTAGATTTGTCATCAACTGATGGTGATGAAGGCCTATTTGCCCTTTTGATGATTCTTCTGGTATAAACAGCTCCAGTAGATGTCTGTTTAGCCTTGGAATGCCTTGTATTATGTGCAGTATGCTTTTGCCTTTTTGGTTTAGATTGTGGTTGAGGTTGAGTAGTAGTGATTTGAGGTTCAGAGATTGTTGAAGGTGGTATGATTTCAGTGTTTGGAGGTGTTTGCTCAGGTTGATGTTCAGTGTTGAAGGATTCAGGTTGATGTTGATCTGGTTGGTGTGGATCTTGAGGTTGGTTGAGAAAGTTCTGCAGAGCAAGTGGCAGAACAAAGGCAGGTAGGTTCTCTTTACCGGCATCCTTATTAGTCATATCAGATAGTATTCTCTTATTGACTTTAAAAGGCTGAATCACATCAGCTTCATCAATATCTAACCCAGATACACAAGCAGTGAATAGTAGTTGAAAAAATCTAGCAAAGTATACTGTAGTAGACTCTGACAGTTTATCACCTAAATTCATTAAGACATAACGACCAAAATCAAAATTACTGCCATAGAGTAGAGAATACCCAATTTGCAGACTGTCGATAGGAATGGCATCCCAGTTGGTGACCTTCTTCTGAAATGTTCTTGTGATGCAGTCAAAGAAAAAGTTCCATTCCTTTCTGAGATTTGGCCGTCTGACACTGCCTAGCTTTGCAAGAGAGTCCATGTAACCAATCTCTGTTAGCATTTCCCGCAGATTTTGTTCAGAAACAACAGCATATGAGGTGTGAGTGTCGAAATCCATAGTCTCTCTGATAGTTTGTGGAGTAATCACAAACTCTTGTTCATCATGAGTGAAAATTATGGTTGGAGTCCCATTCTCTCCTCCAGCAACATAGACTGAGTTTTGCCAGAAAGTGGCAATTTGAGAAGCAGAGAGAGTAGAGGGTTCAATAAGAGCTTGCCCAATTTCTGAGTCGCGAAGAAAGTTCTGCATAAGATGAAACGCTTCTGGAGCACGTTCATTATCGAGTGGAGCTGCAAAGTTGTTAGGAACAAATCGAAGACCAACAGCAGTAAAAGGTTTAGAAGCCATTAGATCAAGAATAGAGCAGAAAATGACAGTGAAAATGGTATGTAGGAAAGGTGTTTGTGAGAATGTCGAAGTGAAAAATGAGAGAATGGTGAGATGCAATTTTGTGATGTGAGAATAAAAATGAATCGTTATACACAAAAGTGATTAGAGTTGTAATTAAAAATCAAAACCCAATCGTTTGTGTATTAAAACACGCAACCGTTCCCTAGATTAATGTGTGAGTGGGACACAATGATGGGTGAGTGAGACACGTGTCAAGCATGCAGTGGATCAATTAAACATGCGCAGTAAAATAGCAATTATCACCGCTGTTCTCTCTCCTATTTCCAATACACATTAATTGTACGACACCCACTAACAGTTGTGTTAGGTCGAATACACAATAAGTAATCAAATACTGTATGAGTAACTTAACAAGAACACACTGTTTAACAATTAAAAACTGTTTGGAATTAATAATTCCTCTCTCAGTGATGTAAATATCACAGAGAGCTGCTTAGGTTACAATCAAAAGATTTCTCAATGTTCGACTACCCTTCTAGGGTTAACCTAACTGTATTTATAGAACATACAGCTTTGTACAATCAGTAACTGATTCTCCTAAAATCAAGCTATACAATTGATATCAATCACGATTGCTCCAGTCTTCCAAGTCAACTCAATCTCTTTGACAGCTTTCCAATCTTCAAAGATATTGCTTCCATATTTATCTTGAAATAATCTACAAACACTGTTGACTCTTCAGACAATACCGCTACAGAGTTTAACAAACTCTGTTTGCGCTTCCAGTCAGTGTTTAACTAAACTCTGACTGCTTCCAGCTAAACTCTGTTTTCTGACTTTAGCTTCCAAACACTGTTTTCATCAATCATTTCTAACAATCTCCCCCAACTTGTCCATTAGCAAAAATGTACAAGTTTACAGTAAATGATGATGTCAAAACAAATACAAATTTTTACAGTGTTTAACACACAAACAGAGTTTAAGCTATTACTTAACAAATTCTACAGAAAATAAGAAAATTCTTACAGACTTTAATTTCTAATCTCTTGCAGATCAGGCATTGTTCTGAGATAGTCTATAAGCAACCTTCTTTCAGCATTTTCAAGCTCTATCTCCATAGCTTCTTTGATTTCTCTCAACTGAGGATCATTCTCATCAGTTTGATAGATAGCAGCTCTAAGATTGTAGATTTTGTTTCTTCTCATTTCATTTCCCAGCCTTATGTATTTCACTTCCTCAGATTTCACATTAAAATCTAGAACAGTGATTCCAAGATCAGTCTTCAGTTTTGTAGTTCCCTTTTCCATTTCAATCAGATTGCCATTCCAATCTCTGTATTTAGGAACATACTTGCTGTTGAATTTCATTTGCCTTCTTGCAAGGTTTTGAATCATTCTTTGTTGAAGCACATTTGCAACTGACTGAGCTCTTTGATTTCTTACTCTGAAAATATACAGAACATATTCAAGTTCTTCAGCATACTTTAATTCAATATCCTTTTCAGAGACTTTAAATACTGTTCCATCAGCCATGAAATATAGCAAGAAATCCTTTTCTAGACTCTTCTGATATACAAGCTGTACTGACTCCAGTTTGTCCAAACTCTCTTGAGTGACACCACGACCTGGAACAGACAGTGAAGAAGGATCTCTAGGACCAACATATTGCCTTTTATCTCTGTGTGAGCCTATACCTTCTTTGTTGTATCCAACTTTACCAGATAAAGCTCTACCATCAGTAAAATCCATTGGAATTGTAGCTTCTAGTCTTGGATCATGAGGAGCACCCCTCTTAAATGTTGATTTCAACTGAGAATACAATAATGGTGTGGTCACAACTTGTGCAGCAACAGAGGTTGTGTTTTCATTCTTCTGTACAACATGTGTATCAACAGAGGTTGTAACTATACTTTTCAGCTTTTGCTTAGCTTCTGCATCTGTTGGTTTTCTGAATACTTGCATTCTTTGATCTGTACCAACAGGTTCTTTGATTTGAATGCCTTTAAGAACAGGCTTTGCAGCTTCAGCAACTTTCACATTCTTCTTTGCTTTTACAGACTTTAGAGCTTTCAGATGCTTTTCTTGTAAACTCTTCTCTTCAGCTTTAGCATCTTCTATGGTCACTCCTTCTGCATTCTCTTCCATAAAAAGCTTAACAGCTAACTCCTCATCAGTCTTTGGGTTTGATGTTAATTCCAAACTCTTGGTCTTTGAAGTACCTTGAGTTTCAGTGTTTATTCCAACAGACTGTGATTTAAAAGATTTGCCAGATCTCAGAGTTTGCTTTTCAGAGTTTAAGACCTTGCTCTTTTCACTTGCCCCTCCATCTCCAGCATCATCCTTTTTAGTCAGAGTTTGAGAAACTTTGCATTTTGACTTAGCAACTCTCTCCCCCTTTTTGACATCATCAGGAATAAGGATTGATGTAATGAGCTCCAAAGAATTAGCAATGGAATCAACCTTAGCAAATAAAGCAGTCTGATTTTCTTCAACTTTTCCTAGTCTGGCAAAGAGAGTGTCTTGAACTTTAGACAGCTGAACAGCTTTTATTTTAGACTCTCTATCCATCTTCAATTCTCTTGACTGTATCTCAGTCTTCAAGGAAGCAATTTCTTGTTTAGTTTCAGCAAAATTTCCTTCCAGAGTCTTGACTTGTACCACAGTTGCCTTTAAACAGGATAAGATTTCTGGATTTGAAATTTGCTTTGCAGTTTGCTTAACAAACTCAGATGCTCTCCCTTTTGGAAAAATGCAATCTTGTTTATACCAATTTTCAGCAGATTTAGCAAGATGCTCTACTTCAACGGCATGTGATGGACAAGGCTGATCAAAAGGTGTATGTTTATTATCTGTCTGTGTTGGTGCACTCACAAAAGAGTCAGAGTTTGCACTAC
The DNA here is from genome assembly GCA_037693485.1 of Kitagawia praeruptora. NCBI lineage: Eukaryota > Viridiplantae > Streptophyta > Magnoliopsida > Apiales > Apiaceae > Kitagawia > Kitagawia praeruptora. The sequence continues at coordinate 130,886,499 of CM075354.1, forward strand.
TAGCAGATTCATCTTCAGCACTTACATCCTTAGATTGATCATCTTTTAAAGAACCACTGTGCTGAGCAGTGTCAGCCACAGTTTCTTTAACAACTTCTGCAACCTTTTCAACAGTCACCTCATGTTGCACAGGCTCTGCAACAGAGTTTGCCTTTGTAGCTTCAACAGGCATGGATTCAGAAATTATCTTTGTTGCCTGATCAACTTCATCACCTTTGTCTTGAATTGGAGAAGATACCAGCTCTGTGGGTGATGCTTCAGCTTCAGAAACTTTTACTGCAAGCCCATCAGCTACACCAGGAGCTTCAGTATGAACAATAGGTGAGATAGGATCAAGAATTGAATCAAGAACATCATGTACTGGTGAAAAACCATCTCTGTGATCCTCTTCTACAGGCATTTTATCCTCTGTAGGCATTTCAACTTTATCAGCCATAATATCCTCTGCAGGAATTTTAACATTCACTGTAACCTCAACAGTAGGTGTTTGCTGTGAAACCACCTCTGTAGCTTCAACAAGATTCTCTTCATCTGAATCAGAAAGAATTAATCTCCTTTTCTTGATTGGAGGCACCACATTCTCCTCTTCATCTTCACTTGAGCTCTCTCTTGGTGGTGAGAGTGAAGGTCTGTTTGCTTTCTGTTTCTTCCTTCTTGTATAAACAGCTCCAGGTATTGTTTGTTTAGCCTTTGAGTGTTTAGTGTTTTGGGCAGTGTGTTTCTTTCTTTTTGGCTTGGTTTTGGCTGGTTCAGTAGGTGCTGGCTCAGAGTTTAAGGTGTCAGTGTTTAAGGTTTCAGTGTTTAATGGTTCAGTGTTTAATGGTTCAGTGTTTGAGGGTGGAGAGTTTAAGGTTTCTGGTTGTGGTTGATGAGATGTAGTAGGTACAGTGGGTGTGGGTGTTGTAGGTGTTGGTTCAGAGTTTATGGTGTCTATTGGTTCAGGCATTTGTTGTGGTGATTGAGAGTCTTGTGGTTGGTTTACATAGTTTTGTAGGGCTAGAGGCATAAACATATCTGGTATTTGCTGTTTAGTGATATCTTTGTTTGTCAAATCAGAAAACATTCTTTTAGCAACTTGAAAAGGCTGAATAACATCAGCTTCATCAATTGGAATGTTAGGCACACAGGCAGTAAATAGCAGTTGACAAAAACGAGCAAAATAAACAGTAGTAGACTCAGACAAACGCTCTCCCAAATTCATTAGTACTAGTCTACCAAAATCGAAGTTACCTCCATATAGTAGAGCATGACCAATTTGGAGAGTATCCAGAGGAAGTGCATCCCAGTTTGTTGTCTTCTTTCCAAAAGCCCTTGTTATGCAATCGAAAAAGAAACTCCATTCCTTTCTCAAACTTGGCCGTCTCAAAGACCCTATCTTGTTCAAGTTTCCTGCACATCCAATTTGTTCCAACATTGTCCTCAACCGATCATGACCAACAACACTGTAAGAAGTGTGTGTCTCAAAGTCCAAAGCATCCCTAACAGTAGTTGGAGTAATGATATACTCTGATTCTTCATGAGTGAAAATGATTGTTGGAGTGCCAGACTCTCCTCCATCATCATATTCAGAGTTTGTCCAGAAAGTAGCAATTTGTGAAGCAGATAGTGTAGCTGGTGCTGTTAGAGCCTTCCCTATTTCAGAGTCTTTCAAGAAATTTTGGAACACATGAAACGCCTCTGGAGCATTTACAGTCTCCAACGGTGCTGCATAGTTACTAGGGAGAAAAACTAACCCTGCTGCATCAAACGCTTTAGTTGCCATTAGTAAAAAGTGATACGAAGATATTCAGAGAAAAGATGTGTATGCACTGTAAGTGTTTATCAAAATGTGAAAGAGAGTATATGAGAAGTGTGAAAGTGAATGAGTATGCAAGTAACTGTGAGTGGGTGAATGTGAATCGATATGGAGTAAGAGACTAAAGACGATTAGAGTAAAATTAAAACTCAATCGTTTATTTAGTAAAAGCGCGCAACTGTTGTAGAGTAGTGTGTGAGTGGGACACAATCATGGGACACGTGTCAAACAACCAATGGATTACTTAATAATTACCGCTGTCATTCCTATAATCACGACACTTACACTAATTAACAGTTGTCAACTACCCCAATTACTGCAAAATAGTCAAATCATCTCAATGAGATTTTACCTCAGAGTACTTATCACAACTCAACAGTGTTTATCAATTATCCAACTTTATCACTAAAATCCTTTCAAAAAATTGCACAGTTGTGAATTAAGTGTGTGTGAAGCAGAGTTTACTGAAATCAATTTTTAGAGCATCTAATATTTCATAAAATCCATAACAAAAATCAATAACCACTGAATGCACAAACTCTCATATTAAACACTGATTGTTTGATGAATGCTAAACTCTGTAGTTACTGTAATACAGAAATCTGAAAACTTCTATTCCCTTTGATGTCCATGATTATCCAAGAAAGCACACAGTCTTTGAAGACAAAAATATCAAGAGATTGAAATCAGAGTTTCATTCAGTGAATAACAGTCATGAACTGGATAAACTCACAAACTCTCAAACACACAAGTGTTTAGGTGAAGTGTTTACACTCACATTCAATCAGAAATAGCAGAATCTACCATATGCTTGAATGTCCACCAATTCTACACTACTTTGAGTACATGTATTCACAAATCAAAAGGACTTTATTCAGGGTTGAAATGAGATAAGATCAAACAGATGAAAAAGATATTTTATTCATGAGTGAATATCAAGCTGAACATTTCAATAGATCAAAGTGTTCAGTCACACTGTTAGGAAATATTTGTACAAGATCAGTATATATGCCTTTTTTTTTTCTTTTTTTATTTAGCATATATACTGAGTAAACTTTTCTTTTCTTGAGAAACACTCATCTGTTTTAAAAAAAATATAACTGCTCTTAACACTTCAGAGTATAAGAAAAATGAGCAGTTAATAAGGCTCAAAGGGGTTTACTAAGAATGGAATTTATGAACAGTGTTTATACAGTGTTTGAACAAAGTTCAAAAGAATTTTGAACAGTGTTTGAAGAAATGGTAAATCCTATTGCCTTTATCATTTTCATGCACACACATATCATGTAGTCTCAAAATGGTTTAATACAAGTTCTAGAGAAACATACTACCTGATGAATATCACACAACAATAAATACTGATTGATAGAAAATGTATCAATCACTGATTTGGCTCAAACTCTCACAGGTTGTAGACATGAATCTGAACTCACCAAACTAATCAATGACTCATCTCAAGTTTTGTGGTTTTCACAAGTACAAACAATGAATCATCATGAACCATACCTTTGAAAACAGAATGTCACTTATCAGAGTTTAGAGTTCATCAATAACCAAAATTATTTATGAGAGGCAATGCACACAATATTCATAGACTCAGAGTTTAGGATTGAATAAACTAAGAGATGCTATAAATATGAAACAGTATCATGCTGTGTTGATTTACTGCACAAAGTCTGATTAGATTACAGTGACTCAGAAAGAATCATGATTTATTTACTGAGAATCATGCTTCATACATTTTTCTTCATTGGTGTTTTCATTCAGACAATAATCAATTCTGAATTCACTGAGTGTATCAGTGTTTAACAGACAGACATGCTGACAGAGTTTAAAAAGTTTTAAACATAAACATGCATAACAGAGTTTAATACTAAGGTTCACATAGCACTTAACAATTTGCAGAAACATGAGCAACATATTTTAGAAATAAGTTTTTGAGTCTAACCAACATCTCTAGTCAAAACTAGAGACCATTCCTAGTTCATTGACCAGTCTTGTAAATGTAGCTTCACTCAATGGCTTGATGAAGATATCTGCAAGTTGTTGTTCTGTAGACACAAAGTGAAGCTCAATGTTGCCTTCCTCTACATGCTCTCTGATGAAGTGATACCTTATGCTGATGTGCTTTGTCATTGAATGTTGTACTGGATTACCTGTCATTGCAATAGCACTTTGATTATCACAGTAAATAGGTATCTTGGTATACCTTAATCCATAATCCAGCAGTTGATTCTTCATCCATAAAATCTGTGCACAGCAGCTACCAGCAGCAATATACTCTGCTTCAGCTGTAGATGTAGATATTGACTTCTGTTTCTTGCTGTACCAGGAAACAAGTCTGTCACCCAGAAACTGACAACTTCCACTGGTGCTTTTTCTGTCTATCTTACATCCAGCAAAGTCTGCATCAGAGTAACCAAGAAGTTTAAACTCTGATTCTCTTGGATACCACAGCCCCAAAGTCATAGTGCCCTTGAGGTACTTGAATATCCTCTTTACTGCTGTTAAATGTGGTTCTCTTGGATCTGCCTGGAACCTTGCACACAAACAAGTTGCATACATGATATCAGGTTTGCTAGCTGTCAAATAGAGCAAAGAACCAATCATTCCTCTGTAACTTGTCATATCTACTGATGACCCTGCATCTTTGTCCAATTTTGTTGCAGTTGCCATGGGAGTTGTTGCAGATGAACAATCAAGCATACCAAATTTCTTGAGAAGGTTTCTGGTATATTTTGCTTGATTTATAAAAATTCCATCATCTGTTTGCTTCACCTGTAGGCCTAGAAAATAACTAAGCTCTCCCATCATACTCATTTGATATCTTGACTGCATGAGTTTGGCAAACTTCTTGCAGAGTTTATCATTAGTAGACCCAAAAATAATGTCATCCACATATATTTGAACTAAAAGCAAGTCACTACCATTTTGGAAGTAAAACAGAGTTTTGTCAATAGTACCTCTGTGAAATCCACTTTCTAGTAGAAATTTGGCAAGGGTTTCATACCATGCCCTTGGTGCCTGCTTAAGTCCATAGAGTGCCTTGTCTAACCTGTAGACATGGTTTGGATATTTTGGATCTACAAACCCTGGTGGTTGTTCCACAAACACTTCTTCTTCAAGTTTTCCATTCAAAAATGCACTTTTTACATCCATTTGAAATACTTTGAATTTCATGTGAGAGGCATATGCAAGAAAGATTCTGATTGCCTCCAATCTAGCTACTGGAGCAAATGTTTCATCATAGTCTATTCCTTCCTGTTGTGAGTAGCCTTTTGCAACCAGCCTTGCCTTGTTCCTTGTGATAACACCCTCACTGTCAGTTTTATTCCTGAAAACCCATTTAGTACCAACAATGGATCTGTTCTTGGGCCTTGGTACAAGTGTCCACACTTCATTTCTTTCAAATTCATTTAGCTCTTCTTGCATTGCTGTTATCCAGTCAGCATCTTTAAGAGCTTCTTCCACTTTCTTTGGCTCACTTTGTGACAAGAATGCATGAAACAGACATTCATTTGTTGTTGCACTTCTTGTCCTTACTTTTGCATCTGGATCACCAATAATCAAATCAGGTGTGTGAGATTTAGTCCATTTTCTTGCAGAAGGCAGATTGCTTCTGTCATCATGTGATCCTCCTCCTTGATCCATGCTCTCCTGATTTTCTTGGTGTCTTTCTTCATTTTCTGATGCTCCCCCTGAATGTGACTTCTCAGAATTATCAACAGAGTTTGAATCAACAGAGTTTGATTCAGAATCATCAACTGAGTCACTATCAGTGTTTGAAACATCACTTTGATGTGATTCTTCATGCTCCCCCTCAACTGGTTCTTCCCTTGTTTCTGATTGAAGAGTTTCTTCAGTATTTACCAGTAGAGGTTCAGAGTTTAGATCAACAGAGTTTGTCAAATCAGTCTGATCAGAGTTTACTTTTTCAGAGAATAAATCTTCATTTTCAAAGTGCAGTTGATCATGTTCATTGACATCTTCAAGTCCAGTTATTTTCTTGTCATCAAATGACACATGAATTGATTCCATGATCACTCTAGTTCTCAGATTATAAACTCTGAATGCCTTTGTTGACAGTGGATAGCCAACAAAAATTCCTTCATCTGCCTTTAGGTCAAACTTGGTCAACTGTTCAGGATGAGTCTTCAACACAAAGCATTTGCATCCAAAAATATGAAAATATTTTAGATTTGGCTTTTTCTTCTTCACCATTTCATATGGTGTTCTACCATGCTTGTTGATCAGTGTTGCATTTTGAGTAAAACAAGCAGTCTGAACTGCTTCTGCCCAGAAATATGTTGGCAACTTTGCTTCATCTAGCATGGTTCTGGCAGCTTCTATCAAGGTTCTGTTCTTCCTCTCCACTACACCATTTTGTTGTGGAGTGCCAGGTGCAGAAAACTCTTGTTTTATCCCTTTACTCTTGCAAAATTCTTCCATAGATGAATTCCTGAACTCAGTTCCATTGTCACTTCTGATTATCTTCACTTGATTCTCTGACCCTTTTTCCAGTTGTAATATATGTTCTGTCAGTGTTAATGCAGTTTCATCCTTCTTTGCAAGAAAATATACCCATGTGAACCTGGTATATTCATCAACAATGACTAGAGCATATTTCTTCTTTCCAAGAGACATTACATTCACTGGACCAAAAAGATCAACATGTAGTAGATGATAAGGATCAACAATTGAAGACTCAGATTTGCTTTTGAAGGAGACTTTTCTCTGTTTAGCCTTTTGACAAGAATCACACAGTCCTTCTACATTCAACAAGGACTTTGGTAGACCTCTTACAAGATCATTCTTGATTAGCTCATTGATGTTGTTCAGGTTCAAATGAGAGAGTTTCTTGTGCCATTTCCAACTCTCTTCACTGGACATCCTTGTAGACAGACACACTGCTTTGCCATCAGTGTTTGTTGACAATTTGATTTCATAGATGTTATTGTGTCTGTTTCCAACTAGAGCAACTTTCCCTGTAGATTTACTGATCACTTGACAATATTCAGGCTGAAAATCCACATGATATCCTCTGTCACAGATTTGACTCACAGATAGCAGATCATGCTTGAGTCCTGGAACCAGAGCTACATTTGTGATGATGACATTTCCAAGATTAATATTGCCATATCCCAGTGTATGTCCTATGTTGCCATCTCCATAGGAAACTTCTGGGCCAGCTTTCTCCTCAAACTCTGATAGCAGGGCTTTATTTCCTGTCATGTGTCCTGAACATCCACTGTCCACAACTAGGGTACTAACCCTGGTGCCCTGCAATCACAAACAATCACTGATTATTAGTTTTAAGGATCCAGACTTGCTTGGATCCTTTGGCTTTCTTAAATCTGTTAGCTTTTGCAGCAGAATTTTCATTAACAGAGTTTAAGCTAACTTTTTCAGAGTTTACATTTGCAGAGTTTACTTTAACCCATTTCAAATTTGGCTTGAGTTCATAGTAATTATAGTAAATAGCATGATAATCTCTGCAAGTGTAAATAGAATGCCAAGTACTTCCACAGTGTTTGCATAAAGTCTGTGGTCTAGTTCTCACATAATCACTCTTTACTGCAGTTTTAGAGGGCAAAGAATTAATGTTCTTATTCTTACTGCAGAAACTAGCAAGATGATTAGTGCTACCACAATTAAAGCATGTTTTTCTAGGAGCTAATGAAGCAAGCATTGGCTTAATTCCTGATGTGATGCCTACTTTTCCATTTTTGTTTTTCTTAGGCAATCTCTGTTTGTTGACAGATTTTATCTCCTTAAGCTTATGCTTGAGTTGTTTATCTGTCATTAAACCAATGTTAGCCTCTTTAACAAAAGTTTTAGCATATGACTCTCTAACAGCCTTTTTCTGTGCTTCAGTCTTAGGTCCACCTGTTCCCATGACATTACCCTCAGATGAACAATGTGGTCTAACTTTTACCTTATTTTCAAATCTAAGTTCATCTCCTACAGAGTAACCTAGACCTACTGTGTCTGACTGAAACACTTCTTGAGTGTCTTTACCAGAGTGTGTCCAAGTTTTAATGATGTGTTTGGTATCCTCCAATTCAGTTTCTAGTTGCTTATACTTACCTAGCAACTCCTGTTCAATAAACACTGCATCATCTCTCTCTTTTTGAATTTTATTCATGTTCTCTAACTGTTCCTCAACAAGTTTATTTCTTTCTTTGAGTTGAGAACACTCAGACTTTATCCTTTCATTTTCTAAAGTCTGATCCCTATAACTGATATGCAATGCTTTAAGATAAATTCTCAGTTCAGTTATATTATCAGTGTTATAAGCATAGGTAGTTGGAGGTACCTTGAGATCATCATTTTCAGTCTGAGTAGTAGCCATGAGAGCATAGTTGACTTCCTCATCTGAATCTGAAGTGTCTGCCCAATCTCTGCCTTTGGTGTAAAGTGCCTTTTCAGTTTTACCCTTCTTGCACTCAGGAGCATAGTGACCCATCTCCTTACACTTGTAGCATTGAATTTCAGACTTATCTTTCTTACCAGATTTGAAGTCCTTTCCCTCAGATTTCTTGAAATTCCTCTTGTCAGACTTTGAGTAGTCCTTGGAGAATCTCTTTCCCTTCTTGAAGTTCTTGTATCCCATCTTCTTGAAGGTCTTTACCATCAAAGCAGCCATTTGCATCATCTCTTCATCATCTTCAGAATCAGATGATCCATCAGTGTTTGAGTCAACATCAGTGTTTGATGACTCATTCTCTGAATGTATGACTAAGGCTTTTCCTTTTGCTTTTCTCCTTGATGCCTCCTTCTTTGATGGTTTCTCCTCAACCTTAAGAGCAACAGACTTTGACTTTCTACTGGATCTTTTGTTTCTCTGCTCCAATTCCAATTCATGGGTTTTGAGCAGCCCATAAATTTCATCAATCTCTGTTTCACCAAGTTCATAATTATCTCTTATAGTGGTTGTTTTCACATCCCACTTTTCAGGTAGAGAAAGAAGAAACTTGAGATTTGAGTCTTCTAAATCATACTCTTTGTTAACCAATGACAAATCATTTAGCAGTTTACAGAATCTGTCAAATGTTTCTGTCATGGTTTCATCAGACTTTGCCTCAAAGTGCTCATACTCCTGAGTGAGTATGTTTCTTCTGTTTTTCTTGATTGCAGGAGTTCCTTGACACCTAACCTCAAGTGCATCCCATATTTCCTTTGCAGTTGTGTAGTTAATCACTTTATTAGACATAACATTGTCTAATGCACTGTGAAGTAAATGTCTCACTTTTGCATCCTTTGCAATAGATGAAAGATCCTCAGCAGTTAGATCTTTCTTTTCCTTTGGAATGACCTTTGATTCCTCACCAGCAGCAGCAGCAGATAATTTTGTTGGTTTGTGAGGTCCTTCATATATTCTATCAAGGTATTCTGGATCTGTAGCCTCCAGAAACATGGTCATTTTCACCTTCCAAATTGCATACTCTGATGGCCTAAGTATAGGAACCCTTATTGTCTCATACCTACTAACAGTAGTAGGGGCTTTCTCAGATGGTGGAGGTATCTCTGCCATTGATTACTCTTGTGTTTGGATCTTTAACTGTAATAAAGTAACAGATTAGGCTCTGATACCACTTGTTAGGTCGAATACACAATAAGTAATCAAATACTGTATGAGTAACTTAACAAGAACACACTGTTTAACAATTAAAAACTGTTTGGAATTAATAATTCCTCTCTCAGTGATGTAAATATCACAGAGAGCTGCTTAGGTTACAATCAAAAGATTTCTCAATGTTCGACTACCCTTCTAGGGTTAACCTAACTGTATTTATAGAACATACAGCTTTGTACAATCAGTAACTGATTCTCCTAAAATCAAGCTATACAATTGATATCAATCACGATTGCTCCAGTCTTCCAAGTCAACTCAATCTCTTTGACAGCTTTCCAATCTTCAAAGATATTGCTTCCATATTTATCTTGAAATAATCTACAAACACTGTTGACTCTTCAGACAATACCGCTACAGAGTTTAACAAACTCTGTTTGCGCTTCCAGTCAGTGTTTAACTAAACTCTGACTGCTTCCAGCTAAACTCTGTTTTCTGACTTTAGCTTCCAAACACTGTTTTCATCAATCATTTCTAACAAGTTGTCACATAATACATGCAATATTTCAAAAACTCTTTGAACTCCAATTAAATATTCTGTCCGAAATAAAATAATACCTTAGAGTATTTAACAAAATCCAACAGTGTTTACCAATCCTCCATCTTTATTACTGTAACCCTTTCAAACTCTGCACAGTGTGAATATGAGTGTGTGTGTAGCAGAGTTTACTAAGTCAATATTTAGAGCATCTAATATTTTATAAAATCCATAAAATAAATCAGTAAACATTGGATGCACAAACTCTCATAGTAAACTCTTAATATCTGATGAATGCTAAACTCTGTAGATGAAAAATAATATACAGTAACTCTGAATTTTCCTATACCCCCTTCTTACTAAGAAAAAAAAAACTATACCTTTTTTTTTCTCTCCAGTAATCAGAGGTTGGAACTAGTCACCAAAAATCCAGTAATTTTAGCCCTTATCTTTTGATAAGTTCCTGGATCTTCCTAGTCCTTGACTAGTCACCAAAAAATAAGGAATTTTAGCCCTTACTTTTACCAGCAAGTTCCTGGGTCGTCCTAGTTACAACATAATCTCAAAGGAGTGCTAAATAGCCTATCTAACTGCTATGGGGGTTTACTAAGTACATAAGCTAACTAATCAGAGTTTGAATTAACAGAGTTTATCTGACAGAGTTTAGAATTCATCAACATCAAAAGTTAATCATGAGAGGCAATGCACACACTATTTACAGATTCAGAGTTTAGGATAAATAACCTAAGAGATGCTATAAATATGAAAACAGTATCATGCTGTGTAAAAATTTCTGCACAGTTTAAGATTAGATCACAGATAACTTAGAAGGATTCATGACTAATAACTGTGAATCATGCTTCATACATTTTTCTTCATTGGTGTTTATGTTCAGACAGAAACAGATTCAGAGTCTTATCAGAGTTTAATCATTTTTGCAGCAGATTTTGACAAACAGAGTATGCTAACAGTATAAAAACACACATGAAGAGATTCTAAGCACAGACTTAAATTCACATAAACATGAGCAACATATTGTTCAAGAAAATTTATGAAACTAACAAATATCTCTAATCAAAACCTGAGACCATTCCTAGTTCATTTACCAACCTTGTAAATGTAGCTTCACTTAAAGGTTTGGTGAAGACATCTGCAAGTTGCTGTTCAGTAGATACAAAATTGAGCTCAATGTTGCCTTCCTCTACATGCTCTCTGATAAAGTGATACCTTATGCTGATGTGCTTGGTCATTGAGTGTTGTACTGGATTACCTGTCATAGCAATAGCACTTTGATTATCACAAAAAATAGGTATTTTGCTATACCTCAATCCATAATCCAGCAGTTGATTCTTCATCCATAGAATCTGTGCACAACAGCTACCAGTAGCAATATACTCTACTTCAGCTGTAGATGTGGATATTGATTTCTGTTTCTTGCTGTACCAAGAAACAAGTCTGTCACCAAGAAATTGACAACTTCCACTGGTGCTTTTTCTGTCAATCTTACAGCCTGCAAAGTCTGCATCAGAGTAGCCAAGTAGGTTGAAATCTGATTCTCTTGGATACCACAGCCCTAAAGTTATAGTGCCCTTGAGATACTTAAAAATCCTCTTCACAGCTGTTAGATGTGGTTCTCTTGGATCTGCCTGAAATCTTGCACACAAACATGTTGCATACATGATATCAGGTCTACTTGCTGTTAGATAGAGAAGAGAGTCAATCATTCCTCTGTAGCTTGTCATATCTACTGGTGACCCTGTATCTTTGTCCAATTTAGTTGCAGTTGCCATGGGAGTTGTTGCAGATGAACAGTCAAGCATGCCAAATTTCTTGAGAAGATTTCTGGTATATTTTGCTTGATTGATAAATATACCATCATCTGTTTGCTTCACCTGTAAGCCTAGAAAATAACTAAGCTCTCCCATCATGCTCATCTGATATCTGGACTACATGAGCTTGGCAAATCTTTTACGGAGTTTATCATTAGTAGACCCAAAAATTATGTCATCTACATAGATTTGAACTAATAACAGATCACTACCAAGTTTGAAGTAGAACAAGGTTTTATCAATTGTACCTCTGTTGAACCCACTTTCCAAAAAAAATTGAGCCAAAGTCTCATACCTTGCTCTTGGTGCCTGTTTAAGTCCATAGAGAGCCTTGTCAAGCCTGTAGACATAATCTGAATGTTTGGGATCTACAAATCCTGGTGGTTGTTCAACAAACACTTCTTCTTCAAGTTTTCCATTCAGAAAAGCACTTTTCACATCCATCTGAAAAACCTTGAATTTCTTGTGGGAAGCATATGCTAGAAAGATTCTTATTGCTTCCAACCTTGCAACTGGAGCAAAAGTTTCATCATAGTCTATGCCTTCCTACTGTGAATAGCCTTTGGCCACAAGCCTGGCCTTGTTTCTTGTAACAACCCCATCACTGTCAGTCTTGTTTCTGAAAACCCATTTGGTACCAACAACAGATCTATCCTTTGGTCTTGGTACAAGAGTCCAGACTTTATTCCTCTCAAATTCATTTAACTCTTCCTGCATTGCTGTTATCCAGTCAGCATCTTGAAGAGCTTCTTCCACTTTCTTTGGTTCAGATTTGGACAGAAATGCATGAAACAGAAATTCATTTGTTGTAGCACTTCTTGTCCTCACTTTTGCATTTGGATCTCCAATAATTAGATCAGGTGTATGAGATTTTGTCCATTTCCTTGCTGAAGGTAAATGACTTCTGTCAACAGTTGATCCTCCCCCTTGATCAATGTTCTCCTGATCATCTTGTTGCCTTTCTTCATTTTCTGAGGCTCCCCCTGAATTCGATCGCTCAGAGTTTAAGTTGTTAGATTTTGAACTAACAGAGTTTGAATCATCAAAGATTGATCCAGATTTTTTATGTGACTCACTTTTAGAATGTGAATCATCAGAGTTTTGTTCTTCATACTCCCCCTCAACTTGTTCTCTCCTTTGTTCTGTCTGAACAATTTCTTCTGTGTTAACCAGTAGAGGTTCAGAGTTTGCATCAACAGAGTCTATTGGAATTGTTCCGTCAGAGTTTATTTCATCAGAGTTTAGATCTTCATTTTCAAAATGTAGTTGATCATGGTCATTGACATCTTCAAGTCCAGTTATTTTCTTGTCATCAAAAGACACATGAATAGATTCCATAATCACCTTTGTTCTCAGATTATAAACTCTGAATGCCTTAGTTGACACTGGATAACCAACAAAAATTCCTTCATCTGCCTTCAGGTCAAATTTGGTCAACTGTTCAGGATGAGTCTTCAACACAAAGCATTTGCACCCAAAAATATGAAAATATTTCAGGTTAGGCTTCTTCTCTTTCACCATCTCATATGGTGTTTTCCCATGTCTGTTGATCAGAGTAGAATTTTGAGTAAAACAGGCAGTTTGAATTGCCTCTGCCCAGAAATAGGTTGGCAATTTTGCTTCTTCAAGCATGGTTCTGGCAGCTTCTATCAAAGTTCTGTTCTTTCTCTCAACTACACCATTCTGTTGTGGAGTGTCAGGTACAGAAAACTCTTGTTTAATTCCTTTGTTCTTGCAAAATTCTTCCAATGTCGAATTCCTGAATTCAGTTCCATTGTCACTTCTGATAATCTTCACTTGATTCTTTGACCCTTTGTCCAGCTGCATTATATGTTCTGTCAGAGTTAATGCAGTTTCATCCTTCTTTGCTAGAAAATACACCCAAGTGTATCTGGTGTATTCATCAACAATGACTAGAGTATATCTCTTCTTTCCAAGAGACATAACATTCACTGGTCCAAAAAGATCAACATGTAGAAGATGATAAGGATCAACAATTGAAGATTCAGACTTGCTTTTGAAGGAAGCCTTTCTCTGTTTGGCCTTTTGACATGAATCACACAGGCCATCTGCATTTAACAAGGATTTTGGAAGTCCTCTCACAAGATCATTCTTTATCAGTTCATTGATGTTATTCAGGTTTAAATGAGAGAGTTTCTTATGCCACTTCCAACTCTCTTCACTGGACATTCTTGTTGACAGGCACATAGTCTTTCCAGCAGAGTTTGTCAACAAGCTTGCTTCATAGATATTGTTGCGCCTTTGTCCAATCAAAACAACTTTTCCAGTAGATTTGCTGATAACCTCACAGTATCCAGGTTGAAAATCAACATGATATCCTCTGTCACAAATTTGACTCACAGATAGCAGATCATGCTTGAGTCCTGGAACCAGAGCTACATTAGTGATGATGACACTTCCAAGATTGATATTGCCATATCCCAGAGTACGTCCTATGTTGCCATCTCCATAGGAAACTTTTGGGCCAGATTTCTCCTCAAAATCTGATAGCAGGGCTTTATTTCCTGTCATGTGTCCAGAACATCCACTGTCCAAGACTAGGGTACTCTCCCTGATGCCCTGCAATCACAAAAAATCACTGATTGTTAGTTTTAAGGATCCAAACTTGCTTGGATCCTTTTGCTTTATTGAATTTGTTAGCTTTTGCAGCGGATTTGTCATTATCAGAGTTTAAACTAACATTTTCAGACTTAGCACTTGCAGAATTAACTTTAACCCATTTCAAATTAGGTTTCAATTCATAGTAATTATGATAAATAGCATGATAATTCTTGCAAGTGTAAATTGAGTGTCAAGTACTTCCACAATGTTTGCACAGAGTTTGTGGTCTAGGTTTGACATTATTCTTTTTCACTTCTGATTTGGAGGGTAAAGAATTAATGTCTTTGTTCTTCCTGCAGAAACTAGCAAGATGATTAGTACTACCACAGTTATGACAAGTTTTTCTAGGTGCAAATGTAGCAAGCATTGGCTTATTTCCTGATGTAATGCCTACCTTCCCATTTCTGTTTTTCCTAGGCATTTTCTGTTTGTTGACAGATTTTATCTCTTTAAGCTTTTGCTTAAGTTGTTTATCTGTCATTGAACCAATGTTAACCTGTTTTGCACAGGTTTTTACTGGTTCACCTTTAACAGCTCCATGTTCAGTTTTAACTGTACCATGAACAAATTTTCTAATTGGAAGAGTTTGCCTAACTTTCACATGATTTAGAAATCTAAGCTCATCTTCCTCACAGTACCCTAAACCAACAGTGTCAGCTTGAAAAACCTCATGAGTGTCTTTTCCAGAATCAGTCCAAGTTTTAATTGTATTATTAACCTTTTCTAACTCAGATTCTAATTGCTTATACCTACCAAGCAATTCCTGTTCTAGATAAACAGCATCATCTATCTCCTTTTGAACTTGCTACATGTAAGCAAGTCTCTCTTCTACTAGCTTTTTCCTCTCTTTTAGTTCAGTATTCTCATTTTTAATCCTCTCATTCTCTAAAGTCTGATCCCTATAACTGATATGTAAAGCCTTAAGATAAATCCTCAATTCAGATACATTATCAGTATTATAAGCATAGGTAGTCAGAGGTACCTTATTTTCAGAATTATCAGCATCATCTACAGTAGTAGCCATGAGAGCATAGTTCACTTCCTCATCTGAATCTGAGGTGTCTGCCCAATCTCTACCTTTGGTGTAGAGTGCCATTTCAGTTTTACCCTTCTTGCACTCAGGAGCATAGTGACCCATCTCCTTACACTTGTAGCATTGAATCTCAGACTTATCTTTCTTCCCAGATTTGGAGTCCTTTCTCTCAGATTTGCTGAAATTCTTCCTGTCAGACTTTGAATCATTCTTGGAGAATCTCTTTCCCTTCTTGAAGTTCTTGAATCCCATCTTTTTGAAGGTCTTTACCATCAACGCAGCCATTTGCATCATCTCTTCATCATCTTCAGAATCAGATGATCCATCTGTTTTTGAGTCAACATCAAAGTTTGATGACTCACTTTCTGAATGAATGACTAAAGCTTTTCCTTTTGCCTTCTACCTTGATGCTTCTTTCTTTGAAGGTCTTTCTTCAACTTTTAGAGCAACAGACTTTGACTTCCTGCCTGATCTTCTGCTTCTCTGCTCCATTTCCAGTTCATAAGTCTTGAGCAGTCCATAGATCTCATCAATATCAGTTTCAGCAAGGTCATAGTTGTCTCTAATAGTGGTTGTCTTTACATCCCACTTTTCAGGTAGAGAAAGAAGAAACTTGAGATTTGAATCTTCTAGATCATATTCTTTATTCACCAGTGAAAGATCATTGAGAAGTTTACAGAATCTGTCAAAAGTTTCAGTCATTGTCTCTTCAGATCTAGCCTCAAAGTGTTCATACTCCTGTGTGAGTATATTCCTTCTATTCTTCTTAATTGCAGCAGTCCCCTGACATCTGATCTCAAGGGCATCCCAGATCTCTTTTGCAGTCTTACAGTTTATCACTTTGTTAGACATAACATTATCTAATGCACTATGAAGGAGATGTCTAACCTTTGCATCTTTGCCAATAGATGAGATGTCTTCAGGAGTAAGATCTTTCTTCTCTTTTGGAACAGATTTAGATTCTTGTCTAGCAGTAACAACAGATAATTTTGTTGGCATATGAGGGCCTTCATAAATCCTATCAAGATATTCTGGATCTGTAGCCTCCAGAAACATAGCCATCTTCACCTTCCATGTAGAGTATTCTACTGGCCTGAGAATAGGAACCCTGATTGTCTCATATCGGCTCACTGTTGTAGGTTGAGCCTTCTCAGCACTTGAGCCTGTTGTGGGAGGAGGAATTTCTGTCATTGATTATAGTAGTATTTGTGTGGATCTTAAGCTGTAGTGAATTAACAGATTGGCTCTAATACCAATTGTTAGGTCGAATACACACTAATAATCAATAAAGTATGAGCAAATAACAATTTAAAAACTGTTTTTGTATTAACTCCTCTCTCAGTGATGTAAAAATCACAGAGAGCTGCTTAGGTTACAATGAATGATATTCGTACACGATTATTACCCTTCTAGGGTTAACCTAACTGTATTTATAAGATATACAGCTTCGTACAATCGTTAATTGATTCTCCTATAATTAAGCTATACAATTGATATCAATTACGATTGCTACACGTCTTCAAAGTCAACTCAATCTCTTTGACAACTATCCAATCTTCAAAGATATTGCTTCCATGTTTATCTTGAATTAACCTTTAATCTTTGTTGACCTGCAGACGCTTCCGCTAGACAGAGTTTAACAAACTCTGTTGCGCTTCCAGTCAGCAGTGTTTGCGCTCCCACCTGTCAGCGTTTGCGCTTCCATCTGTCAGCGTATACTCAAACTCTGCTGCGACTGCTTTCATTAACACGTTAAACTCTGTTGTTTCCCTGTAACACTTAAACACTGATATTAAATCACATCAATTATATCTAACAAGATATAAGAGATTTTTTTTCCACTTTCAATCCTGGTGTTACAAAAGAACGAGAAATGGTTATGAACTACAAAAAAAACGATGATGAGTATGTATTTTGAAAAGTGTGAATAGCCAGTTAAATGAAACTGTGACTATTGAAAGTGAAGGATTTGGAGAAAGTTTTATTGAAATTAATTTTATGAATAGCCTGCAATGGGAGTTCAAGGTTGAACAGGGGGGTTCAGTGTTATTTGTCAAGGCCAAAGCGAAAAAGTGCCTTAGGATCCATTAATTTTCTGAACAGCCTGCGATGGGGGTTTAGTGGGGTTCAGTGTTATAGCTTGATTGATCATCAACTATTGCTTAAGCGTTGTGTGATTTCCAATTTCTATATTTTGTTAAGAGGTGTGATGCTTGCTTTTATAAGAAAACCAAATGATATTTTGATTTGTTAAGGGGTGCGAGAAGTGATGTTTTGATTTGCTAAATATATCAAATGATTTGATTCTTATTTGAACTGTTGTTCCTTACATTCTATCAAAGGTTTTACATTCTGTTTACTTATAATATATACTTGCTGAGCTTTTCTTTCCTCACCCTTGCATCTTTATCTAACCTTTCAACTATACAGTCAGATGACTCGAACCCTGGGGTAGCAACTGGTTATAAGCGCGTTATGTAACTTTTAAAATTGTAGCTGATAATGTAATAAGATAGACTTTTGGAGTAATTTTATTAAGATTTGTAATAACTAAATTTAGATTCTTGTTTTAAAAGTCAAAACTTGGAAAAGATCCTGTCTTGTGAGAGTGTCATTTTATTTTATATTATCTGTCAATGCGTGTTACTAATTAGTGACACCGGATTGCCGATCTGTCACAAGTATGTTATACATGTATAAATATAAAATTTATCTAAATACATATGACATGAAAGTAAATTTCTTCACATAATCTTAAAAACTTTATTTTCAAACAATATAATACTAATTTATGCCATTTGAGGCATTTTTTTATGTCCAAAGTCACTTTCATGTGAATGAATTGTATAGAAATACAGTACCTACCAAAAAAGGAATTCTTTCATTTAAAAAAATTTATCATCTAATCGAAAGAGATGCAAGGATGTCCCCGAAAATTTAGATAATAAAAAATTTATATATGAAAACAGAACCTATACCTAAACTTGGAATGGATAGCGGAGCGTAGAGTAGGGTAAAGTTTAGCAATTTAAAGAATCTTCCACTGAGCAAGTCCAAGAGTGTCCTAAAATGATGTCTTAAGTTAAAATATAAGGCATTTCATAAAAAATGATG
The DNA here is from genome assembly GCA_037693485.1 of Kitagawia praeruptora. Taxonomy (NCBI): domain Eukaryota; kingdom Viridiplantae; phylum Streptophyta; class Magnoliopsida; order Apiales; family Apiaceae; genus Kitagawia; species Kitagawia praeruptora. Next base: position 130,905,003 of record CM075354.1, read on the forward strand.
ATCCAACAATGTCCTAAAAATGCCTTAAAATGCTAGGACATGTATCACTTGCCTTAAAAATAAGGTTGTCCTAGACAATCCTCACTTTACTTTTAATAATAAAAAATAATTTTCCCTCCACTTTTTTTTCTCACTTCCCCCCTTCCTACTAAAATATATTATTATTTTAATAATAAGGAATGTGGATAAGGATTATTGTTGGAGTGCATATTTTAAAGTAATGTCCTAAGTTAGTAGAACACTATAATTTATAATATTTATAAGGCATCTATTAGGACACTCTTGGATTTGCTCAGGTGTTCCAAAAATTTCTATGATTGAGCTGCTTTTTTCATGCCTTCCCCCCAAATTACGATAAAATATCATATAACAAAATAAAAGCAAATTTAAGAAATCACGTAAAAAACACCAATAAATAATCATAAAAAAAAATCTAAGTAAAGATAATGGTACAAAAAAGATCCTTTGGTTAGATAATAATTTAAAACTCATAAGTAGAAAGACATGTTTTATAAAATAAATATTTTACAAATATTATGAATTCTAAAATTTTAACAACGATCATGAATATATATCAACTTTAAAACCAAGCTGGAAAAATGATTAAATTAGTTTAAGAACATAATTTAATAACAATTGTTTTATTAAAATTTAATAATAATTGCCATTTGAGCCATTTTAATTTAATAATTTTGTGCTAAAAATAATTTATCTGTGCGGGGGGCACAAGAGAAAAGTGGCCTGAGTATGAATTTAGGAACCTTATCTGATATTAGATTAATTTCAATATAAATATTGAATGACAATTTTGTAATAATAAAAATCACCCTCCTGAATTTACAAAAATAACATTCATTTATAACCTATTTTATGGGTTATTATTTGAGGATGACCTCAGTGCCCCTGAACAGTGGCGGAACCAGGATGTTTTTGGACCCCGGGCTAATCTAGCTCTATATTCTGGGGTGGGGGAAATTTCAGGGTAAGCCGCGCGAAGCGCGGATTTTTTTTTGGGATAGTTTCAAAACTACCCATGTGAACTATCAGATTTTTAAATATATACTACCCATCTTTCTGAAATTCTAAAAATACCGACCTTGTTTTCAAAATTCCAAAAATACTACCTTCCTCAATTGCAACTTTTGCAACCTCATTTGCAACTTCCAGTTTTCAAATTTCTGATTTCATGTTCTGGGGTTCAGATGTCATTTTCGACCTCTTTTTTGGACTCTGATATATATATATATATATATATATATATATATATATATATATATATATATATATATATATATATATATATATATATATGAGTCCAAAAAAGAGGTCGAAAATGACATCTGACAAATGGAACTTGAAATCAGAAATTTGAAAACTGGAAGTTGCAAATGAGGTTGCAAGGCCCCGCCAAGGGCACTCATAATTGGTGAATTTGGGTTGCAAGGCCCCGCCAGGGGCACTCATAATTGGTGGATTTCTGATTTGCAACTTTCAGTTTTCAGTTGCAACTTTTGCAACCTCAGTTGCAACTTTTGCAACCTCAGTTGCAACTCCTCAGTTGCAACTTTTGCAACCTCAGTTGCAACTTTTGCAACCTCAGTTTTCAGTTGCAACTTTTTCAACCTCAGTTGCAACTTTTGCAACCTCAGTTGCAACTTTTGCAACTGAGGTTGCAACTTTTGCAACTGAGGTTGCAACTTTTGCAACTGAGGTTGCAACTTTTGCAACTGAGGTTGCAACTTTTGCAACTGAGGTTGCAACTTTTGCAACTGAGGTTGCAACTCCTCAGTTTTCAGTTGCAACTTTTGCAACCTCGGTTGCAACTTTTGCAACCTCAGTTGCAACTTTTGCAACCTCAGTTGCAACTCCTCAGTTGCAACTTTTGCAACCTCAGTTGCAACTTTTGCAACCTCAGTTTTCAGTTGCAACTTTTGCAACCTCAGTTGCAACTTTTGCAACTGAAAACTGAAAGTTGCAAATCAGAAATCCACCAATTTTGAGTGCCCCTGGCGGGGCCTTGCAACCCAAATTCACCAATTATGAGTGCCCCTGGCGGGGCCTTGCAACCCAAATTCACCAATTATGAGTGCCCTTGGCGGGGCCTTGCAACCTCATTTGCAACTTCCAGTTTTCAAATTTCTGATTTCTAGTTCCATTTGTCAGATGTCATTTTCGACCTCTTTTTTGGACTCTGATATATATATATATATATATATATCAGAGTCCAAAAAAGAGGTCGAAAATGACATCTGAACCCCAGAACATGAAATCAGAAATTTGATAACTGGAAGTTGCAAATGAGGTTGCAAAAGTTGCAATTGAGGAAGGTAGTATTTTTGGAATTTTGAAAACATAAAAGTATAATGAGGTAGTATTTTTGAAAAAATGATTTTATAGAAGTGAAAAGATAGTTGGGTGGTAGTAAAATTGGAAATAATTATTAAAATCTTATTTATTTATGTAAATATCCCTTTTTTTTTCACTAAATCATACAAAAATTGGATATTTTTCACTAAATTATACAAAAATCGGATATTTTTCACTAAATCATACAACAAATTGATATACACACAATTAAAAACCAAACTAATACCTTTATTTAATATTTTAATCAAGACTAAAAAATTATATATAGCCATTTTCAAATTTGACCCCAAGATAAAAAAAAAATTTTACTCCCTCTGTCCCATCCATTTCTTTACAATTTCCTTTTTGAGCCGTCCCACCATTTCTTTACATTACCCAAAATAGTAAGTTTTAACACTATTACACTCACTACTTCACTTATTTTAACAATACTTTACACTATTTCACCCACTACTTAACTTATTTTAACAATAAAATCACTATTACACCCACTACTTCACTTATTTTAACAATAAAATCACTATTATATCCACTACTTCATTTATTTTAACAATATTACACTCACTTTACATCCACTATCCTTGACCTCCGTGCCCAGCCGCCATGTAAAGAACTGGCTGGGACGGAGGGAGTAGGGCTGCACAAAGGTCCAAAACCGGACCGGACCGGACCGACCCGGACCGGACCGAAGACCGGATTTTATTGAATTCATGGACCGGGGACCGGACCGGTCATAACAGGTCTTTGGGACCGGACCGGACCGGAAAAACCCGGACCGGACCGGAACCGGACCGGTTTGGACCGGTTAGTTAATATTTTATAAAAAAAATTAATTTTATAATTTAATTTTCATTCTTTGTTGATATATGAATTACTTGGTAAGTTAATTTAAATTTAAAAATAAATAAATGTCATATTATTTGTAAAGTAACATTAATTTGTAAACATAATTATAAATTATATATAGTATAAAATATGAAATTTAATCATTTATATTATAGTGTTTCTATATACTATTTCATAAGTTTATTATTTACCAATTTGGATCACTAAAATATGTTATGTGTGAATATTTTATCAATACACTATATAATTTAAAAGACAAAATAGTATAAAATTAAATATATACATAAAATCCGGTCCGATCCGGTCCGGACCGGGTGTTTTCAGGGTTTGGACCGGACCGGACCGAAGACCGGATTTTTTTGATTTTATGGACCGGGGACCGGACCGGTTATATTCGATCCGGTCCGGTCCTTGGACCGGTAGACCCGGTCCGGTCCAATTTACCGGTCCAGACCGGAAAATTGTGCAGCCCTAGGAGGGAGTACTAGTTTTTTTTTTCGACCCGGACTGGCGCCGGGTAGCCCCCGGTTCCGCCCCTGCCCCTGAACTCGCAAAATTATGATTTGACCCCAAAATGTCAGAAAAAACAGAACTGAGTAGATAAGTTACAACTCAGGTACGAACTCTATTGGTAATAACGTCGGATTCAGTGAGTAAACACTTCTTTTGCTTCTATGTCTTCTAGATTGAAATATAAGTACTTAACTATATGCAGTTAATAGTTATTGTTTGTTACTGATTCTTGATTAATTGCTTTGTTTTGGGTATTTATTACTTTTTCTTGATTGAACCTATGTATGTATGTATGTATGTATCATTCTTGTTATTGTCCCTATCTACACATGCTTATGTATTCATTTTTTGTGATTTGATGTTTGAATTTATGCTTTGTTCTTGTTTACTTTTATAAAAGCTTCCATCTTTATGTAATGTTTTGATTTTTAAGGATGCCCATGTTCTTGTTTGTGTCATTCCGCAGTTCTCGTTTACTAATGTAGTTAGTAGAGATGAAATTATGTATTTAACTTTTATAATATGTTCGAGATTAGATTTATGGAAATTTCGTAAAATTATGTTCTCCATTGATCTTCATTCTTGTATGTCATTGAAGAAAGTAGTAAGAGAGTAATGAAACAGTGAAACTATGAAGAGAAATCATCCCACTTCACCGATTCTTTACTTGACGGCCCCCTTTGTTTTCCGATGCAAATTCGAAAAATTGACAAAAATATCCGTTTTTTAGAGTTATAGTAACGAAACTACCCAGTTTTAAAAAAATTGACAAAAATACCCGTTTCAATACGCATTTGCCAAATGGGTATTTGGGATACGCATTTGGCAAATGCTTATCTTTCACATTTTGTAAGTAATACACAAGAGGTAATGGAGTAACAGGAGGATATGCATTCGATGAATGCGTATCATGTTAAAAAAAATGGATAACTTAACTCAGAGGCACACACTCTCTCTGACACACTCATGTGGTGGTTGCAACTTGCAGAGACAATATGCAGGATACATGTTTTGCCCACTTGTCTCGTGAAAGCCACGCACCAATACATGTTCCAAAACCAAGCAGAGTTTAAACAAAATTTATAAAGAATACGCATTTGGCACATGCCTATTTTAGATACCCATTTGGCAAATGGGTATTCCACCGGGTATTTTTGTCAAAAATTCTGAGAATGGGTATTTTTGTTACTATTACTTAAAAAACGGGTATTTTTGTCTTTCACCCTGCAAATTCCTACTCATTTGATATTATCTGTATTTAACACCTATAACATTTTGTCCATATCTAGATGTTGTATCCCTTTTAAGTTACAACTTTTTTATTATTTTTGCTTAAAAATTATCTGTAATTTTGATCAATGCAGGGCTTATCGTTGTGAGATCGGCCAAAAGTATAATTTGAAGATGCTCATCAGGTTAGACCTTTTACTTTTATTGATGCATTGTGTGAATTAACTAATTGATTCTATTAATTATATTAGGGGTTATGATTTGAATTTATGGTTGAATTTTTTTTAACAGAAATTATTGCAAAGTTGTGTTTTTTCTTCTTTTTGCTAAGGATCGTTGGTGGAATTAAGTTATTGTTTATGTGGCTAGACTAATTTAAAAAGAATTAATCTTCACTCAGGTGGTCTGTTTATATTTGATTGCCTCTTCAATTGATCACGCAGCTTGTTGTTTCTAGTTCTTTTCTTGTTATTGTTTTATTACCCAGTTAGCAGCTAAATGCTTATGTGCTCGTTAATGAAATTTAGAAATGTCAAAAGGGAATGGTTTTGGTATGCTGCTATGACTTTTTGCACTTATGACTACAAGTTTTATCAATAAGGTGGACTCAATACTTATCTCGGAGAACAAGGATAGTAATACACGGAATGATAGTCTAATAGAGTCTTATAACTTGTGACATGATTTTTGTAGCACTTTCATAGTTATCTCAATGTTTGATGGATTTTTCCAACATGTGATGGCGCGAGAGGGCCTAATTGGGCTCAGTGGCAAATCTTTAGACCTCTTCTTAAACTGGATAAACCCTTACATTTTTTTTGACTGTAGGCGCAGGTGATACTTCGGTTTCTAACATTTTGAGCTTGTTCAGATCCTCTTAGATGTTAAGAGTACTAGGATGCAATCTACTAGGCAACCTAATTTATTGAGTTTTGTTACTTTTATTTATTCTCTGAGCTAATTTATTGAATTTTCATCAAGAATATGATTACAATTAAGTAAAATATATAATATTTTTTTACCAAACAAATTTAAAGGTATATTGGTTACCTCTAACCTCTTTCATTTTTAACTTCGTCACAATTTCTTAAAAATAATTAAGTGCTATTGTGTAATATCTTCATAGGACATATTTTAGCTATTTTTCATTAGAAAACTCTAATACGAAAAGTTCCATGTCCTTCTACAAAAATTAAAAATGGACCGATATATTTTTTAAGAAACAACATGGAATATCTACAAGTTTTTTCTTCTTCTATATGGTAAGAAGAAGAAATATTTCTAAGAAACAACACGAAATATCTACAAGTTTTTTCTTCTTCTACAACATGGAACGATTTATTTTTTAAGAAACAACATGATTGGGATTAATTACTTTTTCCTTATTTTTCTGATTGATGCTATGTATTTATGTCTTGTTAAGTAACCAAATGTCCCAAAACCTTAAGGTGTTAGGAGGTGGCATTAATTGTTCTGAGGTCTGCTATGCGCACGACCTTGCACAGCTTCATCCGGAATCTCTTGGCAATTGCAACTGATGACCTGCCTTCTTAAATTTGTAACATGCTTTTGCTCTAACGCCAGGGCCAGTAACCGATTTTACTCGGCTGCTGCTTGAGTCTTAGGCTCCACTATGTTATTTTGTATTTTTCCAACAGAAGCAAAAGCAAGTAAAGCCATTCGAATTCTCCTTTCCTCCTCATCTTGATTAGCATACTTTTCCATCGTCTTCTTAGATTTACCCTGCTGTCCATGACTCAATTTTCCACCACCACCTGGCCTTGAAAATTGGTTGTATTTGTCAGACTTACTTTTCGTATTGCAATTACATTTGGGCCATTTGGCATCCTCTTTTTTCCCGTGATCAGCAGGCCCATTTACACTGTCACTTTTCTGGCCTTTATTCTGCTTTCTTCTCTCAGCTTTTGAGATATAAGGATTTTCCCTTTGTGCTCTTTCACCATCATAAAGATTAGAGTTAAATGCACTTTGTGTACCTAAACTATACACTTGCTGCGCTTTGTGTACCTCAACTATCAATTAAACACTTTGTGTACCTCAACTATGCAAATTCGTGCATTTTGTGTACAAACGTTAAATTCAAACTAACAGCCGTTAGTTTTCTTTCGTTTATTAATTTAGGGCCCGTTTGGCTAAGCTTATTTTCCAGAAAAGTTGACTTATTTGAAGAAATATTATAAATATTTCCGTGCAAATTAATAACATAAAAATATTAAAATAATTAATATAATTATAAATATTAAAAAAAGAACCGTGCGTTGCACTTATATATAATAAGCGCTTATCCATAATTTTGGTCACTGTACTACCAAAATAGTCTCAACCATCGAATCTAATATTTTTAAAAATAGACGATCAAGATTATATCATATTAAAAATAAAATTATAATAAAAAATGGATATAATTAAAGAGTAGTGCTAGGGATCCCAAAATGGTTCCCGAATTTGCTCCTGAATGCCAAGTGGCGTGATTTAATTCGTGCTATCTATGTGCATGCAGGGGGGCCTCTTCATTTTTAAAATACACATCCAATAGCATTTTGCCAACTAAGCATTCGGGAATAAATTTTGGAACCATTTTGGAATTAAAAAGGTTGTATTCCCGAATGGTCCCTGTCTTGATGGAGTTCAATACCTGCTTCCTTATTCCTACCACTTGGTATTTTTCCTCTACCCTCATCGCAAGCTCCATGGCCTGCTCTATCGTGATGGGGTTCAACAGACGCACTTCAGCCTTGATATCATCCTTCAAGCCATTGACAAATTGCCCCAACAATAAATTCTCCGAAATCCCTTGTAAGGGTGCTGCTGTTTCTATGAATTTCCTGCGATACTCTTCAACGGTCGTTGATTGTGTGGTAGCTAACCACTGTTCATATAGTGACCCCCCTTGTGTTGGCCTAAACTGTCTTAATATGAACTCCTTAAAATCCATCCAACATCGAATAGGCCTTCGGTTATGCTCCCACTGATACCATCGCAGAGCGGCCCCCTCTAACGCCACTACCACTGCCTCCATCCTCTCTCCTTCCGACAACCGATAAAACCCAAAATACCTTTCAACCCGCAGAATCCAGCCGTCCGGGTCAGCACCATCGAAGACCGGCATATCCAATTTTCGATACCTCCAATTCCCGGGTCCTCCCCCTGAGCCACCCCCACCAAAACCAGGAGGTCCTCCTGTGAACCCACCCCCATCCAACTGTTGGACACTCACACCCTTCCCACTGTTCTCCCAGCATAAACCCCCATGGCCCCCTTGGAACCCAGTTGAATTTGAACCCTTGAGTCCCGCACTGCCATCTAGCTTATCACTTATCTGAGATGGGTGAGACATTATACCTGTGATGGTTGAACGCATCTCATTTTGAAACTTGAGCTGTTCAGCGTGGAGGAGGTTCACCATCTGCTCCTGTTGCTCACGAGCTCTAGCCATGCGCCCCTCCAATCGCGAGGACAGCGCATCAAACTCCTCTCGTTGCTGTCTCGTCGCCACCGCCTGTCCGTCCACCAATAACCCGGTCAACGACTGCTTCATAGCCGTGACTGCTGCTTCCATCGCCTTCGTAACCAACTCCGCCATGTTTTCTTCAATACTTGTAGCTTTCTCCTCTAGATGTTCAAGACGCTGAGCCGCCGTTGGTGGTCCCATGGATGTAAGGCTCTGATACCACTTGTAATAGAATCAACTTAATCCTTTTGTTAAATGGACAGATCTATTAATAGAAGAGGAAATTAATCGCAGGTCACTCGATTAAAAAGAAGATAATTCTCAATACAGTACTCAATTGAAATAAAACGTTGAAACCACCACTGGACTTTCGAGATGCCAGCCTCTCCTTAAACCCTAATCAAAAGACAACAATCGCATAAAAGAAAATAAAACCCTACTTTCCCCTCATATCCCTCTTTCAGCCACTTTTGTCCTTGGACTCTTTTGCCCCTGCATCTGTAATGACCAACTTGCCCTTGGGCCTCCGACTAAACACTTTTATTGTTGGGCCCTGAACTGGATGTATTACATTCTGCGCATGTGTAATTGCAGCTACAGTTTTTTTACTGTAAAAGGTGAAATTGGGTCTTCCTCGCGGCAGCTTCGGAGGCTTTTTCATGAGCTGAGGTTTTCCTTCATGCTTACTTTCCTGATTTTTCTTCATTTTATACCAGCTCCGTGCATTAGCAGTTTAGCACAAGCCAAAGTGTCTGGTCAACTTCCACCTTATCTGCAGATCTTGTATTTACGTTATCATCCATTTCATCAAGATTGTTACTCAAAAGAAGTGTTATGCACTTTTTTAAAGGTAGATCTTGTCAATGAGGCCAGCAACAGGAATTCCAGATTTTTTCTCCTCTTTCACCATGCAAACATCTTCCCAACTCATATCATTTTCCAGAGTGAACATCTAATAGCAACATCAACATCTTTTTAGTTGTACTCTATCAGTTCCACCATTTTTACACCATCATGAACTTCACTCTTCAATATATGTACACGGATTTTCTGATCGGTGCGTATTTTGTTAAGTTTTTGCATTGCAAAGCTCTCTTTCGCCTTTTGCTGCTGTTTAGATTTTTGAGGCTCGATTGTACTGTCGAACTAGTCCAGTGCTGCATCAAAAGTCTCGAAATACAGAGATCCCTCGACTTGAACTGAATTAACATCATCGGGCAGAACTCATTGTAGATCTGATTAGAGTTTTGTGTTCCTTATCCAGAAGAAGTACTGGACTACTTCCCAAAAACTTACCGCTGCATCAAGATGTATCTTTCACGGATCTTATTCCCTTTTATGGCATCCTTCATCCAGTGTGCAAACTTGTCAATAGCTTTTAAAAGAGCTGGAGGAGCATTTTCATCGAATTTAAAGTGCTTTGTGATTTCACATTTGGAGCCAACCCAGCATCCAGCATATAATATGTTCCAGTATTCCGGTCTGTAGCCCAATGCTTCCCCAAAAGTGAATTTAAAGATCAATTGCTTGGAATTGGCACCAGTTTTTGCCTTACCCGTTGACCTTGAATGTTCTCGCATTTATTTCATGTACATCATGACCAGTATGACACGCCTTATAAATTCCACATGTATATTGTTTTCAACGGCTCTCATCTATGTATTTAAGATCCAACAGTTGTATTCGTTTTGAGATATTGTACAACCGACGACCAAAATTTTGGATAAGATCCTTTTTATGCTTAATATATAATTATACATTATTTAAAATGTAATATTAATATAATATATAATATTTTAATAAGTACTAGGTTAACCAAAAATTAAAACTGAATTGTCGATTACGAAAAAGATCTAGTTTGATTTAAAAACATTCTCAAATTAAAAAATATATATTATTTTTTAAAGCAAATTAATATAGATTAAATAATGATGTTATTAAAATATAATGAGATATAAGTTGAACAATGAGTTGTAATTCAAATGGATTCAAATATAAATTCAAAAGAGGAGTTTGAGCTATAATATACTGAAATTTGCAAGTAAATTGTATTAGGTAGTTCTGTGTTATATAATATTTTATTGCAAGTAGGATTCCAAATATGAATATATAATTTTTAAAATTTAATTTAGGTTTAATATAATATTACCGGTTAACCAAAACTGAATGACTACCGACTACAAAATATCTCAAATTTGGTTATAATAATTTAGTATATAGATTCTGTTGAAGAACATTTTATGCCAATTTAATTGATGTAATGTTTTATTTATAATTTCAAATTTGCCTCCATGTTTGGTCGTTGGTTTTAAGGGACTGTTTTTTCAGGTGAACTTTCAATCTGCTGAACTGAAGCTTCTGCTAGTGTAATGGATCGATCTACATAATTCCAGTGGGATGGTTGACTATGCTTCATCAACACGAGGTCTATAAAGTTATATGCTTATGTGTTGTTAAATAATAATATGATCATCTCATCTCCTTCAGCAGCTGTTGGTCCAAAGTTGATAATTAGTGTCCTTTGTTTCAGTGATGATACGGATAGACTTCCGTTCTGTAATCCTGTTTTCAGCATTTCTTCGAATCTTTTTAATTGTTTATGGAGAATGGCAAGACACTCATATGGAGGTTAGATACACAGATGTCGATTACCTTGTCTTTTCTGATGCTGCTGCACTAGTGGTTTCGGGAGTCTCTCCTTACAAAAGATCCACATATCGATATTCACCCTTGATCGCTTATCTTCTCACCCCAAATTCAATTATTCACCGGTCATGGGGAAAAGTTCTCTTTTCTGTTTCAGGTATCCCTTATGTTCTATGCTTACTACAGTGGAGCTTTTTATATTTTCTCTTTCCTATTTATTTTATAATTCATTTTCTAGATAACTTAATCGTAGCGATAACAAGTACAGAGCAAATCGGCAAAATTTTGAATCTATATTGGTTACAAATCACTGACCTTTTCCTGTCCTAGTGTTGATTTTTTTACATATAACTCATTTTAAACTATTGGACAATACTGAAAACAATGTTATACTTGTTTTGAAGATCTGCTTGTGGGATTTTTCATCCGGTCAATTCTGAAGCTACAAGGTGTTTCTGATAAAATATGTTTATACTCTGTAATGGTATGGCTTTTCAATCCATTCACTTTCACAATTGGAACCCGTGGGAATTGCGAGCCTATTATTTGTGCTATGGTTTTGTGGATTATTTTATGTCTCATGAAAGGTATATCCCTCTTCTTTGTAATGACTTCCTCAAGTTACTTTGTCCTGCACATTTATTTTTTTGACTGCCTTGTTAATCTATTCTGATTGTAGTATAAGTTTTCACTGTAGTCTTTGTAAAACTAATTGTCTTTATCTGGTTGCCGACAGAACTTAAGAGGTAGAACAGAAAACAATGTGTTCTCACATGTACTGTACATGTATGAATCTTGTAGGTCTTAGTATAAATCATATGCATTAATTTTACATGGATATACAATGTGTATTATTTTGACATCCAAAAAAGCTGCATTTTACCACCCCCCCCCCCCCCCGGTTATTTTGTTCTTAAAATTTAGTTATAAATTGTGGTGATCTATGGTTGGACTTTATTGTAGTTGAAAGAGGACACAGTATTGTTAAAATATAATGCTAAAAGACCCCCCCCCCCTCCTGTTCTGTCTCATCTCTCGTTTTTTGTTAAAATATAATGCTAAAAGACCCCCCCCCCCCCTCCTGTTCTGTATCATCTCTCATTTTCTAGGCAACATTGTGCTTAATACTCCTACAAGTTAAATTTTACGTGAATTGTATGAGGTTGCTCTTAAATAGTTTCCTCGTGACTTACCTCATGACTTATCATTTTTTGTTCTACAGGTAAGCTGATACAAGCTGCATTTTGGTATGGTCTCGTTGTCCACCTGAGAATCTATCCTATCATCTATGCACTTCCAATCGTCTTAGCCCTCGACCCTTGCTATTTTCAATCTGGTAAAAAGCCTGTCCTTAGAAAATGGAGTTCTAGTGATATTAAGGCAGCACAGAGTTCTACTACCAAGAATGTATCTGAGCGAGTTCACAAATGGGGAGTTATTTTAAGTTTGTTTACTAAAGAAAGAATTCAGTTTGGGCTTCTCTCAGGGACTATTTTCTTCCTTTTCACAGGAATTTTCTTTTACCTGTATGAATTAGAGTTCTTGCACGAGGCCCTATTGTACCATCTTACTCGTACAGATCCTAGGCATAACTTTTCTATATACTTTTATCACATATATCTCCATTATGAGCAGGAGTTTTCACTTCCAGAGAAGCTCGTCTCTTTTCTGCCTCAAGTTATAGTGCAGCTTGTTCTTATATATCGCTTTAGGAAGGATTTGCCTTTCTGTTTCTTATTGCAGACTGTGGCTTTTGTAGCTTTCAACAAGGTTTGTAATATACAACTCAAAAGTTTTTTAAATCTGTTATGATCACTTACTCGTCAGCTCATATTATTTGGAGGAATGTTGAATGTGTGAGTCTGCAAAAGCTACACACCCTTGAGTGAACAACTAAGACCTTATTATGCTGTTACATTATGTAAACAGACAAATTAGTCTTTCTTGGATTATTGGATCCTGATTTTATATTTCGTTTCTTTTGACAGGTCATAACAGCACAGTATTTTGTATGGTTCTTTTGCCTATTGCCTCTAATACTCCCATGGAGTAATATGAAGCTAAAACTGGGCTTACTCTGCATTTTTCTGTGGGTTGGTGCACAAACACACTGGTTACTATGGGGCTACCTTCTTGAATTCAAAGGCAAGCAAGTCTTTATGTACCTCTGGGTGGCGAGTCTATTATTCTTGGCTGTCAATACATTTGTCCTCATTTGTGTCATCATCCATCACACATGTTCCCCGCTATTTAAGCCTTTAGAGCATGTGAATCGAACAAAATCAACAAAATACAAGCAATGACCTGAATCACAACTTTAAGCTGTATCAAGATTTAATCATCATGGTTTTAGAAACCAACAATTTTGCTTGGAATGTAGTTTTGTAGTGTCATGTGTCATGATTTGACTTAGATACAGTAGCGCAAGGCCAGTTTTGTATGACTGTATATCGTTGAGACATTGTGTAGTAGTAGATTAGTAATTTTTTTTAAGGGACGCAATTTGAATTTGTATCAATATTGTTCGAGATTGTAAGATTAATTATTTTCTGGTAGTCTCATTGAAATATTGTTCGAGATTGTAAGATCAATTATTTTCTGGTAGTCTCATTGAGTAGCGGTCTTAAGTTTTGGATACTTCCCCCAGGAAATTGATTCGGCAAATACCCTACTCAATTATCCTCCGTCTTTTATGCTAATATATATATAATGTTCTATGGGTCCGGGTCCTTGGCAAGCCATTGTTGTAACCATCTGTCTCCTATAATTTTTCGTGGATAGTGTAACACTGAAAATTTTTGTGAATGCTGGGGTCATGTCATCTATCCGTGCTTAATACACCCCTTCGAGGATTTTTACCTAATCCAGAAAACTTTTGACGGACAGATAATTAGCAACAACGCTTGCTAGGGACCAGCTTTCATGTTTTAATTGTTGCAAGTTACCATCGCCGTGAGAACAGACCACCTATTGTTAAAGACGTATTATTACTGTTGAAATGGGAGTAGGTTATGGTCAATTGGTTTGGTTCTATCAAAGGGTTGGAGTGACCATATTATTATTGGCAAGTGGGAGTTTCTTTTATGGATATTGGACAAATTTTGGCACTGCCAGGAAACCAGCCAGATTGTGTGGTAACCTAAACTGGGTATGCGAATTGCAGCTTCACAAATATAGTTAAATGTGCCTAACCATGGTGTGTTGGTCCTTTACCTTTGATGTGTTAGAAAAATGAATAGTGAATCATTCTTTTACCTAATTCAAATAAATGACAAAAATGGTACAAAATATGGATGGAAAGCATTGTTCTAAAAATTCTCGATTCAGTCGATAATTCTCGATTTTTAAAATTCCCGACTAATCTTACGACTACTTCTTGATCTGAGAATTTATAATAAATTAATAGAATTAAAATAATATATTAATCAAATATAATTTTTTATATATTTTATGATATGATAAATACACACATTACTTAATAAATAATTAATAGAATCATAATAATATACTAAATAATATTATAATATATTTAATTTTTATTTTGAATAATCCCCAATTTAACAATTAATCCTTACAAGGTCCTCTTTGATCCTCTTTCCGATCTTTTCAAATCCCCGAATTCTATTATAATGAGTTTGGAAAGTAGGAAATTGAAACTGCTAGATCTATCAATACAAATTATTATCTAAATCTTTTGAGTTGAGTAATTTAAGTTCAGGGAACATCAAATAAAAAACTGCATAACTTGGATTCCAAATTAGGTGGTCCAATCTGTTGGAATACATTGATTAAATATGTCTGCCACAAATTTTGGTAAGAACTAGGGCGATGTTTGTTTTTGGGGATTATAATCCTTGGAAAATTACATTATTTTTCTTAAATTTAAAGGATTATAATCCCATGAAAGTATATTGCTATCATCTTTTTGATTCATTTCTATGGGATTATAATACCTTCTTTCACAAGGTATTATAATCCCATGGGAGTGAACTAAAAGAATGATCAAAATGTGAATTCATGGGATTATAATCCCTTACATTTGGGATTTATAAGGTAATAATTTGGGGATTATAAAGTACAAGTTCGTTTTGATTTTTAATTGATTAAATTGATCAAAATTTAATTAAAACTTTTATGTATTATATTATTAAAATAATAAATATGTATTATATTATTTAAAAAAATGATATCATTAAAAATACATATAATATATGTTATAATATAATTTTAACTTTTAAAAATAAAATTTTAATAATTTTTAATATTAAAATAAAAATTTATCAATTTAATTACTAAAAAATCAAAAACAACCTGTAAAATGACGGAGGAGTATCATATAGAGTACAATACATTGCTTCCCACTGTTTAGAATAGGCCAAGCAGATTTATCAGCAGCTAATTCGTCTAATTTTTTTCCCTTTTTATTTTATCTGATTATATTATAACTTATACCGAAATTGGATAACTGCAGTGATATTATCCCGAATTTTTTTTTTTAAACGTCTTCACGGTTATAAATGAATTTTCGATCTTAGTTGCATGCTTGTAAATCTTTATTCGGTTGGTCACAATCTACTAATAATAATTTATACTCAAAAAATAAACTTTTATGCTTTTCCGTTAATTTTAAAGTTACTCGGAGTATGAATATATTTAGCTATTAATCATTTAAGAGGATTTTTGGTGGTGATATGTAAAATAATTAGCTAAAATATGAAAAAATAATAATAATAATAATGTAAAATTTTAGTTAAGCGAAGTGGTCAGTACTCCAATGATATTATGTATAATTATAATAATATAAATTAATACGTATAATACGTAAGGATTTTGCTGATTCGATAAATAAAACTAACCATGCATGATTATCTATATTTATTGATAAAAAATCTATTATATACTCCCTCCGTCATTTCCATTTTTTATCATTTCAAAATATGATGACTGGCACGCATTTTAAGGTGCATTTTAAAGATAGTTCCATAATTTATTTTTGAAATTTTCTTTTTTTGTATAAAAATAGAACAATCCTATTTTTATACAAAAAAAAAGAAAAATTTAAAAATAACTTATGGAACTATCCTTAAAATTCACCTTAAAATGCGTGTCAGAAAGTGACAAAAAAGTGTAAAGAAATGGAAAGGATTTTATTCTATTTGAATTGTCTAAATTACCCTTTTATTTTCATTTTTTTAAAAATGTGGTAGGTGGGAATTGAACTCAAATCTTACCATTGATTTGCACATCATCCTACCACTACACCACTCAATCATATGTGTTATGAATCATACACATACTATGTGTTCGTGTATGTTCGTGAATTAAGAATATTTAGTATTATGACTACTAAATTTTCTAAATCATTTTTTTCGTGTTACATTTACAAATTTGTATCATGTTATTTTATAGTATAAAATAGCGATTTATAATATGTAGTCAACTTATACATTTTCAAATCATTCAGTTCAATAAAATAATATTAATAGTAAGTATTTACAATATTAATAGATAAATATAAGATATCTATTAGATATTTAAATTTTTTCATTACATTTAAATGCATATTATTTCAAAAAATGGTTAACGAAAGGGTAACAATTAGAACATTTAAATGCATGTCATTGAACCAATGTAGTTCGACATATTTCAGATTCAAATCGGAGCATGACTTGATGTTTTAAAAGTACTAAAAATTTCATCATTTTATACATATAATATTAGCCTTGTCTGGAGGGAATTGCATCATCATTTGCAAAATTTAGTATGTTTGTTCGTTCGTGGGATAGATGAGATCGTCGTCCAACTACGATACGGTTTGTAACATTCCACATCGACACGAATTAGTGTATTTGACGTCTCTATAAGAGCGGGTTAATATAATGCATATCAAAATTACAATCTTAGTATGTGGTGAGTTTTTAGGTCAAGAACTTGACATGATTTTAAGAAATACTTCGAATTGACCAGGATTATTACAATTAAACTTGATCAACTCATTTACCACATTTCACAATTTTGTAAAAAGGTTGAATTAATATCGCAGTTTAAAATATTAGCTTATGTCAATTTTAATAATGGTGATTTTTTTTATGAAAAATGTCATTTATTATCTTGATTTAATATTTAATGCCAATTTAGAACAAAAAATTAAACTATTTGTTATTAATTAAAAAGTTTTTTCACCGATCAATGCAAGTTGACAATCGCATATAAATCCATTGATTTCAAATATCACCTATATTAAAATAATCAAAATAATGCTCATATACGAAAATTTTAGTTAAAAATTTATACTCACAATTATATATAGGTTATAGATTACATACAATATTATTGAATTAATATATGAAACTCGATCATAATCAAAATAATGCTCGAACGACATTAGTACAAATATTTAAGTCTGATACTAGAAAATAGCTCGCCACTCGCATAGGTTTTAAAATATATAAAATTTCATTTTAAGAAAAAATATGAATTTTCCACTTACCATGAGATTTCCGTATCCCATATGGGACGGGGATTAGTTAGCAAAATAAATTTTATTTCTGGATCGGGACGGATTCAGGATGGGGGGAAAGATCGTGACCCAATTGTACTCATTCAATACATGCAGATTACTTGTTACAGACAAGAAAATTTATCATTCGCTTTATGAGCTAAATTACCAACGTAGCGCAAATTAGTAATGTCTTACGTACAAATAAAAAAGCATTAATACTTAGTCAACTTATATTTGATATATTTAAAACATTATACATATGCTGAATAAACAAATAATTAAGAATGTTATTATTACATGTTAAACAAAAAAAATGTGGAAATTGACCCGTGCATCGCACGGGTTATTATGCAATTACAATATTAGAACATAGACCCCTTAGCTAAAATTATATACATAATAAAATAAATAAAATTTATAGAAATTATGAAGAAAAAAATCCACTCCAACAAAACATTACCCTTACCTTTTTTTTTTTTTGAAACTGGGAAAATATTCATTAAACCATCAAAGCATCATACATAATGTTCTCCAACACTAACTGTGGAGAAGAAATGAAATCAAAGAAGCAATTGACCTCACAAGGTACCCTAGCTAGCATATGGGCGGCCTTGTTGGCTTGCTTTCTTACAAATGAAATAGAGATGTCTGGGCGTCCTATAATTAGTAATCGACTTTCTTGTAATATACTTCCAACCTCAAGAAAATTTGTTGTACCCTTAGCGATTGCGTCCACTGTGAGTAACGAATCGCTTTCAATTTCCACATTTGTGATACCTAGGTCGATCACCCATCTGATTGACTCCAAGACCCCCATCGCTTCAGCTTCAAACGCTGAGACTTCTCCATTTCGACGAAAGGTTCGAGCCCTGTTGAAATTTCCCTCATGGTCACGAATGATCATTCCAACTGAGAAACTCGAATTTCCTGCAATGACTGAAGCATCCACATTAATTTTTAGATTCCCCTCTCTTGGGGCTTTCCAGTGGATGTCCTGCCTCTGATAATTTTGCAGTGTCGAAGGTGTGCTGCTGGCTCTTCGCGTCTGCATTGCTCGCCATTGAGACACTTGGTTTGTGCTGCACTGCATTGCTATTTCTGGAGTTAGCTGTTTATTCTCCCAAACCTTCAAGTTTCGAGCCGTCCAAATGCCCCATAACACCGTTGCTACTTGCACCATCTTCTCACATTTGATATATGCCAGACTTTGAAGCAACCAACCTGGGCATGATTCAATGGAAGAGGTATCAAAGTCTAGCTGCATAAATTTCCAACAATCCTTCGCAAACCTGCAGTCCAGAAAAACATGCAGTAAACAATACCATTAAAAATGCTCAAAATGTTAATTAGCAAAAAAAAAAAAAAAAAAAGCTCAAAATGTAGTCGGAATTACACTCAATCACTCAAGCTAATTGCATCTCCTTGACATAGAGCATGTTTGGTAAACCTTGCTTAAAGTAAAAATTAGCTTTAAGTTGTTTTTGGAGTGTTTGTGTACCTTGGCTTTAAGCCCGCTTTAAGTTAAAAAACTGCTTAAAGTCATAAGCTCCATTTAGGTACTTTTGACTTATGACTTATGACTTATGGATTTTTTTTTTTGATTTTTTTTTTTCACGATTCTTGTAAAGCTTAAATATCATGAATTTAAAATTTTTTAAAGTCAAATTTCAATTTAAGTCAAAATTATTAAACCCCAATTTAACTTTAAGTAAAATTACCCAAACACTTTCATTCAACTTAAAGTAAACAACTTCACTTTCTCCTTTAAGTTAAAAACACCTCCATTAAATCAAAAGTAACTTATTTTAAGCAATCCCAAACACCCTCATAGACATTTGACGGATTGAGTTCTATTTAAATCGTACTTTACCTCTCTTTCAAATTACAAAAGTTAAATCCAAATCAAATCATCATATTTATTGTCCTAATTGGCCCCATATCATTTATAGCCAAACAAATTGTCAAATATCCGATATTATTTGTAACACTTTCGGTGACATCCTTGTTTTTAATAATTAAAAGTCGAGAATCCAATACATATTATATTGATCAGTGCATAATTTATAAATGAGAAAAAAGCTCCTGAGGACTCAGGAGAGGAGAGTTACCTGAAGTTAGTATAAATATATTGTGGTATTTTTGTAAATATTGAAAATCTTTTAAAAAAAAGTATGTAATTACAATTATACCCTCGTGCATTCATATGGGAATCATAGTTACCTCAGATAATTTTCCTGAATTAACCTCAGGAACATCAATCCCTTTATAAAATTTTCCAAAATTGAATTCCAGTGGCGAATCAAATTTAAAAGGTAACATAATTTTCTTAATATACCTAACCGTTATATTTTCAAAAAGACCAAACAAAATAGGTAAATGTATATTTCTTCTAAAAAAGTACAAAATCCAGCAAATACTCACAAAACATTATCTAAAAAAAGAAAATAGCAATAATTAAATTAATTTAAATAAAAACAAAAACAAAAAAGGTGGACCCACAAAAATGAGTAAAGCACGGGGATGGGCATAACTGCATAAGTGAAGTTAATGTCCAGGAAAAAAAAAAAAAGGGAAGATGCTCCCGGATATTCCATTCTGACAATCACTCATTCCCATCACTCATTCTAATCCCTTCCCCTATTCGATAACTCATTAAATTATTATTTTCTTTCCCTTTAAAATCAAATTTTTTTCATTCAACCCACATCTACACAAGTACAAACCGAAACACAAACCTTTGATTTTTCAAAACAACTAAACATGCCGCTTTCAACTGACCTTATGAATCAAGAACATCAACTCCTTGATAAACTCAAAGTCTTCAAGATCCAAGGTCGCGATAAACGTGGTCACATCATCCTCCGCATCCTCGCCAAATTCTTCCCTGGTATATACCTACACATATTATTTTTACATATAACACATGCATGTGTACAATTTTTTTCGATACGATATTTGGTTCTTACAGTTATCTGATTTTCGTAACAAGGAAATATTTGTGCATGAAGGGATGTGTGATTTTTGTGTATTGATGATTAATTTTCTGTTGTTGTGATTTTATTAGCACGAGATGTGAGCGTTGACGGAGTGAACAGATACTTGGAGGAGAAGATATTCCCGGAGCTTGAGAAACGTTCGTTTTCCGTTGTTTACGTGCACACCGACGTCGAAAAAAGCCAGAATTTCCCTGGAATCTCTGCTCTCCGATCCTTTCATGACGCTATTCCGGCTAACGTCATCAAGAATCTTCATGCCGTTTATTTTCTCCACCCTGGTCTCCAGTCCAGGCTCTTTCTTGCCACTTTTGGCCGCTTCATGTTCACCTCAGGGTAATATATACATCTCCCTAACATGCGTAGAACGATTATTCTCACATTTAAATTATTTCCGATATTTTATATTTTATATTTTATAAATAAATAAAGGTTTTAATATTTTAGTCATATCTCTACCTAGAAATTATTTCGAAATTTTGTATATTAAATTGGTTTCGGATAATTGATTGAGTTTGAATTATTTCGAGTTCTGATTCCGTGTTAAGTATCTCGATAATAATTGAGATTGGTTTTGTTTTGTATAGGTTGTATGGGAAACTAAGGTATGTGAGCAGAGTGGATTACTTGTGGGACCATGTAAGGAGGAATGAGATTGATCTACCAGAGTTTGTGTATGATCATGATGAAGATCTTGAGTACCGTCCGATGATGGACTATGGATTGGAAAGTGATCATCCTAGGGTGTATGGTGCGCCCTCAGTGGATTACTCCCCTTCAACTTACTCCACCAGGTGTATTTCATAGTTGATGGTGCAAACGGCGTCGATTTGTAATTGCCTGCTTTGAATTTGTTCAGTAGTTTGTTTTTTGGGATGTTTGGAGCATTTGTGGCAATATAGTGGTTGTTAGGTTGTGAAAATGTTAAATCAAAGTTTTGAAGCAAAGAGATAAATGGAATGCTTCTTGTATCATACTCCGTAGTTTTTTTTTTTTACATAAATTTAATTTCATAGGTTCAATTCGTTCAACAAATTAGTTTACAGAATTTAAATGAATATATGTTTGTTTTTTTTCATCATTTTTATCAGGTTGCAGTTTTGCACTAACATTAAAAGCTAGTATGCTGTCTGTTTAGGAACTAAACGAGTAGGGGTGTATATGGGTCGGGTTGGGTGGGTTGAAAGAATTTTTTGACCCAATTTAATTTAATCGGTTTGAAAAATTTTCAACCCAATCCATTAAAATTAAATTCATAATCTAATTTAATTCAATCGGTTTGGATCGGTTTGAACGGGTTATGAATAAATATTAAAAAAAACTGCATAAAAAATTGTTATCATTTTTGTGGTTGCTGAAAGAATGAAAGGTTTCATATATGTTCAATACATTTCAGCATAACATGATTGCGATAAAAATTTAACATACGAGTTGCATCTCATAGTTTCTAAAATAGATAAAATGTTGCTATTTTCTCTCAGTATTTTCTTTCAGTAAACTTTATGTATTTTAATGGTTTGCATGACAAAATACATATACATGACTAGTACACAGACCTGTTAGCACTACTACTACACGGTACTGCAGTAAGCACTCTGCTTTTAATCTTGATATAAATGTAAATGGCCAATGTAATAATGGATCCTGGATATAAAATTTTTTATTAAATTAATTTATTTTTTAATCGGGTTGGGTTGGTTCAGTTAAAAAAAATTAAAACTCGTACCCAATCTATTTAAATCGGTTTAACGTTTTTTCAATCCATTATATATCAATTTTTAAAAAAAAATGGTTTGAATCGGGTAAAATAGTATCGGTTTGAATCCGGTTGGTTGGTTTTATCAACCCGTATACACCCCTATAAACGAGAATCAGAGAATGGTACCATGACTTGTTTACAAGTTTTTTTTTCCCAAATGGTCCATTGATGTATTATGAATTACAAATGAAGAGGTGAAATTTAGCCCTGTTTGGGAACTCATTTTACTGTGAACTTATGGCTTATAAGGTCATAAGTACTTATGGGGGGTGTTTGCCAAAATAAGTTTTAGCTCAACTTATAACTTATAAGCCCATAAGTTGAATGTTAAGAATTCTTAACATTCAACTTATGCTTATAACTTATTTCTCGATATACGCAATATATAATATCCTCCAAATCTTTAAAACCATATATCTCTCGATCCATTCATTAGAAAATTGATTTGTATATATCAAATTTCCCTATTCATCGAGATCTATCCATTGATATCCATTGTTATATATAAAAAATAAATATTTTGAAAATTATAAAAAGAAGTTAACTTATAAGTTCTGATTTATCCAAACAGTCTACTGATTATAAGTTCTGATTTACCAAACACTCTACTGACTTATAATCTCTGCTCTACTTATCACTTATATGATATAAGTGCTTATGAGCCATAAGTTACTTATTTTAAGATACCCCAAACACCCATTTAGTGAGTAGTATGTAATCTGGCGTACAAATTATCTTTATTTTCATCGCTAGAATCTTATCCAGATAACTTTTGTACAAGTGCGTACTCTTCCATTTATTTTATTTACAATTAAAAATCCATTTTTCATTTAATCATGTTAAATAAAATTATTAATTATTAATTATTAAATATTTATAAAAATTAACATAATTATCACATAACCAAAAATGAGTTAATTATCAAACTAGTCACTGATTGGAGTCAAATATATCAAGTAGCTCATTTATTGCTAAAGTGACTCAAGTAATCATTTATTAGAAAATTTGTATAGATCCGTTAATCGAATATTAATCGAAGCTATTTTGGAAATGTTATTAATCTCCAAATCATGAGTTTGAGTAACCAAACTGAATCCCACATGCTATGCTACACAAAACCAATCACAGATTCATTGTTGGATAAATTCTGCAAAAATATGTTCTTGATGTTCTTGAGTTGTTCTTGAGGATCAAAGCACTTTTGAAGGTGTTATTGAACTCCAATTTTGATGTTCTAGTACCCAAAATGAATTCCACATAATGCTCTACACAAATTCATGTTCCGTTTCATTGTTGGGTAACTTTTACAAATTTTGATTAATATTCGATTAACGGATCGATACAAATTTCCTAATAAGTAACTTACTTAAATCACTTTTGCAATAAGTGAGCTACTTGATATATTTGGCTTCAATCAGTGACTAGTTTGATAATTAACCCCAAATAAAATAGGAAACAACGGCCTACATAACTGGGATGAGGCAGGGCCGGCTCAAGGGGGCTGCGGGAGGTGCGGCCGCTTTAGGCCTCCGGAATTTTCGAAATTTTCAGGCTTCAAAATAGATATAACTAAGTGTTTCAACTATTTTATGTAAAACCGTGGTTTGATGGAGTGGTTGGTACCTTATACTGCTATGTGGGTGGCTCAAGATCGATTCATTGAGGAGGCATAAAAGTTTTTTCTATGTTTGTTTCATGATATTAGTGCAAAGTGGAATTATAATTTTTTAAAATTTCCTCATATCTTGTTGTGTACAAATTTATTTGATATTAATTTAAAAATTATAATTCTTCAAATTATTATATCTCATGTTTGTTTTCTTGAAATAAAAAATAAAATTATAATCCTTTCTAGGTTGGAGGATGTATTGTTTAATTTCTTCTTATAACTCACTTTTTAAAGAATCATAATCGTCTCATTATAATTTCATGTAAACAAATATATGTGATTGAAAAATTCAAAGAATAGTAATGCAATCCTACGATTATCTCTAGGAAAAAATACGGAATAAAATTTTAAAAAATAATTATTAAAATTTAAAAAATAATATTCCAAAATAAGCATGAAATAATAATTTTTTAAAAAAAAAATTTCTAAAACTACTAATCATAAAAATATAATACGTGAATTATAATTCCAAAATTATATTATACGAAGCAAACATGGTCAATAGTCTAATTCAATATACGGTGAGGAGGTAAGGAATTGTATTTGCTTGACCAAACATTGTAGCAACTTTGAACTTTATATAGTAGGTTTTAGTTACTCCTCTTCACCAAAGTATGAGCATGGTTGTATAAATAGGTTGAGGTATTGATTTAAGATTAATCGAATAATTGGAAATTAATCGGAAGAATTAATCGAATATTTTAATAATATTTAATGTATTAATTTAATTTACAATTAAACATATCATTTTAAATAAATTTATAATAATAGTCCAATTTTAAAAATCAAATCAATTAATTACCTTACCGAGGATTAATCAAGAATTAATCGACTTAATCGTAAATATTTAGAACATCCCTAACCGTTAACCAAGCACTATATCGATAACATTATCTAGTCAATGAAGTGGATCTTTAGATTCATAGTACTAATCATACAATCAAGCCTTATCGTAAAAAATAAAATAATGAACATTAAAATCAACCTCGTGGATTCACCACGACGTACAAAATGTCAAATTTTGATATACCAAAAAGTAAAAGGTAATCCAATCAACTTAAAATAAAATAATAAGGGAAAACGATTAGCAAATGAAACAAACAAGATGTCCATGATCTGATCTTCATGCCGACCAATTTGTTTTTATGCTACTTGGATGGCTAACCAAATATTTAATGTGTACAGGTCATTTACCCTTTTGGCCTTTTCTACTTTTACGGTTAGTTTTTGTTCGGAGTTCTTTTAGAAATTTCACTGTTAGGCTTCAGATCTTCAACAGTAGAATCATCGACAGAGATCACTGTTAACTATTGCAACAACCAGTTACAAGTCAAAGTGACTTAGATTTAAATTTAAGGCCGTCCATTTTTAAAAAGTTACTACTTCGTGTTCCGTTTTTCTTATCCATTAATCAAAATTTATCTTTCATTCTATCAAATTAATTAGATTGATAATCTTTTTAAAAATTATTTAATTTCCAAATCTATTCTTAATCGAATTTGTTTTTAAACTACTCTTTTCGTCAATAATTTAAATAATAAAGAATACAAAATAAATGAAATTTATCAATTTACCATGAATGTAAACTATGTACAATATTTTTAAAATAGATAATACGGTTTATCTAATGTTGCCCATGGACACACAAACTTAGTGTATGTTTGGGGTATCTTAAAATAAGTAGTTTAAGACTTATAAGCACTTATGTCATATAAGTGATGAGTAGAGCAGTCAGTAGAGTGTTTGGTAAATCAGAACTTATAATCAGTAGACTGTTTGGGTAAATCAGAACTTATAAGTTAATTTTTTTTTTACAATTTTCAAAATATTGTTTTTTTATATATAACAATGGATATCAATGGATAGATCTCGATGAATAGAGAAATTTGATATATACATATCAATTTTCTAATTAATAGATCGAGAGATATATGGTTTTGAAGATTTGAAGTTGAGCTAAAACTAATTAATAGAGAAATTTGATATATACATATCAATGTTAAGAATTCTTAACATTCAACTTATGGATTTATAAGTTATAAGTTGAACTAAAACTTATTTTGGCAAACACCCCCCATAAGTGCTTATGGCCTTATAAGGCATAAGCTAACAGTGATATGAAACCCCAAACGGGGCCTTAGTTATCATTTTTTGATTGGTTTCATTCCTCCGTCCCTCCCAATTCTTTACATTTTTTATTTTGGGATGTCCCTCCCAATTCTTTACATTTTCAAACTTTCCAAAAATAGTAAAGTTTTAACCTTTAAACAAATAAAAAGGACCCACTACTTCCCACTACTTTCCTCCATCTTTCTAATCTATTACTTAAATATTGATAGGACCCACAATTTTACCCACTTTCCACTCACTTTCTTTCTCTGCCCCACTTACTTTTTTCTCCTTTCTTAATCTCCGTGCCCAACCCAAATGTTAAGAATTGGGAGGGACAGAGGGAGTAATTAATAATAAGAGTAAAGTGCACTTGGTGTATATGCAGTTTGTGTATCAGATCACTTTAGATATTATATTTCAGAAATTATCACGGGTTATATTATACTTTACTTTTCGTTACGAGTTACCCCTTTCCGTTAAATCACCCTAACGCCGTCAATCAACCTGGAGTAAAAAAGACTTTTTAATATGTCTTATCAATTGTTGGTAAACGGAGGTTGGCTGTGAAGAAAGTGAGGGCTGCGATGAGGTACGGGGGTTGTGTAATAACCGCAAATTTTCGAATATTATTATTTTCCACTCGTTATCTAAATTTTATTTAAGAGCGATACATTAGTATATTTTAATTAGCGTGTTTTTGTAAATTTTAAAATTTTATATATATTATATGTGAGGAAATATTATATTATATTTAATTAGTTATATTTATTTGGTATTTAATAAAATTAGGAAAATTTAGGAAAATAGGATTTTAATTTTTGGGTCGAATTTATTTTAGGAAGCAAAATTAGAGTCTCGTTTTATTTGTCCAGCGGAGGAAAAACAAGATTTATATTACTGATCGGATTGCTAAACACGAGATAGAGACAGCATTTTTCGATCACCGAGAACGAGTTATTCGGTCCGAAGCACAGCACATTCTCTTACAAAACACAGCATTTCTGTTGCAAACACGAAATGTTCCAGCAGCGTGTTTCTTTTTATTCTTGTCCCCATGCGTGGTCTCTTTGGAATAAATAATGCAAAACCCGAGTATTCTTTTACAAAACACGGAGCACTCCGGCACATTCTTTTTGATCCCCACGTTTTGTCTCTTCAAATTTACGGAGTATTAAACAGAAAACACGGTCTCATTTTATTTACAGGAGGAGTTATACATATACAGGGGTATCAAGTTATCAACATCACACCCACAAAACATATATTCTTATTTTGTTCCACCTCTGTCAAAGCCACAGCCTTCTACTCCTCTTGAATTGAAAACAAAAACCCGACCCTATAATTATGTACAAATAGAGCACCACAGGTAGTTTAAATTCTTCGTTAATTGCTTTTCTTTTCTTTAGTTTTAGTCTTGTTGTTGATTGTTTAATGGCTGCTGTGGGTGTTGTTAACGGAGAGGAGAGGGATTGTAGTGTTTGTGATTGTTGTGGTGTTGGTGGTTGAACTGGTGGTGTTTTGTCTGTTGTTGTTGCTGTGTTGTTGTAGATGATCGAAGGGGGTGTACGAGCAGCGAGAAGAGGGGAAGAGAGTGGAGGGAGACGATGTTTGTGATATTGGGTTGTTGATTGGATATTATTGGTTTGGTTGAAATTGCTGATTGGTGTTGAATCAGAGAGATGAGGGAGGATATTGTTGTGATTCGGTGGAGTGTTGTTAGGCTTAGTTGGGGATGTATGAGGCACGGGAGAGGGGGAGTTCGACGGAGAGATAAGGCTGGGAAGAGAGAAAGGCGAGAGTGAGAGATGCGAGAAAGAAAGAAGGGAGGTCGAGTGGAGAGATTGATGTAGAGAGATTTAGAGAGCAGAGTTGTAGAGAAGAGGGAGTTGCAGGGGAGGGATGTAGTAGTATGGTTGATAGTCGATCGGTGAAATATAAGGAAATCGAGAGAGAGATTGTGAGACCCGGGATGGAACCTCTCAGGAGAGAGCCCAGAGAGAGATGCCGAGAGATTGAGAGAGAGAGAGAGAGATTGAAGGAGATTGAGAGAGAGAGAGAAAAAGAGAACGAATAGATGGGGGAGAGAGATTGACCGGAAAGAGAGATTTCCGGGGTGGTGCGTGGCGATGGGATGTAGGTGGGTCCCACGATAATGTTGCAGGTAGATTAATAATATAATAATAACTTACTGATAAATGAACTATTAATTGTAATAATCGGGAGTAATAAACGAATAAATAAAAGAGGTTCAAATGGGTTTCGTTAAAACTGGAATATTATTAAAATTGTGAGAAATAAATAATTTAGTAAAAATGGTATAATTGGTTAAATATTTAACAAGAAATGTTTTGTGATTATTGGACCTAATTTGGAGATGTATTGATTTGTTATAAAAAGAGGAATAATTGTGTATAAATAGGTTTAAAAAGCGGTTTTATTTTAGGAGATTTATATTTATCGTTTCCGGATTATTTAATTAACTGGATCGAGTTAAATTATTTTAGAGATTAAAATCGGAGTAATATTTAATTATTTACGAGATTAAAAATAGAGTATTGTCGTTAATTGCCGTAACCCTATTTTCATTTTAAGTCGGATTTACGGATATTAAAAATAGGATTGATTTTCAAGATTTAATTTCTGAGTTCGAATAGAGATTTATTTATCCAGGATTTAATTTCCGTTATTTATCGTAGAGATTTTCGAGAGATAATTTATTATATTATATTATCGGTTGAGAAATATTTTATTTTGACGAAGCGCTCACGTATTTCTGGTTGCCATTTTTAGAGAATAATTCTTGAGACATAGATTGAGGCCAAGTTCACGGGTAGAGTATAAAATTTTATCTTCATTCCTTTGCACTGCGAGACCGAGGCAAGTTCATTCCTAACTCTCGGAAACTTTGTATTTCTGTTCGCATTATTTCATTCCTTATTCATTTTCGAGCTATCAGTTATGAGATTTATTTGTTGCTCCTTATGATGCAATAATTTCTTTTGAGTATTATTTCCTTGTTAAATATTACGTTACTGATGTAATTAGTTTACTTGCGAAATACATTCCCTATAAGCGTAGAAGCAATTCCGTTGTTATCGGGTCGATCTCATTAATTCGAGACGACTATTTATTTTGATTCAGTGAAACTATTCTCATTCGTTCGAGATAGTTAAATTCATTCTTCTCAGTCGGATTTATTGTTCAAATCCGACAATATTTATTGATTATCTTTTAGTTGGTTCATCATTCGAATCAACCAATAGGAGTTATATTATTTAAAATCGTTAGAGTTTTACTCATCGATCAAGTGAAAAACATTCTATTTATCGTTCATCAATTTTGAGTATTTAAAATTATTCGAGTAGTACTACTTGTTCAGTACGACTCATTATTTTTCATTCTAGACTATTCTCATTATTTCGAGATAGTTGCCTTTCTTGTCAAGGGTTGGCACTTTGTTCGTGTTAATCAATTAAAACATATTTATTGAGAGTCACATCAGTCCATTGTTCGGATTGGTGGTCCATTGAGTAATACTGGCAGTCCGCCAGATCTATTAATTATTTTCTTGTGAAGAGTTTATCTCAAGGTATCAGTTCATGAAATGTTCGGGAATTCTGTATTCTACTGGTCAATTTTGGGAAAGAGGCCCATTATAGAGAAAGAGAGACTTGTGTACCGTTATACGGACACGAGAATATTTTGGCATTTGTTGCCTGTTTAATTTTGGGAAAGAGGCCCATTATAGAGAAAGAGAGACTTGTGTACCATTATACGGACACGAGAATATTTTGGCATTTGTTGCCAGGGTTGAATTAATAACCCATTATGATGCTAGCATTCATACATATATATTCGTTGATATCGTATTGTAGCCGTGATCGGGCGAAGTGCGGTGTCATTGGAGGACGGTATTCCCGGTTGGATAGTTGATCGCCCCACCGAGATACCGAGAGGTGGAAGACCAGTTCATTCTTAAATCATGAGTCCATTGAGTATCTATTTTCGAGATGAGTCCTTTGAGTATCTACTTTCGAGATGAGTCCTTCGAGTATCTATTTTCGAGATGAGTCTTTCGAGTATTCTATTTTCGAGACGAGTCTTGAGTCAATTGTCAGATTTCTGATATCGTAATTGTTTTCTTAAACGTCGAGTATTTTTTTTGTATATATTACTATATTTATGTACCGAGCACGGAGAGAATTTGCTGAGCACCATTGTTGCTCACTCTTGCTTTACAACATTTTTATTCAGCTGTCAAGTTGGAAAAAGGTGAGACGTCCATCCAGGGATAAAAAGGAAAAAGCTCCTGGCTATGCCGACAAGTACTAGAAGATCATGCCGGAACCCTTATCTTTCTACTTTTGTGAACTTATGTAATATATTATCCGAAGATGTAATATGGCGTATTGTATTATTGTGTGAGACCGATCTTGGAACTGCGGAGTGGGACATTCATGCTCCGTTGTAATGAATATTTGGTTTTGTTATTTCGTTATCGTGTGCTGCAGGATATTGAGACAATGTGACGACCCGAGTCCCCGGACATGGCGGATTTAGGGGCGTTACAGTTTTGGTATCAGAGCATTAGTTATATTTTTAGGCAACGTATGAGTCTAGGAATATAACGCGACGTGAGAGTTTAGAGCTACATTACGATATTGAGATTTTCGCGCTAAGTGCCTTACACCTTTATATATTTTTACCCATATCTAGTCGATTGGCACCTGGTTACTTACGGATCTGTTGACTTTCGTTCTGCTCGAGATAGATTTCTACGCCTTATTCGCACTAACCATAGTTCCCAATTAATTTAAGATAGGATGCCTAATTTCCCATTATAATTGAAGATCGGATGATACCTTACCAAGCTCCCACATTTTGTAGATGTTATCAATACCCTTACCACAGTCAGAGTTGGACCAACACGAGGTACATGCACCAGAAACGGACTTAAAGAGATATGCAATTATGTGTTCCAAGTTTGAGGCTAAACTCTTAAACGATTTTATGGCCGATATTAGTTTTTCTAAAGATTTACCTTATAGAGGTTGAAATAGTTCTCTATGATATTGTGTTTCTGTACATTCCCTCTTAGAGATTTTCTTCCTTGACGAGCTACCGAAGTTTGCAAATATCGCTTTATTTCGAGAATCAATAGTTGTTCCTAAGAGCTTATATTGTGCTGGGAAATCGTTCTTTAAATAACTTCGTTATCAACGATTATCGATAATTCGTATCATTCGAATTTACTCAGGAAATTTCTATCCTATTTTAATAGGACCTATTTTGTTTAGAGGTTAAGTTACCAATTATTATATATTTTCATAAATGCAAATTCTTTTTGTATCTCTTCCTATATTTGACACTTTTGAGGTACTGAGATGAACAACCCTATATATAGGGGAAGACTATCAGTCTCTGTGATTGAAGTCTGGTGGGACGCCACCGTTTGTATTGTTGTTGTCATTAGAGTACTAAAGGCTGGCCACCTTGTGTACTATGACAGTTGTCCTAATGAACATGCAACAAAACAGATGTTCAATGATCATCATGATCTCTCAGTTAGTCCCTTATTAAGATTTTCACTATCAAGAATTTAGTATTCACATGTTGTTGTTTAACATTCGTTCCTTTATGAGTTATCTCTATTCAATGTTCTTATGGATCCTAAAATGATTGGGACTTAAGAATTCTAAAAGTGATATACGGAAATGTGAAATGAGGAAATTTCTCTTCCAGAAATGGAAATTTCAACGACTCAAGTTGGAGCATCGATTTCTAAATATGAATAGATCATTGCGTTAAACCGCTAGTCAGGTCTTCGAAACCCGATGTGATGTTTCGTGGTTAGGTATTAAGGTCCTAAGAATTTGGTCTGAATATGGAGCAATTTTTGAGCTTAATCCTTTTGAAATTGAGAAGCGGAATTGATATCGAGTATACCTTGATGATATATTATTGTTGATGAAAGAGTGATCATTTTTTTTATAGGTAAAGAAAACGAGCGTTAACTCGTGTTTCCACTATCTTCTTTCTGAGTATATTAGCTAAACGACGATTTAACCCTTGTAGGTTTTAAGATTAATATTTGAGGTGATTATCATGATTGTGATAATTCAAACTTTTGAGGCATGTTTTATCGTATTTTCTAATATTTCACTTGCCCCAAGTACGACAAGTGTTACCCTTTTATATCTACAACATTTTTTTTTTTTTTAAAAAATAAAAAAAATGAAACACACCGCAAGGGAGAATCAAAGTGAGAATATTTTGGATTATAAAGTAGAGTCAAAACCCAGGTCCTAAGCTAAAAACCAAATTAAGGGTATTTTTGGAAATTATTCCTTGATTTTCGTTAAAACAAGAAGACCTTATGAGAAGAAATGTATCTTATGATTGATCATACCGTCACTACTGAGACTTATTAGTAGTAGAGATTGTTGAGACTAAAAGTTTTACTAATTCTAATGAAATGAAGAATATTTTCATGATACAGTGTTGCATAAGTTAGGACTATTATCGTTATTATGTATATAGTGAAAAGTGAATCAAATTATTGGTGGGAAGCAAAGAGAGCAATGGAAGGTAATACGATTATACCTTGGACCAGATTTTCAGAGTTGTTTCTAAAGAGGTATTTTTCCCAAGTATCTGGAGAATCAGATAGGAATTAAGTTTTTGGAACCCAAGCAAGGGACGATGATTGTCGCAGACTACGAAGCTAAGTTTATTGAATTCTCAAGGTTGTACCCTATCATGTAGACACCGAGGAGAAAAGAGCCAAGCGTTTTCAACGAGGATTGAAGCCCTGAGTACAGAATCGAGTTACTGTGATTGAAATCACCAATTATGCAACCTTAGTGCAGAAAGCGGCCATAGTGGAATACGGAAGTGAATCGTATCCGAAGGATAGAGATAGTAAGAAGAGGAAGTTTCAGAACAGTGGTAGTAGTTTTGTGAAGAGGACTGATAACCGAGTTAACAAGAAACCTTTTGTGAAAATAGAACTATTGAAGGCAGGATGATGATATCTTAAGTTAGAATTATTGAGTTGATACTTAGCAAGTACTATTTTAAGTATGTTGTGAATCATAGGAGGATCAAGCTCCTTAAAACGAAAGCATCCAAGATCATATAAGCAGAATATATTTATATTTTTGGGAAGGAGTTGGTATTATTATTTAACCTACGTAAAGAAGGATATTCCTACTTCAAATAAGGAAGGAATGGAGATTTTGGACGAAAAATATTAGTAACCCCGAGAGAAAACACAATTATAAGATTGGCTACACCTCTAGGAAACAAGCCAAGTATGCACACTTTTATTATGAGTATGACAGATGTTATCATGAATCATAAGGTCCCCGTGCCTCGACTTACAGCACCTCCTAACAACAAGCCGACAACAAGAACTTTCAACATGATTATGAGAGATGCCATTGATGATGGTGACGTAATGGAAAGTAGGCTTCTAGTAAATTTTGAGAATGTGTGTGTTTCAGTCGAGTCTTGAATCTGTGCCTTTAGAGGAGATTCTGAGC
Organism: Kitagawia praeruptora; assembly: GCA_037693485.1. NCBI lineage: Eukaryota > Viridiplantae > Streptophyta > Magnoliopsida > Apiales > Apiaceae > Kitagawia > Kitagawia praeruptora. The sequence continues at coordinate 130,938,656 of CM075354.1, forward strand.
ATAGAATTAGCTAATCAGGAAATCATACTAGTGAACCGATTGTGTCCAAATTGTTCTATAGAGATGCATGGGCAACGTTGTGATGCAGACCTTATTCTTTTTAAAGTTAACGTAATCCTAGAGATGGATTGGTTATCACGTTATGAGATTCAAATAAATTGTCGACGTAGGAGGGTCAGCTTAAGTGGACCAGATGGTATAAGAATTCCATTTTACGGACGGAAAAACGACTAAAGATTTTCTGTCATTAATTCGAGATAAAAGATTACTTCGGCAAGGATGTCAAGCCTATCTGGCTCATGTGATAGATACCGAGAAACAGACCCTACGATCGGAGAGGTCCCTGTAGTTAATCAATTTAAAGATGTTTTTACTGACGAGTTGCCTGGAATGCCACTGGATCGAGAGATAAAATTTGTAATCGACCTAGCACCAGAAACTGCACCAATCTCGAAGGCGCCGTACAGAGTGGCACCAGTGGAAATGAAGGAATTGGCAACACAACTGCAAGATTTACTTGAAAAAGGTGTAATCAGACCAAGTGTATTTCCGTGGGGAGCTCCAGTATTGTTCGTGAAGAAGAAGGACAGATTAATGCGACCATGTATTGATTTCTGTGAACGGAACAAGATGACCATCAAGAACAAGTACCCTCTGCCTCGAATCGACGATCTGTCTTACCAATTTAAGGGAGCTATAAATTTATTAAAGATTGATTTGAGATTCGGCTATCATCAACTAAAGATCAAGCCTGAGGATATTCCTAAGACTGCATTTAGGTTCCGATATGGACATTATGAATTCCTAGTTATGTCTTGGATTGACGAATGCTCCGTCTGTTTTTATGGATTTGATGAATTGTGTGTTCAAGAGATACTTGGATAAGTTCGTGATTGTATTTATTGATGACATCTTAATATACTCGAAGTCTGCTGAGGAACATACCGAACACCTCCGTTTGGTTCTAGAAGCACTAAGAATGGAAAAGTTATATGCAAAATTTTCGAAGTATGAATTCTGGCTGAAACAAGTTCAATTTTTAGGATACATTGTGAGCGACGAAGGGATGTCGGTAGACCCCGTAAAGATAGAAGCCGTAGTAGATTGGGAGAGACCCAAGACTCTAACAGAGGTTAGAAGTTTCCTTGGATTGACCAGATACTATCGTAGATTTGTGAAGGATTTCTCAAAGATATCTACGCATTGACTCGACTTACCAGAAAGAGTGAAAAGTTTGAATGGACCCCAAAATGCGAAGACAGCTTTCAGGAATTGAAGAAGAGATTGACTGTGTTGACCTTACCTGATGAAAAAGCGATTTCGTGATTTTCAGCGATGCTTCTCGTAAAGGTTAGGATGTGTTCTGATGGAACACGGGAAAGTAATAGACTACGTCTCTCGACAACTGAAGGAATAGGAGTCCCGTTACCCTACTCGCGATTTAGAACTTGCTGCTATTGTTTTTGCCTCAAGATTTGGAGACATTACCTTTATGGAGAGAAATGCAAAATCTACACGGATCACAAGAAGCTTAAAGTATATATTCACGCAGAAGGAATTAAACATGAGACAGAGAAGATGGTTGGAATTGATCAAAGACTATGATTGCACGATAAACTACCACCCAGGGAAGGCTAATGTTGTAACTGACGCTTTAAGTAGAAATGAAAGACTCAACCTGTTGACAACCGCAAAAGAATTGGTCAGAGAATCTGAGAAGATGGAATTAGTGGTCAAGGTCCCAGTCTAAAACAATGAAAGAGTGTACAACATTCAGTTTCCACCAGAGTACTTGAGAAGATTCGCCGTTGTCAGGAACAAGTAATGGAGTTGACCGGAGAAGAATTTTGGAATTCAAAAGATGATAAGGGAATTAAGCGACTTGCATCGAGAATATGGGTACCTAATGTTACAGAGTTGAAGGAAGAAATTATGAGCGAAGCGCATAACTCGAGATGTTCCAAACACTCAGGAAGCACAAAAATGTATCTATATACATCAAGCTGAATTATTGGTGGCCTAACATGAAGAGAGAGATTGCAGAATGGGTATGCAAGTGTTTGACCTGTCAGAAAGTGAAAGCCGAACATCAATGATCAAGTGGACTTTTAAAACCCTTAGAGATACCCGAGTGGAAATTGGAGCATATTACCATGTATTTTGTCGTAGGATTACCCGAACTAGAGCTAACCATGATGCAATATGGGTTATTATCGACCGACTCACTAAATCTGTACATTTCTTACCAAATAGTGATAAATACTCCGTTGAAAGATTGGTGAAGATTGACCTAAGGAAATTGTGGTTCGTCATAGAGTGCCCGTTTTACTCATCGATTTTGGAAAAGTTTCCAGGAATGTCTTGGCACGAAGTTAAACCTGAGCAATGCATATCATCCACAGACCGAAAGACTAAGTGAAAGGACCACTAGCTTATCAGTTGGCCCTACCTCCAGACCTTCAACATATCCATGATGTGTTTCATGTTTCTGCGTTAAGAGAATACCATTCTGATTTCAGACACGTTATAACCTACGAACCAGTGGAAATCCGTCCTGATTTGACATACGAAGAACAACCAGTACAGATCCTAGATCACAAAGTGCAAGAGTTAAGAACTAAGAAAGTAAATTTAGTGAAAGTACATTGGAGAAACCACCAAGTCGAGGAAGCCACGTGGGAATTAGAAAGCGAAATGCAGAATAAATACCCTGATTTGTTTAGTGCGTAATTTTGATTCCGAGGACGGAATCCTATAAGGGGGGAAGACTGTAATAACCGCAAATTTTCGAATATTATTATTTTCCACTCGTTATCTAAATTTTATTTAAGAGCGATACATTAGTATATTTTAATTAGCGTGTTTTTGTAAATTTTAAAATTTTATATATATTATATGTGAGGAAATATTATATTATATTTAATTAGTTATATTTATTTGGTATTTAATAAAATTAGGAAAATTTAGGAAAATAGGATTTTAATTTTTGGGTCGAATTTATTTTAGGAAGCAAAATTAGAGTCTCGTTTTATTTGTCCAGCGGAGGAAAAACAAGATTTATATTACTGATCGGATTGCTAAACACGAGATAGAGACAGCATTTTTCGATCACCGAGAACGAGTTATTCGGTCCGAAGCACAGCACATTCTCTTACAAAACACAGCATTTCTGTTGCAAACACGAAATGTTCCAGCAGCGTGTTTCTTTTTATTCTTGTCCCCATGCGTGGTCTCTTTGGAATAAATAATGCAAAACCCGAGTATTCTTTTACAAAACACGGAGCACTCCGGCACATTCTTTTTGATCCCCACGTTTTGTCTCTTCAAATTTACGGAGTATTAAACAGAAAACACGGTCTCATTTTATTTACAGGAGGAGTTATACATATACAGGGGTATCAAGTTATCAACATCACACCCACAAAACATATATTCTTATTTTGTTCCACCTCTGTCAAAGCCACAGCCTTCTACTCCTCTTGAATTGAAAACAAAAACCCGACCCTATAATTATGTACAAATAGAGCACCACAGGTAGTTTAAATTCTTCGTTAATTGCTTTTCTTTTCTTTAGTTTTAGTCTTGTTGTTGATTGTTTAATGGCTGCTGTGGGTGTTGTTAACGGAGAGGAGAGGGATTGTAGTGTTTGTGATTGTTGTGGTGTTGGTGGTTGAACTGGTGGTGTTTTGTCTGTTGTTGTTGCTGTGTTGTTGTAGATGATCGAAGGGGGTGTACGAGCAGCGAGAAGAGGGGAAGAGAGTGGAGGGAGACGATGTTTGTGATATTGGGTTGTTGATTGGATATTATTGGTTTGGTTGAAATTGCTGATTGGTGTTGAATCAGAGAGATGAGGGAGGATATTGTTGTGATTCGGTGGAGTGTTGTTAGGCTTAGTTGGGGATGTATGAGGCACGGGAGAGGGGGAGTTCGACGGAGAGATAAGGCTGGGAAGAGAGAAAGGCGAGAGTGAGAGATGCGAGAAAGAAAGAAGGGAGGTCGAGTGGAGAGATTGATGTAGAGAGATTTAGAGAGCAGAGTTGTAGAGAAGAGGGAGTTGCAGGGGAGGGATGTAGTAGTATGGTTGATAGTCGATCGGTGAAATATAAGGAAATCGAGAGAGAGATTGTGAGACCCGGGATGGAACCTCTCAGGAGAGAGCCCAGAGAGAGATGCCGAGAGATTGAGAGAGAGAGAGAGAGATTGAAGGAGATTGAGAGAGAGAGAGAAAAAGAGAACGAATAGATGGGGGAGAGAGATTGACCGGAAAGAGAGATTTCCGGGGTGGTGCGTGGCGATGGGATGTAGGTGGGTCCCACGATAATGTTGCAGGTAGATTAATAATATAATAATAACTTACTGATAAATGAACTATTAATTGTAATAATCGGGAGTAATAAACGAATAAATAAAAGAGGTTCAAATGGGTTTCGTTAAAACTGGAATATTATTAAAATTGTGAGAAATAAATAATTTAGTAAAAATGGTATAATTGGTTAAATATTTAACAAGAAATGTTTTGTGATTATTGGACCTAATTTGGAGATGTATTGATTTGTTATAAAAAGAGGAATAATTGTGTATAAATAGGTTTAAAAAGCGGTTTTATTTTAGGAGATTTATATTTATCGTTTCCGGATTATTTAATTAACTGGATCGAGTTAAATTATTTTAGAGATTAAAATCGGAGTAATATTTAATTATTTACGAGATTAAAAATAGAGTATTGTCGTTAATTGCCGTAACCCTATTTTCATTTTAAGTCGGATTTACGGATATTAAAAATAGGATTGATTTTCAAGATTTAATTTCTGAGTTCGAATAGAGATTTATTTATCCAGGATTTAATTTCCGTTATTTATCGTAGAGATTTTCGAGAGATAATTTATTATATTATATTATCGGTTGAGAAATATTTTATTTTGACGAAGCGCTCACGTATTTCTGGTTGCCATTTTTAGAGAATAATTCTTGAGACATAGATTGAGGCCAAGTTCACGGGTAGAGTATAAAATTTTATCTTCATTCCTTTGCACTGCGAGACCGAGGCAAGTTCATTCCTAACTCTCGGAAACTTTGTATTTCTGTTCGCATTATTTCATTCCTTATTCATTTTCGAGCTATCAGTTATGAGATTTATTTGTTGCTCCTTATGATGCAATAATTTCTTTTGAGTATTATTTCCTTGTTAAATATTACGTTACTGATGTAATTAGTTTACTTGCGAAATACATTCCCTATAAGCGTAGAAGCAATTCCGTTGTTATCGGGTCGATCTCATTAATTCGAGACGACTATTTATTTTGATTCAGTGAAACTATTCTCATTCGTTCGAGATAGTTAAATTCATTCTTCTCAGTCGGATTTATTGTTCAAATCCGACAATATTTATTGATTATCTTTTAGTTGGTTCATCATTCGAATCAACCAATAGGAGTTATATTATTTAAAATCGTTAGAGTTTTACTCATCGATCAAGTGAAAAACATTCTATTTATCGTTCATCAATTTTGAGTATTTAAAATTATTCGAGTAGTACTACTTGTTCAGTACGACTCATTATTTTTCATTCTAGACTATTCTCATTATTTCGAGATAGTTGCCTTTCTTGTCAAGGGTTGGCACTTTGTTCGTGTTAATCAATTAAAACATATTTATTGAGAGTCACATCAGTCCATTGTTCGGATTGGTGGTCCATTGAGTAATACTGGCAGTCCGCCAGATCTATTAATTATTTTCTTGTGAAGAGTTTATCTCAAGGTATCAGTTCATGAAATGTTCGGGAATTCTGTATTCTACTGGTCAATTTTGGGAAAGAGGCCCATTATAGAGAAAGAGAGACTTGTGTACCGTTATACGGACACGAGAATATTTTGGCATTTGTTGCCTGTTTAATTTTGGGAAAGAGGCCCATTATAGAGAAAGAGAGACTTGTGTACCATTATACGGACACGAGAATATTTTGGCATTTGTTGCCAGGGTTGAATTAATAACCCATTATGATGCTAGCATTCATACATATATATTCGTTGATATCGTATTGTAGCCGTGATCGGGCGAAGTGCGGTGTCATTGGAGGACGGTATTCCCGGTTGGATAGTTGATCGCCCCACCGAGATACCGAGAGGTGGAAGACCAGTTCATTCTTAAATCATGAGTCCATTGAGTATCTATTTTCGAGATGAGTCCTTTGAGTATCTACTTTCGAGATGAGTCCTTCGAGTATCTATTTTCGAGATGAGTCTTTCGAGTATTCTATTTTCGAGACGAGTCTTGAGTCAATTGTCAGATTTCTGATATCGTAATTATTTTCTTAAACGTCGAGTATTTTTTTTGTATATATTACTATATTTATGTACCGAGCACGGAGAGAATTTGCTGAGCACCATTGTTGCTCACTCTTGCTTTACAACATTTTTATTCAGCTGTCAAGTTGGAAAAAGGTGAGACGTCCATCCAGGGATAAAAAGGAAAAAGCTCCTGGCTATGCCGACAAGTACTAGAAGATCATGCCGGAACCCTTATCTTTCTACTTTTGTGAACTTATGTAATATATTATCCGAAGATGTAATATGGCGTATTGTATTATTGTGTGAGACCGATCTTGGAACTGCGGAGTGGGACATTCATGCTCCGTTGTAATGAATATTTGGTTTTGTTATTTCGTTATCGTGTGCTGCAGGATATTGAGACAATGTGACGACCCGAGTCCCCGGACATGGCGGATTTAGGGGCGTTACAGGTTGGCTGTTTGATAGCGATGGAATGGAAAAGTTAAGAGGTTGGAGTGATGGGGCTGAGGAACGGAGAGATGGCTAGGAGAGGAGTTGAAGACGGTGGAGGCGCAGTGGAGAGACGGTTGGAGAAGAAGGGTGAACGGAGGTGGAAAATGAAGAATGGGAGGTGTTGTGGTGGATTCGAATGGAAGGCAGAAAGAGAAAGAGATGGGTTGGGAGAGGAAAACGGCGGACGGTGGTACGTCGCTGAGGCTAGGGAGGATTTGAAGAATGGTGGTGAAGGAAAACGGAGGTGGGTTTGTTGATGAAGAACAGAGGAGGGGCGGAAGTGGGCGGTGGACAGAGGTTAGCTGGAGGAGATGAGAGGGAAGACTATGTGGAAGAAAGTGGAAGGGAAGAGGCGAACAGCGGTGGCGTTAAGAATGTTGGTGGGCGATTGCAGGAGGTGTGAGGTCGGAGGAATGGGTGGCGGGGTGGGTTTGTGGGTGGCGAAAGATGGAAGAAAAAGGAAATGGGGGTGGATGTAGAGGTGAAGTGGTGGTGAGTTGTTGGTAAAGACGGAGATTGGAATGGAGATGGGGTTGATGAAGAAATTGTTAATGGTGGAAATGGGGTTGATGAAGAAGATGATGATTAAAACATGATTTTACCCCTGCATTTTTTAACAAAGTTAAACAGATTTGACAGAGATACACTTTATGTAATGAAAAGTGAAGTGTAGTATAGTTCGTAATAGTTTTTGAAGTACAATATCTCAAGTGGTCTGAGTGTCTGACACACAAACTACATATACATATAGACAAAATTCACTTTACTCTAATAATAAAGATCCCCTTTATGCATGCACAAAAAATCCATGCAGTTGAAATTAATCTACTTATCTATACTATATTATAATAAGCAAAATGGGGTATAATTTGTAGTTGTTTACCCCTTTTTTGGTTATTCCCATTTTTGGTTATCCCTAATTTATCACCGTTAGATCAGCAACTCAAATAGATCATGACCGTTAGATATAACAATTCTAAAAATTGTTATATGCAGAGGTTCAATGTTCGATTCCCGCCAATAACATATTAATTTATATTTAATACTAAAAATTATTATAGTTTAAGGTTCGATTCCCGCCTATAACATATTAATTTATATTTAATACTAAAAATTATTATATATAAAGATGTAAGGTTCGAATTAATAACATATTTAAATTAATATTTATAATATAGTATAGATTATAAATAAATTATAAAAAATTAAAAGTAACTCGTGATTTGCACGGCATATAAGCTAGTAAAAATAATAATAAAAATAATGAATAACAAGGACGAAATGAAAAAAGTACTACTATAATTTAACTATAAACCATAATTTTGTACATCAATGCTGGGCCTGAACGGGTACAAATAAGCTTTACAGTGGACACTATTGCGATGGCCACTGGGGAACGTGTACTCTAAAAACAGAATCACGGTGAGTCCAAAATTGAGAGGCATATAAATTGTTACTACATTGCAAAAACTATCAACAATTTCAACTTTGTTTGGAACTAAGTAAATTTTCTCGAACGTGATGATTAGATAATTTAAATAATTAGAATATATTTTTTGTTATGTCAAATTTTGAATTCAATTCTTATTCATTCCAAAAAATAAATATTCAATTATAAAACATGTAATTCCCGATGCAAATTACTAAAAACTCATTATTATTATTACTTCCTCCGTCCCATCCAATTTTTAACACTTTTTTTGTTAATTTCTGGAACGTATTTTAAGAAGAATTTTAAGGGTAGTTTCATAACTTATTTTTAAAATTTTCTTCTTTTTTTTTATAAAATTAGGATTATTCTATTTTTATACAGGAAAAAAAAATTCAAAAAAAATTATAAAATTATCCTTAAAATTCACCTTTATCAGATACATAATTTTGAAATGTTAACAAATGAACCGGACGGAGAAAGTATTAATTACTAGGAATTCCGTGTAAAGATGGATGGTTTTATCCTAACCAACAAGACTTTCGTTTAGGATCTTCGATATCTATGAATACAAAATTTTTAAAATTTTTATATAAAAACGTAATTTTGCAATTATATATACGACTTTGTAAATTAATTTTTATTAAGAACCCGTAAACTCCTGACTGGCCATGTGCGTAAATCAGGTCAAACCAAAACCGATTAATAATCTAGCAAAACGAATTCGTGTTAAAAAAAACAGATGAAATAAATGCATCAAAAATTTATAAACAACAAATAAGGATAAAAGAATTACACAAACTAGTTTAATGTTCGCACACGGAAGTTCATATTTTAAATAAAATTTATTTTAAATTTTAATAAATTATAGTATATAATTTTACAATATAGAAATAAAAATTGGTAGTACTATTAAAAAGTTGCCTACTTTAATAAATTAAAATGTTAAATTCTTTAAGAACATGAGTTTGTTTTGATAATTTACAGTTGTTAGAAAGGAAATAATTTTTGGAAACAAAATAATTCGTGTTTTGTCAAGGATATTTTTTTTGGCAAGAATGTTTTAATTGGATGGACCTGGCGGGCCCATTATAATTATAATCAATTATTTGACATTAATAATAACAACTGCCAAGAAAAATTGACAATTGTTAGAAAGGAAATAATGTTTGGCAAGAAAATAATTTGTGGTTTGTGAAGGAAATAATATTTTGGCATTTTGAAATATTTTAATTGGATGGTCCTGGTGGACCCATTATAATTATAACCAATCAAAATCATTTGTTAATAATTTTTGGTATTATCAAGGAAATAATTTTTGGCAAGAGTGGTTTGTCAGGATGTGTATTTTATATAATATCGAGTCAATATATTTTAAAATATGGATCATATCATATAACTATTGGGTAAAATAAACGGATTTGGCAAGAATGTTTCAATTGGATGGCCCTGGCGGGCCCATTATAATTATAATTGACAATTGTTATAAAGGAAATAATTTTTGGAAACAAAATAATTCGTGTTTTGTCAAGGAATTTTTTTTGGCAAGATTGTTTTAATTGGATGGCCCTGGCGGGCCCATTATAATTATAACCAATTATTTGGCATTAATAATAACAACTGCCAAATTTTTGGTATTATCAAGGAAATAATTTTTGGCAAGAGTGGTTTGTCATGATGTGTATTTTATTTAATATCGGGTCAATATATTTTAAAATATGGATCATATCATATAACTGGATGGGTCATTTAAACGGATCCCGAACCTAATCCTAAAAATATAATTTACTACTATAATGGGTCATGGATATCTATCAAACATTCAAATCTGAATATGGATCCCAAACCTGAGGAAAGGGTTATCCAGCAATTTATAATATATAGATAAGAAGTAAAAGAATAAGTGAAAGGATCCTGAGATAAATATCGTAATACATTTCCTGAAATAGCAATTTTTATATGTAAATAAATATATATCGAGTAGCACTCCATGAATAACCATTTTACGTGGAGAATCACCTTATTTTTTTTCTAATTTTGTAGTAAAACCAAAATTTTTTCTCCACCTTATTTTTTCTGATTTTGTAGCAGAACCAAAATTTTTCCAAAAAAAATAAAAAAATTTGGTGCCGCCACGTCATTGATGACGTTACTGCCACATCAAAAATGATGACATGACACATTAGTATTGATGACATCATCATTGATGATGTGGCACTGACACGTCAGCATTGGTGCAGATTTTTTTTTAGAACAAAAAAATTCTAGTATTTTTTTTATAGAACAAAAAAAAATAGAAATTTGGTTCTATCATATAATCAGAAATTAGTGATTTTTCACAATTTTCCACGTAAGGTGGTTCTCTATAGAACAATAGCCTTATCTAATCATTCATTATCAAATAGTTACTTATCATCTATATTGCTTATATGTAAATTAAAAAAACAAATAATTTAATATCTAAATATGTTATTTTTAGTAGATCATTATCTCAGTATATGTATGATATACGTATCCAACGCACAAGATATAGTGTATGTTTGGGGTATCTTAAAATAAGTAGCTTATGACTTATAAGCACTTATGTCATATAAGTGATGAGTAGAGCAGTCAGTAGAGTGTTTGGTAAATCAGAACTTATAATCAGTAGACTGTTTGGGTAAATCAGAACTTATAAGTTAACTTTTTTTTATAATTTTCAAAATATTGTTTTTTTATATATAACAATGGATATCAATGGATAGATCTCGATGAATAGGAAAATTTGATATATACATATCAATTTTCTAATGAATGGATCGAGAGATATATGGTTTTGAAGATTTGAAGGATATTATATATTACGTATATCGAGAATAAGTTATAAGTTATAAGTTGAAAGTTAAGAATTCTTAACATTCAACTTATGGAATTATAAGTTATAAGTTGAACTAAAACTTATTTTGGCCCTGTTTGTTTTAGCTTATGTCTGTGGACTTATGGCTTGTCCTTATGGGGGGTGTTTGCCAAAATAAGTTTTAGCTAAACTTATAACTTATAAGTTCATAAGTTGAATGTTAAGAATTCTTAACTTTCAACTTGTAACTTATAACTTATTCTCGATATACGCATCCTTCAAATCTTCAAAACCATATATCTCTCGATCCATTCATTAGAAAATTGATATGTATATATCAAATTTCCCTATTCGTTGAGATCTATCCATTGATATCCATTGTTAAATTACAATAATAATGACACGTATATATCATATTTTTTAACCCGATAATTAAATTACAAGGACACGTATATAATAATGTAATTACGTGTTTATATCTTACACATTTGATTTTAGTTTCATTTAGAGTTTTCTATTTTACATGTTAGTCAAATAAAAAAAAATTAAGTGGTACTCATTGTCAAATGTCTTATTTTACGTGTAGGGATGACAACGGATTGGGTTCGGTCCGAATTTTTTGAAATTCAAACCCATATCCAAATATTTTCAGGTTTTAAAAATAACTCCAAAACCAAATCTGTCAGGTTTCGAATTAGATTTAATTTTATCGGGTATCCAAAATTAGTAATATTGTAGTCAAATTTAAAATAATTAAAGCAAGTAGTCAAATGTAACATATTGTACGAATTGACATACTAAGTAAAATTCTAAATTTGTTAAAAAAAAAAAAATTTTCGTATACAACACAAATGAAAATTTTATGTAGAGTAAAGAAAATTACATCTTAAATATTTCAAGAAAACTTGAGATTGAGAAATAGAAGTTTTAATTACTTAATTAGTATTGAAAATAAATTAAATAAATTATATATCTTAAATCTAAAATATTACATATAATAATTTCAAATTAAGATGTTATATTATTTACGTATCGGGTGGGACAATCACAATTAGGGGTGTGCACGGGTCGGTTCGGCTCGGTTTTTACCAGAAATCGTTACCAAACCGTACATGTCGGTTCGGTTCGGTTTTTACCTATTAACCGTAACCGAACCGCTCGGAACGGTTTTTTTCGGTTCGGTTAACCGTTTGTCGGTTTCGGTTTTTTTCGGTTTTTTATTTTAAATACTTAATATCATGCTAGTGAAAATTATGAGTTTCTAATTTTCTTAAACCCACTATTCCTAGGAAGGTGGCGCATGTTTTAGCTTAAAGGTGGTCATAAGATCAATCCAGCACAACCACTTTGTTTTCTACTCTTTTTGGTTATCACTGAACATTACCCAATGATCTGTACAATATAGCTAAGTCGCATAATAAGGGCATAGGGCACTGGGAATTAAGATATGTGGAGGTCATTGTAGTTTCTAGGTGCCTTTCTTGCTTTGTGATACCGGTCTCATGAATAAGTGCCTAAGATTTTTTTGACTAAACAAATGAACGCCTTTGACAGAATTCATTCCTGCTGAAGCCATTTTTATTATGTATTTTTATTTTCTTTTTCAAGTTTTGCTTCACTTTTTAGTTCAATCAAATTCATTTTTAAAATATAAAACTGTAAAATCAATTTTTTTGACATTTTTAAATCTTTTTAAGTACATAATTATTTTTTGATAGATTATTAATAATTAGTGTAAAAAATAAGATGGGAAACTTTTGCAATTCAAGTTCTACTAGCTTTTGTCTTACTTCATATATAAAATTCTATATTTATAATGGTATATAATATAAAAATATAAATTATTAAAATAATATATTTTCGGTTCAGTTATTGGGATAAAACCGTAACCGTTACCAAACCGTTCCGTCGGTTCGGTTCGGTTACGATTTTTTTCGGTTTTTATCGGTTACGGTTTTTTTTCGGTGCGGTGTTTCGGTTTTTCGGCTTGGTTTCGGTTTTTCGGTTTTATTTTGCTCACCCCTAATCACAATACACTCAAACTGTCATATCTTACTCTATAAACAAGATATATTGGATATGTTTGGTTGATTGGTAATATTTGTTTTTCTATAGTAAATCAATTCACTAATAAAAGATTATACAATTTGTAAAAATGATATTGAATGAACACATTGGAAACTAAATTAGATGAAAGTTTCCTTTATAATAACAGCGTTCGTTTAATGGATCTTGCATAATAGAGATCCTTTTCTCAAATGTTCAACTTTTTTTAGATACAATCTAATGATTTATAACGGTAATGAGAAACAAGTGTTTATGATTTTTTAAAATGTATTCAAAAAATTGATTGTGACACATACAAACTTTTAGAATGAATTAATATAATATAAATTCTAGAAATCCATGGTACTGTGCACATTTAAATATACCAAATTTCTAAAATGACAAAAGTTAAAATATAGTTAGAAACTTTAAATATGGTTAAAAACTTATGAATTTGATAGAAAAATTCTCAACAGGCGAGAAATCAATTGAAAAATAAAATAATTAAAAATAATAAAGAGGGGTTTAGAACATTTTAGTGGGAGATGTGAATATTATGATAATTGTTTGATAATATTGATGATATTAATGCAATTTGTATAAGTTGGCGAATATGTAATTTTATATTTAAATTAATTACATCCGAATGAAATTATATATTTTTTAAATAATGATTAAAATAACATGTTCATATTAATTAATAAATTTTACCATTCAATGTGTGACACGGGTAAAACGCTAGTAGATATATGATAAGAGAGTGAGAGGCGCATGATTAAACATAAGATTAGGGTTAAAGAGGAAGGAGGAAGTGAATGGGCTACTGCCTACTGAGTTGTCCCAAAAATTATATATAAGTAATAAATGGACCACTGACTGGGGAAAAAAATCATATATATAATATATGTATATATTTATAAATATATTAATATTATATATAATATGCGGTGCGGTCTGAACCGCGAGAATGAATCCTCAAACTACAAATCGTACCGCACCGTGCGGTTTGACTAAAATGCAAATCACATTCGCACCACAAAAAATTTAAATCACACAGGACGGTGCGGGACGGGCTATTTATGCTGTTTGTGCGGTTTGATGAACACCTCTACTCAACTCGAAATTGAATATAAATGTTCATATTTGATTTGATTCGACGCGACTGATTACCGAACTACTCGTTTTTGTGTATTCGAATTCGAATATGTCCATAATAATCTTAAAAATTAAAAAAATTAAATTAATTAGTTATAAAAAACTAAAATGTGCTCATTTGTAAAATATTAATTTAATAGATATTTGATATAAAATATATATTGTATACATAACTTCTGAATTCGAATCAAACTTATAATAAATTCGTATTCGGGTATTTTGAAATTAATCGAACAACTTTATATAAGTATGATCAAATATTAAAATGATCAGATTCAACTTGATATTCATTTGAATTATAGAATATGATTCGAATTGCTTGTTTTTTTGTACAAATACGAATCATATTCACTATTAACAAGTCCAATTCGAATTTAAAACTAAATTACAAAGATTCGTTTTTAACCCTGGCTTAATTTTGAATCTCAACTAGCTTTCGCAGTTTCGCTTTTACAGAGAATCTAAACTAATCTGCAGATCTTTTTTCTTTTTCTTCTTTTTCAACTCCAGTCATGTTTCTCGTGCTCGTAGTGGAGAATATGATAATCGTGTTCAGTTAGGTTGCTAAAATGCCCAAGTAAGATTGAATAAGACATGCGTAATTTATCCAATTATTTGCTAATTCATTTCTTACAATATCAATCATTGCTTTTCCAAAATCTCTTATTAGAGGGGAAAAAAAATGCATGATGCATGATCCCAGTTCGATAAAAAATTAGCCAAGTCATTAAAATATAGACTTCCAAGATTTTTTTTGCCAAGTAGAACAAGAAGATTATTGATCCTTATCTTTTGCCAGTACAAAATAAATATAAGAAAAAGTTTATGTTCTAGAAGTTGAAGAAAGTTAACGAGTTAAGTCTTAAAAATTTAAAATATCAACGGCTCAAATAATTCGTTGGATATTTTTGTTCAACGACGCCGAGGGGGAGAGAGTGTGTTAGCACATTTTTAAAGTTTTTCTTTTATTAATTTATTATTGAAAATCATATGTCAAAATTTCGAATAACGAGGATAGTCGCAATTCCATATAGTCCAAATTAATGAATCAATATAAGAAAATTGTATAAATTTACGATCTAAATAAAAAAATATCTAAACTCAACCAATTTGTTAAAAAAATAAAATCAGCACAAAATTTCTAAGTAATGTAGATGAACACAAATAACACAAGTCGATACGAGTGAACATTCCACAAATTAATTAAAAAAATTATAATTATAAAATAATAGTAATATTTAACATAATATATGAAAGAAACAATCTAACTTTTAAATTTACAAATTAATCAATAATAATTATTTTTGCCTTCCGTTAAATTACTAATTTAAAAGAAAGCCATTCATTTAAAAGGAATAACCAAAATTTGGATGTTTATTAAAAAAAAACATTATTATGGTAAACAAAATATTGAAATTTCAAAATTTTGTTCAATAGTCAAGATTGGTGTAGCAAAGCGTATCAAACTATCAATAGTCCATATATTAAATGGCCCCGGCCCAACTCGATTTAAGAGTTTCCTTTTTTTTTTTTTTTTTTTTGCTAAATAGTGAGATGTAAGCCTTAATTTAATTATCACTATTTAAACACAGTCAGTTCAATTCCAGCTGCCGGAGCTCATTCTCTACATTCCGTCGACATTTCCGGTCAGTTTCATCCCGTCTCTGTTAAATTCACGTCTCTACATATATAACTTAACTAGTTTTTACTCATTAGTAGCACCTTGTATCAATAATTAATGCATTTTTTTTTATCTATTTGTGCATTTTATAATACCTTTCTAAATAGTACTCCCTCCGTTCCACTGGGATCTTTACGTTCCTGGTCGGCACGGAGGACAAGACAAGTGGGTATAAAGTGGGTGTAATATTGTTAAAATAAATGAAGTAGTGGATATAATAGTGATTTTATTGTTAAAATAAGTGAAGTAGTGGGTGTAATAGTGATTTTATTGTTAAAATAAGTGAAGTAGTGAGTGTAATAGTGTAAAGTATTGTTAAAATAAGTGAAGTAGTGGGTGTAATAGTGTTAAAACTTACTATTTTGGGAATGTAAAGAAATGAATGGGACGGCCCAAAATAGTAAGTGTAAAGAATCCATTGGGACGGAGGGAGTACTTATTTAAACAGTACAATTAAAAAAAATACATTAATCTTTAATATTTTCCCTCCATAAATCAGTTACAAACTTTAAAGTAAAATTGTGTAATGCTGGCACCGCTAACAATACATTGGCTACGCCCCTGATGAAGCTCTTTCGAGTTCTTTTCGAGTTTGTGGTGTTAAGTTTTAATTGTTAATCAATTAAGTTAACTAGTAATGATACCTTTAGTTCTGAATTTCGATATTTGTGTGGTTAAAAGACTAAATTTTGGTTGATAAAATTATTGTTTTGACTAGCTTTGTTATCTCGAATGTGTGGCTTGTAAGAGGACAGAGATGCGGTTGATTTTAATAGGCGATAATATTATCGACTAATTGGCTGTTTAAAACCTAATTCTTTGTTGACTTCATTCGTTAAGGTGATTGTGATAGACATGGATTTCTTGCGTTGGAGTTGTCCATCACCGGAAGAACAGAAGTCGTGCATCAGCAAGTAACGCAAAATCAATTATGACAACTTTTTTACTAATGTTTATGCAGAAAGAATGGTTATAATGTTTAATCTTTTTTGTAATGTGCTTTTATTTTTTGCTTTATTATGATACATTACCAGGTCTGTTGCTTTCAACTATGATAGTAAATATAAAGGAGCTAGCGTTAAGCCTGTTTCTTTGCTTCGAGAAAATGAGGAGCTTAAGAAAGATGGTTTTTTTGTTAATCACTCAAAAGTTTTACTTGGTTCGGGTCCTGATACCTATGAGAAAGGCAAGAATGCTCTGCAGACTTGGAAGTGAGTAAATCGAACTCTACACAGTAGCTAATTTAACTAAAAGGATATTTTGATATCATGTGGAATTTTGGTTCACAGGCATTTTGGAATGAACTGGGCTTTTGTTGATCCAAAGACTCCAATCCAGACAGGAGTGAAGTTGTGTGTATGTGTGAAGGAGATTGTACCATGGATCATGATGCCTCTACAAGTTGTGTTCGTAAATGAAAGGAAAACGGCTAAGAAGCCTGTGGCCTCTTTCAGTTTTGGAAGCGGAACCCTCAAAGGACACCTACTGGTTAGTGCTTCTTTGCAAGTTCTAAGCATGTATTCACTGCAAGTCCTAGGAATTTAGTCATGCCAATAGATATGGGTTACTAGGAAATAGTTTTTTTCCCCCCAAACTCATAATATTTTTACGTTACTTGAATGAGGATTTAATCTTTAATAGTCTTTAGAAAGGATTTTTCATTTCACCTTTGATAAATTAATTGGAAGGTGCATTCGTAGAACATGTGAATCGAATTGTTTTTTTGTCACAAAGAAGCACAGCTTGTTGAGTACCAAAGTCCTAAAGTATATAATTCAATTTATATCTACTCTGTGGTCTCGACTATTTATTGAACCTTTTTTCTTGTGCTAGCTTTAAAATCAAGTATAAGCATTCTAATTTTAATATGGACTTTTTGATGCTATCCAAAAGCTTAGTAGCAGCTAGCTATTGTTCTAAATTGGATTTAATTTGTCATTGTTCCAGTTTATTTGTTGCATGCATCACTATGGTCAATCACTTTAAACTAGTGACTAATAACTACTCCCTCCGTCCCAGCCAATAGTTAACATTGGGGGACGGGGGTTCGGCACGCATTTTAAGATAAATTTTAAGGATAGTTCCATAACTTATTTTTGAAATTTTTTTTTTTGTATAAAAATAGAACAATCCTATTTTTATACAAAAAAATAAAATTTTAAAAATAAGTTATGGAACTATATTTTATAAGAGTCTTAAAATGCGTGCCACGCATGTGAAAAATTTATGTTAAGAAATGGATGGGACGGAGGGAGTATATAGGTGAAGAAGGCACTGAGATTGACATTCATATATCGTAATCATGCTTATTATTTTGTTCATTCTCTGATAAACTTGAATGTTGATCATGTTTTTTGTTTTAACTTTTGCAAGTAAATCATTCATCGAGTTTATTTGTATATCTCTATTATTCTGTAGTGCTGTAATAATTAATTAGGTTTGTACACAATAGCCTCAACAATATATGCTGCAATATACTATTGCTATTGCACTATTCTTCGACATGGAGGTAATGTAACATATGATTTTTGTTGAATACAGGCTGGCGAAGAACGTTTCTCAGTTGAGCTAGATGAGAACAACCAAGTTTGGTATGAAATACTTTCCTTTTCCAAGCCGGATCACTTTATCTCGCGAATTGGGTATCCATATGCGCGTCTCAGGCAAAAATACTTTGCTAATCAATCTAGTTCTGCAATGCAAAAATATGTATCTTCTAATTAAAATACTCCGTATCTTTGTCACTATTTTTATTAAACTTTTGGCATATGTTTTGTCCTATAGATCTGCATGAAATCAAATATATTGTCAATTTAACTATATTTACATAGAGTAAGAGGCTGTTTAAGAACTCAATATCTCTTACCGGTATTTAATAGGTGAGAAGTTGACCATTATTTCAATCAGGAGTTGAGGACTACCCTTGTCAAGGTTGCACATAAGTTGGCTTCTGTTGAATGAAATGGTGGCTTCAACTTTTGCGCACTTGACACTTAAGGAGAAATTTATAACAAGACAGGAAGTGTAATAAGGTGACAAAATAGATAATGTAGTTGATAATTAACGTAGATTTCAGGATTGATATGCATTTCAGGTGGTAATAGTTGGAAACTTTGATAGTGAATATAGTTATCAGTGTATTTCTGTACTAATCCCACTTTTGAGGTGGGGTAGTTGTGGAAAATTGAGTAACCTATAAAACTAAACATAAAAATAGGAAAAGAAGAATGAAAAGACAGGAGAAAAAGATTTCTCTTTTAAGTTCGCCTCAAAGCATTTCAGGCCTATCTTCTTTCAGCACACAGAAAGTTAACCACAAAACTTCCAATACTATAAAGTTTTTGTGGAAATTTTGGCGGCCATTAAAATTTTAACTATGTCAAATTTGGAAGCTAAATTTTTGCTTGCTCATAACGAAATTTTTGGTTGTCAAAAGAGAATGATTTGAGTATGCTGCTATCACATTTCATATGTTGAAATCAATATAAATAGGCCTTTCTGAATTTCAAAATACTTACACATCAGTTGAGAAGTAGTGATCATATGACAAACTGGGAGACATTTGGAGGGGCTCTTGTTCAGATTAGCAGCCCAGATACGTGTAAATTCGTAAAGTAAAACTATAAAATTCTTTCTCTGTTTTGTACTAAGACATTTAGGTTTTAGGAGAGTTGATATCGAAAATGGCATCAGACTATCAGAGTCTAGGTTTAGGAAAGGTCTGGTTGTTGCTCCTTGAGATTGGGATTGTTCCGCTTAATTTAATTGTTGTGGTCGCCACTTGTGCGAGTGAAGAAGAGTGTTTGAAGTATATGATTCATTTAGTGGCTTCTACCAACACCTTAAGAGTTTAGGACAGTTGGTTAACTACCAACATGCAATCTAAACCATTCTCTATGCATCCAATACCAGCCTCCATGCCTCTAGTCTTTGTTATCTATTTGCTCTTTATTTGAGCGGAATCTCCTTAATGCTGCATTTTTGCCATCCATTTTACACTTTTGATTATTGTAATGATGTTCTCATCCTTCTGTACTATAATCAAGTTTGGTGTGAATATCTAGAAGAAGACATATTGCAAGACTTTAACTCTTTTGGCGGTAAAAAAATTTCAGTACTATAATCACCATTGCTAGGTGGTCAATCAGATCAATAAATTGCAACTCACTGCATTGTATATACACTTGCCGCAGGGCTGCAATTAGCCTTTTGCAATCCTTTTCAATATCTCCCCGGAAAATGTGTACTGGGTAGTGTAGCCTTTAGTGCTTAAATATCCCTTTCTTCTCCGTAGAACAGACTGTAGGTCTCACCTGGGCTTTAACTTGTAACATGATATATGTTGTATTTTCTTAGTTATCTTGATGTCTGATGGATCTGTCCAACAAACATTTCAGACCATTACTCATGTTGATATCGAGAGAGGGCTTGTTGGCTCGGTGGCAAATTTAAATCATCCGTGCATCTGCAAAACTCTCCCAAGATGGATAATTTAGTGCAAAATTGCTTAACTGTTAGCACAGTTGATACTTTGGTTTCCCATATTTTGAGTTGGCTCAGCTCTTTTTAGATGTTAAGAGTACTAGGACGCAATCTACTAGGCAAGCTAATTTATTGAGTTGTGCTACTTTTATTTATATCTATTGAGCTAGCCATTGATATCTTTCCATTATTAACTATCAGCTTTTGGAATGGTGAGTAATGGTACCTCAAACTTCTGTTTCCTGCTATGTGTATACCCTAGTAACCAAGATGTTCTAAAACCTAGTGTTAGCACTGTCATGAACATGTGATGAAGATGGTATTCTCTGAGTACAGTTAACTCTTTATAACTTGTAGCAATTGTAGTATCTATAGTATGCATGAATATGGGCAAACAATTAACACATGAACATGATATGTATATTAAGCCCTTCTAATAGTGTTTTAAGAGAGTTGCCCCAACATGGTATTAGAACTTTGTTGAACCAGCACCTTCGAGAATCCACTTTTAACCCGCAATAAAAGGCTTTTGAGCGAGAGATCTTGAGCGTAAGCAAGATATGCATATTAAGTCCTCATCCTAGCCCATCTAGATTTTAAGAGAATTGGTAAGCCAACAAAAATCATTAGTCATTTCGTGTTTGCCTACACATGGCCCACACTGACTTCCACATTTTCCTCCTTTCAGCACCTTTACACAAAGTTGAATCAATGGGGAAATCCTGAAGACACCAAACTATTATAATCCATATATGACAAGATAGTGCAGATTCTTGAGATCTGTTTACGAAGTAAGAAATAGGAATGAATAAAGTTGGTGTATTAATAATTAGATTAAAAATACATAAGAAGATATAGAGATTGGCAATGATTATTATATCATTCCTTTGCACGTATGGCTTCTTATATTCGTGTCTCGGTGTCTCCACCATTTTCATTATAAGTTCCTTTGGTCTATTTAGATATGAATTAGATGCTTGCTTAGCTCATTTGATGTCTCATACTTAATTTCTTTTTTATCTCACAACTTGTTGCTTTCTTCATTTATATTTTAATAAAAAGAAACTTCCAAAATCATAGATGGATGCTAAAGAAGACTCTGCTATTTTGTTTTCCTCTTTACTTTTCCGGTTCAAAAATTCAAGTGTAGACACGATTTCTTTCTACAAGAAAGAATTCATCAATTCGATACAGTAACTGTCTAGTGAGAGACTATGCACAATAAGATCTTGCTTGAGAAAGTCACACATCGCGCACTTACTGACTCTTATAATGTTCTTTAAATAAAAATTTACTTTATGTGGATTTACTACATTTCAATTTTGCGAGATTTATCTTTATTTAGCAAGACTCTGTTGTTGCCATCCTTTTTTAGTTAGTCAAGTTAAACCTTTTATCTGATATTGTAGGTTTGCCTGGTTGTATATCTCTTTGTTTTGAAAAGGATTTAGCTGTTAAAACAAATAATGAATACTTGAGTCTACCTGTTATAATAAATGTTTGCACGAGTGGTATGCTTCGTCTGTGTCTGGCATTGGGTTTCTGCTACCTGCCATATTATCTGTATTTTTTTGTTAAATTAGCGATTTCTGATTAATGCAGCCAGATTTGCTTTGTACTACCTGTATTATTATGGTTACTTAATCCTTATAAATATATAGTATATACTGTTGCTGCCATGACCTGCTTAAATTATTCTTTGTAATTAATATTACTACATAATCAGATCTTTTTAGACCGGGATTCATTTGTCTTAGTACCACTTTTATGTTATTCATAGACTTAGTCACATTTCCCTATCATGGATAACAACGTTTCGAATAAATTAGGTGTGTGATATTTCCTTGTTTCCATGTTACATAATTTTATAAAAATCATAAATTTGTGCTTTCAGTTATAAGTTATGAGAAGAGAAACTGAGCTTATATGCTAGTTTTAGAAACAAAGCCTTCTGTAATCTTCTGTTAGCTCTGTGAGTGTCAAAACTCCCATGCTTTAATTATATAAACATTGAATTCATTATATAATTAAGTAAGAGGGGCCATCTATGTAGTACTATTTAACAGTCATATTATGAATTTTGTCCTATTGTATTATTTATTTTTGCTCATCTTCTTTGATGTATTTTATGCATTTATTCGATGAAAATATTGATTGTTGAGGCTTTTCATTAAATGAAAATCGGTTAGTGTAGTTACCATTAAAATGGGTAATGGTGGCTTACAAGTCCTAATTGTGTCTGGATGGCTTACAAGTCCTAATGGTGGCTTACAAGTCCTAATTGTGTCCTAATTGTGTTGGAATATAGATCTCACAATTAGTAAAACCTTAATTAGATTTTACATGAAGACGTAGGAGGTGAGATTAAACTGAGATCACATACTCAATTGTTTTTTTTTTTTTGAAGTAAACATACTCAATTGTTAATCAAGATATACATTGATGTAGTTGTTTAGATGAACATTGAATATTATTTTAATCTGTTTACCTAAATGTTTGCACGAATGGTATTTTGTCAGTATGTCTACACTGAGGTTTGCCACCTGCAATAATATTCCTTTTTCAAATCTGGATATGTATTGTTCTCAGAATATTCTGTTGAAGAGAGGACTTTCATTGTGTGTGTTTGCTTTTGTTACTTTATGTTTAACAAGTTTTGTCTAATGCTTTGTGCTTTCAGACCTCAGTATACAAGTTTTCACTGCTTCTTCCTGTCGTTTCCTGAAAATTTTGTTTATTTAAGCTTTTGTATGAAGGATTATCCTACCCTGTGCGACATGACAAAAAAATTTCATCTTATCAGGTAAAATTGCGATCAAATTGTCTCTTGTTACATTACCATGGACCTTGAAAGTAAGCCAAAATTTAGAATTTTAGATAGCTGTTAGAAATAATGATGTGATATTGAATACAATAATGCAACTTACATACAATAATTTGATTTCATATGGGTGGTGGTTTCTAGATTTTGAATACTAGCAAGGACAATATGATATGTGTGCATGGCTGGCATGTTTTTGAAGTGTTCCCTTTTAGGTTTGCACTCAGCCAGCCAAAAAAGAGACTACAGCTAAGATGTTGTATAATTTAATATTCTGCCCTTCTTCACATAGATCTGTATTGTTTTTCTATACCGAGGTTCATGGAGACTGAAAGTTTCATCTCTGAGGAAATGATTTCTGACTGTTTGATCTATTTATTTTTTTTACCAAATTTTGTTCCACAAGGAACTAAGTAGGTTGATTCTCTGAATGTCCATACAGGCTTAATTTTCATTGGACAGGATTGCTATTTCCTTTCTTTTTTTTTTCCCTAATAATTTTTAACAGTTTTCGATGGATATTTACGAAAACAGAGTCTCAACTTTTACCTCACCCTTTCCTTACCCTATTTCCTTTTAAGATATGCACTTAGCAACTAATGTAATGAAGAAAATTATATATTAGATGTGGTGCCAGACTGACTGGTAAATAGGCAGAGTGGCTATTTTACAAATGGTTTTGATATTAAGAACCCATGAAAATATAAATGAACCAAAGTGGTATATAGGAGATCAATTCTTTGATAAGGCTAGTGTTAAAGCTTTATAGATTGTGCTGCTTTATGACATAAATTTAGTATCATATTTTTCATGTTTATGTTTCCCACTAACAGAAATTCTGAAAAAAATGATAACCACAGTATGATGATGGAGACAAAGGTATGTAAAACATTGGAGTAATATATTTGAATTGTGTATATACTTTCGGAAATGAGCATGTAATATGTTTTGTTTACATTTTATACAGAGCAAAATCGATTTCCACAAGATTATCCTCTAATATTCGGATACTTATGCAGACACCAGGAATTACAGATCATACTACTTAATTACTGGGAAACAATGTTTAGCAGGGAGGCTCTTGTTCTAATGAAGTGCCTAAACATGCACTCCAATCCATTCTCAATGCCTTCAACATCACTCTCCAAGGCCTTTACTCTTTCTACTTCATTTACATCATCCTGTTGATCTTCGCTTGCCACAGCCCCCTTGTGCATCAATCTTGAAACATGCAACCACTTTGTAGCCTTTGGTTTCAGTATAGGTGTATCTAAGAATAGCAGAACAGATTGAAAGACAATAATGCTTGCGGCAGTTACTCCTTTTAATGATCTAATCACTGCAGCTAGGTGCTGATCTTGATCATTGATTTCCAGTCCACTGGTTTTGTTGTCGACTTGCTTGAGAGCTGCAATCATCCTTTTTGACTCCTTGTTTATTGCCTTTCTGAAAGCTGCGAATTCGGCACTCAAGTCCCCTTTCTTTCTCCTTAGAGCAGACTGAAGGTCTCTAGCATGTACTTTAATCTGTGACATGATATCTCTTGTATCCCCACAGATATCCAAAAGCCTCACTGATTTATCCATCAACTCATTGATGCACTTGGTGTTTTGATGGTGAGAAAGGGCTTGTTGGGTCAGTGGCAAATTAAGAAACTCATCTGTATATTTGAACAACTCTCCAAGCCTGCACAAACCATCACAAATGGTCTCTGCTGTTAAAACAGCTGAAGCTTCAGCTTCCCATGTTCTAATCTTGTTAAGCCCTTCTTCGATCTTGCAGGCACTCGGATGCAACGTAGACGGAAAGCTAGTTGATCTAACGGTGCAGCGTTTGTTGGATTTCATTGAAGAAGCCATTTCTGTAAGAAGTTAAAACTTTTGAGATGGCAAGTTATGAAAGTATTGATACCTCAACCTTCTAAACTCTGCTATTTATATGCATATGCTAGGATATTATTCAAATGATCTTAGATATTATTATAAAAATATCGGCAACTAGCGGAGGCAGGGGAGATTGAAAAGGACTTATTTAAAACTTCACATGTAACTCTTGGTACAATATGGCTCCGCCCCTTTCGATAGTAACGTGGCTGGCATTTCATGTGAAAAATGGACTAATTATTTCACTCATATTATCTTTGCCCCCAGCTAGCTCAACAATAATTTGTCACCTTTTTTTTAATTTTTTTTATATATGAAATGCATTAGTCACACCCATTTGGCCATCCAATTATTGCGCTATAAGTGCCACATTTCACTTCTTTTCCTACCCTGCATATACGTGTAAATTTTTACATCAATGTGGAAGAAAAGATCATTTTATAATGGCATAGTGAAGATCTGGAGATCTTTCTGCAAATTAACAATTAAGCTACGGCTATGGTTTCTTTTGTAAACGTGTTTCCACCGTTTTCATCCATCTTGATGCCTAACTTGCTTAATTCACTTTTGTTGTTTTTGTACAAGTCAGAGGTAGATGCCTAACCTGCTTAATTTTTTGGATGAGTTGTTGCGCCTTGGAAGTTTATATGGTTTGTTCACTGAATAACACAACTATCATTTTCTCGGGCACTACAATTTATGTTCTCGAACTCTCGACTTCTTGTTATTAAAGGCGACGTTACTTTAAAATTTTGGCATTTTAGTATAAAAAAATTGATGAATTATTCTATCAAAGTTGTTATAACAAGAGTTTTTGAATTTATTGTCAAATCATGATTATGTTGGTGTACTATTTTTTTTTTTTTTTGATAGGATGTTGATGTACTCTTTGTTGCGTGTATTATTCGGAAAAAAAGAAAAACAGGTAGAGGTGGGATCTAAGGTGATTAATAACGTCATTATTGATAGATATGGGTTTACAACTTAACAATGAATGTGGACACATGTTTAATAAATGTATGCACGAGTGCAATGTTCCACATTGTCTGCGCTAAGGTTTGCTACTAGCTGGTTTTTCATTAGTTTCACGTCCTTTATGTAAAATTTGTGAAAGTGAGTTTTTAAATGACTCCAGTACTCCACATAATTATCGTATTAGAGCTTTAATAAGGGTGATTTTATTTAGGGATATTTACATAAATACATAAGATTTTAATAATTATTTCCAATTTTACTACCACCCAACTATCTTTTCACTTCTATAAAATCATTTTTTCAAAAATACTACCTCATTATACTTTTATGTTTTCAAAATTCCAAAAATACTACCTTCCTCAATTGCAACTTTTGCAACCTCATTTGCAACTTCCAGTTTTCAAATTTCTGATTTCATGTTCTGGGGTTCAGATGTCATTTTCGACCTCTTTTTTGGACTCTGATATATATATATATATATATATATATATATATATATATATATATATATATATATATATATATATATCAGAGTCCAAAAAAGAGGTCGAAAATGACATCTGACAAATGGAACTTGAAATCAGAAATTTGAAAACTGGAAGTTGCAAATGAGGTTGCAAGGCCCCGCCAAGGGCACTCATAATTGGTGACTTTGGGTTGCAAGGCCCCGCCAGGGGCACTCATAATTGGTGGATTTCTGATTTGCAACTTTCAGTTTTCAGTTGCAAAAGTTGCAACTGAGGTTGCAAAAGTTGCAATTCAGGTTGCAAACCGTAGTTGCAACTGAGGTTGCAAAAGTTGCAACTGAGGAGTTGCAACCTCAGTTGCAAAAGTTGCAACTGAGGTTGCAAAAGTTGCAACTGAGGTTGCAAAAGTTGCAACTGAGGTTGCAAAAGTTGCAACTGAGGTTGCAAAAGTTGCAACTGAAAACTGAGGTTGCAACTGAGGTTGCAAAAGTTGCAACTGAGGAGTTGCAACTGAGGTTGCAAAAGTTGCAACTGAGGTTGCAAAAGTTGCAACTGAGGTTGCAAAAGTTGCAACTGAAAACTGAGGTTGCAACTGAGGTTGCAAAAGTTGCAACTGAGGAGTTGCAACTGAGGTTGCAAAAGTTGCAACTGAGGTTGCAAAAGTTGCAACTGAGGTTGCAAAAGTTGCAACTGAAAACTGAGGTTGCAACTGAGGTTGCAAAAGTTGCAACTGAAAACTGAGGTTGCAACTGAGGAGTTGCAACTGAGGTTGCAAAAGTTGCAACTGAAAACTGAAAGTTGCAAATCAGAAATCCACCAATTATGAGTGCCCCTGGCGGGGCCTTGCAACCCAAAGTCACCAATTATGAGTGCCCTTGGCGGGGCCTTGCAACCTCATTTGCAACTTCCAGTTTTCAAATTTCTGATTTCAAGTTCCATTTGTCAGATGTCATTTTCGACCTCTTTTTTGGACTCTGATATATATATATATATATATATATATATATATATATATATCAGAGTCCAAAAAAGAGGTCGAAAATGACATCTGAGCCCCAGAACATGAAATCAGAAATTTGAAAACTGGAAGTTGCAAATGAGGTTGCAAAAGTTGCAATTGAGGAAGGTAGTATTTTTGGAATTTTGAAAACAAGGTCGGTATTTTTAGAATTTCAGAAAGATGGGTAGTATATATTTAAAAATCTGATAGTTCACATGGGTAGTTTTGAAACTATCCCTTTTATTTATATAAGAAAAATGCTAAATATTCTAAATTGGTTCCCAAAATTTTTTCAAATGTAAGTGTATCAATTTAATTGATTATAATAATTTGGATTTCTTGCATTCACACTAACTACTCGAATAAAAAATTTCCATTATATCATGTAATCTTTGCCACATTATTTACAAATATTTTTGAAAAGCAATTTAGGTATGTAGCATTAGTCTTTATATAATCATCCTAGTGCACTTTTAATTACGGGTTTGGTACTATGATTAATGGGTTGGTTTAATTTTTGGGCTTAAGGGTACTGTGGGTGTGGGCTGTAAATGAACCGCTAGCAGTCTCACTTATTCTTTTATAACTTGGTAACTTTGTTTATTAAATAAAAAAAGTTAAGAACAAACCAAACCAAACCAAACATACCCAGTATATCCCGCAGAGAACAGGGTCTGGGGAGGGTGAGATGTACGCAGATCATGTCCCTACTTTTTACGGTAGGGAGGCTGTTTCCGTGAAGACCCCCATCTTAGTGCACAACAGAAAAATAGTGTGTGATATTTACAAAGGCTTAATAAATTTTGGTAAAGATCGCAGTCATACCTGAGCCCATGATTTTGATCACATGGGACTTACCTACCGGGGGGGTGTCCACTCCGTTCTCGAAACACTCTGATCTAGGATGTCTCCTCGCACAGATCCCTGCGCCCATGGCTTTGGACACACTACGATGACACCTGGCCAAGCTCCCTGCACTGCAAAATCAGAAAACAAAAGACAAAAAAAACAATAGAACCAAGACAAAAAACAGAAAAAACAGAGAAAAGAGAACGAAAAGACAAACTTCTAAGATAAAGCTAACCGAGATAACCAAACTCTGAGGCTCTCAACAACAGAACCGTTCCCTAAAAGAGAATCCACCACTCTGATCTTACGTCTCCAAGCGCACCTATCAGCGGTCATGGTCTCATTTAAGTTTAAGGCCTTCAAATCCAACCTATGCTGCTCTTCCCATGACCTCCTCGGTTTGCCTCTCCTCCTCACCCCATCAACCGAAAGACTCTCGACCCTCCTCACCGGGGCTTCCGGCAGCCTCCTACAGACGTGGCCGAACCATCTTAACCTCCATTCCTTAACTTTCTCAGAAAGAGGCGCCACCTCCAACTCGCTCCTGAAAACCACATTCGGGATTTTTTCTAACATCGTGCGGCCACAGGACCACCACAACATCCTCATTTCAGCTGCATCCAACTTGTTCTCGAGGGCCTTCTTCGCTGCCCAACACTCTGAACCATATAACATCGCAGAACGGATTGCCGCTCTATAGAACTTCCCTTTCAACTTTAACGGAACTTTCTATAGAAGTTAAGAACGAATTCTACAAAAATGATTGGTGAGTGACCAAACTATGTCACTAGTACTTTGTAATTTCGTTCTTTAGATCCACCGATGAGATACTTAGAGTCAGTTCAATGCAATGTCATTTTTGATTCTATTGTTAAATTATAATATTCACATGTTAAAAAATTGGGTTATTTACAAAAATACATATGTTTTTAATTTTCTTTTACAATTTTACCGTTACTTAATTTCTGTTTTAATTTTACATTACCATTTTTCCAATAATACCATTGCCTTCAGCTTTTACTTTCTATTATTTTAAAAATACGGTCCTCATTTCATCCCCCTCTTCATCATCGTATATCGATCACCCGTCTTCATCATCATCATCAACTCCGAGCCCACCATCTTGATCATCATCGACTCCGACCATCGTTCTCTACCTCCGACTCCAACCCGACCTCCACCACCATCTCCGTCGTACATGCACCGACGGAGCATCTCCGTCGTATCTCTCTGCCTCTCTTCTTCTCTTCTCTACGGCCCCGCAGGGGCACATCTTCATCACCATCGCCGGGGAAGCTTCGAGCTCGGTGGAGAAGACGAAGGTTCTCTCTCTCTCTCTCACGTGTCTCTTTGTGCGTGTTTATTAACTTTGACAAATTGTAGATAAATGTATGTGTAAGTATGTAGTTTTGTGGTTCTTGATTATTTGAAGTTTCACTAATTGTAACTATTATGAATCTAATTATATGTGTTGTATAATTAGATTATATACATTTGAGTTGGGGCATTAGGATTTTTTAAGTTGTTCAGTGTTTGTGTGATTGCCTGACTCAATGTTTAGATTCAGATTTTTTTAGTTGGTCAGAGAAGCCATAGGTTCTGGAAATTTCACAACATAATATTTGATTCAGATATGTAAACTTGCTGGTTATGGTAAATGTAATCAATCGTCTTAGGATTTATGCTTATGGAATTAATATGAACTTTAATGATTGTAGAGTTAGTTTTGATTTGAACCTGGAGCAGTTGGACAAACCACTGATTTTACGGAGTCAAATAAGAGACTAGAATGGAATCTAAAGAAGGTAATGCTGATATTTTTCTAATGCTCCATTGCCTACAATTGTTTAGTTCTCCAAGCATTTGGGTGTGATACATAAATCATTTTTATTTATGACCTTCACCATACCAATGTACAATGCTTCAAAGCATCAGGTAAATCACTATGACACATGATTTAGTTGAGAATCTAAATGTTGTACTTTTACTTTGATTAAATATGCTTGGTAGTGTTCCGTGGTAGTATGCATAGTATTTTTTTTAATTAAAGAGGAAGGGGAACTGATAATTCAAAATACCTTGTCATTTTTTGGAATGAGGATGGATGAGGCAAGCCTTTTTCTACTAGGCTAGGCTCAGGTTATGTCAATTTTATTTTCACGATGATAGATAAGTAGGCAAAATTAATATGTAATGGCCATTCAATTTTTAAAAACACATTGTAGGCTTAGAGCTGCGATTTTTAGTTATGTGATGTCATTTGAATACCAGATTAATGTTCATTCTATATTGTGATTTTTAGTTCTGTGATGTCGTGTTCTTGCTCGTTCATTTCATTCTGTACTTCAAGTTAGATATGAGATGATTGAGAAAGCACTAGAAATCAGAAATGTACATAAAGCTGAATCTAAGCCTGAGATGACTTGGAATCATATGGAGTTGTCTGTGATGCTAGGGCACATTCAGGCTCATGTTTCTCCCACTGATGTTGATCCAGGGGTTGGTGTTTCGAGACTGTGAAGGTCAACGATGGGGTTCCAGTTAAATTTGATGGTTATATGAGGGCATCCGTTGATACAAAAGTTTTATTCAGAGGCAAAAGACAGATTGAGATTTTTAAAGACATTACTAGAGACCGCAAGGATGGTGTGAACACTTGCAGTTCTGCCAGCTAAAACCTTTATGCTGCTAGATATGGGACTCCTCATGTGTATCAGTGAGCGTTGCTTCTGTAATTCATATGGTAGCTTAACTAATGCATGTTCTTGGGATCTTGTACTTTGAATAATGCACTATTTGGTGCTTTTTTTTTTTGCATTCTTTAATCAAATTTGTGCATGTTCTATCATTGCGCTTATAGTTTGAAGTATTGGGTGATCACACTTATTTCTTGAGACTGATTATTACTGATACCATATTACAGAATCTGTGTATGAATTTCTTATGTCAATGACTCATTGTGCTTCTTTACTATTCTAGCTTTTTTGATGGGACTAGAGGTCACTCCGTCTAGACATTTTTTAGCTCATCCATCGAGTAAATTAGGAGATTAGTTACCTCTTATGACTAAAGAAACTGATATCATATACCATTGTCAAAATTTGACAAAAATGACCCAATAAGGTTTAAAAATTATTATCGGAGTTAGCTATTTGTATCGGTTGCAACTTTTGCAACCTGTTTGCAACCATTTGCAACCAACCATGGTTCCTTATTTTGTACTTGTACATCTTTTAATAGGCCCCGCCAGGGGCATTAATATTTTAATTAAGGGGACAACTCCACATCTAAAAATAAAAGAAATAAGTACTTTGCAACAGTAGCTATCTCAAGTTTCCAATATGAGTATGCACTTTACCTGTAATGTCTAATATTACTTTGTCTAACAAAAAATAATAGCAAATTCATGTATTCCTACTATCTTGATTTTAAAAGAAAACGGTGCCACTATTACTGATATAAATTATGCACTCTTAATTTGATCTAATATGGTCCCTTTAGATCCATTTGACATAGATGTTGCCTGTGTATTTGCGGCTGATATGATATAATGAGAGGAATATTCCAACACTTTTTCTGAAGTCACTGTTATTTCCTATTTAGAGTGTGAAACATCATCACCATTGCCTACTCTTTCCGGACAAACTTCACTCAAAGTAGATAGCAGTTACATGGTACTACAAAATAAAAGTTGAAAACATGGTTTCAACTTCTGCAATCATGGTTGCAAAGGTTGCAAACATGGTTGCAACCAGGGTTACAGAAGTTGCAAACATGTTTGCAACTTAGTTGTATCAGTTGCAACTTATGAAAATTCATATTAGACATATTTCAAGAATCAGAGTTAACTGTTTGTATCAGTTGCAACCTTTGCAACTATGTTTTTTTTATCAATTGAGGATTAGAATATATTTTTACATTTTGTACTTGTACATATTATCACTTTTGCAACCTTAGTTGCAACCTTTGCAACTGAGGTTGCAACCTTTGCAACGTCAGTTGCAACCTTTTCAACAGTCAATAATTAATTAAATCCAATTACTTGTTAATTAATGTGTTCCACCTACTTGTTAATTTCAGCAATGCAAATTGATGTTTTTGCAGATAGACAAATCTTTTCCTACAAGTATAATCATTCAGTAAACTATTTGTTGGAAATCATGAAAATAATTATAGTCAAGGGTCATATCCAATGCATGTAGAGCATTAAACTTTACAATTTAAACCGTGCCTATTCATTTACCTTTGATCTGCCTATATAACTACTAGGTCTGAAAAGAAAATCTCATCACATTATCTCAAGAATTACAGTTTATACACAATCTCAAAACAATCCTTTAGCCAAAATGTCATGAAACATGAGAATTAGTGTTGAGGAGGAAAAGAATCTGCCATGGTATGAAATTGTTAGCCTCCACTGGCAACGAGTGGAACAAGAGACTGAGATAGATCAAAAGATTGCTGAAGAGTGGGCAATCATGAATGAACATATTCGCAAGGATCCCGAAGAAGAAGAGAGAAAGACTGCTGCTGCTAAGATACAAGCAGAAGCAGACAAAGCGAGGAAGGAAGGAAATGAGATCTACCTTCAATGGATATTGGAGGAAGAGAATGAGAAGAATAAATATGATTAATTTTCTCCTTTCTTATGTAATTTTCCTTTTCTTATGTAATGATATGATTAATGAAGTATTTTCCTTTTCTTCAATATGTATCTTCTTCCCTGTCACATTTTAGAACTACTATACAAAAACACATGAACATGTTAAGTCATGCAAAGGTTGCAACTCCTGCAACCTTGTTTGCAAAGGTTGCAACTTTTGCAACCTTGGTTGCAAAAGTGGCAACCTTGGTTGCAAAAGTGGCAACCTTGGTTGCAACCTTTTACAAATATGCAAGAAAATAGAAAATTGTCTCAGATTTAACTATTTGTATCAGTTGCAACCTTGTTTGCAACTTCAGCAACCATTGCAAAGGTTGTAACCGTGGTTGCAAGGTTGCAACTGATAGATACAAGAGCGATACTTTTTTGTAACCATGAAGTTATGTGGAAAATAAAAGAAAATAATTGTAAATTTTGGCAAATGAAGTTGCATCATTTATTATACATGGATCAAAATTTGTATCATACAAAATGTTTACAAACAGAGATGAGAAGACTCCTCCCAAGAAAAAAGCGGAACAAACCGCATCAAAACACAACTTTCGCTTGGAACAACCTCCCAAAAAAAATAAACAACACCACACAAAACACTATCACTAACAAAAAACAAGAAAAATCAAATAAAAAATTCTACGAAAGGCATCCGTTTTCCGCAAAAAGACCACCTACAAACTCGAGACGATCTACATCCCAACCCCGCACAACGAGCCCCAAATCACACTAAACTCACTGCCCCCAACCAACATCAACCAATCAATCCCCTCAAACGAAATAATTATGACCACTCTTAATAACAAGCCACGGACTGTGAGTTTCCGCAGCAATAAGAGCAGCCCCGGTGCCTGATCCATCATTCGAACTTGAGCATCTTTCGTTTCACATGAAGACAGAGATGTCCGATTGCAAAGCTTCCCATGTGGGGCCTGTATCAACCAGGAACATAATGTAGAAAGTGGCAACCTTTACCAAATTGGCAACGAGAAGTACTGCAAGAAAAAGACATGTGAGACAATTGAATGAGTAATAATTAACCAGTGCCTAAGAGAAACCCAAGTGACTAGAATGGAGAAACTATTTCGCAACCATGGTTGCAAAGTCACTAATAAATTTAACAGAATAAATTTAGTAGATGGTGATGATAAAATTTAAAAGAAAATTTTTAGTAGATGCACCCAATCAACCTCCATTCTCCAGCAAGAGCCTGCAAAAGACATTGTATACCAACTTCTAGCACAACAATTTAACCCATATTATCCCAAACAAAAATCACTTAAAATACTAATGAACACAATCAAACCTCATAAAAACTAGATCTAAGCAAAAAAAAACACGCCAAATATTCATATTCAAAATTATATTGTTCACAAGAGGGAGAGAGAGAGAGTACAAAGTGAGAATAATAGAATAACTTGCAGAAATCCGCCATAGAAATAAATAAATTAGTTACTTACAAATTAAGTTGCAAATACTTTTGCAAATATTGTTGCAAAAACTGAATTGCTTAGTTCATACTTATTGTTGGTACTGAGCTTGGCTGACTTGTGATCTTTAACTAGAATACTATAATCCATCCCCTGCAGTATTATGCATGACATGTATGAGCAATGTGTGAGTTGCAACCTTTTTTGCAATCTTTACAAGCATGTTTGCAGAAGTTACAAACATGGTTGCAACCTTTGCAACCATGCTTGCAACCTTTGTAACCATGCTTGCAAAGGTTTCAACTGATAGAAATACAAAGTTAAGATGAGTACCTCTGCGGGGCCTGTACTTATAACATAAATAAGAAGAAATTATACCATTCATCAATATTGTACCATAAATAAGAAAGTGTTAAAGATTTGCTTTTGAGCTACAACCAGCTTGTCTGAATCAGGACCGTGGTTTAGAGTTTTCGAAGGTGTCAATCGGGAAAATTCATAGATGAGATTTTCATACGTGGTAAAGAAGAATAAATATACAAATCTATGAAATGATGCTACATATACATTGAAGTATTGAACCAAACTGCCTATAGAGTGTGGGGTACATTCTTAGTTTCCTAACTCCAAATTTCAAATTTGTCTGATAGATGTTGCTAAGATGTAGGTACATTTGACATAACATTGTACTTTAACCAACCACTTATTAGTACCTTACCCAACAAGGGCAATAATAGAAATTCCTTTTTTATGTATATGAATTACAATCGATGCAATTTCACACGATTGTTAAGGTGATCTATCATAGAAAATCCACAGATTGAGCAGAAAGAAAATTATACAAGCATCTAACAAGGTAGATACATACACCAAGACCAACATAGTATGATGTTAACAAGTAAAAATATTGAGCAAATTAGTTTACCAGTATTTGAACAAGCCATCCCAGCCACCAAACATCCACCAAGTAACGACCCAAACCACCAGCAACATCTTCCCGTCACCACTGCATCTCCGCCTTCCTCAACAATCAGCCACCATCGACGACCACATGTATCCAAGGCATCACCGCTGCTATTACACCAACTGCAACCCGCTTTACATCTACAACACCACTTAACACAACCGAAACAAATCCAACCACCCTCTATTTAACCCCCATTTGATTTTCCCCAATTTTTGAAACCCTAATTGACATACGAAAAATCGTCGCTCCGATTGAAGCTAAAGTCGTCGTGAAGTTGCCCCTGCGGGGCCAGCTAACTGAAGGAAAAGATGTAAGAGACACTGAATTGAAGCTTCAAGATGCGTGAGGAATGAAAACAGAGGTGTTATAACTGAAACAACGTATATTTGAAATAAATAAAAGTATGGTAGTAGCGCCCAAATTTTATAAAGTTGGGATGTGTATTTTTAAAAGCCCAAAACTTAAGATGGGTAGTTTTAAAAGAAGTCCTAAAAAATTCAATTTTAATTATATAGCATCACATGCTAAAAAATACAATCCCAAATGAGTATTATGATTGGATG
This sequence comes from Kitagawia praeruptora, assembly GCA_037693485.1. Classification (NCBI taxonomy): domain Eukaryota; kingdom Viridiplantae; phylum Streptophyta; class Magnoliopsida; order Apiales; family Apiaceae; genus Kitagawia; species Kitagawia praeruptora. Next base: position 130,974,676 of record CM075354.1, read on the forward strand.
CAAATATACATAAATGCATTCTTATTTTAAATTTAAAATCAGTGATGCATTTATGCATTCATGTTATCATCTATATGAATTGATATTTTAAACAAATGAAAATTAAGAAAGAGAAACGTAAAAATAGTTAAATTTGGAATTATTTGAGTGCAAAATACAACTAAAATTAGAATTAAAAATCTATTTCAATATAATTTTTTTTATATTATTTTACATTTAGCATTGGACTTACTCTCGTACATACAATTTCTTTCTCATCAACTGAAAGATAATGGGAAAATATAGATGATAACATGAATGCATAAATGCATCACTGATTTTAAATTTAAAATAAGAATGCATTTATGTATATTTGCATCCAATCATAATACTCATTTGGGATTGTATTTTTTAGCATGTGATGCTATATAATTAAAATTGAATTTTTTAGGACTTCTTTTAAAACTACCCATCTTAAGTTTTGGGCTTTTAAAAATACACATCCCAACTTTATAAAATTTGGGCGCTACTACCATACTTTTATTTATTTCAAATATACGTTGTTTCAGTTATAACACCTCTGTTTTCATTCCTCACGACAAGACATATGTCGATCAAACAGGAATGGTATCTTTATTTAAATTTTTTTTTTTTTTGACGAAGGAATGGTATCTTTATTATTATTACTAAAGGAAGGAATCAGTCCCCACTTATGTCGTTTATTTTCGGGTTAAATATCAAAGTGCTAAAGTTAATTTTATATATCATTTTACTCATCGATATCAATAGGGTATCATTTGAGTCACTAAAGTCATAATAAATATCAAATACATAACTCTAAATATGTGTTCGAAAATTAAAAATAATCTTTTGTTGATTCTGCACATTTTTCTTGAATGCTACCGCAACCAAATGAAACATTGTTAAATTCTAGTATTTCAGATAATATATTTAGATTTATAAAAATTCATTAATATTTATTTTTAATTTTATAGTCATTTTTCTTGTTTTAATTAAAAATAAATAGTAAATAAACTTTTTAAATTCTAAATATATTATCTGAAACACTAGAATTTAACAATCTTTTATTTGTTTGCGATAGCTTTCAAAAAAAATGTGCAGAATCAACAGAAATTATTTTTTATTTTTCGAACACATATTTAGAATTATTTGTTTGATATTTATTATGATTTTAGTAATTCAAATGATACCCCGTTGAGAACGATGAGTAAAATGATATATGAAATTCACTTTAGTGACCACTTTGATATTTAACCCGTTTATTTTCAATAGCTGTGGACTGTGGTGAGGCGCGAGCGCGACCCACAAAACGAAGAACAGAAGGATAACCTCACCAGTCAGGCAGTCACCAGTCTTAAAAGTTTTGACCTTTTATCCGATTTAACCGGTCCCCGATTAATTTTTTGTAAGGTAATCAATTGATTCGATTTTTGAAATCTGATTAATCATTTGAATTTATTTAAAATGATATGTTTAACTATAAATTAGACTAATATATTAAATATTATTATAATATTCGATTAATACTCCGATTCATATTATTATAATATGTTTAACTATAAATTAGATTAATATATTAAAGGCTTTTAGCAGGAAGTAAAGTGAACAAGTACTCCTATTCGGGAATGGAGAAACTAAAATGTAAGTGAAAAATGAGTTTAAGAGCGAGTCTAACAATGTTCTAGTTGGTGCCCTATCAATATAATAAAATATAATGTATTACTCCCTCCGTCTCGCAAAACATTGCCCGTTTGACTAAAAACACGGGTTTTAAGAAAAAGTGGGTATTGAATATTATTTGTAAGAAGTAGTGGGTATTGAATATTGTTTTTAAGGAGTAGTGGATATTGAATATTATTTTTTTGGATTAGTGGGTGGAGTAGTGGGTATTGAATATTATTGTTAAGGAGTAGTGGGTGGAATAGTAGGTATTGAATATTGTTTTTTTGGAGTAGTGGGTGGAATAGTGGGTGTTGAATATTGTTTGTAATGATTAGTGGGTGAAGTAGTAGGTATTGAATATTATTTTTAAGGAGTAGTGGGTGGAGTAGTGGGTATTGAATATTATTGTTTATGGCTTAAAATAGAAAGGGGAAAAGTATTTTGATAGTCCCGATTTAGTAAATGAGAAATGTTTTTAGAGACAGAGGGAGTAGTGATTTAAATCATGATTTTTGTGTATCAATTTTAATAACATGCTTTATACTTGTACCTTATAAATTCAAATAATAATATATTTGAATTAGATTTGGAGGGAAAGGAAAAAAGAGAGGAGAGAGAAGTGTAGAAAAGGAGGGAAGTTAGTTTTTGATTGTTAAAAACGATTTAGGACAAGTATAGATGTGACTTAAAAATGGAGCATGATATGGATGTCATAGTGTTTTAAGGCACCACTAGTACATTGTTGGAGCACAACAAGTGATTAAATATCCTAAATATTGATTTAGGACAATATTTAGGACATTATTGGAATTGCTCTAACAAATGGCAAACTAAACTACACTTGTGATTTACCACGTATCTCTCAAAAAATTATGCAAAAACGAACATGATTATCAATACTTATATTTGTTTATAGATATTGATACTTGATTTTGTTAAAGTATGTAGTTAAATAAAAAATACTTATATTTGTTTATAGATATTGATACTTGATTTTGTTAAAGTAGGTAGTTAAAACAAACTTTGACTACAACTGATAAAAAAACAAAAATCGAAAAAAAAATTGTGGAAGAATCCCCGTATTCAATATAAGGAAATGCGTATTCAAAAATTCGATACAGGAATAGGTGTCCTGTTTCTTAGGATCTAATCATGAATTTTTTTTTAAATTAAAATGATTACAGCAAGCGATTGTGAGATCAGAATCCTTGCGAATATATTTTTACTTGTATGCTTTTACACTCAGAATACTAACAAGCACAGACAACTTTCTGATAGTAAGTTTATAAAATGGGTCCTCGTCCCTAACAAATGATTGTCAGGGACCCCCTGGATGACAATTGGTTTCCCAGTCGTTGGATCCTTATCCAATGGTTGAGATTCCATAAAAATATTTTTTATAATCCGTGGATATTTATCGCGGATAGGATTTTCTACGTTTCGCGAAAATTTTCGCAAATAGATCTTTTTACATTCTGCGGAAAACATTCGCGAATCATAAAAAAAAATTTATGGAATCTCAACCGTTGGATCCTTGCTGGTAAATCAATTGTCATCCAGATCCCTGACAAATGATTGTCAGGGACCAGGACCCTTATAAAATTGCCAACACATCGAAGGCAGTAAATCTATTTACAATCTTGGAATCTATAATCTTTATTAATAAGCGAAATACTCTTTTAACGGTACCTAAAATTTGGTTCGTACTATATTTTGGTTTCACGGTTCGCCCTATATTTTGGTTTCACCCACAAAATCCTATTTTCTCTAGAATTCTATGTTGCTTTTTAGAAAATAGAAAAAAATATTAGAGATCCTATTATAATTCTTTTATTTAAAATTTTTTATTAGAATCATATTTTTCCTAGAACACTACTCCCACGGTCCCTTTTGATTCTTAACACTTTTTTTCACTTTTTGACACGCATTTTAAGATGTATTTTAAAAATAGTTTCATAACTTATTTTTAAAATTTTTTTTTTTTTTAATTAATAAGCGAAACACTCTTTTAACGGTACCTAAAATTTGGTTCGCACAATATTTTGGTTTCACGGTTCGCACTATATTTTGGTTTCACCCACAAAATCCTATTTTCTCTAGAATTCTATGTTGCTTTTTAAAAAATAGAAAAAAAAATTAGAAACCCTATTATAATTCTTTTATTTGTAATTTTTTTATTAGAATCATATTTTCCCTAGAACACTACTCCCTCGGTCCCTTTTGATTCTTAACACTTTTTTTCACTTTCTGGCACGCATTTTAAGATGTATTTTAAAAATAGTTTCATAACTTATTTTTAAAATTTTCTTTTTTTTATAAAAATTTAAACATTAAATTTTTATACAAAAAAAGAAATTTTTTTAAAAAAATTATGGAATTATTCTTAAAATATACCTTAAAATGCGTGACAGAAAGTGGAAAAAAATGTTTGATATGGGCTGAAAGTAAGCCCTAGAAACGTATTTAATGATGTATTAATTAAACCTAGTTTGGTCCAAATACGAAACCCATTAATGAGGCCCGAAACCCTAATTAAATGGCAAATTCGTAGCTGATAAATCAGCCAAATAAAAGACTTCGAAATTGAGTCCAGAAAGGAAACTAAATCATATTAGGAGTAGCCTCCAAGGCACATATCTCCAATACTTATCTTCTTATCTATTAGAAGGCTCTAGAATTGGGCCTAAGCTGTGACTTGCCCATCAAGTCTCCTAATTCAACCCTAATTCTAGGGTTTTCATCACCTATATAAGGACCTGCTCCTTCACATCTAGAACTACGTTTTTTGGCTTGATTCTTGATAATTGCAAGATACGTAGGCATCTTGTGAGGACCCGATCTAAGTCACGAAACATAAGATCAGCCATTAAAGCTCGAAGCTCCCACAAACCCTAGCATTAAAAACACAATAAATACACCCTACTTTTTGTTCCACAACATTTGGCGCCGTCTGTGGGAAGGAGACATCAACCATGGTAACTACACGAAGAACAACACCAGCAACTACCGATCCTATTCCACTCAGCTCCGCTCCACCAGCAACAGATCCAGTGCCCCCAACGACCGGAACGATCGTTCCGCTTCAAGTTTCTCAACCCCTAGGGATGACCTCCCATGTTGAGAGTACGTTACCTCCGATCGTCCACACAAATCCAGGGACTAATCCCTTTCAGATGGTGGTTTCTCGCTTGATTGTAGATCCTAACAACCCTCCACAAGGGGTCCAGATCCACACTACGGATCTCCCCGTGAATACCAACCCGATGTATGGGCTGCCTAACTATCCTCCTACTCAAGGAGCTGGATCAAGTGGTCATGCCCTGCATATCCGAGATCGAGATTATCACGATTTTTCTGGTCCTTATACGGATGATTCATCCTCTGACGATGATTACGATCGTGATGAAGCTCCATGGAGGCGACGTGCCAGTAAAGAACCTCGAAGAAGAACTCGAACTACTCACGATGAACTCCTTTCGACAACTGCTCTTATGAAGCCAAGATCTTAAGATTAAAGGAAGATATGGCAAGAGAACAAGCCAGGTCAAATCAGACTCAACCTCCTCCAACATCAGGACCGATTCCCTTTATAGACTTGGAGAGGCGTTCAAGAAGGCAAAGAAGGGCTGATGCCCCAACTGGAAAAACAACGAGGGTGGAAACCCCCAAGAGCAACCCCAAGGATCTGATGCCACTTGGGGATCCTGATGATCCCACGCCCCCGTTTACTGAGGAGGTGATGAATGCTCGTATCTCAAAGAAGTTTAAGATGCCGACAATTAAAGCTTATGATGGAACGGGTGATCTCGCAAACCACGTTAGGACATTCTCAAACGCACTGCTGTTGCAGCCTGTAAGCGACGCTTTGAAGTGCAGGGCATTCCCTCAAACTCTGTCGGGCATGGCTCAAAGATGGTACAGCCGACTGCCTGCAAACTCAATTGCCTCTTTCAAAGAGTTAAGTGCTGCCTTTGTTAGCCAGTTTATCAGTGGAAGAGTGCACGAGAAGAGCTCTGCATCTCTTATGTATGTGGTACAAGGAAAGAATGAAAATCTAAGAGACTACCTTAAGAGGTTCACTAAGGAGACTTTAAACATCACTGATTTGGAGAATAAGGTGGCAATGGTAGCTTTGGAGCATGGTACCACCGACCTATACTTTAAAAGATCATTGGCTAAGCATCCTCCCGAGAGTATGGCTGAGCTCCAACGAAGGGCTGATAAGTTTATCAAGGCTGAGGATAGCATAAAGAAGGAGGTCACAACAGGTAATGGAGGGAATAACAATGATTTTATGAAGAGGAAGTCGGATCAGGAATATGATGCCAAAGACAAGTACCCGCGTACGGGCAAGGATTCAGATTCGGCTCCTAAAAGGGGGAATCCAGGACAAAGATTTACTGAATATTCAAGATTGAATGAACCAAGAAGCCAAATCCTGATGGACATAGAGAAGGATAGAGATGTGAGATGGCCGAAGCCACTAAGGACCGATCCTGAGAAAAGAAATAAGAATCAATACTGCCGATTTCACAAAGATGTGGGGCACGACAGTGACGATTGTAGGCAATTGAAGGATGAGATTGAGTTTCTAATCCGGAGAGGAAAGTTGAATAAGTTTTGCAAAGATGGGAATCAGGGAAACCCGAGGCGGGATTATGATAGGAAGGACGATGATCGCAATCGCAACCCACAGCCCCGGGGGCCGGTAATAAACATGATTTTTGGTGGCCCAACAGCGGCCGGGACAAGTAGGAATTCCAGAAAGGCGTATGCACGAGAAGTGATGCACATTGTTGGAGAAGCACCAAAGCGTGCAAAGACAGGGGTCTCAATTAGATTCGATGACTCGGACCTTGAAGGGGTGAAATTCCCCCATGATGACCCATTGGTAATCTCTCCAGTGATCGGCAACTCCCAAGTGAAGAGAGTCTTGATAGATAATGGAGCTTCAGTGGACATTCTGTTCCATGATGCCTTTTTGAAGATGGGATACACCGAGTCTCAGTTGACGCCCTCGAACATGCCTATATATGGGTTTAACGGAGTAGAGTCTAAGGTTGAAGGAACTATTCAGTTGCCCATGACCATAGGGCAGGAGCCACGGGAGGCCACTCAGATGTTAAATTTTTTGGTTATTAAAGCCACGTCCACCTACAATGTTATCCTAGGAAGAACGGGACTTCATGCTTTTAAGGCAGTTGCTTCTACCTATCACTTGAAGGTTAAGTTCCCAACCAGAAATGGTGTTGGAGAAGAGAAAGGGGACCAGAAGATGGCGAGGAGTTGCTATGTGGCTGCACTGAGGCCAGATGGAACCGGGGGGCAAGTCCTCCCTATTGAGGATATGGATGTTCGTGAGGACGAAGAACGGAGAGGAAAACCGGCGGAAGACTTGGTTTCCATACCTTTGGAGTTAGAAGATCCTGAAAAGGTTACTTACATTGGGGCAACTTTGAAAGACCCCTTGAAAAGTGAGTTGATCACCTTCTTGCAGGACAATAGCGATGTCTTTGCATGGACAGCAGCTGATATGCCAGGGATAGATCCCCAACTGATAACACACAACCTGAACGTGGATCCAGACAGGAAGGCGGTGAAACAAAAGAAGAGAAATTTTGCACCTGAGAGACAAGAAGCCATTAAACAGGAGGTTGACAAGCTCCTAGAGGCAGGGTTCATTGAAGAAATCCAATTCCCGGAATGGTTGGCTAATCCTGTAATGGTCAAAAAAGCCAATGGAAAGTGGAGGATGTGTATAGACTTCACTGATCTGAACGATGCATGCCCAAAGGACTGCTTTCCCTTACCAAGGATTGATATGTTGATAGATGCCACGGCTGGGCACGAGATGCTAAGCTTCATGGATGGTTTTAGCGGCTACAACCAAATCAAGATGCATAAGGATGATGTTCCTAAGGTATCATTCATCACTGACTTTGGTTTGTATTGTTACCTGGTCATGGCTTTTGGATTGAAAAACGCAGGAGCTACCTATCAAAGGTTGGTAAATAAGATTTTCTCTCATCTCATTGGAAAAACTATGGAAGTTTATGTAGATGATATGCTGGTGAAAAGCCTGTGCAAAGCCGATCACATTGAGCACCTCCGTGAGGCATTTGAAGTGTTGAGACACCACAAGATGATGTTGAACCCAGCCAAATGTGCCTTTGGTGTCGGGTCAGGGAAGTTCTTGGGTCTTATGGTCTCAAAGCGAGGAATTGAGGCTAATCCCGATAAGATCAAAGCTATCCTAGATATGGAACCACCTCGTTCCATAAGGGACGTACAGAAACTGACTGGAAGGATTGCTGCATTGGGGAGGTTTGTCTCCAAATCCGGAGATAAGTGTTTGCCGTTCTTTAAAACCTTGAAGAAAGTAAAAAATTTCGAATGGACAGAAGAAAGTCAAGAGGCCTTTGATCAGGTGAAGAAGTATATGGCCGAAGCCCCGCTATTGGCCAAGCCAAGTATGGGAGAAATCCTCTATCTTTACTTAGCCATATCGGCTCAAGCTGTGAGCGCGGTGCTAGTGAAAGAGGAAGACAAAATTCAAAAACCCGTATACTATGTGAGCAAAGTACTACATGGAGCAGAGTTGAACTATTCTACCATTGAAAAGTTTGCCTTAGCATTGGTGACTGCCTCAAGGAAACTACGTCCCTACTTTTAGGCACACAAGATTGAAGTCCTTACAGGGCAGCCACTGAGGAACATCCTACATAGCCCTAAAGCCAACGGTAGGCTTATTAAGTGGGCAATTGAGTTGGGAGAATTTGATATCAAGTACAAGACGAGGACGGCCATAAAAGCTCAGGCACTTGTTGACTTCGTGGTTGAATGTACCATTGACAACCAAGAAGTCGGGGGGCAGGAGATACCTTAGGAAGGCAATAGGGAAGACAAGGAACCTGTGATAGAAGAGAAGGAATTCTGGATGCTCTATTTTGATGGAGCGTCAAAAACAAAAACAAGTGGTACAGGCCTGGTCCTACAAAGTCCCGATGGATTCACCATTGAATACGCCCTGAAGCTGGACTTCCCAACAACCAATAATGAGGCAGAGTATGAGGCTCTGATAGCCAGGCTCGGTTTGGCAGGAGCATTAAGGGTCAAAAATCTAAAAGTTTGTGGAGATTCAAGGCTAGTTGTGGTCCAAGTCAATGGAGAGTTTAAGGCGAAAGATGAGACTATGATTAAGTACTTGAGGGTTGTCAAGGCTGTAATGAACCAGTTCGATGAATGTTACGTCGAGCACATTCCTAGGGAGGAAAACGTCAAGGCCGATGCCTTATCTAAGTTTGCCTCTTCCGAGATAGAGAATTATTCTGGTAGTGTCTATTTCTAAGTTCTGAGAGCCCCCACTATTGATTCAAAGCTGGTAGCACCTATTGGAACTAGAGAGTGTTGGATAGACCCGATCAAGATGCATATTGAGACCGGTTGGTTCCCGACTAATGCCATGGAGGCACGAAGATTGTCAGTAAGGGCATTGAGGTATGCTCTGATTGAAGGGATCCTCTATAAGAAATCCTTTGTGATTCCGTACCTGAAGTGCCTAAGGCCCGAAGAAGCTAAGTCAGCACTAGAAGAAGTCCATGAAGGAATCTGTGGGCAACACTTGGGGGGCAGGGCCCTAGCTCACAAGATAGTTAGACTCGAATTTTATTGGCCTGAGATGATGGCTGATGCCAAGGAATATGTGAAAAAGTGCGTTCGGTGCCAGAAACATGTACCAGTGGTTAGGCAACCACCAGAGATGTTGACGTCCGTCAGTTCCCCCATTCCTTTTGCTATGTGGGGGATGGATATACTTGGGCCATTTCCAATGGCCACAGCTCAAAGAAAGTTCCTGATTGTAGCTATTGATTACTTCACGAAGTGGATTGAGGCCAAACCTTTGGCTAAGATCACAACCAAGCAAGTTATGCAGTTCTTCTGGGAGAATGTCATGTGCAGGTATGGAATACCACGAATCCTAGTCACGGAAAATGGCTTACAATTCAACAACAAAGAATTTAAGGATTATTGTGATGAGAACGGAATCGAGCTTCGGTTCACTTCAGTTGCCCACCCTCAAGCTAATGGGCAAGCTGAGGTTGCCAATCGGATCATCCTTGATGGGCTCAAGAAAAGGGTGGAACGTTCCCGAAATACTTGGGTGGATGAATTGTTGCCCATACTTTGGGCATATCGTACCACTTGCAAGGTAACCACTGGGGCAACTCCATTCATGTTAGCTTACGGAGCAGAGGCCGTTGTCCCCGTAGAAATCATGCATACATTTCCTCGAGTGGAGGCCTTTGAGCCTGACACTAATGAAGAAGGAATGAGGTTAACCCTTGACTTGATTGATGAAGTAAGGGATGAAGCCCATGCTAGGAATGTTGAACATCAGAAGAAGGCCTCCTTCTTCTACAACCTAAGAGTGAAAGACAGGTTCTTCCGTCAGGGGGACTTAGTACTAAGAAAAATTGAAGCATCCGGAGTTGGACAGAAGGGAAAGCTAGCACCTAACTGGGAAGATCCGTATCGTGTCAAAGGAACATTAGGTCGTGGATCATACAAGTTGGAAACTCTGGAAGGGAACGAGGTGCCTCGCACTTGGCATGCGTCAAACCTCAAGATCTATTATGTTTGATTATTCTATAAAGAGCATAGCTCATATTTAGTAGGGAAGTAGAAATAAGGTCGACGAAACCATATTTGAGTTCTTAAACTCTGAGTTGGAAGTAGAGTATTATGTAAGGGCTAGACCCATTTCAAGTTTCAGTGCAATTTGATTTTCTTCTCTCTTGGTTATTATTTCCAATGTCTGTTATGTATCAAAAGCATATTTGTAAAATTGCTAGCTAATGTAAGCCAAAATACAAAAGACAAAACAGCTAAGTGAAAGGAAAAATCAAAGGATGCTTAAAATAAATAAACAAAGCCCGGAGGCTATAAGTTACGGTTCATAAGTCAAGAAAGCGAAATGACAAAAGATAAGCCACGCAGGGCCGACATAAGATAAACTCAAGGAGCCTTAGCAGCCTTGGCAGTACTCCTAACTGGAGAATCTCTATCAGTACTGGTGGCATTAGTAGACTCTTCAGCATCAGCCTGAATTGGGGAGTGCTCAGGATCCAAGATCCTATCTGTAGCATCACCTCCCTCCTCATCTTCCTCACCATCCTCCTCATCCTCTTCCATAGGAGAAATCCTCTGGGACTCTAATAGCTTTGCCAACTCTAAAGGAGCCTCGGGGCAAGGAAAATCCCCAATCTGGAACAAACCAGGGTGCCTCTCAGACACAACATCTAAGGCCCCTTTCCAGCCACTAAAGTAGTTGGCCGGATAAGCAAGGTCGTCATGCTTAGTCATAAGCTTCTGGAAGTCCTCGGAATCCATGTAATCATCAATGATATCCTTCTTGCCTTGGCGAAGCTCAGCAATGCTACCATAGGCTTTCTCCTGCTCCTCTTCCTTGGCCTTCAACTTCTCTTCCAGGCCTGCAACTTGGACCTTTGTCTGATCAAGATCCTTCTTATGAGTCCCGGCCTGAGTTCGCCAAGACTTGGCATGATGCATGGCAGCCTGGAAGTAGGTATTATTCTGAAAATACAATTTAAGTGTTAGGGAACGGAAAATAAAACATTCAAACAAAAAAAAAGTAAAGTACTTACGGTAGCAATAGCTTGAGTCGCCAGCGACTCAAATGCCTCCAAATCACGGGATACCACGAGGTCACGATAGTCAGCAGGGGTGATCGAATGGTAGGACCAATCCTTCGAGTGCTTGGTATCCCCAACCACTGAGTCTTGTTTTCTGATGCCCCAAGTTGGCCGGAAAACGGATGATTTGGCAGAGGAGGCAGACCCACCTTCTACATCAACAGCATCATGAGGCCTTAGAAAGGCAGGTTCTGGGGGCTGTCCCCTGGGGTCCTTCGCAGCTCGTTTTCTCTTCATACGAGAAGTCTCCCCAGCCAAATGCTCTTGAAGCTCGTTTATGGCTTTAGCAGCTGAAAAATCAAAGGCAAAGTCAATGACAATAAAATTTAACATGCAAATGAATAAGAAGTTAAGTGAAAGAATGATGAGGTTTACCCTTATCAGTGACAGATGAAAGACCCACGGACTTGAGGGAAAATTCCTCAAGAAGGGAGAAGAAGTGAGTTTCCCCTTTGTCTGCAGTAAGGGTATCGAAAGCAGCTTTTTTGGCATCATCCAGTTCGATATCATCTGGATTTCCATCGATTACCTTCCCAAAAGAGCTACGGAAGAGGGTGCCCCAATCACCCCCCTTCCACATAAGGTACATAAACTCTTCTTTCCATTTAGGGTTATTATCAGGGATTGAAGAGGGATCGTAAATATTGGGGATCGTAGCACGAAGGCTGATATATACCCAGCCAGGATAAGTGATTGCACTATTCTTAAATTGAAATATCTTCCTAAAGAGGGGGACAGTTAGTGGGAAATTGTTTTTTAAGCAGAGAACCATGAAGCAAAGAATGGCTCTCCAAGCATTTGGAACTAACTGGAAGGGATTTATTTGAACATCCGCTAGCAAAGTGGGAATAAAATTATGAAAAGGGAAATGAAGCCCAGCCATGATAGCATCCTTATAAATGCAAAAGGCATGGGGTTTCCAATGACAAGAACGATCCCCTGGTTCAGCTGGGATTAATTTTAAAGGGGAACGAACGTTGAAGAGTTTATTAAACTTTCTAACTTTTTCAACATCAAAGAACTTCGAATGATGATTATACGAATCTAATGCAGAAACATAGGGATATTCATCTCCTCTCTGGTTAATCATGTCAATCAAGGAAGTATATTTTGAACGGATAGGAGGGAAAGAGGTACCTCACGATGATGCACTCATTTTGCTGAGTCTCCTCGCTTCTCTGTCATCTGCCATTGATATGCTTGGAATGAAGGTTTCGAAGGATGATCTTTAAAGGAAGCCCAGAAAACAACCGTGGTGAGAAGAACTTCCCCGGAAAATTCTTGCCGGAAACTACTTGAAACTAGGAGCTCTAGAGAGAAATTTTAGTGAAATATTTGAGTAAAGTGAGAAATGAAGTTCACTTCTCACTCATTTATACTTAACACAACCGGTCATTTAGCCGGTTGAGTGTTGAAGTTAATAGGTAAAAGCCGGTTAAGGCCTATAAGCCCAAAAAAGGGCCCAAAATCTAGAAAGTTAGAGAACTTGAAAGAAAGTTCTGGAAGGATTGAGGAAAAATTCGTATAATTAATTAGTGGAATAAAATAAAGAAATACCTACGACAAGAAAACAGGTCGTATTATACACTGTACGAACTCAATTCAGTTCGTGGGATGAGTTCGTAAAGCCCACGAGGAGGCCCGTTATTGTTCCTTACACGAACTCAATTCAGTTCGTGGAAAAAGTTCGTAAAGCCCACGAGGAGGCCCGTTATTGTTCCTTACACGAACTCAATTCAGTTCGTGGAATAAGTTCGAAAAACTCACGAGGAGGCCCATTATTGATCCTTACACGACGTCGATCCACGTCGCAGAACGAGGTATTAGATCTCACGACGTGCCTTATCAGGATTCCTTACACGACCTCAATCTACCTCGTGAATTGAGGTCGAGAAAGCCACGACCTGCCTCATACATTGCGCTTACACGACCTGGAGCCACCTCGTGAATCGAGGTCGAATCTCGTACGATCTGGCTAACTCAAAGGCTGCACACGACCTCGTTCCAGTTCGTGGAAGGAGGTCGAGAATCTCACGACCTGGGCATTTCTGAGGCCTTACACGACCTCGATTCTGGTCGAATTGTGAGATCGCCAGTCTCACGACCTGGGCATTTCTGAGGCCATACACGACCTCGTTTGAGGTCGAAAAAAAAAATCTTTTTTTCTCAAAAACAGAAAAATTGGTTAAAAATAATATTTTTCTGAGAAAAATTGAAAATAAAATTTCAAGAATTCCAGAAAAATGCGAGATAATTCATAAAATTATTTCCAAAGGTGATATGCCCACGATATTTTTGATAAAATTAATCAAAAAATAATGAAAAATACCCACGAGTTTGGGAAAAATGCAAGAAATTTTTTATAATTTTCTGTGAGACATAAATATGGTTATTCAACCTCGAATAAGGCAAATCGTCGTAAATGTGTAGGTCGCTCCACACTTTACATTCAAGACGATACATGTGAAACACTAGTGTACATAAACCTTTTAACTTCAATGAAAACCTGATCAGTTTTCCTAGAAGTTGGGGGGCAAATGATATGGGCTTAAAGTAAGCCCTAGAAACGTATTTAATGATGTATTAATTAAACCTAGTTTGGTCCAAATACGAAGCCCATTAATGAGGCCCGAAACCCTAATTAAATGGCAAATTCGTAGCTGATAAATCAGCCAAATAAAAGACTTCGAAATTGAGTCCAGAAAGGAAACTAAATCATATTAGGAGTAGCCTCCAAGGCACATATCTCCAATACTTATCTTCTTATCTATTAGAAGGGCCTAAGCTGTGACTTGCCCATCAAGTCTCCTAATTCAACCCTAATTCTAGGGTTTTCATCACCTATATAAGTACCTGCTCCTTCACATCTAGAACTACATTTTTTGGCTTGATTCTTGATAATTGCAAGATACGTAGGCATCTTGTGAGGACCCGATCTAAGTCACGAAACATAAGATCAGCCATTAAAGCTCGAAGCTCCCACAAACCCTAGCATTAAAAACACAATAAATACACCATACTTTTTGTTCCACAACAATGTTAATTATCAAAAAGGACGGAGGGAGTATGTTCCTTTAAAGAGAATTAAAAATATAATTCTTATGATAATTATAATTACTTTGTTTATAATTTTTTTTACTAGAAAATGATTAAAAACCATCAACAAATAGAGGGTAAAACTCAACGAATACAGTATACAATCTAGGATTACTTGATATAGATTTTTTGTAAAATACCAACGAATACGTAGTCTGATCGTATAACATTTTATAAAATACTAACGAATCTATTACCTTTATTAATAAATTCCTGTTTAATGGTACTTCGGTATCAAAATTTGGTCCCACCCTTAAGATTCCTATTTCTCTTAGAATTCTATATTATTTTTTAGTAAAATAATAAAATTGTTAATACTATTATAATTGTAATTTTTTATTATAATTCTATTCAGTTCACAAAAAACGTATTTACCATAATTATTTACATTTTTACGTATATATCGAAATCATATAATTTTCGATTTTCTTAAATAAACTTAAATAAATAATATATTAAATGACATTTATTAATAAGCAAATTCTTTGTATATAACGTAATTTTTTATAATAAATTAATGATCAATTTAATTAAATTTTCTCGAACCCTTAATTATCTAATATCTTATTAATAAGCGAAATCCCGTTTTAACGGGACTTCCTTCTATATTGGAGTTATTGAAATTCTGATGTAATTACAATTATTTTATTATAAATTACTGAGTTGCATAAATAACGTAGTATTTTTTTGTTCATTTTTTAAAATTTTTTTAATGATAAATAAAATATATAATTCTTATAAAAATTTAATTAAAAAAATGATCAATTTTAATTTATTATCTCGTGGTTCGCACGGGCTATCATCTAGTAATTTATAAAGCACTAATTGCAGTGATCAAGCAAAACAGAAATAAAACTGCATAACTTGTGTCTAATATATACAGACATGTACATGGATGATATTCCTCAAACACTAGGTTCTCAACACAAAGATGCAAAACTGCATGTAAAACCTCCTTTTCACCAACAAAGCCTGAAACTATCCAATAATCCATCATTTTTTTATTTTTATTGTTATCGGCAAAGAGTCAGAAAAGATTATAAACTTAGATACATCTTCCTATGAAAGATTTGTCATAGATTTTCTGGAGATTAATTTAAAAATTCACAACCACCGTCAGCTAAATTATTCTTGTAAAAAGGGTACATGAATCCATAAAAGTCGGTTGCTAATTTAAATGAAATGCACAACTTCTACGTACATTTGTCTTGATAGGATGTACCTTATGGTACAGAATAATATTAAGATTGTGGTTTAGATATAGTGTTAGGGATATATAATTGTATGTTTATCAATAAATCATATGCATGCAGCATGCTGGTTTGGAAATTTGGATGGAGAAGGATGGAGGTAATATTTAAACTTGTGCATGGCTGTCAATGTTTTTACAATGTTCCCCTCTAGGGTTGTTGTCGGATGAAATTTTGATGCATAAGATCACGTTTAGAATTTCATCAACTGCAGTAGAAGATTGCATTAATTTGGCCTAAATAAGATTCATATGAATATATAATGTTTGAAAATGCTACCAAATTGAGGTACCAAAAATTATTACCAAATGACATGGTATTGATTTGATTGACTATAATTATAATGGGCCCGCCAGGGCCAACTAATTAAAACATTTCAAAATGACAAGTAGTTAGTGACATGTCATTTTGTAACAAAATTTGATACCTAATTTGGTACCTCTAACACTACTCATAATGTTTTAGTTGAATTTTATTTAGTTGGTGTAATGTTATTTAACATGTTCAATATCAGCAAGATACAAAATTCTAGAGAATTCAATGCCTTGTCCTCATTTTTAGTAGGCTCCAGAATGGGATTGTTTGCCAAATTTTATTTGCAACTTATAAGTTATTATTTTGAAAAAAAATTCGTATTTACGTAAACTTTTTTAGAAAAAAATGTGTATGGGGAGTTTAACATTCATTTTCTTGCATAAATAAGTTACTTATTTCAGAAAAAAGTACATATTTTCTAACGTTTTTCCAGAATAAGTAACTTATTTATGAAAAGAAAAATGCTAGAGGTACCAAATTAGGTACCAAAAATTGTTACCAAATGACTTGTCATTATTGTGATTGGTTATAATTATATTGGGCCCGCCAGGGCCAACCAATTAAAACATCCCAAAAAGCCAAATATTTAATGCCATGTCATTTGATGGCAAATTTTGGTACCCAATTTGGTACCTCTAGCACTACTCTTATGAAAAATAAGATTTCCTAAACAGACCCTTTAAAGTCGTTTCTTACCCCATTACCTTTTCCAATATTTTTGATCTTCTCGTAAATAAACTTGATCATCGTGCTAAACACGAATTCTTAATATTTCGGACATTTAAACTCGTGATTATATAAGTTCTATACGGAACTTCAGATTGACAGGCTAATAATAATGTAGAAGACTAGAAGTATTTCATTCTAGTGATGTTAATTTTGTGTTCAGCTTCTCTTAAATTTTTTAGATATCGTTAAAGTCTCCTAAGTTCTTTGGGAAGAAATTACCATGGAGACTTATATCTCATCAGTCATCACATGCAATGACATGTGACCACACTGTCAAACCTCACCTTCTTTTAACGGATTCTTAAATCCTCTTTAAGAGAATGGTAGTATAGTACTTTGATAAGTTTTGAGGGTGATTAATTGAGCGAGATAAATGCAGATTACTGTATATTTCAATGATGTGCATTGCATCTACCGTATTGGCTCTTGAGCTGAACTTTTTAATATGTTATATTAATTTTGAGACAAATATCAAGATCCTTTTTTAAGCTTATTGATTAGGACAGTCTCAGTAGAAATTGTATCCAGCTATGATTTGCATGAGGAACTGAACTGATAGTCTGATATAACAGTAACACACTAAATGTATATTGATTATTCATGTATAGCCAGGAATATTGAAACAAAGAAGAAAAAACATGAGGGAAAAGACTATGTAATGGAACTTAAGTGTTTGTATATATATATACTACTTGACTACTTGTAGAAAGGACCAATTTAGTCTTTCTGTGTACATTTCAGTCAAAATCTGTAAACTAATCAATCCTCTAAAATTCGGATAGTTATGTCGAAACATCTTATTACTGGGAGACAATGTTGAGCAGAGAAGTTCTAATTCTAATTATGTGCCTAAACATGCACTCTAATCCATTTTCGATTTCTTCAGCTTCAGCCTCCAATGCCTCTAGTCTCTGCTTTAGCAAATCGGACTCTTTACTTGAACCCGATATCATACTTAATAATTCGGCATCCACCTTTTCCATTTCATTCATTTGTTGATGGTCTTCACATGCAACTCTGTTTTTGTGCATAAGTCTGGAAACTAATGACCATTTTGTTGATTTCGCCTTGGTGGATGTTGCTAAGAACAGGAGTACGTAGTCGAATACAGAAATAGTCGTAGCAGTAACTTCATTTAGCACTCTGATCACTGAAATTAAGTGTTGATCTAAATCAACAAATTGCAAACCACTAGTTCTGTTATCTACTTGCTTAAGAACTGCAGTTAGTCTTTTAGCATCTTTGCTTATCTTCTTTCGGAACAAGGTGTATTTGGTAAAGCTACTTTGATCTCCTTTAGGCCTCCTTCGTAGACACGAGTGAAGATCTGCAGCATTCACTTTAACTTGTGACATGATATCTTTTGTACTTCCACAGATATCTAAAAAACTGATGGATCCATCCAACAACTCGTCGATTGAGTCATCGTGTTGAAGGGCAGAGAGGGCTTGTCGAGTCAGTGGCAAATTAAGAAGATCATCAGTGCATCTATACAACTCACCTAATCCAGATAATCCATTGCAGATTGTCTCTGCTGTTGGTGCACTTGATGATACTTCAGCTTCCCATGTTTTGAGCTTGTTCAGCTCCTGTTCCATCTTATAAGTACTAGAATGTGGCCTGCAAGGCAAGCTTATCGATCGAATTCCGCCACGTGGTTTGTTGCATTTCATTGATCCTGCCATTGTTTGTTTTTGTGTGTAAGAATATGAACTTATGTGGAAAATGTTATGTAATGTTTTGATATCCCAAACTTCTATTATCTGCTGCTATATATAGACAGAGGGGCTAAAACAGGGACCAAGATTAGTTATGAATTATGGGACAAAGTGATGGGCATGTGATTAACATGACCTTTGCTATTTTTTAAGTCTCAATAGTTGGTGAAACCATTAGTCATTTCTGTTCTGGCACCTTCTTTGAGTGCCACATTGCCAGCATTTGCGCAGCTTCATCTACGTGCATTGTGAATATGTAAAAGTTGAATCAAAGGGAAGATTTCAAGTCATCAAGAAAGTATTTAACAATTGATTATTATATGATGATGCAGATTGTGTGATCTTTCTAGGGATTAATAAATAATTACAGATGCAGATGAGATTTCTGGAGTAGGAGTGAAGATACATACCAAAAATAGTTTAAGTGATTGGCTATGATTATTCTATAATGTTTGCAGGTATGGGTTTTTTGTAGACGTGTCTGCACCGTATTTGATCGATTTTCTATCATTTTGGATGTCAGTTGCTGCCCAACTTGCTAACTTTTCATGGTGAATCACATCTCTTTTCAATTGTTTATGCATTATTGCTCCAAGTTATTGGTAATGAAATACTGTGCTTGAGTCGTTATGTAACAAGTGATAAGATATGCGTACATTTTACTTAGTTTCTTCGACTCTCCTAGTCGAGAAATATAATGCATCCTTTGATATGGTCTTCTTGTAATACTAACCTTTTTACTTATTAGAAAGTTGCCATAATGCCATTCATCACATTTGACTTTAGCTAGTGAACATGGTAAATCTGTATTAATTTATTAGTTTCTGAAAACTTTAAACATAGACATAGCTAGCTTCAAAACCAAGAAGGCCCGGGCCAAATGCATTAGGGGTTTTCTTAATTGCATGTATTTAGACAACTTGACTGCTAAATTACAACAATTTGGGTAATACAGTACTAATCTATCTCACTAATGATTGGCTTTTGTTTTATATGGAACTATTCAAGTACTAACTGTTTATTTTGGCGCCCACATATGGTTAATGTCACATTGTTTGGTCCATTTCATGCATGCATCTATTTATGACACCCTCACTCTCGTACTTGCACATAGATCTTCTTGAATTCATGAAAGTCGGCAACCATTAAATTTGCAGACGGTGGCTTGCATTAAAGTTGTCTAAATGAGAAGAACCTTGTACAAATAATCTAAAGAATTACTGTTATTAGTACTTAGTGGATTTAGGCATTTAGCTAAGTCATTAAGCTCATAATTATTGATCAAAGATTTTTAGTGGATATGGTTGCAATGTATATACATTTTTGCTAGAGTGGCATGTTTTTAATATGTCTGCACTGTGGTTTGCTAGAATTATTGTACCTTTTCATATGCAGAGTACATGAGTACTTAACTAGAAAGAAATACAGCTAATAAGTTTGCACCTTTAATCTTGATAAGACTTGCTTTTATTTGTTAAAAATTCAGATGATGCAATTATATAAGCTTTCCCTGCTAATCATCGATCAATTATATGTTCCGAAGCTTGCCGAGTTGCCAAAAAAATATGTACTAATTAGTCCGTTTGAGTATAAAGTATAAACTATGTTTGATTAAGGGGATGTTTGGATGGATCATGAGAATGGGAAATTGGGAATGAAGGATGTGGGAATGAGGGTTAAATGGAATGAGAATGAAATGGAAACCAAAGGCTAATTTGATTTATCCACCTAGAGGGATTGATGTCCCCATTCCACGTAATTAAGGTTCTGTTTGAGATTGCTGTATAAAATTGCGGTACTGTTGAAAAAAGTGTTATTAAAATAAGTTTTATTGCGAAAATCAAATAATTGTTTGGTAATATTTTTGATATATGCATATTTTGCATATTATTTTTAAAAAATAACGTTTTTGGTGAGATTTGATGTTAATATCAGTAATTGCTTTCTGCAAAAATTCAAAAGCAACTTTTTTCAAAAGCATGGGGGACATACTTTATCTAAAATAGATAAAGCAGTTTTACAACCGATAACACTTTCAGAAAAACTGTTTAAAAAATTTATCAAACAAAATTTATCAAACAACATTTTACCTGCTTTTCAGAAATAAGCTACGTATGCTGTCTGCACAGCAATACCAAACGGGACCTAAATTGTTAATCGAAACATTATCACTTTTGAAATTCCGATTTCCATTAATCGGACTCATTAATCATAAACCAAATACAGGGTTGCTGCATTTGTTCTTCTATCTTGTTCTTGTGCTGCATTTCTTTTGCATTCTTTTCCCCAAAACTAATAGGAAGTTAATTTAGTGGTAGTGAGTAAATTTGATTTTATTTAGTTTGATTTTAGTGTCAAAACTGCACCCTCTTAAACCAAAATCGCGAAAAATCAAATCGCATCAATGGTACCATGCTCATCCCTACTAAGTATCATCTACAAATCACTGTTACAGTGGTAAAAAATAACAATAACACAATCAGTAGCAACGAATCACCAGTCATGCTAGTACAGACCATTTAAACCATTGAATTCTATTTCTATGTAAGTTGTGACAAGTTTCTAGTTTTTGTTGAGCACAGACCCATAAATATGAATCTGGATATGGTTTGGTCAATGGTGACCTGAAAACTTGGCATATATATGGGTTGGTTTACGTTTGTTTTTTAACTGCATCTCGTAGTTTTTCTTGCTTCTGATCCTTTTGCATAACTGTACCAAGTCTGTATTTTGTACTGCAATAACAGTAAGTACAAAACTACGTAGTCTACATGCCGATATTTTCCATGAACACGTCTGTAAAATGAAAGGATAGAATCCAAAGAAGAGTAAATGTTCCAAGGTTCTGGAAAGGCTGAAATGTTGTTGTCAATTTTTAAGTTCAATCTGGCTATAAAAGCTGAATTGTGTTTTCATTTTAATACCCTCAAGAATCAAGATTATACCAAGCTTGATCAATGACACTGAGCTTGATCCATTGATCGGGATACATTTGACATAAGATTGCGTTTGGAAACGCGAATTTCATTTCAAATATTGGAATTCAATTCCTAAAATTGAAATTTGGAATTTCAAATTCAAATATCCTGTTTGGTAAGTATAAGGATTTCAAATCCTGAATTTCAAATTCTAACATTGTTTGGCAATAACTAGAATTTCATTTGAAAATTCAATTAAAAATCTATCAAAATTCACTAAAAAACAATCTTAAAAACATAATTCAAGATCCGGGAACATAATACAACTTAAAAGCAAATTGACTATCTCATGATAAATCTGGAACTGGCAACCACAGGTGTGACACATTACAGTCAATTATAGCAAGAAACCATCTGCCTCAGTTTGGCAGTACACATTATTTAGCTAGAAGAATAGTTCAACTCTACTGATTGACAAGCTAATCATTAATTAGCAAATATATTCACGTACTCCTTAAATGACTCGACAAAACTAGTAACAGCATCAGCAAGACGATCTCTCTTCTGCCTTTTATTTGATTCACCAGTACCCGTCTCAGCAGTGCTATTTGCTTCATTTTCTAGCTCCATTGCGGTTGCAGACTCCTCAAAGTGCTCTGCACCATCACCCGTGGCTCTATCCGCAGCAAATAAAGTGCATATGTCATCCCAATACTGAATGCGCTTATTCTGATAAGCAGAAGCATGTGGAACACCCTGTCCAAACAATTCATAGCATGGAAAAATTAAATCAGCAACTCATAATCAGAATAAAGATGATATTTGTGAACTGCAAAGTTTTATATAGAATGAACTTCTGATATGCAGAGGATACCACCACCATTGTTTGTATTGCTTGTGTTACAAAAACAAGAAAACTGGAGGAACAAATAATACCAGCAGCAGTACAAAAAAAAGATAGAGAACATGTTCAATACATTACAAGCAAACAGAACTCTCATGTTCCAACCTTAAAATGCTAACTAATACACCAAGTTTGATCACAATCTCATACATAGGCGGTGACGGACCTAGGGGGTCCCGGGCCCCCTTAGATTAGAATAATAAGTAGGTATTATGCACTCTGTATGCTAAGTATCCACAGCACATTTGGTCACTTGCTTTGTTTGTTTCGTTGGAGTCTTGGAGACCATGGTTTGAATCCTTTCCTATAGTTTCTTCTAGTCATTTTTCTTTATTTATTTATTTTTTTTAGTCTTTTCTTTGTTTTTGAACTCAGACCTGTACTTACTATTATCCGCAGTTGTATTTTTTGCTCAATGTTGTATATTACATACAGTTTTTCATCATATTTTTTATTTTTAATTCATTTAACAATTAAAATTTGGATTTTTTTTTATTTTAAAAATTATAATGTAAAACCGGCCCCCCCTCAAATCTGTCTCTGCATCCATCACTGTACATAGGTGACTAAACGAAGCATTACTAATCTCAGAACCTGGCCTTTCTTTCTAAATCAGGAGAGTAGATATGTATTTCTCAATCATCATTTTCTTTTAATATCTTAGGTACATATTTTTCCCTCTATGGACAGTTGAGAAAAAACAAAACTTTCTTAGATTAGACCACTTTCAAGCATTGTTGTGCAAAGAAAGCTTCACTTGTTTTAATGAAACACAAACTACAATACTAGTGCATATACAGCTTTCACAAATGCACTCCAATAACTTATCTATGTATTAACACATAAACAACCACATTCAAGACAAAAGATACTAATTTCAAGAGGGAGGGAGGGAGAGGGAGAGGGAGACGGAGAGAGAGAAGAGACGAGACGAGACGAGATGAGGGAGAGAGAAAGTGGATCGAGAGATACGTACGAGAGAGATAGATTGGGCTGTGTTGATTGTAATTTCAAATGATCCTGATGAAATTGTAATTTCAAATTCTAACAGATGGGCTTTAGTTTTAATAGCTAGTATTTGGTCCAAATCCAAATTCAAATTATTTATCTATCCAAACAAGATATTTGTTCGAAATCCAGAATTTCAAATGAAATGCTCCTATCCAAACAGGCCACTATTGTTTACTTTTTACGAATTTGCACAAGGATTGCATGCAATAATATGATTGTTCAAAGAGACAAAATTCGAAAAAATAAACACAAGTAAATGGCTCATAGAAGATTTAGTAAATGTTCCGGTATTAGTATAAGATATCTCTCATGTACATTTCAGTTGAACCAATAAATTGAATATGTAACATTTGGACACTTGCTATGCTAGACCTATAAGCTAGAAATGATATTTAGAAGAGATGCTCTCGTTCTAATCAATCTCCTGGACATGCACTCGATTCCAGATTCCATGAGTTCGATGCCTTCATGTAGTGCTTTCAGTCTTTCTTGTGCGATTTCAATCTTTTCACTTTTACACGAATTGTATGTGTCTAGTGCAGAATCAACTTTTTCTAGCTCGCTCTTGGTTTCGAGTTCTTCACATATTACAGTCCCCTTCTGTATTAATTTTGAAAGCAATGACCATTTAGTTGGCTTGGATTTGGAAACTGGTGAAGAAAAGAACAAAAGGAGGGACTGGAAAACTGATATGCTCATTGAACTAACTTCTTTTAGTACTCTGATCACCTCTGGGAGGTGGTAATCTAAATCGAAGACTGATAAGCCTGCGGTTTTGATATCAACCTGCTTTAATTCCACAATCAATTTTTTAGCTTGTTTTTTCATTTTTCTTCTAAATGAATTGAATTTTGATATGCTGCTCGCAAGGGTCAAGTCTCCCTTTTTTCTTCTTATCGCAGATTGAAGATCCACAACATGTTCTTTGATCTGCGACGTAAAGTCCCTTGTGGTGCCACAGATATCTAAAAGCTTCACACATCCATCCAACAACTCGTCAACCCATTTCTCTTGTTGATGGTTGGAGAGGGCTTGTTGCGTAAGTGGCAAGTTTAGAAGATCAGCAATACACTTGTATAGACCTTCAAGTATCAATAGGTCATTAGAGACTGCAGATGCTGTGCAAGATGATGATACATCTCGGATTTTTAGCTTCCTTATCTCCTCATCTATTTCAACTATACTCGGATGTGATCTCGAAGGTAAGCTAATCGATCGGATGTGGTGACTGTTGTTGGCTTCTGATGCACAAGCCATTTTTGTCTATATGTCAAAGAATTTAGAAGTCTGAATGGTATGTAAAAACTGCAGACTTTGGCATTTATACCAAAAATTTGCAGGGGACAAAAGATCAAATCATGATGCTACTGTGGGCTCTGCCTTAAAGTTTGTTACAACTTGTCTTACAAAAATTTAATATAATTTGATAAAAATTGCATGATTCATCTCCTTGTAGCTTCCTCATAATGTGGTATGATTGACACCATTACAATATGTTAAGTATTAAAAAAATTGTAGCTGCATCACCTCCATATATATGTGCTGGCAATGCTGTCTCTGTCTCATCCAGAACATATTCATGTCATTGTAACAGCAACACAACATATTTCTTTAATAGATATGAAAATGCAGGGAGATACATCAAAATGCAGAGAGATTCTCAATACTCATTAGAGTTAAACAAAGCTAATACAGAAAATTAGTGCACGAATTGTTTGTCTGTATCGTACAACAATCGTTCATATCGTGCTACTGCATTGCTATCTGGATGTCGATGAGAACATGAGAGGGCTAAATTTTTTCAGCTTCTGGGGATCATATACTGACAGAATCAATCTTTTCTTTGTTTAATAATGCATGCTAATATGACAAATGAGGGATTTTTTAAGTTAAATAAGCTTTTGTGGCTCTATATTTCCTGGAAATTTCAGTCAAATTATTGGAATCATACGGAGATGATGTACCATATATCAAGAATTGTATTAAAATTTAAATAAGAGATTCAGATGGATATAGTGGGTAAGATGGCCTTTTTTTAATATCCTGTACACGAGTGGTTTGCTGGCATAATGATCCAAGGTTTTTCAGCATTTTACAATTAATGAGTACATTTTTTATATTAGTAGATGATAACTCCAAGACTCGATCTAGTGCCTCCTCCGCCTTTCCCACGCCTGGTCAGAGGTGAAGCTGGTGGTTGGGTGTCTGCAAAATAACACCGGAGGAGGGTTTGGGCCCCGCGACACCTCCAGCGTGAGAATAAGTGACGGCTTTGGAGAGTAAAAGATAAGGACTCGAGTATCTAATTATAGAGGGTGTGTGTATATAAGTGTGTAAAAAGAATGTCTAACCCCTACAACTTAGTCTCCTGGTCTATTTACAGGCCAAGGATTAGGGTTTAGAGGTGGGTACCTGCAATCATGAGCGTTGAATCCGAAATAGACGGGACACTTGTTCCTTTTCGATAATTCCCACGTATCCAGGTGATATTCGTGGTGGCGTGTGCCTCTAGCATGTCAGCACGTGGCTCGATAAGGACATGACTGTACCCATCTTAGGATTCCCTTATTTGTCACTGTCATGTAGGACCATAATCATGACTCATGTTTCGTCATACCTCCATGTGTACTGGGCTTGGGTCATGGGTCTACAATGTCTGGCCCAGTCCGGACTGAAGTCTCCCGAGCGGTTCTGGGCGGGGTCCGATCCGGATTGGATGCGGCCTATCATTTGCCCCCCACTCCCTTATGCGGATTTTCCGGATAGGGGAGTAGAGATTAGAGGTCGGTCCCGAAGAGTCCTCTCGAAGCCTTGAGAAAATTTTGGTTGAATGTTGCCTCCTAATCCGAATTGCTGACAGGTGGAAGTAATTCGGATTGAAGTGTTTTGGAAAAATTTTGGTTGAATGTTGCCTCCTAATCCGAATTGCTGACAGGTGGGAGTAATTCAGATTGAAGTGTTCCGGAAGAATTTTGGTTGAATGTTGCCTCATAATCCGAATTGCTGACAGGTGGGAGTAATTCGGATTGAAGTGTTCCGGAAAAATTTTGGTTGAATGTTGCCTCCTAATCCGAATTGCTGGCAGGTGGGAGTAATTCGGAATGAAGTGTTCCGGAATAAATTTAGTTGGATACTCTATTCCGTGACAGGTGTGTCATGGAATTCTATTCGATTTTTTGGATTTTCCCTCTGTTGATTTTGAAAACATGTTACTCCAATTCTCCTGAAAAGGCGTGCAACAACTGTCCACCATTACTTTGTTTGCCTCTCCACGTCTCTAATTATTTGCCAGCCAACCAAAACTTGCCACGTGTCTCACCCAAACGTTTCTTTTCTGAAGTTATATATAACTTCTTTTGAGTTTCAATTGTACTTTCGCACTCTTTGTCTTTTTAAAGCCAAAAAACTTTCTCCGCCCTTTCAAGTTCTTTCAGACTGTGCTTCTTTCTCCTTATATCGTTCGGCGGCTTTTCAGATCTTGCTTGGGGATACTTCTTGGACCACGCATCTTTGTAAGTTTCTTTTCTTCTCTTTCTTTAATCTCTCCTTTTGCATGCGACCTGAGAAGTGATTTTCAATTGTTCGTCTTCTCGACTTCCGACTTGAACTATGTGCCTCGTTTTTGTACCTTTGTTTTGGGTTTTTTATCATTTGTGCGTATATGGGGCATTAGTTTGATTGTTTTCAAGTTTAATACTTGAGGTTTTGGTTGTTTCTGGGTTTGTCTTTATACGATTTCTCTGTTTTGGGATTTCTGGGTTTATATGCTTGTGTGTATAGGCGTATGTATAGTCTAGATCTTGTTTTGATGCTTCGAATTTCTGTATTTGTGTTTTTGGGTTTTGGGTTCACGGATGGTCCGGATTAGCGGCTCGATATCATTGTAATCTTACTTTGACTCGCCACGCTAACCCGGACTATATATGAACAATCCTTGCCCGGATTAGACTAAAATACGAATTCGGACTTATTAAATCAGAATTCTATGAACTGATGCGAATTATGGGTTGAAGAGAGAGAGAGCTTAACCTTGTCTATTTCTTCAGGTTTTATGGTTACCAAACAACGGGCAAGGAGACAAAAGACCCCCTCTGACTGTATTGTCATTAGCTCCGACAGTAGTACCGGTAGCTCTAAATCTGTTAATCAACCCATCTCTACAGTAGATTCTGACTGGTGTTTGATGGCCAGGAAGAAGAAGAGGAATACCCAGGAAGTCGTAGTTCAACTCTTTACTAAGGACCGAGGTGGTGGTCAGAGTGTCGTGGGTCCGGATGAACTTTGGGTAGATAGCCAGTACTTATTTGTTAGGAAGTATGAGGTCGACGAAAGTTTTTTCTACAGCAACCTCAGTTTCCAGTATAGGCATCGACAGCCCCGCGGGATCCCTGGTCCTTATGACCAGGCCAGATTGGACGTAGCCTTTTCCAAAACTATGCTGAGCGAAGTCCCGTATCGTCTTGCATCTAAGTTTACGGCTTATAATGATTCGGATATGGATGTTGCAGTCCGATCTACTTTTCATCTGGATTCGGACATCGAGTGGCGGTGGCCCCGTCATGGGGAAAGGATTTACCACCGTCCGGCTGATGGCTATGTCGGGGTCTGGTTAGAGCATCTTCGTTCTGGGTGGACCCCGAAGTGTCACATCTTCGTGAAACACCTTTGCAAGTATGAGTACGAGATTTGTTTGATGCAACTGACTCCTAACGCAGTCAAATGGATCTCCTGGTTTCTTGCCGCCTGCAATTGTTCCAAAATTTTTCCGAACTTTAAGCTTTTTCACTAATCTTTGCCCTTATAAAGTCCAGTAAAGATCCGTTTTATGAGCTCAAGTTTCGTGGGGAGGAGTTAGGGTTTGGTTCCGGAGATGCGAAACCGGTAGTAATGGAAGGTTCTTTGAAAGGGTGGAATCGATCTTGGATGCTTTTGAAAGGTGTGGACATCGAATTCATGCCCCTTTTTTGTAAATGAATGCAAGATCTCCCGGAGTGGGAGACCTTCAAATTTGAAGGTGAAGCTTTAAAAAAGCTTCATACTTTCTGTTTGAGTGTTGGGTTTTAACTTACCCGGGATACCTTTATGGATCACCAGCGAATGTATGAACTTGGGTGTAAGTTTTTCTTTTCTCCTGTCATATTTGAACTTCAGTTTGTGCTTAGTCATCATCATCTTTCTCATAATACTTGCACACTTGTCCTACTCTGCTATACACTCCTTTGTCATGTTGTTGTTTTCAGGTTTGCCGTATTACGACCCGGACTTGGTTGAGAGAATGAAGAAGAATCCAGCTACCGCACTCCTTGCCTCCAAGATGAAGTCTCTTACGGGCATTCATCAGGTTAAGATTGCCGCGAACCGGGTTCCGGATTCATCCGAGACTGGGACTGGGGTTGGTGACGGTTCCAGCGCCCAGAGGGAGGGTGGCGGGGAATCCATGGCACCCCCCTCTGAGCTTCAAGGTCTTCCACTTGATGGGGAGCATCCTGCCCAGACTGAGGGGGTAGAGTCTCCTCAATCGATGAGCCCCCCTCCAAACGTCGGAGGTTGCTCCAGGATAATCAGAATTTCAGTCTGGATTCTAACCGGGAGTTGGGTACTGTGGCCACACCATCCGGAGCCGGTACTAGCAAGAAAGGTCCTCCCTACCAGGTTGGGAAGTGATAGAGTGCATTTTACATATATTCTATAGGATTTTATTCCCGCATTTACGGTGCTTTTGCGAATAATCGTGAGTATTTAATTAGTTTTTAATGAATTTTGTGCAGGAAATAAATAATTGCCAAGTCGGAAGGAATCAAGCATTATTTAAAGATTTTATGTGATTTTTAGCTCGAAGGATTTATTTTGTGAATTTACGAGAAGAAAGGATGAAATTTCGGTTCGTTTCTAAGCATTTTTGAAGCAGAATTTTATGATCAACAGGAGCCACATGGCGCAGTAGCGCGGGATATAGCGCTGTGGCGCAAGGACGAGTCTGTTGCGCAGAGAAAAAAAAATATAAAACAGAATAGGACAGAAACACATTGGCGCTGCAGCTTTGATTTTGGCGCTGTGGCGCGATATCTCCTCTGTCCAGTGCGCGGATGCATGCATGAGCCTCCAACTGCCTCCAAATCTACTGTGCTTGCTTGCCATTTCTCCAGCGCGTGAGCAACAGAATTAAAAAGCTGGACCCACAACAAATGCGTACTGGCCTGTGCAGGAATTGGAGGAAAACTAGAATTCGTTTTATTCATTATTTTGTCACCTATTTTGTTTGAATTAATTATTATTCCAGCTGGGCTCTATTTTAATTATAACAATTATTTTTCTTGTAACAATATATATACTCATTTAGGTTATGAATTGAGGGATCGAAAAAATATTATTAGACACAACTTTGTAAACACTTTCTTCTGGAGATTTTTGGGAGAATATTTATTTTCTTTGAAGATCAAGATTAAAGGTTTTTCTTCTATTCTTATAATTATGTGTTCAATTATTAATTCTTGTTTTTATTAATTCAATCATGAGTGAGTAGATAATTAATCTAGGGTTAAGTAGAACCCTAGTTATGATTGATGTGTGAATTTCCCAATTCCCCCAATTTGATTGTTTAATTGCTCTTGCTTATTGAGTTGTTTTAATTAGCAATTACAAATCAGACGTGATTATGTGTATTGTTTGAACCAATATCTAATTATCAACGAGAGTTGGATTAGAGGGTTGTGATTTATCCAGTAAGAACATGAAATTCTCCATGAGAATAGGTAGAATGGATTGTTAGGAATTTAGGGTGCTGTAATTAATGTCTCTAAATTACATGATACCATGAGAATAGGCTTGATTGTATTTTAAGAGAAGCCATTAATACTCGAGAGAGGTTATTGGTATTTATAGGGCGCATCTTTCCTGTTGAGCAGCGTACGATTAATTGGGGCGGGAATTCACAATTACATCAATTCATGCTAGTGGGGACACTTAATTCTGGATGTTTTTAATATTTGATTAATACAAACACAATTCTCTTTAGTATAAAATTAGCTTAATAATCTCTCAATATTTATTGTGTTACTTGCTTAGCCGAATTAAATCAGAAACAACTAGTGATTGATACGTTTGTCTCTGTGGGATCGACTCTGACTTACCCTACTACATAGTTAGAAGGATTTGTTAGATATTATTATTTGATAGGCACGCGACAGCCTTGTCAAATTTTTGGCGCCGCTGCCGGGGACAAAGCAGTGTTAGATTAGTTAATTTTGAATTGATTTAGCTAAGTATTTTAGTTGTGTTGCTTCGGCTATTATTCCCTTGTTAATTAATCATCGTTTCTAGTTCTCTTGTTGCATGCACACTCGAAGTTCAGGTACTGAAAACTTAATTGAAATTGATCCTGAAATTGAAGCTACAGCAAGAAGGCAAGCAGGCAAGCGAAGGAAAAACAAGGATAAGGAAATTATGACTGATACAACAGCTAAAGCTCTCAGGGAGCATGGTATGCCAGATGCTACAGGCGTACTCTCCAGTATTGTCAGACCAGCAGTCACAGCTACACACTTTGAGCTCAAGCCTCAGTTCATCCAATTCATCTCCAATGATTCTTTCGCAGGATTGTCCACTGAAAATCCTGTTGATCATCTTGAGAGTTTTCTTGAGAAGTGTGATACAATAAAGCTGACCAATGTTAGTGATGATGCTATAAAGCTGCGCTTATTTCCATTCTCTCTTCGTGATACAGCAAAAGATTGGTTGAAAGATGAAGGACCAAACACATTCACTACTTGGGATAGTCTTGCGAAGGCTTTTCTACTTAAATTCTTCAGTCAGAAGAAGACCTCTAAGCTCCGGAATGAGATCTCTAATTTTCGTCAAGATGATGACGAGTCACTTCATGATGCTTGGAGAAAATTTAAGCGACTTCAGAGACAATGCCCTCACCATGGAATTCCTGACTGGTTGTTGATCCAAACATTCTATAATGGGTTGACACAAGAGTTCCGAAACTTTGTTGATGCTTCTTCTGGTGGTTCTATTATGAAGAAGAGTACTGAGGATGCGAAAGCTTTGTTAGACGAGATAGCGTCTAATGACAATTATCCATACAGTGATCGAAATCATCCTAAGAAAGGTGGTAAGTATGATGTTGATGCTCTAACCATGTTGAATACTACTATGCAGGCTATGGTCAAAAAGATTGAGCAATTGGATGCCAGAAGCACTTCATCTACTGTTGCTTCATGTGAGATATGTGGTGTTGTTGGACACACCAAACTTGCTTGTCAATACAATCCTTCTGGAATGGCAGTTGAGCAGGCTAATGCTCTTTACAATCAGAATCAGAGGCCGCAGTATAATCCTTACTCCAACACGTACAATCCAGGTTGGAGAGATCATCTAAATTTCTCCTACAGGAACAATCAGGGTCAAGCTCAATCTTCACAAAATAACTTTTCTCAGCCTCCTGGTTTTCAGCAAGCTCAGCCGCAGAAATCCAACTTGGAAAGTCTTATGGAAGGATTTATCTCTACTCAATCAAAGAAGAATGAGCACTTCAATTCAAGCATCAATGAGATAAAAGCTCACAACAAAATGATGGAGAACACGATCACTCAAATTTCTCAACAGTTGAGCCAACTTAATAAATCTTCAGGCCAACTTCCTGGCCAAACTGAGCAACCGTCAAGGGGCCATATCAATGCTGTAACTTTGAGAAGTGGTAAAGAATTGAAGGAGCCGGAATTGAAAGTGAGCAAAAATGTTGTGAATGCTAAGGAAGGTGAAGAGGAAATTGCAACTGAGAAACCGATAGAACCAGAGATCGTGGAAAAAGAAAAGAAAGAATCAGAAGTTGTTCCTCTCAAACCATATGTGCCGCCTGTTCCTTTTCCACAAAGGTTAGCACAAGCGAAGCTAGAGAAGAAGTATGGTAAGTTCCTTGAAATTTTGCAGAAGCTACATATCAATATCCCATTCATGGATGCTATCACTGAGATGCCATCTTATGCAAAATTCCTGAAAGACATTTTGTCAAGGAAGAGAAAAATTGAAGAAAGCTCTACCATCTCATTAACGGCAGAGTGCAGTGCCATCTTGCAAAATGATCTTCCGAAGAAGTTAGCGGACCCAGGTAGCTATTCTATTCCTGTTCAGCTTGGGGATGTCGAAATTAAAAGAGCTTTGTGTGATCTTGGAGCAAGTGTCAGTTTGATGCCTTTGTCGATTTGTGAACAGCTTCAGATGGGTGAACTAAAACCCACACGTATCTCTCTACAACTGGCAGACAGAAGTGTGAAATTTCCACTTGGAATTCTTGAAGATGTGCCCCTTAAGGTAGGAAAGTTTTATATTCCATGTGATTTTGTTGTCATGGAAATGGAAGAAGATGCAAATATTCCTATCATTCTTGGGAGGCCTTTCTTAGCAACAGCTGGAGCTATCATCGACATGAAAAATGGAA
The DNA here is from genome assembly GCA_037693485.1 of Kitagawia praeruptora. Classification (NCBI taxonomy): domain Eukaryota; kingdom Viridiplantae; phylum Streptophyta; class Magnoliopsida; order Apiales; family Apiaceae; genus Kitagawia; species Kitagawia praeruptora. Next base: position 131,007,434 of record CM075354.1, read on the forward strand.
GGATTTCTTTTGAGGTAGGCGAAGAGAAGATGGAATTCAAGCTGCAAAGTACAATGGGACATCCTTCTACGGATGAGTCTGTAAATAGGGTGGATGCACTAGAGGAAGTGATCGACATAAAAGCCAAAATTCTTTTATCTGAGGATCCACTTCAAGCTGTTCTTGAGGGTAATGTTGATGAAGAAAATGGAGAGTGTCAGGGTTACGAGAAGCTTTTGGATGCAGCACCTACATATCAGCATGAACATTCTAATGTGCTACAGCATGAGGAAGTTAAGGAGAGTTCCACGCCTCCTAAGGTAGAACTGAAACCATTACCTGCATCTTTGAAATATGTGTTTATGGGCCCTAATGAATCATATCCTATTATTGTTAATTCTGAGCTTGATGACATTCAAATTGAGCAGTTGCTCACGGTCTTGAGAAAATATAAAAATGTTATTGGGTATTCCATTGATGATATCAAGGGCATTAATCCATCATTCTGCATGCATAAGATTATTTTGGAAGATGAGCAAGCTTCTTCTATTGAGCCTCAACGAAGACTCAATCCTAATATGATGGAGGTGGTCAAAAAGGAGGTTTTAAAACTTCTTGATGCAGGTATAATCTATCCTATCTCTGACAGCAAGTGGGTCAGTCCTGTGCATGTTGTTCCAAAGAAAGAAGGAATGACCGTTGTGAAGAATGATAAGGGTGAGTTGATCTCTACTAGAACTGTGACAGGGTGGCGAATGTGCATTGATTATCGGAAATTGAATAAGGCCACAAGGAAAGATCATTTTCCTCTCCCGTTTATTGATCAAATGCTTGAAAGGTTGGCGAAACATTCTTACTTCTGCTTCTTAGATGGATATTCAGGCTTCTTTCAGATTCCTATCCATCCGAATGATCAAGAAAAGACGACTTTCACATGTCCCTATGGTACATTTGCATACCGCAGAATGCCGTTTGGTCTATGTTGTGCTCCTCCCACTTTTCAGAGATGTATGATGGCAATTTTCTCAGATTTCATTGAAGACATTATGGAAGTTTTTATGGATGACTTCTCAGTTGGTGGAACTTCTTTTCATGCATGTTTACATAACTTGGAGAAGGTGCTTCATAGATGCCAAGAAGTTAATCTCATTCTCAATTGGGAAAAATGTCACTTTATGGTACAAGAGGGAGTTGTTCTGGGTCATGTTGTTTCGAAGAGAGGCATTGAAGTTGATAAAGCCAAGGTCGAGGTTGTTGAGCGCTTACCACCCCCTACTTCAGTCAAGGGGATAAGAAGTTTTCTTGGTCATGCTGGATTCTATCGCCGCTTCATAAAAGATTTTTCGAAGATTGCTCGACCTCTTACAGAGCTCTTGGGTAAGGAGGTACCTTTTGTGTTCACTGATGCTTGTGTTGAGGCTTTTGAAACATTGAAGAAAGCGCTTGTCTCTGCTCCAATTATGCAACCACCGGATTGGAGTCTACCATTTGAGATCATGTGTGATGCTAGTGATCAAGCTATTGGTGCAGTCCTAGGCCAAAGGAAAAATGGAAAGCTTCATGCTATTTACTATACAAGCAAGACCTTGGATGGGGCTCAGATTAATTATGCAACAACGGAGAAAGAATTGCTAGCAGTGGTGTATTCTATGGAAAAATTTCGATCTTATCTCGTTGGTTCGAAAGTTATTGTTCACACTGATCATGCAGCTTTGAGATATTTGATGAGTAAGAAGGATGCTAAACCTCGCCTGATTCGTTGGATTTTGCTTCTCCAAGAATTTGACTTAGAGATTAAAGATAAGAAAGGGGCTGAGAACGTGGTTGCTGATCATCTTTCACGCCTTACTCTTGATGAGGAAGATGGTAAATCTACTCCAATTGATGATTCTTTTCCTGACGATCATCTACTTTCTCTTGCAAGTCTAGAGGTTCCTTGGTATGCTGACATAGCTAATTTCTTAGCTAGTGGAACTGTTCCTCATGGTTACTCGTCGCAGCAAAAGAAGAAATTTTTCTATGATGTGAGGAAGCACTTTTGGGATGATCCTTTTCTCTATAAATCCTGTGCTGATGGAGTCATTAGAAGATGTGTTCCGTATAATGAGATTTCCTCTATAATCTCACATTGTCACGATTTGCCAAGTGGTGGTCATGCAAGTACTACGAAAACTGTTGCAAAGATTCTTCAGTGCGGTTTTTATTGGCCAACTCTTTTTAAAGATGTCCACCAATATGTTCATTCTTGTGATCGTTGCCAAAGAACGGGGAATATTTCAAGACGCAATGAGATGCCTCTCAATGGCATTCTTGAAGTGGAGCTTTTTGATGTTTGGGGAGTAGATTTCATGGGACCTTTCCCTCCATCTTTTAATAATAGGTATATCTTGGTAGCTGTGGATTACGTCTCGAAATGGGTTGAAGCCATGGCATCTCCCACTAATGATGCTCGTGTTGTGAGCAAGTTCTTTAAGAAGACGATTTTTCCTAGATTTGGAGTGCCAAGGATTTTAATTAGTGATGGAGGAAAGCATTTTCTCGAAAATCGTTTTGAAGCAATGTTGAAGAAATATGGAGTTTATCATAAGGTGGGACTTTCTTATCATCCCCAAACCAGTGGTCAGGTGGAGATCTCTAACCGTGAAATAAAGAATATCTTGGAGAAGACAGTCGCAAAATCAAGGAAGGATTGGTCTATGAAGCTTGATGATGCACTTTGGGCTTATAGAACTGCATTTAAGACACCTATTGGGACAACTCCGTACAGATTGGTATATGGAAAAGCATGTCATCTTCCCGTTGAGTTAGAGCACCGTGCATTTTGGGCTATCAAGGGTCTAAATTTTGATATGTTAGCAGCAGGTGAGAGAAGACTTCTACAACTTAATGAACTAGATGAGCTTCGTTTTGAGGCTTATGAAAGCTCTAAGCTTTACAAGGAGAAAACAAAGAAGTGGCATGACAAAGGGCTGTTACGAAGAGAATTCAAGGAAGGGGAGTTAGTTCTTCTATTCAATTCGAGGTTAAGACTTTTTCCCGGAAAACTTCGTTCTAGGTGGTCAGGTCCGTTCAAGGTACGCAAGGTTTTTCCCTATGGTGCAGTTGAATTGATGAATAGCCATGGAGAGTCATTCAAGGTGAATGGGCAAAGAGTAAAGCACTATAGAGCTGGTGAACCAATTAACGAGGGGGTGGATATTCTGTTGTCTTCTCCGTCTGCTGAATGATTAATGAGTTGGTGTCGGGCTAACGACGTTAAACAAATGCGCTACTTGGGAGGCAACCCATGGATTCTGTATACTGTGGAGGACTGGTGCACTTCATGCTTCGGCATAGGGGAGTATTTCTTTCCTTCTTGTTATTAGTTGATATTCTTAGTATTGTGCCATTGAGGACATTGTCACATTTAAGTGTGGGGATGTGCTTGTAGTAGTAGTAAAAAAAAAAATTTAAAAATGAAAAATACCAAAAATAATTCTAGCCATGCAATTTGATTAGTTGTTGTATTTTGCTAAATACACCCATGCATGCGTAGGAATCTTGTGTTTATGGATGCTTTTGTATGAGAAGTGATATGTGATGTTCTTGTGCACACACTTACACTAGCAAGTAGAAACTAGTAGACTTTTTGAATGTGCTAAGTGATTAGAATGACATGAATATGTGCAAGGTAATTTGGTCTATATGCTTTGAATACAAGTAGGTGCGTTAGAGAGACTGTTTTTGGGATTGATTATGCTCTGTCACACCAAGCGAGTTTTGAGCCTATATGCATATCTTTTGCATGATTATTCGTTTGTTTGAGTGTCCACTTGTCGTTTGCATTGCTAGCACTTGCTTGAGGTCTTTCTTAAGATGCATGACATTAATTGATGATAACATGATAAAGGCAATTAGGTATAACCTCATATTTCCCATATATCCAAACCATTTATACATGATCCATTAGTTAACCCTTTGAGCCTAATCTTATTCTTTCGGTGACACACCAAGTTACTTGCCATTATCCTTTTTATTCTATTTGCCTTACATTAAATTTGAACCAAATTGTCAAAGGCTAGTATTGTTCGTAAGGGAGTGATAAGGTGTGTATAAAAGGGGGGTTTTATTGATGATCATAACTTTGGGGGAATATTTGGGGTTTGGTTCATAGCTTGATAGTCGAAGATTGAAATCATATTTATGGGATCATTGTTCTTGCTATTATTTTGCTCTCTTGAAAAAAGAAAAAAAAAAAGAAAAAAAAACAGAAAAAATAAATATGAGAGCATTTTTATCTTTTGTGATCCTACTTTGATTCGACTAGTCAAGTTGTTTATAAATAAAAGTTCAAGTGTGGGGATGAAAGTATGGGAGTTGTTTGAATTTTATTGTCAGGTACTAGCTTTTGACTTAACCTTCTTTGGCTTTCTTGACATACCTTGTCCCTAGCCCCGTTACAACCTTAACAAAGACCTTTTGATTGTCATTGATGATGTATGTTGCGTTAAAGGTTAGATTGATAACAAGGACGAAGCATGTTTATGATATTGTTGGAGTTGAGTGAAACACTTACCCTTTGTTTTGAGTGAATATTTTTGTGAGTGAACGGTGAGTTTTTGCTTTTAGCATAGGAGATCCCAGATTTTGTCTCAAAGATGTGCTCTTGTGTGCTTAGCATGTTTACCAACCTATTCTTACATTTGACATGAATTTCTATGATCTTATTGCATCTTCTTTGAGTAGACTATGTGGATATTTGCACTTTAGACACCAAGGCATTGCATTTTCATTTTGATTCTTAAGCTGATGTGGCATGAGAGGACTTGTGTGTGTGGTTTTGTGTTAGCATTAATCTTTTGCATGGTTGGATGAATTTTGTGGGTATATTCACTATAAACCCTCACGAGACCTTACTCGTCCACTGGGGCTACCTAGGGGTTTAAAGGACTTGTTGCATATGTTAAATGCAACCGTGATCACCTACGGAAGTGGTACTAACTAGTTAGTTTAGTGTATTATTTTAGTTTGCGCGAGGACGCGCAAAGTCCTAAGTGTGGGGATATTTGATAGAGTGCATTTTACATATATTCTATAGGATTTTATTCCCGCATTTACGGTGCTTTTGCGAATAATCGTGAGTATTTAATTAGTTTTTAATGAATTTTGTGCAGGAAATAAATAATTGCCAAGTCGGAAGGAATCAAGCATTATTTAAAGATTTTATGTGATTTTTAGCTCGAAGGATTTATTTTGTGAATTTACGAGAAGAAAGGATGAAATTTCTGTTCGTTTCTAAGCATTTTTGAAGCAGAATTTTATGATCAACAGGAGCCACATGGCGCAGTAGCGCGGGATATAGCGCTGTGGCGCAAGGACGAGTCTGTTGCGCAGAGAAAAAAAAATATAAAACAGAATAGGACAGAAACACATTGGCGCTGCAGCTTTGATTTTGGCGCTGTGGCGCGATATCTCCTCTGTCCAGTGCGCGGATGCATGCATGAGCCTCCAACTGCCTCCAAATCTACTGTGCTTGCTTGCCATTTCTCCAGCGCGTGAGCAACAGAATTAAAAAGCTGGACCCACAACAAATGCGTACTGGCCTGTGCAGGAATTGGAGGAAAACTAGAATTCGTTTTATTCATTATTTTGTCACCTATTTTGTTTGAATTAATTATTATTCCAGCTGGGCTCTATTTTAATTATAACAATTATTTTTCTTGTAACAATATATATACTCATTTAGGTTATGAATTGAGGGATCGAAAAAATATTATTAGACACAACTTTGTAAACACTTTCTTCTGGAGATTTTTGGGAGAATATTTATTTTCTTTGAAGATCAAGATTAAAGGTTTTTCTTCTATTCTTATAATTATGTGTTCAATTATTAATTCTTGTTTTTATTAATTCAATCATGAGTGAGTAGATAATTAATCTAGGGTTAAGTAGAACCCTAGTTATGATTGATGTGTGAATTTCCCAATTCCCCCAATTTGATTGTTTAATTGCTCTTGCTTATTGAGTTGTTTTAATTAGCAATTACAAATCAGACGTGATTATGTGTATTGTTTGAACCAATATCTAATTATCAACGAGAGTTGGATTAGAGGGTTGTGATTTATCCAGTAAGAACATGAAATTCTCCATGAGAATAGGTAGAATGGATTGTTAGGAATTTAGGGTGCTGTAATTAATGTCTCTAAATTACATGATACCATGAGAATAGGCTTGATTGTATTTTAAGAGAAGCCATTAATACTCGAGAGAGGTTATTGGTATTTATAGGGCGCATCTTTCCTGTTGAGCAGCGTACGATTAATTGGGGCGGGAATTCACAATTACATCAATTCATGCTAGTGGGGACACTTAATTCTGGATGTTTTTAATATTTGATTAATACAAACACAATTCTCTTTAGTATAAAATTAGCTTAATAATCTCTCAATATTTATTGTGTTACTTGCTTAGCCGAATTAAATCAGAAACAACTAGTGATTGATACGTTTGTCTCTGTGGGATCGACTCTGACTTACCCTACTACATAGTTAGAAGGATTTGTTAGATATTATTATTTGATAGGCACGCGACAGCCTTGTCAGGAAGCGCACCCTGAAAGAGATTGCCGAAATTGCCACCTCTATTCCTGAAGAGTCTGATTGGGCCGCCATGAGACGTCTCAAAAACTATCATGTGCTCAAAAATAGCTTTGCCGTCTGGGCTCAGGTAATCTTGATCTTGGTTACCTTCTGTGGTATTTTCCCCACTCTTATCTCTGTTTACCTTCTAATACTATTGTTATGTTTTTCTTTTTTGTCTCGCAGCAAGGGTTGACGTTGGCCGGGGCTGTTGCTAACGCTGAACTAGAAGAACGGGAAACCGAAGAGTTGAACAAAAAGCTTTCTGAGAAAGAGAAGGTGCTCTGTGACAAGGACTTGAAAATTTCAGAGCTTGAGAAGGCATTGGCTGACAGTTCCCGAAAAGATGTGAGAATTCGCGAACTGAAAGAGCAGGTTTCTGAATTGAAGGATGCTGCTAAGGTTGCTTCAGACCGTGCCACTGCCGCCGAGGCTAAGTCCGAAAAGGTTAAGAAGCAGGCTGAAGATCTGAAGGCCCAGCTCCTCACAGCCCGGTCTGATGAAGTGGTTATAGCCGAGTACAAGGCCTCAGAGGCTTTTAGCGACGCAGTCACCGAAGATGTTGCCGCCAAGCTTCTGCGTTGCTGGTTGGTTGCCGAACGGCTGATTAAGACAGATCCAGAGTCTTCATGGGAAAAATTTACTGAAGCCTATGTTGCTGCTGAAGGAGCTTTTGATGCTGACGGAACTGAACCTCAGCCCTATGACGGACCTGGATTGATCGTTGCCCCTACTGCAGAACCGACTGATCAAGGCCGAAGTTGATTTTTCATTGTTCTCTGAAACATTGTTTTGTAATTCGAATATTTAGCTCGTGAACTCGTTTTCTGAATCTTGTCTATGGTATTTTTGAATTTGTCTTATTCTCCTTTCTCTTTTTGGTTACACATATATATTGTGGTGCTTATGTGTTGCCCCCCAATCCGGATTTCCTTGAAAGAATGGAATCCGGATTGTGGTACAAGGTTGGATATTCCCTCTTAAGTCCAAATTTCAAAAACGTTGGTTGACTTATGGAAAATTTGTAGCGTTTGCCCCCTAATCCGGATGTATTCGAAAGAATTAAATCCGGATTTCGGTAAAAGGTTGAATCTTTTCTCCTGAGTCCAACGTTTAAAAACATTGGGTAATTTAGAGAAAATTTGTAACTTTTTGGCCCCTCAATCCGGATGTATTCGAAAGAATTAAATCCGGATTGTGGTAAAAGGTGAAATTTTTTCTCATAAGTCCAACATTTGGAAACATTGGGTAACTTAGAGAAAATTTGTATCCTCTTCGGATTTTCTCTGAAAGCTTGAATCCGGATGATGGAGAAAGCAGATATTTTTCTTTTTTCCCTTGTTTTCATAAAACTTCGTAGACTGTGAGTTCAACAGTCAAACTCTTTGGCCTTCGTGTTGTCAATCAATGTCAATCAGCCTCAATATCAACCAACACCAATCCCCATCAATATTCCAACGATTCTCGAGGTCCTTGAAGACTGAAATTGCTTGACCTCTTTTGCATTCCCTCTCTATAAATACTCCTTCTTCATATACATTTTCTGCACTTCACTTTTCTTTCCAAAGCCACCCCTAAATCCTTCTTCTTGTCAATGGATCCAAAAAATGTGGTGTATGACTACGAAAACAATAAGATCATCGTCGATGGCATAGTTTTCGACGGGCCTACAACCATTGCCGAGATCGATGCCGTCTTGAAGAGGATCGACGATGCTCTAGCCTTGCGTAGGATGGTTGCAGATCAAGCTGGGAGGGGGCGCCGCGGACCTGGCAACGATGGGGAAGGTGCTGGTGGTTCTGGCACTGCCGCCGTTTAAATATAATCTCTTTTATGTTTTGATGAAAGTTGTACCCCCTCTTCCCCTTGTTTAATAAAAATGGCTTGAAAAACAGCCATAAACATTTGTTTCCGCTTCTTCTTCGTCCGTTTTGAGTTTGTTGCGTTTTTGTGTTTGATTTTATTGTTTCGACTCGAATACTTTCGATAGTATCCCAGTAGTTTTTTCTGAATTTCTATCTCGTTTGTTTCTAGCTCGGAATCTGTAGTAGTGAAACGTCTGAACTAGAGTGGTTTTTTTTAGCTTTTTTATATAAGTCCCAAGCTTGATAGCTTTGAGTTTTTTATAAAGCTTGATAGCTTTCTGAGTTTCTCAACTTCCTAGTTTTTGCTCTGAGCTTTGTTGGTTGCTTGCTTTTCTTTGCTCTTATCGCCAATTCAGTCAAAGACAGATCTCCTGGATCGGTGGGAATGTTGAGAACCCTGGGAGTTTTCAGCCTGTTGAGGTTCGGGAGGTGACGGGACTCGGGCTGTTCGGAATGTCCGGATTGCCTCCGCCAGGTCCTCACGAGTAAGATCTTGCAGTTGCATTCCAGCCAGAGGCACATCGGTATACTTGTACTGGTTGACCTCGATGTCAATTCGGGCATCACCTGGTGCAATCCCTGCCCTTTCTACCACTGGAGGTACTTCAGCCGGGACTAGGGGTAGGTTCGGAGATGGGTTATGATCTTGTGCCCGAGTGTTGGTTCTTTGAGTAGATTTGCTTCCTCTTACCATGATTCCAAATTTCAAAGCAAGATAATTCACAAAGTATCGATTATAACAGATCTGAGCTGAGCTTGGGGCAGGATAACTTAAGCACAGACTCAATATTCAGATATAAACACAAGGTTGTGGATACAAGTATACAACAGGCGACTATGAGCACAAATCTAAATTTCTGCTAAGTTAAAAAACTAGAAATCGTAACTTTACCACAGATCTGGGCTAGAGAGCTAAATAACTCTAATTACGTGCACGTATGGCTGAGAAATGTGTAAAGGAAACATTTTTAGTAAGGGTTCGCTATGGTTTTTAGATCTTACAGCTTGATTTCGGACTCCTTTTAAAGAGTTTGTTGATGTCGTCGAGTCTTGTGGCACCGAGACCAAAGGACAGAGGCCCCTCCTTCTAGCGCCAATGATAACTCCAAGACCCGATCTAGTGCCTCCTCCGCCTTTCCCACGCCTGGTCAGAGGTGAAGCTGGTGGTTGGGTGTCTGCAAAACAACACCGGAGGGGGGTTTGGGCCCCACGGCGCCTCCGGCGTGAGAATAAGTGACGGCTTTGGAGAGTAAAAGATAAGGACCCGAGTATCTAATTATAGAGGGTGTGTGTATATAAGTGTGTAAAAAGAATGTCTAACCCCTACACCTTAGTCTCCTGGTCTATTTATAGGCCAAGGATTAGGGTTTAGGGGTGGGTACCTGCAATCATGAGCGTTGAATCCGAAATAGACGGGACACTTGTTCCTTTTCGATAATTCCCACGTATCCAGGTGATATTCGTGGTGGCGTGTGCCTCTAGCATGTCAGCACGTGGCTCGATAAGGACATGACTGTGCCCATCTTAGGATTCCCTTATCTGTCACTGTCATGTAGGACCATAATCATGACTCATGTTCCGTCATACCTCCATGTGTACTGGGCTTGGGTCTGCAATGTCTGGCCCAGTCCGGACTGAAGTCTCCGTTCTGGGCGGGGTCCGATCCGGATTGGATGCGGCCTATCAGTAGAAGTTTACATTTATAGTTTAACCCCTATATACAAGATTACAGCTAATTTTATAAGTAGTTCAATAATTCATATGAATTTTAGTATATTACTAGTCTTTATAATATGGTGTGTCTGATTCATTATAGCACTCTGTGAGTTCTCTGAGCTTCTACATGGAGTTCCTTGATCCTTTCCTTTTGGTTTTAATTTTCATACCAAAACACACTCACTGGTGATTATGTAAACACATTTTGCCACAACATTAAGGGCGGAGATCGGGAGATGTATTAGTTTTCAACTGCGTAACACAAGATTAATTTGAATTACTTCTGCTCATTAGATTCAAGAGATTATATGCGTGAGCAATTGTTTTAAGCCTAGTTTATAGAAACTGCAAAATCCTAGAAATAAACATAAAACGTCTGTAAAAAGTTCAATAAATCTCAGAAACAAAAGATAACTTTTTCCTTCTTTCTTCTTGAATATATCTGTGAATGTGTTAATTTGAGAGATGGTTAAGCACTCACAAGTTTGTTATTAAATTTGAATCTTGGATTGAATACAAGTTGAGGAACATATTTAAAAGAAAATTGGAACTGGTCTAGCTACCTGGAATTTTTGCCTTACGATACTACTGCTCAATTCTCGAGCACTACACCTAAAAATATTGCTATGCTTCCTTCAATGGACCACAACAAAATTCCAACACAATTTTTTTAGAAATATGCAAATCTGGTTTCTGGTGAAGACGGAATGGGCAATTTCTACGTGCACATGTATTTTCTATTTGCTTTCGCCTGTCCTTTCATACCTTGAACCCTAACTGCCTGCCAGGCTCCATTACTGGAATATGGCTAAAGATATTTCGTGTTCCTTTACATATTCGTATAATTATTCCTGATGTTGGTGATTAGCTAAAGTTCCTCCAACATAGGATCTTCACACCAGCCACAGGAAAAAAACTAATGCATTCAAAGTTTGTAAAGAAACAATGAGAGCACATTGTAATGAAGGCAACCAACTTCTATTAAGAAATACCTTATAGCTAATTGTATTACCAATAGCAAGTAAAGAAATAGAAAATTGTCAGAGCCTTGTTGGCCAAATGCATACTGCATCCTGTGAGTCTGTGACACATCTTGTCTCCTTTCGTGTCTTTTTTGTGCATGCATAAATAGCAATGCACATAGCAAATAGTTCTCATCAAAAATTTTCTGCTTGATTAAAAATACAAAACACAGAAAACTAAACCATGGCTAGTTCATCAGAATCAACTAATAACTACCATGTTAGATCAATAAGCTTGCCATGCAGATCACATATCCTGCTATTATCAGACTAAAAGAGGAGCTTAACAAGCTCAAAACTTTGGAAACATCATGCTGCCAAACATCCGAAGAGATTTGCAATAGTCTCTCTGGCTTAGCAGAGTTGTACGATTGCACAAATGATTTTCTCAGCCTTCAGTTTACTCAAGAAGCCGCACTGATAGATCATCTATTAGATGGATCTGTAAGGCTTCTAGATATATGTGGTGGTACAAGGGATTTAGTTTCACAAATTAAGGAAAACGCGAGAGAACTTGAATCATCTTTTCGAAGGCGAAAAGGAGACATGAGCATTGAGAGCAGCATTGCCAAATTCAATTCACTTAGGAGGCAAACGAAGAAGGAAGCGATAAGATTAATCGCATCTTTAAAACAAATAAAAAAACAATTTGAGGCTTTGCCAATGTTGGATCCAGATCACAAACACTCATCTGTGATAGGCTTACTAACAGAAGTTGCATTATCAAGCATTTTGATTTATGAATCCTTGTTGATGTTTGTGACGGTGCCAGTTTCAAAGCCAAAGGGAAGATGGTCAGTTATAAGAAAGATGATCCACACAGAACTAGTATCATGTGAACAGAAAATTGAAAATATGAATGAGTTAGAAAGGATTGATGTAGCATTGAAAGGTCTTTGTAGATCAAGTAAAGGGGAGAAGATCGAAAGTGCACAACGAGGACTGATAACACTGGAGACTCATTTTGAAGGCATGGAGAGTAATTTAGAGTGTCTGTTTAGGCGCTTGATCAAAACAAGAACCCTGTTCCTAAACATGGCATCTCACTGATGTTCATTAAGACGCTTCACTTGAAAATTTCCCAGAGGCAACCAAATTTTAGAGGATATGCATATGGATTTGTAATTTTCAAGAGCTATGTATATGATGTAAATTTCAAAAAAAAAAATTACAATTGATAAAAACACAAATGTGAATTAATGCTTCATTATTCTGATCTCAATACCTGATCTATATGTTTATGTGCATTGCTTGTGAGTGCAGAGGTGTGACTATGTAATTATTCTGTAGATATGTTCATAGTAGTGACTTGATAGGTGACTAATGCATTACAGTCAAGTCACTCTTTCTTGAACAAAATACATAAAGAGATCTTACATATATTTAAAGGCCAATTCTTCAGGCAAGATCCACATAAATTGAGAGTAGCAATTCGCTTTCAAATTAGCAGGTTTAAATTTTGATCACGTGTAAATAATATGCCAAGTTACCGACTAATGATAGTTCAGCTCTATCCTTTGGAAAGGTTCTGATGGATAGAGAGGTTTTGGTTGTGTTACAAAGACAATTATCTTTATGTATACAAATTCAATATTAACATCAAACTTTCTAGCACAACTTAAGACTCTTTAATCCATATCAGCTTCAGATTTCCGTATCACTATATCGCATAAATTTATTAACTTCAGTAATTTTGAGTTGTTTGGTTGATTATGATGATAGATTACATTGTCCTACACAACTGCTAGTAAACAACGAGTAAGTTAAGCAGAGGCCAATATGTAATAGGTTTAAGGAAGACTGTAAGGTAAGTTAGTTTGAAGAGCATCACTGTGATTCAGCCCTGTTGATGTTTCTACATGTGTCAGTTTCCAAGATAAAAGGCACAAGATGGTTACTGATAACTGTTACTGATCTTTAGCAATATCAGTGATACTAACGTGGAAGAAGAATAATGTAAAACAAAGTTTCTGCAATTTCTGGGAACAAAATAACTATATTACTTGGCTTCTTTTCTCTTATCAAATAAAGCAAAGATTTGATCCCATATTTATACTAGGAGAATACAAAGAAGTTACGACACTACAACTCAAGAGTCATCACATTTAAACAACTGTTATAGACTCTACATTACCATTTTAACTGCAGCAGCTGAAGAGTTTTAGTTTAAACAATTAACAAAAACAAAGGTTGTCTAAGTTGAGCAAGTATCTTGTGAAGAGAAAATGGACAATATTAATGAGTTTAAAAGCATATACAGATGCAGTTTTGAGCTATTTATGTAGATAAAGAAAAAATGAAAAGTTATAATATGCTCGAAGAAGTCTGGCGACTTCGAAAACTCGCACCGATGACAATGAAAGCATTCTGTAGGGTTCATTAAAACAAGAGCATCATTCCTAAATGGGGAACAGACAGTTTAGTTAATTTTCAACTCGTATCACCAAAGCACCTTATAGCTATTCTGTTAACAGTCCCACTAAAAGAAATATCAACTTCTAGAGCCTGATAGATATATGATTCTACGAAGAGCCTACATGTTATAAAATGTTGAACAGCTTGTAGCACATTTGTTTTCCTTTCATGTTTTTTTCGTGCATGCCGAAAGAGGCATCTAGCATAAATCTCTCACTTCTTGATCTTCAGTCAAAAGTTTTTTTTTTTAAATGAGAAATAATACATATATACAGTAAAAGGATTACTACTACTTCCAGATCAATTAGCTACCTGATAAGGTCAGTTGGCTTGCCTGGCATATCACACCCTGCATCTGTAAGAAAACATTTGCCGGGGTCTGCCTGAATTGGCAGAATTGCTTGAATACACAAATGATAATCTCTGCCTTCCCAAACTCAACAATCACAAATAGAAATAGATAACGAAGTAAGTAGATACGACAACCCGGGAGCGGATTCCTCCCGGCAGGGGTGAATTGGATTAGACGAGAACTTGGATCAGCTATCAGAATGAGAAATGAATTGGATCACAGATAAGTGCATTGCTGAATGTAATTCTGTTAGAATGCAGAAGGAGAAGAAAACAAAGAGACTGCTCGCATATTCTAAGCAAGTAAGGAATCATTACTGCATGATTCCACATAACTTTTAACATCAATTGGACAGCATACAATAGCTTGACATCTTATCAAGGAAAAAATCTCATCTAAAGGCATCAGTGCATCAAGCCCAGATGATTTATGTCACAACATCACCACTTTTAAGCTTGTAACAATATAATTTTACTAATCCGAACTCGCAAAATTGTGTTACATTAGTTAGATATTGGATTTAGATTTGGGTCATACTAAAAGACTACCGTGCATTTTTATCAGTCTAACTACTAGCTTGGAAACTGCTGAAGTTTCTTATGTACAGACATGAAATTGTAGAAGGATAAATATTAAGTCTTGCAGGATGAAGGTGATGAGGCAGACAAATTGAAGGAGAGCATACAGTTTTGTCTGTGACGAAAATATTTTACCTATGTGCTAGGGGAGAGCACGGATCGGATCGGATCGGATTTATGGTAAAACCGAAACCGAAACCGAAACTCTTCGGGTTTTAAAATCTAAAACCGAAACCGCAACCGAAACCGGCGGTTCGGTTTCGGATTCAAAATTGTCGGATCGGATGCAATCGGTTCGGTTTCGGTTTTAAACCCTACTACATAATAGATTTTGAAAACACTTGCCGGATCACATTAAGCCCCTGTACATCTAAGTACTACATTTGGCAGAAATACAGAGCATGGAATTGGGATGTCATATAATCCTAACTAGGCATGAGCTTATACAAACTTAATCTCTCAACATACTAATACAGTTTGAGCCTTAGATATGGCACATTTGCACTTACAAACTCTTACATATGAGAGGCCAAATGTTGATGCAATTTACTTGTACCTTAAAAATGCTTGCAGAATTATGAGAAAGGTATAAAAGTGTCAAACTACGGCAATAGCACATTTCTCAAACTCATCTTCTTTCAACTGTTGGGATTATGTTTTGCGAAAAGACAAGCTTGCACTCCCAGACAATAAAGAGTTCATGTAAATGCAATTGTAGCTCAAGTAACTTGAGAAATAGATAATCCAGCAAAGCATGGCTAAATAGATAACAAGACTGTAGATTACCTTAACTTTATTATTTGGAATTATATATACAATCTGACGTTAATTTGTGTTTAATTTTATTCTTGCAAAACTAGTGTCTGTTTAAATATATATATAATTTATTTATTTATTTTTATCGGATCGGATTCGGGTTTTTTCGGATCGGATTTGACAAGAAACCGAAACCGCATAACCGGATTCGGTTTCGGTTTTAAATTTTTCGGTTTCGGTTTCGGATCTGTTTTATACGGATCGGTTTTTAGCGGTTTTTAACGGATTCGGATTCGGATTCGGATTTTTTCGGATTTCTGCTCAGCCCTACTATGTGCTGTCCAGTTGAAGTGATAGAAATTAAAGTAGGCAATAAAAGCAAAGGCATTATTAATATGTTATGGTGAGATAACTTACTACTCCCTCCGTCCCATAAAACTCTTCCCATTTCCCTTGGACACGTTTGCCAACGCACATTTTTAATCGTTAATATCTTTAATTTCGTATTAGTACTAAATATAAAAACTTCATTGTATTAAAGTACTCATAAATACGAATTCAACAAGATCACTCATGACTATATTTAGATTTATAGATTATACGTAAATTAGTAATTTGTCTCTTGTTATGAACAGTACCGACATTTGAAAGGGGAAAAGTTTTGTGGCACAGAGGGAGTAGCTTGTAAAGAAATTGGAGCAAAAAACATTTTCAAAATGTCAGAAGTGGGATTTGAACCCACGCCCTCTCTCGAAGACCAGAACTTGAGTCTGGCGCCTTAGACCACTCGGCCATCCTGACTCTGTTGAGAAATTTTGTTGTACTACTTAATTAACTGCAAAGTGTTGCTTCAAGAATTTTTGGACATCTATACTCTTTATTAATAGTAGATGATAGCCTGTGCGAAGCGGATCGAGGTAATAAATTAAAATTGATCATTTTTTAATTCAATCTTTATAAGAATTTTATTCATCACTAAAATTTTTTTAAAAATGAACAAAAAAAGACTACGTTATTTATGCAACTCAGTAGTTTATAATAAAATAATTGTAATTACATCGGAATTTCAATAATTCCAATATAGAAGGAAGTCCCATTAAAACGGGATTTCGATTATTAATAAGATATTAGATAATAAGGGCCCGAGAAGAAAATTTAATTAAATTGATCATTAATGTATTATAAAAAAAATACGTTATATACAAAGAATTTGCTTATTAATAAAGGTCATTTTATATATTATTTATTTAAGTTTATTTAAGAAAATCGAGAAAAAAAATTAAATTATTCTGATATATACGTAAAAATGTAAATGATTATGATAAATATGTTATTTGTGAACTGAATAGATTTATAATAAAAAATTACAATTATAATAGTATTAACAATTTTATTATTTTATTAAAAAATAATATAGAATTCTCAAAGAAATAGGAATCTTAGGGGTGGAACCAAATTTGGTACCGAAGTACCATTAAACATGGATTTATTAATAAAGGTAATAGATTTGTTAGTGTTTTATGAAATGTTATACGATCAGATTACGTATCCGTTGGTATTTTACAAAAAATTATATCAAGTAATCCTAGATTGTATACTGTATTCGTTGGGTTTTACCATTTATTTGTTGGTGGTTTTTAATCGTTGGCTTTTTCTAATAAAAAAATTATAAACAAAAGAATTATAATTATCATAAGAATTATATTTTTAATTCTCTTTAAAT
The DNA here is from genome assembly GCA_037693485.1 of Kitagawia praeruptora. NCBI lineage: Eukaryota > Viridiplantae > Streptophyta > Magnoliopsida > Apiales > Apiaceae > Kitagawia > Kitagawia praeruptora. The sequence continues at coordinate 131,024,457 of CM075354.1, forward strand.
TAAATTTTTATACAAAAAAAGAAATTTTTTAAAAACAGTTATGGAATTATCTTTAAAATGCGTGGCAGAAAGTGAAAAAAAAGTGTTAAGAATCAAAAAGGATGGATGGAGTAGTATTCTAGGGAAAATATGATTCTATTAAAAAAAATTAAAAATAAAAGAATTATAATTATAATAGAATTTCTAATTTTATTCTTTTTTTTAAAAAAGCAACATAGAATTAATTCTAGGGAAAATAGAATTTTAAGGGTGAAACCAAAATATAGTGCAAACCGTGAAACCAAAATATAGTGCGAACCAAATTTTAGGTACCATTAAAAAGGGTTTCGCTTATTAATAAAGGTTATAGAAGCGAAACCCTTTTTCGTTGCAACGCAATAGTAATAAATTTTGGTTATCACTATATTTATTTATTTTATTATAATTATAATATTTATTAGTTTATAACCCGTGCAAAGCACGAATTACTTTTAATTGATTTTTACAACATGACTAGGAAACATTACTGATTACTACCGATTAACCGTATAAAACAAACAATCCTGAACTTAATAGGAAACATAGATTTGCTTTGGGACCAAGTTTTCTTCGAACATTCCTTATAAATATACTGTCTCTCGTCTCGTTCTTTCATCTCAATTACATCGTTCTTTCATCTCAATTACAATGAGCGAAAGCCAAGTGCGAGGCGTGAGTATTTTTGAGTGTGCGAGTATATTTGAATTTTTGCAGTCGACCGACCATCATTAGAGAGTCTGAGAAACCCTAGTATTTGTCCGCGTTTGTCGAATTTTGAAGATTCTTAATTTCCTGTATAACTCAGAATAATGGAAAAGTACGAAATTATTAAGGAAATTGGGAGAGGATCGTTTGGATGTGTATGGCAAGCTAGGAATAATCAGAGTGGTGAAGTTGTGGCAATCAAAAGATTGAACACCAAGCTTGATTCGTGGGAAGAGTGTCTTAATTTGAGGGAAGTCAAGTCACTCCAGAAGATGCACCACTCTAATATTGTCAAGCTCAAGGAAATTATCCAGGAAAATAACTTCTTGTACTTTGTTTTCGAATACATGGAGTGCAATCTTCAGCAGCTTATGGCAATCAGGACAAAGACCAATTCCTTTTCCGAAACGGAAGTAAGAAACTGGTGTTTCCAAGTATTTAATGGTCTTGCTCATATGCACGCACGCGGATATTTTCATAGGGATCTCAAGCCAGAAAACTTGTTAGTCAGTGGTAAGATTATCAAGATTGCGGATTTTGGGCTTGCTCGCGAGATCAATTCTTCTCCTCCTTATTCCGAGTATGTTGGAACACGATGGTACAGAGCACCTGAAGTTATTCTTGCAGCGCCAATTTATGGTCCAGCGGCTGATATGTGGGCAATGGGTGCAATTATGGCTGAATTGTTGATTCAGTGCCCACTTTTTGCTGGGGTAAATCAACAACACCAAATGTACAGAATATGCAGTGTTATGGGAACCCCAACTGAAGCTGATTGGGCTTATGGGATTGAACTAGCAACCGATATAAACTATCAGTTTCCACAGCTTTCTGGTGTTTCTCTGTCTTCGCTGATGCCATATGCAAGCAATGATGCAGTTAGCCTTATTCGATCGCTTTGCTCTTGGGATCCCTGCAAAAGGCCTACTGCGTCGGAGGCACTTCAGCATCCTTTTTTCCAGAGCTGCTATTATGTTCCACCTGCTCTTCGCTTTAGAACTGCTGGTTTGGGGTTGAATCCATCTGCTCAAACTAAACGTTCTCTGAAGCACGAGTATTTGAGCAGATTTTCTGGGACTTTGACAAATTCTGGCTCCATCAAGTGCACACCTTGAAGATGTGAAGATTTTACTCAGTTTTACAACAACAGTTATGATTTTGGATTGTAATGTTAACACTATGAAGTTTATACTCTCTGCAGTTTTCTTTTACACTTTTTTAGTTTCCCTGATAATGTAATTTCTATGCACTTGTTCATCTTACTTTTTAATTATTCGTCACTGACATTGAAGATTAGAGTCAGAAAATTTAAACAACAGGAAAAATATACTAGCAAGTTAAGAAATTCTTGAAAAACCTGAATGGTATGAAATTTATTTCATTACATCGAGTTGCTGTATAGCTCTTCATCTTAAAATACCGCATTAACTTACCAATAATCTGAAATTACTGAAGAAAATGCAATAGTAAGAATAGAATTATTCTCGCCATCAGAGTAATGATGCTCATCAACCTAAAATTCCTTTCTGCACCAGTAGACTCCTTTGGTCTCACCTTCATCTTTCTGGACATAGATGCATTCCTTCATTTCTCTGTACAATATATTCAAGAAAATCAACATGTTTGAAGATGTAGTACTTCTGTATTATTACTGGTATAACAAATCAGGGAGTATCTCCCTTCTCTGACAAAACAGCATTGCCAAAGACTATCCTTATGAAAACACAGATGCTGCGTCAGGCTTTTTATGTTGATCAAGAGAAGAAGGAAAGTTAGAATATGCACGAAGAAGTATGTCAGCTTTCGAGGTTTCCACTGATGGTAATGAAAGCAGTTGTAGGGCTGATCAAAACAAGAGCATCATTCTTAAACGGGGAACAGACCGTTTAGTCAATTCAACTCATATCACAAAACACCTTATCGATATCCTTTAATAGCTCCACTAAAGGAAAAATAGATTATGAGAGCCTCATAGAAATATGATTTTAAGAAAAGCCTACATGTTATAGAATGTTGAACAGCCTGTGGCACATTTGTTCTTCTGTCATGTTTTTTTTTTGTGCATGCTGAAAGAGGCATATGGCAGAGATGATAGATCTCTCACTTCTCAACAACAGAAACCATTTGCCGGGGTCTTCCTGAAATGGAAGACTTGTTTGAATGCACAAATGATCATTTCCATCTTCCCAAACTCAAAAAATCACGGAGATATATGTGGACAAATTCTTTGAAGCTTTTAGATATATGTGGTGGTACGAGGATTCGAGGAAAGTCCATTTACAAATTAAAGATTAGACAAGAACTTGGATCAGCCATATGAAGGAGAAAGGGATTGGATCACTGATAAGAGCATCGCTGAATATAATTTTTTTAGAATGCAATGGAGAAGAAAGCAGAGGGACTGCTAGCATATTTGAAGAAAATAAGGAACCATTACTGCATTATTTTGCATAACTTCAATAGCAGTAGCGTACAGTTGTTCAGTACACACCAATTGGACAGCTTACAAAAGCTTGGCAGCTTATCAAGGATTGCACGTACATCTCTAATTCACTTGACTATAATGTTTTGTTCAGCAGCTTTTAAAGTAATCAACTTTCAGACTATCTAAAACAGATGGTTTGTTCATCTTCTTCCTGGTTTGTTTTAATACTTCGAAAGTCATCCTAGAGAAAAAAAAATCTCATCTTAAGGCATCAGTGCATCAAGGATAGCTGATTTCTGTAGAGACCTTACCACTTTTTAAGCTTGTAACTATAAACTAAGAAATCAACGCTCTAATCCAACTATTCTAAGCTCACAGACTTGTGTATTACTGATTAGGTCTTGGTTTAGATCTAGGTCATACCAAAAAGCTAACATGCATTTTATCAGTTCTATTTCTAGTAAAAGTGAGTCATTTGTATTTTTCAAAATCTTCTCACTTACTTATCTAAGTGAATATCGAATGAAATTTGAAACACATAATATAGAAAAAGAAAAGCATTCCTTTTGTAGCTGCAGCATATATCAGATATCAAAATTAAACTTTGGGACATGCTAATATTTGAATTCTTTCACAAATCAAAAGGTTAAAATTGCAGACAATGCTAGACCTTTATCTCATGTAAGACAAGACATCGCGGAACGACAAAAAGTAAAGTCTTGCAGGATGACGGAGATAAGGCAAACAAATTGAAGGAGAACATACAGTTTTGTTCTATATACGTACAATTGAGATGAGAGAAATTAAGAAGGCAATGAAAATGAAAACAAAGGCATTAACATGTGTTGTGGTGAGATAACATACTAGGTAGTAGGTTCTGAAAATGGGAGCAAAATCATTTGCAAAATGTCAGAAGTGGGATTTGAACCCACGCCCTCTCTCGAAGACCAGAACTTGAGTCTGGCGCCTTAGACCACTCGGCCATCCTGACAACTTCGAATAATTATTGTATGTTTTGATCATAACTTATAGTAGGTTTTAGACTATTAACATGCAACATACCAAGTGCATGAGCACTGACATTAACTTTAGGCTAAGTCCTTTGATAAATTGAGATTGAACTTGACTTTAATATAAATAGTTGCAGCAAGAGCTAGAATCAGAAGTAATTAAACTGTACTCTTCTTATAATATATTTTATACAAGCAGATTCTGTACAAGAATAATGCCATGATCAGAAACTAACGAGTAAGAACATTAAGGAGAGACACTCTATACTGGATAAGTCGCCTAATTGCAGTGTCTACTCCAGACTCGAGTCCACTAATGCTATCGGCAAGTGCCTCTAACTTATCTTGTACAGTTCGAACTTCATCCGAAACACCAGTTTCTCGAGCATGTGCACTAAGGTTGCACAGGGCAACATCAGTTCTCCCTACTTCATTATTGATCTTCTTTTCCTTCTCACTAAGCACTAAACCTACTGGCATCAGTTTGGAGATCAAGGAGCATCCTCCAAGCTTGGTTTTCAAAAGGGATGGTGTGGACAAAAACAATAAGAGATATCGAAAAATTAGAGATGTAATATTGCTAAGTTCTCTTAGCACTCTGATGACCATCAACAAGTGAGGATCTGAATCTAATAGAGGTAAGAACACAAATTTGCCTTCGGCACGCTTTAATGATCTAATACACTTCAAAGCTTCCTTTTTCGCCTTCTTCCGGAAGGCGTTGTATGCATTTACATCTTGTTGGATGGAACCTCCACCTCTTCTACGCAAAGATGACTGCAGTCCTTGCACATGTTCTTTCATCTTCGACAACAAATCTTTTGCACAGCCACCTGCATCTAGCAGAGTCAATGAACCTTCAAGTGCCTCTTCAAAAACCTTACCATCTTGATGGTGTAAAATGGATTCTTGAGTGCGGGTAGTGTGAAGAAGCTCCTCTACACTATTGTATAGCTCTGCTAGCCCATGTAGACCTTTTAGAATAGCTTGGCCACCTATCGATTCTTCCAATGATGGTAATGATGCTTCCCATATTTTTAACTTGTCTAACTCTGAATCAACTTTAAGGGAAGTAGGGTGTAATCTAGAGGGCAAGCTAATGGACCTTACTGGGTGCAACCCAAACGAGCAATTCATTGTCTAGTGTTTGTTGTCACAAATGGTTACAAAAACTCTGTAGCTTAGATGTCAGAATGCAAATTGGGCTTCAATCTATTTATAGGAAGACACAGCAAAAGCACCTAGAGAATCAAAGTTAACAATTTCCATGTGAGGCCAATTTGAGTGTACCTACTGTTTAATGGACTTGTAACAAATTTGGAGTACAACAATATTCTTTAATCTTTTCTCTAATTGTGGTCATTAAATGAACAACGCTCATCGCTGATTATCTTTCATTATCCACCCACCGGTGTATGTAGAATTGACATAAAAAATAAACCATTAGTTCCGATTTGTGCCTACATTCCCGACTTTTCCCCATGATCAATTCACAATCTACTAAAGAAAATATTCCATATTAAAATATACAGATTGAGCAATGATAAATTACTGACCCCTTGTGATTATAGTCCTGTTACAAAGAATCACAGAGGTGCATAGAGGAGTAGGTGATATAATTTCGACAAGGTTACGACAAGATATAGTAGCATATAAAAATTATCTTAGGTTGTACAACCCTAGGATTTAGGGACGCCATCAACTAAAATTAAACAGGACCAGAAAATTATGCCTATGGTTATTTAAAAATGCGATTTTTATAATGTTTGGGTGGCATGTTTAGGAGACAAGGAGGCATATGCCATTATCATTTCCTTGTCAAATGGCAAGTAAGTTTTATAATGAACATGCATCTCAGAATTGAAAATGTGACCTCATGGGTTAGAGGAGGTGGGATGACTGACACATAAACATAAGATCGGCATTTCACTGTATAAGACATGTTACTTACATATGGTTCAGAGGCTCCATAACTTAGCATCAATCTTGAAGATTGATACATGTTTCACAAAAACTGAGGCTAGTTTCAGTCCAAAATCGTGAATAAAGACAGCATATCCTTTGGCCATTCTTTCTTGCCTGCAAAATGAAATGAAATTTAGAGATCTTTAGAAGTTTGGAATAGACATTTCGGTTTTGCAATAGTAAACGTAAAAATATAATAGTATTATACAATGCATGTTTAGTAGACAATAGACAAGGAGACAAATGTAAGGTTTTTAAAAAAGTTGGGTAACTCGGAAATTGGAGTGAGGCGCATAAAAAATATCAAGACAAGTTAAAAACAAAATCTGCTGTTTGAGAATTGGGGGAAGTTGAATGACAAAAATGATTAACACAACATGGGCTATATTTTGTATTACTATGAGACGTACATTGAACTTGTAGTATGCATATTTGCAGAAAATGTCTTCAGTTAATGGTCTTGTGACATTGATGGACGACTAATTTTTGCATTAGCAGAAACAAAACGCAAATTAGAACATGTATCTTGCAGAACATGTATTTTTGCACCCCGGCGCACTCCCGCACCCCCGAAATATGGGATACGCGATTCTTCACCTAAGTGAAGAATCCCTGCAAGAACATGTATCTTGCAGAACATGTATTTTTGCATGTATTGTTCACCTAAGGCAAACAATATTTTTTTTCCCTGTTTTTATATACTGTGTTCATTAGTAAAATTAAAATTTCCAGGAGCAAGATTAATGTATCATTTTAGGAGGATCAGGCGATCAGCTTATTAGGTCAAACTGAGATCACAGATTTCACCACTTAATTATCAACGAATCTCCAGTGTCATGACTCATGGCCGTCCCGAACAAACTTGAGACCTTTGGTTAAATTTCAATGTCAAGGCCTCATAGAATAATGGGCATGGCAACCCCAGGAATCCGGCTACCAAGTCAATAGCCCAATGATGGATTTGGGACTTGGGATGGACTTGACAAACCCAACCCCTCTAACAAATACTGCTTGCTTACTATACCATGTGTAATTAGGCAGCTTTGGACCCTTAAATTGTATTCAAATTCGGTTCGTTTATAAATGAGCTGAGTTCGAGCTGAGTTTTTATCAAGCCGGACTTTGAATTGGTCAGGAGAGTATTTGCTCATTTGCAGCCATATGTGTAGAGATGAAATAAAAGAAGTGAAAATACCAAATCAAACAGTAAATGCTTTAAGAAAGAACTTACTCGATTTTAAAAATCCCAAATTTTAAATGCATGTTACACATGTTCAAATACTGCATGCAACGCATGCTAAATTAGAAATGCATCAGCGAAACACGTAGAAAATGTTCAGTTATTGCATGTCATGGTTAAGGTCTTCTCCCTCAGAACAAATTTCTGAATCTTCCCTGTTGAATTAACTGGCAACTCATATGAAAACACCATCTGAGGGACCATATGAAGGGGCAATGATTCCATACAAAATTTGATAACCTCTTCACCATGCACATTATCATCACATCCCTCCCTTAACTTTACAAAAGCACAAGGTGTCTCACCATTAACATTGTCAGGCCTTGCAACAACAGCAGCTTCTAAAACCATAGGATGACTTGTTAGAACAGCTTCAATCTCAAGTGTACTTATAATTTCTTTCCGAAACTTGATCACATCTACAGCGCGATCTTTCACTTGTATACAACCATCAAGTAGTCTAGTTCCGAGGTCCCCGGTTCTGTACCACCCATCTTCAAAAGCTTTTATAGTCTTATCCAAATTTCCAAGGTAACCAGACATCATGGTATTGCCCCTAAACATCACTTCCCCAATGGTTCTTCCATCAGCTGGTACACTTTTCATTGTTAATGAATCTTTGACATCAACTTCTTCCAAGATTCCTTGTCTAAACTTTATACTTTTTGTTGACATACTTAACTCTGCATTGCACAACTTATTAACAATCACGGGTCCAAGAGCTTCTGTCATTCCATATCCATACATGATATCAAATCCCAATTCTTGAACTCTAGACAAAATTTCAAACGGTGGTAATGCTCCAGCAACTACTGCTTCCACTTTGTAAGCATTTTTCCGCGTGTAATTAGTTGGTGCTTCTGCAATCTTGTTTAGGATTGAAGGAGCCCCACATAAATGCGTTATTTCATGAAGATCTATGGCATCGAAAATGACTTGTGTGGTGACATTTCTGATGCAAATATTTGTGCCACCTAGAGCAGCCATTGCCCATGGTAAGCACCAACCATTGCAGCGAAACATGTCAACTGTCCAAAGAAACACGGGAAATCTTTTAATCTCAAAGCGAAAAATTGCAGCCAATGTATTGAGATAGGTTGCTCTGTGGCTGTATATTACTCCTTTCGGTTTCCCAGTTGATCCAGAAGTGTAGTTCACTGATATTGGATCAATTTCGTTCTTTGGACGAACGACTTGGAAATCATTTTGTCCCATAACAAGCAGGGAACAATAAGTTAGACTACCATCAGGTAGATTTTCAATACGAGAAACTTCTTGACCGGATTCTGGTATCAAGATTAGAACTGGAAGCTTAGTTTGTGCCAGTGACAGAGTATTTAATGCTGCATGCACAACTTCGACAAATTCATAGTCTACGAAAATTACTTTAGCTTCCAGTTGTTTTAGGATTGAAGCCAACATCGTTGTATCCAACTTCGTGTTAAGTGCAGAAAGGACACCACCACTCATTGGAACGGCAAAATGTAGCTCATAGAGTTCTGGAATATTTGGTGCCACAGCTGCAACCTGCGAAATGTTCACAGATTCATACCCGTAAACTTTTTCTTAATTGATAATCAAATGAAATAACTTGGAGTTTACGCAGATCAAGTTAATAGCATAAATTCACATCATCGAATATGTTGCCTAGCTATGTACAACTGGCTTTGGTAGTACCAAAACACTGGTCATTGGACTTTATGCAGATTTGAGAATGTTTACATGTGATTGCTATTTTTTTCCCTAATTGGAATAATTATATTAGACAATTTATAAACTACTAGCTGATAACCGGACGAAGCACGGACATACATGAACCGAGATTAAAATATTAATTAATAATTAATAAATTAATAAATAAATCTTTAGAATTATGTAGTTATAGAGAATCGAATCCAAGATAAAGCTAAAAAATAAAATAAATAAATCTTTATAATTGTATGTATAATTATGTAGTTGTAAGGAATCTAACCCTGAATTTAGTGATAACCAAATTTGGTATTTTGGTACTATTGTGTATCATTAAAATATGGTTTTTCACATTAATAAAAAGTATAGATAAATCCAAATATTATAATATTATAATTATTATTAAATACTTATAATTAATATAATATAATAGGGTCACACTCTACGGAGAACCACCATAAACTGAGAATCTAAGAACCGGTTCTTAAATACCATAAAGATATTGTACATAAATATAATAAAGATACACTTATCATATTTATAATCTATACTCTTTATTAAAAGCAGAAACCCCCTTTAAATGGTATGTCATGTATACCGCGGTCGCAGTATGCCACTAAATATTAATTAATTTAATTCATTAAAATTGTAATATTATATAATAATTTAATTTAATAATGAAATACTATGAGTTTATTAACAAAAAATTGAAATAAAAGTCAGGAATATAGTATTACATAAAACTTAGAACTCCTTTAATTAATATTTAAAAAGTATCTATAATAGATTAATAATAAATATAATTAATAATATAACTACTTTTATATTACCAGAATGAAGTTATGTAAATTTAATTAATTAAAATAATAATAATAAATATTAACTTAATTTAATAGTGAAGTAATATACTAGGAATCTATTAACTAGCAATCGAAATAAAAGTCGAGAATATAGTATTATATACAACTTGGTGCTTCAAGATTTTATTCATTTAAAAAGGTTAAAAATTAGGAATTTAAGATAATTTATCACAATCCGTGCTTCGCACGGGTTATCGGCTAGTATAGATTAAATTTTTAAAATAAAAAAAAAGTAATCAGCAAATTTGTAATCGATATCAAGATTGGATATCAACAATTTTCAAGTTCAAATTTAAAATAGAGAAGTTCAAATATAGAATTTTTAAAATTCATGTGCGAAATTTATTTAATTCAATAAAAATAAATACGCTCTGCGTATAAATTTACATATTTGTAGTACATATTCTACATGTGAACTTTCTAAATTTACGAATTCACATGTAGACACACGCGTTTAAATGTTGAACTTTCACGATTCATATGCAGAACTTATATAATTTAATAAAAATAAGTACGTTTTACGTACGAACTTACGTATTTGCACTACATGCATAACATTCAAAGTTCAAGGATTGAACGAGTAAAAGTAATATTATTTGTAAGAAAACATGTACATATACGTAGAAAAAAAACATACAAATAATATTATGTATTTTACAAAAAATCTTACAATTATTTAATTACTTTTTTTATTGATTTGTAAATATTATGCATTAATTATCTGTAAGAAAAAAATCTTAACCATTAATTAAATACTGTCCAACGATTATTAAAGAATCTCCGATTCTATTTTAGATAGTGTTTCTCATTTGAATCAAATCATAATACTCCCTCCGTCCCAAAATACATGTTCCTTTTGAAAAATGGATTTGTCCCATTTTACATGCCCCTTTTTTTTCCAATACAAATGCAAGGTAATTTTCCAAAACCAGGGACGGAGCTAGAAAGTCCGGCTCGCGGGGGCGAATATTATTTTTCCTCTTAATAATTAATTTATTTAAATGATTTGTTGTTAACAAAAATAAAAAATTGTTAATATAAATTTTTGATTTAAGAATATACTTAAATTCAAGCATTAAAATTCAAAATTATGATAAATATCGAAAATTGTATCACTATATTTGTATAAATTTGAGGGGGCGAAATCAAAATATTATAATAGTTTAACATTAAAAATGTGAATATTTGAATTTTTTTTCATGAATTTTACTACTAATTTCATGATTACACGAGGTTTTGGGGTGGCGGCCGCCCCCACACGCCATCCCTTACCTCCGTCCTTGTCCAAAACTATCCCTACATTTATTGTATTCAAAATTTGACTTTTTTTCAAACTTAACACTATTCTTATTTTGCAATGTATTAATTAAGTGTATTAGTTGGAAAATATTATCCGATTAATCTTTATCTTAATATATGTATTTTTGAGAAAAGGGACATGTAAATTGGGACGGATATTTTCCATTTAATATATTGTCAAATAAATTAAGATGTTAAAAATAGATGGCATGGTTGTTAGCATTACACTGCGCAAGTTGCGCATACAGGTTAATTTCGTATTAGTATACTCAATGCCAAGTATACTCAATGCCATAGAAAGTCAAAATCTAAAGTTTAGTTTAATGTATAAACTACTGAACTTCACATTCTCATTCCAAATTAAAATAGAATTGACAATCCTCAACAACGCTAAAAAAATATGTAAAGTCAGACCTTATATATTCCCCAGGTACTAATTTTCAAAGGTGTTTCGGCAAAGTTAATATCCTCCTAATCGTGACATTAGTGCCGGAAATAGTAAGGACCTCTAATCTTGGCTGTAGTTTCAAAGGGTGTCAATTTTGGGTAATGGTTCGGGTCGAGTTTAATGTATCCGGTCCTATTTTTGGGTTGATCTGGATCCGACCCGAACCCGACCCGAACGGGTTGAAAATGTTCAACCCGAACCCGACGTGTTAGTACCAATCAACCCGAAAATAATTCATTTTGACCCGAAAATAATTAAAAATAATTAATTTTATTTTTATTAATTAATTTATATATATATATATATATAATATTACAATATGTATTAGTAATTTATTATATGAAATATAAAATTAAATAATTTGAATAATATGAAAATATTTTACATATATATAATTATATGATAAATTTATATAATTTATTATATATATTAAATTTTCGGGTCGAATTCGGGTATTTTGGGTCAACCCGAACCCGACCCGAATATTTCAGGTAAATTTTTACCCAACCCGAACCCGACCCGAAACTCAAAATACTCGACCCAAATTCGTACTTTTCCGGTTGGGTTCGGGTCGGGTTTTGGATCGTGTCAAAATTTGACACCCCTTTTGTTAAACAGAAAAAGTTTAGAACCGTTATCTTAATTGATCATTTCCTCCTTTATGATCAGTGCAAATTTAGAATAAAATGTTCTAGCTCCGAAATGGGTCCTATTTAGAATAAAATGTTCTAGCTCCGAAATATTTTAAATTATATTAGCAACTTTAACCTAACGATTTCGAGTTAATAGGTCGTGCCAACGTCTAAAGATAAAACACATATTAGGCCTATAAGGTACAAAAAGAGTCTGATAACTAAAAATTTGTGACGTCAAGATTTTGCGAAGAATAACTTCAAAATTGTGATAATAAGCAAACTAGCCAATTTATCCAAACCTTAAGATGGTCTTAGTAGGATCTTATACATACTCTTCAACAAACATCGTCAAACTACGTACGCTGTTAAGATAGCAAGTGATCAATGAAGTCTTAGAACGAGGCATATGCATTAATTCTAGTTTTCGATGTATATGAGGCTGTCGATCGAAAACAAAATACGAAATATAATCAATATCATGAATAGAAGCGGAGGAAAATAGAAATCTTACAACATCACCAGGGTTAACTCCTAAAATAGACAGAGCAGACGCGATCTTGAGGCATCTTTGGAGTGTTTCTGTCCATGAAAATTTTGTATTCTGATAAATGATAGAGACCCTTTGGGCATGAACCAGTGCTGCCTGCTCTAAGAAGTTGATAGGTGACAAAGGCGTCATGTTGTTTGCTGAGCATTGAATCACACACTTCTTTCCTCTCAATTTTCTTGTCAATGCTATTGCTGGCTACATATACATGCACAAAACATATAATATTACTCTATTAGCACTCATATATATTTTATGATTTACTTAACATTTACATTTTTATAATAATAAATTATGTAGTAGGATGAACGCTTGAAATACAGCGCAAAAAAAAAACACACAGGACCAACGTGTTGTACCTACATCATCATGACATTAGTTTTTGCCGTCTTCCACTAAGATACGGCTAGCTTCTCTCTGATAACGAAATAAGTGAGAATAAGATCTAAAATAAATAAAACTTGAAATATATATGCAAACAAATCAATTCTATTACAGTACTATCTTCCTCCGTCCCACCCTATTGTTTACACTTTTTAAAGGGTGTTTGGCATGCATTTTAAAATACATTTTAAGGATAGTTTTATAATTTAATTTTAAATTTTCATTTCTTGTATGAAAATTTAAACATTAAATTTATATACAAAAAATGAAAATTTTACAAATAAATTATGGAACAATCTTTAATATGCATCTTAAAATGCGTGTCGAACATCTTTTGAAAAATGTAACAATTGAAAAGAACATAGGGAGTATTTGTTTTATTTCGATTACTTTTTTGACTTATTCGCATGGATTTTTGTTAGTGAAAAAATATTTATCCTATTCTTTTGTAAGATTTATGTAATAATTTCACTACAAGAAACATAGCCAGTTACGATAATCTCAGAGCTATTGTCAATTTTTCAAAGAGTAATGCTACAGTCACCAAATTGGGTACCAAATTTTGACACCAAATGATGTGGCACTAATTAGTTGGCATTTTGTTATATTTTAATTGGATGGCCCTGGCGGGCCCATTATTATTATAACCAATCAAATTAATGTCATGTCATTTGGTGTCAAAATTTGGGAACTAATTTGGTGGCTGTAGCATTTTTCTTTTTCAAAATTGTAATCAACCACTTAGTACATTGATCAATTTTTATTTTTTTTAAGAAAAGAGTACATTGATCGGTTTTAATCTAAAGTTGATCGTTTAAATTGATTATTATACGAGATTTTGTTAGTCGATATTTTTGATCGAAACTGATTTGTTTATATATTGTAGTGTTTGGGGTACAAGCACTTAACCTTCGATCAGTGTAATTCTCGTTTTCAAAAGTAGGTAAGACATGAGGTTTGCGAAACAATATTCATGCACATATTTTCAAGAAGCACGACATGCACTCTTTATGTATTTAACAGATAAAACGCTGAAACTGGTTAAGTAAACTAAAAAACGATAAATAAGCTATGAATTTTCTTAGGGGTGTGTGGAGAAATTTTTTTCCGAAATAAGTCAACTTATTTTAAGACAAAGTTAGAGATTCTTAACTTTTTTCTGAAAAAAGTTACAATAAATACTGTATAAAAAGAAATTATCAAAATATAAAATTTTTACCCGAAAATAAGTTCATATTTAAGTCTGGCCAAACAGGCCTTATAAAGCTACATTTTCCACATTATAGGGACATTAATGCAGTTTGTATGCCGTGTTGCAGATTTCGGAAATCGGAACTATTCGGTTGAGGTGCCGATTTACGATTTATCGGGTGATTCGGTTGAAAAATCGGCGATTTATCGGCGATTTTTGCAAAATTGGCCAAATTGGTTCCAAAATTTTGACCGATTTTTGGGCGATTTATCGGCAATTTTTCAGAAATCGGCCGATTTTTATAACAGAGTTTGTATGTAATAATTTATATGTTAAATATAGTTACATATATAGCGTGTATACCGAGTCAGACCATTTACACAATAATAAAACGCAGAACGCGTCTTTCGGCCGGTGAAGACCGACTTTAAACTACCAAAGTCAGTCCACGGTAATTTAGACATGCAAATTGCAATTATGCAACTAAGGTGCTGTTTGGTTAAATTTAAAATAAGTTTTATGGACTTATTTTTAAATAAAAATTTATATTTTGATAATTTTTTTATACAAATATTTAATGTATGTTTGAAATTTTATAAGTTGAAAAAAAAGAGTACTTTTTTTGAAAAAAAACTAAGAAACTTAACTTATTTCTAAAATAAATCAACTTTTCTTGAAAATAAGCAAACTCAAACATCCCTATATATATAAATCTAGGTCTTTTAGATAAACAATTTAATATCCTCTAAGAAGAAAACAATTTAATATATATTTTTAATAGATAGCAATTACGGAGTATATAAATTTGAACCAATGCCGTCTACTTGTAGTTAGACCTGGCAAATCGGGTAAACGGATCGGTTTCGGATCGGATCTGCTTCGGATCGGATCCACTATCGGTTAAGGTACTATTTAGAGTCTGTTCGGTTCGGATCGGATCTGATTCGGTTCGGATCCACTTTCGGTTAAGGTACAATTTAGAGCCTGTTCGGTTCGGATCGGATCTGATTCGGTTCGGGTAAAATTTGGATTAAAATCGGATAAATTTTGGATTAAGATCGGATCAAATTGGATTCGGTTCTCTTTCGGATTTTTACTGTTCGGATCGGATTTTGTTTGGATGTAAGAACATTCGGTTCGGATCGGATTGTCGAGATATATCTAATTTTTTGATGCACACAAATTTTCCAAAAACTAAAAAATTATTTTGGCTTGATATCTTAGCAATGAACAACTAAATTGACTAGTACTAGTAACTAGTGCTTTGTTACGGCTTTTTGTTTCGTTTTAAAAAAAATATTTCTCGACGATCTAAATGTCGGATGTCAAAATATATCTAATTTAGTGATATTCGCAAATTTTCAAAAATAAATAAATAAATTTGGTTGGAAATCTTAGTAGTCAACTACCGAATTGATTAGTACTCGTAACTAGTGTTTTGTCACGGATTGTTATTCTATTTTAAGAATTATTTCTCGACGAACCAACCGTACGGATCTCAAGATCTATCAAATCTAGTGATATTCCCAATTTTCAAAAAATAAAAAATTAATTTGGTTGGAGATCTTAGTAGTCAACTACCGAATTGACTAGTACTCGTAACTAGTGCTTTGTCACGGATTATTGATTCTATGTTTTAAAAAATATATCTCGACGGTCCAACCGTACGGATCTCAAGATATATCTAATTTAGTGATATACCATAATTTTCAAAAAATAAAAAATTAATTTAGTTGGATATCTTAGTAGTCAACTACCGAATTGACTAGTACTCGTAACTAGTGCTTTGTCACGGATTGTTGATTCTATTTTTTAAAAATTATTTCTCGACGATCCAACCATATGGATCTCAAGATATATCTAATCTAGTGATATTCCCAAATTTTAAAAAAATAAAAAAATAATTTGCTTGGAGATTTTAGTAGTCAACTATTGAATTGACTAGTACTCGTAACTAATGCTTTGTCACTGATTGTTGTTTCTATTTTTTAAAATTATTTTCTCGACGATCCAACCATACGGATCTCAAGATATATCTAATCTAGTGATATTACCAAATTTTAAAAAAATAAAAAAAAATTGGTTGGAGATCTTAGTAGTCAACTACCGAATTGACTAGTACTCGTAACTAGTGCTTTGTCACGAATTGTTGATTTTATTTTTTAAAAATTATTTATCGAAGATCCAACCGTACGGATATCAAGATATATCTAATCTAGTAATATTCCCAAATTTTCAAAAAATAAAAAATTAATTTGGTTGGAGACCTTAGTAGTCAACTACCGAATTAACTAGTACTCGTAACTAGTTCTTTGTCACGGATTGTTGATTCTATTTTTAAAAAAATATATCTCGACGATCCAACCGTACGGATCTCATGATATATCTAATATAGTGATATTCCCAAATTTCCATAAAATAAAAAATTAATTTATTTGGAGATCTTAATAATCAACTACCGAATTGACTAATACTCGTAACTAGTGCTTTGTCACGGATTGTTGATTCTATTTTTTAAAAATTATTTCTCGACGATCCAACCGTACGGATCTCAAGATATATCTAATCTAGTGATATTCCCAAATTTTCAAAAAGTAAAAAATTAATTTGGTTGGATATCTTAGAAGTCAACTACCAAATTGACTAGTACTCGTAATTAGTGTTTTGTCACGGATTGTTGATTCTATTTTTTAAATATTATTTTTCAACGATCCAACCGTACGAATCTCAAGATATATCTAATCTAGTGACATTCCCAAATTTTCAAAAAGGAAAAAATTAATTTGGTTGGAGATCTTAGTAGTCAACTACCGAATTGACTAGTACTCGTAGCTAGTGTTTTGTTACGGATTGTTGATTCTATTTTTTAAACATTATTTCTCGACGATCCAACCGTACGGATCTCAAGATATATCTAATCTAGTGATATTCCCAAATTTTCAAAAAAGAAAAAATTAATTTGGTTGGAGATCTTAGTAGTCAACTACTGAATTGACTAGTACTCGTAACTAGTGTTTTTATCACGGATTGTTGATTCTATTTTTTTAAAAATATATCTCGACGATCCAACCGTACGGATTTCAAGATATATCTAATTTAGTGATATTCTCAAATTTGTAAAAAAATAAAAAATTAATTTGGTTTAAAATCTTAGTAGTCAACCATCGAATTGTCTAGTACTCGTAACTAGTGTTTTGTCACGGATTGTTGATTCTATTTTTTAAAAATTATTTCTCGACGATCCAACCATACGGATCTCAAGATATATCAAATCTAATGATATTCTCAAATTTTCAAAAAATTAAAAATTAATTTGGTCGGAGATCTTAGTAGTCAACTACCGAATTGACTAGTACTCGTAACTAGTGCTTTGTCACGGATTGTTGATTCTATTTTTTAAACATTATTTCTCGACGATCCAACCATACGGATCTCAAGATATATCTAATCTAGTGACACTCCCAAATTTTCAAAAAATAAAAAATTAATTTGGTTGGAGAACATAGTAGTCAACTACCGAATTGACTAGTACTCGTAACTAGTGCTTTGTTACGGATTGTTGATTCTATTTTTTTAAAATTATTTCTCGACGATCCAACTGTACCGATCTTAAGATATATCTAATATAGTGATATTCCCAAATTTTCAAAAAATAAAATATTAATTTGGTTGGAGATCTTAGTAGTCAACTACCTAATTGACTAATACTCGTAACTATTGTTTTGTCACGAATTGTTGTTTTTATTTTTTTTTTAAATTATTTCTCGACGATCAAACCGTACAGATGTCAAGATATATCTAATTTAGTGATATTTCCAAATTTTCAAAGAATAAAAAATATTTTTAAAAAAATACATGTGTCAAAATTTATTAAATAAGACCGAATATGCCAAAATTAAATACACCACTTATATAACGCTTCCATAAGCGCTATGGAAGTGAATGCACTCACTTAGACAGCGCTTCAATAAGCGCTATATAAGTGAATGCACTTTAATTTCTACCCAGAATATGCAGAATTTATTTATTTATTTTTTTTTTGCAAATTATGTGCAGAATTTATTAATTTATATTTGAAAATTGAATTAAAATATTATTATATACAAAATATCGTAAGCAATATTCAATGACAATAATAAATATATAGCAAATCAGAAAATATAAAAATTGACAAAACTAAACAAACAAAGGTCAAGAAAATATTAATCTATATAAAATTATTTTATCGGATATTTTTCGATTCAGTTATTTTTAGTTTCGGATTTACATCGGATTCAAGTCATATTCGGTTCGGGTAAATTTTTATTCGGATTTGATCGGTTCTGATTATAATCGGATACATGGTCATTATTGGATACAGTATTTCGGATAATTTTTGGTTAAATTTCCGGTTCGGTTAATTTTCGGATCGGGTCAAATCGGTTTTCGGATCGTTATCGGATTTGATTAAATTGAACCGGTTTCGGTTCGGATTCGGATTGTTTCGGTTTCGGATACAATTTCGGATAATCTATTTCGGATCCAATTTCGGATTCGGTTCCACATATTTCGGTTCGGTTTTTCGGATCCAGACCCATTTTGCCAGGTCTACTTGTAGTACATTCTAAATCTGCAATAACAATTTAATTCTATGTATACATGTGTTTGTATATTATTTTGTGCATACCAATCCTAAGGTCAAGCAACTTATACTCTCGAATGAGGGTACCGCAAAAAAATGAAAATTTAGAGGCACATTTTTCATTTTTCGTTTTTCATTGAAGAGTAAAAGGAAATTTTACAATATATGGGAGCACAAAAACAAATTAAGATACAAATATATGAAAGACTTATGAATAATTTAGCTAGCATAATTATTAGAAGAAAGCTTTTTCTAAAATAATAAATTACATATATTTTTTATTTATATTATAATAGGACATAAACTTTTGAATTGCTTGAGACTTCTAATTTCTCAGGACCGGTCCTATGTGCATATACATGTATTAGCCAGTGTTCTAAAAAGCGGGCTAAGCGGTCGCCTAGGCGGAAAAATACTACTAATCGACTCGATTTTCTACTAATCGGACTTTTAAGCATTTTTTGTAATTAAGCGAAATTAAGCGGGTTTGACCGGAATTAGGTGGGTTTGACCAATTTTGAACCTTAAAAATATATTTTTTTATTTTTTTTTCTTTAATTATTTTTCAAATTTCATATTGTAAATGAATATATGTATTAAAAATTAAACTTGTATAATTCACAACCTCTAAATATATACTAAATAATTAAAAAATATTTATGTATATATTCACAATCCGCTTAATGTCCCGCTTAGAAATCCGCCTAGGCGCCCGCCTAATCCGCCTAGGCGCTAGAACACTGGTATTAGCTGTGATAATCAGCTAGCCTAAGCAAGGTATTATATATATTATAAAAAATGAATATGGATAGATGGAATGTCTTGTTGATCAAGTAGAATGTTCATTTTATTAGAATATATTACTATTGAATCAAGTGTGGCTTTCAATAAACTTCGATCTAAATATTTTTAGAAATATTTTTCGTTTACATGATTTAAATATTAGCATGTTTTTGGAAGCTTATTTAATAAAGGGAGTGGAGAATCAGCTTCTTCTTTGCAGAATAATATCACATCTTTTTTTTTTGAGGCACCGAATAATATCTCATACATTTTTTTTGAACGAACAGAGTGATATTCATCTTGTTCTAAATTATTTAAACTTTTTATACAAAAAAATGATTTTAAATTTAACAAAAAATAATTACAAATAAGCAGAAATTATTATTTAATTAGTAAGGCAAATGAATTTAAGGGTTTGTAGTGGGTAACAGTAAATAATAAAATGTATGAAACGCGTACATATGACATGATAAATTATATATGTGAACTTCTAGTAGCTGCTTGACTGGAGCAATAAGGAAAGTAAACTATTATCTGGGATATGGCAATATAAAGAAGATAAGCATGTCACCATGCTGATAGGTTCTAGTTTCGTCATCGCACTGGTCATTTATTTGCATTTATCTCCTTTGGATTTCTTCTCCCATTTGTTTATACTAAATTAATTAATGTTACTCACCCACCGGTTTGGCGGATTGTACTTGCTCACACATCTGATAGGTTCAATTTTAGTTTATTTAAAGTCTAATAGAGTATTTTTGCAAAAAAAAAAGTCTAACAATGTATTAATATGTTACTTAATTAGTTAATTATAAATATAATAAGTGTCAGGGGCCCGATTATAATAAGCATATGGGGCCCAATCCAATAAGCCTTTGGGCTTATTGCTCGTGGAATTATATACAAAGGGCAAGCCCCTTGCTCGGCCCAACCGAAGGACGCCAAAATAACTGATGACCGTTGTCAGTGTAACGCTTAAGCATTCAATACCCTCCATAACTGAGAATCAAAGATCATCCAACGGCATTACTCTGGAGCACAATATAAATAGACTCCACTGCCAGATGAAAAACACAATCACACACTCTGAGACACATTGATTTACATAAGGCTTTACGTTTACGTTTCCACCACATTTTTACTGATTCTCACACCGGAGGTGAATCGGGGGTCCACACCCTCGCATTCTTCTCCTTGCAGGAGCTACCGAAGCTTGTTCCTCGCTCGATGAGGACAAGTCAGCCGAAACATAAATTCAGCTCTGACATTTGGCGCCGTCTATGGGAACCGTATAAGCTTATCTCTGTGAATCATGTTACCTCAGGATACAGAAAACCTCAATCGTCCTATTGATACAACCCCTACTTTCGAAGAAATAAGGCAACAGAATGAGAAAGGGAAAACCCCTGAAGCCGAGGGTTCCCAATCAGCGAAAAGAAAAGCCCTACAGAAGAAGGCAGACGAACTCAAGTTA
This sequence comes from Kitagawia praeruptora, assembly GCA_037693485.1. Lineage (NCBI taxonomy): Eukaryota > Viridiplantae > Streptophyta > Magnoliopsida > Apiales > Apiaceae > Kitagawia > Kitagawia praeruptora. The sequence goes on from CM075354.1 coordinate 131,045,752, forward strand.
GAGGCCATAAAACTTAGAAGAGAAGAGGCCAAATTAGAAGCGAGGCTGGTACGAGAAGCTCTTCAGCCTGAAGAAGAGGAGCCCGTGGATCAACCCCATCAAACGACCTCCCGGGGACGAAGAGAAAAGCGGTCCCGACCTCGCCAGGAGGAATCCTCGGAATCAGAAACACATTCCTCACATCCATCCCGAGATCCGTCAGACTTGGAGGAGGAAGAGGAGGATTCCCGATGGAAAGACAGGCTCCGAAGAATGGAAAAGTGTATGTTCGGAGACCAGAAGAGGACGCGTCGGGAACCTGTAGTTACTGAAGAAATCGAACAATACAGGCCACCCCCAGGTCGTCAGTTCCCGAAGATGACCGAATTCAGTGGCAAAGGTGATCCAGAGGATCATTGCGAAAAATACGAGAGCCTGATGACTGGGATGGGTCACGACGACATCATGCTTTGCAAGATGTTCAAAACCTATCTCAAAGGTTCGGCCTCTTTGTGGTATAGATCAATGAGGCCAAGATCCATATCCTCTTATGACCGACTGAAAAGCAAGTTCTTGAGACACTACTCCCATCTATGCCGAAGGGAGAAAGATACAGAATCGCTCATCCATTGCCGCCAAAGACCTGATGAAGAGTTGGGCGATTACCTCGCCCGTTTTAAAGAAGAGGCTGGCATGGTGACCAATCTCGACAAAGTCAAGGCTGCAGGCTTTCTAACGGTTGGCCTCGACTCAGTCATAGGAAGAAAGCTTCGATCGTCCTTGTATGACGTCCCTCCGAAGTCCCTCAATGACATCTATATCAGAGGTGAAAGTATCAGGAGAAAAATGGAGTCTATCGACTGTGACACCCCCCAAATCCGGGGTCAGAAGATTTGGTCGTCACGCGAAAATCCTCAAAATAAAACATCTGTTTAATAATAATCATTCACTTGATTGTCCAACACTGGAAATATAACATCTGTGACCCCAAACATACCAAGATCTTTTAAGGCTATAGGGCTAGAAACAAGAATCCAAATTCCATTAGAAAAAAAAACATTCTTTCTTTACAACATTCCCTTTTATCAAATCTTAAACCACTGGTGTAACTTCGATAAGAAGTACGCCAGGCTAACTAGACCATCACATAATAATAATAAATATTAGAACTCAATTATATAAAATAGATCTTACTCTAAATCCAGACATCCTGAGCCAAGTCATCTTCGAAATAGCATCACGCCTCTTCTCTTTCTGAAGTGTGCGGATAAATCTCGCCAAACTACCTTACTGAAATGTTAGAATTTACAACAGCAAGTATGAGCGAAAGAAATGCTCAGCAAGCGTATAAAAATTTGGATATAAAACCAGGATAAGTGGGGCATAAAATCATCTGAAATGTAAAACAGTTTATAGAGAAACTGAATCAACAACTGTGATATAATTCAAATCCATAACTGAAATCATTTGGCATGTCATAAAAATGAATCATCTGCCAATTCACAATATATAATAGCCATTCTGGCGATATGGATTGGATATATAAAAAAACAAACCACCATTGCCCCCTGATCATGTTCAAAAGCAATGTGACCCTTTATACTACCACCGGTACATTTCTATACCCGTGTATATAACCCGCATTTCAAATAAGGGTACCAAAATAGGCAAGTAATGTTAGCCTATAGGAAGATGGTATGGTTACCATATCCTCCTTAAATATTGCTGGACCATGGTAGCAACCATGGCCTCCTACGCTTTCCAATAAATATTGCTGGACCATGAAATCATCATGGCCTCCTACGCTTTACCATTTGCCAATCCAATAGAGCAATTTCTGAATTCAACAGGAAATGCTTAGTTTCACATACAGTTCACATCCCTATTATTTACTACGATAATAAGGATATGAAGAGTTTATATTAAAAAATTCCCCACATCAAGGGTACCAATATCAAGCAACTGAGTTCGCACAAAAATATTTAAGAATCACAAATAGCTCTGAACAATAGCTATTCGTCATGATATGAATCAATGAAATATAAAATAAACAGTGTTTAAGATGAAAAAGAAAATACTTGCCTCTGGTCTTCAGCTATTGCGCAAAGTCGAGGTAACCCGTCTACCTTCTTTTTCTATCTTACGTCATCATATCCTCTATTTTAATCATGCTTTGGTTTACGCTTTAGCGGTTGCCACAAGTCTGATCCGTCGACATCGACCCCGCGTGTCTACTTCAATATCTCTGTCGGAAGAAAATAATTGGAAATGTCCCCTTTGAACATAGACGTTTTCCCGGTGTTAAAACACCTCGCAAGTAAACCAGCAATTCCACAAACAATACTTTCATCTCCAACCTTCTTCATTACAATCCACAAATAATATTGCATCCATCTCCAACCTTCTTCATAACCCACAAAGAATATTTCATCCATTTCCAACCTCCGTTATTAAACATCTACTTATATCCGCTGACAACCTAAATCAATACTTACCAATTAATCCTCGTGAAAATAAATGATATCCGACCATCGTTGTTAACAAATCAAAGAAAACATCGTCTACTCTTAATGACATCTTATAACATAAATCATTTAAACAATTAATCACCAATTAAATATATATCGAGCAAAACTCGAATTATATCATAACCCTCGATACTTAATACCTTAACAATTCACATTGCACGTAAAGAGACTCAATAAGTAGATCACATAATCACAAAACACGTTGATCAGATCATAAAAAGATTTTATCCAATATTTTTAAAACAGAAAACGGGTCAAAACCCTAATTATCGGATAAAACCGACTCAATGAAAAGGTTTGGTAAAAAGTCGATCCAAATTTAAAAGTTGAATTTTAAATTAAAACTATTTTTATAAGAACCGGGTCATTTTTCTAATTCCAGAAATACTTTTCTCGTTTAAAACGGATAAACGGTTTAATTAATACGCAATTAATAAGAATAATTCAATTAATAATTAAATTAATTGATTATTCAAATTAATTATTTATTAATCAACTCATAAAAATCATAAATCTCTTATAATAAAAAGATTTAAATTCAATGAAGTCAATTATATATTTAAATAATAATTAATTAATATAATTAAACAATTAAAATGAATTAATCAATTAATTAAATCAATTAAATTATTATTTAAAAATAATTAACTAATTAAATTTAATTTTTAGAAGTTAAAATAATAATACATAAAAGAAATCTGAATTTTAGAAAAATTTTATAAAAATTTGACCCAAAAACATTTTTCAGAAAATGTTTTCAGATTTTTAAGATCAAACGGTTACTATTCATCACCATCTTCACTGTTCTTCGTATGAATACTCGAAGAACACCACCTCCAACAATGGAGGTTTGCCCAGATTCCAGTAACCGGAAAAAAATTCCGGCAACCTCCGGCAACCCTTAAAATGCACCGATCGTTACGTTTTTAATCACAAAAACACTCCAAATCACCTCCTAAACACAACCACACCATTCGTTCAAACCCAGCATCAACCAAAACAAGAATTCGGCTAAAATTCGAACAAAGTCCGGTGACCTCACCGGCAAAATTCGATATTGCTCAATTCTTAACCAAATCAAACGTTCTTTATACCAAATCAAAGCCCAGGAGTTCAATGACTCATATCAATCATCAAAAACACCAAACAATCATCAAGAAATCCGGAAAATTGAAAATTATAATCACCCCCACAAAATTCGATTTTTAGTTTTAAGCTACTAAAAATCAAACAAAAATTATCATGATGCTCCTGAGATTGTATACAATCTATAGACACTAACCACATCAACAACAAATCATCCTACAATCCAAAATAAATTCGAGAATATTCGAATATTAAAATAAAATTAGGAATTTTCGATTCAAGCAATTTAGGATGTTAAAACACACATAAACATGTAGTAGAGATCAAGAGCTTCAGTTTGGTTACCCACATGAACGATTTGGATGCCGGAATAACTGTCAAAAGTGTGATTGATTGTGAAGAACACCAAGAACACCTTTTCCAGATTTTTCAGAAAATAAAAATCAAAAATCTGATTTTTGATTATTTTGATTAAATAAAAAAAATCTGCTGGTATTTATATTAAATCAAAATTAATACCCCAAAAATATTTTTAGCCCCTAATTAAAATTATTAAGCCTTAAAAATAATTTTTATGGGATAAAAATGTAAAATTTTTATTTTTAAATAAATATAATATAAATGCCAAAATTCTCCAAAAATTACAAATATTACAAAAATTACAAAATAATACATTTTTGAACATCCCATTATTATATGAAAATAATTTTATGAAAAACAGGGCCTCGAATTCAATACAGGGGCTGGGTCCGGAAATTAAAATGAAAAATAACTGTATTCTGAAAATATAAAAATTACAGAAAAATAGAATAAAATATTCTATGATACACAGAAGTCACATAACACGTATGGGATAATTTTCCTATTTAATAAAAATCATAACGTGTTTAAATGCATTAAAAATAAACTAAAACACAATAAAATCAATTAAAAATATATTTTGATATAATAAATTACACGTAATTTTTCGGGTCGTTACATTCTTCCCCCTTATAAGGATTCCGTCCTCGGAATCAGCTAAGGCAACTAGTGTGGTTCTTTAATTCCTTCATCATCAACACTTACTTTGCAAAACTGGGGATAATGTTCCTTCGTAACAACTTCTCCAAAATCTCAATTTAATTAAAGGGTCTCTATCTGACACAGTTATCACTAGAGTCTTACAACCCATCGTTATTCGTTCCAAATATGGCTCGACCAACTTTCCATTAACATAATTTCCTTGAGAGAGAGAGAGAGAGAGAGAACTGATTTCGTTGCGAATCTAATTTCTATCTGCGAATTTCGCTTATCCTGACCTGATTGGCATGCCCTTGAAATTCAATAGAGATAACAAGAATCATGAAATTTTGAAGAGAATGGATTCCATATCATAGTAAATGTTTTGCAATTGAGGTTATGAATTTTAAATCAACCTGATTTGAAATAAGAGAATAACTGAGAGATCAATATGATCACATGAACCCGACGTTGTGTGTCTTAGCTCCGACATTTACAATTAAAGGTGATCAGCCTTCTTGTAATACACAACACACCAGTGATGGCGTCCCATCCAACTTCTATCACACAGACAGATATACCTGGTGTCCCCTATAAATAGGGTTGTTCGTCTCAGTAGGAGTACATATATATGAAAGGAATATGAAATCAAATTAATAACTGATGTTTTCGGACAAATAATTCTCTGAAGCACACTTTGGATTAAAACTGAAAAAAATTCCAAAGGTGTTATTTTTGAGAAGATGAACAACCAAAAGAAAGTACCGAACAAATGGTACTATATTGCAAATAAGGTTATTAACCACTGGTGGAAACAAAAAGTTGAAATTCAAAATGTCACTATTTAGAAGAGGAGATACATCTTTTATCAAATGCCTATGTAGGCGGAATATTAAAATAATTCATAGAAAGGAAAGGTATTGCCAAGGTCTCTACTTATGCCTTCTTTGTCAATTCCTTCGATAGCTCGTCATTCGATTTTAATCGTCTTCCTTTCCACATTGTACCGATATCGATATCGTTTGTCATCCTCAACTCGTAATAATCTATGAAGATTCCACAGTAGACATCCCCATTCGCAAGGCGGTCTATCTACTTCAGCACCACTATCTCAAGCGAGTACTCCAATTTTAACTTACTAATTGGTACTACATTCAATAGTCCAATACGAACTCTACATGAGCTCGGACGTTCCTTACTTAACTATATACACTCTTACACACTCTCGTTTCTAGTTTACTATAACCCTGCTCTGATACCAACTGTGACACCCCCAAATCCGGGGTCAGAAAAGATTTGGTCGTCACGCGAAAATCCTCAAAATAAAACATCTGTTTAATAATAATCATTCACTTGATTGTCCAACAATGGAAATATAACATCTGTGACCCCAAACATACCAAGATCTTTTAAGGCTATAGGGCTAGAAACAAGAATCCAAATTCCATTAGAAAAAAAAACATTCCTTCTTTACAACATTCCCTTTTATCAAATCTTAAACCACTGGTGTAACTTCGATAAGAAGTACGCCAGGCTAACTAGACCATCACATAATAATAAATATTAGAACTCAATTATATAAAATAGATCTTACTCTAAATCCAGACATCCTGAGCCAAGTCATCTTCGAAATAGCATCACGCCTCTTCTCTTTCTGAAGTGTGCGGATAAATCTCGCCAAACTACCTTACTGAAATGTTAGAATTTACAACAGCAAGTATGAGCGAAAGAAATGCTCAGCAAGCGTATAAAAATTTGGATATAAAACCAGGATAAGTGGGGCATAAAATCATCTGAAATGTAAAACAGTTTATAGAGAAACTGAATCAACAACTGTGATATAATTCAAATCCATAACTGAAATCATTTGGCATGTCATAAAAATGAATCATCTGCCAATTCACAATATATAATAGCCATTCTGGCGATATGGATTGGATATATAAAAAAACAAACCACCATTGCCCCCTGATCAGGTTCAAAAGCAATGGGACCCTTTATACTACCACCGGTACATTTCTATACCCGTGTATATAACCCGAATTTCAAATAAGGGTACCAAAATAGGCAAGTAATGTTAGCCTATAGGAAGATGGTATGGTTACCATATCCTCCTTAAATATTCCTGGACCATGGTAGCAACCATGGCCTCCTACGCTTTCCAATAAATATTGCTGGACCATGAAATCATCATGGCCTCCTACGCTTTACCATTTGCCAATCCAATAGAGCAATTTCCGAATTCAACAGGAAATGCTTAGTTTCACATACAGTTCACATCCCTATTATTTACTACGATAATAAGGATATGAAGAGTTTATATTAAACAATTCCCCACATCAAGGGTACCAATATCAAGCAACTGAGTTCGCACAAAAATATTTAAGAATCACAAATAGCTCTGAACAATAGCTATTCGTCATGATATGAATCAATGAAATATAAAATAAACAGTGTTTAAGATGAAAAAGAAAATACTTGCCTCTGGTCTTCAGCTATTGCGCAAAGTCGAGGTAACCCGTCTACCTTCTTTTTCTATCTTACGTCATCATATCCTCTATTTTAATCATGCTTTGGTTTACGCTTTAGCGGTTGCCACAAGTCTGATCCGTCGACATCGACCCCGCGTGTCTACTTCAATATATCTGTCGGAAGAAAATAATTGGAAATGTCCCCTTTGAACATAGACGTTTTCCCGGTGTTAAAACACCTCGCAAGTAAACCAGCAATTCCATAAACAATACTTTCATCTCCAACCTTCTTCATTACAATCCACAAATAATATTGCATCCATCTCCAACCTTCTTCATAACCCACAAAGAATATTTCATCCATTTCCAACCTCCGTTATTAAACATCTACTTATATCCGCTGACAACCTAAATCAATACTTACCAATTAATCCTCGTGAAAATAAATGATATCCGACCATCGTTGTTAACAAATCAAAGAAAACATCGTCTACTCTTAATGACATCTTATAACATAAATCATATAAACAATTAATCACCAATTAAATATATATCGGGCAAAACTCGAATTATATCATAACCCTCGATACTTAATACCTTAATAATTCACATTGCACGTAAAGAGACTCAATAAGTAGATCACATAATCACAAAACACGTTGATCAGATCATAAAAAGATTTTATCCAATATTTTTAAAACAGAAAACGGGTCAAAACCCTAATTATCGGATAAAACCGACTCAATAAAAAGGTTTGGTAAAAAGTTGATCCAAATTTAAAAGTTGAATTTTAACTTAAAACTATTTTTATAAGAACCGGGTCATTTTTCTAATTCCAGAAATACTTTTCTCGTTTAAAACGGATAAACGGTTTAATTAATACGCAATTAATAAGAATAATTCAATTAATAATTCAATTAATTGATTATTCAAATTAATTATTTATTAATCAACTCATAAAAATCATAAATCTTTTATAATAAAAAGATTTAAATTCAATGAAGTCAATTATATATTTAAATAATAATTAATTAATGTAATTAATCAATTAAAATGAATTAATCAATTAATTAAATCAATTAAATTATTATTTAAAAATAATTAACTAATTAAATTTAATTTTTAGAAGTTAAAATAATAATACATAAAAGAAATCTGAATTTTAGAAAAATTTTATAAAAATTTGACCCAAAAACATTTTTCAGAAAATGTTTTCAGATTTTTAAGATTAAACGGTTACTATTCATCACCATCTTCTCTGTTCTTCGTATGAATACTCGAAGAACACCACCTCCAACAATGGAGGTTTGCCCAGATTCCAGTAACCGGAAAAAAATTCCGGCAACCTCCGGCAACCTTTAAAATGCACCGATCGTTACGTTTTTAATCACAAAAACACTCCAAATCACCACCTAAACACAACCACACCATTCGTTCAAACCCAGCATCAACCAAAACAAGAATCCGGCTAAAATTCGAACAAAGTCCGGTGACCTCACCGGCAAAATTCGATATTGCTCAATTCTTAACCAAATCAAACGTTCTATATACCAAATCAAAGCCCAGGAGTTCAATGACTCATATCAATCATCAAAAACACCAAACAATCATCAAGAAATCCGGAAAATTGAAAATTATAATCACCCCCACAAAATTCGATTTTTAGTTTTAAGCTACTAAAAATCAAACAAAAATTATCATGATGCTCCTGAGATTGTATACAATCTATAGACACTAACCACATCAACAACAAATCATCCTACAATCCAAAATAAATTCGAGAATATTCGAATATTAAAATAAAATTAGGAATTTTCGATTCAAGCAATTTAGGATGTTAAAACACACAAAAACATGTAGTAGAGATCAAGAGCTTCAGTTTGGTTACCCACATGAACGATTTGGATGCCGGAATCACTGTCAAAAGTGTGATTGATTGTGAAGAACACCAAGAACACCTTTTCCAGAGTTTTCAGAAAATAAAAATCAAAAATCTAATTTTTGATTATTTTGATTAAATAAAAAAAATCTGCTGGTATTTATATTAAATCAAAATTAATACCCCAAAAATATTTTTAGCCCCTAATTAAAATTATTAAGCCTTAAAAATAATTTTTATGGGATAAAAATGTAAAATTTTTATTTTTAAACAAATATAATATAAATGCCAAAATTCTCCAAAAATTACAAATATTACAAAAATTACAAAATAATACATTTTTGAACATCCTATTATTACATGAAAATAATTTTATGAAAAACAGGGCCTCGAATTCAATACAGGGGCTGGGTCCGGAAATTAAAATGAAAAATAACTGTATTCTGAAAATATAAAAATTACAGAAAAATTTAATAAAATATTCTATGATACACAAAAGTCACATAACACGTATGGGATAATTTTCCTATTTAATAAAAATCATAACGTGTTTAAATGCATTAAAAATAAACTAAAACACAATAAAATCAATTAAAAATATATTTTGATATAATAAATTACACGTAATTTTTCGGGTCGTTACATCGACGGCTACAAAGAGTCTTCTAAAGATAGCCGAAAGAAAAACAGGCAGGAAAAAAGCGACCGAAGGAGAGACGATAAGCGAGATAGCGTTCGAAGGGTCGATAGGAGAGACGATTCGAAAAGGGAAAGGGAACCGATGGCGTTTACTCCGTTAAACACTCCCATCTCCAAAATACTGAATGAAATCAAAGGCAGACCCGATTTCCGAAGACCGGCAAAGTTAAGGGTGCCTGACCACAAGAAGAACGAGAACAAATACTGTGATTATCACCAGGACAAGGGTCACAACACAGACGAATGTTTCCATCTGAAGAGGTTGATAGAAAGAATGGTAAAAACAGGCGACCTAAATCAGTTTGTTAAAGATTTAAGGGATCGTCTAGAGCCAAAAAATGATTCGGGTCCGAAGCAACCCAGAGATCGGAATGAAGAAAATGAAAACCCTAGGCAAAGGGAAAGAGAAGAAGCCCCTCGTTACAGAGGGGAGGTAAGAACGATCATGGGAGGCACAATACTTGACCGATGTAGCAAAACGGCCAATAAGAGGTACGCCCGACAAATCTACAATCTGTATCAACATACTGCCCAGGGCAAACAGCCACAATCCATAATGTTTACCGAAGAGGATTACGAGGACGTCATCTGGCCCCATGAGGACCCTCTGGTAGTAAATTCGGTCATCGGGCAGAATAAGATATGGAAGGTATTGATTGATGGAGGTAGTTCGGTCAACATTCTGTATCACCGAACCTATGAAAAAATGAATCTGGGGGGAGAACAGCTGGAATCTTGCAACGAGCCCCCACTATACGGATTCGGCAACACACCAGTCCCTATCGAGGGAACTATCACCCTGTCTCTGTTATTGGGCAAACCCCCATGCACTGTGGAAAAGCAAGTGAAATTCTATGTCGTCAAAGTCGACAGCCCCTACAATGGCATCCTCGGACGACCCACCTTGACAGCTTTTCAAACTATAGCTTCCATACCGCACTTAAAGATGAAGTTCCCTACCGATCATGGTATCGGTGAAATGAAAGGAGACCAAAAAGCCGCAAGAATCATTTTGTTGGAAGACCTTGACAAATCCGAGGACGGAACCGAAGATGAGGGCAGCAAGAAAAGATGCCTCAATGATCGGACAGATACCATCCATCACTCGATGAATATTGAGCTGGAAAAGTTTGGAGCCGATCTCTCAAACCCGATAGCCGAACCAGCGGTAGAGACCGAAGAGGTAGAATTATATGCAGGGGTTTCGGGACGGATGATCCGCATCGGGAAAAACATGACTGAAGATCTGAAGGCGAAAGTGATAGCAGTAATCCGAGAATATCATGATGTGTTTGCATGGGGACCCGAGGACATGCCCGGACTTGACCCAGGCATTGTTCAGCATAGTTTAAATGTGAAAGAAGGGGCCAAACCAGTCAAATAGAAGAAAAGAAATTTCGCCATGGAAAGACAAAAGGTGATTCAGACAGAGGTAGAAAAACTCTTGGAAGCAGAATTTATCGAAGAAATCAAGTACCCCGAATGGTTGGCCAATGTGGTAGTGGTCAAAAAAGCCAACGGCAAATGGAGGATGTGCGTCGATTACACCGATCTCAATCTCGCCTGTCCAAAAGACCACTATCCACTTCCCAATATTGACCATCTTATTGATGCTACTTCGGGATATGAAATCCTGAGCTTCCTAGACACCTTCTCTGGTTACCATCAAATCGCTATGAAATCTGAAGACATCCCCAAAACAGCATTCATCACTCCGAAAGGAACATACGCTTTCATTGTCATGCCTTTCGGTTTAAAGAATGCGGGGGCCACCTTTCAGAAGATGATCAACAAGGTTTTTAGCAATCAGATCGGCAGAAATATGGAATGTTACGTGGACGACATAATAGTGAAGTCTCTGTTTCGGGATCACGCCGATGATCTAAGAGAGTGCTTCCAGACCTTGAGGAGAAATAACATGCGGATCAACCCGAATAAGTGTACGTTCGGGGTATTCAGCGGCAAGTTCCTAAGATGTATGGTGAGCGCTCGGGGCATTGAAACCAACCCAGAAAAGATAAGAGTAATAATCGACATGGAAACTCCGAAAACAATTCGGGACATTCAAAGACTGACAGGAAGATTGGATGCCCTAAGAAGATTCATCTCCAAATTGGCCGATAAAGCTTTGCCTTTCTTCGAAGTATTAAAGGGTACGAAGAGTTTCTCATGGGGTCCGCGATGCGGAAAAGCTTTCGAAGACATCAAGGAGTATCTAACGAAGGCTCCGTTTCTAATGAGACCAGACCCACAAGAAACCTTACAACTGTATTTGGCCGTGAATGATCGGACGTTGGGGGCCGTCTTAGTCAAACAACACAATGGAAACCAGTATCCAGTTTTCTACATCATCCACATGCTCAGGGAAGCAGAAACCAGATACCCGAATGCCGAAAAATTTGCTTACGGGTTGGTCATAGCCTCAAGAAAACTTAGACATTATTTTCAGGGGAGAACGATACAGGTCACGACCGATCAACCACTGAAAAAGATATTACAAAGATCCGAGGCTTCAAGCAGGGTTGTTGCCTGGGCCATCGAGTTAGGAGAATTCGACCTGGAGTATGTGCCGAGAACCGCGATAAAAGCACAAGCCCTAGCGGATTTCATAGTAGAGTGTTCATTCGCCGGTTCAGAAGGGGTACAAGTGGAGGAAAAACTGATCCAAACCCCTGGCAAGTGGAAATTGTTTGTGGATGGATCGGTGGCCGGGAGCAAAGCCTATGCATCCAAAGTAAAAGCAAGCTCTCTTTCGTTCGAATCCTTTGAATTGACCACTGTGGCCAGGGAAAACAACAGCCGAGTAGACGCCTTATCTCGTTTGGCCTCGGCCGACACCCAAAACCTCACCGGCTTGATCTACCTGACAGAAGTGAAAATGTCCTCCATCGATAAAAAGGTCTGTTTCGAGATTCACTAGGGGATAGATTGGATGACTCCAATACGCCTATTCCTAGAAAAAGGAACACTGCCGTTGGAAAAGACCGAGGCCCAAAAAATCAGAAATCGGGCCACCAAGTACACTGTCATAGCAGGAAAAATGTACCAAAGATCGGTTACCGAACCATTACTAAGATGCCTGACTCCTGAAGAACAAAAAACAGCTCTAGAAGCGGTTCACGAGGGAATATGTGGGGAGCACTTGGCAGGCCGTTCACTGGCCTTTAAAATTCTAAGACAATGATTTTTCTGGCCAACCTTGCGGGCCGACGCACTGAGTTATGCAAAGAAATGCAGGCAATGCCAACTCTTCAGCAATGTTCCGAAACAGCCTCCCGAAAAATGGCTTCTGTCTTAAATCCCATTCCTTTCGCAATGTGGGCCGTGGACATTGTCGGAATTCTACCTACAAGCACCAAACAAGCCAAATATTGTATAGTGGCAATCGATTACATGACTAAGTAGGTAGAAGCATGCCCTTTGTCCTCCATTACCGAGGAAGCCGCCAAAAAGTTTATGTTGGAACAAGTGATTGTCAGATTCGGGATTCCCAAAATCTGAGTATCAGATAACGGGACACAGTTCGTCGGAAAGAAATTCAGGGAATTCCTAGCCTTCTTCGGTATCGAACAGAAATTTAGTTCGGTCGATCACCCACAAGGGAATGGCGCGATAGAAGCCGCAAACAGAGTCATCTTTGATGGGATAAAGAAGAGGCTCGGGGAAGCCAAAGGGTTATGGGCTGAAGAATTGCCCTATGTACTGTGGGCTTATCGCACCACACAAAGGTCTTCGACCAGAGAGACTCCATTCAGTTTGGCATATGGTACCGATGCAATGGTCCCAGTGGAGGTCGGCCTAGAATCTTACCGAAGCGAAGTTTTCAACCTTGAAACAAACGAGTTGGGCCTCAGAGCTAATACAGACTTATTTGAAGAAGCCCGAGAAGCAGCCCACCTGAGAAATGTCAAGTACCTATAGCAAACTGCTCAATACTATGACTCAGGAGTAAGAAAGAGGTCCTTCAAAGTCGGGGACCTAGTCCTTCGAGAGTTGGCAACTTCTATGCCAAGCAAACAAGGAAAGCTTCAGCCGAACTGGGAAGGACCCTATGTGATCATCCAAGTCGTTCGACCAGGGACTTACAAACTGACCGAACTGGATGGAAGTCCGATTAAAAACACATGGCACACCTCCCGACTGAGGAGATTTTATCAGTAAGCTTTTTCACGGAATAATTCAATTGCTTATTTACTATGTAAAGTCAATTTGATTATCAATAAAAGCTTGATTGTTTGTCCCATTTACGTTTTCATCGACTAATTGACCCGAATGGCTACAATTCAACTTAGCTGGGTACTAAAATTCCCAAATACAAGTCACAGTTCGCCCGAAAGGTCTTCGGGAGGCAGAAATCGCCCGAAACCGAAAGACAAGACCTTCGGCAAAAACTGCAACTTGGGGGCAACACCGGGTACGGCGATCCGAAGAGGTCCCGACCCGAAGAAATGAAATGAAAATTCCGAAAAAAAGAAAAAAACTCAGTAATGGGAATCTCGAAATACTTCGAATCCCCGAATATTACTTCGAGTACCTTCGGCAAAAACACAAAGGCATCGAAGCCCGAAGCGGCCCGATCCGAATAAATTTCCGAAAATTACTCCGAAGTAAGGAAAACTTATGAGATACTTCGAGTTTCCGAATATTACTTCGAGTGTAGGAACTATATGGCCGAAAAACCTCAAAGAGGATGGCCAAAAAGTTACAAAAATCCGGGTACGGCGATCCGAAGAGATCCCGACCCGAAGGAATGAAAATTCACAAAAAACAAGTGAAAATTAAGAATCCGAAGATTGCATATGCATAGGAAAAGGAAAGTAACTTGAATATTGAAAAAAAAAAATGCCCGAAGGTTGTAATTTCATTATAAAAAAAAAGAGATTACAAAAAGGCCCGAAGGCGGAAAAATACATTGGGAATGAAACTATAGAGCTACATCTGCATCATCCGGATCGGAAGGCATTTGGCCTAGCTCCTTCTTCCAAGTTTCCATCCAGCCAAGTAGACCCTCCGTATCGGACATCATTTTATCATTATGAGCCCACAAGTCCTCATTCTCCCGAATGAGATCGGCATTCTGGGCCCGAACGGAGGCAAGATGGCACTTCAACTCCACGATTTCCTTCTCCAATGAAGGAATCGTCTCCCTGATCTGTCTTCCCTGGTTATAGAGCAGAAGGTCCTGATCCTTCACCTTGTTTGATACGGAAGCAGCCCAAGGTGTTGCCTGAAAAAAAAATCCGATTATAAAATCATACGAAGAACCAGAGGAATGACTCCGAAACAAAATATTCCTTACCAGTGAAAGATGCCCCAAGAGATTGGCAGTAGCTTCGACCGGATCCGCCAGTTCATACAAAGAGCGGTCCTTCGGCAGAACAAAGGCCTGGCAAATGTCTCCACCTACCTTCTTCGAAGAAGCCGAAGCAGGGGACCCAAAGGAATCTGACTCCATAACAGACCAGGAAGGCCGATAGGAGTTTGTCCCGTGAGCCTCCACCTTGCCCTTCTTCTCCGAGACATTGCTCAAAGCCGGAGAAGGTAAGGCGGAAGAAGAGCCAGTACCAGAGATCTTATTTTTCTGGGCACGTCTTTCCTCTGCCCTCTTCCTCATTTCAGAACGACTTGACACTGAAAGAAAGAAAGAAACTTTAGATGGTAAAAATATTCAAAAAGAAAAGAGTTTAAACGCAGAATCAGAAGATCTGAAAACATTCAAACTTATTGATTATTTGCGAGAAGACGAAAAAAAATATATAAAGATCAACGGGAGTTCTTGTGCTGGTTACAAGAAAAGAAGAAAAATCTGGGACGTGATTGAAGGTTATAGTTACTTTCTTTATACTTATAAAGAAAAATCAATGGTCCAGATGAAATGCCGCTACAAAACCCCTCCTGAGATAAAGACACGTGTCCGCTAAAAAGAGGAACGGTCAAACTGCCATTAAATGGGAGGGAAATACCAAGAGCCTCGATGTTCAAAAAAAAAAAGAAAAAACTTTGACTTGGGGGCAACACCGGGTACAACTTCAAAAAAGGAAAAGTATTCACCAAGACCCAAATCCAATCCGCAGTTCGCCCGAAAGGTCTTCGGGAGGCCGAAATCGCCCGAAGCCGAAAGACAAGACCTTCGGCCAAAACTGCGACTAGGGGGCAACACCGGGTACGGCAATCCGAAGAGGTCCCGACCCAAAGAAATGAAAATTATGAAAAAAGAAAAAACTCAGTTCTGGAAGTTATCAAAAGTGAAGATTCTGAAATACAGAGATTCTGAAGATTACTCCAAGGAAAAACTTCGATGTGATTCAAATTGAGAGTTAAAACTACTTCAAGTATAAGAGTAAGTCTACGGATCGAAAAAAGGTCGAAGTTAAAATTTACAGGTCAAAGTTCATTTGGGATAATACGAGTTATCTTAAATGTGATTCATTCGGAAGATTATTTGGAAAATTATTATCAGACGAAGAGTCGTTCGGAGACAGCTTTACGATCATAAAGCAAAAGACAGAAACTATTTAAAAGCAAATTACTTAGCTTTCGAAAGGTACAACCAAATATATCCATTGCCCGAAGGCATCAATTTAAACACAAAAATATTACAAAGGCCGGAGGCAGAGTTACATAACAAGCCCGAAGGCACAAGTTCATTACAAAGTTAAAATTATTCTGAATCGGGATCAGAAGAGACAACCAAGGGCACATCCGGGGCTGTAGGCCAAAGAATTGGATCATCATCAGGGTTAAAAAGAATCTGCTTGTAATCAAGTCCAGCCTGGTGAGCAGCGATGACAGCATCATCATATCCTATAGAAAAACCCTATCTTCGGATCGGGAGATGATCTTCCTCGCCTTCTTCAATTCTTTCTTCAAACGGCGCAGCTCCAACCGGTCGGCCTCCTTGGCTTCGGTCCATTTCGGCTTCTCCCCGATCAAGACCTCATTCCGAAGAAGCAGGTCACTTTTCTCTTGAAGAAGTAGGGCCTCTTTCTCTTGGGATCAGGCCGAAAGCTCCTCCAGCTCTTTTCAAAGGATCAACTTTGGCTTTTGAGGAATCAACTTCGGCCTTAAGACCCCGAATGATGACAGCCTGGTCCTTAACCTTCGCCGTCACAGCTGCGGCCCAAGGAACCGCCTGGAAAAGTGTCACACGGAAATCTTAATACAAAATCGGGAAATAACAAGGAGATAACTAATCACTAAAGAAAAACGTACCAAGCTAAGATTCCCCAACATGTTTTCACAAGCTTTCACAGTTGGAGCTTCGTCATATACAAGCCGATCGGCAGGTCGGATGAAGGAACTACACAAATCCTGGCATAGTTCCTTCGCAGGCTTCGGGGCAGGAACGCCATAAGAATCAGTATCCACTACCCCCTAGAAGGTCGGTAGGTCTTTAAAACCGGAATTGCATCTTTGGTCCTCCTCTTCTTCTCGGGGACACTCCCTTCCACAACAGGAAGCTCCTTAGGAGCTGCAATCACAATAGTGCCAGCCGAAGTCTGTACCTGTTCGGTCTACATCGGCGAGGCCTCAACCATAGGTGTTTTCACCGCAAGGGGGGGTGATAGTAGACGGGGCCGAAGAAGAACCTCCGGAACCACTAGCAAGAGAAGCCTTCCTTTCGGCCGCCCTTCTCCTCATATCAGCTGCCGCAGACACTGAAACAACAAAGCCAAAGTCAGTTAATGAAAAAAATGTACAAGATGGAAAAATAAAGACATTAGAAGTACCCATCATATTCTTTAGCCAAGTCCCATCTCGGGTAGTGGCTAAAGGAAGTTTGTTTTCGGGCTCCAAAGGGGTATTGAGCTTGCGATACAGAAGTTTTTCGTCATCCGAAAGAGCCTTTAGCCTTACTCTTTCGGACGGATCAACTTCCCTCCATTCTGAAAACCTGGGGAGGGCAGATCCGACAACGTAGCACCAATGGTTGTGCGTCTTTCTATTGCTGGAATTGGTGGCCGCCCACTCGGAACGACCTGTTCTTCGGGTAATGTTGTAAAAACCCGGGGATTTGGCATTCTTTCGGAAATCGTAATGATGCCAGAAGAGAACCGATAAAGGAGGCACTTTGTGCTGTAAACATCGGTACTGAAAGGTGTTCATATGAATGAAACCGTTCGGATCAAGTTGACTGATCGCTATACCCATCTCCCTCAGAAGAACCTTCACAAGGGGCAACAAGGGGAATCGAAGGCCACAATAAAAGGCAATTTCTGATATACCAACAGCGGTCTCCTCGGGTTGATCTCCGATCGACACGCCCGGAGTGTCATATATACGATCTGTGCCATCGGGAAGAATACATTGGAAACCCTCTGGAAAGTCATATCTGCTCTCCAAGGCATTTATATCGTCCTGCCCCAAAACAGAGGACATATTCGCAGCAGCGTATTCGGTACTATCCCCAAATAGTAAAACGGGGACATGGCCCACAGCGTGACCCGAAGGACTTGGCTCAGGTGTTGACATTCTGAATCTGGAAAAGAAGGCAAATAGTCGTTAGTCTAATACTCGGGGACAAGAAGGAAAAGAAAAGCAAATAAGTAGACTACAAAGTCGAAGGAAATCCCCGAGTACAAACAGACTAACGACAAATCTAATAGGAAATAAAAGGTCCAACGAAGGAAGTTCTTGGGTCACGAGCAGAATTAAGGAGCAGGGACGAAGGGTTCCGACAAAATTACTCAGTAAATCAAAAACATCTCTCGAGAAAGAATAAATGTTTGTATATACATTAAAGATGGAAAAAAGCGAGAAAGTACAAACTTACTTGTTAAAGACGCTTGCTGAAGATAAGAATCAATGCCGGAAGAATAAGACACCGTTGATTGCTCCGAGAGTTCACACAAAGAAGATCCAGAGAGCAAATAGAGCAAGCAAGTTACCAAGGCTCAAATATATATATACAAAGATGGATGGCTGAGATGAACAGACGGTTCAATATCCCTATCTCAGATGATGACACGTGGAGAACCGTTTAAACAAAAGAGATATAAATAGAACACAACGGTCGACTCAAAAGACACGCCCGTACCGATCGATTAAACTCTTCGGTCAGAAGTGGACTTCGGTCTCATCTCCAAACCGACCGAAGCCCGGGGACATGTCAGGGGGCCCGATTATAATAAGCATATGAGGCCCAATCCAATAAGCCTTTGGGCTTATTGCTCGTGGAATTATATACAAAGGCCAAGCCCCTTGCTCGGCCCAACCGAAGGACGCCAAAATAACTGATGACCGTTGTCAGTGTAACGCTTAAGCATTCAATACTCTCCATAACTTAGAATCAAAGATCATCCAACGGCATTACTCTGGAGCACAATATAAATAGACTCCACTGCCAGGTGAAAAACACAATCACACACTCTGAGACACATTGATTTACATAAGGCTTTACGTTTACGTTTCCACCACATTTTTACTGATTCTCACACCGGAGGTGAATCGGGGGTCCACACCCTCGCATTCTTCTCCTTGCAGGAGCTACCGAGGCTTGTTTCTCGCTCGCTGAGGACAGCCGAAACATAAATTCAGCTCTGACAATAAGGTTAGTCATAAATAAATTAACCTTAACAGAATCTATAACCTTTATTAATAAGCGAAACCCCTTTTTAATGGTACTACTTTTTTGGTTCGCACCATATTTTGGTTTCACTAATTTTTTAGTTCGCACTCTATTTTGGTTTCACCCCTAAACTCCAAATTCTACTAAAATTCTATGTTATTTTTTAAATTAAAAAATATAAAACCTATGCCAAATCTGCTTACAATTGCACAGTCCTGCTAACAATTGCACGGTCCACACATAATTACGTTAAGAACACTAATTGGAAAAAAATTGACTAATATGCAATTTATATAACTAAAAAAATAATTCTTAAAAAAACGAAGAACTTGGTGATAAAAAAATACTATACACAACAACTACTCAATTTACAACTTAAAAGTTATAAAAAGTTAATACATAAATTTAATAGAATTTACAATTTAGTTATGAAATTGGATATAAGAAAAATATTTCACAACCATGAACTAAAATTTTAAAAGAAAAAAAGAAACTTGGTACGATTTATGATATAAGAAAAATATTACACAACCATGAACTAAAATTTTAAAAGAAAAAAAGAAACTTGGTACGATTTATGTTGAATCTAAATTCCTTTCAATGAAGGAATTCTAGAGAATAACTACATAAAAATAATGATTTCGTTTACAATATATAATATAGATAACAAATAATATCTTATTTCATATTTAATAATATAGAAAAACAAAATTTTAATATTATTATTAATAGATTATATAAAATGACAAAATCTAAAAATTTTAACGCCAATAAAAAATAAAGAAAAATGAGCAATTTCAATAAAAAAAAAAAAAAATCGGTCCGTGCTTCGCACGGGTTATCAACTAGTATATATATATATATATATAACAGAATTCAGTTTATGCAATTGTGACTGGTGATGTAGGTATTGTATTATTTTTTGTAAAATCGATTTGCACGCACGCTTTTCTTATCTGATGAGTACCAACAAAAATTAAAGAGTATTTGTGGATGGGCACCAGTACCACCGAGCACGATGAAAAACTAATATGAGCATGGTGAAAAATTAATATGTTGCAAAGATTTGAATTTTAATGAAGGTTTATCTAAATTTAATTAGGCTAATAATATTAGCCTAATATTGATAAAAAAATTGACCGTAATGGCACATTAAAGAACATGTAGATGTGCACAAGTTGACTGGCTAGAAAAGGATAATGTTGAAAAAAAATTAAGTTGTCATGAGATTGATAGAGTATATTTTTATATATATTTTAGATGATTTTATTCTCATATTTATTGTGTTTTGCATTGATTTGGATTTTTATTTAATAGATTTTATTGTTTTATTGTAGGAAATAAAGAATTCATAACTTGGAAGGATTTGGAGCAAAAAGAGCTATTTTGGAGATAAAATAAGAGAAAATTCGTAATATTGGGTTATACGGGCTGCCTACACTGTTTGGGCCATATCTTGAGTTCCAGAAGTCAGAATTGGACGAAATTACTGTCCACGCGAAGCTTAGGGAATTATCTTTAATTCAGAGGTGGTCCAGTAAGCAAAATCCAACTGGAAGAGCCCAGAAACAGAGGAGCAAAATTAGTGACGAATTTTACAAGAAAATCCTATTCAATTATGGATATCTTTTTGTAAATTGATTAGGATATTAAAAATACTTTTATTAGAAGAAAGAGATCAGATTTTATTGGGGGATATATTATAAAAACGTGGGATAGAGAGGGAGGATAGAGGATACGTATTTTATATATTTTACAAAAGCTAGGGTTTTGGTTTTCTCTCTTCATCTCTTCCTTTGTAAGCACTTGGTTTAATTTGGGTCTTCATTGTTCTTCGTTAATACAAAGTTTGAGGTATTCTTTATTCTCTTGTTTCATTATTATATGTTTTACATGGCTTCTTTCATTATTCTTATTGTTTTTACTTCTACCATGAGTGAGTAGTTTAATTCTAGGGTATTAAGGGGAGCCATGTTTGCACCATGATTTGGGCGTAATTTGATTAGTAGATTGATGGGTAAAGAGTAATTCTGATTGATATGTTATAATTCTTAATTTGTGTAATTGCGCAATATCATGGATTAATTGATTGCAATAGGAGTAATAGATCGAGAGATTTTACTACTAGAGGCTTACATACAATTAGCAGAATTGAAGGTGAGTGTGAGAACATCATTAGATATTCTGAGAGCGTTAATGCTTGAGAAAGATTAACCATTGCTTTAATTACTTAATCCCATTGAAAAGCTATACTTTTGTGATTTGTTTGGTGTAAACATGGTGAACCTGAATTGCCCTAGATCCCTTAATTAATTGATTTAAACCTTTGTTAAATTTGTTTTAGTAGTTAATACAATTCTCAAACAATCGTTGTGACTAGAAACAATTGATAGCAATTGAATTGAAATTGAAACTGTCTCCTTGAGGATTCGACCCGTATTTGCTAGTATCTACTACAATTGATACCGTGCGCTTGCGGTTAGGTATAATTTGACACATCAAGTTTTTGGCGCCGCTGCCGGGGAGACGCCTAGTTTCTATTATTTTAGTTTGATTGTTTTATATTGTTTCTCTTGTCTCTTTGGAACTTTTGTTCCAACTGAGACCGATCTTACTGCTTTTCCTTGTTTAGTTGTTGATGCCCAAGACCAGGTCTCAAACGAAAATTGATCAAGCGAAAAAGGATACAACTCCTCTTAGTCAACAAAGGGAAAAGAAGCAGCAAAGGATATCTGAACCAAAGATTGAGATGGCGGACCTTCCTATCAAATCTTTGAAGAACTACTCACAGCCCTCTCCGAGTGGGGTACCTACTGGCCTTGCTATGCCAGCGATTCAAGCAGCAAATGTCGAGATCAAGCCTGCTTTGCTCACTATGATCCAACAGAATCAATTTGCTGGGCTTGCCTCTGAAGATCCTACACTTCATCTGCAACGGTTTCAACAGCTCTGTTCTACAATTAAACATCAGGGTGTCACTCCAGACCAGTTGAAAGTCATGTTGTTCGGTTTCTCTCTTCGTGATAAAGCTCAAAAGTGGTTGAACGATATTGAATTGACCAAGTGGGATGAGATTGCTCAAGCCTTCTTAACTGAGTTCTTCCCTCCTAACAGAACCGACGATTTGATCGACAAGATGATGGGTTTTAAGCAAGATTATGGTGAATCTATTCGGGATGCTTGGGACAGATTTAAGGATTATCAACGTGCATGCCCTCACCATGGTCTTGAGAAGTGGTTTCTGCTTAAACGCTTCTACAATGGTCTTGATCCTGAGACAAAAGGTATGGTTGATAACGCTGCAGGTGGTGTATTTCTGGATAAAGGAGTTGATGATGCACATGCTTTTCTTTCGAATTTGGCTGCCAATCACTTCAGTAATCCGAGAGCAACCAAGAAAGGGGGTAAACTTGAAGTGGATGCTTATTCTCTATTATCATCTCAACTAGCTGCATTAACTCAGGAGATCCACTCTTTGAAGACATCTCAGCCCTCTACTCAACCTATGAGTATCAATGCATTGTCGTCCATGGCTCCTATGAATAATCCTGTTTGTGAAGTCTGTGGCATCCAAGGCCACTATGGTAATGATTGCCAATACAATGCTCAAAATTCACAACATTTTCAGATGGAGCAAGCAAATGTTTTCCAACAGAGGCAGCAATACAATCCGTACTCCAACACTTACAATCCTGGTTGGAAAGATCATCCGAACTTCTCATATAGGAACAATAATGCTCAGAATTCAAGTGTTCCTAATCAGCAGCAATATCAGCAGTCGTACCAGCCTCCTCCACAGCAGCAGTATAGGCCTCCGCAAGGACCTATGAATCCCCCTGGATTCCAAAGGCCTCCTCAGAATTATGCTCCTCAAGCAAATCAAGCTGCACAGGCTGATAATCAAGGTGACATGATGAAGATATTGTTACAAATGCAAAAGAGTATGGATGATACCAACAGAAAGATGAACCAGATGGAGATTCATAACAAGATGTTGGAAACTCAGATTGCTCAAATGGCTAGTTCTTCATCTACAAGGCAACAAGGCTCTCTACCAGCACAATCAACTCAGCCAAAGGAAAATGTGAATGCCATTGCTCTTAGGAGTGGTCGTACATATGATGCTCCTCCAATGCCAACTGACGATATTCCTACTGAGAAAGAAAAAGAGAATTCTAAGAAAGACAAGGTAGAGAAAGTTGTGGAAGATGCAAACGAAAGTGAAACTGAAGAAAGCAAGAAAAAGGACAAAGAGAAGACTGCAGTTACTCCTCCACCATTTGTGCCAAAGCTCCCATTCCCTAGCAGGATGAACAGAACTAAGGTGGACCAGCAGTTTGGTAAGTTCATGACACTTGTCAAGAACCTTGAGGTAACAGTTCCTTTCACTGATTTAATTTCTCAAGTTCCATCATATGCAAAGTTTCTTAAGGATATTCTCACTAAGAAAAGGTCTTTTGGTGAGGTAGAGACAGTAGCTTTTACTGAAGAGTGTAGTGCTGTTTTACAGAATAAGTCTCCACCTAAGCTTAAAGATCCTGGTAGTTTTTCGATCCCATGTCATTTAGGTGCATTGTTCATTGATAAAGCTTTATGTGATTTAGGCGCTAGTGTCTCAGTCATGCCTCTCTCGGTTTTTCAGAAACTAAATATGGGAGAATTAAATGTACACAGATGACTTTGCAAATGGCAGACCGTTCGATAAAATATCCCCTTGGAATTTTAGAGGATGTGCCTGTTAGGGTTGGAAAATTCTATATTCCTGTAGACTTTGTAGTTCTAGATATGGAAGAGGATAGTCAGATACCTATTATTTTAGGTAGACCATTTCTTTGTACTGCAGGTGCTATTATTGATGTTAAAAGTGGGACTCTCACATTGAGTGTTGGTGATGATAAAATTGCTTTTACTCTAACCTCTGCTCTTAAATCTCCTTTGCTTGAGAATACTTGTTGCAGTATTGATGTTGTAGATGAAATTGTCCAAGATTATACTCCTCAGATTCTATTGAATGATACACTGGAAGCAGTGCTCATGCTTGAAGCTTCAGAAGGAGAAGGACATGCTGAAGTCGATTCATTGATTCTTGAGTTGAATGATCACAACATTGATTCCATTGACAGTTCTTCAGTTCGAGATCTCTCGAGTATTAAGCTTGGGAAACTTCCACCATATTTGAGGTATGTCCTTTTCAATAATGAGCTAGTGATTTTTGAAGAGGGGCATGATAACGTGTTGCGAAGGTGGAAAACCAATGATAAGGAAGAAGAAAGGTTTGTTCAGCCGGTTGAGTTGAAGAAGCACTCTAGGGGTGTGAAGAAGAAAAAGAAGAAGATTTGGCCGTTGGGTAGTAAAATCAAGTTGAAGTCTGATGGAAGAGCTTTGTGGAAAGCAAGCAACCAAGATGTCAACGTTCGTATGAATGGTTTGTCTGTTGAAGATGGTTCAGTTATTCTTTTGAAACCACCATGATTTGAGGAAGTAACGTCAAGCTATTGACGTTAAAGAAGCGCTTCGTGGGAGGCAACCCACGCATTAGTGTAGAAAAAAAAAAACAATTGAGTGTTGTATGAAAAAAAAAAAGAATGAGTGTAGTGGAAAAAAAAAATCTGTGTAAAAAAAAAAAAAAAAAAATAAAAAAAAATCGATTTTTGAGCAATTTGCAGGTCATTGACGCAACTTGCTCTTGCGTTTCTGCATTCAAAGCAATTTGCGCCCCAGACACGCACTTTGCCCCTGCGCCACTGGTCTTCCCGCAGTTTGCTGGTCTGTCACGCTGTCTGCACTGGCGTGACTGCATTGTGAGCTGTCTGCTTCCCCACGCGCAGGTTGCGCGCGTATCCACCTGTTCAGTTTGGGTGCTGTTACAAAAATTAATTGTTGCTACTGGGGTTTGAACCCCTGACCATGTGAATGCAAGAAAATGCCCTCATCCACTACACCAAGTTGCCACAGCTGCTAGAATTCGTTTACTTTAAATTATAAAGAGATGCTGCATGTGCTGGTGTTGTTACTTGTCACATATTAAAAAGGAAACGCTGCTGAGGGGATTTGAACCCGTGACCATGGGGTTAGCACCACAATGATTCTATTTGCCACCTCCAACCACTTGGGCAACTACAACTGTTGTGTAAATATTAGAGCTGCTTCTATGTAACCTTCATATGGTACCAGGACTTTTAATTAAATTGAAAATTGGAGCTACGTGACCACTTTGCAAATTTGGAAATTGGAGGGAGCTACTATTCTTCTTATTTTTGGACGGCCATTTCACACTTATACATTAGGGGAGTATTTCTCACCTTTCTTTGTATATTATTATTATTCTTATTATTATTAAAATTATTATTATTAAAATTATTACTATTATTATTTATTACTATTTATTTATTTATTTTTTTTTTCTTTTTAATCCCTAAACCCTATTACCACCCAAAATTTTTCCTTTTCACATTAAAATTTTTATATTCATCCTATCACTCCATTATCTATATATACCCATACATACACACCCAATTCATTCTCTTCATCCTCTACATCTCTAAAAATTCAAGTTTGGGGGGAAATTAGTACAAGTTCACCTCTTTGATTCGTAGTTGGGATATATCTTCTCTATTTTATTTTTTTATTACGAATTTGTGTTCTTGTAAATTGGGGGTTTTGTAATATTCTTGTTAATTGGGTATTTTTGGTGTGATATTGCTTGGTGGTTTTTGGCAGGATATTTCTTGGTGGTTGTTGGTGAAGCTATTGTTGAATGCAGTTTTGGTTATTATGGCTCCTAAGCAAAGGAGGGATGGTTTTTACACCCGACACCTTGATTCCAGGGGAGTTTTCTTTCTTTTCTTTTTAGTGTAGTTTTATTTTGTTTTTAGTTGTAGTTTTGTATCTTGTTCATTAGTTCATTGGGGACAATGAACCGCTTAAGTGTGGGGAGGTGTTCTCAACGTAGTATATATATATAAAAAAAAAAAAAATCCAAAAAAATTAAAAAAAATTAAAAATACCAAAAATAATTCTAGCCATGCAATTTGATTAGTTGTTGTATTTTTCTTGATACACCCATGCATGCGTAGAATTCTTGTGCTCTTGACGCTTTTGTATGAGAAGTGACGTGCTTTGTTCTTGTGCACACACTTACACTAGCAAGTTGAAGCTGGTAGACTTAATTGGATGTTGTAAGTGATTAGAATGACATGAATATGTGCAAGATGACTTGGTTTTCATGCTTTGAGTACAAGTAGGTGCGTTAGAGGGTCTTGTTACCTGGGATTGATTATGTTTTGACACACCAAGTGAGTTTTGAGCCTATATGCATATCTTTTGCATGATTTTTCGTTTGCTTGAGTGTCCACATGTTGTTTACATTGCTAGCACTTACTTGAGATCTTTCTTGAAATGCATGACATTACTTGATGATGAGATGATAAAGGCACTTAGGTTTAACCTCGTGTTTCCCATATTTCCACACCTTTTATACATGATCAATTAGTTAACCCGTTGAGCTTAATCCTATTCTTTCGGTGACACACCACATTACTTGCCATTATCCTTTTCTTGTATTGGCCTTACATTAAATTTGAACCTAAATTGTCAAAGGCTAGTATCGTGCTTAAGGGAGTAATAAGGTGTGCAAAAGGGGGGTTTTATTGATGATCATACTTTTGGGGAATATTAATTTTGGATTGATGCTTGCTAGTCGAAATTCATAAAAATATCTATGGATCATTGTGTTTATTTTTTTTTTTTAGCTCTCAAAAAAAAAAAAAAAAAAAGAAGAAAAAAAAGAAAAAAAAGAAAAAAAAAGAACAAAATGAATAAATTTGAGAGCATTCTTATATTTGTATGATCCTTCTTCATTCGACTAGTCAAGTTATTATGTAAGGGTTATTGAAAAATCCAAGTGTGGGGAAGTATTTGTTTTAATAGAAAGGGAATGGAATGAATTATATTGTTGGGTACTAGCTTTTGACATTTAACCTGTTTTAGCTTTTCTTGACATACCTTGTCCCTAGCCCACGCTACAACCCGAATAAAGACCTTTTGATTGTCATCAGTGATGTATGTTGTGTTGAGAGTGAGATTGATTGCGAGTGTCAAGTTGTGTTTATGATTTTGTTGGAATTGAGTGATACACTTAACCTTGTTCTTGAGTGAATATTCGTTTTTGAGTGAAAGGTGAGTTATTACTTGTTTTGGCATAGGAGATCCCGGGTTTAGACTTAAAGATGTGTTTCTTGTGGGCTTAGCATGATTACCAACGATTTTTACACTTGACATGAATTTTTATGACCTTCTGCATGTTGGTTGAGTAGACTACGTGAATACTTGCACTTTCGACACCAAGACATCGTATGTTTGCTTTGATTCTTAAGTTGATGTGGCATGAGAGGACTTGTGTGTGTGGTGTTGTGTTAGCATTGATCTTTTGCATGGTTGGATGAATTTTGTGGGTACATTCACTATAAACCCTCACGAGACAACACTCGTCCTACTAGGGCTGCCTAGGGGTTTAACGGCTTGTTGCATATGCTCAATGCAATCGTGTCATCTACGAAAGTGATGATTGTTAGGACTTAGTTTTTATTTCACTTATTTGCCCGAGGACGTGCAAATGCTAAGTGTGGGGATGTTTGATAGAGTATATTTTTATATATATTTTAGATGATTTTATTCTCATATTTATTGTGTTTTGCATTGATTTGGATTTTTATTTAATAGATTTTATTGTTTTATTGTAGGAAATAAAGAATTCATAACTTGGAAGGATTTGGAGCAAAAAGAGCTATTTTGGAGATAAAATAAGAGAAAATTCGTAATATTGGGTTATACGGGCTGCCTACACTGTTTGGGCCATATCTTGAGTTCCAGAAGTCAGAATTGGACGAAATTACTGTCCACGCGAAGCTTAGGGAATTATCTTTAATTCAGAGGTGGTCCAGTAAGCAAAATCCAACTGGAAGAGCCCAGAAACAGAGGAGCAAAATTAGTGACGAATTTTACAAGAAAATCCTATTCAATTATGGATATCTTTTTGTAAATTGATTAGGATATTAAAAATACTTTTATTAGAAGAAAGAGATCAGATTTTATTGGGGGATATATTATAAAAACGTGGGATAGAGAGGGAGGATAGAGGATACGTATTTTATATATTTTACAAAAGCTAGGGTTTTGGTTTTCTCTCTTCATCTCTTCCTTTGTAAGCACTTGGTTTAATTTGGGTCTTCATTGTTCTTCGTTAATACAAAGTTTGAGGTATTCTTTATTCTCTTGTTTCATTATTATATGTTTTACATGGCTTCTTTCATTATTCTTATTGTTTTTACTTCTACCATGAGTGAGTAGTTTAATTCTAGGGTATTAAGGGGAGCCATGTTTGCACCATGATTTGGGCGTAATTTGATTAGTAGATTGATGGGTAAAGAGTAATTCTGATTGATATGTTATAATTCTTAATTTGTGTAATTGCGCAATATCATGGATTAATTGATTGCAATAGGAGTAATAGATCGAGAGATTTTACTACTAGAGGCTTACATACAATTAGCAGAATTGAAGGTGAGTGTGAGAACATCATTAGATATTCTGAGAGCGTTAATGCTTGAGAAAGATTAACCATTGCTTTAATTACTTAATCCCATTGAAAAGCTATACTTTTGTGATTTGTTTGGTGTAAACATGGTGAACCTGAATTGCCCTAGATCCCTTAATTAATTGATTTAAACCTTTGTTAAATTTGTTTTAGTAGTTAATACAATTCTCAAACAATCGTTGTGACTAGAAACAATTGATAGCAATTGAATTGAAATTGAAACTGTCTCCTTGAGGATTCGACCCGTATTTGCTAGTATCTACTACAATTGATACCGTGCGCTTGCGGTTAGGTATAATTTGACACATCAGAGATATAGAATCTTTAACTTTTCACAAATTTTATTGGTATCGCTTTTTATACTTCGTTGATAGATGATGATCACTTCATCTATAACAATGGTTTGTATATTTGTTGGTGTAAATATATTTGTAAGTAGATTGTATCTCGTTGGTGTTTTATCCATTGGTAGAGTTTTACCCTGCTGGTATTTTACCTTGTGTTATTTAAAATAATTGCAAAAATAGAATTATATATAGAATAGTTTTTTACTTTTTTTAATAAGAAAAAACCATAGAATTCTAATGAAAATAGGAGTTTAGGGGTGAAACCAATATAAGGTGCGTACCAAATTTGGTACAAAATAGTATCATTGAAAAAGATTTCGCTTATTAATAAAGGTTATAGATTATATAATAATAAATTTTAATGATTTAAATTTAATTTTGTGTATCGACTCCAACAATATTACATATATTCATTCCATATTATTAATACTAGCTTATAACCCGTGCCATGCATGGCTCCTTTTCAAATATCTACAATTATACTAATTGATATGGGCTAAAAATAAGCCCTAAAAATATCATTAATGTTGCATTAATTAGACCTAGTTTGGTCCAAACGTGGGGCCCACCAGATGGGCCCAAATTAAATATTAATTTCGTAATTAATATTAAGGATATAACCAGCTCAGCAATAAGAGTTAAATAAGGATACTATTCCTACCCAAACTTAGCCTCCAAGGCACAGAATTCGATATGGGAACTTACTCCCACAAGGAAGGAGTCCAGAACCTTCCTCAAGGCGGTGGCTTGCCCACCAAGTCACCTAACCCTACTACGATTCTAGGCCTTCTCAGCCTATATAAAGGGTCTGACCCCTCAATCTCAGAACTACGTTTTATTGGCTTGATTCTCTTAATACAGAGATACGTAGGCATTCTGTGAGGACCATTTAAGTCTCGAACGCAGAAGCAGCCATTAAAGCACGAAGCTCACGAACCCTAGCATTAAAAACTCGAACCCTAATCGTAGCAATCGTAACCTAGTTTTTATTGCACAACATTTGGCGCCGTCTGTGGGAAGAGAACATCAACCATGGTTAACACACGAAGGACACCAGCAATTACAGAGCCAATCGCAACCGAGGCTCTACCTCTTAGCTCTGCTCCGCCCCTCACTGAACAAGTACCTCCAACATCCGGGACTATCGTTTCGTATCAAGTTTCTCAACCCCTAGGGATGACTTCCCATGTTGAGAGTACGCTACCTCCGATCGTCCACACAAATCCAGGGACTAACCCCCTCCAGGTGGGGATTTCTTCCTTGATTGTAGATCCCAACAACCCTCCACGAGGGGTTCAGATCCACACTACGGATCTCCCCATAAGCACCAATCCGATGTACGGGCTACCTAACTACCCTCCTACCCAAGGAGCTGGATCAAGTGGTCATGCCCTGTATATTCGAGATCGAGATTATCACAATTTTTCTGGTCCTTATACGGATGAGTCATCTTCTGACGATGATTACGAACGTGATGAAGCTCTAAGGAGGCGACGTGCAAGTAAAGAACCTCGAGGAAGAACTCAAACTACTCACGATGGACTCCCTTCAACAACTACTAAGAGGATTAAGGCTTATGAAGCCGAGATCTTAAGGTTAAAGGAAGATATGGCCAGAGAACAAGCCAGATCAAATCAGACTCGACCTCCTCCGACTTCAGGAGGGATTCCCTTAATAGATTTGGAAAGGTCTTCAAGGAGACGCCGAAGGGCTGAAGCCCCAACCAGAGGGACTACAAGGGTGGAACTCCCCAAGAGTAACCCCAAAGACCTGATGCTACAAGGAGATCTTGATGATCCAACCCCTCCATTCACTGAGGAGGTGATGAACGCACATATCTCCCGAAAGTTTAAGATGCCCACAATCAAAGCTTATGATGGAACGGGGGATCCCGCAACTCATGTGAGAACATTTACGAGCGCATTGTTACTGCAGCCTGCTAACGACGCCCTTAAGTGTAGGGCGTTTCCCCAAACCCTGTCGGGCATGGCGCAACGTTGGTATAGTCGTTTACCTCCAAACTCGATTAGCTCTTTCAAGGAGTTGAGTACCGCTTTTGTCAGTCAATTCATTAGCGGAAGAATTCATGAGAAAAGCTCTGCATCCCTTATGTATGTAGTACAGGGAAAGAACGAGAACCTGAGGGATTATATCAAGCGATTCACTAAGGAGACCCTGAACATCACTGATTTGGAAAATAAGGTGGCTATGGTAGCCTTGCAGCACGGAACCACGAATCTCTTTTTTAAGAGGTCACTGGCAAAACACCCCCCTGAAAGCATGGATGAGCTCCAACGGAGGGCAGACAAGTATATAAAAGCTGAGGACAGCATGAAAAAGGAAGCCGCATTGGGCAATGGAGGGAACAACAAGCGGAAGAAAGAACAAGAGTACGACGCTAGGGACAAGTATCCCCGAACTAGCAGAGACTCTGAATCTGCTCCAAAAAAGAGCTCGGGTCCAAGGTTTTCCGAGTATGCCAGGCTTAATGCTCCACGAAGTCAGATCCTGTTGGACATTGAAAAGGAAAAGGACTTCCGATGGCCGAAGCCACTTAGGGGAGACCCAGCCAAGCGGAACAAGGATCAGTACTGCATGTTCCATAAAGATGTGGGACATGACACCGACGATTGTAGGCAACTCAAGGATGAGATTGAGTTCTTGATACGAAGAGGAAAACTAAGTCAGTTCACCAAGGGTGATGACCGTGGGAACCAGAGAAGGGACAATGACAGAAGGGACAATGACAGGAGAGATAATAACATGAGGGATGACAACCATGACCGCAATCCACAGCCCCGAAGGGCAGTTATCAACATGATCTGGGGAGGCCCGACAGCAGCTGGCACAACTAAGAATTCTCGAAAGGCTTATGCTAGAGAAGTAATGCACATTGTGGGAGAGGCCCCGAAGCGTGCTAAAACTGAGATGGTAATTGGTTTCGATGATTCAGACTTGGAAGGGGTGAAGTTCCCCCATGACGACCCGCTGGTCATAACTCCTGTGATTGGAAACTCAGAAGTAAAACGAGTCTTGATAGACAATGGAGCTTCTGTGGATATTTTGTTTCATGATGCATTTGTGAAGATGGGGTACAACGACTCTCAGTTGACCCCTACAAACATGCCCATATACGGGTTTAACGGAGTGGAGTCCAACGTTGAAGGGACTATTCAGTTACCCGTGACTATTGGGCAGGAGCCTAAGGAGGCGACTCAGATGCTGAACTTCTTGGTGATTAAGGCAGCCTCAACATATAACGCAATCCTTGGAAGGACTGGACTTCATGCGTTTAAGGCTGTGGCCTCTTCCTATCATATGAAGATTAAGTTTCCGACACGAAATGGTGTCGGAGAACAGAAGGGTGATCAGAAGATGGCAAGAAGTTGCTATGTAGCCGCGCTGAGGGCTGATGGAGTCGGGGGGCAGGTCCTTCCGATTGAAGACATGGATGTCCGCGATGATGAAGAGCATAGAGGGAAGCCAGCAGAGGATTTGATTCCCATACCTCTAGAGCCGAACGATCCTGAAAAAGTTACTTATGTTGGAGGATCTCTGAAAGAACCCCTGAAGGGCAAGTTGATAGAATTCTTACAAATGAATAGCGACGTGTTCGCTTGGACAGCAGCTGATATGCCAGGGATTGACCCCCAACTCATAACTCATAAGTTAAATGTTGATCCCAAGAGGAAGACAATAAAGCAGAAGAAGAGAAACTTTGCTCCGGAAAGGCAAGAGGCCATTAAGCAAGAAATGGATAAGCTCTTGGAAGCTGGTTTTATTGAAGAGATTCAGTTTCCCGAATGGTTAGCAAACCCTGTGATGGTCAAGAAAGCGAATGGGAAGTGGAGGATGTGTATAGACTTCACTGACCTGAATGATGCATGTCCAAAAGATTGTTTTCCCCTGCCAAGGATTAATATGTTGATAGATGCCACAGCTGGACATGAGATGTTAAGCTTCATGGATGGATTCAGCGGCTATAATCAGATTAAGATGCACAAGGATGACATCCCTAAGGTATTTTTCATAACTGACTTTGGTGTCTTCTGTTATCTTGTTATGGCGTTTGGTCTAAAGAATGCAGGAGCTACTTACCAACGGCTGGTGAATAAGATATTTGCCCATCTGATTGGAAAAACCATGGAGGTGTATGTTGATGACATGTTAGTCAAGAGCCTACTCAAGGCTGATCATATTAAGCACCTCGGAGAGGTATTTGAAGTGCTGAGGCACCATAAGATGATGTTGAATCCCGCCAAGTGTGCCTTTGGTATTGGATCTGGAAAGTTTTTAGGGCTGATGGTTTCAAAGAGAGGCATTGAGGCCAATCCTGACAAGATCAAGGCGATTTTAGACATGGAGCCACCACGTTCTATAAGAGATGTGCAGAAGTTGACAGGCCGAGTTGCAGCCTTAGGGAGGTTTATCTCCAAGTCTGGTGATAAGTGTTTGCCTTTCTTTCAAACATTAAAGAAGGTAAAGAATTTTGAATGGACACCCGAAAGCCAAGAGGCCTTTGAACAATTGAAGAAATACATGGCTGAAGCCCCGTTGTTGGCCAAGCCTAGTCCCGGAGAGACTCTTTATCTATACCTAGCGGTATCTGAGCAAGCATTGAGTGCCGTCCTCATACGGGAAGAGAACAAGGTTCAGAAACCCACCTACTACGTGAGTAAGGTGTTGCATGGAGCTGAGTTGAATTATTCTACCATTGAGAAGTTTGCTTTAGCATTGATAACAACTTCAAGGAAACTACGACCTTACTTTCAGTCACACAAGATTGAAGTCCTGACAGACCAGCAGTTGAGAAGTATCCTGCATAGCCCGAAGGCCAGTGGAAGGCTAATTAAGTGGGCAATCGAACTCGGAGAATTTGACATTGCATATAAGCCTCGGACAGCCATCAAGGCTCAGACATTAGCTGACTTCGTGGTTGAATGTACCATTGGCAACCAAGAAGTCGGGGGGCAGGAGATAGTAACCACCCCTGGGGTTGAGAGTAAGGATGAAGAACTTGTACCTGATCAGAAGGAATATTGGGTGCTCTATTTTGATGGAGCATCAAAAACAAAATCTAGTGGCGCTGGTTTGGTCTTGCAAAGTCCCGACGGGTTCATAGTGGAATACGCTATGAAGTTGGACTTCCCAACTACCAATAATGAAGCTGAGTACGAAGCCCTGATAGCCGGATTAGACCTGGCCAGAATAATGAGAGTCAAGGATCTCAAAGTTTGTGGAGACTCGAGACTAGTAGTCTCGCAAGTGAATGGTGAGTTTGAAGCCAAAGATGAAACTATGGCTAAATACTTGAGGATTGTAAAGGATGTCATGACCCAGTTTGATGAGTGCCATGTGGAGCATATTCCAAGGGAGGAGAACGTTAAGTCCGATGCCCTGTCCAAGTTCGCCTCTTCTGAGATAGAAAACTATGCAGGAAGTGTCTACTTCCAGGTCTTGAAGGCCCCATCCATCAACTCAAAGTTAGTGGCACCAATCAACATGGGGAGCTATTGGATAGACCCCATCAAAGCTCACTTGGAAACTGGATGGCTCCCTGACAATGCCTTGGAGGCACGGAAACTGTCAGTAAGGGCATTGAGATATGCTTTGATTGAAGGGCTTCTTTATAAAAGGTCTTTTGTCATCCCGTACTTGAAATGTTTAAGGCCCCAAGAGGCCAAAGAAGCGTTGGAAGAAGTTCATGGAGGAATCCGTGGGCAGCATTTGGGGGGCAGAGCCCTAGCTCACAAGATTTCCCATCTGGGATTCTACTGGCCGGAGATGCTAACTGATGCACAGGACTATGTCAAAAGGTGTGAGAGATGCCAAAAGCAAGCCCCAATTGTAAGGCAGCCGCCTGAAATGTTAACTTCGATCAATTCTCCTATTCCGTTTGCAATGTGGGGAATGGATATTCTTGGTCCTTTCCCAGTAGCTTCAGCACAAAGGAAGTTTCTGATAGTGGCTATTGATTATTTCACTAAGTGGATTGAGGCTAAACCTTTAGCCAAGATAACCACCAAACAAGTCGCCCAGTTCTTTTGGGAGAACATAATCTGCAGGTATGGAATCCCACGAATCCTTGTGACAGACAATGGGACACAATTTAACAATGAAGAGTTCAAGAAGTATTGTGAGGAAAATGCTATTGAGCTTCGCTTTACTTCAGTGGCTCATCCTCAAGCCAATGGGCAAGCAGAGGTAGCCAATCGAATTATCCTTGACGGACTAAAGAAGAGGGTCGAACGCTCTAGAAATACTTGGGTGGATGAGTTACTGCCTATTCTTTGGGTGTATCGCACCACCTGCAAAGTTACAACAGGAGCAACCCCATTCTTGCTAGCTTACGGAGCCGAGGCGGTTGTGCCCTTGGAAATAATGCATGCGTCACCTCGAGTGGAGGCATTTGAACCAGAAGCCAATGAAGAAGGCATGAGGCTTGCCCTGGATCTAATTGACGAAGTAAGGGATGAGTCAAATGCTCAAAATATAGAACACCAGAAGAAAGCGTCCTTTTATTACAACCGAAAGGTTAAGGAAAGATATTTCCGACAGGGTGATTTGGTTCTAAGGAAGATAGAAGCCTCTGGAGTTGGCCAGAAAGGGAAATTGGCTCCCAATTGGGAAGGACCGTACCGAGTCAGGAAGATGCTGGGACGAGGGTCCTATAAGCTGGAGACCTTGGATGGGAATGAGGTGCCCCGTACTTGGCATGCCTTGAACCTCAAGATTTATTATGTTTGAGCTGTCCTTGTAAGGACTTAGCCTCTTTATTTATCTAATAGAAGTAGAAATAAGGTCGATGAAACCATTCCAAGTTTTTTAAACTTGAGATATAGGAAGTAGGGCATCTATGTAAGGGCTGTGCCCGTTTATGCTACCTATGTAAGGGCTGTGCCCTTTCCTCCATATTAATAAGACTATTCTACATTTTCGCATAAGTTATGAGCATTACTTATTGATATATATGCATAAAATGCTAGACTACACATGCGAACATGAATAAGTTGAGAAACATCAAGGACAATAGATTACGAATTAAAAGTTATGCCCGAAGGCAGAATACATAAACGATTAACTTATCAAGATAAGTTAACAAAAGTAAAAGTCATGCCCGAAGGCAGAGTACATAAATAGATAGATAAAAAGAGCAACTACTGGGCATCTCCAGTGCGCTCATCCTCTTCATCTTCGCCAAGATGAGCAGAGGGCTCTGGCTCCAGGATCCTCTCATCATCCTCCTGGTCCTCCTCCTGGGTGTCCTGCCCTGCCAAGGCCATAGGAGCATGAGGGCTAGGGAAGTCTGAAACATTAAGGGTACAAGGAAATCTCCTAGTAACCTCAGCAAGAGCTCCGTCCCATCCCTGAGTAAACTGGTAAGGGAATAGAGAGTCGTCATGCTTCTCCATGAAGCCCACATACTCCTGGGAGGCAAGGTAGTCATCAATCAGGTCGTCCTTGCCCTTCCTAAGAGTGACATTTTCAGCCTGAGACTCTAGAAGCTCTTTCTCCCTCCTCTCTAAAGTAGCTCTGACAGAGGCCAGTTCATCATGAGAATTATCATACTTTGCCTTATGAGTCTCATAGGCTAAACGCCAAGTCTTAGCCTGGAATATGGCCCCCTGGAAGTTGGCATTAGCCTACAAAAGATAAAGTTAGAACCACGATTCAAATAGCAAACAAGTATATAAG
The DNA here is from genome assembly GCA_037693485.1 of Kitagawia praeruptora. NCBI lineage: Eukaryota > Viridiplantae > Streptophyta > Magnoliopsida > Apiales > Apiaceae > Kitagawia > Kitagawia praeruptora. The sequence continues at coordinate 131,082,598 of CM075354.1, forward strand.
AGAGAGGGAAATAAGGAGCTTACAGCAGCAAAGGCCTGAGCTCCAGCACTCTCGGCTCCTTCAAGAGTGGAGCCGGATACAAAATCTTTGAAATCACCGGGAGTTATGGAATGATAGGACCAATCCATGGCATGCCTGCAATCTCCAACGATGGAGTCCTTCTTCCTAATACCCCAGTTGGGACGCCAAGCGCTCTTGGAAGAGCCATCTGCTTCTTCAGTATCGATGACATGGGGCCTCAAGAAGGCATCCGTAGCGGTTGGGGCTCGAGGATCCTTCCCTGAACGAGCCCTCTTCATCCTAGCAGTGTCTCCATCTTCAGGCTCATTAGTCTTGTTGATGAAAGCTGCAGCTGCAATTACAAAACAAAAGACAAATAATGGGTATGAGACAATCATATTCAGGTAAAGGAATACAAAAAGAAAGGAAATTACCCTTCTTGGTCACTCGGGAAAGTCCCAAAGACTTAAGCTGGAACTCATTCAGGAGATCCCAAGCCATAGTAGTATAATTATCTTTGATGAGCTCCTTGTAGGCCTGGGTCTCTTCCTCGTTGAGCTCAATATCACTGGCACTACCATCTACGACCTTACCAAAGGTACTACGGAAAACGTTGCCCCAATCTCCACCTTCCCATATCAGATACATGAACTCCTTCTTCCATTTTGGGTTGGAGTCAGGAAGAGATTGGGGGTGAAAGATTGGAGGAGTGGAAGTACGATGACTAATGTATACCCAACCCGGAGTAGATTCAGCAGAATTCTTAAATTGAAAAATCTTTCTAAAGAGAGCTACAGAAAGAGGGAATTTGTTCTTGAGGCAGAGGACCATGAAACAATTGATCACCCTCCAAGAGTTGGGGGGAAGTTGGCAAGGGTTAATTCCTACATCTGCTAAGAGCCTAGGAATAAACTCATGGAAGGGGAATCGAACTCCTGCAACAATGGCACCCCTATAAACACAAAGTGCATCGTGGCGCCAATGGCAAGATCGATCCCTAGGATCAGCTTGGACAAGTCTATAGGGTGGTTCTATTCTATACATCTTATTATAAACAGTGATCTTTTCTATATCATGAAAGGTGTTACTATGATTAAAGGAATCAAGGTGTGACAAGGATGGAAAATCTTCTTTACGATTTAAAATCATATCCTGTAAACTCATGGAGGGAGAACGAATGATGATACCTCTTTTGGAGGCTCCTTGCAATTTCTGGAAGCGAAGTGCTTCACGATCTTCTGCCATCTCAGTAAATCTTCAAAGAAATTTGGAAACCTGCAAAAAGAGTGATGAAAAAGATTAAAACATTCAAATCTTCGAGGGATTTGAAGAGTAAAACCCAGAAAATGTGTGATCTTCAAAGAAAAGATGGAAGATCTTCAAATCTTCAAACAAATAAGGGTAAAAATTCCCAGAAATCTGGGGAAGGAAGGAGAGAGATTCATACCTTCAATGAAGAATCTGGAAAAACACCAAAAATTCTGCAAATAATCTTCAAAGATTTGGAGGAGAAGGCTAAGAACTTCGAATGATCTTCAACTTATGAAGATCAAACTTGATGTCTTCAAACGGATTTCTTGAGAAAGCTTTGAAACTCTAGAGAGAACTTTTAGAAGAGAAAATTTTTAGAAAGTTTTTGTGATGAAAATGAAAGTGAAATTCTTGGCCTTATATAGGCGAAAAGATAGAGCATGTCAACCGGCAAGGTTAAATTACTCAACCGGTTATAGCCTGTTAGAAATCTTTTTTGGGCCTTTAAATAAAAATTGGGCTTGAAAAAGACACTGCCTAACGACGATAACAAAACCTGTTAAGGTTTAAGGCTTAAAGCCCATGACTACGGTCCAAAAGCCCAATAGGGCCAAAGATATAATTCTTGAATTCAGTTTTAGCTAAGACTGAAGGCCTGTAAAAGCCCAAGCTCAATTTAAGGCCCAAAAGGTTTGGAAAGGCCCAATGTTATAGTCCAAAACCAAGGAAAGACCCGAAAGAAGATGGTATGAGGTCGGCACCTACGACCTCGTTTTGCAATAGGATTTCGAGCTCATTCACACAACCAGAAAATCAACTAAAACATGTCCATTTGAGGTCTTTGAGGCGTGGTTTGAGATCGCAAACTCCAGCTCGAATTTGAATTGAAAAATATGAAAAACCCACACGACCTAGGCCTAATTTGAGGTCGTCTATGTGTTGTGTTGAGGTCAGATTTATACTACAATGAGATTGGTAAATTCTGGTCGTAATTATACTAGAAAGTGTGAAAAATTTGTGCGACCTGGAACCACTTTGAGGTCGTTTCCCCTTGGTTTGAGGTCGCCAGCACGAGGTCGAAAATGGCTAGAAAAGCCGGGGAAAAGGTCACGACCTGGGTGAAAACTCGAGGTCGTTTCCATATCGAATGAGGTCGTATGAATTAGTTCGAAAATGAACTAAAAAAAACCTGTAAAATAGCCACGACCAGGCCCCCGTTTGAGCTCGAAATTGAGCTCGAAAATACACTGATTTCTCCTCGAAATTTCCAGGTCGAAAATGACTGAGGAAACAAGAAAAATGGCTGCGATCTGGAGGCAGTTTGAGCTCGAAATTGAGCTCGAATTTGGCCTGCAATTTTTAAAAAAAAAAAAAATCTCTCGAAAATTCCAGAAACATGGAAAAATAATTTTACGTTCGAAGCACAATCTAATATTTTCAAACTAGCGCCATTTGAGCACCGTTTAGTGCCGTTTAGCACCGTTTAGCGCTGATTATTGTCGTTTAGCATCGTTTAACATTGTCGTAAGTGCGTCGGTCGCTCCACGCTTTACATCAAGACAATACTCGTGAAACACTAGTGTATAAATATAAACCCCGACCCAAGTCTCAGATAAGGCTGTTAAAACTTCGAGGAAAACCTGATCAGTTTCCCTAGAAGTTGGGGGGCAAATGATATGGGCTAAAAATAAGCCCTAAAAATATCATTAATGTTGCATTAATTAGACCTAGTTTGGTCCAAACGTGGGGCCCACCAGATGGGCCCAAATTAAATATTAATTTCGTAATTAATATTAAGGATATAACCAGCTCAGCAATATGAGTTAAATAAGGATACTATTCCTACCCAAACTTAGCCTCCAAGTCACAGAATTCGATATGGAAACTTACTCCCATAAGGAAGGAGTCCAGAACCTTCCTCAAGGCGGTGGCTTGCCCACCAAGTCACCTAACCCTACTACGATTCTAGGGCTTCTCAGCCTATATAAAGGGTCTGACCCCTCAATCTCAGAACTACGTTTTATTGGCTTGATTCTCTTAATACAGAGATACGTAGGCATTCTGTGAGGACCGTTTAAGTCTCGAACGCAGAAGCAGCCATTAAAGCACGAAGCTCACGAACCCTAGCATTAAAAACTCGAACCCTAACCGTAGCAATCGTAACCTAGTTTTTATTCCACAACACTAATTTTTTTTAATATTTATATGTTATTAATTTACATATCAAATTGTTGTTAAAAAATTTGATATATATAAGATTTTACACGTTCAATTTAATATTTGTGCTCTATATTGAATTCTTAAAATTTGTTTTACACGATCTTACATTCCACGTGAAATTAACTAAATAATCTTTAATTTAGTGATGGTTTAACAATTATTTTTCAATTAAAACTACGCAGAAAAAAAAGAGAGAGAAGAAATTGACAATTTTTTACGTTAAAAATTTTATTCGATTTATGAAATCTACTTATATTTCGTTTTGATTAATCAAAATATTCTTCTAATTTTTTGAAGATATTTCTAATAACAACCCAATACTGTTTTATTAATAAGTGTAAGAGTGATTTTGTCTAAAACTTTGGTAGTCGATAGACTAGTCTTCAGTATGACAAAAAAATTAGAATTGTTAGATCATAAACTAAATAGATGAAAAATTATGGATCTAGCATAATAAATATTTTATCTTTAACATGCAAACTAAAAAATGTATTTATATTGAAATACGAAAAAATATATGTCAATGATTTAAATCATAAATAATTTGGTTATCTACATTGAATATAATTATCAATGTAGTTGGTCTTCTACATTGAATAGGATTAATGTAAAAATTCATAATTATATTTTCTCTTGAGATTCTGAGTGTTTCTATTTTGATAATAATTGTTAAATCATCACCAAATTGAAGTTAATTTTATAAGTTTCGTGTGGGCTGTAAAATCATCCAAATCTAATTTATAGATCTCGACATAGAGCCCAAATAGTAAAATATGAACTTTTTTTTAATATGAATAAAAAATAAATAAAATTCAATTATATCCTTTTTTTAATTATATCTTTTTCAGATAATAATTTTCTTTTTAAAATTCAATTTTAAAGCAATATTTTTTAGTTATATCATTTTTAGATTATAATTTTTTTTAATACGATATAATCTTGATCGTCTATTTTTTAAAAATATTAGATTCCAAGGTTTAGATTATTTTGGCACTATAATTAACAAAATTATGGATAATATTCCTCTTATTATATATAAGAATGTAATTAATACCTTATATATAATAAGCAGAGATCTTATCCAATTTTTTGGTCGTCGTCGCTTACTACCAAAAGCATATGATCCGTTGGATTAAAAATAGACGATCAAGATTAGATCACATTAAAAAGAAAATTATAATCAAAAAAAGATATAATTAATTAGAGTTATTATATATAATAAGCATAGGAGAGATCTTATCCAAATTTTTGGTCTGGTCACTGTACTACCAAAATCATATGATCCGTTGGATTAAAAACAGAGGATCAAGATTATATCACATTAAAAAGAAAATTATAATCTAACAAGGATATGATTAATTAGAAAATGTTGCGTTAAAAAAGGCTGCATTATAAGTGAATTTTAAAAAAATATAATCTAAAAAGGATATAATTAAAAATGGTTGTAATGAAATTGAATTTTAAAAAGAAATTATAATCTGAAAAGGATATAATTAAAAAAGGTTGTATTAGAATTGAATTTTTTTTATTAGTATTTGAAAAAAATTCATATTTACTATTTGAGCTTTATCTTGAAGATCTAGAAATCAGATTCGGATGATTTAACAATCCACGCGAATCTCATGAAATTATCTTTAATTTAATGATGATTTAATAATTATTATTCAAATGGAAATACTTAAAATCTCAAGAAAAAGTATAATTACGATTTTTTACATTGATCATATTCAATATAGAGTCATACAATGAAAATGTTATTCAGTGTCGAAAACCTAATTATATATGATTAAAATAATTGACATATTTATATTATCGTATTACAGTATAAATACACTTTTTAGTTTATAACATTTTAAAATATAAAATATTTTTTAATCCAAAGGTTTTCATTTATTTATTTTAAGATCTTTATCGTACGGAGGACTAGACAATCGATTATCAAAGTTTTGGACAAAAGCCTTCTTACACTTATTGACCAGACTACCGATTATCAAAGTTTTGGACAAAAACCCTCTTACGTACTTATTATTAAAAAAAGGCTGTATTGACATTGGATTTTTTTTTAAAAATTATAATCTGAAAAGGATATAATTAAAAAAAGGTTGTATTATAATTATAATTTTTTTATTTTTTTATTAGTATTTAAAAAAATTCGTGTTTACTATTTGAGCTTTATCTTGAGATCTAGAAATCAGATTTGGATGATTTAACAATCCACGCGAATCTCATAAAATTTTCTTTAATTTAATGATGATTTAATAATTATTATTCAAATAGAAATACTCAAAATTTCAAAAAAAATATAATTACAAATTTTTACATTAATCCTATTCAATATAGAAGTCGTACAATGATAATGTTATTCAATGTAGAAAACCTAATTATATATGATTTAAATCATTGACATATTTATATTATCGCATTACAATATAAATACACTTTTTAGTTTATAACATATTAAAATTTAAATATTTTTTAATCCAACTGTTTTCATCTATTTATTTTAAGATCTTTATCGTACGGAGGACCAGACTACCGATTATCAAAGTTTTGAAAAAAATTCCTCTTACACTTATTGACCAGACTACCGATTATCAAAGTTTTGAACAAAATCTCTCTTACACTTATTTTTAAAATTGTATTTGGTTAGTAGAACCATCTACAAATTATTACAAGGGTATTTGATAATCAAAACAAATTATAAGTAGAATTCATAAATCAAATATAATTTTCAACTTAAAAAATCGTCAATCTCTTCTTCTCTTTTTTTACTGCGTAGATTTTACAAAAAAATTATTAAACCATAACTAAATTCAAGATTATTTTGTAATTTCATGTGGGTTGTAATTGTCCAAATCAAATTTTAAGAATTCAAGATAGAATATAAATATTAAATCAAACGTGTAAAATCTTATATAATAATAATTTGATATGTAAATTAATAACATATAAAATTAAAAAAAATTAATATAATTATAGATATTAAAAAAGGAACCGTGCGTTGCACGGATAATAAATTTGAGAAGAGAGAGAGAAGAAAAAAGTGAATGAAAAGTAGCGAAAAGTAGGAAAATATTTTTTTTATATAAAAAATAAAATAGGTATTGGTTATATCAGTCTGTGGAGAAGAATCTGAAACTGATGAGTCGGGTGACGATGATGAGTATGACAACGTAAAATGCTTGAAATTTTCAGATGAAGATAGAACCCTTCAAAAGGATTCTACTTTAAACACTGTAGATAGTGGCTCTAATGAAGAAAATATTAATGCAATAGAGGAGCCTCTTTTGGAAAATAAAGTACGTAAGTGAGCATGCCGAGTTCCGTAACGGAAGAATGAGGAGAAAGGCTGTGTTTGGATATGAATTGGATCTTGGCGATTCCGAGGTAATGCATTGTTGTAGCAAATTTATGATGACATTCTTTGTTCTGAGTTTTAGTTTTGGGTATTGACTATTGAGCGGTATATACTTGCATATGACGAAACTACTTCAAGTTACTTCTATTGCTCGAGTTCCTGACCAGATGTTTAGTTTACCTTATAATCAAGGATAGAATATCAGTAAACAAAATGTAATTGTAGATCAACTTAATAAGAAGAGGGAAAGATATTAGTAATTGGATTTTGAATCTCAAATTAGCAAGTGTTATAAACAAGAGTTCTTTTGTTATTTGTACCAGTACTGATACTTTTCGTTAGTTTTTTGGGTATGTTACATATTTTTCAATGCACTGGAATTTCAAGCATGGTGGGAGGTGAGTACTAACATTACCTTTAAATCTGTTGGAAAGAAAGCTTCAAGAATTCACATTTATTTGTTTTAACTCATGAAAAATGTTTGATAATTGCATGCTATAAAAAACATGATACTAAGTCTGCAATGAACTAACCAAATGGAGTAGAAGGAAGAAAAGAGAGATATTGGATTGATTACTGCCACATACGGCTTTACAACAACTTCCTAAGCTTTCGAGTGGCTTTTTTTTTTAGATAAGCAAAAGTTTATTGAAAACGGAAATAGTACAACTAGGTAGTGAGGCATGCACAAGAGTTGCAACTGCTCTCAGGATACAGAAGCTGAAACCAGATAAAACCATGCTACTACAACAAACACTACTACTACATCCAAAACTACTTACCACTTTCATTGCCAAACCTATCAGACAAACACTAACCCAATCCCAAAATGTTGCAATGAAAACTAACAGCCTACTCCTGAGAAGCTACTGAAGCTACTGACCGTGCCAAGACCCCTAGTCTACGTCCCCCAGAGGGGGGTCTGTTGCCAGAAGGTTAACGCCATGATCAGCATGGTGAATTTCCTCCACTAATCCATCCACTTCCATATTCAACTCGTCCTCCTCCAATTCCAAGACCACTGCAAGAGGAGCATCTTCTTGACCTAAACCTAGCTCATTCACCTGATCTGAAAGCACCTCTCCCTCGTCAAAGTTAACTGGGTCTGGTGCATTGTTTGGTAGGAAAACATCTTCATAGTCTGGATGGTCAATACCAAGCCCTAGATCCCAGTCAATCAATTCCTCTACACCTCCAACTGGGTGGTCAAAAGTGTAGAGCCTGTCACAAACATCCATTGCTAACCTAGCTGCATAGCGAGCCACCTTATTGCGAGCTGCAAAAACAAAGCCAATCATGCATAGCCATGAGTTGTTTTTTAACAGGAGGTCTATCTGGTTCACAAGGTGATAGATGGATGCTGGAGCTCCCACATGAAAGTTCTTGATTGCTAAGAAGGCATCTAGGTTGTCTGTCTCTATGATCACATTGCGGAACCCTTCTTTGAAAGCTCTCCTCATTGCACTGTAAATGGCCCAGAGTTGATTTCCAACTCTTGTGAGACGAGGAATCACCCCAATAGTAAGCAGTTTGAGTTAACCCATGGCATCTCTGTAAATCGCACCTATTCCAGTGTTGTTACGATTTGGTAGAGGAATAGCTGAGTAGGAGCCATGAACGTTAATTTTCAAGGCTCCTGGAGGCGAAGGTATCCAGTGAAGCGCCATAGTAGTGTAGAGAGGATAATAAGGTATCTGTGTAAGTTAGAGTGAATGGAAATGGAGAGATGATAGAGATTAAATAGACCCATAAGAGTAATAGCACTGTGATGGTTAGGTAATGCTAATTAAAGCCACCGTAACCTCCCTTATCTTTACTATAAATGGAAGAGATTTGCACTTCAAAATTGGATACCCTCCGTAATACTATAATGCTCATAGCCAATCAGAGTAACGCTACCTGTGCTCTCTTCTAGAAGGGCTTTATTACAGACACTGTGGATGGGAGAATATCCTCTTTAATTTGAATATATCTATCTGTCTTCCCAGTATTCTCTACGTTTTGGAGGGAAAATCTTGAGTAAATCTCTGAGTCTCTCTATTTATTCTCTGCCATGGACTTAATGGTGATTTGATCTTTTAACATAAATATGTAACCAGCAAGTTGAAAAGCAACCAGTTTAGGAGACTTCTCTGTGCTTTTCCACAATCATTTAGAACATGCGTACCCGGCCCATTATAGGTATCACTCTTGAGCTAACTATTTGTTAATGGGCTTAACAAATGAAGACAAAGAGAGGAAGATATTGTTGCTCTTAAACCTGATATCATGTCTGTCCTGCCAGTGCTTTCACGACTCGAAGTATCTAATTAACTTGACCCTGTTGATCTCCTCTAAATCCATGCATGGATGACCTTATTCCTTTTGAAACCATCCTTAGCAAGAGAGTCCGCCTCTGTGTTAAGAAATCTCTCAACATGTACTAAGTTTAACTTGTTGATCATAGTGCTTGATGCAATTGTTCTTTCTCGACTTTTTCTGAGGTAATGAATATTGTTTACCATCTGCTTCGAATCAGTAAATATCGTGAAGCTGAGGTCTTTGAACTCACTCTTTTCTATTTGATTCAAAACAAACATCAGGGCTGCTAATTCAGCGTCATAAGGAGTTGATGCCTCGATTGGCCCAGAAAAGATGAATAATAACGAAAGAGATTGTCTCAATAAGAACCCACCAATACTAGCTTTGATCATTCCAGAATCATCTTTCAGCCATGCTCCATCAATAAAACCAACAATATGAGAGATTTTTGACCAATAAGATATTAATTCACGTTTAGCTAACCTGATGTTGGCTTTGACTACCTGTAAGGGGTTGATAAACCATGTTTGTTGTTGTTCCTTCATGATCAGTTTATTTGCAACTCCCCAGCTAAAGGACTGAAATTTGATTAGATATTCTACCTGAGCATCTTGGGCCTTAATCTTATTAAAGATAAGCTCATTTCTTGACTTCCATATTGTCCATAATAGAGCAGCTAGACAGATGCCATATTCAATTTTGTGGATGCTTTTGGCCGTTTTGACAAATACATTTATCAGGTTGTCCTCTGCATTATGATTTAATTGAATATCCAGCCACTTTGATGTACAATCCCAGGCTTGCTTGGCCAATGTACACTTCCAGAATAGATGAGTGATGTCCTCTTCTTCCTCTTGACACCAGTTGCAAATGGAGTTTTCTAGAATGCCCCTCCTTCGAAGGTGGGATTTTGTAGGTAAACATCCATGAGCCAATTGCCACAAGAAAAGCTTTATCCTAGAGGGTATCTTTAATTTCCAAATGATGTTCCAAGGACCTTCTAAACCATGATTTATGATGAGGTTCCTATAGCATTTCGAAGTGTCAAATTTCTCCACAAAGACCCCCCATGATGGAATGTCTTCTCCTGCACTCAGTAATGCTGATTCTATTAAATCGTTTAAACATTTAGCCTCCTCTTGCTCTTGATCCGATAACCTTTTCTCCCACATTAATAACTCATTGTCTCTCAAATGATGCCATTTCCTCTTGATTTCTTGCAGACTGCAAAACTTGTCTCTTGCAATTGTGTACAAGTTACCAAGTTGCTCAGCAATCACCCCTAATGGATGCCATTTGTCTATCCAAAAATCTACGAGAGAACCATCTCTGACTTTCAAGTGAAAATCATTTCCAAGCACTGTGGCATGAAGAGCCTCATTTGTCTTTAATGAGATGTTTTGGAAGAACTCTGAGAATTTTCTGCTATCCAAATCTGATCTTCTTGAGTGAGTAATGGTCTCTTTTCCATATTTTCCCAGAATAATTCTATTCCATAGGTGCTTTTTGTCATGAATGAGCTTCCACCTCCATTTTGCTAGTAGAGAGACATTCTTGATGTCTAAGTTCAATACTCCCAATCCTCCTAGATCTTTTGGCAGGGTTATCTTGTTCCAACCAATGCGATGCAATTTTTTCCGTCTGTCTTCCGACTCTGATTGGTCATTCCAGAAGAAATCTCTATTTATTCTTTCAAGCTGGTTTATTATTGATTTAGGAGCTCTGTGAAGTTGAAACCAATAAGTTGGTATGCTGTTTAGAGTTGAAACAATGAGCGTTGCCCTACCAGCTTTATTCAGTGAATTGCATTTCCATTTGGCTAGCTGTGTTCTAACTTTCTTCACCAATGGGAACCAGAATTTACGTTTTTTTGCTGAGCATCCTAAGTTAGTACCTAGGTAGGAAAGAGGCCATGAACCTACCTCACATCCAATAATACTAGCCCAGTAACTCGCTTTTTGTTGGTCCTTCTTAGACGTGAATAAGGAGCTTTTCTTGTAATTGATAGTGAGACCTGACATGACTTCAAACTATTTGAGCACCACTTTTATACCCCTGCAGGAGTGACTTGAATTTTCAATAAATAACACTGTGTCGTCTGCGTACTGTTGGTGAGTTATCATTGGGCCATTACCCAATCTAACACCTTTGAAAAGACCTATCTGAACTGCTTTCCTTAGTAACAAGTTAAGAATCTCGACCACCAAATTAAAGAGCAAAGGTGACAAAGGGTCACCTTGTCTTAAACCACGATTAATATTAAACTCATGCGAAGGACTCCCATTAATCAACACTGACATTCTAATAGAGTGGAATATCGTTTGAATCCAAGAGATCCATTTTGATGTGAAGCCCATGCATTGAAATATGTGGTACAGAAAACCCCACTTCACAGAATCAAAGGCCTTGGCAAAGTCCAATTTTATTATCATACCATTGGTTTTGTTACTCCTGATGCTGTGAGCTATTTCGTTGGCAATGATAATATTCTCCGTAATGACTCTTCCTTTAACAAAGCCTGTTTGAGCTTCTGAGATTAATGAAGGCAAAAAGCTACCCAATCTGATTGATAGCAGTTTTAGAATGATCTTCATCGAGCTGTTTATCAAACTTATAGGGCGGAAGTCAGTCACTGTTTCAGGAGATGCCTTTTTCGGAATGAGTACTATGAAAGATGAATTTACTCCTGGGGGAAGACTATTGTGAGAGAAGAAATTGTTTATGAAAACAAGAAGGTCTTCATGAATTGCCGACCATAGTTTCTTGTAGCATTCCATGTTCATTCCATCTGGTCCTGGGGATTTGTTAGAGTTCATGGACATAACTATTGCAAAGACTTCCTGAATATTATGGTCCTCTTCTAGTATTCTTATTTCATTGACTTGTAACTTTCTTTGAATAAGAGTCTCCACAGAGAAAATGTCTGGACCTTGATCTATATTGAAAAAGCTTTGAAAATGCTCTTTAAAAGTATCCTTGAGCTCTTGTGGATTTGATATCCAATCTTCATCAACCTTGATACCAAAGATATTGTTGCTTTTCTGTTTGAAACTTATCAATCTGTGGAAAAAGCGTGTGTTTGAATCTCCCTCTACATCCCACTGGATTCTAGATTTTTGTTTCAAAGTTTCTTCTCTCTCTCTGTATGCCTCTTGTAACTGTAGCTCGATCTTCCTTTTTAGTTGAACATTTGCATTCCCTTCTACGTCCCAGGCCTCTAATTATGCCTCTAAATCTATCACCTTTTTAAAACAATCCCCTCTGATTGTTTTATTCCAATCTTTCATGAAGTTTCTGGCCGATCTCAACTTTTCATGAAGGTTTGATTGAGTACCTCTCATAGACCTCCAATGCTCTAGGACTGAATGTAAGAATTCATCTTCCTTCCACCAATGATTAAAAATTTTGAAAGTTCTAGGGCCCCAGTTCTGAGTGCACGACTTTAAGAGGATCACTTGGTGATATGAAGATTTCCTTCCTAATCCTTGCAGAATCCAGTTGTTTTCTAGGAGAGTCCAGTCATTATTTAATAATGCTCTATCTAACATACTACATTTACCTTGAGGTCCCATCCAGGTGAATTTATAATTTGATGCCGGCACATTCCACAAGCCATTGTCCTGCAAGAAGGAGATGAAACTCTTTGTATCTGTACTTCTATAAGCACAATTAATTCTGTCAGATTCTTCCAAGATGCTATTGAAATCTCCCATTAAACAAAATGCTTCATTCTCATGAGAGTTCCGTAAATTGCTTAATTCTGTCCAAAGGGCTCTCTTTTCATGTAACTCATGTGGGCTATAAATGTTCACATAGTTAATGAAGACATTTGAGTTTACTAGTGTACCTCTGATCCAGATCCAAGATTGGTTCAGTTTTGACGAGGTTAGTTTGAACAAATTGGAATTCCACACTGTTATGAGGCCACCAGATAAACCTCTTGATGGAGAAAACAACCAATCGTGATCCTGTGCAGACCATAAATAGTCTTGTATATTCCTAGCTAAAGTTTCACACTTAGTTTCTTGTAGAAAAAGGAACGTAGGATTATGTGCCTTTAGCAAGCCCTATAAATTTCTTCTCGCTATCCCATTATTTATGCCTCTAATGTTCCAGCTTAATAAAGAGATGTATTCCATAAGAAAAATAGTCCTGTACTTACTGTAAATTGATGCTCTTGTACACTAAGAGTTACTGTTCTTCAGCAGTACGCATCCTAATCTCCTGTAAAGCCTCATTCCTGTCTTTGAGAGGAATTAGGCCCATGAGAATCCCTGTTTCTAAAACCTTTGTAGCCAGGTCCTTGTGAGTTGTCTCCAATCCCTCCCATTCTTCTTTGTTGGAGAATTTCCTATTGAGGATTTTTTTCTTTTTTCCTCTAATTTCAAAAATGGAAACTTTCTTTTGATTCTTTTTTGGTCTTCCTCTTTTTTTCCCTATGTTAAGGTTTGCAATTATAGAGGATACTCCGATGTCTTCAACATCTTCCATGCCTTCTTCATCTGACAATATTTGTTGATCTGCTTGATTAACTTCTCGTTCCAAGGGCGATGAAATTATGTCTGATGATGTAGAAATTTCTTTGAAATTATCTTCTCTCATCTTCCATATTTCCGAATCTTGACTGGGACTATGATTTCTGGATCTTTGAATGTTAATGCTAATGTGAGTGTGCTCTGAGTCACTTTCTAGCACATCTATTCCTTGCATGTCCTCCCCAGAATTATGAGTATGCTCTGAATCAATCTCTTGCACTTCTGTTCCTTGTAGGTCCTTCCCAATGGAGTTAAACTCATTATTTTCCAAGGGGGAATGCTCTGACTTATTTTCTTCCTCTGATCCATCGTCCTTGTTATCTAACTTTTCCTCCTCCTCATCTGTGAGGTCCCAATACGAAGAATCTTGCCCTTGTTGATTCAAATTATAATCTTTACCTCTACCTGTAGGTGGAAAATCCGACAAGAATTCCTTTATTATCACCTAGTGGCCGATGCCATCTATTACCACCTTCATTGTCTCTTCTATTTTTTCTACTTTCCTAGTAGAGATGCATAACTTGAGCCCTTGATACATTCCATTTTGAAGTGGCTTGACTTGTTCTGTTAACAGATTATCCCAATCACCAATAATATTACTCCACGTCTCTTTGTTCCAAGCTACTATTGGTAAACCATCACACCATACCCAAGCCGTTCTTGGAACCACTAAGTCAAGGTAGGAAACTTCTTTTATCTCTTTGAAGAATCTTAGTAGATTATTCTTGTTTTCTTCAGTTAGATCTCTTTTGTCTGAAAAGGTTAGTAAAAACTTCTTATACGAGATTCCTTTTACCGACAATCCATAGAAATCAAGACAAGCTAATTTTTCTTGTAACATGTCTGCCCATTCCATGTCTTCAGTAATCCCAATCCAACTCCTTGATAGCTCTCCTTTTTTGTCTTGACTTGATGCTACTGTCAAAGTTCGATGACTTGGTTGCTTTAATGGAACCGGATTTGCCTGTTTCTTCAGTATCTCTGTCTTCCTAGTCTTCAATTCAGAATTCTTCGGATAAGAAGAACTACCGTGAGTATGTTCCTTCCTACTATCACTCTTTGAGTCGAAGTCTTGATTTCTTCTTGAAAGCTTGACCGATAATTTGTGTCCTCCAACAACAGTTCCGTGCAGTGATTGCACTAATAGCCTTACCTGATGTAGGTTGTTGACTATCACAAAGCCAATGCAAAAATTATTCCTATCTCGACGCTTTGGAAGTGGCTTAGATCGCTCCTAGTACAAACTAGATCATAATTCTTTCATGTCTCCGCTCTTTACTTTATTTCCCTATTTAATCTAGTGCTTGTTTGGTAGCATATAGGAATATGAAATGAGAAAATTTTTTTGGTTGTTGATGTAGGTATTTAAATTCATAGGAATTTTAAATAACCAAGGATGGGATGGGTAAGCAACTTCCCACATACCATGGGTATTCAAAATTCCAAGGAAGTTACACTTCCCTTATTTTATTCGAACAAACAACTTTGCTAAATATCACTTCCCAATAACCAAACGACCTCCTATTGTTGGCATAACTACCTCCATAATTAACTCGTAACTCTCAAATTACATTATGTACCTATATATATATATAGGTTTTTGCTCAAATACAAACCAATCCTTAAATACAAACTACAAACTAACACTAAATTAATTATATTTCATCTATTCTAAGGTTCCCGCCAAGGGTACCTTCACAAAAAATGTTTAAAATAATTGGCTCTATCCAACAAAAAAAAAAATCTTGCCGTGGAAATGCGAAGCATTTAAGACAGTAAACGGATGAGTTAGGTAGTCGTGAGGGCCGAAGGCTCTCGACACACCAGTCAATCGTCTATTGCCTTTACCATTGATTGCCATTTCTTACAACTTTAGAATGATAACGTACAAGAAGGTGCGAAATACCGTTAACCAGTGAAATCCACTGCCACGTCATCACGTGAACAATGATTTTTTTTGTTGGATAGAGCCAAGTATTTTAAGCATTTTTTGTATTGGGGTACCCCTAGTTTGATCATTAGATTAGGATGAAATGTTGGATTAGTGTTTAGTTTTTAGTTTGTAGCTAATTTTAGTTTATAGTGGAATAGGACTCTATATATATATTTCATTCTTGGCATAAGTGACTATATAATTAACTTTATCACCAACCACCCCATCCTTTCCTCTAACAGAAATATTTTCACATTGCCCTTATACCCTTGGCGTGGCGCCTTATACCCTCGATAATATGGGAGGCGTTTTGGTAGTCTGTAAAGGTCATCAAAGATAGGTAACTCATTCTGTAAAAGTGAATCGGGAGGAAAGGTTAAAAATTTTGAAGGAGAAACTTGCTTGACGAGACCAAATAATTAGAGCCTTAAAATGTTGTGGTTAAGCATATTGAAAAGTACCAAAATGATACATTATAATGTTATGAACGAAATTTGGAGAGATTTTTTTGTTTCTTGTGGTACACAAGGAGTAATATATATAGAAGTCTCCACGGTCACATTGCGAGATAATATATATTCCACAGTAACTTTATTTTAAATAGGGTTTTTTTTTCTAATATGTCCCATTTTAAAAGGTCAATTATAATTGTGTCCCATATTTATTTATAATTATAAATATATCCCATTTTTCTAATATGCCCTTTTTTAATTGTAACTGTTGTTGGAGGAATTTCGTAACAACACGAAATCGGAGGTTTGCTGGAATAATAGAGCGATTGTGTATGAATATGTGGCTATTTTAGGGGATTAGGGTTTATGAAAAAAGAGGGGGCTGGACTTGGCAGGTGTCTCGATTTGTCTCGTGTCTCGGATCCCATATGCCAAGATGCCTACGTACCTATGTTTATATAGGATCAAGCCCACGTAGTTCTTTGAAATTGATTTGTGTCTATCCCTTAGAGACTTTAGGGATAAACTTCGTTAATCTGGGTGATTACTAATTTTATCTGATTTAATCTTATCGTTGTGATATCTTCCGGATTTGAAGAATATCGTTTGGAGATATTTTCCGTTATGGATTGATTGAGATTGATTATTTCCTCATTTCTGGGAGAGGATATTACTTAGCGATTAAGCAATAATTATTAATCTGAATTAATAATTAGTAATTATTAGGAATTTGGGAGATTATTAAACATGCCAAAATATGGCATAACAACTAGCCCCCAATTCTTCAGTGTAGCTTGCTACAGTGGAGAACTAAGAATTCTTTAAGCTTCCAAATTTCTTGAGTCGCTGAAAAAACTGAAAATAGATGATTAGAAAAACACTTAGAGCACCACTGTGCTCTTTAGGCGTATGCGGATGCAAATGTGAAAGCATGCGATGTCCACTATAAAATATATTTTTTGCCAAGGTTTTCAAATGTGCGAGCATATATAATATTTTTGAAATCCTTTGCGATCCATACTGTGTAGTTAGGACCTTGGCGTTTGTATATATCCCGAATTGGCATACACGTTTTTCAAGTGTCTGATGTAACCACATAAGGATGTGTCCGGCGAGGTCTTCACTAAGAGCTGTAGATGTAATTTTGGTGAACTTTCTGGTGAACTTTGCACGCGCGCTGGCTGTGCATGTCTTAAAGATATTTTGCATAGGGATGCCTTCCCACCCATGCGACCTTGAGCTCAAGATCTGGTCATGGGCCTTCAATAATAATCCAGAGGGTGCTGCACCTTACTAAGCATGTAGCATTGCAGAATTTATAGCTTGTCCAGGCTACTCTACTTTGAAATTTAGTTCGCAAGTTTGAAAATATTTTTGACATATATGTACTATCGCGACATTATATGAAAAAAAATTACAAATCCAAACGCAATAATAAATATGCTCTTTTAAGAGTGTCGCGATATTTATTTTTTTCGTAAATAATGCTCCTTTTTGTAGAAAATCTTTTACAAAATTATGCGTCTCGTATATGTATTTTTTCCTTTGAAACATGCAGCTCGTACGGGATTGTAAATTAAATCCACAATCAATCGGCATAAATATCCGTAATTCATCAACATAAATATCTCGTACGATATTTTCCAAATTGCAATAATTTTACAAGCATAAAAATATATTGCTCGCACGAATTTTTTGAATAATAAATATTTTTCTTGAAAAATATTTAAAAACATGATATCATGCATGCATGGCATAATTAATTTGCAGAAAATTAAAAATGAAATCGAAAACTTATCTTTATTTTTCGTTTCCTGACTTCGGAGTATCCACGAGCCCTTTGTTCCTGTGCGGCGGGTCCCAATAGTAATTGTGATGTCCTGTCCTTTGCAGCTGTGCTACTGCCTCTTAATTCTTGTACGGCCTGACGCGTGTGAGTGTGTGACCCGTCTTTTAATTAAGCCTTGCCACCATATACTTTCTTTGGTTGCATCTTTTGACATTATTGTTGCTCTCTTTTTACTCCAGGATTGTTTTGATTTCGTAGTTCCTCTTTCCGATTTTTTTTTCCTCGTGCTTGTTGCCACCATCTCGAATTGTAGTTGCTGCTTCTAACTTTTTTTTTTGATTCATATGGTTCGCTCCTTTTTTTATCATCCAGTACGTTGTTTTTTTTTTGAACAGCCTCCATCGAAATTTCTTTATGTGTCTGTGTGCTCGTATCAACCGCTTGCTTCTCCTTGATCATCTTCTTATTTTTTTTAGCGCCTCTTGCTTGCACAAAACACCTCAAACCCAAAATTATTTTTATCAATTTTTCTTCACTGCCTCCATCTTCAATTTAGTAATCTCCGGTGTGTTGATAAAAACCCAAAACCCCTATTTGTTTGATATTCGTTTGTCCTCCACAAACGAAAATTTCCCCTCCTTCTAGCGCCAAATGTTGTTGGATGAATTTCGTAACAACACGAAATTGGAGGTTTGCTGGAATAATAGAGCGATCGTGTATGAATATGTGGCTGTTTTAGAGGATTAGGGTTTATGAAAAAAGAGGGGGCTGGACTTGGCAGGTGTCTCGATTTGTCTCGTGTCTCGGATCCCATATGCCAAGATGCCTACGTACCTATGTTTATATAGGATCAAGCCCATGTAGTTCTGTGAAATTGATTTGTGTCTATCCCTTAGAGACTTTAGGGATAAACTTCGTTAATCTGGGTGATTACTGATTTTATCTGATTTAATCTTATCGTTGTGATATCTTCCGGATTTGAAGAATATCGTTTGGAGATATTTTCCGTTATGGATTGATTGAGATTGATTATTTCCTCATTTCTGGGAGAGGATATTACTTAGCGATTAAGCAATAATTATTAATCTGAATTAATAATTAGTAATTATTAGGAATTTGGGAGATTATTAAACATGCCAAAATATGGCATAACAGTAACCATGATTAACTCACTAACTATACATTATTAAAAGACAATTTTGTCCTCTCCTAACAATCCCAACAACATCACACTCACATATTTGCCCACCATGTCACCGAAGAACAACTCGGAATCAGTTGATATGTATATAAATGGATGTGTTGCAGAAGTGGTAATGGCGATGTTCGGAGGAGGATGAATTGTGGCGGAGAAGGTCTGAGTGATATATGATTTAATTGTGTGTATAGGTAATGGAACATAAGGAGAGGGGGGGTGTGTGTGTATATTTATTAGATTTTGGATTTGATAATTTACCAGAACAGCAACTGCCTTCCTTTTCCCCTTATCTGCCGAATTCGCCTCCTGATCACCCAAATTCTTTGCCCGATCTAGGGTTTTAGCTTCATTATTCAACGATGCTTCATCCACCGCCTTTGATTGCTTGGAATCCAATGGGTTTTAGTTTACTTATATATCTAATTGAATATGTGTAGATATATAATAATTAATGTATAGGCAAAGATTATAGATATTGATTGGGTGAATGTGGATGTTTAGCTGTTCTCTAACTTGAAAATTGAGTGAACAAAAATATGATATAACTGAGAAGGAAAAAATTTAGTGTGATCATGTTCTATTAATGTTATCAATTAGGAATATAAAGATGATCAAGTTATTCTTCACCTTCATAGAAATAGTGGCGATGATTGCTTAACGAAAAGTAATACTAAAGTACTAATGCATAAAGTTTGCTTAAAGTTTGATTGCTTTGGTTACGAACAGAGGCGGATGAGGGTTAGAGATAAAGAGAAGGGTGAGTGTTTTATTTGTATTGTGGGTATTATGGTCATAATATATATTATATATCTATATTTACATGTACATGAGTTAAATTTAACCATAGGACATATTTATAAATGTTATATAAAAAAGGATATATTTATAATTGACTTGTTAATTTGGGACATATCAAACTAATATCCTTTTAAATAACTTATAAGTGCAGACCTAAGTGCATGTTATCAGTGGTATATAATACTAGCAGGGCGGGGGGCAGCAAGGTGGGGGCGTGGAACAAAGCGGTTAACGCTTTGGGTGATAAATTATTTACCCCCTTTGCCTACATTTTTGATAAGTAGATTTTATATTCACTTGGAACATTCTATATCGGCTTAAATTGATTGTCTTGGTCTCAAGTTTGTTGTATTTTTGATGTGTTTTGTGTAGTTGTGCAGAGTTGCAAGAATGTTGATTATGGTGGATGCTTCTGTCATTTTTGGAGGATAAATTGATTAAAATTCGGATTTTCCGAGAAGGTTGCGCAGTCTACACTGTTTTGGCCATATCTGGAGTTCTAGAAGTCCGTTTTCAGCGATCTTACTGTCCACGCGAAGCTTGGGAGATTTTCTACAACATGGAACAGGCCTTACATGAGCAGGCTCCGCGTGGTGGGCGCAGGAAGCACGACAAGCAGACTGATGGGAGCAGGGAAATTGTTGTTTTGCCCTTTTCAAGTTCTAATTGTATTTCGGGCAGTTTTTAGTACCTTAATTGAATTCTAATTGTAATAGAAGGTAATTTTTGATGGGCAAGAAATCTAGAGCCTATATAAACACATCCTGCCATTGTAATTGGGGATCACCATTACATATCAATTACTTAGGTTTATTTGTATTTTTCCATACTTTGTTTTTATCATGGTTTCATCAGATCCCATGATGACGAGAGGTTCAATTATGAACTAATCGTTGTCATGGGATTTTAACGGATTTATTTATGGAGCTTTAGTATCTTTATGTTTTAAAGATCTGTGTGTGATGTATATCTGATATCCTCGTATGGTTGTGCTTTATGAATTTAGATGCGTAGCTAACATCTAGTTTGTTAATCTCTTGTGAAGTGAAAGTGGATCTTGAGATTTAGAACTTGTCATGCTAGCATAGGTTCATGATTGTTTATCAACATGATTCGTAGTATGAGATGAGAATACTTATATTGCCCTATGTGATCATTATGGATAACTTGTTCTTCAACCGTTATGTTTTCAAATTCTATAGACATATAGGGTCTAAGCATAATTGGTGTCTATTCATCTTCTATCTCTTTTGTGGATGTATGTTTAGTTTGGTATTCGTATACTGAGAGGTAGCGTGTACTTATTTCGTGTTGTCCGATCAGATATCATAACCATTGCATATAGTGATTAAAGGCGTCAGATCTAAGCAAAGTGTTTAATGAAGTTAGGATTCCATGTTTTCTCTTGCAGAAGTAATTCGATTCCAATTCTTGTTAGTTAGTTAATTCTTAGTTTGTTAGTATTCTTAGTTAATTTAGTTTATTAAACCCAATCTTGTTAATTGTCTTAACAGTGAATAAAAACCATACATTGTTGCATAGGTGCATTAACTGAATTGAAACCTAAACCAGATCTCTGTGGGAATGAACTTGACTTATTCATATATTACTTGTGACCACGTACGCTTACGTGATTTAGTGTTAACAAGTTTTTGGCGCCACTGCCGGGGATCATCGGTGTTTTATTTTTGGTTTATGTGCTTGTCAATAGTGGTCGTTAGCGTTCACTGACTCGGATTAGTTACTTACCTATCTTGTTTAGTTCAGTGTGTTTCAGGTACTTGAGTGTTTGAAGATGGCATGCGAGGAGTTGCCATGGTGGGCATATTCGAGGACATCCGTGCCTCAGCAATGTGAGCAGTGTTTGGGCATTCATGAGACCTCACAATATTGTTACTACGAAGGAGTTGATCCATATGTCACTTATGAGGAACAACCATATTTTCAATACCAGCAAGATGTTCCAAATATGTCATATTTCTTTGGTAGTGAAGAGTTTCAACATCATCAACCTACTCCTACTTTTTAGTCAGATGAGGTTGATGCTATGGAGGAGCTTAGGATGCTTGTAAAGAGTAATGAGGAGTCTCTCAAATCTTTGGAGATACTAGTTGCTCGAGTGGTGAGTGCTGTGGAACAAGAGAAACAACAATTCATACAAGAGGCAATTCTAGAAAATAACGGTGACTTGGAGCAAGGTACTGCATGCATAATTGAGGAAGACAAATTCCAAGGTGAGGTGAGTGTTCACAAGCCATGTGAGGAATTTGATCATGCTAGTATGGTGGATGATTCGGAAAGGGCACTATTTGGGACAGACACTGATGAGCTGCACAAATTTCAAAAATTGGTATGTGCGTACCAAGAGGCTGAAGAACATGGGAAAGATGCAGGTCTTCTACTTGTCTCGGAGTTTAAAGATGGAGGTAGCGCATTAGAGCCAATGGAGGAAGTTCTCTTTGAGGAACCAAAGCCTTCAGCAACTTACATTTACCCTCCTCCATTATATATGCTTACACAAGTCTCTCTGTGTTTATTCAATTTTACGCATTCTTTATTTTATGTTCTTTTATTAAGTTTGATTCCACCGGTGGTTATGATTTAGGGCCCGTTTGGAAAATCTTATTTTTCAGAAATAAGTTACTTATTCTGGAAAAAAGTTAGGAAATATGTACTTTTTTCTGAAATAACTAACTTTTTTTTTGCAAGATAACGAATATTAAACTCCCCATATACATTTTTATCTAAAAAAAATTATGTAAATACGAAATTTTTTCCGAAATAAGTAACTTATAAATTAATCTCATAATTTGCCAAACGGCTACTTAGTCTGATCTAAAATCATATAACTTCCAATGATGCATGTATATTGTACCAACTTAATGTGTAGCGGTATTATATATATCCTTTATTATAATAACTGAGTCTACCACACGTCAGTTAACCAATAAGAATCGAGGAATTATTTTAGGACCAATCAGAGCTAATTCCTAAAATTTAGACCTTTCCTTATTTATAATCTCACCCTACCTCTTTAACCATGGTTAGTTAATACTTCTAATTTAAATACAATAATGATTTTATTAAACATATCCATAAATACCTATTTTTTAAATCAAAAAATATTTACTAGAAAATCACAATTTTACAATTATAATCAATATTAAATAATTATAATCTAACTTAGCTAAAAATCTGAAAAAATTGAATTTGAAATCAGATTTTAAATAACTTAGATAAAATTCATACCTTTAAAATTTTGATTTTTTTATAAGCTCAAAAATATATTTATTCATAATTTGTTAATAAAATTAATTAATAATCCAACACTACAAAATCGGATTTGAACAAATTTTAAATAGCTTGGATAAAATTCATATCTTCAAAAAATTGATTTTTTAAAAGGTTCAAAAATATATGTATTCATAATTTGTTAATAGAATAGTTAATGAATTCATATAAACGAACACTACATATATTTTAATTATTTTAATTATTAAATATACGCTATAAGAGTATTATTATTGTATGGTGAATAAGTTACCAATCAAAAAATTAAAATTATTTTAGAGACAATCAGAATTTACTTCTAAACTTTAAATCAATCAATCATGTACAAAATTTTTATTATTTACGATACTTATTCTAATTTACTAATCGAGGTTAAATTAAATTTAAATATAAAAGATCTTGATTTAATAACTTCACATATCACATGATTTTTAATTTTAAAAAAATTATACTAACCGTAAATATTTTTTTTTTTGCTAAATGCTTACCGTAAATATTATTTTCTATAAATCCACTTAACAATATATTACATATGGTTATATATCTTTTTGAAAGGCATATGATGTAGCCTATTTGTATTTCGAGGATACAACTCAACTTAAACAAGATTGTAATAGTAAATAGTATATAGACTGTCACAAGGATTCTCAGATTGTATTATCTGTCAGAAGAAAAAGATCAAGGTCAATCTACAGACTTGAAGAATTACTACATTGAAAGAAGCTCAGACATCTGATCAAGCCTCAGTGGAGTATTCGTTAAGAAGTGGATTCGTTTAAAGTGATAGAGATTTCAAGGTGACAGAGACAGTACAGAAGATTAAAGAGAGAGAGGAGAAAAGAAAAGGAACCAGATTTCAAAGTCAATATATGAAGAACAGTCATTGCGGTTAGTCACTCATGAACCAGACAGTACATCGAGTGTCAACATTAAACAGTGGTTGTTTGTCATTAACTTCAGTGGTTCAAGCAATCAAGACTGGTATGTGAGAAAATCATTGTGCAAGCAACAGAAGTGCTATATTAATTAAACACAGGATTTTACTATCAAGTGGACTGGCTGTGAGGAAAAAGAATATTCTTAAAGCTGGAACCCCGGTTGGAATTGATATAGTTTTTGTTAAGCAAAAGGAGTCCGGTTTCAGACGCTCAGGTAATCGCAGCTTAGAGCTTAAATATTTATTTATATTAATAAATTTTTTATTTATTTGGAAAATTATATTTATAAATATCTAATAATATTAGATATTTATTTTTATAATTTCTGAATTAAATTAATTATTTATTAATTAAAAATTATAAGCTGTGCGGGTTAAAAAGCATTTGGACGAACCAAATTCTTTTGGTTTAGAAAATGGTGGCAGATTGTTGAATAAAGAATAAAAAGGTAAAGCTGGTCACAAGTTTGTAATTGAATTGTGTAGAAATTCATTATACTAGCGGAAGCATTAATGACAAGAACAATAACATAAAACACGCTTGTATTAGATAAGAACGGGAATACATTTAGAGGCTACATTTAGTACTCTAGCTGCTTCTAAACTGAGATACAATGGCTGTTTATATAGAGAGACTGCAGCATGGGTTTGGTAGGTGTTAGGCGGCTGTTGCAGCCATTCTTGACTGCCTAATTCATGCAGCCATTGTTGAAGGTTGCAAGGCTGTTGTTGCAGCCATTGACTGCCTAACATAAGGGCAACTGCATACTTTAACACTCCCCCTCAAGCTAAAGAGCGGGATTGGAGAGAAGCTCGTTAGCTTGAACTTCGTATGGCTCGGGCACTGGCTTCGGACTCGGGCACTGGCATCTTGGCTTCTGGCACCGGTACTGGCTTCGGGCTCTGGCTTCTTGAAGTCCCAACAATTCTCTTCTCTTTAATTTTCATGACAGAAGCAAATGCATTGACACAGGAGAGTTTTTCTCTCACAGACATTTAATCAAACACCTTGCGTGCATTACCCATTGCAGCTCTTTAGACCAGAAAATTACATAACATAAAAGATGAGGAATAACACCTATAATGGCGGAAGCAATCAGGAGCGCAAGATCGAACACGCTCTGATACCATGTAGAAATTCATTATATTAGCGGAAGCATTAATGACAAGAACAATAACATAAAACAAGCTTGTATTAGATAAGAACGTGAATACATTTAGAGGCTACATTTAGTACTCTAGCTGCTTCTAAACTGAGATACAATGGCTGTTTATATAGAGAGACTGCAGCATGGGTTTTGTAGGTGTTAGGCGGCTGTTGCAGCCATTCTTGACTGCCTAATTCATGCAGCCATTGTTGAAGGTTGCAAGGCTGCTGTTGCAGCCATTGACTGCCTAACATAAGGGCAACTGCATACTTTAACACTCCCCCTCAAGCTAAAGAGCGGGATTGGAGAGAAGCTCGTTAGCTTGAACTTCGTATGGATCGGGCACTGGCTTCGGACTCGGGCACTGGCATCTTGGCTTCTGGCACCGGTACTGGCTTCGGGCTCTGGCTTCTTGAAGTCCCAACAATTCTCTTCTCTTTAATTTTCATGACAGAAGCAAATGCATTGACACAGGAGAGTTTTTCTCTCACAGACATTTAATCAAACACCTTGCGTGCATTACCCATTGCAGCTCTTTAGACCAGAAAATTATGTAACATAAAAGATGAGGAATAACACCTATAATGGCAGAAGCAATCAGGAGCGCAAGATCGAACACGCTCTGATACCATGTAGAAATTCATTATATTAGCGGAAGCATTAATGACAAGAACAATAACATAAAACAAGCTTGTATGAGATAAGAACGGGAATACATTTAGAGGCTACATTTAGTACTCTAGCTGCTTCTAAACTGAGATACAATGGCTGTTTATATAGAGAGACTGCAGCATGGGTTTGGTAGGTGCTAGGCGGCTGTTGCAGCCATTCTTGACTGCCTAATTCATGCAGCCATTGTTGAAGGTTGCAAGGTTGCTGTTGCAGCCATTGACTGCCTAACATAAGGGCAACTGCATACTTTAACAAATAAACAAAAGAATTGTACAAGTCTGTTTGTTAAGTTTGTTTATTAAAACAAAATGAATTCAAGAAGCACGAAGGAATAAGAAGGTGCAGGTGCTGTCGGCAAATTTGATAACGCGCCTGGATACGCGTATCGTGCACGCGCCTGAACAAACCAGCCAAAAACAGAGCCCGCGTGTGCTGCACCCTGTTGTCTTGCAACTGGTCTTCGTTCTGCATAGCTGAATTAGTTGATTAACTATTCGATAGTTATACCGATAGTTATAATGGCTTAATTATCATAATAGCTCATTTTGTGATATTTATATTAGTTCAAAGGATTGTCATATTAGTTCTAAGGTTAGTCATACCGATAGTTATATCAGTTCATTGACAGCAGATTGTGTATAAAAGAAATAGAAGACAGCAGCCAGCAAAATGAGACATACGGAACATTACATCCTTACAAAACACAGCAGCCTCCATTTCTCTCTCTCAAGCTCAAGAACACCAAGAATAAATTAATGTTTAGAAAATTAAGTTCATCCCCTTTGTAATATTTTATCCGGTGGAACTTGTTTATTTATGATTCTTGTACTACTAGCGAATTAAGTTTCATAGTTCTTATCTTGATTTTTATTAACTAAATTAGAAAAGTTCATGTCGAATTTTCTAATTAGTTTTTATCAACTTGATAATTATCTGTACTGAAAATTGTAACACCCATCAATTTAATATATTGTTATATTCAACTTGAAATTTGTTTCAATTTATTCCGCTCAAATTTGTCTAACTCAAATTTTATTCAAAGGACAAATTTCGATAAAATGGTATAGATTGTATTCAACCCCCCTTCTACAATCTTATCGGACCTAACAATTGGTATCAGAGCCTATTGATTGATACACAAATCAAGATCCTATTTTTATTCAATCAAAAATTTATCTCGAATTTTTAACTCACTTAAAAATTCATCATGTCTTCTAAAGCCATTGTTAAGATTCCTATTTTTAATAAAGATAATTATGATATGTGGAAAAATAAAATGGAGTTGTTTCTTGATGTTACAAATCCCAAATATTTGGTTGTGTTGAAAAATGGACCTATAATTCCTATGGTCTATGAAGAAAAAGTTGTTGATGATGGAGTTGAAGTAACACCTGCTAGATCTTTTCCAAAGGATCCTGCTTCTTATACTTCTGATGAAAAGGAGGATGCTGGACTAGACAAAAATTTAAGACTCATCTTAATAGATTCCCTTGATGTTGTGATGTATAGCCATGTGATGAACTGTAAAATTGTTAAACACATATGGGAAACTATTGAAACCATCAATGAAGGAACAGATGAAGTCCGGGAAAACAGACTCCAGATTTTAACCTCTGAATATGAACACTTCAGAGCTGGTCCTAATGAAGGCATTCAGGAAGTGTTTGAAAGGTATAACAAAATAATCAACAACTTGCAAATCCATGGCAAGCACTATACACAAAAGGAGATTAACATGAAGTTTTTGCTGACTATGCCTACTCACCTAGAACATAGGATAACTGCCATCAGAAAATCTAGAGATTTGAATAAGATTGCTCTTGAAAGACTGTTTGGTGTTCTGAAGACCTATGAGTTGGAACAAGTACAGCAGAAAGAGATTTCTGGTAAAGGCAGAGTGGTAAGTTCTTCTACAGCTCTAGTAGTTGAGGTTCCTAAGGAAGTGGAAGCTAAGGTTGTTCGACCTTACAACTCAGACAAGGAACAGACTGAAGTGGAACATGGTCAGACACCAGCTACTCAGGACGGTGGAGAATTTTACTCACTAGAAGAGCTAGATCAGTTGGAAGATGAATCCATGGCAATGATGGTGAGGCAATTCAGTAAATTCAGATTTAGGCGAAATCCAAAGTTCAGGCAGGTTTAAGTCTAATAGCAGATTCCAGAGAGGAGGTTCAAATCCTCTAGTAACAGGGGAGGATACAAAACTGGAACTGTTGATAGAAGCAAGATTCGTTGCTTTAATTGTAATGAATTGGGACACTTTGCCACTGAGTGTCAGAAACCCAAACAAGTCCATAAAAGAGATTATGTTCCAGAAAAGAAGAAGGCTGGAAAAACTTATGTTGCTGTTGGTAAAAGTTGGGATGACACAGATAGCGAAGACGAAGAATATGGAAATTTCGCGCTGGTAGCAAATGCTGAGACATCCGACTATTACAGAACTCCGGTAATACTCACTAATGATGAACTTATTCGTAGTTTACATAATTCCTTGGGTAATGCACAAACTGAAAATGCTAGAATAAATCTGTTAAACACTAATCTTGAAAATGAAGTGTTAGAACTGAAAAAGTGCATATTAATCAAGATCAGCAAATAAAAGAAATAGCTCGACTTAACTACATAGAAAAGTCGATATCAGAATACATGTTAAAACAAGTTGCTAAAGTTGCTGAACTTGAAACTAAGTTAAAGGAACAGAATGTCAAATTATCTGCTTGCTTTAATTCTGTTAAAATTTCTAAAGAGTTATTCAATAAACAAGATGTAGAATGAACCGTAGGAATAGGGTTTGGCTACAACGAAGCTGTTGGAATGTTAGGCATAAATTCCCCTAATCATGTTAGTGCTAAAGAAAGGAGAATACCATATGTGCTTAAGAATGTTGAAGATCCACTCTTTAAGAAGTCTGTTGCAGAGCCTCTAGATTTGACTTCTCTTGTTATTCAAGAGGAGATGCGTACTGAGGACATTGCTAGTGGAAGTGTCCAACTTAATGAAAAATCTGTTAAGGCACCTACAACAAAAAATGTTAAATCTAATAAGGTTGTTTCTAAGGAACCAGTTAAGTTTGTTGAGTCAACCAGTTCATCTAAAATTGGGTTAGGTGATAACAAGTTGAAGCAGAACAATAACATGTCTGACATGCATATCATGCCTATTATTGATTCTTCTCATAAAGCATGTGGTGTTGACAATTGTATGTCTTGTGCTTTTAATGTCATGTCTTCTTACTTTAATGGTAAGCATGCATGTGTTGATAAGACTACCCCCGGACAACATATGAACAGAAACACAAATGTTAGATCAAAGACTGCTAGTCCTCCTAATGTTAGGAGAGAGACATTTGTACCTAAGCCTAAACAAAGTTTTACTAAGGCTATTTACAAGGTCAAATGTCTAGTCAATGAAACAAGTGTTATTGCTGCTAAACAAACATGGATACCCAAAATGAAACAAAAGATTGTCAAATCTGTTTATAGGGTAAATTCTTGTTGACTAATGGTAAAATTGGTGTCAAGGTTAAAAATGTTGTTTTGCCTGACAAAGGCCAATTCTTAAGTATTCTGGACCCAATCAAATTTGGGTTCTGAAGAAGGTTTAATCCGTTTGTCATTGCAGGGTGTTGAGTAGGTTGAACGAGTAACCTGGATCTTGGACAGTGGATGTTCAAGGCATATGACTGGTGACAGAACCCTGCTGACAAATGTGGTGGAGAAGGCCGGCCCAGTAGTTACCTTTGGAGATAACAGCAAAGGTAGAACTGATGGATATGGCAGACTTGAACCTGGAAATGTTATCATTGATGAAGTCTCTTTTGTGAAAGGACTTGAGCATAATTTGCTCAGTATTAGTCAATTCTGTGATAAGGGATTTGAAGTCCACTTTAACAAGAAGAGTTGTCTGATTTCACACAAGAGAAGTGAACAACCATCTCTTATAGGAGTCAGAAAAGGAAACTTGTACGTAGCCAATATGAACACTGGAAGCACTGAAGAAATAAACTGCTTCTACTCTAAAGCATCCACAGATGAAAGCTGGCTATGGCACAAGAAACTTTCTCATCTAAATTTCAAAACAATGAACTCTCTGGTTAGAAGAGAGTTGGTGAGAGGTTTACCTTCAATGGAGTTCACACAGGAAGGACTATGTGATGCATGTCAAAAAGGCAAGCTTAAGAGGGCAACTCACAGGAGCACTAACACATCTTCAATAACTGAACCTCTACAATTACTTCATATGGATTTGTTTGGTCCAGTTAATGTGATGTCAATATCAAATAAAAGATATGCTCTTGTGATTGTTGATGATTTTTCAAAATACACATGGGTTCTGTTTCTGAATTCCAAAGATGAGACTCCACAACTAGTGATTGATCACATCAAGTTGATTGAGCTGGATTCTAAGTATCCAGTAAGAGCTATAAGGTCAGATAATGGAACTGAATTCAAGAATGCAGTTCTGAATGATTTCTGCACTGAAAAGGGTATAACTAGACAATACTCAGCTCCAAGAACTCCTCAGCAAAATGGGGTAGTGGAAAGAAAGAATAGAACCTTGATTGAAGTTGCACGTACTATGTTAAGTGAATCAAGGCTTCCATTGTACTTTTGGGCTGAAGCTGTCAACACTGCTTGCTATACCCAGAATCGAACTCTTATCAACAAAGACTTGATGAAGACACCATATGAAGCTATGACTGAAAAGAAACCAACACTCAAATACTTTCATGTATTTGGAGCAAAATGTTTTGTGCTTAAAGAAGAAGATGATCAAGGTGGAAAATTTGAGGCCAAAGCACATGAAGCAATTTTTATTGGTTATACAAGAAGAGCTTACAGGGTGTACGTGATTGATCAGCAGAAAATGAGTGAAAGTGTCAATGTAACATTTGATGACACTAAACTCCCTAGTATCCAAACTGAGGATTCATCTAAAAAGCTATCTTTTGATGATATGACAGATCCAGATTCAGATGATGACAATCCACCTGATGTTTTTGCTGATGCTAATGACAACAATGATAATAATGAAGATACACCTGACACTCCTGAACATTCATCTAGTCAACCTGGCAACAACTCAGGGGGAGATAATGAAGGATCAACTAGTATTACTCAACTTCACAATGAAGAACAAGACGAATCATTAAGATTAAATCTTCCAAGACAAATAGTTTGGAATAGAGCTCATCCTTTTGAGCTGATTATTGGTGATCCAGATGTTGGTGTGATAACTAGAAGAGCTTATCAGAATCAATGTAATTATTTATGGTTTCTATCTGAAATGGAACCTAAGAAAACCGAGGAAGCTCTTTCTGATCCTGATTGGGTGATTGCTATGCAAGATGAACTCAATCAATTTAAACAACAAGAAGTATGGAAGCTGGTACCCAGACCTAAAGACAGGAAAGTGGTTGACACAAGGTGGGTATTCAGAAACAAACTAGATGAAGATGGGATAGTGACAAGAAATAAAGAAAGACTGGTAGCAAAGGGTTATTCACAAGCTGAAGGCATTGATTATGATGAAACCTATGCACCAGTGGCAAGACTTGAGGCCATCAGAATATTCTTGGCATTTGCAGCATTCTCAAACTTTAATGTTTATCAAATGGATGTCAAGAGTGCTTTTCTGAATGGTAAGCTAGATGAAGAGGTATATGTAGAACAGCCCCCTGGTTTTGAAGATCCAGATATGTTGGACTATGTCTACTTTCTCTTCAAGGCTATCTATGGTCTTAAGCAAGCGCCAAGAAAATGGTATGACACTCTCTCTGAATTTTTACTTGAAAATTGTTTTGTTAGAGGTGTCATAGACAAAACTCTCTTTACAAAGAAACATAAGAATGATACAATATTAGTTCAAATCTATGTGGACGATATAATATTCGGGTCTACTAATGATCTTCTTTGCAAGAAATTTGCTAAGTTAATGCAGGGTAAGTTTGAAATGAGTATGATGGGTGAGCTGAAGTTCTTTCTTGGATTGCAAGTAAGTCAAAGGATAGATGGAATATTTATCTGTCAATCCAAGTATGTCAAAGAGCTTCTCAAGAAATATCAAATGGAGGACTCATCTTCAGCAAGAACACCATCATCTACAGCTGTTAAATTTGGAGCATGTGAAAATTCTGCTAAGGTAGATATCACAAACTACAGAGGTATGATAGGCTCATTACTTTACCTCACTGCAAGTAGACCAGATATTATGCATGCTACATGCTTGTGTTCAAGGTTCCAAGCGGATCCTAGAGATGTGCATCTCATTGCTGTTAAAAGAATCTTGAGATATCTTAAGGGTACGCCTAACTTAGGCATCTGGTATCCTAAAGAATCTGGTTTTAACCTTGTTGGATATATAGATTCAGATTATGCAGGAAGTGTTGTAGATAGGAAAAGCATCTCTAGGAGTTGTCAATTCCTAGGTGGCAGGTTGGTTTCCTGGTACAACAAGAAACAACAAACAGTTTCCAACTCAACAGCTGAAGCTGAATACATAGCTGCTGGAAGCTGTTGTGCTCAGATCTTGTGGATTAGGAATCAGCTACGGGACTATGGCTTTGTACTTGACAGGATTCCTATCCTTTGTGATAATACAAGTGCCATAGCAATCTCAAACAATCCTGTGCAGCATACGAGGACCAAGCACATTGACATCAGGTATCATTTTATTCGAGAGCATGTCATGAATGGTACCGTGGAGTTACAATTTGTACCCACGGAAGAACAAACAGCAGATATTTTTACTAAGTCTCTTGACGAATCCACATTCACCAGAATTGTTGGTGAATTGGGTATGTTAAATAGTCCTAGTAATTAAACTAGTTAATATCTGAGGTTTGCTCTTTAATAATTTATAAGTGATTACTTTGTAAATATTTGTTATTAAAATCACTTGTGTAATTATTTTATCAACTTAAAATCTTGCTTGTTAATTCTCAAATCATTGTCATTATCTTCTTAATATATTCCTAATTACTTCTTTTGATTTTAGAATATTTTTATTTTCTCTAAAAATTTTTTTCTCAAATTTTACAAGTTGAAATTAGTGAGAAATCTATTTTGTTGAAAATTACTTTTGAATATTTGTGTTGATTTAATAAGTCATATTTTCCATTTAAATGATTTTCTATAAGAAAGTTATTTTATTAAGAAAATATATAGATTTATTAATTTACTACAAATATTTATGTAAATAGTTAATAGTTTATTCAATATTTTGTAGTGTTTGTCCTTTTGTTATTAATGTTTGATTTCGTAAAAAGGATAACCTATGGTATTTTTAGTATCTTCTATTTTCTATTTAGCCATTTTTTAAGTAGTTATATTGTTGTAAATATTTTTATAAATTATTTTCTTTTATTTCTAATATTCTGTAAATATTATTAATACAGTTATTTTTTAATAATAAAAAAATAAAATAAAAAAATATTGTATTTTTCTTTTCTTTTTATTTTTTATTTAATATTATTTTTATATATGATATGGGCTGAAAGTAAGCCCTAAAAATACATTTAATGTTGCATTAAATGAACCTAAGTTGATCCAAGGTCAAAGCCCAATCATGAGGCCCAAAACCTTAATAATGATATTAAATTCGTAGTTGTACAATCAGCCTACTAAAAGACTCCATTATTGAGTCTAAAAGGTAACCAAATCATCCTTGGAGTGGCCTCCAAGGAATACAGCTGTAATACTTATCCACCTTCCACTCGGAAGGATCTAGAATTGGGCCTAAGCTGTGCCTTGCCCACCAAGACACCCAATTATACCCTAATTCTAGGGTTCTCAACACCTATATAAGGACCTGCTCCTTCACCAACAGAACTACGTTTTTTGGCTTGATTCTTGATAAATGCAAGATACGTAGGCATCTGGTGAGTACCGAGTTAAGTCACGAAACACTAGATCAGCCATTAAAGCTCGAAGCTTCCACAAACCCTAGCATTAAATACGCAATAACTACACCCTAATTTTCTTTCCACAACATTTGGCACCGTTTGTGGGAACAAGACATCAACCATGGTTCAAACACGAAGAACAGCACCAATCATTATTGAGGCTCTGCCTCTAAGTTCTGCTCCGCCTGCTACTGAATAGGTACCCCCAACAACAGGGGCGATCACTCAAACTCAGGCTTCTCAACCCCAAGGGACGAATTCCCATGCTGAGGGGGCGTTACCTATGGTCATCCATCCGGGTC
Organism: Kitagawia praeruptora; assembly: GCA_037693485.1. Classification (NCBI taxonomy): domain Eukaryota; kingdom Viridiplantae; phylum Streptophyta; class Magnoliopsida; order Apiales; family Apiaceae; genus Kitagawia; species Kitagawia praeruptora. The sequence goes on from CM075354.1 coordinate 131,116,689, forward strand.
AAGGAACCAGCTACCTTCAGACGCTGGTTTCTCTTTTAATTGATCCCAATCGCCCGCCACCAGGAGTACAGATCCATACTCCAGATCTCCCCAAGAATACCAACCCGATGTATGGTCTGCCCAATTATCCTCCAATTACTCAAGGTCCTGGACCCAGTGGCCACGCCTTGCAGATCCGAGATCGGGAGTATGTTGACTACTCTGGCCCCTATACCGAAGATTCGTCATCTGATGGTGATGATCGTGATGAAGCCCCGAGGAGGCGACGTGTTAGTAGAAAATCTCTAAGGAGAACTCAAACCATCCATGATGGACCCCCTCTCACAGCTGCTGAGAGAATCAAGGCTCATGAGGCCGAGATTCTAAGGATAAAGGAAGATATTGCAAGGGAACAACCTAGGTTGAACCAAACTCAACCTCCTCCAACCTCAGGGCCGACGATTCCCATCATAGACTTAGAAAGGTCCTCCAGAAGGCAGAAAAGGGCTGACGCCCCAACCGGAAGAACAACAAGGGTTGAAACCCCTAAGAGCAACCCCAAGGACCTAATGCCGCTTGGGGATCCTGATGACCCTACACCCCTGTTTACTGAGGAGGTGATGAATGTTCACATCTCTAGGAAGTTCAAGATGCCGATGATTAAGGCTTATGATGGAACAGGTGATCCCGCGAACCACGTGAGGACATTCTCGAACGCACTGCTGTTGTAGCCTGTAAGTGACGCCTTGAAGTGTAGGGCGTTCCCTCAAACTCTGTCAGGCATGGCTCAAAGATGGTATAGCCGTCTACCTATGAATTCAATTGGCTCTTTCAAGGAGCTGAGCGCCGCTTTTGTTAGCCAGTTCATCAGCGGAAGGGTTCATGAGAAAAGCTCCGCGTCTCTTATGTATGTGGTGCAAGGGAAGAATAAGAATTTGAGAGACTACCTCAAACGATTCACTAAAGAAACACTGAATATCACAGATTTGGAGAATAAGGTAGCCATGGTGGCCTTGGAACATGGAACCACGGATCTCTTCTTTAAGAGGTCGTTGGCAAAACATCCCCCTAAAAACATGGCTGAGTTACAACGAAGGGCTGATAAGTATATCAAAGCCGAGGATAGTATAAAAAAAGAGGCCACAACAGGTAATGGAGGGAATAACAATGATCCCAAGAAGAGGAAGTCGGATCAGGAATACGATACCAAGGACAAGTACCCGCGCGCGAGCAAGGATTCGGACTCGGCTCCTAGAAAGGGGAATCCAGGGCAAAGATTTACGGAATACTCAAGATTGAATGCCCCAAGAAGCCAAATCCTGATGGATATAGAGAAAGATAGAGATGTGTTAGGTCCAAATGTGTTGTAGAGGGGGGGGGTGAATACAACTTTTCGATTTTGAGAAGCAATAAATACAATGCAATAAATGAACACACAGATTCAAGGAATATATTTCTTTATATATAACTTGAAAAGGTTGCTACAACATTCATTACAAAGTATAACAGAAGTTGAGAGAGAAGTGAATGATTCTAAGCTCTGTGAATACTCTCTCTCTTTTTCTTGTGTTTTTCTCAATATTGCTCACTAACTAAAACATTACACAAGTGCTTCTATTTATACTACATGTAATCTATGACCTGTAGTCTTCAAAGACTAAGATGTACGTGGCCCAATGATGTCCACATAAATCTTGTCTTATCTTGAAAGCTTGGAAATCTGCCAATCAGAAGATGCCATGTGTCATGTTGAAGCTGCACTCTAAGTAGAACTTCTACTTGAGAATTTCTACTTAGCCATCTCGAAATTCTAAGTAGAACTTCTACTTGGGAATTTCGACTTAGCCATCTAGAACATTTAGTACTTAGAAAATATTCTGGTCTTCAACTTGAAACTTCAATGCACATCTTGAGCTTGTGATATCTTCATATCTTCTTTGTTCTTCTACAAGCTCTTGAACATGGATCTTTATTACTGACATAAACTTGCTATCAATGTCCTGACACTTGATGCACTGGTCTGGTTCATAAGTGACTAGTCTTGATAGTGTTTCTGCTTCTTGAATAAATTACCATATTCACTAAGTAACTTGGCTTTCCAATATTTGCTTTCCTTCTTGTTCACTTGAAATCAATTGGTCTTGTTGATACTGATAGTTATGATCTTGAATCTCGAATTCTCAAATCACTGAGGCCTGAACAACTTTGACTTGAACTTCTCTCAATGATTTCTTCTTGGCTTGATCATAGTTAACATGTTCAATTGTATCAATTACCTTGTCTTCATTTAGTGTTGATTTCTTGTGACTTCTTGTTCTTGATTGTCTTCTGGTTAAGTATCTTTTCGTTTAATTGAGTTACATTACTTATAGTGTTACAAGTTAATACACTCTGCCTTTCAATCTCCCCCAATTTGATTGTCTAACAATGACATTCAAATTAATGAAGGATAACTCAACTAAACAAGAGACGAGAAAAGATAATTAACATTACAGTCTTGAAAAATATACAATTTACAAGTACATGAAAACAATACAAAGAACTTAAACTAGAAACAGAATTCGAACCTCGAATTAAAGATCATTTGAATGATTCCTATCACCTGGATTATTTCATATCTTTTAGTCAAACTTATATCACCTTATTGGATTCATTCTAAGATGAATTTTCCTCAAGTGAGTTAAAGCAACCGAAAGACATGAAGTTTTTCCAACTTCAAGTTCACACCACTCTGACCTTTAACCCTAATTCCGTTTCCTCTTCCTAGCTTCAGCAGCTTGGTCCTTTTCTTCTATCTGCCTTCTGCGCTTCTCCTCCTGCTGCTTTTGTTTCTTATATACTGGATTATGAAGTTGCGTCCACCTAGTATTCAACAAACTTACTGCTTCCATCTCTAGAGGGTTCCTGGGTTCTGGGTAAGGATGTTTGAAAAGCCTTCTGAGTTTGTCCACCTCCTGAGTAGTCCTGATCTCTGGAATTTCCTCAAATTTCTTCATTATAAGCCGAGGTTTCCTATGAGTTTTATCAGCTTTAAACTGACAATAGATCATTTTGGGATAGCCTATGACACGGTTAGTATTGTGGACACTAGCCGCCTCTCGCTCCAATCGCTTCTTTTCCACTACTACATCAGATAGGTAACTCACGAGTCTCTGCTTTTCTGTCACATACTTAACTTCCACATCTTCCCATTTGAACAAATATAACACTTTCTCCAGAAATGCAGCATCTTGAGTCTGCAGCAGCCATTGTTTACTCATATGCAAGAAAGTTTGATTCTGGTCTGCATCTATGAATACTAAGGCATCAGCTGTATTATCAACAAAAGAGTGTATCCAGTATACACTGTCTCTTCCTGGAACACCAACTGCCTCCCTTATCTCTCCTTGTTCCAGTTCTCCAGTAGGAAGATTCAGAGCTTCATCGACATTCTTCATTGCTTGAAGAATATTCCAATTCCTCTCTATCAGCTCTGGTTCAATCTTCACATTATTAAGAGGGTTTGGAGCAACGACATCACACTTCCACACCTCATTGCTCTTCTTTAGTATGACACTTTCAATGGTCTTCACTGATTTATCTTTAAGCTCAGAAGCGAATCCCTTACTCATCATTTGCCTACAGACGGCCTTAAGAGATTCCACTGAAAGTTCCATTAAGTCCTTTTCCTCCAGGCTCACCCTCTTCAATTTACTGTCGACCACCATCCGGACAACATTTGGATATGCTGAGAATTCTGGACCCTTGTCCTCTGCTAGCCGCATTAACTGATCCCTATACAGAATGCTTAGATTCTCAGAATGAGAGTATTGGATTTTTGTTGCTAGCAAGAACAACTCTGATGCAGATCTTCTCGTAATGAATTGATCATCCACATACATGAAAGACATTGGGACTCCTTCTGTGAAAGACAAAATAACCTGCCACTCCTTTTGCGTTGAATTGTATCCAACCCTGACTTTAGAAATTAATCTCTTTAAAGCATTTATGTAGTCAGCAGCCATTGGATTCTGCAAATTTAGGTTGTAGAACAGATCATCTGCTTCCTTGTTATGATCTCCTTTTGTACATGGTCCCATCAATATCTTTCTTGCGTCATCCCACTTCTTCCCTATCCTTCTATTGTCCAGATCAATTTGAGGATCAGCTAGCCTTGCAAGCTCATAATCGTACTGCTTTCCTTGTAGCTCCGCTTTCTTTTCCTGAAACGCAGCACGATCTTGCATTGCCTTCATTTTAAAGAACTCAGCTTGATCCAAGGCTAACTGTTGAGCTTCAAGGGTTTCCTCATCAACAGTAATTTCTTCAGGCAATCCGAAAGACATTCCAGCACCTCCACCTTGATCCTTCAATGATCTCTTTATAGCATGTTTCAATGGTGCGTCTTCCATATCGGAATCTGAGTCAAGTACCTCCTGTACTTTTTCTTGATGACTCAGATCAACGAATGGCTCATCTTGCTCAATCGCTATTGCCTTACCCTTTTTCCTTCTTAGAGCCTCTTCATCAATAGACGGCTCAACTTCCATTTCTTTTACAAGATCAGCATGTTCTTGAATTTCTTCGATTTGAACTCCCTGCTGTCTCGTCTCCTTTATACTCTCCCCCTTAGGTGAGTTATCCTGAACTCCACCCTGGTCTCCAGATCCACCAGCTGCATCAAAATCTTCAAACCCGGAACCATAGGCTCCTGCTCCACTAGCACCACCTGTACCAGCATCGGGGGGAGGTTGTTGCGGCGCGAAACATTCCTGGGGCACAAAACTTCTGATTGCGAACATAACTCTGCTTATCTCCACAGCCAGATTATCCATTGTAAGCTCCATTGCTCCCATCCTGTCATTCAGGGTGTTTCCCAAGACACCAGCAGCATGGCCCAAGTCATTTACCTGATTTGTCAAAATAGTAAAAGCTGAAGCTTGAATTGCCATTCGTGCTGCGTAGTGGTCAAGTGCCCTTTGATTATTTCCAACATTCATCCCTAACTGCCCCATTGACTGCCCAAACTGCTTCATTTGATTTTCCATAGAAGACATACGAGATTCAAGATTTTCAGAATTAAGGGACGGTGTTTGGTTTAGGTGACCTCGCTCTAATACTCGTTCTGTTGGTATTTGGCGCTCGGTTTCGGGCCTTAAAAATGAAGGTCCCTCTCTCCCTAACCTCTCACACACACTCCCTGTCTCACGCTCGTGTATGTCTTCAATAATTGATCCAAAATATGAAGAAGTACCTGCAGAAGCTTGATAAGAAATATAATTTGCAGTTATGGGATCAATTGCTGTTTGTTCCTGAGTTGGAATCTCAGGTTGAGAGGCTACAAAGTGTTCTTGTACAACATCAGAACCGATCCTCTTTGTAGCATCAGTACGTACCGGTGAAGGTACGGCTGAAGCTCTTAAAGCTTCATGTCCTTTTGAAGTAACAGCATCTTCAAGAGGTACATACTCATCATCAAAATCAAAATCCCTATGTGCAGATTGTTCAAGGGGTGAACCACTCTCGTGAGGTGGAGTGGTTGCGTGTGACACTCTAGGGTTTGACTGAGGTTTAGAAGTAGCAGCATGAGAAATTTTGGCTTTCTTTCGAGTAAGAGGCTGCTCTTCGGGGTCACTCTCCTCATCATTTCCTACATCTATATGTGCTGGCTGTTTGGATTCCGATGACTTGGATGACAAGGAATTAGAAATATAGCTCTCACCCTGGGATAGATTCTGCGGGCTAGCAGTCTCTTGGGTCTGGGAATCAGAAACATAGGAAGAGGAATGAGTAGAATGTAGAGAGAGATTACCTGATTCATTACCTTGTTCATCACCGCTTTGCTCATCAGGAATCTCTTCAAATGCCTCAGCATGAGCAGACCGATTCTGAGCATGTGATGAAGCTTGCGAGAATTCCATCAAAGTGGTAACTCCCTCATCATATGTAAGCCACTTTTGTAAGGTTTCAGGAATAGACATCGGTTTTCCATGATGTTTATCCTGATTTTCAACTGTTGAAAGTGACTTAGTGCCCATCCCTAGCGGTGCAGATGATGGACCACTGGCAAAACTCCGTCTAACTGCAAGAGCATCCTTCGGTACTAAACCATTGATCAGCATCTGTAGGAACCGAGGAAACCAGCAGACAACATCTGTAGTGTTGAGGTCTCTGCTTGCAGGAGATCCCATCACAGCCACTATCTCAGAGAGAACTATTCGTCCATAATTTATATCCAGCTCTCTTGCTAGGGCAATTCCAAGGTTTTGCATGGGAATGGAAATTTGATGGTAATCGCTTTCTCGTGCCCGAAAACATCTTGTTATGGCCTCGAAAAAGTAATTCCATTCCACATGAAGAAATTGTTTTTGGATGTTTCCAGTGATCCGGCCAGTCGGAGGATAACACCCTATTTCTTCAAAGAATCTGAGGCGTTCTGCAGCTGTAGGTTCTGGATCATAAGCATCTTTAACAGGGAATCCAAGAACCTTGTTGACAATTTGTTCAGTCACCACATATTCCTGACCCGCTAAGGTAAACCTGAAACCAAAGGGGGTTGATTTGCTCCCAAAAGAAACCGCACTAGTCCATAATTGCTGTAAAGCATCATGCACTAGTGTAGGTTTAGCAGTAAAAGCATCGCTAGCTTTGGAATACAAATTGAGAAATCGTATCCAAGACTTAAAGCGTGGGAGTTGATCACCAATTTCCGTAGAAATATTATAAAAATTGTTTTTGGCAAGTGAAAATTGGTGAGCCATTTTAATTAAGAGTTTTTCCTTTAGAAAAATATGAATTTTAATTTTAATTTATGAAAAACAATTAATTGTTGAATTAACCGTAATGTCCCTTTTAATTTTTCAAGAACACAAAAGCCTCTTTTTGAAAAATTAAACTACGGGAGCAAATTAACAGTTAATGGAAGGCAAGTTTCAAACCACTAATTAAATCTGCTTTAACAGTGAAGTGTTTGTGTGTAAAATCGTTTTTGAACAGATCTGTGAAATTGTGTGTATATATACGTGTGTATATATCTCAAGAGAAATGAATTGTTACACAAACACACAAAAACAGTGATTAATGATGACACACAGGTTATAGCAGTCTAAAAATGGGCATCAATTCGTTGTCCGTATGAGATTTATCACAAAAATCACGAATCAATGGTTGAGAATATGAAATCGCCTGTATGTATATGTGCGGCTGTAAAACTCTATTAGGTAAAAGTGAAAGAAAATATCGAGTTAAAGATGTATATATAGACATTACTGTGAAATGACCAAAGTGTCCCTGTTAAAAATCATGAAAACTTTAAGTACATACAGGGAGAACTCAAGTCGAAATCCTATCTCGAAGTCTATCTCGAACTTTTTAAGTCGAACTTCGAGATAGAGTTCGAGATAGCTGTTAACTCGAAAACTTCAACCATTTATTTATTAAACCATGTAAACAGCACACACCAACAGCATTAGGGAAATCTATCTCGAAATGTAAGTAGAAATTCGAGATAAAGTTCGAGTTAGGAGTTAACTCGAAAAATCCCCTTCACTAATTGAGAATTCTCCCAAACTCTAAGTCAAACTCTAAGTCGAACTTCGAGTTGAACTTCGAGATAGAGGTTAACTCGAAGTTATTCTCAATTCATTTAAAAATATCCCCAAAATTGGAAATCTCATCTCAATTTCGAGATAGAGTTCGAGATAGGCTGTATCTCGAATATTTTGAAGATAACTAGGCACACTGGTAACTCGAACTCGAACTCTAAGTCGAATTTCGAGATGAAGTTCGAGATAGACACTAACTCGAAATTCTTCCCAGACTTAGAATTTTCAAAACTTCACTCTGGAAGCTCAAATCGAAATTCAACTAGAATTTCAAGATGAGTTTCGAGATAATGATTAACTCGAAATTTTGAAGATACTTAGAATAATTTGACAATTTTTATTTTTTTTTGAAAAACTCAACAATTAATTTTGTCAAATTAATATAAATATCAATTCAAGGATTTTAATATATGACATAATTAAAACATTCCTTGATAATTCTAAGGCCTCTAATTACATGAAAAACACAGGTAAATTCATCTAAAAATCATGCAAAATTTTAGAATATTATGAATTTAACTCCCCCTATGATCATGCAATCTAACAAGCATAAATTCACAGATTTGTGCTATAAAAGACACTTAAAACACACTGAATTCATGCAAAATCACACTATATGCATCCTATAATAATCATTAATTAGGCATTTTAAAGTCTAAACACATAATGATTAAATAGCTTGCATATACCAACATAACCATGGATTTTACAGATAGAAGGCTTTACTAACTTGTGTTAAGCATTCCCAATTCACCAACCAACCTATTGAATGTTACTTCATCAAGAGGTTTGGTGAATATATCTGCAATTTGTTGCATTGTGGGCATGAAATGTAGCTCCACAGTCCCCTCCTCGACATGTTCTCTTATGAAGTGATACCTGATGTCGATGTGCTTTGTTCTTGAGTGATCTACAGGATTGTTGGTTATGGCAATGGCACTTGTGTTGTCACACATAATTGGAATTTTCTTGTGCTCCATGCCATAATCCTTCAATTGGTTCCTCATCCACAGTATTTGAGCTACACAGCTTCCAGCAGCAATGTACTCAGCTTCAGCAGTAGAAGTAGATACTGTATGTTGCTTTTTACTTTGCCAGGACACCAATCTTCTGCCAAGAAATTGACAAGCACCAGATGTGCTTTTCCTATCAATCCTGCAACCTGCATAATCTGAATCCGTATAGCCAATTAGATTAAAACCTGTATCTCTTGGGTACCAAATTCCTAGATTTGGTGTGCCCTTGAGATACCTAAAAATTCTTTTGACGGCTATGAGATGTGATTCTTTAGGATCCGCTTGGAACCTTGCACATAAACAAGTCGCGAACATTATATCGGGTCTACTTGCAGTTAAATAGAGAAGTGAGCCAATCATACCTCGATAGCTTGTGATGTCAACTGGTTTACCTGTTTTGTCTTCATCAAGCTTCGTGGCTGTTGCCATGGGAGTCTTGGCTGCTGATGCATCTTCTAGATTATACTTCTTGAGTAAATCTCTGACGTACTTGGATTAACTGATAAAGATACCATCTTTTCTCTGACTGATCTGTAATCCAAGGAAGAAAGACAGCTCTCCCATCATGCTCATCTCGTATTTGTCTTGCATTAGCTTAGCAAATTTCTCGCATAAGCGCTCATTCGATGACCCGAAGATAATATCGTCCACATATACTTGAACAAGTATAAGATCATTCTTCACATTCTTATAGAACAATGTTTTGTCAATTACTCCCCTAGTAAAACCACTTTCAATTAAGAATACGGATAGGGTTTCATACCAACATCTTGGGGATTGCCTGAGGCCATAGACAGATTTGAAAAGAAGATACACAAAATCTACAAGTTCTGGATCAATGAAGCCAGGCGGCTGTTCCAGATACACTTCTTCTTCTAACTCTCCGTTCAGGAAGGCACTTTTCACATCCATCTGGAAAACCTTGAAGTTCTTATGTGCTGCAAATGCCAAAAACATCCTGACTGCCTCAAGTCTTGCAACTGGTGCATAGGTCTCATCATAATCAATTCCTTCTCGCTGAGAATAACCTTTTGCAACCAAACGAGCCTTGTTTCGTGTTACAAGTCCGTTTTCATCCATTTTATTTCTGAATACCCACCTTGCTCCAATTACTGATTTGTTCTTTGGTCGGGGTACCAGTTTCCAAACTTTCTGCCTTTCAAACTGATTGAGTTCCTCTTGCATTGCAATCACCCAATCAGCATCACCAAGAGCTTCTTCTATTTCTTTAGGTTCAAGCTTGGATAAGAACCCAGAATATAAGCAAATATTAGCCAGGTCAGCTCTTGCATTTCTTCTAGTAGACACACCAGCATCTGGATCACCGATAATCAATTCAAACGGATGGTCTCTATTCCATACTCGTTCTCTTGGAAATTGTCTTGATGATTCAGCATGACTTTCTAAATTGTGGTGCTGACTACTTTGAATACTTTCACTAACTCCCCCTGAGTTAGTGCCAGCTCCTACAGAACTAGAGTCAACTCGACTCGAGCCTTGAACAGTAGTCCTTGAGCTGCTATTTACTCCCCCTGAGTTGTTGCCGGTTCGTACTGAAGAAGTCTCTCCTGATCTTGTAGAATTAGCTTGTTCACTAGACTCAGGTTCTTCATGTACACTTGGAACATTTAATGGGACAACCAACTCAGGTTCATCTTCAAGTTCTTCTAAGTCCAGATTCTGAAATTTTAGGGACTCAGGTTCATTAGAATCTCTTGAAATTGATGAGAGTTTGGTATCGTCGAATCTGACGTTGTAGCTTTCAGTCACTTTTCGATCATTTACTAAGAACACCCTATAAGCTGCTACCACATCTGTGGAGTAACCAACAAAGATACCTTCACGAGCTTTTGCTGCAAACTTGCCTAGATTTTCATCATCTATAAGTACATAGCATTTTGCTCCGAAGACATGAAAGTATTTGATTGTTGGTCTTCTTCCGTTCATAAGTTCACATGGTGTCTTTTCTTTATCTTTTATGATCAAGGATCGATTTTGAGTGTAACACACGGTACTCACTGCTTCTGCCCAGAAATACAGAGGAAGTTTCGAATCATACAACAAAGTTCTTGCTGCTTCAACCAATGTTCTATTCTTCCTTTCAACTACTCCATTTTGTTATGGAGTTCTCGGGGCTGAGTACTGACGACGTATTCCTTTAGATACACAGAAGTCATTTAGCACTGCGTTTTTAAATTCAGTGCCATTGTCTGATCTAATCGTCTTCACAGTAAGCGTTGAAACATTCTCAATTTGAGTGATGTGATCAATGATTAAGAAAGGTACTTTTTCGTCATTGCGAACAATACCCATGTATACTTGGAGAAGTCATCCACGATTACCAATGCATATCTTTTCCTAGACAAAGATAGGACATTCACTGGGCCAAACAAATCCATATGAAGAAGTTGCAGAGGCTCAGTGATACTAGAAATTTCCTTGCTTTTATGCGATGCTCGTTTTGACTTTCCCATTTCACAGGCTTCACAGAGTCTTTTCGGAGCGAACTCCATTTGAGGTAGATCTCTCACCAATTCTCGCCTCGCGAGAGCATTCATCGTTTTGAAGTTTAAGTGAGATAACTTTTTGTGCCATAACCAGCTTTCATCATCCGAAGCTTTGCTGTAGAAACAGGTGACTTCATTCTGATTTGCTGAATCCATGTCTGCAACAAAAAGATCTGCCTTTCGAACTCCTCTCAAAGCCAGTGAACCTTCCTTGATGTGAGTGATTGATACACCTTTCTTGTTGAAGACAATTTCGTAACCTTTGTCACAGAATTGACTGATACTCAACAAATTATGCTTTAATCCCTCAACATAGGAAATATCTTCAATGATGACATTGCCAGTTTTCAGTTTGCCATATCCCTTTGTCACACCTATGCTGTCATCTCCAAAGGTAACATAAGGGCCAGCTTTCATAACCAACTCTGTAAGCAGGGACTTGTTTCCAGTCATATGCCTCGATGCTCCACTATCTAGCACCCATATAACTTTATTTCTCTTTTGCTTAATGCCCTGCAATGACAGATTGATTAGACTTTCTTCGGAACCCAACTTTGATTGGGCCCGGCTTTTCGATAAGATTTAGAATCAACAGATTTAACAACAGGAGATGCACTTTTCTTAACATAACTAGAGCTTTCGACTTCCTCCTTTCCTTTCTCAGACTTGACATATTTATCAGTCCTAGGAGAAGGTTTGTCACTCCTAACTTTAGGAGGACTGACAGTCTTGGCTCTCCCAAACTTCTTTTTGTTGTTTGAACTAGTAGCAGTATTTGAGCATGACTGGCTAGATGCATTCATTAAATTCACAAAAGTTTGCATGACATTAAAAGTGCATGGCATACAATTAGGTTGACCACACTGTGCATGATTCTGATGCAGATTATTCATTGTATGTGTGACAGGCATGGCATGTGCAGTAGGAACATTTATGTAAGCTTTACATGCATAAGAAAGATGTTCAGTAGATTTGCAGTGATAACATGCTTTCTTTATTCGTTCAGCCTTAACCTCTTTTATGCCTTTCTTCCCTTGTTGTTTAACAGCCTTAGCTCCTATTCCTAGTCTAGATTCATCACTAGGAAAATTGATTTTAACTTGTTTAATAGGAGTTATAGGTTGTGCTTTCTGACGATCTTCCATCTCAATCTCATATCTAGCTATCAATTCAGTCTCTTCTTCTTCTATTCTAGGAACAAGGTGTTTGTAGATGGGTTTGACAGAAGGTTTAAAAATGCTAGGAATATCATTTTTAAGGTCACTGGAAGTAGTGTCAATAGGTCTCTTCCCTTCTTTCTTAGAAAGGTTAGAATAATCAAGTCCTACACCTACTCCAGTTATCTTCTTAAATACGTCATTATCTACATACACTTTACTAGCAGCTAGTTTGTAAGCTTCACATTTAGTTTCTAACTCAGCTAGTTTGTTCCTTAAATATGATTCTATTTCTTCCTTAAGGACGAGCTTGTGTTCCAAAGATTTAATAAAATCTCTTAGGGAAGTATCTACAGTGCAAGCAGCCTCTAACTCTTCCACTTTTGCCTCAAGCATTCTGCTTTTGGCGACAAGTGTTTTCTGTTCCTTTTGAGAAGTGTCTAGGCTTTTGCACAACATGTAGATCTCTTCGCTAAGAGCACCGTTCTGTTCCTTATAATCATCAATAGACATTTCTACTTTAAGGGTTAGAACTGGTACCTCTGGTTCCTCTGATGTCTCAGCCATGAGCGTAAAGTTTGCTACATGAGTAACATCTTCCTCATCTGAATCATCCCAAGCTCTTCCTTCTGTTACCACTAAAGCTCTTTTACCATGTTTTTCTTTCACCAGCGATTCATACTTGCTTTTGAGGGCTTCAAATGTCTCTTTTGGATAAGTCTGTTTAGGCTTTTTACAGTCCGAGGCAAAGTGTCCAGGTTCTCCACAGTTATAGCATTTGAACTTCATTTTGAAATCCAAAGGAGATTTGTAGCTGGTACTCTTGCCTTTACCTTGGTAGCCTGATGAACTACCACCACCCTTAGCAGCCCGATAATAAGATGAAGAATTTCTCTGTGGTCGGTTGCTCTTTCTGAATCTCATGTTGCTGAACTTCCTTGCCATGTATGCCACGACACTATCGTCCATGTTGTCCAGCTCTTCTTGGGTGAAGTAGTCATCATCACTGTTGGATGCGCACTCGTCATCATTATCAACTTGATGTGGTGCAGGTGATGATTTAGGCTTTGCTGCAACCATTGCCTTCTTAGACTCTTCCTCATCAGCAACTAATCCTGATGCAGTTTCTTTTCCCTTTGAATCATTGTCCCATGCTTGATCTTGAAGAGTTTCCAGCTCATAGGTCTTCAGAATTCCATAATATTCTTCCAGAGAAGTTGTATGCAAATCTCTGGTTTCTCTGATTGCGTAGACTCTATGTTCAATGCTCTTTGGCTGGTTCCTCAAATATCTTGTATTGGTTTCAACCATGGGGAGAGTAACACCTCTCAGATTCAAATCCAATACCAACTGACTGAATCGTAGGTAGACATCTGTTATGCTTTCTCCTTTTCGTATTCTAAAGGTGTCATACTCCATCTTGAGTATAAGTGTCTTGTTGCTTCTGACCTCTGCAGATCCTTCCATGACAACTTCTATTTTGTCCCAAATCTTCTTTGCTGTATTCAAACCCTTGACTATGTTGAACATTTCATGATCGAGAGATTCCATCAAGGTTTGTCTTACAGAAGTGTCATAAGCTATTTGCTCCTTGTCAGCATCCGTAAAGTCCGCTGCCTTTTTAGGCTCAGACCGAGCAGGTATAACCTCCTCTCCTTCCGTACGCTCAGGAATAGCTTTCATTGGAACGAATTTACCTTTTTCAAGGACTTCCAGATACTCAGGGTTAATAGTCTCCAAGTAGAGTCTCATTCTGAAAACCCATTCTTCATAGTGATCTCGGTTGAACATTGGGATCTTGAAAGAATTTTTAGGAGCCATTTCAAATCTGGTCACTAAAAGTTTCTAAGTACCCAAGACTAGGCTATGTAGAATATCTATGTAGAACTTCTGCCAAGTCGAAATTTCTCTAAGTAGAAATTTTGCTCAAGTCGAAATTTCTCTTAAGTAGAAATTGTCCAAGTCGAAATTCACCAAGTAGAAATTGTCCAAGTCGAAATTCTATGTAGAAAATCTCAAGTAGAAATTCTATGTAGAACTTTTGTCCTTAGAATAATTTTCTGCAGATTAATTTAATATTGAATAAACAATATCACCACTTAAACACCCTTTTTGACTTTTGATTACTTTACACGCCGAAAGTGACTAACCCACCTGCTAAGCACTGAGTACACTTTCTTTTGCTTTCGGCTAAGGAATACTAATCAAATCAAAAGTACCAAAAACACCTTTTTGACTATAATTTCTTTGAAAAGGAAATTGAAAAGTTGTTGGGTTATATTCTTTGATAAGAACAGATGATGAACACTCAAGAACACCAAATATTAATGAACCCAGATTAATTCACAAAAATTAATTAAAATACACCCAAGCCAAATAATCACACCTGGAGTATTTAAATAATTTTTCCCGGATGAGTTTTCACTGGAAACGAATTAAAGCTCACTTTTCGAAAAAATGAAAAGTAGATCTAGAAAATGAAAACTCACGATTCTTCCACTAAACACAAGGATCTATGTTTTGTATGTTAAACATCCGCTCTGATACCAATTGTTAGGTCCAAATGTGTTGTAGAGGGGGGGTGAATACAACTTTTCGATTTTGAGAAGCAATAAATACAATGCAATAAATGAACACACAGATTCAAGGAATATATTTCTTTATATATAACTTGAAAAGGTTGCTACAACATTCATTACAAAGTATAACAGAAGTTGAGAGAGAAGTGAATGATTCTAAGCTCTGTGAATACTCTCTCTCTTTTTCTTGTGTTTTTCTCAATATTGCTCACTAACTAAAACATTACACAAGTGCTTCTATTTATACTACATGTAATCTATGACCTGTAGTCTTCAAAGACTAAGATGTACGTGGCCCAATGATGTCCACATAAATCTTGTCTTATCTTGAAAGCTTGGAAATCTGCCAATCAGAAGATGCCATGTGTCATGTTGAAGCTGCACTCTAAGTAGAACTTCTACTTGAGAATTTCTACTTAGCCATCTCGAAATTCTAAGTAGAACTTCTACTTGGGAATTTCGACTTAGCCATCTAGAACATTTAGTACTTAGAAAATATTCTGGTCTTCAACTTGAAACTTCAATGCACATCTTGAGCTTGTGATATCTTCATATCTTCTTTGTTCTTCTACAAGCTCTTGAACATGGATCTTTATTACTGACATAAACTTGCTATCAATGTCCTGACACTTGATGCACTGGTCTGGTTCATAAGTGACTAGTCTTGATAGTGTTTCTGCTTCTTGAATAAATTACCATATTCACTAAGTAACTTGGCTTTCCAATATTTGCTTTCCTTCTTGTTCACTTGAAATCAATTGGTCTTGTTGATACTGATAGTTATGATCTTGAATCTCGAATTCTCAAATCACTGAGGCCTGAACAACTTTGACTTGAACTTCTCTCAATGATTTCTTCTTGGCTTGATCATAGTTAACATGTTCAATTGTATCAATTACCTTGTCTTCATTTAGTGTTGATTTCTTGTGACTTCTTGTTCTTGATTGTCTTCTGGTTAAGTATCTTTTCGTTTAATTGAGTTACATTACTTATAGTGTTACAAGTTAATACACTCTGCCTTTCAAGATGTGAGATGGCCGAAGCCACTAAGGACCGATCCTGAGAAGAGAAATAAGAATCAATATTGTCGATTCCACAAAGACGTGGGGCACGACACTGACGATTGTAGGCAATTGAAGGATGAGATCGAGTTTCTGATCCGGAGAGGAAAGTTGAGTAAGTTTTGCAAAGATGGGAATCAAGGGAACCCAAGGCGAGATTATGATAGGAAGGATGATGATCGCAATCATAACCCGCAGCCCCGAGGGCCAGTAATAAATATGATTTTTGGTGGCCCAACAGCGGCCGGGACAAGTAGAAACTCCAGGAAGGCGTATGCATGAGAAGTGATGCACATTGTTGGGGAAGTACCAAAACATACGAAGATAGAGGTCTCAATTGGATTCGATGATTCAGACCCTGAGGGGGTGAAGTTCCCTCATGATGATCCATTTGTAATCTCCCCGGTGATCGGTAACTCCCAGGTGAAGAGAGTCTTGATAGACAATGGAGCTTCAGTGGACATTCTGTTCCATGATGCCTTTTTGAAGATGGGGTATACTGAGTCTCAGTTGACGCCAACAAGTATGCCCATATATGGGTTTAACGGAGTTGAGTCCAAAGTTGAAGAGACGATTCAGCTACCCATGACCATAGGGCAGGAGCCACGGGAGGCCACTCAGATGTTAAATTTCTTGGTTATTAAAGCTACGTCTACCTACAATGCTATCCTAGGAAGAACGGGACTCCATGCTTTTAAGGCGGTTGCCTCCACCTATCATCTAAAGATTAAGTTCCCAACCAGAAACGGTGTAGGAGAAGAGAAAGGAGATCAAAAAATGGCAAGGAGTTGTTATGTGGCTGCACTGAGGCCGGATGGAACTGGGGGGCAGATCTTCCCAATTGAGGATATGGACGTTCGAGAGGATGAAGAACGAAGAGGAAAACCGGTGGAAGACTTGGTTCCCATACCTTTAGAGTTAGGAGATCCTGAAAAGGTTACTTACATCGGGGCATCTCTGAAAGACCCCTTGAGAAGCGAGTTGATGACCTTTTTGCAAGACAATAGTGATGTTTTTGCATGGACAGCAGCTGATATGCCAGGGATAGATCCCCAATTGATAACACACAACCTGCACGTAGATCTGGATAGGAAGGCGGTGAAACAAAAAAAGCGAAATTTTGCACCTGAGAGACAAGAAGCTATAAAGTAGGAGGTTGAGAAACTCTTAGAGGCAGGATTCATTGAGGAAATCCAGTTCTCTGAATGGTTGGCCAATCCCGTAATGGTCAAAAAAGCCAATGGAAAGTGGAGGATGTGTATAGACTTCACTGATCTGAACAACGCATGCCCAAAAGACTATTTTCCCTTGCCAAGGATTGATATGTTGATAGATGCCACGGCTGGGCACGAGATGCTAAGTTTTATGGATGGATTTAGCGGTTAAAACCAAATCAAGATGCATAAGGATGATATTCATAAGGTATCATTAATCACTGACTTTAGTGTGTATTGTTACCTGGTCATGGCCTTTGGATTGAAAAACGTAGGAGCTACCTATCAGAGGTTGGTAAACAAGATTTTTGCTCATCTCATTGGAAAAACTATGGAAGTTTATGTGGATGATATGTAGGTGAAAAGCCTATGCAAGGCCGATCACATTGAGCACCTCCGTGAGGCATTTGAAGTGTTGAGACACCATAAGATGATGTTGAACCCAGGCAAATGTGCTTTTGGTGTCGGGTCAGGGAAGTTCTTGGGTCTTATGGTCTCGAAACGAGGAATTGAGGCTAACCCCGACAAGATCAAAGCTATTTTAGATATGGAACCACCTCGTTCCATAAGGGACGTGCAGAAACTGACTGGAAGGATTGCTGCATTGGGGAGGTTCGTCTCCAAATCCGGGGACAAGTGTTTGCCGTTCTTTAAAACACTAAAGAAGGTGAAAAACTTTGAGTGGACAGAATAAAGCCAAGAGGCCTTTGATCAAGTGAAGAAGTATATGGTTGAAGCCCCGCTGTTGGCCAAGCCAAGTATGGGAGAAATCCTTTATCTCTACTTGGTTATTTCGAATCAAGCTGTGAGCACGGTATTGGTAAAAGAGGAAGACAAGGTTCAGAAACCGGTGTATTATGTGAGCAAGGTTTTGCATGGAGCTGAGTTAAATTATTCCACCATTGAGAAGTTTGCCTTGGCATTGGTAACTGCCTCTAGGAAGTTACGGCCCTATTTTCAGGCACACAAGATTGAAGTCCTTACAAGACAGCCATTGAGGAACATTTTGCATAGCCCTAAAGCCAGTGGTAGGCTCATCAAGTGGGCAATTGAATTGGGAGAATTCAATGTCAAGTACAAGCCTAGGACGGCCATCAAAGCTCAAGCGCTTGCTGACTTCGTGGGTGAATGCACCATTGACAACCAAGAATTCGGGGGGCAGGAGATACCTCAGGAAGGCATTAAGGAAGACAAAGAACCCGTGATCGAGGAGAAGGAATTCTGGATGCTCTATTTTGATGGGGCATCAAAACCAAAAACAAGTGGTGCAGGTCTTGTCCTACAAAGTCCCGAGGGATTCACGATTGAATACGCCCTGAAGTTGGACTTCCCGACAACCAATAATGAGGCGAAGTATGAAGCTCTGATAGCTGGACTTGGTTTGGCAGGAGCATTGAGGGTCAAAAATCTAAAAGTTTGTGGAGATTCAAGGCTAGTTGTGGCCCAAGTCAATGGAGAGTTTGAGGCAAATGATGGAACCATGGCCAAGTACTTAAGGCTAGTGAAGGCAGTGATGACTCAATTTGATGAGTGTTACTTGGAGCACATTCTGAGGGAGGAAAATGTCAAGGCCGATGCCTTATCTAAGTTTGCCTCTTCCAAGATAGAGAATTATTCTGGTAGTGTCTATTTCCAAGTTCTGAGAGCCCCCATTATTGATTCAAAGCTGGTAGCACCTATTGGAACTACGGAGTGTTGGATAGACCCGATCAAGATGCATATTGAGACCGGTTGGCTCCCGACTAATGCCATGGAGGCACGAAGATTGTCAGTAAGGGCATTGAGGTATGCTCTGATTGAAGGGATCCTCTATAAAAAATCCTTTGTGATTCCGTACCTGAAGTGCCTAAGGCCCGAAGAAGTTAAGTCAGCACTAGAAGAAGTCCATGAAGGAATCTATGGGCAACACTTGGGGGGCAGGGCCCTAGCTCACAAGATAGTTCGACTCGGATTTTATTGGCCTGAGATGATGGCTGATGCCAAAGAATATGTGAAAAAGTGTGATCAGTACCAGAAACATGCACCAGTGGTTAGGCAACCACCAGAGATGTTGACGTCCGTTAGCTCCCCCATTCCTTTTTCTATGTGGGGGATGGATATACTTGGGCCATTTCCAATGGCCACAACTCAAAGAAAGTTCCTGATTGTAGCAATTGATTACTTCACAAAGTGGATCGAGGCCAAACCCTTGGCTAATATCACAACCAAGCAAGTTATGCAGTTCTTCTGGGAAAACGTTATGTGTAGGTATGGAATACCACGCATCCTAGTTACAGACAATGGGTTACAATTCAACAACAAAGAGTTTAAGGATTATTGTGATGTGAACAAAATCGAACTTCGGTTCACTTCAGTTGCCCACCCTCAAGCTAATGGGCAAGCTGAGGTTGCCAACCGGATCATCCTTGATGGACTAAAGAAAAGGGTGGAACATTCCCGAAATACTTGGGTGGACGAACTGTTACCCATACTTTGGGCATATCGAACCACTTGCAAGGTAACTACTGGGACAACCCCATTCATGTTAGCTTATGGAGCTGAAGCTGTTGTCCCCGTAGAAATCATGCATACATCTCCTCGAGTGGAGGCCTTTGAGCCTGACACTAATGAACAAGGAATGTGTTAAATATAATTGATGTGTTTTAATGTCAGTGTTTAAGTGTTACAGGTAAAGAGAGTTTAACTTGTTATTGAAAGCAGTTGTAACAGAGTTTGAGTATACGCTGATTGCTGGAAGCGCAAACGCTGACAGAGGAAAGCGTAAACACTGATAGCTGAATACATGGAAGCGCAAACACTGTTAGCGTAGAGAGAACAGAGTTTGCTAAAGTTTGTCTACTGGGAGCGTCTACAAGTCAACAGAGTTTGAAGATTAATTTAATATTAATATGGAAGCGATATCTTTGAAGATTGGATAGCTGTCAAAGAGATTGAGTTGACTTAGAAGACGTGTATCAATCGTAATTGATATCAATTGTATAGCTTAATTTTAGGAGAATCAATTTACGATTGTACGTAGCTGTATATCTTATAAATACAGTTAGGTTAACCCTAGAAGGGTATCCATCGTGAACGAATATCATTCTTGTAACCTAAGCAGCTCTCTGTGATACTTTACATCACCGAGAGAGGAATTATTAATTCCAAACAGTTTTAAAAGTTAAAACGTGTGTTCTTGTTACTTATTCATACAGTAATTGATTATATTTTGTGTATTCGACCTAACAAGTGGTATCAGAGCCAAATCTGTTACTTTATTACAGTTAAAGATCCAAACACAATAGTAATCAATGGCAGAGATACCTCCACCATCTGAGAAAGCACCTACTACTGTTAGTAGGTATGAAACAATTAGGGTTCCTATACTGAGGCCATTAGAATATGCAATTTGGAAGGTGAAGATGACCATGTTTCTGGAGGCCACAGATCCAGAATATCTGGACAGAATTTATGAAGGTCCTCACAAACCTACAAAGTTATCTGCTGCTGCTGCTGGTGAGGAATCAAAAGTCATTCCAAAAGAGAAGAAAGATCTAACTGCTGAGGATCTTTCATCTATTGCAAAGGATGCAAAGGTAAGGCATTTACTTCATAGTGCATTAGACAATGTTATGTCTAATAAAGTGATAAACTGCACAACTGCAAAGGAGATATGGGATGCACTTGAGGTTAGATGTCAAGGAACACCTGCAATTAAGAAGAACAGAAGGAACATACTCACTCAGGAGTATGAACATTTTGAGGCAAAATCTGATGAAACCATGACAGAAACATTTGACAGATTCTGTAAACTGCTCAATGATTTGTCATTGGTGAACAAAGAGTATGATTTAGAAGATTCAAATCTCAAGTTTCTTCTCTCTCTACCTGAAAAGTGGGATGTGAAAACAACCACTATAAGAGATAATTATGAACTTGGTGAAACAGAGATTGATGAAATTTATGGATTGCTCAAAACCCATGAATTGGAATTGGAGCAGAGAAACAAAAGATCTAGTAGAAAGTCAAAGTCTGTTGCTCTTAAGGTTGAGGAGAAACCATCAAAGAAGGAAGCATCAAGGAGAAAGGCAAAAGGAAAAGCTTTAGTCATACATTCAGAAAATGAGTCATCAGACACTGATGTTGACTCAAACACAGATGGATCATCTGATTCTGAAGATGATGAGGAGATGATGCAAATGGCTGCATTGATGGTAAAGACCTTCAAGAAGATGGGATACAAGAACTTCAAGAAGGGAAAGAGATTCTCCAAGGACTACTCAAAGTTTGATAAGAAGAATTTCAAGAAATCTGAGGGAAAGGACTTCAAATCTGGTAAGAAAGATAAGTCTGAGATTCAATGCTACAAGTGTAAGGAGATGGGTCACTATGCTCCTGAGTGCAAGAAGGGTAAAACTGAAAAGGCACTCTACACCAAAGGCAGAGATTGGGCAGACACTTCTGATTCAGATGAGTAAGTCAACTATGCTCTCATGGCTACTACTCAGACTGAAAATGATGATCTCAAGGTACCTCCAACTACCTATGCTTATAATACTGATAATATAACTGAACTGAGAATTTATCTTAAAGCATTGCATATCAGTTATAGGGATCAGACTTTAGAAAATGAGAGGATAAAGTCTGAGTGTTCTCAACTTAAAGAGAGAAATAAACTTGTTGAGGAACAGCTAGAGAACATGAATAAAATTCAGAAAGAAAGAGATGATGCAGTGTTTATAGAACAAGAGTTGCTAGGTAAGTATAAGCAATTAGAATCAGAATTGGAGGATACAAAACACATCATTAAAACCTGGACACACTCTGGTAAAGATACTCAAGAAGTGTTTCAGTCAGATACAGTAGGTCTAGGTTACTCTGTTGGAGATGAACTTAGATTTGAAAATCAGGTAAAAGTTAGACCACATTGTTCATCTGAGGGTAATGTCATGGGAACAGGTGGACCTAAGACTGAAGCACAGAAAAAGGCTATTAAAGAGTCATATGCTAAAACTTTTGTTAAAGAGGCTAACATTGGCCTCATGACAGATAAACAACTCAAGCATAAGCTTAAGGAGATAAAGTCTGTCAACAAACAGAGAATGCCTAAGAAAAACAAAAATGGAAAGGTAGGCATAACCTCAGGAATTAAGCCAATGCTTGCTTCATTAGCTCCCAGGAAAACATGCTTTAATTGTGGTAGCACTAATCATCTTGCTAGTTTCTGCAGTAAGAATAAGAACATTAATTCTTTGCCCTCTAAAACTGCAGTAAAGAGTGATTATGTGAGAACTAGACCACAGACTTTATGCAAACACTGTGGAAGTACTTGGCATTCTATTTACACTTGCAGAGATTATCATGCTATTTAGTATAATTACTATGAACCCAAGCCAAATTTAAAATGGGTTAAAGTAAACTCTGCAAATGTAAACTCTGAAAAAGTTAGCTTAAACTCTGTTAATGAAAATTCCGCTGCAAAAGCTAACAGAATTAAGAAAGCCAAAGGATCCAAGCAAGTCTGGATCCTTAAAACTAATAATCAGTGATTGTTTGTGATTGCAGGGCAACAGGGTTAGTACCCTAGTCGTGGACAGTGGATGTTCAGGACACATGACTGGAAATAAAGCCCTGCTATCAGAGTATGAGGAGAAGGCTGGTGATAAGTGGATTTATATCCACTTGGAACATTCTAAATCGGCTTAAATTGATTGTCTTGGGCTCAAGTTTCTTGTAGTTTTGATGTGTTTTGTTTAGTTGTGCAGATTTACAAGGATGTTGATTATGGTGGATGTTTTTGTCGTTTTTGGAGATTTAATTTATTAAAATTCGGATTTATTGGGCTGCACGCGTGAGATTCACTGTTTGGGCCATATCTTGAGTTCTATAAGTCTGTTTTCAGCCCGTAAGCCGTCCACGCGAAGATAACGAGATTCTCTATCATTCTAAGGTGGTCCAGAGGCCCAATTACGTCTGGAACGGCTCTGGAAAACAGAAGAAAAGTCAGCTACGAATTTCCCTTAAAAAACAGAATCAGTTTAGGAAACGTATCTTGCAGAAATTCTATTATAATTCTGTTTTGGTATTTTTTTGCTGGGCAAGATGTCTAGAGCCTATATAAACACATCCAACCCTTGTAAATTAGAGAATTAAGATCATTATCATTAGAGACACAATTACATATCAATTACTTAGGTTTATTTGTATATTTTCATACTTTATTTTTATCATGGTTTCATCAGATCCCATGATGACGAGAGGTTCGATTATGAACTAATCGTTGTCATGGGATTCTAACGGATTTATTTATGGACCTTTAGTATCTTGATGCTTTAAAGATCTGTGTGTGATGTATATTTGATATCCTCGTATGGTTGTGTTTCATGTATTTAGATGCGTAGCTAACATCTAATTTGTTAATCTCTTGTGAAGCGAGAGTGGATCTTGAGATTTAGAACTTGCCATGCTAGCATAGGATAGGTTGATGTTTTAACATCATGATTTGTGGCATGATTAGAGATAATATGCTACCCTATGTGATCAATGTGGATAACTTGTGCTTCAACCTTTATGTTTTCAAATTCTATAGAGATATAGGGTCTAAGCATAATTGGTGTCTATTCATCTTCTATCTCTTTTGTGGATGTATGTTTAGTTTGGTATACGTATACTGAGAAGTAGCGTGTACTTGTTTCGTGTTATTCGATCAGATATCATAACCATTGCATATAGTGATTAAAGGCGTCAGATCTAAGCGAAATATTTAATGAAGTTAGGATTCCATGGTTTTTCATGCAGAAGTAATTAGATTTCAATTCTTGTTAGTTAGTTAATTCTTAGTTTTGTTAATTTGTGTCTTAGTTAATTTAGTTTAATAAACCCAAAATTGTTATTGTCTTAGCAGTGCATAATAACCATACATTGTTGCATAGGCATATTTACTGAATAGAACCATAACTTGATCCCTGTGGGAACGAATTTGGACTTAACCTTATATATTACTTGTGACCACGTACGCTTGCGTGATTTTGCATAACAAGTTTTTGGCGCCGCTGCCGGGGATCATCGGTGTTTTATTTTTGGTTTATGTGCTTGTCAATAGTGGTCGTTAGAGTTCACTGACTCAGATTGTTTTTTTCTCATCTATTCTTGTAATTCGTTGGTGTTTCAGGTACTTGTCAGAGAAAGATGGATTTTTACTATGGAGTTCAGCAGGTGGCTAGTGTTTGCGAGCTATGTGCGGGCGCACATGAGACGTATCAGTGCTGGAGCAACCAAGGTGGTATTCAACAGCCTCAGCCATGTGAGCAGTATTTGGGCGTTCATGATCCATCACAATATTGTTACTACGAAGGAGTTGATCCATATGTCACTTATGAGGAGCAACCATATTTTCAATACCATCCTCAACAGTACCAGCAAGATGTTCCAGATATGTCATATTACTATGGAAGTGAAGAGTTTCAACATCAGCAACCTACTCCTACTTTTCAGTCAGATGAGGTTAATGTTAGGGATGAGGTTATGATGTTTGTAAAGAGTAGTGAGGAGTCTCTTAAATCTTTGGAGATTCTAGTTGCTCAAGCTGTGAGAGCCTTGGAACAAGAGAATCAGCAATTCATACCAGAAGCAATTCCAGAAAATAACGGTGATTTGGAGCAAGGTACTGCATGCTTAATTGAAGAAGACAAATTCCAAGAGGAGGAGAGTGTTCATAAGCCATGTGAGGAATTTGATCAAGCTAGTGAGGTGGATGATTTGGAAAGGGCACTATTTGAGACAGACACTGATGAGCTACGCAAATTTCAAGAATTGTTTTGTGCGAACCTAGAAGACACTGTTGGGCTACAGAAATTTCAAGAGTTGGTATGTGCGAACCAAGAGGTTGATGATCATGAGAAAGATGCAGGTATTCTACTTGTCTCAGAATTTAAAGATGGAGGTAGCGCATTAGAGCCAATGGAGGAAGTTCTCGTTGAGGAACCAAAGGCTTCAGCAATTTACATTTACCCTCCTCCATTATATTCAAACGAAGCCCGCGAATGTGTGTTGTTCTACAAATTGGCAGATTTTGGGTCAACAGATGAAGGCACTGTAATAGGACAGAGTTGTTATACGAATAGGCCAGGCGAGGAGAAAGGGCAGAAAGTGTGCCGCCGTGATGACGATGAAGTCTCGCGAAGAGAGGACCAGGCGAACTATTATCATCCTTAATGGAGGCTTGGAAGTAACGTCAAGCTATTGACGTTAAAGAAGCGCTTCGTGGGAGGCAACCCGCGCTTTAGTGTAGAAAAAAAAAAAGAAAAAAAAAATATTTTTGAGTGTTGTGTGAAAAAAAAAAAAAAAAAAACGCGACATGGCGCCAATTTTAGGACCCTGCCTAGACAAGTTTCTGTCCAGGATGCATTACAAGGGTATGAGTTTGTGTTGTGTTTTCAAAAAAAAAAAAAAAAAAAAAAAAATGTCCAACAGAGAATGACATGCGCCATGTCGCATGGTTCACGCCATATCCTGGGAAAGCTTCTGTCCAGGTAAGTTGATTTACGTGTTATGTGTTTTAATATATATATTAAATCCTAATTCATCTCCTAAATCAATTCCAACCCCTTTTCTAATTCTTTTCTCCACCTAAAATCCTAATTCTAGCCCCATATTAATTCCAAATTATTCCCAATCCATATCCTATTTCATATTTTATTTTATTTTATTTATTTCATTTATTTTTATTTTTATTTTTATTTTTTATTATTTTTTCTCCCCAAATATATATACCCACTCTATACATACAAATCCAATTCCTCTTCTATTTTTTTTATATATCTCTAAAAATTCAATTCTAAAGAGGAATTAATTGCAAGTTCACCTCTTTGATTCGTAATGGGTAAATCTTTTTCTCTAATTTTAATTTTATTACGAATTTGTGTTCTTGTAAATTGAGATTTTGTATTATTCTTGGAATTTGGGCTATTTGTGGTGTGATATTGCTTGGTAATTATTGGTGGAGCTTCTTGTGAGTTGGGTATTGATTCTTATGGCTCCTAAGCGTGGGAGAGGTGGTGCTAGTGTTCTAAAATTTTCGTCTCCCGCATGATTCATTCGAGGATGAGGCATTGCAGGTATGTTTCTACTATCCCTTGTATTTACTTCCATTCAATGCGGACATTGAATATTTTAAGTTTGGGGGTGGTTTGAGGGATTAGTAGTTGTATATATATTGTTGTATTTTGTGTTCATATAGGATATCATGTTTGCATAGTAGTGATAATTCATGCATGATTGTTATGTTCGTATTATCTACGTGTGTTCATATAGGACATTTTGTTTTATTTTTGTATACCATGTGAGTTTTCATTTAGTTGCATTTTCATGGCATGCATATTTCATGATCCCTTAGGACGAGCTGATTCTGATTGATAGGTGGATGTTGATTTGGGTGTGATGATGATGAGTAGAGGGCTGATTTATAGTTTCTATGAAATTGACTTGCATGTTACGGGAACAAAATTATTACACAGTCTCATTGGGGTGCTTTTGGGCTAGGTTAGGGTCATGCCTGTGGGATGTTTTGAGATTTAATCACTTGTTTATATTTAGAATTTTCGTTATTCCCTTTATAGCGTAGGAACATTAAAGTCTAAGTTTGGGGGAAACCAGGAATTTTCATGCTAATTGTTCATAGTTGTTAATAATGGCTAGGCGTTAAATGGCTAGTAGCCGGCTCATATTTATATGAGTAGTCTAAGGTTGGAAATGAGAAAGGCTCATTCCAGATTGCAGAGAAAAAAAAAAAAAAAAAAAAAAAAAAAGAGTCAATAAGTTATTTGTTTATATGTAAAATTAACCAGAGTGAGCTCTTTAATACTCGAGTAATTAAGTCTGAGGGGACTTAGTCCTAGTAACCTAAAGCCTTGTGGTTTGGGATTGCTGACCTAACACTCGCTACATGGGTATTATTGTATAAGCCTTTTGGGGTCTCATTCATTGCACGGTTAAATAAGCATGCGTATTGTATATTCTATTATGTGTCATGGTAATAAAGCATGAGTTTCTGTCTACCTTGGATAAGGGTGGAGGTGTTCCTAGGTTATGGAGTGTCTACAGTCTATTCTGATTATAAACCTGTGATTGTCTTGACGGAAAGCATGTATGATTTTTTACCTAGTTTTGGGAGTATTTCTGATGAGCATCGCACACACGCACGTTTCTGTTCATGTATTTGTTAGTATACGGGGATTTAGTCGAGCTCTGCTTGGATTTGTTACATTCATTGAGATATTTGCTTGTTAGTTGGTTTTGGTGAGTTTGAAGGGGATCTTGCATTTTCATAGTAGTTGCATTCATGCATTGCATTGCATTAGGTTAAATGGATTTTGTGGGTACATTCGCTATAGGCCCTCACGAGACCTTACTCGTCCACTAGGGCTGCCTAGGGGTTTAAAGGGCTTGTTGCATATGCCAAATGCAACCGTGATCATCTACGGAAGTGGTACTAGTTAGTTAGTGTAATTGTTTATGCTTGAGGACAAGCATCGGTTTAAGTTTGGGGGTGTGATAAGTGGATTTATATCCACTTGGAACATTCTAAATCGGCTTAAATTGATTGTCTTGGGCTCAAGTTTCTTGTAGTTTTGATGTGTTTTGTTTAGTTGTGCAGATTTACAAGGATGTTGATTATGGTGGATGTTTTTGTCGTTTTTGGAGATTTAATTTATTAAAATTCGGATTTATTGGGCTGCACGCGTGAGATTCACTGTTTGGGCCATATCTTGAGTTCTATAAGTCTGTTTTCAGCCCGTAAGCCGTCCACGCGAAGATAACGAGATTCTCTATCATTCTAAGGTGGTCCAGAGGCCCAATTACGTCTGGAACGGCTCTGGAAAACAGAAGAAAAGTCAGCTACGAATTTCCCTTAAAAAACAGAATCAGTTTAGGAAACGTATCTTGCAGAAATTCTATTATAATTCTGTTTTGATATTTTTTTGCTGGGCAAGATGTCTAGAGCCTATATAAACACATCCAACCCTTGTAAATTAGAGAATTAAGATCATTATCATTAGAGACACAATTACATATCAATTACTTAGGTTTATTTGTATATTTTCATACTTTGTTTTTATCATGGTTTCATCAGATCCCATGATGACGAGAGGTTCGATTATGAACTAATCGTTGTCATGGGATTCTAACGGATTTATTTATGGACCTTTAGTATCTTGATGCTTTAAAGATCTGTGTGTGATGTATATTTGATATCCTCGTATGGTTGTGTTTCATGTATTTAGATGCGTAGCTAACATCTAATTTGTTAATCTCTTGTGAAGCGAGAGTGGATCTTGAGATTTAGAACTTGCCATGCTAGCATAGGATAGGTTGATGTTTTAACATCATGATTTGTGGCATGATTAGAGATAATATGCTACCCTATGTGATCAATGTGGATAACTTGTGCTTCAACCTTTATGTTTTCAAATTCTATAGAGATATAGGGTCTAAGCATAATTGGTGTCTATTCATCTTCTATCTCTTTTGTGGATGTATGTTTAGTTTGGTATACGTATACTGAGAAGTAGCGTGTACTTGTTTCGTGTTATTCGATCAGATATCATAACCATTGCATATAGTGATTAAAGGCGTCAGATCTAAGCGAAATATTTAATGAAGTTAGGATTCCATGGTTTTTCTTGCAGAAGTAATTAGATTTCAATTCTTGTTAGTTAGTTAATTCTTAGTTTTGTTAATTTGTGTCTTAGTTAATTTAGTTTAATAAACCCAAAATTGTTATTGTCTTAGCAGTGCATAATAACCATACATTGTTGCATAGGCATATTTACTGAATAGAACCATAACTTGATCCCTGTGGGAACGAATTTGGACTTAACCTTATATATTACTTGT
This sequence comes from Kitagawia praeruptora, assembly GCA_037693485.1. NCBI lineage: Eukaryota > Viridiplantae > Streptophyta > Magnoliopsida > Apiales > Apiaceae > Kitagawia > Kitagawia praeruptora. The sequence continues at coordinate 131,145,659 of CM075354.1, forward strand.
GACCACGTACGCTTGCGTGATTTTGCATAACAGCTGGCCCAGAAGTTTCCTATGGAGATGGCAACATAGGACATACACTGGGATATGGCAATATTAATCTTGGAAATGTCATCATCACAAATGTAGCTCTGGTTCCAGGACTCAAGCATGATTTGCTATCTGTGAGTCAAATCTGTGACAGAGGATATCATGTAGATTTTCAGCCTGAATATTGCCAAGTGATCAGTAAATCTACAGGGAAAGTTGCTCTAGTTGGAAACAGACACAACAACATCTATGAAATAAAATTGTCAACAAACACTGATGGCAAAGCAGTATGTCTGTCAACAAGAATGTCCAGTGAAGAGAGTTGGAAGTGGCACAAGAAACTCTCTCATTTGAATCTGAACAACATCAATGAGCTTATAAAGAATGATCTTGCAAGAGGTCTACCAAAGTCATTGTTGAATGTAGAAGGTCTGTGTGATTCATGTCAAAAGGCCAAACAGAGAAAAACTTCTTTCAAAAGCAAATCTGAGTCTTCAATTGCTGATCCTTATCATCTACTACATGTTGATCTTTTTGGTCCAGTAAATGTGATGTCTCTTGGAAAGAAGAAATATGCATTAGTCATTGTTGATGAATATACCAGATTCACATGGGTATATTTTCTTGCAAAGAAGGATGAAACAGCTTTAACACTGACAGATCATATAATCCAACTGGACAAAGGGTCAGAGCATCAAGTGAAGATAATCAGAAGTGACAATGGAACTGAGTTCAGGAATTCATCTATCGAAGAATTTTGCAAGAGTAAAGGGATCAAACAAGAGTTTTCTGCACCTGGCACTCCACAACAAAATGGTGTAGTGGAGAGGAAGAACAGAACTTTGATAGAAGCTGCCAGAACCATGCTAGATGAAGCAAATTTGCCAACATATTTCTGGGCAGAAGCAGTTCAAACAGCTTGTTTTACTCAAAATGCAACACTGATCAACAAGCATGGTAAAACACCATATGAAATGGTGAAGAAGAAAAAGCCAAATCTAAAATATTTTCATATTTTTGGATGCAAGTGCTTTGTGTTGAAGACTCATCCTGAACAGTTGACCAAATTTGACCTAAAGGCAGATGAAGGAATTTTTGTTGGCTATCCACTGTCAACAAAGGCATTCAGAGTTTATAATCTGAGAACCAGAGTGATCATGGAGTCTATTCATGTGTCATTTGATGACAAGAAAATAACTGGACTTGAAGATGTTAATGAGCATGATCAACTGCACTTTGAAAATGAAGATTTATTAAACTCGGATGATACAGATCTGACAAACACTGTTGAGGTCAATTCTGAACCTCTACTGGTAAACACTGAAGAAACTTTTCAATCAGAAACAAGGGAAGAACCAGTTGAGGGGGAGCATGAAGAATCACATCAAAGTGAAAATTCAAACACTGATAGTGACTCAATTGATAACTCTGAATCAAACACTGTTGATTCAAACTCTGATCATTCAAATTCTGAGCAGTCATATTCAGGGGGAGCATCTGAAAATGAAGAGAGACACCAAGAAAATCAGGAGAGCATGGATCAAGGGGGAGGATCACATGATGACAGAAGCAATTTGCCTTCTGCAAGAAAATGGACTAAGTCACATACACCTGATTTGATTATTGGTGATCCAGATGCAAGAGTAAGAACAAGAAGTGCAACAACAAATGAATGTCTGTTTCATGCATTCTTGTCACAAACTGAGCCAAAGAAAGTAGAAGAAGCTCTGAAAGATGCTGACTGGATAACAGCAATGCAAGAAGAGCTAAATGAATTTGAGAGAAATAAGGTGTGGACCCTTGTACCAAGGCCAAAGAACAGATCTATTGTTGGTACTAAATGGGTTTTCAGAAATAAAACTGACAGTGATGGTGTGATCACAGGGAACAAAGCAAGACTGGTAGCTAAAGGCTATTCACAGCAGGAAGGAATAGATTATGATGAGACTTTTGCACCAGTTGCCAGGTTGGAGGCAATAAGGATGTTTCTTGCCTATGCTTCTCACAAGAAATTCAAGGTTTTTCAAATGGATGTGAAAAGTGCTTTTCTGAATGGAAAACTTGAAGAAGAAGTATTTGTTGAACAACCACCTGGTTTTGTAGATCCAAAATATCCAGATCATGTCTACAGGTTAGACAAAGCACTCTATGGACTCAAACAGGCACCTAGGGCATGGTATGAAACACTTGCTAAATTTCTACTAGAAAGTGGGTTTCACAGAAGTACTATTGACAAAACTCTGTTTTACTTTCAATCTGGTAATGACCTGCTCTTAGTACAGATATATGTAGATGATATCATTTTTGGATCTACTAATGATAAACTCTGTAAGAAATTTGCCAAGCTCATGCAGTCTAGATATCAAATGAGTATGATGGGAGAATTAAGCTATTTTCTAGGCTTACAGGTGAAGCAAACAGATGATGGAATTTTCATAAATCAAGCAAAATATACCAGAAATCTTCTCAAGAAATTTGGCATGCTTGACTGTTCATCTGCAACAACTCCCATGGCAACTGCAACAAAACTGGACAAAAATACAGGTTCATCAGTGGATATGACAAGCTATAGAGGGATGATTGGTTCTCTACTCTATTTAACAGCTAGTAGACCTGATATCATGTATGCCACCTGTCTGTGTGCAAGATTTCAGGCAGATCCAAGGGAACCACATTTAACAGCTGTGAAGAGGATTTTCAAATATCTCAAGGGCACTGTAACCTTAGGACTGTGGTACCCAAGAGAATCAGATTTTAAGCTACTTGGTTACTCTGATGCAGATTTTGCTGGCTGTAAGATTGACAGAAAAAGCACAAGTGGAAGTTGTCAATTTCTTGGTGACAGACTAGTGTCTTGGTACAGCAAGAAACAGAAGTCAATATCTACATCTACAGCTGAAGCAGAGTATATTGCTGCTGGTAGCTGTTGTGCACAGATTTTATGGATGAAAAATCAACTACTGGATTATGGGTTGAGGTATAGTAAAATACATATTTTTTGTGATAATCAAAGTGCTATTGCAATGACAGGTAATCCAGTACAACACTCAATGACCAAGCACATCAGCATAAGGTATCACTTTATCAGAGAGCATGTAGAGGAAGGCAATATAGAGCTTCACTTTGTGCCTACAGATCAACAACTTGCAGATGTTTTCACAAAGCCTCTAAGTGAAGCAACATTTACAAGACTGGTCAATGAACTAGGGATGGTATCTGATTTTGACTAAACATGTTGGTTAGACTCAAACTCTTTCAAATAAAATGTGTTGCTCATATCTCTGTAAATTGCTAAAGTGCTATGTGAACCTTATTAATTTTACTCTGTCAGCATGATTGTTGGTCATACACTGTTAATATGTTTGTTAAACTCTGTGAATTCTGAGTTGATTTTTGTCTGAATGAAAATACCGATGAAGAAAAATGTATGGAGCATGATTCTCAGTGAAAAATCAAGATTCTTTTTGAGTCACTGTGATCTAATCAGAAATTGTGCAGTAAATTAACACAGCATGATACTGTTTCATATTTAGAGCATCTCTTAGTTTATTTGATCCTAAACTCTGAATCTATGAATACTGCATGTATTGCCTCTTTTGAATAACTCTGATATTGATGAACTCTAAACTCTGATTAGTGACACTCTGTTTCCAAGTCATACTTGATTCTTGATGATTCTGTGTTTGCACTTGTGAAAATTTTAAAACTTGAGATATGTCATTGTTTAGTTTGGTGAGAAACAGTTCATGTCTGCACCTTATGAGATTTTGAGCCGAATAAGTGATTGATACATTTTATATCAATCAGATTTTATTGTTGTGTGATGTTCATCAGTAAGTATGTTGCTCTAGAACTTGCATTAAACCATTTTGGGACTACATGATATATGTGTGCATAAAGATGATAAAGGCATTAGGATTAACCATCTTTCTTCAAACACTGTTCAAAACATCTTTGAACACTGATAATAAACACTGTTCATAAAACACTACCCTTAGTAAACCCTTTGAGCCAAATTAACTGCTCATTTTTCTTGAATACTGACGTATTAAGAGCAGTTATATTCGTTTGTTAAATCAAATTCAAGCAAGTGAGTATTTCTCAAGAAAAGATATCTTACTCAGTATATATATATGTAAATAATAATAAAAAAAAAAAAAAAGAAAAAAGAAAAAAAAGGGGTATATATACTGATCATCTTGTACAAAAATGTACTAACCATTTGACTGAACTTTTTGATCAAATAAATTGTTCAGTTCGAAATTCTCATTCAAAAACATCTCTTCTCATCTGTTTGATTTCACTCAATTAAAACCTTGAACAAAGTCCTTTTGATTTGTGCATATATGTAATCGAAGTGGTGTAGATATGGTGGACATTCAAGCTTATGGAAGTATCTGCTTTTACTGATTGAATCTGAGAGTAAACACTTCACCTAAACACTTGTGTGATGTGAGAGTTTGTGAGACAATCCTTGACATGTAACTCACTGAATGATGCTTTGATGTTTATCTCCTGATCTTTTTGTCTTTAATGACTGTGTGCTTACGTGGATAATCATGATCATAAACTGGAACAGGGATATTCAGATTTCTGTAATTAAGGAACTACAGAGTTTAGCATTCATCATATACTCTGTGTTTAATATGAGAGTTTGTGCATTCACTGTTTATTGTTTTGATTTATGGATTTTATGAAATATTAGATGCTATAAAAATTGATTTGGTAAACTCTGCTACTCACACACAAAAATCACGACTGTGCATTTTTGAAAGGGTTTTGTGATAAAGATTGAAAATTTGACAAACACTGATTGATTGTGCTATGTACTCTAAGGTATATTTTCATTAAGATAATTTGAAAATTCTGGAGTAAATGGAGTAGTTGACAACTGTTAAATAGTGTAATTAGTGGTAACGTGTCTTGATAAATGGAACGACAGCGGTAATAATGGCTTTTACTGCGCATGTATTAAGTGAACCGTTGCATGTGTGACACGTGTCCCACTCACTCATCATTATGTCTCACTTTTACACTTTTCAAGGGAACAGTTGCGTGTTTTCAAGGAAAATCGTTTGAGTTTAGTTTTTAATTAAAACTCAAATTACTTTTTGCCACAATCACTATTACCCACTCGTATTCACTTTACCAAAACAGAGAACATCTTTGTTTTTCACTTTGGCATTTTCACAAACACCTTTCTTGCAAAACATTTTCACAGTTGATTCTTGCTTATTTCTTGATTCAATGGCAACTAAACCTTTCACTGTCTTTGGTCTACGTTTTGTGCCTAACAACTATGCAGCGTTACTTGAGAACGACCGGGCTCCAGAGGCGTTCCATCTAATGCAAAATTTTCTTCAAGATTCTGAGATTGGGCAAGCGCTGGTTGAACCGGCTACTCTATCTGCTTCCCAAGTTGTTAACTTCTGGCAGAATTCACGATATACAGAAGGAGGAGAGAATGGAACTCCGTCTATCATCTTCTCTCATGAAGAACATGAGTTTGTAATCACTCCACAAACTGTTCGTGATGCCATGGACTTCGACACACATACTTCGTATGCTGTTGTTTCTGAGGAAAATCTGAGAGAGATGCTAACAGAGATTGGGTACATGGAATCACTTGCCAAGCTGGGCAGTGTGAAGAGGCCAAATTTGAGAAAAGAGTGGAACTTTTTCTTTGATTGTATCACCAGGACATTCCAGAAGAAGGTCACCAACTGGGATGCTATTCCAATGGACAGTCTGCAAATTGGGTATTCTCTACTCTATGGCAGTAATTTTGATTTTGGTAGATATATTTTAATGAATTTGGGTGATAAGTTGTCAGAGTCTACTACAGTTTACTTTGCTAGATTTTGTCAACTTCTGTTCAATGCATGTGTTCCTGGATTAGTTGTTGATGAAGCTGATAAGATTCAACCTTTTCGAGTCACTAAGAGAATATTCTCTGATATGACTAACAAAGATGTTGGTAAGGACATACCTCCTTTCATAATGCCACTTGCTTTACAGAACTTTGTCAATCAACCACAAGATTCTCCATCACCAAACCATGAACCACATGAACAACATCAACCAGAACCACAATCTATGCCTGAACCTTTAGCCACTGATCGTACAGAAAACATCCCATCTCAACCTACTCAATCACCTGAGCCAATACCAACAACCACTGATCAACCCATATCACCTCAAACACAAACAGAACCTCAAACACAACCTGACCAAATGACTACTGAACCAACAAACCCTGTCACTACCACTAATCCACAACCACCACCTAAGCCAAAAAGGAAGAAACATACTGCAGTCAACACCAAACATTCTAGGGCTAAACAGACAACTCCAAAGGCTGTTTATTCTAGAAGATTCATACAAAGGGCAAATAGACCTTCACTACCATCAGTTGAGGAAAGTTCTAGTGAAAGTTCCAATGAAGATGCAGAACAGGTTGCAGTGCCTCAAGCTAAGCGGAGGAGGCTCATTCTTACTGATTCTGATGATGAGCAGGAAGTTGAAGCTCCAGAGGTGGTTTCCAAGCAAACACCTACTGTTGAGGTTGTAGAGAAGGTTGCTATATCTGCAGAGGTTGAAATACCTGCAAAAGATGATGCTCCTGTAAACACTGATTTACCTGCAGAGGATGACATGCCTACAGAAAAGGGTCACAGAGATGTTTTTTCACCAGTAGATGATGTTCTTGATTCAGTTCTACAATTCTCTGATCCTATCTCATTTGCTGAAACTCCAATTTCTTTTAATCATGAAGCATCTACTCCACCACTCATGGAGGTTACACTTTCTATTGATACTGGTGTTGCTGATGGGCCTACTGTTGTTCTTGAAGACACTGTGGTTGCATCACACACTGAGTTGAACTCTGATGCCAATCATGTTTCTGCTCATGGTGAGGAGGTTGATAAACCAGAAAAGGTTCTTTCTTCAGAGCAAACTCCAGTTGATAAAGGAAAACAGGTTGCTCAAGAACTTATTTCTGCTCAAGAACCTATTGCTTCTGTTGCCTCTACTAGTGAGTCGATGAGTGATTCAGTTGAAGCTGAGAGTACAGGAGTTGAACAACCACAAAATCAGACTGATGGTCAGAAAACAGGTGAAAAACCAGATTTTGCTGGACCTTCTGCTAATGAGGTTGATGATGATTATTTGAAAAAGCAAACTGCTGATTGGTACAAGTCAGATTGTATCTTTCCTCCTGGAAGAGCAGCTAATTTTCTACAGTCACATTCCTCAAAGATTTCAAATCCTGATATCTTTACTTGTCTTCAAGGCACAGTGATTCAGATCAAGATTTTGAATCACAGATTTGATGAAAATCAGAAGGCAATTGTAGATCTTCGAACAGAAGTTGCTACTCATGAGGAGAAAGCTCAACTAGCTAATGCTAAGCTCTTTCAACAATTTGCTAAAGCTCAAGCAAATATTAATGACAGACTGAGCACAGTTGAGCAGAATCAGATTTTACTAACTGAGAAGGTTGATTCCATTGCAAACTCTCTTGAGTTAATTACTTCTATTCTGATTCAAGATGGTGATGATGATGTCAAAAAGGGGGAGAGAATTGCTAAAACCAAGTGTAAGCAAACTCAAACTCTGTCAAAGAAAGATCATCTTGATGATGAAGGTACCAATGCTGAGAAGGGCTTAAGAAATGCAAATTCTAGACAAGGACATGGAAGGTCTTCAAGGTCAAAGCCGAATTTGGTGATAGATTCAAATACTCAGAATGCTTCTGGTTCAAAGCCAAAGGATTTGTCATTCTCTGACAATCCACAAACAGATGAAGAATTGGCTGCAAAATTATTTTGTGAAGAGAATGCTGAAGCTACACTTGAGGATATTCAAGCTGAAGAAAAGCTGTTGCAGAAAGAGCATTTAAAAGCTCAAAAGTCCAAGAAAGTGAAGAAAGTTGTTAAAGCTTCAGAGTCTGCAAGGCCTGTAATGAAAGGAATTGAAATCAAAGAAAAACTATCTGGTATTGAAGAAGAAGAAGAAGATACTGGAAAGCTGGTGAGAAAGTCTTCTCTTGATGCAAAGTTGAAATTAAAAGGGAAAATTGGTGAAGAGAGCAAGGGCAAAATGATAGTTACAACCTCTGTTGCTACACAAGTTGTACAGACTCAAAGTAAACTCTTACCTGGTTTTTCAAGGCCAAAGATTCCAGTGCAAGAAGAAGCAGGAGTGACTGGTGGATATCAACATAATGTTGCATGTTCAGGAAAGCCACCAGGCAGGAATACTTCTGGCTTAGGTTCAAGAAGAGATTTGAGGGTTAGTAACAGTCCAAGAGATCCCTCTGCACTTGTATCTCTTGGTTCTGGTATAACTCAAGAAAATCTAGACAAGTTGGAGTCAGTTCAGGTAGTTCATCAAAGGAGCTTAGACATTCACTTTCTACTATACTTTATGGCAGATGGGTCAGTATATAGAGTGAATGAAGAAGCAATCAAACTAAAATTATTTGAGGAACTTCAGTATGTCTTGCATATCTTCAGAGTTAGAAATCAAAGAACACAGCTTATTGCTAATTCTATAAGGGAGTATATGCAGAAAGCTAAAGTTGCTACAGGAACAAAGTCTGCTGAAAAGTATGTTCCTAAGTACAGAGACTGGAATGGGAATCTGATTGAAATGCAGAAAGGAACTACAAAGCTGAAGACTGATCTTGGAATTACAGTTCTAGATTTTAATGTAAAGTCTGAAGAAGTGAAGTTTATCAGATTGGGAAATGAAATGAGAAGAAACAAGATCTATGATCTCAGAGCTGCTATTTTTCAAACTGATGAGAATGATCCAGAATTAAGAGAGATCAAGCAAGCTATGGAGATTGAACTTGAAAATGCTGAAAGGAGATTGTTGATTGATTATCTCAGAACAACTCCAGATCTTGAGGAGGTTAGGTAGACAGAATTTGTAAGTAATTCGTATTTTCTGTAAATTTTGCTAAGTCAAGTTTAAACTCTGATTATATGTTAAACACTGTGTTTTTATTTGTTAGTTTTGACATCATCAATTATTGTGAACTTGTACATTTTTCTAATGAACAAGTTGGGGGAGATTGTTAAATATAATTGATGTGTTTTAATGTCAGTGTTTAAGTGTTACAGGTAAAGAGAGTTTAACTTGTTATTGAAAGCAGTTGTAACAGAGTTTGAGTATACGCTGATTGCTGGAAGCGCAAACGCTGACAGAGGAAAGCGTAAACACTGATAGCTGAATACATGGAAGCGCAAACACTGTTAGCGTAGAGAGAACAGAGTTTGCTAAAGTTTGTCTACTGGGAGCGTCTACAAGTCAACAGAGTTTGAAGATTAATTTAATATTAATATGGAAGCGATATCTTTGAAGATTGGATAGCTGTCAAAGAGATTGAGTTGACTTAGAAGACGTGTAGCAATCGTAATTGATATCAATTGTATAGCTTAATTTTAGGAGAATCAATTTACGATTGTACGTAGCTGTATATCTTATAAATACAGTTAGGTTAACCCTAGAAGGGTATCCATCGTGAACGAATATCATTCTTGTAACCTAAGCAGCTCTCTGTGATACTTTACATCACCGAGAGAGGAATTATTAATTCCAAACAGTTTTAAAAGTTAAAACGTGTGTTCTTGTTACTTATTCATACAGTAATTGATTATATTTTGTGTATTCGACCTAACAGAATGAGGTTAGCTCTTGACTTGATCGATGAGGTAAGGGATGAAGCCCATGCTAGGAATGTTGAACATCAGAAGAAGGCCTCTTTCTACTACAACCTGAGGGTAAGAGAAAGGTTCTTCCGTCAGGGGGACTTAGTACTCAGAAAGTTTGAAGCATCCGGAGTTGGACAGAAGGGAAAGCTAGCACCAAACTGGGAAGGTCCGTATCGTGTCAAAGGAACATTAGGTCGAGGATCATACAAGCTGGAGACTTTGGAAGGAAATGAGGTGCCTCGTACTTGGCATGCATCGAATCTCAAAGTTTATTATGTTTAATTGTCCTAAGTAGGACTTGGCTTATATTTATTAAAAAGTAGAAATAAGGTCGATGAAACCATGTCAGAGTCTTTTGAACTCCGAGTAGGAAGTAGAGTATTTATGTAAGGGTTGAACCAAATTCAGGATTTTCTTTTTATACGATTATGCAGTATGATTTTCAATGTTCCTTGTGTTTATACTTCATGTCTGATATGTATCAATGCATAATCAAATTGCAAGCTGGTAAAGGCCAAATATAAATGACAAAACAAGTAGAGAAAGGAAAAGGAAGATTGAAAATGCATAAATAAATAAGGCCCGTGGGCCGTAAGTTAAAGGTTACAAACCAAAGCGATAAAATTGTAGAAGCAAATGCCACGCAGGGCCAACATAAAAAAGTCTAAGTCCCAGGAGCTCGGGATGAAGCAGACTCCTCATCTTCTTCCTGAACCTTGGAGCCGCCGCCAGTACGAGAAGGAGAAGTATGAGTGGTGTCGGAGTCTCTCTATAGAGGGGTAGCCTGAGGATCAAGAATCCTCTCTCCGTCACCTAGAACCTCGTCCTCGTCCTCACCCTCATCTTCCTCTGCAGGGAGAACAGGAGGAGGGTGTGGGCTAGGGAAGTCTTTAAGAGTAAATAATCCCGGGTGCTTTTTAAGCACCGCCTTTAAGGCTTCGTCCCAACCATCGGTGTACTGGACAGGATAGAGCACCGCATCGTGCTTCTCCATCAAAGTTTGAAAATCTTGTGAGTCCATGTACTCGTCAATGAGGTCTTCTTTCTTGGCCCGTAAGTGCACCACCTCAGCCTGGGCCGCCTCCAACTCTTCTACCTTCCCTTTCAATTTCTCTTCAGTTTCTCCAACTTTAATTTTCTCTTTTTGATACTTAATCTCAAAAAAGACTTTGCCTTGTTTTTCCAGGCCTTAGCCTGATGTGCCATGCTTTGAAAATGCACGTTTGCCTGCAAGGTTATCATTTTAGTAAAAAAGAGAATTATGACACCACACTAATATTAGGAAAAAGTAAAGGATGGCATACCGAGGCCAAAGCTTGAGCTCCTAGGTGCTCAGCCTCATCCATGTTTCCACCTGTCACGAAATCTTTGTAGTCGACAGGAGTGATTAAGTTCAATGACCAATCCATTGAATGCTTTGTGGAGCCAACCACAGAGTCCTGCTTCCTAAAGCCCCATGGAGGCCTATACACTATCGATTGGACGTTCACTTGTACAGGACCATCCTCTTCATCAACAGTAACCAAATCTTGCTTTTGCACTTTGTGTGGACGCAGAAAAGATGGCTCGCTAGATTTGCCCCTTGTGTCAAGGGCCCTCTTCGCTCTTCTCATACGAGTAGTTTCCTCCTCACCAGGATCCGTTTCTCGCATGATTTTCATAATAGCTACACACAACAATAAATTAAAACATTGGTATAAGCTTATCTAGAAACAAAGTAAACTCACAAAGGAGTGGAAATTACCTAAGTCAGAAATAGCAGAAAGGCCAACGGCCCTAAGAGACTCCTCATTGATGAGCTCCCAACACACAGTTTCACCATTATCTTTGGTTAGCTCGTCGTAAGCCACTTGCTCCTCAGAGTTTAGAACTATTTTGTTGGGGTTTCCATCGGCCACCTTACCAAAAGAACTTCGGAAAAGGGTGCCCCAATCACCCCCTTTCCAGACCAAGTACATAAATTCTTCTTTCCACTTAGGGTTGTTGTCGACAACCGAGTGGCCGTTAAAGATGTGTGGAATTTTAGAGCATTGTCTAATGTAGACCCACCCCGGTTGAACAGAAGAGCTATTATAGAATTGAAATATTTTCCTAAACAAAGGAATAGAAAGAGGGAATTTTTTCCTAAGGCACAAAACAATGAAACACAAAATGGATCGCCAGGCATTGGGTGGAAGTTGACATGGGCTGACTTGAACGTCGGCCAAAAGTTTGGGGATAAACTCATGAAAAGGGAACCTAAGCCCAGCTATAAGGGTGTCTCTAAAAACACATAGCCCATTGGGCCTCCAATGACAAGGCATGTCGCCAGGCCAGCCTTAACAAGTCTATATGGAGTTTTAATTTCATATGTTTGTTGTAATTTTTAATTACATCCTCATCATGAAATTTGTTACAACAGTTATAAGCATCTAAATCAGCTAATGAAGGATAATCATCTCGGTGCATGTTGATCATTTCAGTTAAACTCATGTAAGAAGAACGAATTTCGATATGGTTACCTCTTTTCGAAGCAGAATTCATCTTCAAAAGGCGTTGTGCTGATTTGTCAGCCATTAATCTTCAAAGTATGAATGCTTAAAGCCCAGAAACCTTAATAAAAGAGATGAAGATGCAACAAAAGCCCAGAAAATCTTCAAAGAAACCCAGAAACCGACAGAAAATCGCCTGAGAATGGTAGGATTGCTGAAAAAAAATCGCCGAGAATCGCCTTAATTTGAGAAAAATAACTAAGAGAAATTTTAGAGGAAAGTAGAGTGTGTTAGAGTGAAGTGAGAAATGAATCTCACTCTACTCTTTTATAGGGATTTCGCAACTGGCTAATAGTCGGTTGAAATTCCAAGGAACCGGTAATAGCCGATTAAGGCCCATTGAGAGGCCCATAGGCCCAAAAACAAGAAGGATCTAGAAAGTCTCGAAGTAAATAAAAGGGAATATGGATTAATTTAAGATTAAAAGAAAGTGGGATAGGCCCAGTATTGCAGCCATAATTTTACTGGTATCACTAGGCTATCAGTTAAAAGCCAATAAGGCCCAAAAAGATTAGTAGGCCCAATTTGTGTCCAAATTGCATTTATTCGACCAGGATCCTGATCAAAATGTCGACCAGGAATCTTGGTCGAAATGAGCTAGACCAGAGTGTCCAAATTGCATTTATTCGACCAGGATCCTGATCGAAATGTCGACCAGGAATCTTGGTCGAAATGAGCTAGACCAGAGTGTCCAAATTGCATTTATTCGACCAGGATCCTGATCAAAATGTCGACCAGCTGGAATCTTGGTCGAAATGAGCTAGACCAGAGTGTCCAAATTGCATTTATTCGACCAGGATCCTGATCGAAATGTCGACCAGGAATCTTGGTCGAAATGAGCTAGACCAGAGTGTCCAAATTGCATTTATTCGACCAGGATCCTGATCGAAATGTCGACCAGGAATCTTGGTCGAAATGAGCTAGACCAGAGTGTCCAAATTGCATTTATTCGACCAGGATCCTGATCGAAATGTCGACCAGGAATCTTGGTCGAAATGAGCTAGACCAGAGTGTCCAAATTGCATTTATTCGACCAGGATCCTGATCGAAATGTCGACCAGGAATCTTGGTCGGAATGAGCTAGACCAGAATGTTCAAAATGGCATTTCTTCGACCAGGATCCTGATCGAAGTGTCGACCAGGAATCCTGATCAAAGTGCCATCGACCAGAGTGACAAAATGGCATTTCTTCGACCAGGATCCTGATCGAAGTGTCGACCAGGAATCCTGGTCGAAGTGCCATCGACCAGGATGACAAAATGGCCATATGTCGACCAGGATCCTGATCGAAAATTCGACCAGGAATCCTGGTTGAATCTTGTGGAGATTTTTGCTGATTCTTTTTTAAGGAAAAGAATTTTCTTTAAAAAAAAATTTATTATGCACAATTGTGGGATAATTGATATGTCAACGAATAAATGATAGAAAAATACTCCTGAGTATAAGAAAAATACAAGGATGTTACTTGTAACTTCTTTGTAAATATATTTGTTTAGCCTCGAATAAGGCAAATCGTCGCAAATGTGTAGGTCGCTCCACACTTTGCACTCAAGACGATACATGTGAAACACTAGTGTATATAGACCTCTTAACTTCAATGAAAACCTGATCAGTTTTCTTAGAAGTTGGGGGGGCAAATGATATGGGCTGAAAGTAAGCCCTAAAAATACATTTAATGTTGCATTAAATGAACCTAAGTTGATCCAAGGTCAAAGCCCAATCGTGAGGCCCAAAACCTTAATAATGATAATAAATTCGTAGCTGTACAATCAGCCTACTAAAAGACTCCGTTATTGAGTCTAAAAGGTAACCAAATCATCCTTGGAGTGGCCTCCAAGGAATACAGCTGTAATACTTATCCACCTTCCACTCGGAAGGATCTAGAATTGGGCCTAAGCTGTGCCTTGCCCACCAAGACACCCGATTATACCCTAATTCTAGGGTTCTCAGCACCTATATAAGGACTTGCTCCTTCACCAACAGAACTACATTTTTTGGCTTGATTCTTGATAATTGCAAGATACGTAGGCATCTGGTGAGGACCGAGTTAAGTCACGAAACACTAGATCAGCCATTAAAGCTTGAAGCTTCCACAAACCCTAGCATTAAATATGCAATAACTACACCCTAATTTTCATTCCACAACAATATATATTATTTCTTATTTTTGTATAATGTTTTTCATGTGTATATAAATAGTTTGTATAGTTTTTCAGTTTAGTCACTATACTTTCAAAACTTATAAATAGGTTCCTGTACTTGGTTCTTTTGTACCTCTTCTGGTTTAACACACACATATCATGCTGTTTTAACTTATAATCTTTGTTGTGTTGTTGTTATTAACAGAATTTCTTATATAGGACCATTGTTGGTATCAAAATGGTATATGTCAATTCAATTGTTTAGGAACTAACGTTTGATTTTCAGGTTCTAACAATTGGAAGACAAGTGTTAACAAGTGGTAACAGTTGGTATCTAACATACAGGATCTAAAACATGATAAAATAGTTTTGTTTGTATTGGTTTAAACATTAACATTCATTAATTTGATTAATATTTATTGTTAATTGGATTTTTGTTTATGTTTTTGTTTTGTAAAATCGGCTCAAGATCTTTATATTTCCTAACTTAAAATCTCTTTCTATAGTTGTGATTGCTTATATGTTAAACCTTTTGAAATCACAACTGTACATCATTTCTTTTGAGATAAATGCAATATTTTCCAAGAAAACTTTTCAATGTTAAAAATGCATTTTATCTCTATATTGCTCATATTCTGTGATGCAGGTTCTTCTAAATGGAGTTTTGTTTTCTCACTTGATTAGTCACGAGGTTGTAAACCCAACAACTTTTATTCCAGACTACAGTCAAACTCAAACACATTCTGAATTACCCCCTAAAAGGAAGTTACCTATCAGACTAAAGGTCACCAGGGAGTAACTGCACTTGATGCAGCAAATAAGGATGCGTGGGATGTTAGGCCGAATACACAAGATATAATCAAGTACTGTATAAGAGAATAACAAGAACACATGTTTCAGTACTTAAAAACTGTTTGGAATTAATAATTCCTCTCTCAGTGATGTAAAATATCACAGAGAGCTGCTTAGGTTACAATGAATGAATATTTCAATGTTCGATACCCTTCTAGGGTTAACCTAACTGTATTTATAAAACATACAGCTTCTATACAATCAGTAATTGATACTCCTTGTTAACTCGAATAACTTGTAGAAGGGGGGAGTTGAATACAAGTTATATAATCGTGTCTGATTTTTGCTTGGTTATATGAACAAGAATAAATGAATGAATCAAACTCTGTTTGTATTAATAAGATCAAATACAAACTCTACCAAAGGTGTACAATATCTTTAGTAGCTGCTGACAAAATAAATCTCTCTCTCCGTTTGTTTCGAACTTTCGAATACAAACCTTATACAGAGCTTCTAACGAACTTACAATTCGTTCAATCACAATCGCTCTTTTACAATGATATTGAGAAAGTATTTATAATGCTACCTATCAACTAATAACAGAAAGATAATCTATACATGACAATGTTCTGCCTTTCAGTTGATAGTTTCCATCAATAGAAAATTCTTTCCTTCATAAAATCTTCTTTCTTGTTCTTCAAACAACGATCCTGTTTTATAGCACTTGCCAGTTTCTATAGCATCCATAATGACATCATCAGTAACACAACTGATATCAGGACTTGCACACTGCATCAGTATCTGATCACCATTAGTATTAGACCTTCATCAGGATTTGCTCTCTGTTCCTGACATGTAGTCTCCGATACACTGTTCATTCCTGACTAAACTTTACAGATAACTGTCTAACACATATTTCCTATACAAGGTGCTAAATCCTTTATAAAATCAGGATATACAAGAAGTATAAGTAAAATTCTATTCTTAACATCACAACTCATGAATTATTCCTAACGCTCCTATAATTAAGCTATACAATTGATATTAATTACGATTGCTACACATCTTTTAAGTCAACTCAATCTCTTTGATAGCTATCTGATCTTCAAAGATATTGCTTCCATGTTTATCTTCAATTAATCTTCAATCATTGTTGACTCGTAGATGGTTCTGCTGAACAGAGTTTAACAAACTCTGTTACTTCCATCAATCAGCGTTTGCGCTTCCATTCATCAGCGTTTACTCAAACTCTAACTGCTTCCAGCTTAAACTCTGATGTATCACTTTATCACTTAAACACTAATTAATATTTACATCAATTATATCTAACAATCTCCCCCAACTTGTTCATTAGCAAAAATGCAAAAGTTAATGATAATTGATGATGTCAAAACAAAATAGACAAATGCAGTGTTTAATAAATGATCAGAGTTTAAACTACTTACTTAAACAAAATCAACAGAAAAACCAGAAATCCTTACAAAGCATCATTCATAAAACTGCCTCAAGATCTGGTGGCTTTCTTGAGTTACACCACGACCTGGAACAGCCAGTGAGGAAGGATCTCTAGGACCAGTTTGTTGTCTTTGATCTCTATGAGAGCCTAGTCCAGCTTTATTGCTTCCAATCTTTCCAGCTAAACCTTTTCCATCTGAAAAATCCATAGGACCTCCAGTCTCTGGGATTGGTTCAAACACTGATGTCTTCCCAAAAATTGATTGTAATACATAAGAAGATAGAGAGTTCTGCACAACTCTTTTAGCAACAGAAGTTGTGTTTGATTTCTTGGACATGCTTTCCTCTTCAGCAATGCCTTTAAGCTTTTGCTTAGCTTCTACTTCTGTTGGCTTTTTGAATACTTGCATCCTTTGATCAGCTGCAACATTTTCTTTGATTTTAATGCCTTTAAGAACAGGCCTAGAAGCTTTCACATTTTGCTTACCCTTACCAGACTTCAAAGCTTTCTGATGTTCAGCTTGTAAACTCTTCTCTTCAGCTTGAATATCTGCAAGAGTAACTCCTTCTTCATTCTCCTCTAAAAATACTTTGGCAGCTAACTCTTCATCAGTCTGTGGATTATCAGTGAATAGCAAACTCTGGGTCTTAGATGTACCCTGAGTATCAGTATTTACCCCACCAGACTTTAACTTAGAAGTTTTGTCAGATAGTAAACTCTTCTCAGTTGCCCTTGACCTCAGATTTCTTTGACCTTTTGCTCCTGCATCATCCTTCTGAGTCAGAGTTTGAGATTGCCTGCATTTAGTCTTAGCATATCTCTCCCCCTTTTTGACATCATCAGGCATGAGAATGGATGTAATCAGCTCCAAGGAAGAAGCAATAGCATCAACCTTATCAGATAAACTATTTTGTTTTTCTTCAATTTTGGTCAGTCTGTCAGACATAGAGTCTTGAGCCTTGGAGAATTTGGTAATCTTGAGTTTGGTGTCAAACTCCAGAGTCATATCCTTATCCTTAATATCATCTTTGAGACCAGTAATGGACTTCTAACAATCATCAAGTCTTCCATCCAGTGTTTTGACTTGCACCACTGTGGCCTTCAAACAAGATAGAATATCTGGATTTGAAATTTCAGTAGCAGTTTGTTTCACAAAATCTGCTGCTCTCCCTCTAGGAAAAACACAATCTTCCTTATACCAATTTGCAGAAAACTTAGCAAGATACTCTGCTTCAATCTCATGTTATTTGGAAGGCTGAGTGAACGGTGCATGCTTTCCATCAGTCTGCACAGGTGCACTTGCAAAAGAATCAGAGTCTGAACTCTCTTCACCTTCAGCTTCAACACTATCATGTTCAACATTCTCTGCAATTTGAACATTCTCAGCAACAGTGTGCTCAGTTTCTACAACAGCCTCAGCTGTATTCTCTGCAACAATCTCTGCAACTTCTGCATTCTTTGCAACATCTTCAACAGTCTGAGCAGGTTGTTTTTCAGACACAACAGTCTTATCAACATTCTCTGCAAGAGAAACAACAGCTGGCAGAATTTCAGAGTTTAAATTCTTTGTTGCCTTTTCAACTTCTTCACCATGATCAGAACCCTGGTGAGCATCAGAAAATACATTAGTATGAGAAGCTACTGTTTCTTCAAGAAGTACAGTAGGCTGAGCAACTGCACCAGTTTCTTCAGAGTGAACAGGAAGAGAAGAAGTAGGAGGAATCACAGGATCAAAGAATGGCATGGCAGTCTCAGCAAAATCATCCAGAGTAAAGCCATCTCTGTTGTCATCCATGTGCATATTGACAGGTGATTTCTCAGATTCTTTACTAGCATCTATCTCAACAGGTATCTCAACAGCAGGTATTTCTGAAGTGATAACCATTTCATCATCTGAATCAGATATTACCAGCTTCCTTCTTTTGTAAGTCTGCAACTCAACAGGTGCCTCGTCTTCAGAAGAAAAAGAAGACTCTTCATCAACAAGAGATGGTGATGGTGATCTATTTGCTCTTTCCTTTTTCTCTTTTCTGGCCAGAGTAGCTCTAGCAAGTCTGTGTCTTGAGTTATGAGCTACATGCTTAGTTCTCCCCTTACGTTTGGATTTGGACTTGGATGGTTGAGGTTGAGTAGGAGACTGAGATTTTGGTTGTTGTTGGTCAGAGTGTAGTGGTTCAGAGTTTAGGGGATCAGAGTTTACTTGTTCAGAGTTTATTGGTTCAGTGTTTAGTGGTTCAGTGTTTAGTGGCTCAGGATTTATTGGAGATTGTTCAGCTTGTTGAGGTTCTTGAGGTTGTTGAAGTTCCTGTGGTTGATTCATGAAGTTCTGTAGCGCAAGAGGATAAACTAGAGCAGGCACCTCCCTGTTACTATCCTTATTTGTCAAATCAGAGAATATTCTCTTATTGACTTTAAAAGGCTGAATCTCATCAGCTTCAGCAATTGCAACATTTGTCACACAAGCAGAAAATAGTAGTTGACAAAATCTAGCAAAATATACAGTTCTAGATACGGACAACCTACTTCCTATGTTCATTAACACATGCCTTCCAAAATCGAAATTAGAACCATAAAGAAGAGAATACCCGATTTGGAGACTATCAGTAGGAATTGCATCCCAATTGGTGACCTTGTTTCCAAAAGCTCTTGTAATACAGTCGAACAAGAAACTCCATTCTTTTCGTAACTGAGGTCTTTTCATTGACCCAATCTTGTCCAACGTACCTAAGTACCCAATCTGCTGCAACATCTCTCGCAGATTCGTTTCAGAAACAACAGCATATGAGGTATGAATTTCAAAGTCCATGGTTTCTCTGACTATATCTGGAGTGATAACATAGTCAGTTTCGTTATATGTGAAAATAATTGATGGTGTCCCATTCTCTCTACCATCATCATAAATAGAGTTTTGCCAAAATGAAGCAATTTGAGATGCAGACAGCGTTTGAGGTTCGACCAAAGCATAACCAACTTCTGAATTTCTCAAGATTTTCTGCATCAAATGAAAAGCTTCTGGAGCGTTTTCAGTGATCAACGGAGCTGCATAATTATTAGGAACAAACAAAAGACCAAGCGTGTTGAAAGGTTTGGTTGCCATTAGAATAGTTTGAGAAGAAATACGAAAGAAAATGATATGAGTGAAAAGTGTTTGATGAAATTTTCAAGTGAAAATGATATGAAACCGTGAATGAAAGTGTAAAAAGTGAATAGGAGTGAGTGAAAGTGAATATGAAGTAAAGAGTGAATCTCAAACGTTTTCGCCTTAAACCACGCAACCGCATACCATTAATTAGTAAAACACGATCATTGAAAGATGTGTGAGTGGGACACGTGTCAAATGATCAGAAGAACTATCATGCATACTCAGTAATTACAACCCCAATTACTGCTACCTATTCTCAGTAATTACTTGCACAAATAAACACTTTAACACTAACCAACAGCTGTCAAAAACTCTTTTTACCCCAAATTTGAAATCATCCGAAATAGAATGTACCTTAGAGTATTTCGACAAAAATTCATCAGTGTTTATCACTTCTCCAACTTTGTAACTGAAACTCTTTCAAATACTGCACAGATGTGAATTTTGTGTGTGGATAACAGAGTTTACTAATCCAATTTTTAGAGCATCTAATTTTTCATAAATTCCATAATACTAAATCAGTAAATACTGGATGCACAAACTCTGATTGTAAACACTGAATATATGATGAATGCTAAACTCTGTAGTAACTTAAATACAGAAATCTGAATACACCTATTCCCTTTGATGTCCATGATAATCCAAGTAAACACACAGTCTTTATAGACAAAAAGATCAAGAGATAGATATCAAATCATCATTCAGTGAGTTGCATGCCAAGGATTTGATTAACCTCACAAACTCTCAAATCATACAAGTGTTTAGGGACAGTGTTTACACTCAAGTTCAATCAGTAAAAGCAGATGCTACCATATGCTTGGTTGTCCACCAAATTTACACTACTTTGAATACATGTATGCACAAATCAAAAGGACTTTATTCATGGTTGATATTTGGTTGAAATCAAACAGATGAGAAGAAAGAAGATAATGAATAAATGATTAACTAAACAATTTAATAGATCAAAGTGTTCAGTTGTCTAAGTACATATTTGTACAAGATGATCAGGATATATACATTTTTTTTATGTATATATATCCTCCGAATAAACTTTCCTTTGCAGAGAAACTCTCACCTGTTTGCTCTTCAATTTTCAAAAGAATTTAACTGCTCTTCATACAGAGTTTAAGAGAACAGTTAATAAGGCTCAAAGGGGTTCACTAAGAGTTTAATGAAAGGTCAGTGTTTGTATAAATGTGGTAAATCCTAGTGCCTTTATCATTTTCATGCACACACATATCATGCAGTCTCAAAATGGTTTTAAACAAGTTCTAGAGCAACATACTTACTGATGAACATCACACAACAATTAAAATTCGATTGATATAAAATGTATCAATCACTTGTTTAGCTCAAATTCTCACAGGGTGCAGACATGCTTTAGTACTCACCAAAATAAACAATGACACATCTCAAGTTTTATAATTTTCACAAGTACAAACAAGGAATCATCAAGTACCATGTAAATGTCTTGGGAATAGAGTGTCACTTATCAGAGTTTAGAAGTCATCAATATCAGAAATTATTAATGAGAGGTAATGCACACATCATTTACAGACTCAGAGTTTAGGAGAAATAAACTAAGAGATGCTATAAATATGAACAGTATCATGCTTGTGTTGAATTTCTGCACAATCTAAGATTAGATCACAGATAACTTAGAAAGGTTCATGATTAATAACTGAGAATTATGCTTCATACATTTTCTTCATTGGTGTTTATCTCAGACAATAACATTATCAGAATTATTCAGAATTTATCTAGCATGCTAATTGTGTTTGACTGACAAAACATGCTATCAGAGTTTACATGACAGAGTTTAAAAACTGAGTTCACATAGCATTTAACACATCACAAAATCGTAAGTAATGCATTACATAAGTGAAATTTGAGTCTAACCAGTATCTCTAGTCAAAACCAGAGACCATTCCAAGTTCATTTACTAGCCTTGTAAATATAGCTTCACTCAATGGCTTGGTGAAGATATCTGCAAGCTGTTGGTCTGTAGACACAAAATGAAGCTCAATGTTCCCTTCCTCTACATGCTCTCTAATAAAATGATACCTTATGCTGATGTGCTTGGTCATTGAGTGTTGTACTGGATTACCTGTCATAGCAATAGCACTTTGATTATCACAGTAAATAGGAATCTTACTGTACCTTAATCCATAATCCAACAACTGATTCTTCATCCATAGAATCTGTGCACAGCAGCTACCAGCAGCAATATACTCTACCTCAATCGTAGATGTAGAAATTGATTTTTGTTTCTTACTGTACCAAGAAACCAGTCTGTCACCCAGAAATTGACAACTTCCATTAGTGCTTTTTCTATCTATCTTACAGCCTGCAAAGTCTGCATCAGAGTAACCAATAAGTTTGAAATCGGAAAGGGCACTATTTGGGACAGACACAGATGAGCTGCACAAATTTCAAAAATTGATATGTGCGTACCAAGAGGCTGAAGAACATGGGAAAGATGCAGGTCTTCTACTTGTCTCGGAGTTTAAAGATGGAGGTAGCGCATTAGAGCCAATGGAGGAAGTTCTCTTTGAGGAACCAAAGCCTTCAGCAACTTACATTTACCCTCCTCCATTATATATGCTTACACAAGTCTCTCTGTGTTTATTCAATTTTACGCATTCTTTATTTTATGTTCTTTTATTAAGTTTGATTCCACCGGTGGTTATGATTTAGGGCCCGTTTGGAAAATCTTATTTTTCAGAAATAAGTTACTTATTCTGGAAAAAAGTTAGGAAATATGTACTTTTTTCTGAAATAACTAACTTTTTTTTTTGCAAGATAACGAATATTAAACTCCTCATATACATTTTTATCTAAAAAAAATTATGTAAATACGAAATTTTTTCCGAAATAAGTAACTTATAAATTAATCTCATAATTTGCCAAACGGCTACTTAGTCTGATCTAAAATCATATAACTTCCAATGATGCATGTATATTGTACCAACTTAATGTGTAGCGGTATTATATATATCCTTTATTATAATAACTGAGTCTACCACACGTCAGTTAACCAATAAGAATCGAGGAATTATTTTAGGACCAATCAGAGCTAATTCCTAAAATTTAGACCTTTCCTTATTTACAATCTCACCCTACCTCTTTAACCATGGTTAGTTAATACTTCTAATTTAAATACAATAATGATTTTATTAAACATATCCATAAATACCTATTTTTTAAATCAAAAAATATTTACTAGAAAATCACAATTTTACAATTATAATCAATATTAAATAATTATAATCTAACTTAGCTAAAAATCTGAAAAAATTGAATTTGAAATCAGATTTTAAATAACTTAGATAAAATTCATACCTTCAAAATTTTGATTTTTTTATAAGCTCAAAAATATATTTATTCATAATTTGTTAATAAAATTAATTAATAATCCAACACTACAAAATCGGATTTGAACAAATTTTAAATAGCTTGGATAAAATTCATATCTTCAAAAAATTGATTTTTTAAAAGGTTCAAAAATATATGTATTCATAATTTGTTAATAGAATAGTTAATGAATTCATATAAACGAACACTACATATATTTTAATTATTTTAATTATTAAATATACGCTATAAGAGTATTATTATTGTATGGTGAATAAGTTACCAATCAAAAAATTAAAATTATTTTAGAGACAATCAGAATTTACTTCTAAACTTTAAATCAATCAATCATGTACAAAATTTTTATTATTTACGATACTTATTCTAATTTACTAATCGTGGTTAAATTAAATTTAAATATAAAAGATCTTGATTTAATAACTTCGCATATCACATGATTTTTTATTTTCAAAAAATTATACTAACCGTAAATTTTTTTTTTTTTTGCTAAATGCTAACCGTAAATATTATTTTCTATAAATCCACTTAACAATATATTACATATGGTTATATATCTTTTTGAAAGGCATATGATGTAGCCTATTTGTATTTCGAGGATACAACTCAACTTAAACAAGATTGTAATAGTAAATAGTATATAGACTGTCACAAGGATTCTCAGATTGTATTATCTGTCAGAAGAAAAAGATCAAGGTCAATCTACAGAATTGAAGAATTACTACATTGAAAGAAGCTCAGACATCTGATCAAGCCTCAGTGGAGTATTCGTTAAGAAGTGGATTCGTTTAAAGTGATAGAGATTTCAAGGTGACAGAGACAGTACAGAAGATTAAAGAGAGAGAGGAGAAAAGAAAAGGAACCAGATTTTAAAGCCAATATATGAAGAACAGTCATTGCGGTTAGTCACTCATGAACCAGACAGTACATCGAGTGTCAACATTAAACAGTGGTTGTTCGTCATTAACTTCAGTGGTTCAAGCAATCAAGACTGGTATGTGAGAAAATCATTGTGCAAGCAACAGAAGTGCTATATTAATTAAACACAGGATTTTACTATCAAGTGGACTGGCTGTGAGGAAAAAGAATATTCTTAAAGCTGGAACCCCGGTTGGAATTGATATAGTTTTTGTTAAGCAAAAGGAGTCCGGTTTCAGACGCTCAGGTAACCGCAACTTAGAGCTTAAATATTTATTTATATTAATAAATATTTTATTTATTTGGAAAATTATATTTATAAATATCTAATAATATTAGATATTTATTTTTATAATTTCTTAATTAAATTAATTATTTATTAATTAAAAATTATAAGCTGTGCGGGTTAAAAAGCATTTGGACGAACCAAATTCTTTTGGTTTAGAAAATGGTGGCAGATTGTTGAATAAAGAATAAAAAGGTAAAGCTGGTCACAGGTTTGTAATTGAATTGTGTAGAAATTCATTATACTAGCGGAAGCATTAATGACAAGAATAATAACATAAAACAAGCTTGTATTAGATAAGAACGGGAATACATTTAGAGGCTACATTTAGTACTCTAGCTGATTCTAAACTGAGATACAATGGCTGTTTATATAGAGAGACTGCAGCATGGGTTTGGTAGGTGTTAGGCGGCTGTTGCAGCCATTCTTGACTGCCTAATTCATGCAGCCATTGTTGAAGGTTGCAAGGCTGTTGTTGCAGCCATTGACTGCCTAACATAAGGGCAACTGCATACTTTAACACTCCCCCTCAAGCTAAAGAGCGGGATTGGAGAGAAGCTCGTTAGCTTGAACTTCGTATGGCTCGGACACTGGCTTTGGACTCGGGCACTGGCATATTGGCTTCTGGCACCGGTACTGGCTTCGGGCTCTGGCTTCTTGAAGTCCCAACAATTCTCTTCTCTTTAATTTTCATGACAGAAGCAAATGCATTGACACAGGAGAGTTTTTCTCTCACAGACATTTAATCAAACACCTTGCGTGCATTACCCATTGTAGCTCTTTAGACCAGAAAATTACATAACATAAAAGATGAGGAATAACACCTATAATGGCGGAAGCAATCAGGAGCGCAAGATCGAACACGCTCTGATACCATGTAGAAATTCATTATACTAGCGGAAGCTTTAATGACAAGAACAATAACATAAAACAAGCTTGTATTAGATAAGAACGGGAATACATTTAGAGGCTACATTTAGTACTCTAGCTGCTTCTAAACTGAGATACAATGGCTGTTTATATAGAGAGACTGCAGCATGGGTTTGGTAGGTGTTAGGCGGCTGTTGCAGCCATTCTTGACTGCCTAATTCATGCAGCCATTGTTGAAGGTTGCAAGGCTGCTGTTGCAGCCATTGACTGCCTAACATAAGGGCAACTACATACTTTAACAAATTGTTTAACAAATAAACAAAAGAATTGTACAAGTCTGTTTGTTAAGTTTGTTTATTAAAACAAAATGAATTCAAGAAGCACGAAGGAAAAAGAAGGTGCAGGTGCTGTCGGCAAATTTGATAACGCGCCTGGATACGCGTATCGTGCACGCGCCTGAACAAACCAGCCAAAAACAGAGCCCGCGTGTGCTGCACCCTGCTGTCTTGCAACTGGTCTTCGTTCTGCACAGCTGAATCAGTTGATTAACTATTCGATAGTTATACCGATAGTTATAATGGCTTGATTGTCATAATAGCTCATTTTGTGATATTTATATTAGTTCAAAGGATTGTCATATTAGTTCTAAGGATAGTCATACCGATAGATATATCAGTTCATTGGCAGCAGATTGTGTATAAAAGAAATAGAAGACAGCAGCCAGCAAAATGAGACATACGGAACATTACATCCTTACAAAACACAACAGCCTCCATTTCTCTCTCTCAAGCTCAAGAACACCAAGAATAAATTAATGCTTAGAAAATTAAGTTCATCCCCTTTGTAATATTTTATCCGGTGGAACTTGTTTATTTATGATTCTTGTACTACTAGTGAATTAAGTTTCGTAGTTCTTATCATGATTTTTATTAACTAAATTAGAAAAGTTCATGTCGAATTTTCTAATTAGTTTTTATCAACTTGATAATTATCTGTACTGAAAATTGTAACACCCATCAAGTTAATATATTGTTATAATCAACTTGAAATTTGTTTCAATTTATTCCGCTCAAATTTGTCTAACTCAAATTTTATTCAAAGGACAAATTTCGATAAAATGGTATAGATTGTATTCAACCCCCCTTCTACAATCTTATCGGACCTAACAATTGGTATCAGAGCCTATTGATTGATACACAAATCAAGATCCTATTTTTATTCAATCAAAAATTTATCTCGAATTTTTAGCTCACTTAAAAATTCATCATGTCTTCTAAAGCCATTGTTAAGATTCCTATTTTTAATAAAGATAATTATGATATGTGGAAAAATAAAATGGAGTTGTTTCTTGATGTTACAAATCCCAAATATTTGGTTGTGTTGAAAAATGGACCTATAATTCCTATGGTCTATGAAGAAAAAGTTGTTGATGATGGAGTTGAAGTAACACCTGCTAGATCTTTTCCAAAGGATCCTGCTTCTTATACTTCTGATGAAAAGGAGGATGCTGGACTAGACAAAAATTTAAGACTCATCTTAATAGATTCCCTTGATGTTGTGATGTATAGCCATGTGATGAACTGTAAAATTGTTAAACACATATGGGAAACTATTGAAACCATCAATGAAGGAACAGATGAAGTCCAGGAAAACAGACTCCAGATTTTAACCTCTGAATATGAACACTTCAGAGCTGCTCCTAATGAAGGCATTTAGGAAGGTATAACAAAATAATCAACAACTTGCAAATCCATGGCAAGCACTATACACAAAAGGAGATTAACATGAAGTTTTTGCTGACTATGCCTACTCACCTAGAACATAGGATAACTGCCATCAGAGAATCTAGAGATTTGAATAAGATTGCTCTTGAATAACTGTTTGGTGTTCTGAAGACCTATGAGTTGGAACAAGTACAGCAGAAAGAGATTTCTGGTAAAGGCAGAGTGGTAAGTTCTTTTACAGCTCTAGTAGTTGAGGTTCCTAAGGAAGTGGAAGCTAAGGTTGTTCGACCTTACAACTCAGACAAGGAACAGACTGAAGTGGAACATGGTCAGACACCAGCTACTCAGGATGGTGGAGAATTTTACTCACTAGAAGAGCTAGATCAGTTGGAAGATGAATCCATGGCAATGATGGTGAGACAATTCAGTAACTTCAGATTTAGGCGAAATCCAAAGTTCAGGTTTAAGTCTAATAGCAGATTCCAGAGAGGAGGTTCAAATCCTCTAGTAACAGGGGAGGATACAAAACTGGAACTATTGATAGAAGCAAGATTCGTTGCTTTAATTGTAATGAATTGGGACACTTTGCCACTGAGTGTCAGAAATCCAAACAAGTCCAGAAAAGAGATTATGTTCCAGAAAATAAGAAGGCTGGAAAAACTTATGTTGCTGTTGGTAAAAGTTGGGATGACACAGATAGCAAAGACGAAGAATATGGAAATTTCGCGCTGGTAGCAAATGCTGAGACATCCGACTATTACAGAACTCCGGTAATACTCACTAATGCTGAACTTATTCGTAGTTTACATAATTCCTTGGGTAATGCACAAACTGAAAATGCTAGAATAAATCTGTTAAACACTAATCTTGAAAATGAAGTGTTAGAACTAAAAAAAGTGCATATTAATCAAGATCAGCAAATAAAAGAAATAGCTCGACTTAACTACATAGAAAAGTCGATATCAGAATACATGTTAAAACAAGTTGCTAAAGTTGCTGAACTTGAAACTAAGTTAAAGGAATAGAATGTCAAATTATCTGCTTGCTTTAATTCTGTTAAAATTTCTAAAGAGTTATTCAATAAACAAGATGTAGAATGAACCGTAGGAATAGGGTTTGGCTACAACGAAGCTGTTGGAATGTTAGGCATAAATTCCCCTAATCATGTTAGTGCTAAAGAAAGGAGAATACCATATGTGCTTAAGAATGTTGAAGATCCACTCTTTAAGAAGTCTGTTGCAGAGCCTCTAGATTTGACTTCTCTTGTTATTCAAGAGGAGATGCGTACTGAGGACATTGCTAGTGGAAGTGTCCAACTTAATGAAAAATCTGTTAAGGCACCTACAACCAAAAATGTTAAATCTAATAAGGTTGTTTCTAAGGAACCAGTTAAGTTTGTTGAGTCAACCAGTTCATCTAAAATTGGGTTAGGTGATAACAAGTTGAAGCAGAACAATAACATGTCTGACATGCATATCATGCCTATTATTGATTCTTCTCATAAAGCATGTGGTGTTGACAATTGTATGTCTTGTGCTTTTAATGTCATGTCTTCTTACTTTAATGGTAAGCATGCATGTGTTGATAAGACTACCCTCGGACAACATATGAACAGAAACACAAATATTAGATCAAAGACTGCTAGTCCTCCTAATGTTAGGAGAGAGACATTTGTACCTAAGCCTAAACAAAGTTTTACTAAGGCTGTTTACAAGGTCAAATGTCTAGTCAATGAAACAAGTGTTATTGCTGCTAAACAAACATGGATGCCCAAAATGAAACAAAAGATTGTCAAATCTGTTTATAGGGTAAATTCTTGTTGACTAATGGTAAAATTGGTGTCAAGGTTAAAAATGTTGTTTTGCCTGACAAAGGCCAATTCTTAAGTATTCTGGACCCAATCAAATTTGGGTTCCGAAGAAGGTTTAATCCGTTTGTCATTGCAGGGTGTTGAGCAGGTTGAACGAGTAACCTGGATCTTGGACAGTGGATGTTCAAGGCATATGACTGGTGACAGAACCCTGCTGACAAATGTGGTGGAGAAGGCCGACCCAGTAGTTACCTTTGGAGATAACAGCAAAGGTAGAACTGATGGATATGGCAGACTTGAACCTGGAAATGTTATCATTGATGAAGTCTCTTTTGTGAAAGGACTTTGAGCATAATTTGCTCAGTATCAGTCAATTCTGTGATAAGGGATTTGAAGTCCACTTTAACAAGAAGAGTTGTCTGATTTCACACAAGAGAAGTGAACAACCATCTCTTATAGGAGTCAGAAAAGGAAACTTGTACGTAGCCAATATGAACACTGGAAGCACTGAAGAAATAAACTGCTTCTACTATAAAGCATCCACAGATGAAAGCTGGCTATGGCACAAGAAACTTTCTCATCTAAATTTCAAAACAATGAACTCTCTGGTTAGAAGAGAGTTGGTGAGAGGTTTACCTTCAATGGAGTTCACACAGGAAGGACTATGTGATGCATGTCAAAAAGGCAAGCTTAAGAGGGCAACTCACAGGAGCACTAACACATCTTCAATAACTGAACCTCTATAATTACTTCATATGGATTTGTTTGGTCCAGTTAATATGATGTCAATATCAAAGAAAAGATATGCTCTTGTGATTGTTGATGATTTTTCAAAATACACATGGGTTCTGTTTCTGAATTCCAAAGATGAGACTCCACAACTAGTGATTGATCACATCAAGTTGATTGAGCTGGATTCTAAGTATCCAGTAAGAGCTATAAGGTCAGATAATGGAACTAAAGAAGGTGAAAAACTTTGAGTGGACAGAATAAAGCCAAGAGGCCTTCGATCAAGTGAAGAAGTATATGGTTGAAGCCCCGCTGTTGGCCAAGCCAAGTATGGGAGAAATCCTTTATCTCTACTTGGTTATTTCGAATCAAGCTGTGAGCGCGGTATTGGTAAAAGAGGAAGACAAGGTTCAGAAATCGGTGTATTATGTGAGCAAGGTTTTGCATGGAGCTGAGTTAAATTATTCCACCATTGAGAAGTTTGCCTTGGCATTGGTAACTACCTCTAGGAAGTTACGGCCATATTTTCAGGCACACAAGATTGAAGTCCTTACAAGACAGCCATTGAGGAACATTTTGCATAGCCCTAAAGCCAGTGGTAGGCTCATCAAGTGGGCAATTGAATTGGGAGAATTCGATGTCAAGTACAAGCCTAGGACGGCCATCAAAGCTCAGGCGCTTGCTGACTTCGTGGTTGAATGCACCATTGACAACCAAGAATTCGGGGGGCAGGAGATACCTCAGGAAGGCATTAAGGAAGACAAAGAACCCGTGATCGAGGAGAAGGAATTCTGGATGCTCTATTTTGATGGGGCATCAAAAACAAAAACAAGTGGTGCAGGTCTTGTCCTACAAAGTCCCGAGGGATTCACGATTGAATACGCCCTGAAGTTGGACTTCCCGACAACCAATAATGAGGCGAAGTATGAAGCTCTGATAGCTGGACTTGGTTTGGCAGGAGCATTGAGGGTCAAAAATCTAAAAGTTTGTGGAGATTCAAGGCTAGTTGTGGCCCAAGTCAATGGAGAGTTTGAGGCAAATGATGGAACCATGGCCAAGTACTTAAGGTTAGTGAAGGCACTGATGACTCAATTTGATGAGTGTTACTTGGAGCACATTTCGAGGGAGAAAAACGTCAAGGCCGATGCCTTATCTAAGTTTGCCTCTTCCAAGATAGAGAATTATTCTGGTAGTGTCTATTTCCAAGTTCTGAGAGCCCCCATTATTGATTCAAAGCTGGTAGCACCTATTGGAACTAGGGAGTGTTGGATAGACCCGATCAAGATGCATATTGAGACCGGTTGGCTCCCGACTAATGCCATGGAGGCACGAAGATTGTCAGTAAGGGCGTTGAGGTATGCTCTGATTGAAGGGATCCTCTATAAAAAATCCTTTGTGATTCCGTACCTGAAGTGCCTAAGGCCCGAAGAAGCTAAGTCAGCACTAGAAGAAGTCCATGAAGGAATCTATGGGCAACACTTGGGGGGCAGGGCCCTAGCTCACAAGATAGTTCGACTCGGATTTTATAGGCCTGAGATGATGGCTGATGCCAAAGAATATGTGAAAAAGTGTGATCGGTGCCGGAAACATGCACCAGTGGTTAGGCAACCACCAGAGATGTTGACGTCCGTTAGCTCCCCCATTCCTTTTTCTATGTGGGGGATGGATATACTTGGGCCATTTCCAATGGCCACAACTCAAAGAAAGTTCCTGATTGTAGCAATTGATTACTTCACAAAGTGGATCGAGGCCAAACCCTTGGCTAATATCACAACCAAGCAAGTTATGCAGTTCTTCTAGGAAAACGTCATGTGTAGGTATGGAATACCACGCATCCTAGTTACAGACAATGGGTTATAATTCAACAACAAAGAGTTTAAGGATTATTGTGATGTGAATAGAATCGAACTTCGGTTCACTTCAGTTGCCCACCCTCAAGCTAATGGGCAAGCTGAGGTTGCCAACCGGATCATCCTTGATGGACTCAAGAAAAGGGTGGAACGTTCCCAAAATACTTGGGTGGACGAACTGTTACCCATACTTTAGGCATATCGAACCACTTGCAAGGTAACTACTGGGACAACCCCATTCATGTTAGCTTATGGAGCTGAAGCTGTTGTCCCCGTAGAAATCATGCATACATCTCCTCGAGTGGAGGCCTTTGAGCCTGACACTAATGAACAAGGAATGAGGTTAGCTCTTGATTTGATCGATGAGGTAAGGGATGAAGCCCATGCTAGGAATGTTGAACATCAGAAGAAGGCCTCTTTCTACTACAACCTGAGGGTAAGAGAAAGGTTCTTTCGTCAGGGGGACTTAGTACTCAGAAAGTTTGAAGCATCCGGAGTTGGACAGAAGGGAAAGCTAGCACCAAACTAGGAAGGTCCGTATCGTGTCAAAGGAACATTAGGTCGAGGATCATACAAGCCGGAGACTTTGGAAGGAAATGAGGTGCCTCGTACTTGGCATGCATCGAATCTCAAAGTTTATTATGTTTAATTGTCCTAAGTAGGACTTGGCTTATATTTATTAAAAAGTAGAAATAAGGTCGATGAAACCATGTCAGAGTCTTTTGAACTCCGAGTAGGAAGTAGAGTATTTATGTAAGGGTTGAACCCAATTCAGGATTTTCTTTTTATACGATTATGCAGTATGATTTTCAATGTTCCTTGTGTTTATACTTCATGTCTGATATGTATCAATGCATAATCAAATTGCAAGCTGGTAAAGGCCAAATATAAATGACAAAACAAGTAGAGAAAGGAAAAGGAAGATTGAAAATGCATAAATAAATAAGGCCCGTGGGCCGTAAGTTAAAGGTTACAAAACCAAAGTGATAAAATTGTAGAAGCAAATGCCACGCAGGGCCAACATAAAAAAGTCTAAGTCCCAGGAGCTCGGGATGAAGCAGACTCCTCATCTTCTTCCTGAACCTTGGAGCCGCCGCCAGTACGAGAAGGAGAAGTATGAGTGGTGTCGGAGTCTCTCTGTAGAGGGGTAGCCTGAGGATCAAGAATCCTCTCTCCGTCACCTAGAACCTCGTCCTCATCCTCACCCTCATCTTCCTCTGCAGGGAGAACAGGAGGAGGGTGTGGGCTAGGGAAGTCTTTAAGAGTAAATAATCCCGGGTGCTTTTTAAGCACCGCCTTTAAGGCTTCGTCCCAACCATCGGTGTACTGGACAGGATAGAGCACCGCATCGTGCTTCTCCATCAAAGTTTGAAAATCTTGTGAGTCCATGTACTCGTCAATGAGGTCTTCTTTCTTGGCCCGCAAGTGCACCACCTCAGCTTGGGCCGCCTCCAACTCTTCTACCTTCCCTTTCAATTTCTCTTCAGTTTCTCCAACTTTAATTTTCTCTTTTTGATACTTAATCTCAAAAGACTTTGCCTTGTTTTTCCAGGCCTTAGCCTGATGTGCCATGCTTTGAAAATGCATGTTTGCCTGCAAGGTTATCATTTTAGTAAAAAAGAGAATTATGACACCACACTAATATTAGGAAAAAGTAAAGGATGGCATACCGAGGCCAAAGCTTGAGCTCCTAGGTGCTTAGCCTCATCCATGTTTCCACCCATCACGAAATCCTTGTAGTCGACAGGAGTGATTGAGTTCAATGACCAATCCATTGAATGCTTTGTGGAGCCAACCACAGAGTCCTGCTTCCTAAAGCCCCATGGAGGCCTATACACTGTCGATTGGACGTTCACTTGTACAGGACCATCCTCTTCATCAACAGTAACCAAATCTTGCTTTTGCACTTTGTGTGGACGCAGAAAAGATGGCTCGCTAGATTTGCCCCTTGTGTCAAGGGCCCTCTTCGCTCTTCTCATATGAGTAGTTTCCTCCTCACCAGGATCCGTTTCTCGCATGATTTTCATAACAGCTACACACAACAATAAATTAAAACATTGGTATAAGCTTATCTAGAAACAAAGTAAACTCACAAAGGAGTGGAAATTACCTAAGTCAGAAACAGCAGAAAGGCCAACGGCCCTAAGAGACTCCTCATTGATGAGGTCCCAACACACAGTTTTACCATTATCTTTGTTTAGCTCGTCGTAAGCCACTTGCTCCTCAGAGTTGAGAACTATTTTGTTGGGGTTGCCATCGGCCACCTTACCAAAAGAACTTCGGAAAAGGGTGCCCCAATCACCCCCTTTCCAGACCAAGTACATAAATTCTTCTTTCCACTTAGGGTTGTTGTCGACAACCGAGTGGCCGTTAAAGATGTGTGGAATTTTAGAGCATTGTCTAACGTAGACCCACCCCGGTTGAACAGAAGAGCTATTATAGAATTGAAATATTTTCCTAAACAAAGGAATAGAAAGAGGGAATTTTTTCCTAAGGCACAAAACAATGAAACACAAAATGGATCGCCAGGCATTGGGTGGAAGTTGACATGGGCTGACTTGAACGTCAGCCAAAAGTTTGGGGATAAACTCATGAAAAGGGAACCTAAGCCCAGCTATAAGGGCGTCTCTAAAAACACATAGCCCATTGGGCCTCCAATGACAAGGCATGTCGCCAGGCCCAGCCTTAACAAGTCTATATGGAGTTTTAATTTCATATGTTTGTTGTAATTTTTAATTACATCCTCATCATGAAATTTGTTACAACAGTTATAAGCATCTAAATCAGCTAATGAAGGATAATCATCTCGGTGCATGTTGATCATTTCAGTTAAACTCATGTAAGAAGAACGAATTTCGATATCGTTACCTCTTTTCGAAGCAGAATTCATCTTCAAAAGGCGTTGTGCTGATTTGTCCGCCATTAATCTTCAAAGTATGAATGCTTAAAGCCCAGAAACCTTAATAAAAGAGATGAAGATGCAACAAAAGCCCAGAAAATCTTCAAAGAAACCCAGAAACCGACAGAAAATCGCCTGAGAACGGTGGGATTGCTGAAAAAAAATCGCCGGGAATCGCCTTAATTTGAGAGAAATAACTAAGAGAAATTTTAAAGGAAAGTAGAGTGTGTTAGAGTGAAGTGAGAAATGAATCTCACTCTACTCTTTTATAGGGATTTCGCAACTGGCTAATAGTCGGTTGAAATTCCAAGGAACTGGTAATAGCCGGTTAAGGCCCATTGAGAGGCCCATAGGCCCAAAAACAAGAAGGATCTAGAAAGTCTCAAAGTAAATAAAAGGGAATATGCATTAATTTAAGATTAAAAGAAAGTGGGATAGGCCAAATAGGCCCAGTATTGCAGCCACAATTTTACTGGTATCACTAGGCTATCAGTTAAAAGCCAATAAGGCCCAAAAAGATTAGTAGACCCAATTTGTGTCCAAATTGCATTTATTCGACCAGGATCCTGATCGAAATGTCGACCAGGAATCTTGGTCGAAATGAGCTAGACCAGAGTGTCCAAATTGCATTTATTCGACCAGGATCCTGATCGAAATGTCGACCAGGAATCTTGGTCGAACTGAGCTAGACCAGAGTGTCCAAATTACATTTATTCGACCAGGATCCTGATCAAAATGTCGACCAGGAATCTTGGTCAAAATGAGCTAGACCAGAGTGTCCAAATTGCATTTATTCGACCAGGATCCTGATCGAAATGTCGACCAGGAATCTTGGTCGAAATGAGCTAGACCAGAGTGTCCAGATTGCATTTATCCGACCAGGATCCTGATCGAAATGTCGACCAGGAATCTTGGTCGAAATGAGCTAGACCAGAGTGTCCAAATTGCATTTATTCGACCAGGATCCTGATCGAAATGTCGACCAGGAATCTTGGTCGAAATGAGCTAGACTAGAGTGTCCAAATTGCATTTATTCGACCAGGATCCTGATCGAAATGTCGACCAGGAATCTTGGTCGGAATGAGCTAGACCAGAATGTTCAAAATGGCATTTCTTCGACCAGGATCCTGATCGAAGTGTCGACCAGGAATCCTGATCGAAGTGCCATCGACCAGAGTGACAGAATGGCATTTCTTCGACCAGGATCCTGATCGAAGTGTCGACCAGGAATCCTGGTCGAAGTGCCATCGACTAGGATGACAAAATGGCCATATGTCGACCAGGATCCTGATCGAAAATTCGACCAGGAATCCTGGTCGAATCTTGTGGAGATTTTTGCTAATTCTTTTTTAAGGAAAAGAATTTTCTTTTAAAAAAAATATTATGCACAATTGTGGGATAATTGATATGTCAACGAATAAATGATAGAAAAATACTCGTGAGTATAAGAAAAATACAAGGATGTTACTTGTAACTTCTTTGTAAATATATTTGTTTAGCCTCGAATAAGGCAAATCGTCGCAAAAGTGTAGGTCGCTCCACACTTTGCACTCAAGACGATACATGTGAAACACTAGTGTATATAGACCTCTTAACTTCAATGAAAACCTGATCAGTTTTCTTAGAAGTTGGGGGGGCAAATGATATGGGCTGAAAGTAAGCCCTAAAAATACATTTAATGTTGCATTAAATGAACCTAAGTTGATCCAAGGTCAAAGCCCAATCGTGAGGCCCAAAACCTTAATAATGATAATAAATTCGTAGCTGTACAATCAGCCTACTAAAAGACTCCGTTATTGAGTCTAAAAGGTAACCAAATCATCCTTGGAGTGGCCTCCAAGGAATACAGCTGTAATACTTATCCACCTTCCACTCGGAAGGATCTAGAATTGGGCCTAAGCTGTGCCTTGCCCACCAAGACACCCAATTATACCCTAATTCTTGATAATTGCAAGATACGTAGGCATCTGGTGAGGACCGAGTTAAGTCACGAAACACTAGATCAGCCATTAAAGCTCGAAGCTTCCACAAACCCTAGCATTAAATACGCAATAACTACACCCTAATTTTCATTCCACAACAATATATATTATTTCTTATTTTTGTATAGTGTTTTTCATGTGTATATAAATAGTTTGTATAGTTTTTCAGTTTAGTCACTATACTTTCAAAACTTATAAATAGGTTCCTGTACTTGGTTCTTTTGTACCTCTTCTGGTTTAACACACACATATCATGCTGTTTTAACTTATAATCTTTGTTGTGTTGTTGTTATTAACAGAATTTCTTATATAGGACCATTGTTGGTATCAAAATGGTATATGTCAATTCAATTGTTTAGGAACTAACGTTTGATTTTCAGGTTCTAACAATTGGAAGACAAGTGTTAACAAGTGGTAACAGTTGGTATCTAACATACAGGATCTAAAACATGATAAAATAGTTTTGTTTGTATTGGTTTAAACATTAACATTCATTAATTTGATTAATATTTATTGTTAATTGGATTTTTGTTTATGTTTTTGTTTTGTAAAATCGGCTCAAGATCTTTATATTTCCTAACTTAAAATCTCTTTCTATAGTTGTGATTGCTTATATGTTAAACCTTTTGAAATCACAACTGTACATCATTTCTTTTGAGATAAATGCAATATTTTCCAAGAAAACTTTTCAATGTTAAAAATGCATTTTATCTCTATATTGCTCATATTCTGTGATGCAGGTTCTTCTAAATGGAGTTTTGTTTTCTCACTTGATTAGTCACGAGGTTGTAAACCCAACAACTTTTATTCCAGACTACAGTCAAACTCAAACACATTCTGAATTACCCCCTAAAAGGAAGTTACCTATCAGACTAAAGGTCACCAGGGAGTAACTGCACTTGATGCAGCAAATAAGGATGCGTGGATGTTAGGCCGAATACACAAGATATAATCAAGTACTGTATAAGAGAATAACAAGAACACACGTTTCAGTACTTAAAAACTGTTTGGAATTAATAATTCCTCTCTCAGTGATGTAAAATATCACAGAGAGCTGCTTAGGTTACAATGAATGAATATTTCAATGTTCGATACCCTTCTAGGGTTAACCTAACTGTATTTATAAAACATACAGCTTCTATACAATCAGTAATTGATACTCCTTGTTAACTCGAATAACTTGTAGAAGGGGGGGTTGAATACAAGTTATATAATCGTGTCTGATTTTTGCTTGGTTATATGAACAAGAATAAACGAATGAATCAAACTCTGTTTGTATTAATAAGATCAAATACAAACTCTACCAAAGGTGTACAATACCTTTAGCAGCTGCTGACAAAATAAATCTCTCTCTTCGTTTGTTTCGAACTTTCGAATACAAACCTTATACAGAGCTTCTAACGAACTTACAATTCGTTCAATCACAATCGCTCTTTTACAATGATATTGAGAAAGTATTTATAATGCTACCTATCAACTAATAACAGAAAGATAATCTATACATGACAATGTTCTGCCTTTCAGTTGATAGTTTCCATCAACAGAAAATTCTTTCCTTCATAAAATCTTCTTTCTTGTTCTTCAAACAACGATCCTGTTTTATAGCACTTTCCAGTTTCTGTAGCATCCATAATGACATCATCAGTAACACAACTGATATCAGGACTTGCACACTGCATCAGTATCTGATCACCATCAGTATTAGACCTTCATCAGGATTTGCTCTCTGTTCCTGACATGTAGTCTCCGATACACTGTTCATTCCTGACTAAACTTTACAGATAACTGTCTAACACATATTTCCTATACAAGGTGCTAAATCCTTTATAAAATTAGGATATACAAGAAGTATAAGTAAAATTCTATTCTTAACATCACAACTCATGAATTATTCCTAACGCTCCTATAATTAAGCTATACAATTGATATCAATTACGATTGCTACACATCTTTTAAGTCAACTCAATCTCTTTGATAGCTATCTGATTTTCAAAGATATTGCTTCCATGTTTATCTTCAATTAATCTTCAATCATTGTTGACTCGTAGATGCTTCTGCTGAACAGAGTTTAACAAACTCTTTTACTTCCATCAATCAGCGTTTGCGCTTCCATTCATCAGCGTTTACTCAAACTCTAACTTCTTCCAGCTTAAACTCTGATGTATCACTTTATCACTTAAACACTAATTAATATTTACATCAATTATATCTAACAATCTCCCCCAACTTGTTCATTAGCAAAAATGCACAAGTTCATGATAATTGATGATGTCAAAACAAAATAGACAAATGCAGTGTTTAATAAATGATCAGAGTTTAAACTACTTACTTAAACAAAATCAACAGAAAAACCAGAAATCCTTACAGAGCATCATTCATAAAACTGCCTCAAGATCTGGTGGCTTTCTTGAGTTACACCACGAACTGGAACAGCCAGTGAGGAAGGATCTCTAGGACCAGTTTGTTGTCTTTGATCTCTATAACAGCCTAGTCCAGCTTTATTGCTTCCAATCTTTCCAGCTAAACCTTTTCCATCTGAAAAATCCATAGGACCTCCAGTCTTTGGGATTGGTTCAAACACTGATGTCTTCCCAAAAACTGATTGTAATACAGAAGAAGATAGAGAGTTCTGCACAACTCTTTTAGCAACAGAAGTTGTGTTTGATTTCTTGGACATGCTTTCCTCTTCAGCAATGCCTTTAATCTTTTGCTTAGCTTCTACTTCTGTTGGCTTTTTGAATACTTGCATCCTTTGATCAGCTGCAACATTTTCTTTGATTTTAATGCCTTTAAGAACAGGCCTAGAAGCTTTCACATTTTTCTTACCCTTACCAGACTTCAAAGCTTTCTGATGTTCAGCTTGTAAACTCTTCTCTTCAGCTTGAATATCTGCAAGAGTAACTCCTTCTTCATTCTCCTCTAAAAATACTTTGGCAGCTAACTCTTCATCAGTCTGTGGATTATCAGTGAATAGCAAACTCTGGGTCTTAGATGTACCCTGAGTATCAGTATTTACCCCACCAGACTTTAACTTAGAAGTTTTGTCAGATAGTAAACTCTTCTCAGTTGCCCTTGACCTCAGATTTCTTTGACCTTTTGCTCCTGCATCATCCTTCTGAGTCAGAGTTTGAGATTGCCTGCATTTAGTCTTAGCATATCTCTCCCCCTTTTTGACATCATCAGGCATGAGAATGGATGTAATCAGCTCCAAGGAAGAAGCAATAGCATCAACCTTATCAGACAAACCATTTTGTTTTTCTTCAATTTTGGTCAGTCTATCAGACATAGAGTCTTGAGCCTTGGAGAATTTGGTAATCTTGAGTTTGGTGTCAAACTCCAGAGTCATATCCTTATCATTAATATCATCTTTGAGACCAGTAATGGACTTCTGACAATCATCAAGTCTTCCATCCATTGTTTTGACTTGCACCACTGTGGCCTTCAAACAAGATAGAATATCTGGATTTGAAATTTCAGTAGCAGTTTGTTTCACAAAATCTGCTGCTCTCCCTCTAGGAAAAACACAATCTTCCTTATACCAATTTGCAGAAAACTTAGCAAGATACTCTGCTTCAATCTCATGTTGTTTGGAAGGCTGAGTGAACGGTGCATGCTTTCCATCAGTCTGCACAGGTGCACTTGCAAAAGAATCAGAGTCTGAACTCTCTTCACCTTCAGCTTCAACACTATCATGTTCAACATTCTCCGCAATTTGAACATTCTCAGCAACAGTGTGCTCAGTTTCTACAACAGCCTCAGCTGTATTCTCTGCAACAATCTCTGCAGCTTCTGCATTCTTTGCAACATCTTCAACAGTCTGAGCAGGTTGTTTTTCAGACACAACAGTCTTATCAACATTCTCTACAAGAGAAACAACTGCTGGTAGAATATCAGAGTTTAAATTCTTTGTTGCCTTTTCAACTTCTTCACCATGATTAGAACCCTGGTGAGCATCTGAAAATACATCAGTATGAGAAGCTACTGTAAGAACCCAGATTTTTGGGTAGAATTAAAACTTTTATTATGCATTGATGTAAGAGTGAACAGTGGTTACAACTACATTGTAATACTGGCTTTAAAGAATGAATAATGACAGGATATATATATTCCAAGGTTATATGGCCTGAAGGATGTTATTGGGTGATAACTTAGATTAGAATAATCTATCTCCTAGAAAGTTAAGATAAGATTCCCTAGAGAGAAATAGATACCCTCATGTCATCCAAATCAATATTTATTATAAGCCCAGCGGTTCCGTAAAAAGGTTAAGGAACACTCGAAGGTGAACCAGGTTCATTTTCCTAATTATAGGAATTAAATAAAAATAAGTGATGAATAGTGATTTTGGTGGAATTTGGAATATTATTATAATAATGTTATACCCGGTATTCGGAACGGATTTCTGAGTTCGTATTAGCGATCTACGAAGCAAATAAGTGTATGTAAACGTGATCGGATTTCAGAAAATCCAAAATTTATTTTTAAGGAAAATCTGATCGAGCAGTAAAGAGCATATTAATGCGGACAAGATAAGAGAATTATTATGTCAAGGAATTAAGGATTTTATTTAATTATGATTTGAGAAATTAGAATGACAATCCTCGAGTTAGAATGATAAGCGTTTTAGAAATCGCTAGAACTTTATAACGAGATTAAGCGATAAAGCGAACACGAAATGAATTACGGATTAAATATATAATGAGATGAGAAACACCACATGATCATCTAGGATTTACTAATATTAGATTGGTGGAAAAGAAATGAGAAAAGAAAAGAAAAAGAAAAGTGATGAGGTGTGTGATTAAGAAGTAAACAACAAGGCAACATGTCATCTCTTTTCTCCCACTCACCAAGGCTACTTGACACTTGTAATTGGAGTGTAAGTGCAGCTATAATACATCAAAATATCCAACAAATTTCACTTTACCACTAATCAAAAAGAGAGAAAAGAGAGAAAAGCAAAAAGGAAGTCACCACCACCACCATTCTTCCATTCGGCCTTCACCATAATTCCAAAATCAAAACCCCTCTTCCCACCATCTTTTGATCTTGCAAAAATTATGGTGAGTCTTACATTTCCTAAAAGTGATCCCATAAAAATTTTAAAGCCAATCTCACTTGTTTCCATTTTCAATTAATTCATCAAAGCCTAGGGTGAATAGTGATTTTCAAGAACAAAACTTTTGGATCTTGATTTTGGTTGATGATCCAAGCTTCATGGAGGCTATACAAGGACCATACAAGGCTTAGTAAGGCTATGTCACTCTCTAAGGAAGGTATAACCTCTTGGAACCCTAACTCGTGTTTGAGATTTAAGCATGCTTATGATGGATATAGCTTAGTTATGGTTATAAGCATGATTATAAGCATGATTATGGTTTGGTTTTAGTAAATGTTAAAAATAGTTTAGATGAACGGAAAGGCATTTCTTGGCCTCAGTTCATGGTTATATATCATGTATATGTTGGTTGGAGTGGATACCATGATTATTGGGAGGTTTGGAATTTAGAAATATTCGATTTATAGCCGTCGTAATGCCGAAATTTCGTTAACCTTAAGAACACGAGTTTGACAGTAGGTATAAGTCACTGATTTGCTTTGATTTCTTCCATGATAAGCTAGATTATGTTATAAGCTTCGTTTTGATATAAAGATCGTATGAAATGGACTTACGGTTTAGGAGTTATGATTAAATTCGTAAAAGAGGTTCGAAACCGTAATCGAAAGTTCGTAACTGAATTTGGAATCCCTTAACATGACTAAGTCAGTGACGAATCATGGTAATTAAATATTAGAGGTCATAAGGAAGGCGTGAGAGAAAACCACAAGTAAAATGGATCGTTTTCCGATTTTATAAAAATATTCGAATCGAGGATAAGTGCGAAGAAACCACTTTTCGGAGGTAACATTATTCATTAAAACCTCCTGCCCTGTTTTGGCAAAATCCCGAAAAATTAATCTTCTGATCTAAGTCCAATTTTGAGTTAGCTACCTTCTAGACATTCTCTAGATCATGTACGCGAAAACGGTGCGTCATTTGAGTTAACGGTTACCGAGTTATGAACATTTTAGTGAAAGAGGTGTGAATAGTAAAGATCCGTAGTCGACTGAACTTCAAAAATACATTTCACCTATTTAGACTCGTGGCTTCGAATTGGAAATTTTATGATAAATATTACAAATACCAAAGATGATTTTATAAGTGGTTTCGTAATTAAATATGTTTCCAGTGATTTATTAAAAGTGTTGAAGTACGAGTCTCGAAATAGTGATTCTCAGAAAAGTCAACCCTAGGGGTACTACCTTGGCCACCCTTTTTGGCTAAGTTGAAAAGGGAATTTCGAGTCGACTAAAACACGAAACTTGTTAAGAATTATCAAGACCACATATTGGTGCAAAGAACGAGGTTATAATTGATTAAGTAAGATATACGAAAAATCTGACATTAAGGGTGGGTTCGAGGTGTGTTTTGGACTGAACTTACATGACTTAAGTTAAGTTACACTTAACCTTCGAAATGTTAAGTGATTGACCTTGGTTATTGTGACTATTTATAGATCACTGGATTGACACGAGGCACACTACCCCTACAGGATTACCAGGCAAGTTTCCAATACTTGGAACTGTTGTTGTGATAGTATATATGATGATTGTTTTATACATATGCCATAGCATGCATGCCTACTTTCAAGTTAATATTGAATTACTTGTTCCCTGAATTGATATCGGCTTATAGACTATATATGAAATATCAGTTATAAGCCGGATTGTTTGGTTAAGACCCTTAGCGAAGGGCGTATGATATTCATACCTCAAATATAGACCGGGAGTCGATATTTTGTAATATATATATAGTCGTGGAAACCCGGAGGGATCCCAGCGACAAATTTATTATTTCGAGGATTTTTATTCGATTACGAATCTTTCGAGGAACGTTATTTGAGTATTACCTCAGGGAAGGAATATTTAATGAATATTATTTTAATATTCATTTAGAATGTCATTATTTAATGAATATTATTTTGATCATTCATTGCAGTTATTTAGTTAATGAATATTATTTTGAATATTCATTAGAGTTATTTGGTGGACGAATATCATTCCCAAATATTCATTTGGCTTACTTATTATTATTTGGAATATTCATTTGATCTTTATTTATTTAATGAATATTACTTTCGAATATTCATTTAAGGTTTGATTTACTTAATGAATATTATTTAAAATATTCATGGGAAGTTCTATTTACTCAAGGAATATTACTTCGAATATTCCTTTAAAGTTTTGATTACTAAATGAATATTATTCTGATATTCATTTAGAATATT
This sequence comes from Kitagawia praeruptora, assembly GCA_037693485.1. NCBI lineage: Eukaryota > Viridiplantae > Streptophyta > Magnoliopsida > Apiales > Apiaceae > Kitagawia > Kitagawia praeruptora. The sequence continues at coordinate 131,189,238 of CM075354.1, forward strand.
ATTTGTTTAATGAATATTATTTGGATATTCATTTGGAATGTTATTTGTTAAATGAATATTATTTTCAAATATTCATTTAAGGTTTGATTTATTTAGTAAATATTATTTTAAATATTTAGTTAAGTTTAATTATTCAATGAATATTACTTTAAATATTCATTTAAGAAGAGATTTATTTAATAAATAATTCTATATATTCTTTCGAGGATTACTTACGAGTAATATTATGATTTAAAAATAGTCCTTAATTATTATTGATTTAATAAATATTCTTGGAATATTTATGTAAATTCTTTTAAATTCTCTTTATAATGATTTACATCATACAAAGATTATCTTTTACCTTCAGATATGGTGTAAAATATTTCGGAATATCTTATGACTATTTATATCAAGGGGAGGTTCCTAAACTTTAATTTCATTTAAATCTATCTTAAAGAAGATTTAAATACTCGCTCAACTTCCAAACGTATATAAGGGGACCTCACTTGAGCGATGTTATTTATTGGACTGCCCGGTCCTATACTTGCTAAAACTATCTTGTCACTCACATCTTGATTCTTTCAAGTATCGATATGAGTCTTTTGGTTACCTCCTCAACGCTCGAGGGGTATGATTGATGTAACAAGTTTATATCCATTAACAAGCATCAGCTTGGGAAATATTGGTGAATTTTTCCTTTCCAATTAGATACGACTACTTTGTGGAGTCCTATCAACAAGTGTTACACTTGGGGAAAAGGGGAACGAACTTTACGTTTCAGAGTCATGGATGATATTCGAACTAGGAGACGCGTAAGTGGCCGAGTGGCGCCGGTCCAGCAATAGCCCAACCGTTGGCTGAGGAGTTCCAGAGGGCGGTAGATAAATAATTCCGTCGGAGCTACCTTCTACATGTAGAGAACGACTGATGAGATGCATGACATACGACTGATCATCGTAAACGTCAGGGCATCTGGCGCGGCAATGCTCCCGTATTAGTTCATCTTCTAAAAGTAAGAAATTTCTGCAACACTGTTGGTGTTGGCAAGGTGAAAAAGTGTTGAAACCGGAATTGCAATATTTTTCCTGCAAGTTCCTCTTTTATGATAATTGAGAATATTTTGCTTATCTTTTGCATAGCAGATATTTATTCAAAACAAATATATTATTGAGTTACCTTGTAACTCCATCTCATACCTTATATTGGTACTACATCGTTAATGCATGGCATATGGTTTCAAAGATATATTGGACTGTTATATATTATCACTGTTCAATTATATTTCTGGTGGGCTATTGCTCACCCTTGCTTTATTTATTTATATCACAACAACAGCTAGATCAGATGGCCGCGCAAGGCGCACACAGCGTAAGCAGGTGTCAACCGTCAGAGGTTTACCGCTAAGGTCTTGGCTACCTTTGTTGAGGATGCAACTACTGGTAGGCTAGTTGTTAGCAATTGAGCCTCAAATGTATTTATATTATGGTATCTATTAATGGATGGCAAAGAGTATGTAATTGTACAATTGTAATTCTTTGGGTTGTAAGAACTCAAACTTGTGATTAATAATATTGTTGGTTACTCTGATTTCATCTCTGGGACTATAACGGGTGTGTTTTATGTTGTTGTTTTGGGTCACCAGGTTGTAATTTAAATTATGTTGGTTTTGTGGTTGGATATTGAGGCCGTAACGACCAGATCCCTGACCCTGGATCTGGGGGTGTTACAGCTACTGTTTCTTCAAGAAGTACAGTAGGCTGAGCAACTGCACCAGTTTCTTCAGAGTGAACAGGAAGAGAAGAAGTAGGAGGAATCACAGGATCAGAGAATGGCATGGCAGTCTCAACAAAATCATCCAGAGTAAAGCCATCTCTGTTGTCATCCATGTGCATATTGACAGGTGATTTCTCAGATTCTTTAGTAGCATCTATCTCAACAGGTATCTCAACAGCAGGTATTTCTGAAGTGATAACCATTTCATCATCTGAATCAGATATTACCAGCTTCCTTCTTTTGTAAGTCTACAACTCAATAGGTGCCTCATCTTCAGAAGAAAAAGAAGACTCTTCATCAACAAGAGATGGTGATGGTGATCTATTTGCTCTTTCCTTTTTCTCTTTTCTGGCCAGTGTAGCTCTAGCAAGTCTGTGTCTTGAGTTATGAGCTACATGCTTAGTTCTCCCCTTACGTTTGGATTTGGACTTGGATGGTTGAGTAGGAGACTGAGATTTTGGTTGTTGTTGGTCAGAGTGTAGTGGTTCAGAGTTTAGGGGATCAGAGTTTACTTGTTCAGAGTTTATTGGTTCAGTGTTTAGTGGTTCAGTGTTTAGTGGCTTAGGATTTATTGGAGATTGTTCAACTTGTTGAGGTTCTTGAGGTTGTTGAGGTTCCTATGGTTGATTCATGAAGTTCTGTAATGCAAGAGGATAAACTAGAGCAGGCACCTCCCTGTTACTATCCTTATTTGTCAAATCAGAGAATATTCTCTTATTGACTTTAAAAGGTTGAATCTCATCAGCTTCAGCAATTGCAACATTTGTCAAACAAGCAGAAAATAGTAGTTGACAAAATCTAGCAAAATATACAGTTCTAGATACTGACAACCTACCTCCTATGTTCATTAACACATGTCTTCCAAAATCAAAATCAGAACCATAAAGAAGAGAATACCCAATTTGGAGACTATCAGTAGGAATTGCATCCCAATTGGTGACCTTGTTTCCAAAAGCTCTTGTAATATAGTCGAAGAAGAAACTCCATTCTTTTCGTAATTGAGGTCTTTTCATTGACCCAATCTTGTCCAACGTACCTAAGTACCCAATCTGCTGCAACATCTCTCGCAGATTCGTTTCAGAAACAACAGCATTTGAGGTATGAATTTCAATGTCCATGGTTTCTCTGACTGTATCTGGAGTGATAACATAGTCAGTTTCGTTATATGTGAAAATAATTGATGGTGTCCCATTCTCTCTGCCATCATCATAAACAGAGTTTTGCCAAAATGAAGCAATTTGAGATGCAGACAGCGTTTGAGGTTCGATCAAAGCATAACCAACTTCTGAATTTCTCAAGATTTTCTGCATCAAATGAAAAGCTTCTGGAGCGTTTTCAGTGATCAACGGAGCTGCATAATTATTAGGAACAAACAAAAGACCAAGCGTGTTGAAAGGTTTGGTTGGCATTAGAATAGTTTGAGAAGAAATACGAAAGAAAATGATATGAGTGAAAAGTGTTTGATGAAATTTTCAAGTGAAAATGATATGAAACCGTGAATGAAAATGTAAAAAGTGAATATGAGTGGGTGAAAGTGAATATGAAGTAAAGAGTGAATCTCAAACGTTTTCGCCTTAAAACACGCAACCGCATACCATTAATTAGTAAAACACGATCATTGAAAGATGTGTGAGTGGGACACGTGTCAAATGATCAGAAGAACTATCATGCATACTCAGTAATTACAACCCCAATTACTGCTACCTATTCTCAGTAATTACTTGCACAAATAAACACTTTAACACTAACCAACAGCTATCAAAAACTCTTTTTACCCCAAATTTGAAATCATCCGAAATAGAATGTACCTTAGAGTATTTCGACAAAAATTCATCAGTGTTTATCACTTCTCCAACTTTGTAACTGAAACCCTTTCAAATACTACACAGATGTGAACTTTGTGTGTGGATAACAGAGTTTACTAATCCAATTTTTAGAGCATCTAATTTTTCATAAATTCCATAATACTAAATCAGTAAATACTGGATGCACAAACTCTGATTGTAAACACTGAATATATGATGAATGCTAAACTCTGTAGTAACTTAAATACAGAAATCTGAATACACCTATTCCCTTTGATGTCCATGATAATCCAAGTAAACACACAGTCTTTATAGACAAAAAGATCAAGAGATAGATATCAAAGCATCATTCAGTGAGTTGCATGCCAAGGATTTGATTAACCTCACAAACTCTCAAATCATACAAGTGTTTAGGGACAGTGTTTACACTCAAGTTCAATCAGTAAAAGCAGATGCTGCCATATGCTTGGTTGTCCACCAAATTTACACTACTTTGAATACATGTATGCACAAATCAAAAGGACTTTATTCAGGGTTGATATTTGGTTGAAATCAAACAGATGAGAAGAAAGAAGATAATGAATAAATGATTAACTGAACAATTTAATAGATCAAAGTGTTCAGTTGTCTAAGTACATATTTGTACAAGATGATCAGGATATATACATTTTTTTTATGTATATATATCCTCCGAATAAACTTTCCTTTGCAGAGAAACTCTCACCTGTTTGCTCTTCAATTTTCAAAAGAATTTAACTACTCTTCATACAGAGTTTAAGAGAACAGTTAATAAGGCTCAAATGGGTTCACTAAGAGTTTAATGAAAGGTCAGTGTTTGTATAAATGTGGTAAATCCTAGTGCCTTTATCATTTTCATGCACACACATATCATGTAGTCTCAAAATGGTTTAAAACAAGTTCTAGAGCAACATACTTACTGATGAACATCACACAACAATTAAAATTCGATTGATATAAAATATTAATCACTTGTTTAGCTCAAATTCTCACAGGGTGCAGACATGCTTTAGTACTCACCAAAATAAACAATGACACATCTCAAGTTTTATAATTTTCACAAGTACAAACAAGGAATCATCAAGTACCATGTAAATGTCTTGGGAATAGAGTGTCACTTATCAGAGTTTAGAAGTCATCAATATCAGAAATTATTAATGAGAGGTAATGCACACATCATTTACAGACTCAGAGTTTAGGAGAAATAAACTAAGAGATGCTATAAATATGAACAGTATCATGCTTGTGTTGAATTTCTGCACAATCTAAGATTAGATCACAGATAACTTAGAAAGGTTCATGATTAATAACTGAGAATTATGCTTCATACATTTTCTTCATTGGTGTTTATCTCAGACAATAACATTATCAGAATTATTTAGAGTTTATCTAGCATGCTAATTGTGTTTGATTGACAAAACATGCTATCAGAGTTTACATGACAGAGTTTAGAAACTGAGTTCACATAGCATTTAACACATCACAAAATCATAAGAAATGCATTACATAAGTGAAATTTGAGTCTAACCAGTATCTCTAGTCAAAACCAGAGACCATTCCAAGTTCATTTACTAGCCTTGTAAATATAGCTTCACTCAATGGCTTGGTGAAGATATCTGCAAGCTGTTGGTCTGTAGACACAAAATGAAGCTCAATGTTCCCTTCCTCTACATGCTCTCTAATAAAATGATACCTTATGCTGATGTGCTTGGTCATTGAGTGTTGTACTGGATTACCTGTCATAGCAATAGCACTTTGATTATCACAGTAAATAGGAATCTTACTGTACCTTAATCCATAATCCAGCAACTGATTCTTCATCCATAGAATCTGTGCACAGCAGCTACCAGCAGCAATATACTCTGCCTCAGCCGTAGATGTAGAAATTGATTTTTGTTTCTTACTGTACCAAGAAACCAGTCTGTCACCCAGAAATTGACAACTTCCACTAGTGCTTTTTCTATCTATCTTACAGCTTGCAAAGTCTGCATCAGAGTAACAATAAGTTTGAAATCTGATTCTCTGGGATACCACAGCCCTAAAGTAATGGTTCCCTTGAGATACTTGAAAATCCTTTTCACTGCTGTGAGATGTGGTTCTCTGGGATCAGCTTGAAACCTTGCACAGAGACAGGTTGCATACATGATATCAGGTCTACTTGCTGTCAGATAAAGAAGAGACCCTATCATGCCTCTGTAGTTTGTCATATTCACTGATGCTCCTGTATCCTTATCCAATTTAGTTGTTGTTGCCATGGGAGTTGATGCATATGAGCAATCAAGCATACCAAATTTCTTGAGAAGATTCCTGGTATATTTTGCTTGATTTATGAAAATTCCATCATCTGTTTGCTTCACCTGTAGGCCTAGAAAATAACTAAGCTCTCTCATCATACTCATTTGATACCTGGACTGCATTAGCTTGGCAAACTTTGTACAGAGTTTATCATTAGTAGACCCAAATATTATGTCATCAACATAAATTTGAACCAAAAGCAAGTCACTACCAGATTTAAAGTAAAACAGAGTTTTATCAATTGTACCTCTGTGAAAGCCACTTTCTAGTAGAAACTGAGCAAGAGTTTCATACCATGCTCTTGGTGCTTGCTTAAGTCCATAAAGTGCTTTATCAAGCCTGTAGACATAATCTGGATATTTGGGGTCAACAAATCCTGGTGGTTGTTCAACAAACACTTCTTCTTCAAGTTTCCCATTCAGAAAAGCACTCTTCACATCCATCTGAAATACCTTGAATTTCTTGTGAGAAGCATAGGCAAGAAACATCCTTATTGCCTCCAACCTGGAAACTGGAGCAAAAGTCTCATCATAATCTATTCCCTCTTGCTGTGAATAGCCTTTTGCCACAAGTCTGGCTTTGTTTCTTGTAACAACCCCTTCACTATCAGTTTTGTTTCTGAAAACCCACTTGGTACCAACAATAGACCTATTCTTGGGTCTTGGTACAAGTGTCCAAACTTCATTTCTCTCGAATTCATTTAACTCTTCTTGCATTGCTGTTATCCAGTCAGCATCTTGAAGAGCTTCTTCTACCTTCTTTGGCTCAGTTTGTGACAAGAATGCATGAAACAGACATTCATTTGTTGTTGCACTTCTTGTCCTTACTCTTGCATCTAGATCACCAATAATCAAATCAGGTGTGTGAGATTTGGTCCATTTCCTAGCTGAAGGCAAATGACTTCTCTCAGAGTTTGATCCTCCTTCTTGATCCATGTCCTCCTGATTTCCTTGATGTCTTTCTTCATTCTCTGAGGCTCCCCCTTAATGTGACTGCTCAGAGTTTGAATTGTTAGATTTTGAACTATCAGAGTTTGAGTCATCAGAGTTTGATCCAGATTTTTCAGCTGAGTCACTATCAGAATTTGAGTTATCACTATGATGTGATTCTTCATGCTCCCCCTCAACTGGTTCTTCTCTTGTTTCTGGCTGAAAAGTTTCTACAGTGTTTATCAGTAGAGGTTCAGAGTTTAGCTCAACAGAGCTTATAAGATCATCCTCATCAGAGTTTACTTCATTAGAGAATAAATCTTCATTTTCAAAGTGCAATTGATCATGATCATTTACATCTTCAAGTCCAGTTATTTTCTTGTCATCAAATGACACATGAATTGATTCCATGATCACTTTGGTTCTCAGATTATAAACTCTGAATGCCTTAGTTGACAGTAGATAGCCAACAAAAATTCCTTCATCGGCTTTTAAATCAAATTTTGTCAACTGTTCTGGATGAGTTTTCAGCACAAAGCATTTGCACCCAAAAATATTTCAGGTTTGGCTTCTTTTCCCTCACCATTTCATATGGTGTTTTTCCATGCATATTGATCAGAGTGGCATTCTGATTAAAACAAGCAGCTTGAACAACTTCTGCCCAGAAATAAGTTGGCAATTTTGCTTCATCAAGCATAGTTCTGGCAGCTTCTATGAGGGTTCTGTTCTTTCTTTCAACTACACCATTTTGCTGTGGTGTACCAGGTGTAGAAAACTCTTGCTTCACTCCTCTGTCTTTGCAAAATTCTTCCATTATTGCATTTCTAAATTCAGTTCCATTATCACTTCTGATTATTTTGACTTTGTGTTTTGATCCTTTGTCCAGTTGCTTTACATGCTCCATCAGAGTTAATGCTGTTTCATCCTTCTTTGCTAGAAAATACACCCATGTATATCTGGTGTGTTCATCAACAATGACTAAAGCATATTTCTTTCTTCCAAGTGACATTACATTCACTGGACCAAAAAGATCAACATGTAGAAGATGATAAGGATCAACAATTGAAGATTCAGTTTTGCTCTTGAAAGATGACTTCCTTTGTTTGGCCTTTTGACAAGAATCACATAGGCCATCAACATTTAATAATGATTTTGGGAGCCCTCTTACAAGATTCTTTCTAATCAGCTCAATGATGTTGTTCAGATTCAAATGAGAGAGTTTCTTATGCCACTTCCAACTCTCTTCACTGGACATCCTTGTTGACAGACACACTGCTTTGCCATCAGAGTTTGTTGACAATTTTATTTCATAGATGTTATTGTGTCTGTTTCCAAATAGCACAACTTTCCCTGTAGATTTACTGATGACTTGACAGTATTCAGGCTGAAAATCTACATGATATCCTCTATCACATATTTGACTCACATATAGCAGATCATGCTTGAGTCCTGGAACCAGAGCTACATTTATGATGATGACACTTCCAAGATTAATATTGCCATATCCCAGAGTATTTCCTATGTTGCCATCTCCATAGGAAACTTTTGGGCCAGCCTTCTCCACATACTCTGATAGCAGGGCTTTATTTCCAGTCATGTGTCCTGAACATCTACTGTCCACGACTAGGGTACTTTCCCTGGTGCCCTGCAATCACAAACAATTACTGAGGATTAGTTTTAAGGATCCAGACTTGCTTGGATCCTTTGGCTTTCTTAACTCTGTTAGCTTTTGCAACGGAATTCACATTATCAGAGTTTAAGCTAACTTTATCAGAGTTTACATTTACAGAGTTTACTTTAACCCATTTCAAATTTGGCTTGGATTCATAGTAATTATGATAAATAGCATGATAATCTCTGCAAGTGTAAATAGAATGCCAAGTACTACCACAGTGTTTACATAAAGTCTGTGGTCTAGTTCTAACATTAACTTTCTTTACTTCAGACTTTGAAGGTAAAGAATTAATATTTTTGTTCTTCCTGCAAAAACTAGCAAGATGGTTAGTGCTACCACAGTTATGACATGACTTACTTGGAGCTAATGTAGCAAGCATTGGATAATTACCTTGAGTGATGCCTACTTTTCCATTTCTGTTCTTCCTAGACACTTTCTGTTTCTTAACAGATTTTAACTCCTTAAGCTTATGCTTGAGTTGTTTATCTGTCATTGAACCAATATTAACCTGTTTAACACTAGCTTTTACTGGTTCTCTCTTAACAACTTCTTTTCCATGTTCAAACCTAGGTTCACTTATTCCATTAACAAATGTTCCAAATTTCTTAGAAGAAAGAGGTGGTCTAATCTTGACTGTATTCTGAAACCTAAGTACATCATCCTCAGAATAACCTATACCTACTGTGTCTGATTGAAAAACCTCTTGAGTGTCTTTTCCAGAGTGTGTCCAAGTTTTAATAATGTGTTTTGCATCCTCCAGTTCAGATTCTAGTTGCTTATATTTACCTAGCAACTCCTGTTCTAGAAAAACAGCATCATCTCTCTCTTTCTGAACTTTTTGCATGTTTTCAAGTTTTTCTTCAATAAGTTTGTTTCTCTCTTTAAGTTGAGAACTCTCATACTTGATTCTCTCATTCTCTAAAGTCTGATCCCTATAACTGATATGCAATGCTTTAAGATAAATCCTCAATTCAGTTATATTATCAGTATTATAAGCATAGGCAGTTGGGGGTACCTTGAGTTCAAAATCTTCATTCTGAGTAGAAGCCATGAGTGCATAGTTAATTTCCTCATCTGAGTCTGAAGTGTCTGCCCAGTCTCTGCCTTTTGTATAAAGTGCCTTTTCAGTTTTACCCTTCTTGCACTCAAGAGCATAGTGACCCATCTCCTTACACTTGTAGCATTGAATCTCAGACTTGTCTTTCTTCCCAGATTTGGTATCTCTTCTCTCAGAGTTTCTGAAACTCTTTCTATCATTTGAATCTCTAGAAAACCTTTTTCCCTTCTTGAAGTTCTTGAAACCCATCTTCTTAAAGGTCTTTACCATCAAAACAGCCATTTTTCTCATCTCTTCTTCATCATCCTCAGAGTCAGATAAATCAGAAGTGTTTGAATCATCATCAAAGTTTGATGATTCACTTTCAGAATGAATGACTAAAGCATTTCCCTTTGATTTCTTCTTCAAGGGTTTCTCTTCAACCTTGAGAGCAACAGACTTTAACTTCTTGCTTGATCTCCTGTTTCTCTGCTCCATTTCCAATTCATGAGTCTTGAGCAGTCCATAGATTTCATCAATCTCAGTATCAGCAAGATCATAGTTATCTCTTATAGTGGTTGTTTTCACATCCCACTTTTCAGGTAGAGAAAGAAGAAACTTGAGATTTGAGTCTTCTAGATCATACTCTTTGTTAACCAATGACAAATCATTGAGTAGTTTACAGAATCTGTCAAATGTTTCTATCATGGTTTCTTCAGACTTTGCCTCAAAATGCTCATACTCCTGTGTGAGTATGTTCCTTCTATTCTTCTTGATAACAGCAGTTCCTTGACACCTAACCTCAAGTGCATCCCAAATTTCTTTTGCAGTTGTGCAGTTAATCACCTTATTAGACATAACATTGTCTAAAGCACTGTGAAGTAAATGCCTTACTTTTGCATCCTTAGCAATAGATGAAAGATCCTCAGCAGTTAGATCTTTCTTTTCCTTTGGAATTACTTTTGATTCCTCACCAGCAACAGTAACAGATAACTTTGTAGGTTTATGAGGACCTTCATAAATTCTGTCAAGATATTCTAGATCTGTAGCTTCCAGAAACATAGTCATCTTCACCTTCCAGATTGCATACTCTGTTGGCCGGAGTATAGGAACCCTAATTGTCTCATACCTACTCACAGTAGTAGGAGCTTTCTCAGAGCCTAGACCTGTTGGAGGAGGAATCTCTGACATGATTATAGTTGTTTTTGGATCTTAAACTGTAATAAAGTAACAGATAGGCTCTGATACCACTTGTTAGGCCGAATACACAAGATATAATCAAGTACTGTATAAGAGAATAACAAGAACACATGTTTCAGTACTTAAAAACTGTTTGGAATTAATAATTCCTCTCTCAGTGATGTAAAATATCACAGAGAGCTGCTTAGGTTACAATGAATGAATATTTCAATGTTCGATACCCTTCTAGGGTTAACCTAACTGTATTTATAAAACATACAGCTTCTATACAATCAGTAATTGATACTCCTATAATTAAGCTATACAATTGATATAAATTACGATTGCTACACATCTTTTAAGTCAACTCAATCTCTTTGATAGCTATCTGATCTTCAAAGATATTGCTTCCATGTTTATCTTCAATTAATCTTCAATCATTGTTGACTCGTAGATGGTTCTGCTGAACAGAGTTTAACAAACTCTGTTACTTCCATCAATCAGCGTTTGCGCTTCCATTCATCAGCGTTTACTCAAACTCTAACTGCTTCCAGCTTAAACTCTGATGTATCACTTTATCACTTAAACACTAATTAATATTTACATCAATTATATCTAACAATCTCCCCCAACTTGTTCATTAGCAAAAATGCAAAAGTTAATGATAATTGATGATGTCAAAACAAAATAGACAAATGCAGTGTTTAATAAATGATCAGAGTTTAAACTACTTACTTAAACAAAATCAACAGAAAAACCAGAAATCCTTACAGAGCATCATTCATAAAACTGCCTCAAGATCTGGTGGCTTTCTTGAGTTACACCACGACCTGGAACAGCCAGTGAGGAATGATCTCTAGGACCAGTTTGTTGTCTTTGATCTCTATGAGAGCCTAGTCCATCTTTATTGCTTCCAATCTTTCCAGCTAAACCTTTTCCATCTGAAAAATCCATAGGACCTCCAGTCTCTGGGATTGGTTCAAACACTGATGTCTTCCCAAAAACTGATTGTAATAAAGAAGAAGATAGAGAGTTCTGCACAACTCTTTTAGCAATAGAAGTTGTGTTTGATTTCTTGGACATGCTTTCCTCTTCAGCAATGCCTTTAAGCTTTTGCTTAGCTTCTACTTCTGTTGGCTTTTTGAATACTTGCATCCTTTGATCAGCTGCAATATTTTCTTTTATTTTAATGCCTTTAAGAACAGGCCTAGAAGCTTTCACATTTTGCTTACCCTTACCAGACTTCAAAGCTTTCTGATGTTCAGCTTGTAAACTCTTCTCTTCAGCTTGAATATCTGCAAGAGTAACTCCTTCTTCATTCTCCTCTAAAAATACTTTGGCAGCTAACTCTTCATCAGTCTGTGGATTATCAGTGAATAGCAAACTCTGGGTCTTAGATGTACCCTGAGTATCAGTATTTACCCCACCAGACTTTACAAAAAATTCCTGATGTCATGCTGACGTCATCCTGGTGATTTTTTAAAAAATCTGGTGATTTTTGTTGAATTCTGTTGATTTTTTACAAAATCTGGTGATTTTTTACAAAATCTGGTGATTTTTTACAAAATCTGGAAAATCACCAGATTTCGTAAAAAATCACCAGATTTGTAAAAAATCACCGGATTTTGTAAAAAATCACCAGTATGACGTCAGCATGACGTCAGAATTTTTCCCAGATTTTTTTCCCAAAAAAAATTTTTTTTTTTTCAAATTTATTTTTTTAAAAAAAATTATATTTATGACATTATCATGACGTGGGTTCTCATAGTTCTCATAATAAGATGGTTCTCAATGGAGCAAGACTCTTTGAAATCAATTATGTTTTGAATTCAATTTGGATTGATTCGGTTAGGGTCTATTTCGGATTAAAATTGGATGAATTTTGGATTAAAATCATTGTTGACTCGTAGATGCTTCTGCTGAACAGAGTTTAACAAACTCTGTTACTTCCATTAATCAGCGTTTGCGCTTCCATTCATCAGCGTTTACTCAAACTCTAACTGCTTCCAGCTTAAACTCTGATGTATCACTGTATCACTTAAACACTGATTAATATTTACATTAATTATATCTAACATGGGATATTCAGTTGGAAAGTCACTACCTTATACACTATCCAAAATATTTCATATGCACAAAGTGAGATTGCACACACTAAGGATGAATTGACGGAAACCTATAATCCAACCATTTTACGGTTAGGATTATAAGTTAAAGGTTCTTTAATGAACTAAGTGTCTTCACAGACATTAGAAGGGAACCTTGATCTCAATTCTAATTTATAGATCATTGTTTACCTTCTCAGAATTCAAATCTGAAAACCCTAAAAAAGGGAAAACTAGCAACTTGTAGATTATGACTCAGATTTGTCTGACGAGTCTAACGAGGATTTGGGATTTGCGAACTCCCATTACACCATCACTGACCTCTCTTGAAGGGGCTAGGGTGATTTTTCCTTGCAGGTACATTAAAGGATGTTGGAGCTATGAGTGATATGAGTGATACACCAGTGAGCAAGAGTGTAAACACGGAGAGAAGTGAGACACTCAACACAAATGAGTGGAGAGAAGAGTGAAACACTTGTGAGGTACACTAAACACTATCACACACTCACAGTGAGGAAGAAAATGAAACTTCCTTTCTAACAAAGAACTCTATAATTGGTACAACTACTTTGTCAAATAGTTGATTGGAGGATTCCTCAACTAAGGGGGAGAAGTAAAGGGGTACAAGAAAAAGGAGAGCAGGTTAGAAAGGGGGAGCATTTACAGACTGTATTTTGGAAGAGAAGCAAGTCAAGTTACTAAGAGGGAGCCTTAGATGGAGATGTAAGAAGAGATTCAGTTAACAAGAAAGGGGAGATATAAGGAGAGTTAAATCACAATACTATTTTATTAGTCTTTCATTGTACTATGTATAAAGGCTAACTGGAGGAGTAGTAGATTTCCCAGAAGTTTTAGAAATGGTATTGGTTCACCATTGTCTACATAGTAGGAACAGTTGTTTTTCAGAAGTGAGAAAGGCTGTGTTAGAGAAGGGAAGTGATTGTAAATCAAGAACTGCTGATAATCACCAATGTAAGATGTGAAGGATTATCAGGCAGAGATATGAAGAATCAGAAATGAAGATGAGTTATCTGTTGAAGATCAGTTCAGTGCTAGAGAAATAATCATCTATCATTTCATCAACTGAGGATTCTGGAATTGTTAAATTCAAACCAGAAATTTTTTTTAATGTACTATTTGCTAAGCTCCTAAATGCTTAATCTTTTTCTTGTTTAAGTGAGTTAGTTGAGTTATCCTCTAGGTATTTGCTTGTTATTGTCTAACAAACAAATACGGGGAGATTGAAAGGCATATGATGTAGCCTATTTGTATTTCGAGGATATAACTTAAACAAGATTGTAATAGTAAATAGTATATAGACTGTCACAAGGATTCTCAGATTGTATTATCTATCAGAAGAAAAAGATCAAGGTTAATCTACAGACTTGAAGAATTACTACATTGAAAGAAGCTCAGACATCTGATCAAGCCTCAGTGGAGTATTCGTTAAGAAGTGGATTCGTTTAAAGTGACAGAGATTTCAAGGTGACAGAGACAGTACAGAAGATTAAAGAGAGAGGGGAGAAAAGAAAAGGAACCAGATTTTAAAGTCAATATATGAAGAACAGTCATTGCGGTTAGTAACTCATGAACCAGAAAGTACAACGAGTGTCAACATTAAACAGTGGTTGTTCGTCATTAATTTCAGTGGTTCAAGATATCAAGACTGGTATGTGAGAAAATCATTGTGCAAGCAACAGAAGTGCTATATTAATTAAACACAGGATTTTACTATCAAGTGGACTGGTTGTGAGGAAAAAGATTTATCACAAAGAAATGCAAAGTGATATATTCTTAAAGCTGGAACCCTGGTTGGAATTGATATAGTTTTTGTTAAGCAAAAGTTTTTGTTAAGATGGAACCCCGGTTGGAATTGATATAGTTTTTGTTAGAGCTTAAGGATTTATTTATATTAATAAATATTTTTTTTTTTGGAAAATTATATTTATAAATATCTAATAATATTAAATATTTATTTTTATAATTTCTGAATTAAATTAATTATTTATTAATTAAAAATTATAAACTGTGCGTGTTAAAAAGCATTTGGACGAACCAAATTTTTTTGGTTTAGAAAATGGTGGCAGATTGTTGAATAAAGAATAAAAAGGTAAAGCTGGTCACAGGTTTGTAATTGAATTGTTTAACAAATAAACAAAAGAATTGTACAAGTCTGTTTGTTAAGTTTGTTTATTAAAACAAAATGAATTCAAGAAGCACGAAGGAAAAAGAAGGTGCAGGTGCTGTCGGCAAATTTGATAACGCGCCTGGATACGCGTATCGTGCACGCGCCTGAACAAACCAGCCAAAAACAGAGCCCGCGTGTGCTGCACCCTGCTGTCTTGCAACTGGTCTTCGTTCTGCACAGCTGAATCAGTTGATTAACTATTCGATAGTTGTACCGATAGTTATAATGCCTTGATTGTCATAATAGCTCATTTTGCGAAATTTATATTAGTTCAAAGGATTGTCATATTAGTTCTAAGGATAGTCATACCGATAGTTATATCAGTTCATTGGCAGCAGATTGTGTATAAAAGAAATAGAAGACAGCAGCCAGCAAAATGAGACATACGGAACATTACATCCTTACAAAACACAACAGCCTCCATTTCTCTCTCTCAAGCTCAAGAACACCAAGAATAAATTAATTCCTAGAAAATTAAGTTTATCCCCTTTGTAATATTTTATCCGGTAGAACTTGTTTATTTATGATTCTTGTACTACTAGCGAATTAAGTTTCGTAGTTCTTTTTTTTATAAGCAAAGATTTTATTATAATAAGCCGTAAGGCCATTCATGGTACAATCACTGATACAATTTTCACTGAATTACCACTGAACATACAACTACTGAAATCTGGTCTTCAAAATGACTATCACCGCACAAACTTCCACTGAATTTGATCTTCAATTTTTTGTAAAGCCAGACACCGAAAGAGCAATTTCAGGATCAAAGTTCAGAACATGTGATTTAATTATAGTTGGTTTCTAGACCGCATCAATTACGAATTACGATCTAAAGACACTATAAGAAAATTATTCAGCCTTAGTTGTATTTATAGTTGGTTTAAAGATCGTATCAATCACGATAAACGATCTAAAGACACTATAAAAAAACTATAGAACCCGAGTTCCATATATAGTTGGTTTCTAGATCATATCAATCACGATTAATGATCTATAGACACTATATATTGATTTAGAACCCGAGTTTTATTATAGGCGGTTTGTAGATCAAATAAGTCAAGAATGACAGTCTAAAAACACTATAGAGAATTAGAACCAGGATTTTAATTATAGTTGGTTTTTAGGTCGTATACTACCACTGAAAATACCACTGAATGTTATGAATTCCTAAAAGCGACCTAAAGACACTATAAAAATTTGACCCTGAATTCTATCTATAGTTGGTTTTAAGATCGCATTAATCATTATTTGTGATCTATAAACACTATGAAGGCTTATAGTTGGTTTCTAAATCACATTTGTCAAGAATGACGCTCTAAAGACACTATAGATTAAGAACCGGGGTTCTAATTATAGTTGGTTTTTAGAACACATCAATGAATAATGACAATCTAAAAACACTATAAAAATTTTGAACCTGCAATCCCTTGTTGCTGCTTTTAGCATCTGCAATCCCTTGTTGCTGCTTTTAGCATCTGCCAAAAATCTCTCAATCCATCTCTGAAGCTTCTACAGAAAACTTTTGGATCCTCAAATGACGAACCACTGTTATTCCTAGCAAAAGGGCCTCGTTAAAAACCCCACAAGAGTAAAACCCAATGGGAAAAAAAACTCAAGGGGGGAAAAGAGTGCCCTCTCGCCGAAGTAGTACTGATGAACCCACTAAACAAATAAACGGTCAGAAAACATATATCCCATATTGGTGCTGAGGGAGCCCCAAAAACAAGAAGATGACATTCTCGCATCTAGTTCAAAGACAATTACCGCAAAACAAGCACTCACAAAATACCTTAGCGCGGTGCAATAATTTTCATGAAGAACAAATAAAAGTTATTAAAACAATTGCTAATTCAGATTTCAAATGACACGCACTAATAAACCAATATAACAAGTCGTTAATGTAGTTTGATGTAAACCTGGTTTGTGGAGTTTATACACACAAACAAATCATTCCTGCAATCTACCATGTCTGATACTTTCTTGCTTGTTTCCCGACATATCTACCTAGTTTTCCATCATATTATTCCGGCCAGTTATCTTTAAGCAGTACATATCCACAACCAAGCAATTAACACAGCAGAAACAATAAGGCCGAGCCAACCAAGGAGCCTCCAACAAGTAGACTACAATTCAGACCCCAAGACAACTGAGAAAAACCAAGTCGATAGGATTGCAAATAAGGGCTCCATAAACCTCCAGACATAAGACCAACTTTGATCCCTCCTAACGAAACGCCACAGAGGAGCGAAACCTTGCAAAACCTCACACAGAAACTGCACAAAATAAACCCCTCTACACCTCTGCATACCAGTCCCCAGAAGCACTACCCAAAACTTGTAAGAACCCAGATTTTCGGTACAATTAAAACTTTTATTATGTATTAATGTAGAAATGAATAGTGATTACGACTACGATGTAACAGCGGTTCTAATGAACGAATATGGAATGGATTCGGATTCCAATGTTTATATGCCATGAGCAATGCAATTGGTTGACAACTTAGATTAGAATAATCTATCTCCTAAGAAAGTAAGATATGGTAATTCCAAATAGGAGAGTTTTGCTTCTGTCATCCAAATCGATATTTGTTGTTAGTCCAGTGGTTCCGTAAAAGAGATAAGGAACGCTCGAAAGAAAACAAGGACATTTTTACAATATATATAAGTAATAAAAGAGAATAAGGGATGAATAGTGTTTTTGGTGGAAATGAGAATTTTATTAGACGACGCTATATAGAAGTATTCAGAACGGATTTCTGAGTTCGTATTCATGATCCAGGGGCGAAATAAGTGTATGTAAACGATATCGGATTCAGAAAATTAGCACTTTTATTTTCTCCGAGATTTCCCTGGACACTGAAGGATTTAAGGATGTAATAATTAGATTTGAGGAATTTAAATTCAAGGATTATGAAGGAGGAATGAGAATGGAAGTATTATTATTACGAAGGTTTCCTGTGAAACCCTAACTAGAAATCCTTGAGATATTTTTTCGAACGATCAAGAAAATGGAACAATAACCGGACAAAGAAATAAGCAGAGAGTCAAGGTTCATGCATGTGCAAGTGGATAAGGTCAAGTAACTAAGTAGTTACAAGAGTAACTAGCACACTTAGAGAACAAGCCAAGTACTTAGCTTCCTCACCACTACTCTTCAACACTTGTCCATCAAAACACCTCATCCATGACCTAATCACTTTATCAAAAGCTACTTTATGCAAGATATTATCTCAAGACACATCAATAATGCATTGGATGAGATTAGAACAAGAGAAAAGCAAGCCAAACTCCATCTCTCTCTCCTTTCTCTAAACTGCCCAGCAGGAACAACAAGGGAAGAAAAATTCATATCTCCATTTCTATCCATGATAAAATCACCAAATTTTCACCACAGCCTCTCCACTCCATGGGCAATATTCGCTCAAAATTTCATGGCAATCTAACGAGTGTAGCCTAGTCAAATCTCCTCCCCAAGTTGATGAAACTAAAATGCCTGTTTTTGACAGTTTCTTTCCAGCGGAAAAAGATGGCTCAAAACCCTATCTAGGAAGCTTCAAATCTGATGAGATAGGAATAAAATCAAAGCTTATAAAGAGGCCAAGATGTGGTAAAAATTTGAGAGCCAAACTCTTATTTTTCGATTTGTTATGATTTTTACAAAAGTGATGATGAATAGTAACCCTTAGAATCTAACTTTGATTTCTTGCTTTGTTTGAATGATCTAAGGTTTGTTAAGGCTAGACAAGGACCAAACAAAGCTTAGTAAGGTTGTAGAATACTCCAAGGAAGGTATAATATTTAAGAACCCTAGCTCTTGTTTGAGATTTATGCATGTTCTTGATGGATCTAGCTTAGTTATGATTATGTTAATGTTATAAGCATGATTAGCTAGTGGTTTAGTGATCTTAGTATCATAATGATTATGATGGTGAAGTATGAGGTTCTTGGGGCTGTTTGTGATGAGTAACATGTGTATAAGTTGTTTGGATGCCCGGTGTGGCTTGGTTTGATTGTAGTAATTTTGGAAACGTTCGATTTATAGCCGTCGTAATGCCGAAATTTCGTTAACCTTAAGAAAACAAATTTGGCAGTAGCTTTAACTAAATACTTAGCTTCGTTTTCTGCCATGATAAGTTAGATTATGTTATAAGCTTCATTTCGATATAAGGATCATGTGAAATGGACTTACGGTTTAGGAGTTATGGTTAATATCGTAAAAGCGGTTCGAAACCATAAAAGCAAGTTCGTAACTGAAATTAAACCTTCTTAAAATGAGTTATGCAGTGACAAATCATGGTAATTAAATACTAGAGATAGAAAGGAAGGTGTGAGAGAAAACCACATGTCAAACGGATCGTTTTCCGATTTTATAAAAATATTCGAATCGAGGTTAAGCGCGAACGAACCCCTTAAAGGTACACTTGTTTATAACTTTGGAAAATCACTTAGAAAACGGATAATAAATATCGAGGCGTAATCTTTTCAAGTAAACGACCGACACTAGGACTTATATGACTTAAGTGCTTACCAAGTATAAGTGCAATGACATGCCTTGCTAACGGATGAGTGTTGGATTATAACAGTGTTAATAAGAGTTATGTTAGGGGATGCCTAACGGGCTAATTTGAAAACATGTTGTAGCCTAAGTTAATTATATACTTAGCCTTCCGAAGTGTTAAAGTGATTAACCTCGGATATTGTGATTATTTATAGATCACCGGATTGAACCGAGGCACACTACACCTACATGATTACCAGGCAAGTTTCAAACCCTTTTTAAAAGGCTGTTGTTGTGAATACATATATATGTTTTCTGTTATACATATGCCATAGCATGCATGCCTACTTTTAAAGTCATATTGACATACTTGTTCCTGGAATTATTGTTGGCTTATAAGCTAGATAGTTAATATATCAGTTATAAGCCGGATATCACTAAGACCCTTAAGCGAAGGGCATCTGAATCTCATTCCTTGATTATAGACCGGGAGTCGTTATTCCTTGATATATTGATATTATTTTCAGAGGAAAATAATTAGGTAAATATTTCCCATTTATTATCTGGCGAATATTTTTGGAATATTTCCTTGAGATTATTCGATAAATATTATCTGGATTATTCATCAGATATTTATTCGACGAACACTATCTTTAATATTCATCTAAAGTCGATTTATTATTCGAATATTATTTCGAACCCTCAGTTAAGTTATTGACTTAAAGAATATTCATTCTTATTTACTCAATAGATATTATTTTAGAATATTCATTCGAGTTATTTATTTAATGAATATTATTTTAATATTCATTCGAGCCTTATATATTCAAATGAATATTATTTCGAATATTCATTCAATCTCTATTTATTTTATAAATATTAGTTGAACATTGATTCGAACTCCAGTTATTCGATAAATATTATTCAAAATATTCCCTTGAGACGATGAATATTATCTTCGACATTCATTTAAAGTCGATTCAATTATTGAACATAATTTCAAATGTTCCTTCGAAAATCATTTCTTCTATAAATATTACTGAGTTGAATATCCATTGTTTGTTCAATAAATATTGTCTCAAATATTCAGTCGATCATTATGTCATCAATGAGTATCATTCTTAAGTATAATATTCATTATTGATTCAGTGAATATTATTTCAAATATCCATTTGATGATTATTTCATCACTAAATATCATTATTAATTTGAATATTCATTATTTGTTCAATGAATATTATTCTGAATATTTATTCAAAGATTATTCCGAGCAACACTTTTCCGATATCTGTGACTCAATAAATATTCTTTGAATATTTATTTAATTCTTCTAACTCGTTTCAAAAATGATTTACTTCATTCAAATAGTATTATCGACCTTCGAACACTATATAAATTATTACAGAGCCTTATTATTATTATTATATTATCAAGGAAGGTTCTCAGTAATTCCCTTCTTCCTGCGATTCTATTGTAAGGGAACCTTACTTGAGGAATGTTATTTATCTTGTGACTGTCCGGTCATAAATTATTCGTTCACTCGCAACTTGGTTGCTATTATTCATGGAATTGTGTATACCCACTCATTATTCGAGGGGTAAGAATGTTGGAACAAGTTGGTATCCATTAACAAGCGGTAGCTTGGAAAATATTGGTGAATTTTCCTTTCCAATTAGATACGACTACTTTGTGGAGTCTTATCAACAAGTATTATACTTGGGGAAAGGGAGAAGAACTTTACGTTTCAAAGTTATGGATGTGAAATGAACTAGGAGATGCGTAAGTGACCCAGTGGCGCCGGTCTAGCAAAATGGCCCAACCGTTGGCCGAGGGGGTTCCAGAAGGCGGTAGACAAGTAAATCCGTCGGTGCTTCCTTCTACATGTAGTAAACAAGAGGTGGGGAGCATAACATGCGACTGATCATCGTGTAAATGCTATGTCTCCTGGCGCGTCAAACTCTAGTATTAGTTCATCACTCAATGTTGGAAATTTTCTGCAACATCATCATTGTTGGCTGAGTTGAAAAGTGTTTGAAAGGGAATTGCAATATTCTTCCTGCAAGTTCTTCTACCATGAAAAATTGATAATATCTTGCTTATCTTTGACATAGCAGATAATTCTACAGAATAATTCGAGTTACCTTCTGACTTCATGTCATACCTTATCTTGGCACTATAGTTATTAATGCATGGCATATGGTTTCAAAGATATTTTGAACTGTTATATGTTATCACTGTTCAGTTATATTCTTTTGGTGGGCTATTGCTCACCCTTGCTTTATTTATTTATATCATAACAACAGCTAGATCAGATGGCCCGCGTAAGGCGCAATCGGTGCAAGTAAGTGCTAGCCGTCAGAAGATTAACTGCTGAGATCATAGCTGCCCCTGCTGAGTAAGAAGCTATTGGTAGGCTAGATGTTAGCTTTCGAGTATCAATGTATTTATGTGGCGTATACAAATGGATGGCAAAGAGTATTTAAAGGTTAAAAATTGTAATTCTTTTGGGTTGTAAGAACTCAATCTTGCGATTAATAATATTTGGTAATTACTCTGATTTCATCTCTGGGACTATAACGGGTGTGTTTTGTGTTGTTGTTTTGGGTCACAAGGTTGCACTTTAATTTATGTTGGTTTTGTAGAAGGAAACTGAGACCGTAACGACCAGATCCCTGACCCCGGATCTGGGGGTGTTACAGAAATGGTATCAGAGAGAGCGTTATGTATCCCAGAGATGACACGACGTTAAAATGACAAATTCTTTAAGATAATAAGAACTCTTGCCAAGTTCATAGTCGGACTACTTGATGTAGTACCGACATATAAAACCCTTATGGGAACTCTTAAATATCATGATAGTAACTTAGGACGTTCTCGTATCGACTGGTAAGGTGACAGACCGTGAGGCGTTTGAGCAGCAGCACGATGATGCTTTATTATATGCTCACAATCGGTCGTGGATTCGAGAGAGTACCCTATTGAGGACCCGGAGGAGGGTTCAGCTAAAGAAGAGAATCCTGTTAGGAATAAGGAGTTTACCCTTGAGGATATGAGGGCTGCAGCCAGAGAGACTATGAGAGTTAAAGGTATTGTGCTCAGAGAAGTGAGTGTAAAGAACTGAGACATTATTAAAAGAAGTAAAGCATATTGGATTTATAGCCGGACTGCCGGACGAAGTACCAGCAAGTAAGACGGATTTGAGGAATTACTTGAGATCTTATATGAAGATAGATAAGAATCCTTAGAGACTTTCAGATTAATAGGAAAGGAATAAGAAGGATGCATGATTATCAAAGACATCGGTATATGACGGGAACAGAGTCCCAGGAACAATTGAGATAGAGACAATAAGTGCCTTACCATTTGATGAATGGAATAGTGTGAATATTGTTAATGGTAATTCGCCATAAGAAGGCAGATCCCATAGGTTATAATTTATGAAGTCAAATTGAGATTGATGAGGTGGTTTTATTCAGAGAAATGTCCATTTTATGAATGGATCAACCTAGAAAATAAAGACATTGGAAAGTGATGGCATGATTGGATAAAGTTATATAAGAAAGTAGTAAGCGAGACGATGATCTCAGAACCTACAAGAGGAAAAGACTAGTGAGTCTATGATAACCTAGTAACAAGACTATTGTCAGAGACTAAGTATAGGGTTATTTTAACTCAATGGAATGATGAACCAGAAGCATTAGATGCCTATGAATCAGAAGATTATTAAATTCCTTCTTTTCCTTGAATGGATTATAGTAGTTACCTTAAGTTTATTCCGACACTGAAGCGTAAATGGATCAAGTAAGGCGATCAGTGGTTAAGATGTGATTGAGGATGTTTTTAGATGAAACATTGGAGAAGCAAGTGTTTGCCAACATCTCGAAGTATGAATTCTGGCAAAATGAGGTTCAGTTATTAGGATATGCGATCAATAGAAAGTAGTGTTGGTTGACCCCGCTGATTTAAATGTAGTTTCAATTGGGAAAGGCCAACCACACCAACAAAGGACTAAGAAGTTTGAATGGACAGGAAAATGTGAGAAAATCTTCCTTGAGCTAAAGATGAAATTGGTGACGACCCGACATTGGCGTTACCTAATGGAAGAAGGAAAATTTTGTGATATATTGTGATGCCTCTCGTATGGGTTTAGGTGTTGTGCTTGTACAACACGACAGAGTAACTGCGAATGCATTCGGACAGCATAGTTCACCAGATTCGGATGGCCTCGGTGGTGCCAATTTTTGTGGAACGACTAACTCCGACGGTAGTGTTCCTTTTGAGACTAGTGGGTAGGCAGACTGATATTTGGATGTATCGACTATTAGGGCGAGTAGATATCAGGAAGATGTGGCATGTTTCAGTTTAAAACTTTTGATTTCCTTCTATGGATTCATATATTGGTTCCCTTCCAGCGATGAGACTCCCAATGTTACGTCAATCATTCCGTTATTATAACGACTTATGATTCTACCTACTTGGATGTGCCTAGAACTATTTTTCAGGTTCCAAAATTTATCTTCTTGGTGTTACCAGTGGGGAAATAGATTGACAAAAAAAAAATTCCTAATACTGGAAAGAACTTCAACGAACTTTGGAAAACCTTGTCTTTCTGATTATCAGAAGACGTCACTAAAGAAAGTGGAAACTGGAGCGAACCCTGTGGATTGGGTAAGGTAATTTAGGGCCAAAATGGACTGAGAAATTCCGGGATTGACTTAAATGAAAAGGCTGTCATGCCAGAAGTGTTAAGCTTACGTGGCACGTGGAATTGATAAGAATAGTTAAAAAGATCAGAAGGAGTTTAAGAGTACGTGAGAAAGAGCATATCGATAAGCGTAACCTATCCCAGATATATTATATTCGCTAGGGACGAGGGGGACACCCTGCCATCTACTGCTAGGAAAGTAATGCTATATGCTAACCCCTAAACTCACATATTCTAGTATGGCCAGTTGGAGCCATGTCACAAAGGATTATTAAGTGACTAAACCAGCCATGTCAGGTCAAAGCGGGGGTTGATTTTATCCAAGCGCCGACCGCGAGAGCTTGTGGATGTAAAGTGAAGTGATGCATGTGTATATGATTAACTAGTTTATGAACTAGAAAGAGAATAGAAGTAAATTGAGACACATGATGACAGGATTTTAGAAACACCATGGGTGCATAATGACTAAGGTAAATGATCGATCTAAGTATATAGAAATGGTCAAAGCTTGTTCAGCATGATACAAAAATTTTGTCTGAAGCTGATATCTTTGATGAAAGCAATAGGTGCTAAGAGATTCACGTTGAACACGACCAATATCTTCCAGAACATCCTTGCTACCATTACCAAGTTTTGTAAGAAAGACAGATAGACATATGTCATCTTTTGGAAGGTCATATAGACTGACATTCATTTGAAAGAAGAGGTTAGCATTAAGCTACCTATAGATTATCAAGATGAGAATGTTTGGAAAGAGACCCATATCAAGGATATACGATTTGATTGTCAATAAAAGGATGTAAGTATTTCTTGAAAATAGAATTGAGGTTAGAATACCCATAAATTGGGACGAACCCTGGGGATGCACAAAGGATGGCATTACCCCTAATAAAGGCTTTGTGAATTCAGATGATATAGATTGGATTGAACCAATAAAGGTTGAGATTATCCTAAGATACGGAAGAACTAAGAGAAGAAATATCCTAGGTATGATTGGGATTAAATGTGACAAAGTCCATACGGAAAGGGGAAGCAATGACTTATGGAAAAAGACTGATCTATAATTTTTTCCCTCCTTCAACAGAGTTTAAGAGAGAATGCTTCCACCCAACAGTGAAGAGGATGAGATAAAAAAAAGCCATAAGAGTTAAGTTGGGATAGATCCAAACAACATTGATTGCAAGAAACTATTATTATCAGGAAAGGCCAATGAGGTGGCCGACACTTTAAGTATAAAAGAGTAATTATAGATGCTCATACCAAAGAAATAGAATGATATTGAGAAGGACTCGAAGGACATATTGTGGTAGAGAATTTACATTCCTTCTGATGATTGTGCAAGAATCAACCATAAGAATAGTTTAAGTAAAGATTCGATTCCTGATGTCGTTTTAAGCATACTACCTGCATTAGGAGGTCCTATTTTGAGGTAAACCCGGACCATGATACAAATTTGATTAAGTAAACCGTTAAGCTTTCAGCCTTCTACTGAAGATATAAGATTAATAATTTGATCGACCTATCATAGCTGCGATTTTATTTGCTTCATGTATTATCTACGCCAAGTTCATGAAGTATTCCTTACGGATAGGGGATAGTAATTATTTTGTCTTCCTAGAGGATTTGGATCTGACAATTAGGGAACCCGTATGATTAGCTATTAAATCACTACGGAAACAGCAAACGATGGTGATTCAACAAAGGGCTACATTAATGTAGTGGCGATTTTTCTAAGAAATGCATGACAAGGCAAAGATAAAGATAGTGCTACTATTGATAAGCTAAATGGCATGTTGATGAATGACAAGCAAGTTTATGTTGGTATATTTCTGCGCAAACAAGATAGAGAATATGAGGTTGGAGATTCATAATGCTAAGAGGCAAGTTTGGCAGGAATAGATTATGTTGGGTCTAAGTTAGAGAAATCGTCAAGGTTTATTTCATATTGCTTAGTTTTGGAATGACGTGATGCTCGAAATAAATGATAAGGCTACGATGATTCATAAAGTGATTATAGTAAAAATGGGAGCCAAGTGACTGATAAAAATAGAAATAGAATTGAGGACCTATAACAGAGTTGGATATGCGGACTCTTGAGAAACCCCCAGCAATGAAGCTAGAAAAGTTGAAATTGAAAGCATAATGACATATGGGTTAACTCCCTTTTAAGTTGGGAGAATTCGAGGATATTTGGAATAGATCGGTTGAGTAATCAAGAGACTCATGGATCGAGAAAGTGAGAATTTAGATGGTTGAACAAAGGAAAATTTTGACCCCAAAGATGTGATACTTATCAAATAAAAGGTGACGGGATACCAATAAGAAGGTCTCAAGTACAAAGGATGTCTTACAGAAATGAATAAGAATCAGAAAACGAGAGGGATGTAATTGATAAAGAAAAGATTGGGAAAATAATTATGGAATGTGAGGCAAGGAATGTTATGAATGGATTGATGAATGGGTTTTCTAGCGAGCTCTCGGGATGACGACCTGATAGTGTTAGTATTATGAATATGAAAGAGCTAGTAGTGTGGCGTGGAATGTCAGTAATAATAATGTCAAGCGAGAAATTAAAATTTTAACCTGAGAGGTTGAAGGACTTTCCAAAAGTGAATGATGTTAAGATCGAACAAGGGTATAGGTCCATAGAATGATGGACAGAGCAGCAAGGACATGTGACACGTGAGATTATGATAAAGTAGTATTTGATACGAATACGATTATTTTTCTTTTATAATTAATGAACCTCTATAGTTCAGAGGTAAATCCTATGTATGATATTTTGCAATCATAAAAACTTTCTATAATTCTTTGAAATTCTTTTCTTTTCTTCTCTCTTATTCATCTTCTTTTTGAATTGAGAAGAACAACCCTTTAAGGAGGGGAGGTACTTCTACGTGACTATCTGTCTGTGTGATAGAAGTCTAGGTGGAATACCATAACTTGTTTAATTGCTTGTCAAGTACTAAAGGCTGGCCCCCTTCTGTACTAACCATGCAATATGACAAATGTTCATTGATCATAGCGATCTCTCAATAAATTCTTCAATTTATATATATTGATCAAAATTGCGAAGATTAAAATGATCAGGAAATGCATAGTACGAGTGTGGTTATCTCCGAATTCGCAGCGCGATAGTGAAACCAAAGTCACTGCAGATACCGATAAGGTTAATAATATATGATTGGCTAAGGGCATAGCCCGGATAGTGTGTTGTACGAAAAGTAGCAAAGTTGACGAAAAAGGATAAGAGGAGTATTGTAGCACTGGTGAGATGTGCTGTAAAAGGATTGGAATGATTACGGATGGATCAGGGAACTAGCTTACGAACTAGCATTACCCCAAATCTGCAACAAGCGCACAATGTGTTCCATGTTTCGATGTTAAGGAAGTATAACCCGGATGTTAAGTATATAATAGAATATGAGCACGTAGACATGCAACTAGACATAACCTATGTGGAGCAGCCTGCGAAAATCATAAATGGAGAAGAGCAAGTGTTCCGAAACAAGGTCATCAAGCTAGTCAGAGTCTTGTGGCAGAAACACAATGTGGAAGAATCAACTTGGGAATTGGAAAGCGCGATGCTAGAAAAGTACCCCCATTTGTTCTCAGACTGATTCCGGGACAGAATCCTTTTAAGGAGGGGAGAGTGTAAGAACCCAGATTTTCGGTACAATTAAAACTTTTATTATGTATTAATGTAGAAATGAATAGTGATTACGACTACGATGTAACAGCGGTTCTAATGAACGAATATGGAATGGATTCGGATTCCAATGTTTATATGCCATGAGCAATGCAATTGGTTGACAACTTAGATTAGAATAATCTATCTCCTAAGAAAGTAAGATATGGTAATTCCAAATAGGAGAGTTTTGCTCCTGTCATCCAAATCGATATTTGTTGTTAGTCCAGTGGTTCCGTAAAAGAGATAAGGAACGCTCAAAAGAAAACAAGGACATTTTTACAATATATATAAATAATAAAAGAGAATAAGGGATGAATAGTGTTTTTGGTGGAAATGAGAATTTTATTAGACGACGCTATATAGAAGTATTCAGAACGGATTTCTGAGTTCGTATTCATGATCCAGGGGCGAAATAAGTGTATGTAAACGATATCGGATTCAGAAAATTAGCACTTTTATTTTCTCCGAGATTTCCCTGGACATTGAAGGATTTAAGGATGTAATAATTAGATTTGAGGAATTTAAATTCAAGGATTATGAAGGAGGAATGAGAAAGGAAGTATTATTATTACGAAGATTTCCAGTGAAACCCTAACTAGAAATCCTTGAGATATTTTTTCGAACGATCAAGCAAATGGAACAATAACCGGACAAAGAAATAAGCAGAGAGTCAAGGTTCATGCATGTGCAAGTGGATAAGGTCAAGTAACTAAGTAGTTACAAGAGTAACTAGCACACTTAGAGAACAAGCCAAGTACTTAGCTTCCTCACCACTACTCTTCAACACTTGTCCATCAAAACACCTCATCCATGACCTAATCACTTTATCAAAAGCTACTTTATGCAAGATATTATCTCAAGACACATCAATAATGCATTGGATGAGATTAGAACAAGAGAAAAGCAAGCCAAACTCCATCTCTCTCTCCTTTCTCTAAACTGCCCAGCAGGAAAGGGAAGAAAAAATTCATATCTCCATTTCTATCCATGATAAAATCACCAAATTTTCACCACAGCCTCTCCACTCCATGGGAAATATTCGCTCACAATTTCATGGCAATCTAATGAGTATAGCCTAGTCAAATATCCTCCCCAAGTTGATGAAACCAAACTGCCTGTTTTTGACAGTTTATTTCCAGCGGAAAAAGAGGGCTCAAAACCCTATCTAGGAAGCTTCAAATCTGATGAGCTAGGAATCAAATCAAAGCTTATAAAGAGGCCAAGATGTGGTAAAAATTTGAGAGCCAAACTCTTATTTTTCGATTTGTTATGATTTTTACAAAAGTGATGATGAATAGTAACCCTTAGAATCTAACTTTGATTTCTTGCTTTGTTTGAATGATCTAAGGTTTGTTAAGGCTAGACAAGGACCAAAAAAAGCTTAGTAAGGTTGTAGAATACTCCAAGGAAGGTATAATCTTTAAGAACCCTAGCTCTTGTTTGAGATTTATGCATGTTCTTGATGGATCTAGCTTAGTTATGATTATGTTAATGTTATAAGCATGATTAGCTAGTGGTTTAGTGATCTTAGTATCATAATGATTATGATGGTGAAGTATGAGGTTCTTGGGGCTGTTTGTGATGAGTAACATGTGTATAAGTTGTTTGGATGCCCGGTGTGGCTTGGTTTGATTGTAGTAATTTTGGAAACGTTCGATTTATAGCCGTCGTAATGCCGAAATTTCGTTAACCTTAAGAAAAAAAAATTGGCAGTAGCTTTAACTCAAAATTTAGCTTTATTTTCTGCCATGATAAGTTAGATTATGTTATAAGCTTCGTTTCGATATAAGGCTCATGTGAAATGGACTTACGGTTTAGGAGTTATGGTTAATATCGTAAAAGCGGTTCGAAACCATAAAAGCAGGTTCGTAACTGAAATTAAACCTTCTTAAAATGAGTTATGCAGTGACAAATCATGGTAATTAAATACTAGAGATAGAAAGGAAGGTGTGAGAGAAAACCACATGTCAAACGGATCGTTTTCCGATTTTATAAAAATATTCGAATCGAGGTTAAGCGCGAACGAACCCCTTAAAGGTACACTTGTTTATAACTTTGGAAAATCACTTAGAAAACGGATAATAAATCTCGAGGCGTAATCTTTTCAAGTAAACGACCGACACTAGGACTTATATGACTTAAGTGCCTACCAAGTATAAGTGCAATGACATGCCTTGCTAACGGATGAGTGTTGGATTATAACGGTGTTAATAAGAGTTATGTTAGGGGATGCCTAACGGGCTAATTTGAAAACGTGTTGTAGCCTAAGTTAATTATATACTTAGCCTTCCGAAGTGTTAAAGTGATTAACCTCGGATAATGTGATTATTTATAGATCACCGGATTGAACCGAGGCACACTACACCTACATGATTACCAGGCAAGTTTCAAACCCTTTTTAAAAGGCTGTTGTTGTGAATACATATATATGTTTTCTGTTATACATATGTCATAGCATGCATGCCTACTTTTAAAGTCATATTGATATACTTGTTCCTGGAATTATTGTTGGCTTATAAGCTAGATAGTTAATATATCAGTTATAAGCCGGATATCACTAAGACCCTTAAGCGAAGGGCATCTGAATCTCATTCCTTGATTATAGACCGGGAGTCGTTATTCCTTGATATATTGATATTATTTTCAGAGGAAAATAATTAGGTAAATATTTCCCATTTATTATCTGGCGAATATTTTTGGAATATTTCCTTGAGATTGTTCGATAAATATTATCTGGATTATTCATCAGATATTTATTCGACGAACATTATCTTTAATATTCATCTAAAGTCGATTTATTATTCGAATATTATTTCGAACCCTCAGTTAAGTTATGGACTTAAAGAATATTTGTTGGGTCGAATACACAATAGGTAATCAAATACTGTATGAGTAACTTAACAAGAACACACTGTTTAATACTTAAAAACTGTTTGGAATTAACAATTCCTCTCTCAGTGATGTAAAATATCACAGAGAGCTGCTTAGGTTACAATCAATGAATTTCTCAATGTTCGATACCCTTCTAGGGTTAACCTAACTGTATTTATAAAACATACAGCTTCGTACAATCAGTAATTGATTCTCCTATAATTAAGCTATACAATTGATATCAATCACGATTGCTTCAAGTCTTCCAAGTCAACTCAATCTCTTTGACAGCTTTCCAATCTTCAAAGATATTGCTTCCATATTTATCTTGTATCAATCTTCAAACACTGTTGACTCTTCAGACATTATCGCTACAGAGTTTAACAATCTCTGTTGCGCTTCCAGTCAGTGTTTAACTAAACTCTGACTGCTTCCAGCTAAACTCTGT
This sequence comes from Kitagawia praeruptora, assembly GCA_037693485.1. Taxonomy (NCBI): domain Eukaryota; kingdom Viridiplantae; phylum Streptophyta; class Magnoliopsida; order Apiales; family Apiaceae; genus Kitagawia; species Kitagawia praeruptora. Next base: position 131,220,435 of record CM075354.1, read on the forward strand.
TTTGTTACTTTAGCTTCCAAACACTGTTCTCATCAATCATTTCTAACAATCTCCCCCAACTTGTTCATTAGCAAGAATGTACAAGTTTACAGTAAATGATGATGTCAAAACAAATACAAAGTCTACATTGTTCAACAAACAGAGTTTAAGCTTTTACTTAACAAATTCTACCGAAAATAAGAAAATTCATACAGACTTCAAATTCTAATCTCTTGAAGATCTGGCATTGTCCTGAGATAGTCTATAAGCAATCTTCTTTCAGCATTTTCAAGCTCTATCTGCATAGCTTCCTTGATTTCTCTCAACTGAGGATCATTCTCATCAGTCTGATAGATAGCAGCTCTAAAATTGTAGATTTTGTTTCTCCTCATTTCATTTCCCAACCTGATATATTTCACTTCCTCAGACTTCACATTAAAATCCAGAACAGTAATTCCAAGATCTGTCTTCAGCTTTGTAGTCCCCTTCTCCATTTCTATCAGATTCCCATTCCAGTCTCTGTACTTTGGAACATACTTGCTGTTGTACTTCATATTTCTTCTGGCAAGATTTTGAATCATCTTTTGTCTGAGTACATTTGCAACTGACTGAGCTCTTTGATTTCTTACTTTGAAAAGATACAGAACATATTCTAGTTCTTCCCAGTATTTTAAATCAATATCCTTCTCATCAACTTTAAACACTGTTCCATCAGCCATGAAATATAGCAGAAAATCCTTCTCTAAACTCTTCTGATTAACAAGCTGTACTGACTCCAGTCTGTCTAAACTCTCTTGAGTGACACCACGACCTGGAACAGCCAATGAAGAAGGATCTCTGGGACCAATATATTGTCTTGTGTCTCTGTGTGAGCCTATGCCTCCTTTGTTGTATCCGATTTTACCAGATAAGGCTCTACCATCAGTGAAATCCATTGGAACTGTAGCTTCTAGCCTTGAATCATGAAGAACACCTTTTCCAAATGTTGATTTCAACTGAGAAGACAATAATGGTGTGGTCACAACTTGTGCAGTAACAGAGGTTGTGTCTTCATTCTTCTGTACAACATGTGTATCAACAGAGGTTGTAACAATACTTTTCAGCTTTTGCTTAGCTTCTGCATCTGTTGGTTTTCTGAACACTTGCATCCTTTGATTTGTACCAACTGGTTCTTTGATTTGAATACCTTTAAGAACAGGCTTTGCAGCTTTAACAACTTTCACATTCTTCTTTAATTTATCAGACTTTAAAGCCTTCAAATGCTTTTCTTGCAGATTCTTCTCTTCAGCTTTAGCATCTTCTATAGTAACTCCTTCTGCATTCTCTTCCATGAAAAGCTTAACAGCTAACTCCTCATCAGTCTTTGGATTTGATATTAATTCCAAACTCTTGGTTTTTGAAGTACCTTGAGTTTCAGTGTTTATTCCAACAGACTGTGACTTAAGAGATTTGCCAGATCTCAGAGTTAGTGTTTCAGAGTTTAAAGCCTTACTCTTATCACTTGCCCCTCCATCTCCAGCATCATCCTTCTTTTCAAGCAGAGTTTGAGAAATTTTACATTTAGACTTAGTAACTCTCTCCCCCTTTTTGACATCATCAGGAATGAGTATAGATGTAATGAGCTCCAAAGAGTTAGCAATGGAATCAACCATAGCAAACAAGGCAGCTTGATTTTCTTCAACCTTTCCTAGCCTGGCAAAGAGAGTATCTTGAACTCTAGAAAGCTGTGCAGCTTTGATTTTTGACTCTCTTTCCATTGTCATTTCTCTAGTCTGTATCTCAGTTTTCAAAGAAGCAATTTGTTGTTTTGTTTCAGCAAAATTTCCATCCAGAGTTTTGACTTGTACCACAGTTGCCTTTAAACAGGATAAAATCTCTGGATTTGAAATTTGACTAGCAGTCTGCTTAACAAAATCAGCTGCTCTCCCTTTTGGAAAAATACAGTCTTGTTTATACCAATTAGCAGCAGATTTAGCAAGGTGCTCCTCTTCAATTGCATGAGATGGACAAGGCTGATCAAAAGGTTTATGTTTATTATCAGTCTGTGCTGGTGCACTCAGAAAAGAATCAGAGTTTGCACTGTTTTCAGATTCATCTTCAACACTTGCATCATTTGCTTGAGCATCTTGTAAAGAACCACTGTGCTGAGCTGTGTCAGCCACAGTTTCTGCAACAACTTCTGCAATCTTGTCAATAGTCTCCTCATGTTGCACAGGCTCTGCAACAGAGCTTGCATTTGTAGCTTCAACAGGCATAGATTCAGAATTTTTCTTAGTTGCTTGATCAACCTCATCACCTTTGTCTGGAATTGGAGAAGCATTAGATATTAGCTCTGTGTGTGATGCTGCAGCTTCAGGAAAATTAACTGCAGGCTCATCAGCTACACCAGGAGCTTCAGTGTGAACAACAGGTGAGATAGGATCAAGAATTGGTTGAAATGAATCAAGAAAATCATTCATTGGTGAAAAACCATCTCTGTGATCCTCTTCTACAGGCATGTTATCCTCTGTAGGTACTTCAACATTAACAGCATCCTCTGCAGGCATTTCAACCTCTGCAGGTATTTCAACATTGACAGGCACAGCATCCTCTGCAAGCATTTCATCCTCTGCAACCTCAACAGTAGGTGTTTGCTGTGAAACCACCTCTGGAGCTTCAACAACATTCTCATCATCAGATTCTGAAAGAATTAATCTCCTCTTCTTGACTTGAGGCACTACAATCTCCTCTTCTTCTTCACTAGAGCTCTCCTTAGGTGGTGAAAGTGAAGGTCTGTTTGCCTTTTGTTTCTTTCTACTGGTATAAACAGCTCCAGGTAATGTCTGTTTAGCCTTTGAGTGTTTAGTGTTTTGGGCAGTGTGTATTTTTCTTTTTGGTTTGGATTTGGGTTTTTCAGTAGGTGCTGTCTCAGAGTTTAAGGTTTCAGAGTTTATTGGTGGAGAGTTTATTGGTTCTGGTTGTGGTTGATGAGATGTAGTAGGTACAGTGGTTGTGGGTGTTGTAGGTGTTGGTTCAGAATGTATGGTGTCTAATGGTTCAGGCATGTGTTGTGGTGATTGAGAATCCTGAGGTTGGTTAACATAGTTTTGTAAGGCTAGTGGCATAAACATATCAGGTATTTGCTGTTTAGTAACATCTTTATTTGTCAAATCAGAAAACATCCTTTTAGCAACTTGAAAAGGCTGAATGACATCAGCTTCATCAATTGTAAGATTAGGCACACAAGCAGTAAATAGTATTTGACAAAATCGAGCAAAATAAACAGAAGTAGGCTCAGACAAACGCTCTCCCAAATTCATTAGCACTAGTCTACCAAAATCGAAATTACCTCCATACAGTAGAGCATGGCCAATTTGAAGAGTGTCAAGAGGAATTGCATCCCAATTTGTTGTCTTCTTGCCAAAAGCTCTTGTAATGCAATCGAAAAAGAAACTCCATTCCTTTCTCAAAAGTGGCCTTCTCAGAGACCCCAGCTTATTCAAATTTCCTGCACATCCAATTTGCTGCAACATTGTCCTCAAGTGGTCGTGACCAACAACACTGTAAGAAGTGTGAGTCTCGAAATCCAAAGCATCCCTAACCGTAGTTGGAGTAATGATATACTCTGATTCAGCATGAGTGAAAGTGATTGTTGGAGTGCCAGACTCTTCTCCATCATCATATACAGAGTTTGTCCAAAAAGTAGCAATTTGTGAAGCAGAGAGTATTGGTGGTGCAGTTAAAGCCTTCCCTATTTCAGAATCTTTCAAGAAATTTTGAAACAAATGAAACGCCTCTGGAGCATTTGCATTCTCCAGTGGAGCTGCATAGTTGCTAGGAAGAAAAATTAACCCTGCTGCATCAAACGCTTTGGTTGCCATTAGTAAGATATGATACGAAGATATTCAGAGAAAAGATGTATGGTAAGTGTTTACCAAAATGTGAAGGAGAGTGAATAAGAATTTTGAAAGTGATTCAGTATGCAAGTAACTGTGAGTGGGTGAATATTAATCGATGTGAAGTGAGAGAACAAAAACGATTAGAGTAAAACCAAAACTCAATCGTTTATTTAATGAAAGCGCGCAACTGATTGTAGAGTAATGTGTAAGTGGGACACTATCATGGGACACGTGTCAAACAACCAATGGATCACGTAATAATTACCGCTGTCATTCCTATAATCACGACACTTTGACATATTTACACTAATTAACAGTTGTCAACTACCCCAATTACTCCAAAATAGTCAAATCATCTCAATGAAACTTTACCTTAGAGTACTTAACACAACTCAACAGTGTTTATCAATTTTCCAACTTTATCACTGAAACCCTTTCAAAAATTGCACAGTTGTGAATATGAGTGTGTGTAAAGCAGAGTTTACCAAAATCAATTTTTAGAGCATCTAATATTTCATAAAATCCATAACAAAAAATCAATAAACACTGAATGCACAAACTCTCATAGTAAACACTGATTGTTTGATGAATGCTAAACTCTGTAGTTACTGTTATACAGAAATCTGAAAACTTCTATTCCCATTGATGTCCATGATTATCCAAGTAAGCACACAGTCTTTAAAGACAAAAAGATAAAGAGATAGAAATCAGAGCATCATTCAGTGAATAACAATCATGAACTTGATAAACTCACAAACTCTCAAAGCACGCAGGTGTTTAGGTAAAGTGTTTACACTCACATTCAATCAGGAAAAGCAGATTCTACCATATGCTTGAATGTCCACCAAATCTACACTACTTTGAGTACATGTATGCACAAATCAAAAGGACTTTATTCAGGGTTGTAATGAGGTAAGATCAAACAGATGAGAAGAGATGTTTTATTCATGAGTGAATTTCAAACTGAACATTTTAATAGACCAAAGTGTTCAGTCACACTGTTAGTACATATTTGCACAAGATCAGTATATATGCCCCCTTTTTTTTTTTTTTTTTTAAAAAAAAATATAACTGCTCTTAATACTTCAGAGTATAAGAAAAATGAGCAGTTAATTAGGCTCAAAGGGGTTTACTAAGGGTGGTATTTATGAACAGTGTTTATACAGTGTTTGAACAGTGTTCAAAAGATTTTGAATAGTGTTTGAAGGAATGGTAAATCCTATTGCCTTTATCATTTTCATGCACACACATATCATGTAGTCTCAAAGTGGTTTAATACAAATTCTAGAGAAACATACTTCCTGATGAACATCACACAACAATAAATACTGATTGATAGAAAATGTATCAATCACTGATTTGGCTCAAACTCTCACAGGGTGTAAACATGAATCTGAACTCACCAAACTAATCAATGACACATCTCAAGTTTTATGGTTTTCACAAGTACAAACAAGGAATCATCAGGAACCATACTTTTGGGAACAGAATGTCACTAATCAGAGTTTAGAGTTCATCAATAACCAAAATTATTTATGAGAGGCAATGCACACAATATTCATAAACTCAGAGTTTAGGACTGAATAAACTAAGAGATGCTATAAATATGAAACAGTATCATGCTGTGTTGATTTACTGCACAAAATCTGATTAGATTACAGTGACTCAGAAAGAATCATGATTTAATTACTGAGAATCATGCTTCATACATTTTTCTTCATTGGTGTTTTCATTCAGACAATAATCAATTCTGAATTCACTGAGTGTATCCAACATGATAACAGTGTTTAACAGACAGACATGCTGACAGAGTTTAACAAGGTTTAAACATAAGCATGCATAACAGAGTTTAATATTAAGGTTCACATAGCACTTAACAATTTGCATAACATGAGCAATAAGTTTTTGAGTCTAACCAACATCACTAGTCAAAACTAGAGACCATTCCTAGTTCATTGACCAGTCTTGTAAATGTAGCTTCACTCAATGGCTTGGTGAAGATATCTGCAAGTTGTTGTTCTGTAGACACAAAGTGAAGCTCAATGTTGCCTTCCTCTACATGCTCTCTGATGAAGTGATACCTTATGCTGATGTGCTTTGTCATTGAATGTTGTACTGGATTACCTGTCATTGCAATAGCACTTTGATTATCACAGTAAATAGGTATCTTGGTATACCTCAATCCATAATCCAGCAGTTGATTCTTCATCCATAAAATCTGTGCACAGCAGCTACCAGCAACAATATACTCTGCTTCAGCTGTAGATGTAGATATTGACTTCTGTTTCTTGCTGTACCAGGAAACAATTCTGTCTCCCAGAAATTGACAACTTCCACTGGTGCTTTTTCTGTCTATCTTACAGCCTGCAAAGTCTGCATCTGAATAACCAAGTAGTTTAAACTCTGATTCTCTTGGATACCACAGCCCCAAAGTTATAGTGCCCTTGAGATACTTAAAAATCCTCTTTACTGCTGTTAAATGTGGTTCTCTTGGATCTGCCTGGAACCTTGCACACAAACAAGTGGCATACATGATATCAGGTCTACTAGCTGTTAAATAGAGTAGAGAACCAATCATTCCTCTGTAACATGTCATATCTACTGATGACCCTACATCTTTGTCCAATTTTATTGCAGTTGCCATGGGAGTTGTTGCAGATGAACAGTCAAGCATGCCAAATTTCTTGAGAAGATTTCTGGTATATTTTGCTTGATTTATAAAAATTCCATCATCTGTTTGCTTCACCTGTTGGCCTAGAAAATAACTAAGCTCTCCCATCATACTCATTTGATATCTTGACTGCATGAGTTTGGCAAACTTCTTACAGAGTTTATCATTAGTAGATCCAAAAATGATGTCATCTACATAGATCTGAACTAAGAGCAAGTCACTACCAGATTGAAAGTAAAACAGAGTTTTGTCAATAGTACCTCTGTGAAATCCACTTTCTAGTAGAAATTTGGCAAGAGTTTCATACCATGCCCTTGGTGCCTGCTTAAGTCCATAGAGTGCCTTGTCTAACCTATAGACATAGTCTGGATATTTTGGATCTACAAAACCTGGTGGTTGTTCCACAAACACTTCTTCTTCAAGTTTTCCATTTAAAAATGCACTTTTTACATCCATCTGAAACACTTTGAATTTCTTATGAGAGGCATATGCTAGAAAGATTCTGATTGCCTCCAATCTAGCAACTGGAGCAAATGTTTCATCATAGTCTATTCCTTCCTGTTGTGAATAGCCTTTTGCAACCAGTCTTGCTTTGTTTCTTGTGATAACACCCTCACTGTCAGTTTTATTTCTGAAAACCCATTTAGTACCAACAATGGATCTGTTCTTGGGCCTTGGTACAAGGGTCCACACTTCATTTCTTTCAAATTCATTTAGCTCTTCTTGCATTGCTGTTATCCAGTCAGCATCTTTAAGAGCTTCTTCCACTTTCTTTGGCTCAGATTGTGACAAGAATGCATGAAACAGACATTCATTTGTTGTTGCACTTCTTGTCCTTACTTTTGCATCTGGATCACCAATAATTAAATCAGGTGTGTGTGACTTAGTCCATTTTCTTGCAGAAGGCAAATTGCTTCTGTCATCATGTAATCCTCCCCCTTGATCCATGCTCTCCTGATTTTCTTGGTGCCTCTCTTCATTTTCTGATGCTCCCCCTGAATGTGACTGCTCAGAATTATCAACAGAGTTTGAATCAATAGAGTTTGATTCAGAATTATCAACTGAGTCACTATCAGTGTTTGAATTATCACTTTGATGTGATTCTTCATGCTCCCCCTCAACTGGTTCTTCCCTTGTTTCTGATTGAAGAGTTTCTTCAGTATTTACCAGTAGAGGTTCAGAGTTTAGATCAACAGAGTTTGTCAGATCAGTCTGATCAGAGTTTACTTTTTCAGAGAATAAATCTTCATTTTCAAAGTGGAGTAGATCATGTTCATTGACATCTTCAAGTCCAGTTATTTTCTTGTCATCAAATGACACATGAATTGATTCCATGATCACTCTAGTTCTCAGATTATAAACTCTGAATGCCTTAGTTGACAGTGGATAGCCAACAAAAATTCCTTCATCTGCCTTTAGGTCAAATTTGGTCAACTGTTCAGGATGAGTCTTCAACACAAAGCACTTGCATCCAAAAATATGAAAATATTTTAGATTTGGCTTTTTCTTCTTCACCATTTCATATGGTGTTTTACCATGCTTGTTGATCAGTGTTGCATTTTGAGTAAAACAAGCAGTTTGAACTGCTTCTGCCCAGAAATATGTTGGCAATTTTGCTTCATCTAGCATGGTTCTTGCAGCTTCTATCAAGGTTCTGTTCTTCCTCTCCACAACACCATTTTGTTGTGGAGTGCCAGGTGCAGAAAACTCCTGTTTGATTCCTTTGCTCTTGCAAAATTCTTCCATTGATGAATTCCTGAATTCAGTTCCATTGTCACTTCTGATTATCTTCACTTGATTTTCTGACCCTTTGTCCAGTTGTAATATATGTTCTGTCAGTGTTAATGCAGTTTCATCCTTCTTTGCAAGAAAATATACCCATGTGTATCTGGTATATTCATCAACAATGACTAGAGCATATTTCTTCTTTCCAAGAGACATGACATTCACTGGTCCAAAAAGATCAACATGTAGGAGATGATAAGGATCAACAATTGAAGACTCAGATTTGCTTTTGAAGGAGGCTTTTCTCTATTTGGCCTTTTGACAAGAATCACACAGGCCTTCTACATTCAACAAAGACCTTGGTAGACCTCTTACAAGATCATTCTTTATTAGCTCATTGATGTTGTTCAGGTTTAAATGAGAGAGTTTCTTGTGCCACTTCCAACTCTCTTCACTGGACATTCTTGTTGACAGACACACTGCTTTGCCATCAGTGTTTGTTTACAATTTAATTTCATAGATGTTATTGTGTCTGTTTCCAACTAGAGCAACTTTCCCTGTAGATTTACTGATCACTTGACAATATTCAGGCTGAAAATCTACATGATATCCTCTGTCACAGATTTGACTCACAGATAGCAGATCATGCTTGAGTCCTGGAACCAGAGCTACATTTGTGATGATGACACTCCCAAGATTAATATTGCCATATCCCAGAGTATGTCCTATGTTGCCATCTCCATAGGAAACTTTTGGGCCAGCCTTCTCCTCATACTCTGATAGCAGGGCTTTATTTCCTGTCATGTGTCCTGAACATCCACTGTCCACGACTAGGGTACTAACCCTGTTGCCCTGCAATCACAAACAATCACTGATTATTAGTTTTAAGGATCCAGACTTGCTTGGATCCTTTGGCTTTCTTAATTCTGTTAGCTTTTGCAGCGGAATTCACATTATCAGAGTTTAAGCTAACTTTTTCAGAGTTTACATTTGCAGAGTTTACTTTAACCCATTTCAAATTTGGCTTGGGTTCATAGTAATTATAGTAAATAGCATGATAATCTCTGCAAGTGTAAATAGAATGCCATGTACTTCCACAGTGTGTACATAAAGTCTGTGGTCTAGTCCTCACATAATCATTTTTAACTGCAGTTTTAGAGGGCAAAGAATTAATGTTCTTATTCTTACTGCAAAAACTAGCAAGATGATTAGTGCTACCACAATTAAAGCATGTTTTTCTAGGAGCTAATGAAGCAAGCATTGGCTTAATTCCTGATGTTATGCCTACCTTTCCATTTTTGTTTTTCTTAGGCATTCTCTGTTTGTTGACAGATTTTATCTCTTTAAGCTTATGCTTGAGTTGTTTATCTGTCATTAAACCAATGTTAGCCTCTTTAACAAAAGTCTTAGCATATGATTCTTTAACATCCTTTTTCTCAGCTTCAGTTTTAGGTCCACTTGTTCCCATAACATTACCTTCAGATGAACGATGTGGTCTAACTTTTACCAAATTTTCAAATCTAAGTTCATCTCCTTCAGAGTAACCTAGACCTACTGTATCTGACTGAAACACTTCTTGAGTGTCTTTACCAGAGTGTGTCCAAGTTTTAATAATGTGTTTAGCATCCTCCAATTCAGATTCTAGTTGCTTATACTTACCTAGCAACTCCTGTTCAATAAACACTGCATCATCTCTCTCTTTCTGAACTTTATTCATGTTCTCTAGCTGTTCTTCAACAAGTTTATTTCTATCTTTGAGTTGAGAGCACTCATTTTTTATCCTCTCATTTTCTAAAGTCTGATCCCTATAACTGATATGTAATGCTTTAAGATAAATTCTCAATTCAGTTATATTATCAGTATTATAAGCATAGGTAGTTGGGGGTACCTTTAGATCATCATCTTCATTCTGAGTAGTAGCCATGAGTGCATAGTTCACTTCCTCATCTGAATCTGAAGTGTCTGCCCAATCTCTGCCTTTGGTGTAGAGTGCCTTTTCAGTTTTACCCTTCTTGCACTCAGGAGCATAGTGACCCATCTCCTTACACTTGTAGCATTGAATCTCAGACTTATCTTTCTTACTAGTTTTGAAGTCCTTTCCCTCAGATTTCTTGAAATTCTTCTTGTCAGACTTAGAGTAGTCCTTGGAGAATCTCTTTCCCTTCTTGAAGTTCTTGAATCCCATCTTCTTGAAGGTCTTTACCATCAATGCAGCCATTTGCATCATCTCTTCATCATCTTCAGAATCAGATATTCCATCTGTGTTTGAGTCAACATCAGTGTTTGATGACTCACTTTCTGAGTGTATGACTAAAGCTTTTCCTTTTGCCTTTCTTCTTGATGCTTCCTTCTTTGATGGTTTCTCCTCAACCTTAAGAGCAACAGACTTTGACTTTCTACTTGATCTTTTGTTTTTGTGCTCCAATTCCAATTCATGGGTTTTGAGCAGTCCATAAATTTCATCAATCTCTGTTTCACCAAGTTCATAGTTATCTCTTATGGTGGTTGTTTTCACATCCCACTTTTCAGGTAGAGAAAGAAGAAACTTGAGATTTGAGTCTTCTAAATCATACTCTTTGTTAACCATCATTGAGCAGTTTACAGAATCTGTCAAATGTTTCTGTCATGGTTTCTTCAGACTTTGCCTCAAAATGCTCATACTCCTGAGTGAGTATGTTTCTTCTGTTTTTCTTGATTGCAGGAGTTCCTTGACACCTAACCTCAAGTGCATCCCATATTTCCTTTGCAGTTGTACAATTAATCACTTTATTAGACATAACATTGTCTAAAACACTGTGAAGTAAATGTCTTACTTTTGCATCCTTTGCAATAGATGAAAGATCCTCAGCAGTTAGATCTTTCTTTTCTTTTGGAATGACCTTTGATTCCTCACCCGCAGCAGTAGCAGATAACTTTGTAGGTTTGTGAGGACCTTCATATATTCTATCAAGATATTCTGGATCTGTAGCCTCCAGAAACATGGTCATCTTTACTTTCCAAATTGCATACTCTAATGGCCTAAGTATAGGAACCCTAATTGTTTCATACCTACTAACAGTAGTAGGAGCTTTCTCAGATGGTGGAGGTATCTCTGCCATTGCTTACTATTGTGTTTGGATCTTTAACTGTAATAAAGTAACAGATTGGCTCTGATACCACTTGTTGGGTCGAATACACAATAGGTAATCAAATACTGTATGAGTAACTTAACAAGAACACACTGTTTAATACTTAAAAACTGTTTGGAATTAACAATTCCTCTCTCAGTGATGTAAAATATCACAGAGAGCTGCTTAGGTTACAATCAATGAATTTCTCAATGTTCGATACCCTTCTAGGGTTAACCTAACTGTATTTATAAAACATACAGCTTCGTACAATCAGTAATTGATTCTCCTATAATTAAGCTATACAATTGATATCAATCACGATTGCTTCAAGTCTTCCAAGTCAACTCAATCTCTTTGACAGCTTTCCAATCTTCAAAGATATTGCTTCCATATTTATCTTGTATCAATCTTCAAACACTGTTGACTCTTCAGACATTACCGCTACAGAGTTTAACAATCTCTGTTGCGCTTCCAGTCAGTGTTTAACTAAACTCTGACTGCTTCCAGCTAAACTCTGTTTTGTTACTTTAGCTTCCAAACACTGTTCTCATCAATCATTTCTAACAATATTCATTCTTATTTACTCAATAGATATTATTTTCGAATATTCATTCGAGTTATTTATTTAATGAATATTATTTTAATATTCATTCGAGCCTTATATATTCAAATGAATATTATTTCGAATATTCATTCAATCTCTATTTATTTTATAAATATTAGTTGAACATTGATTCGAACTCCAGTTATTCGACAAATATTATTCAAAATATTCCCTTGAGACGATGAATATTATCTTCGACATTCATTTAAAGTCGATTCAATTATTGAACATAATTTCAAATGTTCCTTCGATAATCATTTCTTCTATAAATATTACTGAGTTGAATATCCATTGTTTGTTCAATAAATATTGTCTCAAATATTCAGTCGATCATTATGTCATCAATGAGTATCATTCTTAAGTATAATATTCATTATTGATTCAGTGAATATTATTTCAAATATCCATTTGATGATTATTTCATCACTAAATATCATTATTAATTTGAATATTCATTATTTGTTCAATGAATATTATTCTGAATATTTATTCAAAGATTATTCCGAGCAACACTTTTCCGATATCTGTGACTCAATAAATATTCTTGGAATATTTATTTAATTCTTCTAACTCGTTTCAAAAATGATTTACTTCATTCAAATAGTATTATCGACCTTCGAACACTATATAAATTATTATAGAGCCTTATTATTATTATTATATTATCAAGGAAGGTTCTCAGTAATTCCCTTCTTCCTGCGATTCTATTATAAGGGAACCTTACTTGAGGAATGTTATTTATCTTGTGACTATCCGGTCATAAATTATTCGTTCACTCGCAACTTGGTTGCTATTATTCATGGAATTGTGTATACCCACTCATTATTCGAGGGGTAAGAATGTTGGAACAAGTTGGTATCCATTAACAAGCGGTAGCTTGGAAAATATTGGTGAATTTTCCTTTCCAATTAGATACGACTACTTTGTGGAGTCTTATCAACAAGTATTATACTTGGAGAAAGGGAGAAGAACTTTACGTTTCAAAGTTATGGATGTGAAATGAACTAGGAGATGCGTAAGTGACCCAGTGGCGCCGGTCCAGCAAAATGGCCCAACCGTTGGCCGAGGGGGTTCTAGAAGGCGGTAGACAAGTAAATCCGTCGGTGCTTCCTTCTACATGTAGTAAACAAGAGGTGGGGAGCATAACATGCGACTGATCATCGTGTAAATGCTATGTCTCCTGGCGCGTCAAACTCCAGTATTAGTTCATCACTCAATGTTGGAAATTTTCTGCAACATCATCATTGTTGGCAGAGTTGAAAAGTGTTTGAAAGGGAATTGCAATATTCTTCCTGCAAGTTCCTCTACCATGAAAAATTGATAATATCTTGCTTATCTTTGACATAGCAGATAATTCTACAGAATAATTCGAGTTACCTTCTGACTTCATGTCATACCTTATCTTGGCACTATAGTTATTAATGCATGGCATATGGTTTCAAAGATATTTTGAACTGTTATATGTTATCACTGTTCAGTTATATTCTTTTGGTGGGCTATTGCTCACCCTTGCTTTATTTATTTATATCACAACAACAGCTAGATCAGATGGCCCGCGTAAGGCGCAGTCGGTGCAAGTAAGTGCTAGCCGTCAGAAGATTAACTGCTGAGATCATAGCTGCCCCTGCTGAGTAAGAAGCTATTGGTAGGCTAGATGTTAGCTTTCGAGTATCAATGTATTTATGTGGCGTATACAAATGGATGGCAAAGAGTATTTAAAGGTTAAAAATTGTAATTCTTTTGGGTTGTAAGAACTCAATCTTGCGATTAATAATATTTGGTAATTACTCTGATTTCATCTCTGGGACTATAACGGGTGTGTTTTGTGTTGTTGTTTTGGGTCACAAGGTTGCACTTTAATTTATGTTGGTTTGACCGTAACGACCAGATCCCTGACCCCGGATCTGGGGGTGTTACAAAACTTCTTGCGGCAAACATCAAAACAGGGCCAACTCAAACCCAGAAAAGAATTCAAACAAACCTCCCAGTTCAGAAGGAAACTGTATACAAAACCCAAGAGAAGCGAATCCCAAATATACAAAATCCCTTGAAAGTCTATTCCAAGCCAACAATTTTCCTCAACTAATCCACCTCGAGAAGCATTCAGAAAATCCCAGAAACCCCAGCTTTGTAACCTCCTATCCAAACGACACAAGGGAGCACCTACATGGCTACATACAAATCAGCACATAAGAATTTCCTCATTAACCCCCCTCTTGAGCTCCTCATACCAGATCCCAGAAACAGGCCACAAACACCTCCTACTAAAAAGACCATTAATGTAGTACACTAAGCTTCCCAGCACCAGCCACGATAGAACACCCACACACACTGCCTTATCTCTATACCAACACACGCAGCTCTGTACACTCTGTACACACATCTCGCGGCCCTGTTCGCTCAACAGCAAGGAGATAACCTGATCTTCAACTTCGTATTTCTTGCTATACTAGTAGGTTCAACTGATAAATGTTTTCACAACAGCAGAGGTGAACTAACAAAAATACAAAAATAAAGATATTGCTTCGTCAAGTCCTCCCGTGCCGAAGAAGTTTCTCTCCAAGGTGTTCAAGATTGGCTTTGAGTCCGCTGCTGGATCCAGACTTGCAGATGATATCGACGAAGAACAATTAGAGTGTGATGGAGATGCAGGCTTGGACTTTTTCTTCTCTTGAGCTTCTTTCCTCATCCAATCCCAGAACTAACCCTACCCACCTCTGACCTCTCCAACTCCTCCAAGATCTACTCTAGTTCACCTCTGACCTTTCGTAGTTCTTATCTTGATTTTTATTAACTAAATTAGAAAAGTTTATGTCGAATTTTCTAATTAGTTTTTATCAACTTGATAATTATCTGTACTAAAAATTGTAACACCCATCAATTTAATATATTGTTATATTCAACTTGAAATTTGTTTCAATTATTCCGCTAAAATTTGTCTAACTCAAATTTTATTCAAAGGACAAATTTCGATAAAATGGTATAGATTGTATTCAACCCCCCTTCTACAATCTTATCGGACCTAACACTTTTAGTTATGAATGGTTTTTGAACATCCTTTATTAAATGATACCCGAATCTAACATGTATTAGTTAACCAATCACAAAATTATGAATTATTAAAAAATCAATCAGAATCTATTAAATTTAAATCAATTAAACTTAATGTAATATGTTTCTCTATTGGATATAGATTCTACGTTTCTGTCAAGACTAAACTCAAATCAAATTACACTCAGTAATAATTAATTTTATTTTTTCATATCAATTAACTGCAAATAATAACAACTAATTTTTATTTTAACGGTTAACTAATAAACAATTTATATAAAATAAAATTCTTACAAACTATAATATAATTATTATATCAATTTAAACATTACAGTAAATCAAAGCCGCTTATTCCCTATTCCCCATCAGACTTAGCCAATTTTGATAAACTAAGTGTATGCATCAATTCTTCTCATGGCTAAATCATATCATTTTCGGTTAAGGTACTACTTTGTATCTTTTTATTCTATGGATTTCTATACATGGACAAATTATCTTTTTTTTTTCGATTGTATATATGTATTATATGTGTCGTGTTTTAATTGTCCAATAAATTCAACAGAAAAACGTTTCTGCCAAAAAAAATAGAAAACAATTTAGGTTATCATCATCCCCAGTCCGGATTCTCATAGAGTTACTTTCCATTAGAATATTCAGTAGCAAACTTCAATATATAATTCAGCGACTTACTAAATTGTAGACATCAATCCTTATCATATTACACTGATTTGTTTACATTATTAGGTGTGCCTATAGATAAATGTTCTTTTACAAATAAAGAAAAATCAAGGAAAAATTCTAAAAAACTTAAAAAACTGATATCAACTCTTAAACTTTAATTTAGCATTTTTTGGGAAAGGTGGAGAGAGAGAGAGAGAGAGAGCAACAACTACGGTTTTTGTTATAAAAATTATTTATAATGATAAGTAAAAAGGTTGATACACTTAAGATTATATATTGTTTTTAATAAAAGGGTGCCTTTTTGAATTTTGTATTCTTCAATTAAAGTATAATAAAAAGGAGGGTTTCATTTTGTTTGGGAGACTTTACACCATGCATGCTACTCTTAGTTTTGTTTTATAACATCTCAATGTTGTTCTAAGACATATAAATATATATTTACATAACTTGGATACATAGCAATATTTCATATAATTGTTATATTTTTTCTATTCGCGTATTTCATTTCATTTCGTGTACACTAAAAAATTTGTTTAATTTAGTGTCATTTTGTGTTCAAATTTTAGGTACACGATTTCATATCATGTCATTTTCATTCAAGACCCTAAAGTACATGACATGAATGTACAAAACGATTTGTCATGTCTACATAAACTATTTCTTCTTACATATGTAGGAAAAATATACTCACTGTTAAAGGAAAATGAATTTCATGTTATTTAACCCAAAATCTGAATTACAAGGACACATATATAATAATGTGATTATGTGTTTATGTACTACACACTTGATTTTAATTTTATGGACAGTAGCTTGTATTCACAAGTTAGTCAAATTAAAAAAAGATAGGTGATACTCATTTTCATATGTCAATTTTAAGAATAAAAGAAAACTTTTTGTGGAATAAAAACTAGGTTATTAGATTACGGCTATTTAATGCTAGGGTGCGTGAGCTTCGTGCTTTAATGGCTGCTCTCGTGCTCGTGGCTGAATCTGCCTTCACAAGATGCCTACGTACTTTGATGTGTATCAAAGATCAAGCCAAAAACATAGTTCTGAGAATGAGGGATCAGACCCTTTATATATGTTGACAAGCCCTAGAATCATGGTAGAATTAGGTGACTTGGTGGGCAAGTCACCGCCTTGAGGAAGGTTCTAGACTCCTTCCTTGTAGGAATTAAATCAGTTTCCTTGTTGAAGTAGGTGCCTTGGAGGCTAAGTCAGGCAGGAGTAATATCCTTATTTGACTCTTATTGCTGAGTTGGTTATTACCCTTAATATTAATTACGAAATTAATATTGTAAATAGGGTTTGGGCCCATTTAATGGGCCCCACGTTTTGACCATATTGGGCCTAATTAAAGCCACATTAAATATGTTTTTAGGGCTTATTTTTAACCCATATCATTTGCCCCCCAACTTCTAGGAAAACTGATCAGGTTTTCCTCGAAGTTTTAACGGCCTTATTCGAGACTCGGGTCTGGGTTTATTGCTCATATGCAAGCATTTTCAACAACATTGTCTTAATGTAAAGCGTGGAGCGACCGACGCATTTACAACGACCATAAATGACACTAAACGGTGCTAATAGGCCTTAAACGACGTTTAAACGGTGTTAAACGACGTTAAATAGCATAAAATGGCACTAAACGGCGCTAAACGGCGCTAATCAGCCTTAAACGACATTTAAACGGTGTTAAATGACGTTAAATGGCATAAAACGGCACTAAATGGTGCTAAACGACGCTAAACGGCGCTAATCAGTTTTAAACGACATTTAAACAATGTTAAACGATGTTAAACGGCATAAAACGGCACTAAACAGTGCTAAACGACGCTAAACGGCACTAATCAGCCTTAAACGACATTTAAACGTTAAATGGCATAAAACGGCACTAAACGGTGCTAAACGATGCTAAACGGTGCTAATCAACTTTAAACAACGTTAAACGGCACTAAACGGTGCTAAACGGTGCTAATCAGCCTTAAACGACGTTTAAACAATGTTAAACGACGTTTAAACGGCATGAAACGGCACTAAACGGTGCTAAACGACGCTAAACGGCGCTAATCAGCCTTAAACGACGTTTAAACGATGTTTAACGACGCTAAACGGCGTTAAACGACGCTAAACGGCGTTAAACGGCACTAAACGGTGCTAAACGGCACTAAACGGTGCTAAACGACATTAATCTGTGCTTAAATGGCACTAATTTGTGCTTATCGGCACTAATATGTGCTAATTGGCACTAATCTGTGCTTAATCGGCACTAATCTGTGCTAATCGGCACTAATCATATTTTAGTTCAAACCCATTTTCATATTTTTCACGGAATCCGGCTAATCAGAAATCTTCATGTTCTTGATGAACCCGGGTTGATTGAAAATACTCGTACCCTTGATCGCTCCGGGTCGGACAGAAAATACCCGTGGTCTTGATGGTTGATTGAAAATACTCGTACCCCTGATCGCTCCGGGTCGGACAGAAAATACTCGTGGTCTTGATGAACCCCGGTCGGCCGAAGCCTCCCAGGTGCATCGGTCGGCCAGCCACCGGTCGGCCAAAAATCTTCATGTTTTTTGACGGACCCCGGTTGGTCGAAAATATTCATGTTCTTGACAGACCCCGGTTTGCTGAAAAATATCCATACCCCTGACTGATCCGGGTCGGCCGAAAATACCCATACCCCTGACTGATCCGGGTCGGCCGAAAATACCCGTAGTCTTGATGAATCCCGGTCGGCCGAAGCCTCCCGGTTTGCCCCGGTCGGCCGGTTGAAGCCTTCCGGTTTGCCCCGGTCGGCCGGCTTCCGGTCGGCTGATTTTTTTTTTTTGCTTCAATACTTCAACTTCCCTCTTGAATACGATGTTTTGATAAACATGTATGGTCTTGATGACCATGAGTTTTCGTGGTCTTGATGACCATGAGTTTTCGTGGTCTTGATGACCATGTATATTCGTGGTCTTGATGACCATGAGTTTTCGTGGTCTTGATGACCTTGAGTTTTCGTGGTCTTGATGACCATGTATATTCGTGGTCTTGATGACCATGAGTTTTCGTGGTCTTGATGACCATGAGTTTTCGTGGTCTTGATGACCATGAGTTTAGAGAATTAGCAATATGGTCATTCATGACTTTTGCTTAAGGCTTCCCATAATTTCCGAGTATATTCGTGGTCTTGATGACCATAAGTTTTCGTGGTCTTGATGACCATGAGTTTTCGTGGTCTTGATAACCATGTATATTCGTGGTCCTGATGACCATGAGTTTTCGTGGTCTTGATGACCATGAGTTTTCGTGGTCTTGATGACCATGAGTTTAGAGAATCAGCAATATGGTCATTCATGACTTTTGCTTAAGGCTTTCCATAATTTCCGATTAGCGCTGCTAATCCCCAGACTTTGCTCTAACCTCTTGATTAGGCTTCCTTAATCACAATCAGCTTCCATCCTGAATACCAACCTTTCATATCGATAATCGAACATCAATGTCAACACTTGAACATCACTTCAACCTTTGGATCTTGATTGGAGGTCCGTGACCCCCTCGAGTTTGGCCTTCATAGCTAATCTTGACCTTCATGGCTAATATCTCAATGCTCTCACTGACAGCTTTCGTGCCTCCGAGGCATTGTCAGGGAGCCATCCGGTTTCAAGATGAGCTTTAATAGGATCTAACCAATAGCTTCCAACATCGATCGGTGCTACCAACTTAGAGTTGATGGTCGGGGCCTTCCAGACCTGGAAGTAGACACTCCTTGCGTAATTCTCTATCTCAGAAGAAGCGAACTTAGACAGGGCATCAGCCTTAACGTTTTCTTCTCTCGGAATGTGCTCTACGTAGAACTCATCAAACTGAGTCATGACGGCTTTCACAACTCTCAAATACTTTTCCATAGTTTCATCTTTGGCCTCAAATTCACCATTCACTTGCGATATTACCAATCGTGAATCTCCACAAATTTTGAGATTCTTGACCCTCATAATTCTGCCCAAGCCCAACCCAGCTACCAAGGCTTCATACTCGGCTTCGTTATTGGTTGTCGGAAGATCCAACTTTAAAGCATACTCAACTGTGAACCCATCGGGGCTTTGCAAGACTAGACCTGCACCACTAGATTTTGTTTTTGATGCTCCATCAAAATAGAGCACCCAATATTCCTTCAGATCATGTACAAGTTCTTCACTTCCATGGGTGGTTACCATATCCAACCCTAGACTACTCATATAAATATGAGCCGGCTACTAGCCATTTGACACCTAGCCTTTATTAACAACTTAGCATGAAATTCCTGTTTTCCCCCAAACTTAGACTTTAATGTTCCTATGCTATAAAGGGAATAACGAAAATTCTAAATATAAACAAGTGATTAAATCTCAAAACATCCCACAGGCATGACCCTAACCTAGCCCAAAAGCACCCCAATGAGACTGTGTAATAAATTTTGTTCCCGTAACATGCAAGTCAATTTCATAGAAACTATAAATCAGCCCTCTACTCATCATCATCACACCCAAATCAACATCCACCTATCAATCAGAATCAGCTCGTCCTAAGGGATCATGAAATATGCATGCCATGATAATGCAACTAAATGAAAACTCACATGGTATACGAAAATAAAACAAAATGTCCTATATGAGACAAACGTAGATAATACGAACATAACAATCATGCATGAACTATCACTACTATACAAACATGATATCCTATATGAACCCAAAATACAACAATATATACAACATACAACTACTAATCCCCCAAATTACCCCCAAACTTAAAATATTCAATGCCCTCATTGAATGGAAGTAAATACAAGGGATAGCAGAACATACCTACTCATCCTCGCTAGCAGCACCCTCGTCATCCTCGTCAGATGAATCAGGTGGAGGATACGGAGTTCGAGCTCCAAATATAGGCCACTGGACCGGAGTACTAGGTGACTGAAACTTCGCCTCCAAAGCTACACCCATATCCTCAGAATACTGACGACTGCTCACATGCATAGCATCCATTCGCCTAGTCATTCGGCGAAAATAAGAATCAAATACCGACATATCCACCATACGCCGCCGAGAACCCGCCATAGCCACTGTCGGTGCCCTAGAAACCTGTGGCGGAGCGCCCGCTCCCTGACCACCAGCACCACCAACTATAAAACCGAGACCCCTAGGATGAGGATTGCCGCCCGACCATTCCCCCATCCGGTCTATAGAAACATCATTAATAGAACTCAGAGGTTTATACACCGGCTCACCTTCGTACCAATTGACTTTCGATGCATCACACAAGTACCATATGATAGAAGCATAAGGAATACTAGCCGACGAATTGCTTCCCAAAAACCGAAGAATATTCTGATTAATAAGGTACCCAAGGTCAACATACTCACCTTTGAGAATACCCCATAGTAGAATAGCTCTATCAACGGTAACTTCGGACACATGGGATGATGGAAGGATACTAGAACTGATGAAATAGAACCATGCCCGTGCAAACTTAGACAATGCTTGAGCCGGGAAAGTACACTTCTCGGTGGTACCTGCTCTACACTTCCACTCCGAACCTGGAATACATAGCTCATCAATAATCTCATTAAGATCAACATCATCTCTCGTCATTTTCCCCCAATCTGTAGCACCCCTAGGTTTAGGCGGTTGTCTAATCAAAGAGCGAATAGCACGAGGCGAATAATCTACCTTCTGACCCCTAACAACCGTGGAGTTATTCCTTGCTATCGAAGCATTAGCATAAAACTCCCTAATTACATCCAACGGAGCCTCATTAGCAAATTCACAAAATAACGTCCAACCCCGCTCATTAACCATCGCCACAATCTCCTCATTATTACGAGGAACAAAACGCCTCTCCTGAATAACCCCTTTTTTCACTAGCCGTACATACTCCGCTTTAGCATCCTCATTCACAAATCTCTCCACTCCATCTCCCACAACATCATTCTCATTCAAAGATGGAGGAGCACTACTACCACTACCCATTAACCGTTGCCTTTTAGGAGCCATAACACCCAATAAAGAACCCCCAAATTACACACCAAATAATCTCCAAACAATAATCTCCAAACAATTTACCAAATAAAGAACCCCCAAATTACACACCAAGAACCCTAATTTGCAAAATTCACAAATTCAAATAAAAGATAGGATAGAATGTTACCCAATTGAATCCAAGAGGTGAAATTGCTAAATTATTCCCAAGAAAAATCGAATTGAATCCCCCCTTGTAGTTTGAATGGATGAAAGTTGAGAATTTTTGGGGTTTATATAGATGGGTTTTGTGTATGTATAGGTTTATGTATATATAAGAGATGTAAAAAAAAATTGAGATGAATTTATATATAGAATAGGATTTGGGTGTGTTCAGGATTTGAATTTAAGTTAGGATAGGAGTTGGAGATGATAGGTTGAAGATATGTGTATATAATAGAAATAGGATATGAGAATGAATAAAAGAAGTGAAGAAAATTGGGGTTTAAGGAGCAAAAAATCGCACAATCCAGGAGAGCAGGGCGCTGACAGCGCGGTGGCGCTTGTTGCGCGGGTTGAAACCGCGTGTTAGAGCGCTGGGAGCTCTGCGGCGCTAGTTGCGCAGCACGGTCCTGCGTGTTAGAGCGCTGACAGCGCTAGGACGCTAGTTGCGCCTTCCTGATCTGCGTGACATGTTGGCGCTGACAGCTTTGTGGCGCAGTCAGCGCTGCACTGTTCTGTCTGTATTTTTTTTTTTTTTAAAGAAAGAAATAAAAATCCTATGCTACACCAAGGTATAAAAATGCTTGGGTTGCCTCCCAAGAAGCGCTTCTTTAACGTCAATAGCTTGACGTTACTTCCTCAACTCATAGTAGGGTCTTGGAGGTGAAGACTGCTCATTCCTTGCTCCACTGTTTCTCCAAGCAGGTATGGCTTAAGTCTCTGCCCGTTCACCTTGAATATATCCGACCCTTCTCTAAAAATCTCACAAACCCCATTAGGATAGACCTTCACAATCTCAAAAGGTCCGGACCATCTTGATTTAAGCTTTCCAGGAAATAAACGGAGTCTTGAATTAAACAATAGAACATATTGCCCAACCTCAAATTCCTTCTTCTGAATGTGCTTGTCATGCCACAATTTGGTCTTCTCCTTGTAGATACTAGCATTTTCATAAGATTGGAGCCTAATCTCCTCAAGCTCTCCAAGTTGAAGTAAACGCTTCTCTCCCGCAGATTTAAGATTAAAATTCAACTCTCTTGTCGCCCAAAATGCCTTATGCTGAAGTTCCACCGGCAAATGACATGGCTTCCCAAAGATCAACCTATATGGAGACATTCCAATAGGTGTTTTAAACGCCGTCCTATATGCCCAAAGTGCATCATCAAGCTTTATTGACCAATCCTTTCTTGACATTGCCACTGTCTTCTCCAAAATTGACTTCAACTCACGATTCGAAATCTCAACTTGCCCACTTGTTTGCGGATGATAAGGAGTTGCCACCTTTTGTGTCACACCATACTTTTTCAAGAGATCAGCCACCTGTTTATTGCAAAAGTGTGCACCTCCATCATTGATAATAGCCCTTGGCACTCCAAATCGAGTGAACACATGCTTCTTTAGGAACTTCTTCACCACTCTAGCATCGTTAGTAGGAGATGCAATAGCTTCAACCCATTTAGAGACATAATCAACTCCTACCAAAATATACTGGTTCCCATAAGAAGATGGAAATGGACCCATGAAGTCCATCCCCCACACATCGAAAATCTCCACCTCAAGAATAGATTGTAAAGGCATCTCGTTCCTCCTCGAAATATTTCCAACTCGCTGACATCTATCACACTTTGCCACAAAGTCTCTAGCATCCTGATGCATGGTTGGCCAATAGAATCCTGATTGCAAAACCTTCGCCACTGTCTTCATACTACTGTTATGGCCTCCACACTCAAGAGAATGACAATGCCTGAAAATATGAGGAATTTCATCATGAGGCACACATCTACGAAACATTCCATCAGCACACTCCTTGTAAAGTAGCGGTTCCTCCCAATAGTAGTGCTTCACATCATAAAAGAATTTCTTCTTTTGGTTATACGAGAGATTATCCGGCACAACTCCTCCCACAATGTAATTCACAAAATCTGCATACCATGGTGTAGACAAGGACACACCTAGAAGCTGGTCTTCCGGAAATTTATCATTGATAGGTTTTTCACCTCCTACCTCTCCATCTCCTTGATCCAACCTAGATAAATGATCAGCTACCAAATTCTCGGACCCCTTCTTATCTCGAATCTCAAGATCAAATTCCTGGAGTAAGAGAATCCAACGAACTAGACGAGGCTTGGCATCCTTCTTTGTCATCAAGAAACGAATCGCAGCATGATCTGAATAGACAATCACCTTAGACCCAACAAGATAGGATCTAAATTTATCAAGTGCAAACACCACTGCAAGTAGCTCTTTCTCCGTAGTTGAATAGTTGATTTGTGCATCATCAAGAGTCTTGCTTGCATAAGCTATCACATGCATACGCTTATCCTTCTTTTGCCCAAGAACAACACCCACAGCATAGTCACTAGCATCACACATAAGCTCAAAAGGCAAGCTCCAATCAGGAGATGTAACTATAGGTGCAGAAGTAAGTTCCTTCTTCAGCTTGTTAAACGCAACAAGACAACTTTCATCAAAGTCAAAAACACGATCCTTTTCAAGAAGATTACAGAGAGGCCGAGCTAACTTGGAGAAATCCTTGATGAACCGTCGATAAAAACCAGCATGACCAAGGAAACTTCGAATTCCTTTCACAGATGAAGGTGGTGGCAATTTTTCAATAACTTCAATTTTTGCTCTATCGACCTCAATGCCTTTATTAGAGATTTTATGCCCAAGCACAATGCCTTCCTTCACCATAAAGTGACATTTTTCCCAATTAAGAACAAGATTAATTTCAGTACATCTCTGCAACACCTTCGACAAACTGGCTAAACATGATTCAAAGGAAGAACCATAAACTGTGAAGTCATCCATGAAGACTTCCATATCTTTCCCTATAAAATCTGAGAATATGTGGTTCATGAGCCGTTGAAACGTCGAAGGGCCATTACACAAACCAAAAGGAAGCCTCCGATAAGCAAAAGTACCATAAGGACAAGTAAAGGTGGTCTTTTCTTGATCTTCGGGTACAATAGGAATCTGAAAGTAGCCCGAGAAACCATCCAGAAAGTTGTAATACTCATTACCCGCCAACCTTTCAAGCATTTGATCAATGAATGGGAGGGGAAAGTGATCTTTGCGAGTAGCGTTATTCAACTTCCTGTAATCAATGCAAACTCTCCAACCTGTTACTGTTCTCGTGGGAATTAATTCATTCTTCTCATTGTGAACAACAGTCATCCCACCTTTCTTAGGCACAACATGAATAGGACTAACCCACTTACTGTGTGGAACCGAATATATGATACCAGCGTCAAGCAACTTAGTGATTTCTTTCTTCACCACCTCTTGCAAATTCGGATTCAATCTTCTTTGTCCCTCAATCACAGGCTTATGATCATCTTCTAAGGCAATTCTATGCATGCAAAGAGCAGGGCTAATTCCCTTGATATCTTGAATTGTCCAACCAATAGCTGATTTATATTGCCGAAGAACATGTAATAATTTTTCCAGCTCATCATCACTAAGCAACGCAGAAACTACCACAGGATATGTATCATTAGGACCAAGAAAGGCATACCTCAAATTAGCAGGTAGAGGTTTAAGTTCCACCTGTGGTGCCTCTGAAAGCGTAAAAACCATCTCAACTTCTGTGTCTCGAACAACAAATGCTTCTTCTTCTACTACATCATCTAATACCCTTTCTGCTCCCATGACGTATTCATTTTCTAGCTGCACAATTTCATCAACTCTGTCAACCGTAAAACAAGTTGCTCCAAAAGGAGGCATCTTCATTGCTTTGTTTAGATCAAATTCCACTTTGTCCTCGCCAACATTCAATGTCAATTTTCCAGCTTTAACATCGATTGTAGTGCCAGCAGTAGCCAAGAATGGCCTTCCCAAGATAATGGGTATCTCGACATCTTCATCCATCTCTAACACCACAAAATCACAAGGTATGACAAATTTATCCACTTTGACAACCACATCTTCAACGATCCCCAACGGATATTTAACAGAACGATCCGCTAACTGAAGTGAAATCCGTGTCTTTTTAAGCTCCCCAAGACCAAGTCGTTTGCAGATTGAATACGGCATCAAACTCACACTAGCCCCTAAATCACACAAGGCTTTCACGTTCTCCATCTTCCCAATAGTGCAAGGCAAAGAAAAGCTTCCCGGATCTTTCAGTTTCTGAGGAATGGCATTTTGGATGACTGCACTGCATTCAGCATTGAGAGTAATGGTTTCTGCATCCTCAAGTTTCCTCTTCTTTGTTAACATCTCCTTAAGAAATTTAGCATAGAGTGGCATTTGATTCAAAGCTTCAGCCAAAGGAATATTGACATGCAACTGCCGGAACATAGTCAAGAACTTCTCGTACTGCTTCTCTAACTGCATGTTGTGAAGTCTCTATGGAAATGGAATAGGAGGAACATAAGGTGGTGGAGGAACATACGGCTTTTCTGGTTCTTCTTCCTTCTTCTCTTCATCTACTTTTTCTGACTTTTCTGCATCGATCTCTACTATCTCACTTTCTTTTTCAGCATCCTTCTCTTTAGGCTCAAGAACCTCAACCTCGGGCAACTCTTTCCCGCTCCTCAAAGTAATTGCTTTGCATTGCTCTTTACCAGTCTGGTCGGGTTGACTAGGAAGTGATCCTTGCTCACGAACACCCATCTTGGAGGCAATCTGTCCAATCTGCGTTTCTAGCATCTTTTGAGATGATGCCATCTGCTCTATTCTTGATTCCATATTAGCCAATGCCCCAGAAGTTCCTTGCATAATCTTATTTAGTGCAACCTCCCAATCAGCTGGTTCTTTCTTCGGAGGAGGTTGATACTGCTGCTGTGCTTGATATGGTGGTCGTGACTGAAAACCAAAAGGTTGATTCTGCCTTGGAAATGCATAAGAAGGATTAGCCGTATGATTATTACTGTAAGAAAGATTGGTGTTTGGCCTTTGATTTGGATTGTAATAGGAGTTATTCTGAACCGGCCACGGCTGTCTTCCTTGAATGAAAGATGCTTCTTCTGGAAATTGTTGCACATAAGAGTTCTGATTAGCACCATAATCATTGTACCCCTCCATAGGTGAAGAAATAGCATTCACATTTGCTCTTTGTCCTCGCACCTCCAGAGTTAGAGTATCCAATTTTTGAGCCAGCATGTTGATCATCTCAGATTCTTGTGCTGCTTTTGCTGAGCTCGTCCCACTAGGTGCCCATGAATAATTATTAGATGCCAATTCCTCAAGGAGTGCTTTAGCCTGTGTAGTTGGTGCCTTCTTGAAATTTCCACCAGCAGCCACATCCAAACTCAAACGAATATCCGCATTCATGGCCCCATAAAAAGTACTAATGATCTGCCAATCTTCCAAGCCGTGATGTGGACACTTCCTCAATAGTGCCTTGAATCTCTCCCATGCCTGATATAGACCTTCACCCGGTTGTGCTTTGAAACTCATAATCATAGTCCTCAATTGTTGCGTCTTGTCAGAAGGATAATATTTGGACAAGAATGCAGTAGAAAGACTATCCCATGTAGCAACCGCAGTGTTTGGAAGTTGCTGAAACCATTCCAAAGCTCTTCCCTTAATAGAGTAGGGAAACATATGGAGACGAATCTGATCACTCGTAACACCATTGATTCTGAATGAGCCACACATCTGCACGAAACGCTCTAGATGTCTGTGTGGATCCTCTAGTTCAATGTCTCCTTCAAAAGCTTGATTGCTGATCATCTGAATTAAACTTGGGTTAATGTTGAATTGGGTTGCACCAATCTCTGGAGTTTTGTACATGCAATTGGCAGGATTAGGTGTCTCATGGTCCCAAATAGAAGTCTGATCAACATTAACATTTGCATTAACATTTGCATTAACATTTGCGTTAACATTCTCAGCGTCCATCATCTTAGCTTTCTCTTTTCTTATCTTTCTCAAGGTACGCTCGATTTCAGGGTCAAATTCCAATTTTCTAACGCAAGATGAACGTAGCATACACCTGAAAATCACCAACAAAACAACTTGTGGAACCAATTAAAATCTAAACAATAAGAAACAATTAACCTAAACTCAACTATACTGCCTTCCCCGGCAGCGGCGCCAATTTGTTAGTAGTATTTTTGTGTGTTCGTTCTCAGGGAAGGACTAAATTTAATACAAAGTTCAGGTTTCTTATCTCTTTTCGTCTAGAAGTGTGTGAGAAGAATTTTGGGTTTGTGTATTAACTAAATTAACCAAGAACTAATTATAAGCACTAAGAATTGATTTTAAACTGAGATTCAAATATATGGGAAAACAATCTAAGAACTGGGGTTCTTCACTTGGTCTCAATACATGCTCAATATTAATGTGATATCTGTGTTCCTACCTTGCTGAAAACAATTCTTCTAAAGTTATACTGTACCCTCCCAGGTTACAATATAGTGCCTACAGCTACACCCTAATTGTCACTCCCGTGATACAATCAAATTATATCTATAAACTGTTAAGTGCCAAGAATTATATGTCTCACAATTCTCCTATTAATCTCCCGATCTAATATTCAAATTATGTCTGTTAAATCATGTACTAAGATTGCAACTTCTCTCCCAAGCTTATTACAATCCCTAGAATACAATCAAAAGTTAGCTACTCTTCTAATTGTGTTAAGATCTCATTAACAGATTAGCAAGGCAGAAAATCACGTAATCAAGCATGCATGAATACCAAGGAATACTACCCAATCCTCAGATTAGAGAATTAGTTACGCATATTTAATAAAGAAAACATAATAATAATGATAATGAATGAAAACATAATATTGAAGAAAGAATTGAAGACCGAAAGTACCTTGATACGATTAAAAGCTATGAATTGTTATCTATGAATTGTTAGCTATGAATTGTTCTGATTTACAATGGTAGGATGTGTTTAAATAGGCTCTACAAATCTTGCCTAGCAAGAAATTGCCTTCTATTACAATTAGGATTTAAAGAAGGTACCCAAAACTGCCCAGAATACAATTAGAATTAGAAAAGGGCAAAACAGTAAATTCCCGGCCTTCTTTAACAAGAACACGTGCGCGATTTAATTCAGAATATTTCTTGCACTTGTTTCCTATCCCAGGTTGTAGAAAATCTCTCAAGCTTCGCGTGGGCAGTAAGATCGCTGAAAACGGACTTCTAGAACTCCAGATATGGCCAAAACAGTATAAGTTGCGCAACCTTCCCGGAAAATCCGAATTTTAATCAATTAAATCTCTAAAAACGACAAAAGCTTAGATATTCTTGCAAACCTGCACAACTACACAAAACACATCAAAACTACACAAACTTGAGTCCAAAACAATCAATTTAAGCCGATATAGAATGTTTCAAGTGGATATAAAATCCACTTATCAGTTTCTAAACCTTTTTTCTTCTTGAATGAGGACAACACTCAATGCTTGCTCAGATACCGCCAAGTATAGATAGAGAGTCTCTCCGGGACTAGGCTTGGCCAACAACGGGGCTTCAGCCATGTACTTCTTCAGCTGTTCGAAGGCCTCTTGGCTCTCAGGAGTCCACTCGAAATTTTTCACCTTTTTCAATGCTTGAAAGAAAGGCAAACACTTGTCACCAGACTTGGAGATAAATCTCCCTAGGGCTGCAACTCGACCGGTTAGCTTCTGTACATCTCGTATAGAGCGGGTGGTTCCATGTCTAAAATTACTTTTATCTTATCAGGGTTGGCCTCTATGCCTCTCTTCAAAACCAACACTCCCAAAAATTTTCCTGATCCAACTCCAAAAGCACACTTGGCTGGATTCAACATCATCTTGTGGTGCCTTAGCACTTCGAATGCCTCCCTGAGGTGCTTAATGTGATCTACCTTGCACAGGCTCTTGACTAACATGTCATCAACATAGACCTCCATGGTTTTCCCAATCAGATGGGTGAATATCTTATTCACCAGTCGTTGGTCTTCATCCTTAAGACATATTGAAGAGTAGCTAGTCCTTAACATCCTCGGACTTGCATGGCTTTGATTGTTACGTGTGGCTTTTATCTGCTCATCTTTTAACCTGGGTCCTTCACGGACTTAAACTCTTATTTGGTCATGCTATAACCTAACTTTTGACCCTTCGGGGTCTTTATTTATGCATTTACTTGTTCTCCATTCGTGTATTCTTTTATTTTCGGTACTTGGTCATCCTTAACTTGCACTCATCAGGTGCTTGGCACATAAAATCATACAATAAATGAATGGAAAACAAACTTGCATTAATAACTTGAAATGGGTTCAACCCTTACATAAAGTACTACCGTCCTACTCGGAGCAACATGCTCTTCAATGGTTTCAATGAACCTTATTTCTACTTCTACTAGATAAATATGAAGCTAAGTTCTACTAGGATAACTTGAGCCCATCGGGGCTTTGCAAGACTAGGCATGCACCAGATTTTGTTTTTGATGCTCCATCAAAATAGAGCACCCACCACTCCTTCTGGTCTCCTCCTTATTATTCTGAGGTTCACTTCCTGCTTGGGGTATTACCTCCTGCCCCTCGACTTCTTGGTTGCCAATGGTACATTCAACCACGAATTTAGTTAACACCTTAGCCTCAATGGCTGTCCGAGGCTTCTGTGTGATGTCCTCTAACGGCCTTTCTTGAGATTTCTTACTACTGCGGACATCCATGTCCTCAATCGGAAGGACCTGCCCCCCCGACTCCATCAGGCCTTAACGAGGCTACATAACAGCTTCGTGCCATCTTCTGATCACCTTTATGTTCTCCAACACCATTCCTGGTCGGGAACTTGATCTTCATATGATAAGTTGAGGCAACAGCCTTGAATGCATGAAGTCCAGTCCTTTCGAGGATAGCGTTGTACGTTGAAACCGCCTTGATTACCAGGAAGTTCAACATCTGAGTGGCCTCCTTGGGCTCCTGTCCAATAGTTACAGGCAACTAGATAGTCCTTTCAACTTTGGATTCTACTCCATTAAATCCATATATAGGCATGTTATTGGGGGTCAACTGAGAATCACTTTACCCCATCTTCACAAATGCATCATGAAATAGAATGTCAACGGAAGCTCCATTGTCTATCAAGACTCGCTTCACCTTTGAGTTTCCAATCACAGAAGTTATGACCAATGGGTCATCATGGGGGAACTTCACCCCTTCCAAGTCCGAGTCATCAAACCCAACCACTACTTCAGTTTTTGCACGCTTCGGGGCCTCTTCCACGATGTGCATTACTTCTCTAGCATAAGCCTTCCGAGAATTCCTTGTTGTGCCGGCCGCAGTCGGGCCTCCTGAGATCATGTTGATTACTGGCCCTCGGGGCTGTGGGTTGCGATCTTGATCGTCATCCCTCCTATCATACTCTCTTCTCTGATTACCACGGTCGTCACCCTTAGTTAAGTGGATCAGTTTCCCTTTACGAATCAAAAACTCGATCTCATCTTTGAGTTTCTTGCAATCATCAGTGTCATGTCCCACATCTCTGTGGAATCTGCAATACTGATTCTTGTTTCTCTTTACGGGATCACCCCTGAGTGGCTTCGGCCATCGGAAATCATTATCATTCTCAATGTCCAACAAGATTCGACTCCTAGGAGTATTCAACCTTGCATACTCAGTGAACCTCGGTCCTTGGTTATTCTTAGGGGCATAGTCGGAGTCCTCGCTAGTTCGGGGATACTTGTCCCTAGCATCATACTCCTGGTCATCATACTCATGGTCTTGCTTTCGGTTCTTGGAGTCGTTGTTACCTCCTCCTCCACTTATTGTGGCTTCTTTCTTCATGCTATCTTCAGCTTTAATGTACTTGTCAGCCCTTCATTGGAGCTCGGCCATGTTTTCAGGAGGATGTTTTGCCAATGACCTTTTAAAGAATAGATCAGTGGTTCCGTGTTCCAGGGCTACCATGGCCACCTTATTCTCCAAATCAGTGATATTCAACGTCTCTTTAGTGAACCTCTTGAGGTAATCTCTCAGATTTTCATTCTTCCCTTGCACCACGTACATGAGGGATGCGGAGCTTTTCTCATGAACTCTTCCACTGATAAACTGGCTAACAAAAGCAGCACTTAACTCCTTAAAAGAGCCAATTGAGTTTGCAGGCAACCGACTATACCATCTTTGAGCCATGCCCGACAGGGTTTGAGGGAACGCCCTACACTTTAAGGCATCACTTGCAGGCTGCAACAACAGTGCATTTGAAAATGTCCTGACATGATTTGCGGGATCACCCATTCCATCATAAGCTTTGATTGTCGGCATCTTAAACTTCCTAGAGATGTGAGCATTCATTACCTCCTCGGTAAACGGGGGTGTGGGATCATCAGGATCCCCAAGTGGCATCAGATCTTTGGGGTTGCTCCTGGGGGTTTCCACCCTTGTTGTTCTTCCAGTAGGGTGTCAGCCCTTCTCTGCCTTCTTGAAGACCTCTCTAAGTCTATAATGGGAATCGGTCCTGAGGTTGGAGGGGGTTGAGTTTGATTCAACCTAGCTTGTTC
The DNA here is from genome assembly GCA_037693485.1 of Kitagawia praeruptora. NCBI lineage: Eukaryota > Viridiplantae > Streptophyta > Magnoliopsida > Apiales > Apiaceae > Kitagawia > Kitagawia praeruptora. The sequence continues at coordinate 131,252,770 of CM075354.1, forward strand.
TCTCGCAATATCTTCCTTTATCCTTAAAATCTCGGCCTCATGAGCCTTGATTCTCTCAGCAGCTGTCAAAGGGGGTCCATCATGGATAGTTTGTGTTCTCCTTCTTGGTTCTCTGCTAGCATGTCGCCTTCTCGGGGCTTCATCACGATCATCATCCTCAGACGATGAATCATCAGTATAGGGACCGGAGTAGTCATAATACTCTCGATCTCGGATCTGCAAAGCATGGCCACTGGGTCCAGGACCTTGAGTAATTGGAGGGTAATTAGGCAGACCATACATCGGGTTGGTATTCATGGGGAGATCTGTAGTATGGATCTATACCCCTGGTGGTAACGGGCGATTGGGATCAACTAAAGGAGAAACCAACGTCTGAAGAGAGCTGGTTTCTTGACCTGGGTGGATGACCATTGGTAACGTTCTCTCGGGATTGGGATTCGTCCCTGGGGGTTGATAAACCTGAGTTTGAGAAGCTTGAGTTTGAATGATCGCCCCTGTTGTTGGGGGCATCGGATTCGTAGTGGGCGGAGCAGAGCTGAGAGGCAGGGGCTCGGTACTTGCTGGTGTCCTTCGTGTTTGAACCATGGTTGATGTCTTTTTCCCACAGACGGCGCCAAATGTTATGGAATAAAAACTAGGTTATTAGATTGCGGCTATTTAATGGTAGGGTGCGTGAGCTTCGTGCTTTAATGGCTGCTCTCGTGCTCGTGGCTGAATCTGCCTTCACAAGATGCCTACGTACTTTGATGTGTGTTAACTCGAATAACTTGTAGAAGGGGGGGTTGAATACAAGTTATATAATCGTGTCTGATTTTTGCTTGATTATATGAACAAGAATAAACGAATGAATCAAACTCTATTTGTATTAATAAGATCAAATACAAACTCTACCAAAGGTGTACAATACCTTTAGCAGCTGCTGACAATACAAATCTCTCTCTCTGTTTGTACTCTCGTATACTCACGATTACAAACCTCATGAACACTTTTTACAATGATATAGAGAGAGTATTTATAATGCTACCTATCAACTAATAACAGAAAAATATAATCTATACATGACAATGTTCTGCCGTCCAGTTGATAGTTTCCATCAATAGAAAACTCTTTCCTTCATAATATCTTCTTGCTTGTTCTTCAAACAACGATCCTGTTTTATAGCACTTGCCAGTTTCTGTAGCATCCATAATGACATCATCAGTAACACGACTGATATCAGGATTTCATCTTGCATCAGTATCTGATCATCATCAGTATTAGACTGTTATCAGGATTTGCTCTTTGTTCCTGACATGTAGTCTCTGATACACTGTTCATTCCTGACTAAACTGTACAGATAACTGTCTTACACATAAATCCTATATATAGTGCTAAATCCTTTATAAGATCAGGATTACAAGAAGTATAATGTGTAAATTCTATTCTTAACATTACAACTTATGAATTATTCCTAACAATCTCCCCCAATTTATGCTTTAAAATCTGAAGCATAAATCTAAGTTGTGGATGTCAAAACATATAACAATACAACCAGAATAGAATTTATGAATGTAGAATTATGAAGTTAAGTACCTCCTTCCCAGATGTAGACGTTTATCTAGTACTTAGAAGAAAGAATTTTAACTATTAATGATGTTCTTCCTTTACCACTTCCTAGCTAAGATTCACCACTGTCACTCCTAGTTCTTCTTTTTACTTCTCTTTGTCTGCTCTTTATCTCCCCCAGTCTGGTGTTGTTGTTGTTGTCTTTGAATTGTCTTTATCTCCCCCTTTTTGACATCAGCAACATTAATTCCAAGAGATTCAGAAACAGAACAAATGATATTCATCAGAACTGCTTGATTTTCCATAATTGTGACTTGGTTATCTTCAAGTGATTGAAGTCTTGTTTGCATAGCAATTTGAGAATTCCGAATATCTTTCAAAATATCAGAATGAATTTCAATGTTGGAAGTGCTTCTAGTATCTTCAGAATCAGAATCAGAAAGAACTGTATCTTCAAGTCTTGTAGAAGAAGTTGCTTGTGTTGTATGATATTCAAGTAATAAAACCTGATTAGAAATATCAACATCTTCATCTTTCTGATCTGTAACTGAAACATGATCATCATCTCCTTCACCAGTATTCTGTGTACTAACATCTTCAAATCCTGACTCCTCCTTAGAGTGATCAGAGACTGTAGATGTCTCAATTCTAGCTGATATTGGAAGTACATACAAAGGAACACTAGGATCATTAGGAACTTCATCTGGTACATATGTATCAAGAGATTGCTTTTATCCTGGCACCTCTTCTGTTAATGATTCCTGCAAGCCTCTCCTTTTGCTTCTGAGCTTTAACTTCTGGCTTTGCATTGTGATGTGCTAGGTCATTCTTCTGATACATTTTGATGAATGAATAAGTACCAGCATCCATACCCAAATTTTCAGACCAAGATTCAGGAAAAACCTGATCCCAGAAATCAAATGATGGTTTCCTAATTTTCTCTCCCTCACTATGGAGTTGATCATCAATACCCTCATTCTCACTTTGACTTACTAAAGTCAACACTCTTTCTACTTCACCTTTTTCCTGGTCAGGAGCCAGCCTCTCAGTTTGTGGATCTAAGTCCATCTTTTCAAGTGTATCACTCAAATTTGGATAAGTGCTCTCATGACCTACAGAAAAATAGGGGCTAAAAGGAGTTTTTATACCTGAACTCACATGAAGAGAGGGTTCCTCATATGGAAAGGGGCTTGAGGTTTTCTCCAAGGAGTGAGCTACTATAGTCTCTGAAACCTTACAATCATCTTCTTTCTTTCCAGAGACTACAGGCTCCAGTATACCACTTTCAGGTTCTTTACTAGACTCTGATGTCTTCAGTAATACTTCATTAGACACCATAGTTAGTACATCACCGTCTTTAAGTGTTGTTTGCTGAGACTCACCCTCAAGGTGGATAGACTCTGACTGAACAAAATTTGTTTGATCTTCAGAAAAATCAACCAAAGTCATTCCTCCCATATCATAGGGTATCTCACTTGCATTCTCAGTCATCACAGAATTCCTTTCAACATCAGCTATCACAGCTCCTGAGTCATCCAACCTCTGACTAGATGGTTCTTGTGTTGCAGTGACTGTGATCTGATCTTTCCTACTATTCACCACTGGTGCAATAGTATCTTCTATTGACTGTATTCCTCTATCTACTTCCTCCAGTTGTTCACCTTGAGCTAAAGCATCTTCAATAATGACATCCTTGTCAAATAAATATGCATGAAGTGATTGAAGTGCAACATGCTTCGAGAGTCCAAATTTATTGACTAATTGTCTTGACAACTTCACTTTGAGAGATATTAGTCCCATAGCCAGTCTGTATGACAATGTAGTTTCCCATGAAGAATCAATATCCAGATCTCTCTTGTCAAATACTGACATAGATGTAGCTTGATGTGTAGAAACCTGCATAATGTTAGTTGGACTAGACTCTGTGTGTGTAGGTGATAATTGAATCTTTCTCCTTGTTCTCCTGGTATAGTGAGCAAAAGATTTATCCTAAGAAGACTCAAGAGGTGTAGACACAGAAGTGATCTTGGGATGAGATCTTTGTTCAATAGACACAATCTTTTGAGATACAGTATCCAGTAACTGTTTTCCCTTTTTAAGAACTACAGCCTTTTGGGAGACTGCAGCCTGGCTGTGGCTAGGTTTTTCATCTCTATGTGCTAACAGAGAAAGTTGAATTGCAGCCTTCAATTCTGCTCTCTCAGCAAGAGTTAAATCATCATCATCTTCACTAGAATTACTACTACTTGACACAACAAATCTTCTCTTCCTTACAACTGATGTCTTTTGAGAAACAACAGAGGTTGGTTTCTTTGAAACAATAGGCTGTAGATCAAAATTTGGTTCTTGAATTGTTTCAGAGACTATAATGTTTTGGGCTACTTGGGTAGACACAGGTGGGTTCTCCTCCAGATGAGATTCCTGAGCCATTTCACCACAAAAGAAAGAAGAATTGTAGAGAGTAGGAAGATGAGTTTTAAGAATTACCTGAAAAAGATGTGGATAATGAATTGTAGGTATTTCATCTAGATTCTTTTCATTGTCCTTCTTTATAATGTCAGAGAAAATTCTCTTTTGCTGTACATAAGAAGAAACACAATGTTCCCTACCAAATCTAGCTTCAACATCAGGAATAAAATGGTTAATAAACATTTGCATAAATCTATGATAATAAACCATTTTCCTGTTTTGATCTCTTGACCCAAGTTTAATACTCATCTGACTTAAGATAATGTGACCAATGTTAATTACTCTGTCATAAAGCAAACTATAAGCAATATGTGATGTAACAGAAGTAATTTGCTGAAAAGAACTACATTTACTAGTAAAACATTTAGCAATTTGATCAAAGTAAAAAGACCATTCCTTTCTAAGAAAAGACCTATTCAACTGGCTCATGTTGTCTAGAGGTCCACTATAACCTAATTCAGACAACATAGTTCTTACATTATCATCAGATGGTACATTCTCATAAATCAAACTAACAGGTAAGTGAAGTACTGAATTAACAACTGATTCAGTAATATCAAATGAGTCTTGTCCTAAATGTAGAACAATCTTACCTGATTGACTCTGAGTAGAATCAATTACCTCAGCATTCTCCCAAGCTTGTGTAACAGCTGCTTGATTAATTTGTGGAGATGCTGTCAATGCATAACTTAATGGTCCATACGCCAGAAAGTACATGATTGGATTAAAATCAGATGACACTCCTTCCTTGTTGGTGATAGCTGCTACATGATTGTTTGTCATAAAATCGAAGTCACCAAACTTGAAGGCTACTGATTTAGGTAATCTTCTCTGAGCTGCCATTGATTTTGATCTGAAAAAGAACTTGAAAAATTCTTGAAATAGATTAGAGATTTTGAGAACTCGAGAGTGTTTTTGCTTTAGAGAATGTGAAATTAGAGAAAGCAATTACACGATTAGAGTTTCAAAACAAATATATTTCTCAAATCTTTCAGACCACTATCCCACATTGACACGTAGTTTGACAGGTGTCAGTCCCTGAAAAGTGTGGTTACCCACGATTTTTGGAAAATAAAATCCAAAATTGATTTTCATGAAATAAATCAGGGTATTATCAAGATAAACATCAATACTGATCAGCTTCTTTTTCCTGTTGACCTCCCATCAAAATAATCACAAAATGCAATGTGATTTAAAAATATAATTTTCAAATCCTGATGGTCACAAATGAAATCCTGATCAATATCATCCTGATTCCAAAGACTTAATATGGAGTTTCCACGTGGCATTTTTCTTTTATCTGAAAAAGAAATAAGCAATTAATCTTAACAAAAATCAATTGGTTAGATATATTCAATATTTCTTGAAAACAAGAAACACAGTCACACGCAATAATTAGCATCTGACTTCATTAAAACTTCCAAGTGACTGTTCAGCTTCTCACGTCTTTCTTTAAAAGAAACAGACGCCTTATGCCATTCTCCATAAACCTTTCAATTTCTTTTCTTCTCAACAATGTTTCTCAAACCAAAATTCCATTCAAACCCATTCTTTAGATCTTTCACGGTCGATGAACATACTGTTCTTGATCATCTCTTTGAAAAGATGACTCTTCTCATCGAACTAATCATGGATGGATTGGTTTCCGATAATATCCAGAGGTTTCTCCTAGACCATCCCTCTGTTGGATACAATCTTCCCTTAACCTCCTCAAAACTTGAGGATGAAGAATTTGGCCGAGAGTCTGAGGTTGATCTTGATGGAGATGCTATTCATTTAAGTTAGCTGCTCTCATTCAGGTCGCCCAGACAAGGAATCCAAGAGTAAACGAGGCTATTCAATCCCCTGATGGATTTCTTGAGATGCTCCTTGTCCTGTACCTCAGAATTCATATCAATAGACAAGTATAGAATTATCAGTAAGAATTAGACAAAAAGATGTTGTATTTCATTTCCATATATGTAATGCTTTCAATTAATGAAAATACAATTACTTGTTATCTACTTGTCTTTTGATTATTGAATGATGTATAAATTATCAGTATGCAAATATCAAAACATGCTGACATAGACTTAACACATCACAGAATTAGATTACTACACAAAGTAAATGTCAGGATCTGAAACAATTTTCATAATCCTAATACTGACACAATACTGATGACGTCAACATCCTGATAACAAATCTAATCCTGATGATTATTAACAAGTCTATCATTCTGAAATTTATCAAGGCAAAGTGTTATAGCTAAAGCATTTAACAATCAAATATAGATCCTGATAAGAAATATCAAGTCTATAAGCTAAGAACAACATACCTTGCTACTTTTGCAGATGTTAAAGATCTAAAAATTTAACATTCCTAACTCACTTACTAATCTACTGAATGTAGTCTCATCAAGTGGTTTAGTTAGAATATCTGCAAGTTGTTTGTCAGTAGGAACAAAATGAAGTTCCACAGTACCATTCTCAATATGTTCTCTAATAAAATGATACCTGACATCAATGTGCTTAGTCCTTGAATGTTGAACTGGATTTTCTGCAATTTTAATAGCACTAGTATTATCACAAAACATAGGAATATTACTAAGTGTCATACCATAATCCATCAACTGATTTCTTATCCAAAGGAGCTGTGCACAACAACTGCCTGCTGCTATGTACTCAGCTTCTGCAGTTGAGGTTGAAACAGATTGTTGCTTCTTGCTTGCCCAAGAAATCAATCTATTTCCCAAGAATTGACATGAACCTGTAGTGCTTTTCCTGTCTATCTTACACCCTGCATAATCAGAGTCTCTTGTGAAGCCATTTTCAAGAAGAAATTTAGACAAAGTCTCATACCATGCTCTTGGTGCTTGCTTTAGTCCATAGAGTGCCTTGTCAAGTTTGTAGACATGATTTGGAAACTTTGGATCAACAAATCCTGGTGGTTGTTCCACATACACTTCCTCATCAAGTTTGCCATTTAGAAAAGCACTCTTTACATCCATCTGGTATACCTTGAATTTTGAATGAGCTGCAAATGCAAGAAATATTTTGATTGCTTCTAATCTTGCTACAGGTGCAAAGGTCTCATCATAATCAATGCCTTCTTCCTGAGAATAACCCTTGGCCACCAGTCTTGCTTTGTTTCTTACAATCATACCAGATTCATCTAGCTTGTTTCTGAAAACCCATCTTGCACCAACAATTGATCTATCTTTAGGTCTTGGTACCAGTTTCCATACTTTGTTTCTCTCAAACTCATTTAACTCCTCCTGCATTGCAATTACCCAATCAGGATCCTATAAGGCTTCTTCAACCTTCTTAGGTTCATTCTTTGAGAGAAAGAAACTATACAAGCATTCATTTTGAATTGATCTTCTAGTTCGAACACCACTATTTGGATCACCAATTATCAAATCTTCAGTATGATCCTTTGTCCATTTTCTAACAGGTGGTAGATTAACTCTGCTAGTCTCTCCCCCTAAGTTAGTGGTATCTCTTGTAGAAGAATTCTCTCTACCTTCAAAAACTCTCCTTTGAACAATAGAATCAGTAGATTCCATATTGCTGCTAGTTACTGATCTTTCCTCAGTAGACTCTGAAAGATCAGTTCCTGATGGAGTAGACTCTAAAACGTCAATTCCTGATGGAGTAGACTCTGAAAGGCTAGTCTGCTCCTAATGATCACTGTGTTCTCTTTGATTTATTTTCTCCCCCTCAACAGTAGCATTCCTTTGAGAAGCAATAGAAATTCCTTCTGGAGAACCTTCATCATCACTGGAGAGTATCTCAGAATTCTTCATATTTTCAAATTCCAATTTGTCATGGCTTTCATCAGTTTGCAGAATTCCAAATTTCTTATCATCAAATGCAACATGAATTGATTCCATAACAATGTGAGTTCTGAGATTATAAACTTTGAAGGCCTTAGATGCTGAATATCCTAGAAAAATTGCTTCATCCGATTTGGCTTCAAATTTTCCAAGTTGTTCTGGATGAATTTTTAGGACATAGCATTTGCATCCAAAGATGTGAAAGTATTTCACACTTGGTTTCTTTCCTTTGATCATCTCATAGGGAGTTTTTCCATGACTATTTACCAAGGTACAATTTTGAGTGAAACATGCAGTGTTAATAGCTTCTGCCCAAAAGTAGGTTGGAAGTTTTGCATCTGCAAGCATGGTTCTTGCTGCCTCTATGAGAGTCCTGTTCTTTCTTTCCACTACACCATTCTGTTGAAATGTACCAGGTGCAGAAAACTGTTGAGTGATTCCTTTGTCTGCACAAAACCCCTCCATTGTAGAATTCTTGAATTCTGTACCATTGTCACTTCTAAGTACTTTGACTTTGTACTCAGAGTTATTATGAATATTCTTGATAAGTTCAATGATTTGCTGAGGAGCTTCATCCTTCTTGTGTAGAAAGAACACCCATGTAAACCTTGTGAAATCATCCACTATTACTAGAGCATATCTTTTCTTGCTGATAGACATAATGTTTACTGGACCAAACAGATCAAGATGTAGCATGTGAAATGGTTCAGTAATAGAATTTTTAGTCTTGCTCTTGAAAGTGGTTCTTCTTTGCTTTCCAAGCTGACATGCATCACAAAGTCCATCTTGCACAAAATTTGCCTGAGGTAGGCCTCTCACCAAATTGTGCTTAACAAGTTGATTAAGCTTCTTGAAATTAAGATGTGAGAGCTTCTTGTGCCAAATCCAGCTTTCATCACTTGTTGCTTTGCTGTAGAGACATCTAACAATTCCTTTAGATGTATCACTTAAGCTGGCTCCATATATGTTACCATGTCTTTGACCAGTTAGAACAATGTCTCCATTCTGCATATTCAAGATTTTGCATCCTTCTTTGTCAAAGACTGGTTTGTAACCTTTATCACCCAGTTGACTTATGCTTAAAAGAGTATGTTTCAAGCCTTCAACCAGTGCTACATTTTCTATGATGACATTCCCCAAAACAATTGAGCCATATCCCAGAGTTTCTCCTTTGTTGCCATCTCCAAAAGATATTACTAGGCCAGCTTTCCTCTCAAACTTTGTAAGCAGGGACTTCTTTCCAATCATATGTCCAGAGCATCCACTGTCCAAGATAATTGAATGCTTCTTTCCTGTGCCCTGCAAACAAAAAGTAACTAGTTAGAATTTTTTAGGACCCAACTTTGATTGGATCCTTTCTTACTAGATTTAGAAACGACAGGCTTTGAAGATTTTGCTTTTACTTTACCTGTTGTAGAGTCAACTTTAGACTCTAATTTCACAAACTGTTTGTGACTAGGAGTTTCAGATTTCAAGGAATAATAGTCATAATACAGTTCATGATATTCTCTACACATGTAAATGGAATGAAGTAAACTACCACAATGATAACAAGCTTTTTGTGGTTGGTATTGAATTTTCTGAGTCTTGGGGAATCTGGACTCAGTTTTCCAAGAAGGTTTTTGATTGCAGTCTAGGGCCAAATGATTATGATTTCCACACTTATAGCATTTTTTCCTAGGTGCATCAGGTACATTCTTGTAATTATTCTCTTTGTTAATACCTTCTTTTCCATTCCTATTTCTTTTGATCTTGCTAGACTCTGAAAGATCATCTAATCTCTGTTTCAACTGAGACTTAGACAGAAACCCTATGTTTACATTCTTAGGTTTCTCTAACACTTTCTCATCTGAATTACTATTGTTAATCCTTTTGTGTACAACAGGGGTACCTTTTGAATCAACAAATTTAACATGATTAGGTTCAGAAACAATTTTCTTACCTTCGGATTTAGATGTGTTAGCTTCTACCTTACTATCATCATTGACAATAGCTACTTTTTCTTCTTGTCTAGCCTTATCAAAACCTAAACCATTAACCTTACCACGAATTCCACTTTCAAAGATTTCTATAGTCTTTTTACTGGAATTGTTAATGGTCTTAATCACATCTCTCTCTTCTTCTAGTTCTTTTCTGACATAATCATAAGCCTCAAGAATAACACTATAATCATGCTTAGCTTTATCAAAACTTAACTTGTATTCTTCCATTTGAATAAATTCAGATTCAAGAAAATTATTTCTATTAACTAGTTTATCATTCTTGACCTTAAGTTCATCTATTTCACAAGTAAGAATTCTAAAATTAGTCATAAGATTCTTAAACTCAGCATGGATAGATCTAATTTCATCAGAATTTAAGCTATCAAATGAATCAAGAGAGTGAAATGATACCTTAACAGAGGATGGAGAAGTTTTCTTTGGAGATCCAGATTTGTCTGAACTATTTTCCATCAATGCAATGTTGTCATAATCCAATTCATCTTCAGAATCACTGGAATCAGCCCAATCCTTCTGTGTGACCATAAGTGCATTACCCTTTCCTGAATTCCTAGGCTTCTTACACTCACTAGCAAAGTGTCCAAGCTCGCTGTAGTTAAAGCACTTGATCTTGGCCTTATCAAGCTTGACAATTGTACTTTTGCCTTTGTCACTCTACTTCTCCTCCTTCTTTTGAAAAGGTCCTTTGCTAAATCTTCTCCTGTTAAATCTCCCTTTCTTGAAAGCTTTAGCAAACATAGCAAAGAGTTCCTGCATCTCAGATTCAGAATCATTGTTGTCAGAGTCCATATCAGTAGTCTCTGACTCAGAACTTTCTTTGCTTTTCTTCTTCCTTGAATTCTTTACAGCAATCTCTTCATGCTGTTCTTCAGGAAGCTTCTTTACTTCAGATTGAGCAGTAAGTGCAATAGTCTTCATCTTTCCTTCACTCCTGCTCTTCTTCTGCTGCTTGTCAAGTTCATAAGCTCTCAATTTTCCATATACTGCCTCTAATGAAATCTCATCCAGATCATTAGCTTCCTCAATCGCAGATATCTTCTCATTGTAGAAATCAGGCAAAGCTTTCATGAACTTTGTATTCATATCCTCCAAGTCATAATATTTACCATGCATGGCCATCTCATTGATGAGTTTTGTAAACCTATCAAAGGTATCAGTAAGTGACTCACCAGACTTGGATTCAAAGTACTCATACTGTTGTATAAGTAATGTCCTCATATTCTTCCTGACAGGCTTGGTTCCTTCACATTGAACCTTAAGATTGTCCTATATATCCTTAGCAGTTTTACAAGAGAGAACATAGTTAGTGAGAACAGAATCAAGACTGTTGAATAATATGTTTCTCACTTTAGCATCTTTAAGAACATTCTCCTTGTCCTTATCTGACCATTCAGATTTTGGCTTCTCTGCTGTATGTTCTGAAACAACCACACCATCAACAGTTGCTTGTCCAACGACCTTTGTTGGAACAAAAGGTCCATCTCTGATTCTATCAAGATAATCAGGATCTGTTGCTTCCAGATGATGCAACATCTTTACTTCCCATATAGTATATTCGTTTCTCTTGAGCATAAGAATCTTAGTATTCCCATCCTTGTAACCAGACATGATTGCAGATCTTTATGATTATTCGAAATCAACCCGCTCTGATACCAATTGTTAACTCGAATAACTTGTAGAAGGGGGGGTTGAATACAAGTTATATAATCGTGTCTGATTTTTGCTTGATTATATGAACAAGAATAAACGAATGAATCAAACTCTGTTTGTTTTAATAAGATCAAATACAAACTCTACCAAAGGTGTACAATACCTTTAGCAGCTGCTGACAATACAAATCTCTCTCTCTGTTTGTACTCTCGTATACTCACGATTACAAAGCTCATGAACACTTTTTACAATGATATAGAGAGAGTATTTATAATGCTACCTATCAACTAATAAAAAAAAATATAATCTATACATGACAATGTTCTGCCGTCCAGTTGATAGTTTCCATCAATAGAAAACTCTTTCCTTCATAATATCTTCTTGCTTGTTCTTCAAACAACGATCCTGTTTTATAGCACTTGCCAGTTTCTGTAGCATCCATAATGACATCATCAGTAACACGACTGATATCAGGATTTCATCTTGCATCAGTATCTGATCATCATCAGTATTAGACTGTTATCAGGATTTGCTCTTTGTTCCTGACATGTAGTCTCTGATACACTGTTCATTCCTGACTAAACTGTACAGATAACTGTCTTACACATAAATCCTATATATAGTGCTAAATCCTTTATAAGATCAGGATTACAAGAAGTATAATGTGTAAATTCTATTCTTAACATCACAACTTATGAATTATTCCTAACAATGTGTATCAAAGATGAAGCCAAAAACGTAGTTCTTAGAATGAGGGGTCAGACCCTTTATATAGGCTTACAAGCCCTAGAATCATGGTAGAATTAGGTGACTTGGTGGGCAAGTCACTGCCTTGAGGAAGGTTCTAGACTCCTTCCTTGTAGGAATTAAATCAGTTTCCTTGTTGAAGTAGGTGCCTTGGAGGCTAAGTCAGGCAGGAGTAATATCCTTATTTGACTCTTATTGCTGAGCTGGTTATTACCCTTAATATTAATTACGAAATTAATATTGTAAATAGGGTTTGGGCCCATTTAATGGGCCCCACGTTTTGACCATATTGGGCCTAATTAAAGCCACATTAAATATGTTTTTAGGGCTTATTTTTAACCCATATCAAAAACTAAAATACAAACTTCCAAACTGAAAAAAAAACAAAATCTATTTTAAGCCCATGTTTTACTTAAAAAAAAAAACAAAAACAAAATACAAACTTCCAAACTGAAAATGCACATTTTAAGTTGTCTTTACAAATAAGCTAAGGGCAATAACCATAAAATCTAACAATTATATGTTACTCCAATAATGCGATATATTGAATTTGTTTGGTTAGTTGATAAAAATTTGTTTTATAGTAAATCAATTCATTAATAAAAGGACATATAATTTGTAAAATGATATTGAACAATCACATAGCAAACTAGATTAGATGAAAGTTTCTATTGTTATAACTATGTTCGTTTCATATATCTTGCACAATAGATATCCTTTCTTATATCGCTGAAACATGCAACCTTTTTTTGATAGACAGTCTAATAATTTATTGGAGTCGTGAAGATTAAGTTTCTACACATTTTTAATATATAATCGAAAAATTAACTACGACCATACAAATATTTTCAACAAATTAATATAATAAATATTTTAAGGATTCGATATTTAATAAATATACCGAATTCTCAGAATATGGGTGAAATTGTTTTTAACATGATACCTAGAAATATTTTCTAACAAAGAGAGAAATAAAATGAAAGCTAAATTTTAAAAAAAAAACAGTTAAGAGGGATTTTGAACTTTTCAACGGGGGTTGTATTTGTTTTGATGATTGATTCATAATATTAATATTTATTCAATTGGTATGAATTCACGGATAAGTAATATTATACTTACGTTAATTAACATTCCAATAAAATTATATATTTTTCTAAATAAAAATTAAAATAATATAGTCATATTAATTTATTAATACAATTTATCGGTCGGTGCGTAGCATGGGTAGAACGCTAGTATATATATATAGGTGGTAATTATTTTTCTTTCGTTTATTTAAACAATCAATTTTTATACATAGCTTTTTTTGTCACCCTAGATTAATATTAAAAGATCTATATATCTTTTATTCATAATGTTTGAGGTTTGGATTGACATGTTATAGGGTATTATTTCCCATATGATGGTAAGTCCCAAGCAGACAGTATAATCTTATTTATTTGCATTAATCTATAATATGTAGACTAAAGATACAAACGTGTCTTTGTAATCAATCTACATTTACATGGTAGATTGAATTCTACCCTATCACCTATCACTATGATGCACTATGAGTATTACAAAAAGATTTGATGTTATCCTAGGGCTGCACAAAGGTTCAAAACCGGACCGGACCGACCCGGACCGGACCGAAGACCGGATTTTATTGAATTCATGGACCGAGGACTGGACCGGTCATAACCGGTCTTCGGGACCGGACCGGACCGGAAAAACTCGGACCGGACCGGAACCGAACCGGTTAGTTAATATATTATAAAAAAAAATTAATTTTATAATTTAATTTTCATTCTTTGTTAATATATGAATTACTTGGTAAGTTAATTTAAATTTAAAAATAAGTAAATGTCATATTATTTGTAAAGTAACATTAATTTGTAAACGTAATTATAAATTATATATAGTATAAAATATGAAATTTAATCATTTATATTATAGTGTTTCTATATACTATTTCATTAATTTATTATTTACCAGTTTGGATCACTAAAATATGTTATGTGTGAATATTTTATCATTAAACTATCTAATTCAAAAGAAAAAATAGTATAAAATTAACTATATATATAACCTACAGTTTCAAAAAAAAACTATATACATAAAATCCGGTCCGATCCGGTCCTGACCGGTTGTTTTCAGGGTTTGGACCGGACTGAACCGAAGACCGAATTTTTTTGATTTTATGGACCGGGGACCGGACCGATTATATTCGGTTCGGTCCGGTCCTTGGACTGGTAGACCCGGTCCAGTCCAATTTATCGGTCCAGACCGGAAAATTGTGCAGCCCTAATCCTGTACGTTGGGTCAACCTATAGTTTTTGAATGTGGATTTCAGTTGTGTTGTTAGAGCATCTTAAGGGGAGATAGGTAAAATTGTTAGCTAAAATCTTATCTATACTATACTATTATAAGCAAAATAGAGTATATTTGGTTTGGTACTCTTTTTTTGGTCAATCTTTTTTGGTACTCTTTTTTTGTCACTCTTTGGTTTGGTTAAATCTATATTATTAATAAAATTCAAAAAAAAACACACACATAGCCTAAATAATATGAATTAATATTAATATGCACCACATACACAAATATAATAATTCAAAATACAACTATAATAATTCAAAATATAAGCAAAACAGGGTATATTTGGTTTGGTACTCTTTTTTTGTACTCTTTTTTTGGTCACTCTTTGGTTTGGTTAAATCTCTATTATTAATAAAATTCAAAAAAAAAAAGAGATAATGACCAAAATGCCTCATTTTGGGAGGCAATGGTCCGAAATACCGTTTTCCAAATTGCTTGGCCCTGACTACCCACGGGACACGCCACTGGCAACGGCGTGTCCCAAGCTTAATTTTTCACAGAAATTTTCTAAGTCCCAGGCTGTTCTCCCCCGACCCCACCGGCGAGTTCGTACCCCCCTCCCCTTACCTTCGTTTTGTCAATTTACGATCAATATCAGCACAGAAAAACGATGCTCACGACTTGCTCATCATGTTAAGATATAGTTTTGTTGAAATCATATCTCGTACTTGTGTATTTGATGAAATCGGAAACCAAATCGGAGATTAGGTTAGATTTAGGTGTTTGCAATCCGAGCTTGGAATCGACAAATTAAGAACATAGGCTTGTAGAGGACGATGAGACGATAACGATGGTATATAGAACTCAACGGGATATTGACTGAAGTGGGAGAACGAAGCAATCTAAAAAACGGCGAAAAATCGCCCGGCGAGTCGCCCGGCTACTGCTCTGCGAAGACGATGATGACGTCAGACACGCATTCTCCAAATGCGTGTCTCCCCAATGCGCCAGCCGTAGTAGCGTATCACCTGCTACAGTAGTCGTGGCGTGTCTTAAGATACGTTTGTCCCAGTGGCGCGTCTTAAATTACGGCTCTCCCAGTGGCGTGTCTCAACACACGGCTCTGTCAGTAGCGTGTCTAGTGGGTATTTAGGGCCGTGTTTTTAGATCTGGGCATTTTGGTCACGCCCCCCCACTTTTGGGGTAGATAAGGCCATCACCCAAAAAAAAAGGCACACATAGCCTAAATAATATGTATTAATATTAATATACACCACATACACAAATATAATAATTCAAAATACAACTATAATAATTTAAAATAAATAATTTTAATAATATTTATATACATGAGATTATAAAGTTATAAATTATTTTATTAATAAAAATATATATATATATATCTATACTATTATATAAATTCCGGAACATTAAAAGTTTTGGTACCTGTTTTTTTGTACCATTTTTTTGGTACTTCGTGAATTTACTTATTTACCCTTTTTTGAAAAGAAAAATAAATATATGATATTTATACTTTTAAAACACCTATAATAAATAATAACATAATATAATTAATGGTAAGTCGCTTGCATTTTTTCACATTTACTTTTAATTGAAGATATTACCTTTTATAAACACCTAAAAACATCAATGTATCTTCCAATCATTAATATTTCCTTTCGAATTAAAACACGTTACCTTTTAATTTAAAATTAATCTTCATTAATATTTTCTTTCGAATTAAAACACGTTACTTTTTAATTTAAAACTAAGTTTACAATCATTAATATATACACGAAAATATCACACCATATTTTTCAATTGTTAATAAAATATATTAAAAATCTTCGTACGTTGTTTATAATAAGGAAACATTAGTATAATCCGTAAACATGTGTATATTAAAATTATATTAAATTAAAATTAATTAATAATTATATAATACCCGAAACATTAAAAATTTTGGTACCTATTTTTTGGTATATGTTTTTTCGTATTTCATGAATTTACTTATTTACCCTACATTATAAAGAAAAATATATATGATATCTATACTATTAAAACACCCAAAATAAATAATAACATAATACAATTAAATTTAATTAGTCGATTGCCACCCAAAATATCACATCATATCATATATAATCATTAACAAAATATAATAAAAATTCGTATTATGAATAATGACCATTAAATTTTTAGTAAAAAAATCAGAATCATTAGATCTAATTATTAAATATATTATATGATTAAATTAATTTACTAAAATTTCAAGTTTCAAATTTTATCAACGACATATTTATTTTAAAATTTTATAATATAAGTTTTAAACCATGCATATCATTAATTAATTTTATATTAAATTTTTAAAATTAAAATTAAAATAAAATATTTTAAATAATGATTATATAAAAATATAATTATAACATAAAATAAAATTTATTACATATCAACAAAAATCCGTGCATCGCACGGGTTATAAGCTAGTAACTTAAAAGTTTAATAATAAAATATAATTAAAAAATTTAAAAGCAACCCGTGCATCGCACGGGTTATAGGCTAGTACTATATAAAAGTCGAAACATTAAAATTTTTGGTACCAGTTTTTTGGTACCTATTTTTTGGTACTTCGTGAATTTACTTATTTACCCTTCATTATAAAGAAAAATAAATACACCTAAAATAAATAATAGCATAATATAATTAATAGTAATTAGTCGATTGCCTTTTTCATATTTACTTTTATTTGAAGATATTACCTTTTATAAACACCTAAAAATCTATACTTATTATATAAAAGCCGAAACATTAAAAGTTTTGGTACCAGTTTTTTGGTACCTATTTTTTGGTACTTCATGAATTTACTTATTTACCCTTCATTATAAAGAAAAATAAATACACCTAAAATAAATAATAGCATAATATAATTAATGGTAATTAGTCGATTGCCTTTTTCATATTTACTTTTAGTTGAAGATATTACCTTTTATAAACACCTAAAAATATATACCTGAAAATATCACACCATAATTTTCAAGAAAAATATTACACCTAAAATAAATAATAACATAATATAATTAATGGTAATTAGTTGATTAACATGATAAAATTAAGGGTAATTAGTCGATTGCCTTTTTCACATTAACATAATAAAATTAATAATAATTAGTCGATTGTCTTTTTCACATTTACTTTTAGTCGAATATATTACCTTTTATAAATATCTAAAAACATCAATCAATCATTAATATTTCCTTTCGAATTAAAACACGTTACCATTTTAATTTAAAACAAATCTTACAATCATTAATATATACCCGAAAATATAAAACCATAATTTTCAATAAAAGTATAACACCTAAAATAAATAATAACATAATATAATTAATGGTAATTAGTCGATTGTCTTTTTCACATTAACATAATAAAATTAAAGGTAATTAGTCGATTGCCTTTTTCACATTTAATTTTAGTTGAAGATATTACCTTTTATAAATACCTAAAAATAGATCATTAATATTTCCTTTCGAATTAAAATACGTTACCTTTTTAATAAAAAAAAAAAATCTTACAATCATTAATATATACCCAAAAATATCACACCATAATTTCAAGAAAAATATAGCACCTAAAATAAATAATAACATAATATAATTAATGGTAAATAGTCGATTGCCTTTTTCACATTTACTTTTAGTTGAAGATATTAGATTTTACAAACATCTAAAAAGATCAATTGTATCATATATTTCAATCAATAATATTTCCTTTCTAATTAAAACACGTTACCTTTTTAATTTTCAACAAATCTTACAATATATACCCGAAAATATCACACCATATTTTTAAATTATTAATAAAATATATTAAAAATCGTATACATTGTTTATAATAAGGAAACATTAGTATAATCCGTAAACATGAGTATATTAAATTATATGAGTATCAAATTAAAATTAAAATATTATTAAAATTAGTGATTATATAAAAACATAATTATAATATTAAATAAAATTTCTAACATAATATAAGAAACCCGTGCATTGCACGGGTTATAAGCTAGTAAATAGATGATTAGCAAAAATTTACTGAACCTGTAAGCTTTTGTAGTTCAATGGTATTAGCTATAATGGTTAGTTATATTTAAAAATTATTTTTTTTAATATTTTCAAATCCTAACAAATTTTCTAATAATAATTTATTAATAAACTTTTCCAAATTCAGTCAAACAAACTTTTTATATAAATATATATGTTAATTAATTAATTATTTTTTAATTTATAACACTTGTACTTATACAAGGGAATAATAGTTTAATTCAACTTTTTAAAATATATTAATTTAATTTAACTATATTAACTTAATAATTAATAAATAAATTATTAGTTTCTTTAATAATCTAATAAAATAATTTTATCTTATTTTATCTAATAAAATAATATATGAGTGTGTGTATTTACATAATATTTTTATAATAAGCCATAAAATATACATTCTTTTTTTTTTTTGAAATATACATTCTTTTAATATTTAGTTTTGAAATTAAAAACAATATAAACCTAAATTTTACATAGCAGAGAGAGAAAAGCAACCTGAAACGACTAGCGGGAGAGAAAAAGTGAGGGGAGATTGAGCGGGAGATGACGTGGATGATTTTAGATGATGGGCTTGTAATCAACATATTTAGCAACTGAACCTTCATCATCTAAAATTTTAACTAACACTTAACACCTGTTGGATGTATAATTTACATAATAGGTATAATTTTGAAATTATATTGCCACTTAAGCAATTTTTGCTAACAGGTACATTGCCTTGAAGATGCTCTTAGGGTCCGTTTGGGAAATCTTATTTTTCAGAAATAAGTTACTTATTCTGGAAAAAAATAGGAAATATGTACATTTTTCTTACATAAGTAACTTATTTTTGCAAGATAACGAATATTGAACTCCCCATACACATTTTTCTCTAAAAGAAAATATGTAAATAAAAAATTTTTCCCGAAATAAATAACTTATAAGTTGAAACTTAAATTTGTCAAACGAGCACTAAATTGCATGACCTTGTAGTGTAAAATTTAAAGAGATAAATAATAATAAATTCAATCTTAGAGATCTTCATTCTATAATATTATATATATTGACTGTTTGTTATTTCTCTTATTAAATAAAATGCATGCAACATGTTTATTCTTTATATTTGCTTATCTTATAGCTCTTGGAGATCATAGTGTTATTTTCTTTCTTAATTGACACACTTGTCTTTATTATTTACTAGGTAATTTGTCCGCGCGCGGTTCATAAATTTTCATTTAAAAATATTGAAAATGGATAATTTTTTATTTTTGAAAATTGATTGGTCTCTTAAGAATTTTTTAAAAAAAATGATTCAAAAAAATTTACATGAATTATAAGTTTGAAAATACTCTCTTTGTATATCTAAAATTTTCATAATCTCAAAAATATCAACATAAAAAGTAGTAATTATAATATAAATATAGTATTTATGATCAAAATTTATAAATATTTTATAAAATAACACTTTTTAAAGCTGACGCCCCTCTCATAACGTACATGTTCAATAGTAGTGTAAGAATTTATTTAAATTGAATATTAATTTATTTCGACACAATATAATGAACAACGGGTGCATAATTTATTTATTTTAATTTTTTTCAATTTAATCAATTTGATCATAACCCATGTGTAATTTATTCATGTGTAAAAATTAAAAAAAAAACTATTTGTATTATTTTTATTAGAGGTGTTAAGTGAAAATTTTTATACTTCTATAATTTATTACGATTTCTATATAATCACTAATAATAAAGATTGCCTGAGAAGTTAAGGATCTTATGTATTACAATTGTCCAAAAAGAAATTGGAGTAGTATTCGATAGGAATAAAAAAGGACGCAATCTAAGTAATTTTTAGTCGTCATTTTGCCTAAAATAAACTTAATTATATATGTAATTAATATTTAATAATAAAATAATAATTATAATGCTCAAACAAAGTTTTACAACTTTTTATATAAATAAAAGAAATTAAATTTAGTATGTATTTATTAGGTATAATTAATGACTAATTAATATGTCATTAAGAGCTATTTAATGTAAGAAAATAATTTTAATAAAAAATTCAAAATAACGAAAATTCAAGAAAAATATCTTGAACCTTCTGGTAACTTTCTGATCTCCAGGCATTATAATATATATAGATTTGATAACGCATTATGACAATGCTCTGTAGAACTTCGATATATTTTGTAAATATATAAAATTATTTGTAAAAATTATTGGAATCCAAATTGGCTTCCCATTTCACTTCCCCCTTAAATCAAAATTTCATTTTCCCCTTTATGTCAAAGAATGGAGAACAAAATTAGTAATGGTCAAAAATACCATTTTTTTAAAATTTTATTACACAAATACTAATTTTAAATTTTTGGCCAAAAATAATAATCTATTACGCATTTACAAAATGGATAATGCTATTACGCATTTGAGGAATGAATATTATGTAAGAATTTTTTTTTAAAAATGAAAAGAAAAATAAATAATTTAAGTGTGTCACGCATTCTAGAAATGCGTAACACCCCAACTATGGAGGTGTTACGCATTTCTAGGAATGCGTAACACAAATAATTTATTTTTTTTCATTTTTTTTGTAATTATATGCATTATTCGTTTGACAAATACATAATACTATTACTCATTTTTGAAATACATAATAAATTGATATTTTTGATAAAAAAATCAAAAATGACATTATTATCAAAAAAATTAAAAAAATATGCTAAAAATGTCATTATTTCGAAGGAAACACATCACATACCCGAGGGCCGAGACAACCCACACAAATAATCGAGGGCAACCTCTAACACTATTTCAAAAAAAGAAAAAAAAAACCTCTAAGACTCACAAACCCTAAATCGACTTGGTCAAAATTCAAATTGAGGGCTTCTAACAGATGTAAGGACTGGTTTAATTGACGGCTTCTGAATTTGGATTTCAATTGGGGGCTTTTGGATTACGGGTTAGGATTTTGGTTCTACTTGAAGAGCAATAATTACCGATGTTGATCCCAACAAGTCTGAACCTTGGGATCTTCCAGGTAGCTAGCTACTTGTGTTAAATTGCTCTATCCAAAACACACACCTACATGAACGAACGATAATAGCTCCAACTCTTTCATCTTTTGCCAACACTTATATAACTGATTCACATATATTCGTTCATGAATTTCACTATCTATATATATAATAGTTATACTTATACAATGGCTAATGGTGATCATTCTATGTTTAAAGGAGATTAAGATTCGGATTTGCCTGTATTTTTTACTTGTTCTTTTGTCTCTTCTAAAAAGCCATTTTGAAAAGATACATATAATGGTTGAATCTTGATTAGAAAAAATCTACTTTTACTATACAAAATTGATAAAAAAAAACTTTAACCTCTATGGAATTTTTATAAATCCATAAAGCCATCTCTCCATGAAGAAGAACAGTTAAACCTCGATAAATAAATATCCTTGCCACATGAAAATTATATTGATTTACCAAGATTATTCATTTATGCAGGGTAAACTCTCGTGTAGGGAAGAGCTCCCAAACCAACGGGGTGATGCATGAATACAGACTCGAAAAACCAGCAATGGTACTCTGCCTTTGAGAAGAGCAATGCAAAGCATGTTTTATTCATTTGTGGAGTCTGTCTTGCCAAAAGATACTTGGTACTGATCAACTGATGTAGGGGAAGCATGTTGTACACTATATGTCTATATAGTATATAGCACCCACTATTTTATATTGTATTAGACATTACAAGGTAGGACTAATAGGTTATGCAGAAATTTAGGGACCTGTTTCAACAGACCATGCCAAGGTCCAATGGCGTTTATACAATTTTCTTCTGTGTAGGTGGTGGAGACTACAACCCCCCTCCCCCTCTCTCCCCCCCAAATAATAATAATATTAACTCAAGAAAGAATTTTATTGTTTTAAAAATAAAACATTAGATATGTGATCATCAAATATAAACCCTAAGCCCTTGGAATTTTAGCTATCAGCTATAGGCATGGGCAGCTGAATATGTAATTAAATTGTTGGTTTTTGGTCAAACTTTCATTGTATTGGTCCATTTTCCATTGCTAGTTTATTTTACCTTTTGATAAATAATAACTTCTATTACTAAGGGTTGTTCTTAATTAATTATGCAGGACCTACCTCGAATATTTCCTCGTCACCCATGGTTGGACACTAAAGAGTGCCATGCAGCTTTAAGACGTGTTCTTGTTGCGTATTCTTTTCGTGATTCTGATGTTGGCTACTGTCAGGTGTGTGTGCTCATTAAATATGTATATGCACGCACACGTGCTGCTTCCGTCGCACTAACTTATAGTCTTATTCATCAACCACTTAGTTCCAAACTGATCACAATTTTTAATTCATGAACCTTATCACTTGAATATTTCATAATTTTCGTGCATGGCATTTATATATTAATACATTAAAGTCAACACTAATAATTTCCTGTGCTTTGTCAACTGTTGGCTGTTGCGAATGAAGCAGGACAGTTATATGAATGATAGAATTTGGTGTACGCAATTATATTTGTGAGCAGCGGATAATTACTTTAGTGAATACCAAACGACGTTTTTCTCAGATAGTTAAATGTGAGCTATGAGATCATACTTGTAGTTAATGTAGACAAAACTTTTCAACTACTTAAACAGCATTACCTGCTTTAAAGCCTTAAAAGCATAGTATTTAATTGATATTTACCAGCATTAGCTTTCTTCGCCGTTGTTCATAGTTTCCTGCATATTGGTCCATCATAACTTAAATAATTTAGCGACAATCAATTTTTCGAATCAATGCTTTAAATACTGAGGAATCTAATTTTGAGTATAAATCCCTCATCCATCTTGTATAAACTTCGACTTCATTTTAGGCATAGTGTTAGAATATGCTGCTTACTGTAATGCTCTGATTTTCCCATCTTTGAACTCCTTAGAGCAAAGTATTTATTTAGCATATTTTCTCCAACCTGGTTATGACTTTGACTGTTAAAGTTAAGATAGAAGATTTTAGGTAAATGATATCAGTTTGCGTGTTTGAAAACTTCTAATCGTTATGTAATGTGAAGTGTTGTTAAAGGTGCGATTAATGGCGCTTCGCGCTTAGTTGCAAGGTGTGCGATTCGAAAATGTGCGATTTAGCACGATTCTGAAATCGTCCAAAAGGCGCTCATGAGGCGCTAAAAAGCGCAAAAAGGCGCAAAAAAGGCGCGCGATTAATGTTATGTTAAGATTATGTTAAGTAATAAGTTATTGTTAAATATGTGCTTATCTTTTTTTGGTAAAAAGGCGCGCGATTAATGGCGCTTCGCGATTCGCGCCTCAAATTTGGTTCTTGCGCTTTTTTATAATTAGCGCCTTAAATTATAATTATATATTGAGAAGAGTGCTAAGGTTGGAATTACTCTGGGCCTCAAGCCATGTAATCTTTTCTAATACAAGTGAGGCAGTCTTGTTTTTGAATGGCAGTGATAAAAGTATGGGGGTGTTTGGAAGTTAGAGGTTTGGGATAAAATTAGAGGTTTGGGGGTAGATTAGAGGTTTGACCAAATGAAACCTCTAATGTGAGTGTTTGGTTGTTAGAGGTTTGAGTTAGATGTTTGGGATCAAAAAGCTAATTTTGAAAAAGCTCCTTTTAGGAGCTTTTTCAATTAGAGGTTTGCTATGTGTCACAAAAAGTTATTCAAAAAGCTATTTACCAAACACTTTTATTCAAAACAGCTAATTTCAATCCGCTAGTCAAAACAGCTAATTCAATCCGCTAGTCAAAACAGCTAATTCAATCCGCTATCAGCTAACAGCTATCAGCTAATTGCCAAACAGGGCCTATAGCTCATTAATCTAGATGACAGAAATTATGCAGTCCTTGAGAGCTAGGTATTAAAATGGAACCATTTGTGCTTGTATTTGTATTATGGATTGTGATGTGTTCTTATAATCAGTCTTAAAAATGTGCTAAGTCTGGCCTAATATACATTATTATAAAGGAAAACAAACTCCCCATTCATTTGACGTTAGTCACAGAACATGGTTCATTGCTCCGTGATTTCGTAGAAAGTTGCATATAAATGTACTATAGTATCCCTCATATACCTGTTTAGTTATTTACTATTTAAGTCCAATTTGTAGTGCATTGTATATTCTTTGTGTTTTTTCTTGTTATTGGATGGTTAGTACTTAGTATCTTGATATTATTATATACGTTTACTTTATTTTCCATAGTTTGTTTCCTATTTTTGCTACAATGTTATAAGTTTTTTTGTTTACTCTGTTTGCAGATGCAAGTCCTAATGATTAGGGTATTGGTGATAAGGTTGTTGGATTTGCTCATTTTTGCGAGTCCAAAGAAACGCAGCGGGGGTGCAATTAAGTGTTGGTATTTGCGAGTCCAAATATAGTGCATTAGGATAAACTTGGTATGGTTTGGTACTAGTTAGGTTTGCTATTTTGTAAATTGGATATGATATCCAATCCTAGTATTTTAGATATAGTGCTAGAGTGATGTTGTAATTCTTAACCCCATTTTGGATTTGTATTATCTATTGAAATGCGATATTATATTAAAAAAGACTTGTGCTATATTTTATTTTTATAGATATGTAAAATGGTATAGGTTTAGAAAAATAAAAAAGCACATATATGCATGCTTATGTTCCGTTGCTAGATACGTTGTATCTGTTGGTAGAGTGTTGCTAGCAATATGAGTGCATTTAGCATTATTTACGAATCATCTGTTGGGAATTTGTGGCAGATAATTGCTAATGATACCAATAGATTACCCATTGGGAAATTTGTTACTAAATTTGACAACAAAAATTTCATTAGCATATGGTTACTAATAATACCAACTTTTTTGAAAACAAAAATTCTGTTATCATGATCATTCCGTTGGCATGTTGTCTTACGAATTTTCTGTTGTCGAAACTAGATTTTCTTATCACGTGTTAAGTAACCATAGATTTTCTTATTACGTGTTAAGTAACCATTAAGTAACCAGCTCATCTAAAACCTTAAAGTGTTAGAGAAAGGCTCAACCGGATCTTTATATTATATTATAATACTTTCCCTCACTCGAAGGCCCATTTTTTGGTCGAACAGTGGATCACGGGCATTTATCTTTGGAGCATAATTTGCCAATTTGCCTTCGTGTTCATATTAAATATTGAGAATATTGGGAGTCGCAGAGAGTCGAACCTGGGACCTCTGCGTGCCTGAGCTCTAATACCATGTTAAGTAACCAGCTTATTTAAAATCTTAAGGTGTTAGAGAAAGGCCCAACCGGATCTTTATATTATATTCTAACATTACGTATTATGTGGATGAACAACAAATAATGTTGCCAACAATCAGTGTGCACCCAACAATTTTATAGAGGGAGGGCCAAATTTAACTACATTTTTGTGTGTCAATTTTTTCAACGAAATCTGTTTTTTAAGCTAATTTTCAATGACTACGTGTTGAAATCTGATGTTCAGCCTACCGTTGCTTAAAGGAGAAAGCTCCTTTAAGTTAAAAATGCTCTGTTTGTGTAACTTGCTTAAAGCCGAGTTTTAAGTTAAAAAACTCTTTTAAGTCATAAGTTCCTTTTAGGTACTTTTGACTTATCCAATTTTTTTAAGAAAAATGCTAGAGGTACCAAATTAGGTACCAAAAAATGTTACAAAATGACTTGGCATTACTGTGATTGGTTATAATTATTTTGGGCCCGCCAGGGCCAACCAATTAAAATATCTTAAAATGACAAATATTTAATGCCATGTCATTTGGTGACAAAATTTGGTACCCAATTTGGTACCTCTAGCATTACTCTTTTTTTAATTTTTTTTTTTGTTTCAGGACTTTTGTAAAGTTAAAATATTATGAATTTTAAATTTTTTTAAAGTCAAATTACACTTTAAGTCAAAATTATTAAAACCCCATTTAACTTTAAGTAAAATTACCAAACACATTCATTCAGCTTAAAGTAAACAACTTTACTTTCTCCTTTAAGTTAAAAACACCTCCATTAACAGCCTGTTTGGGAACAGGCGCTTAAAGCCAAACGGGGCTTTAAGTTGTTCTGGACCTGTTTGGCTAAACAGCTTAAAGCCCGGCTTTAAGTTAAAAAACTGCTTTAAGTCATAAGTTTCATTTAGGTACTTTTGACTTATGACTTATGACTTATGGAGTTTTTTTTTTCTTTTTTTCATGATTCTTGTAAAGTTCAAATATTATGAATTTAAAATTTTTTTAAATCAAATTTCACTTTAAGTCAAAATTATTAAATCCCCATTTAACTTTAAGTAAAATTACCCAAACACTTTCATTCAACTTAAAGTAAACAACTTTACTTTCTCCTTTAAGTTAAAAACACCTCCATTAAGTCAAAAGTAACTTATTTTAAGCAATCCCAAACACCCTCTAAGTCAAAAGTAACTTATTTTAAGCAATGTCAAACACCCTCATTATCCAAATAATATACAGGTATGTAGCTTCTATAAAATGTTGAGTAACGTATACTAACAAGAACTTCTAATTAAACTTCAAAAGAGAACAAGTGTCCAGGTAGAGGTAAAGAAATGAGGCATCTGTCATGGTCAGTATTTGCTTCCACATGGATTTATTTTCAATGCACAAAGATTTAGGTTAATGCATAAGACAATAAGACATTACCCAAAACTAAAATATTACTCCAAAGATAAATTACTGTGAAAATCAACAAAACTGCTTTTCATCGATAATGTCAAATAAATTAAATGTTCGAGAACTCAATAAAAAAGGAAGGTCGCCACAACGGGCAGTATCCTACTATATATATATAGCGATTTGAAACTTAAAAACATTGATGACAATAAAGCAGCAGGTTCTTCCTCTTCAATACGCATAATCCAGTCTACGAACTTTCCTAATCAGCTTCTTTTCCTCCAGGGTCACACATTCTAGAACACCGGGTATCTGTGTTATTAGAAACCTTGTCTCGCCAATAAGTAACATGAGATCTGAATTCAGGTGAGGGAGGCCATTCTGCCAAAGGGATGAAACAGAATAAAGCAAAACATTTAGTTGTCATTTTACTCCACTTGTTGAAACCCCTCCAATGAAACAAGTGATTCTGTGTATTTGTAATTTATGCCATAGCCAAAATTTACAGGCTCACATAATTTAGTCACTTTCTTCTCACAATCATACAAGACAGTATAGTTGTGTGAATTGATTGGTTTTACTCCACAAAACAGTCCCATACCCAAATAAAAAGATAACCACAAATTTCCCTTGACACTAGTGTTCCTTTTAATCCAGGTCATCTGGCCATCAGCAACATCGTGCAATGTCCATAGATAATGTAATTCATCATTAATGCTTTCAAAGATAATAGCAACAGAATCTTGGAAATTTAAAACATTGGACAAGTCTCTTGGAATATCGCTAGGGAAGGGAACTAGTCCCATAACCTCTGTATGCAAATTAAATGAGATTAGCCCTACACCGTAGTTAATATAGAGAACCCCGTTCACAACAGTGTGACCACTAGTGTTGACCATCCGGTTATGCAGAATCCGAGACGGAAATTCTCTCCAAGATTTAGCATTTGTGGAATACACCTGAATCATTGGTAGTTCGTCACTATTGCTTTTGCAATTGAGTCTAATGACCTTGTAATCATCACCGATAAAATCATAACCAAAATTAGTAGAAATCAGTTCACATTGGTATTCGGTTGGTGAAGGAATTTTCATGTACTTCTGGATAGATGGATTCCAGAGGCACATAGTACTTGGATCGTTTATATCACATAGACAAATAATGTTGGACATTTGACAATGCATGCATGTGCTTAGTATTGATCCAAACTAGGTTGTTGATAAAGCATATCAACCCATGCAACTTTTTAAGTTTACTAGCTAGTGCTTGAGGTATTTTATGTAGTGCATGTACTAGCATGTTCATACTTTAGTATGACATTTTATCTTGGTCGGTTCTTTTTGTTTAGTTTGATGCCTCAACTTGTGAGAGCACTTCCTATATATCATGTATTATGTTTGCTGTTTTATCAATCAAGTAAGCAAGTTAGTTCCTAGTACTACTATCTTGCACTCTCTGCAACATACACAAGCACACACACAAG
The DNA here is from genome assembly GCA_037693485.1 of Kitagawia praeruptora. Taxonomy (NCBI): domain Eukaryota; kingdom Viridiplantae; phylum Streptophyta; class Magnoliopsida; order Apiales; family Apiaceae; genus Kitagawia; species Kitagawia praeruptora. Next base: position 131,281,480 of record CM075354.1, read on the forward strand.
CCTTTGCTTGTACATTTGGTATCAGAGCTCCACGGTTTTGAGGGCGGTACATGCCAAAATATCAACCAAGAAACATGACAGACACACCAGAGACGTCTAAGGCAAAGGAAGGAGGTTCAATGAGCCTAAGTTACCCAATGCTAACAAAGACCAACTACACAGCATGGTCCATAAAAATGAAGGTGTTTATGAAGGCTCAAGGAGTGTGGGAAGCCATTGAGAAGTCAGATCCCACAGCAACTGTTGACGATAAAACGGTTCAAGTAGCTCTTGCAGCCATTTATCAAGGAGTACCTGAGGAGGTGTTGCTGGCCATTGCAGAAAAGGAAACTGCTAAAGAAGCTTGGGAGTCAATTAAAACAATGTGTATGGGTGTAGAGAAAGTGAAAGAAGCAAAGGTGCAAACGTTAAAAGGAGAGTTCGAATCCTTAAGTATGAAGGATACAGACAACATTGACGAATTCTGCATGAAACTAAGCGGAATTGTGACAAACATTCGAGTACTTGGAGAAACTATGGAAGAGTCAAACGTGGTGAGAAAGATACTACGTGCAGTCCCAGAAAAATTTGTTCAAATTGCTTCAAACATAGAGCAGTTTGGAGATGTAAAAACGATGTCAGTAGAAGAGGTTGTGGGACGTTTAAAGGCTCATGAAGAGAGAGTCAAAGCAAAGTCAGAAAGTAGTGGTGCTCAGCTGCTTCTTACACAGGAGGAGTGGTCCAAGAAATCAAACAAAAGTGTTGGTGCATACTCTGGTAATCAAAGAGGAAGAGGTGCATACAATTATCGAGGTAGAGGCAGAAATTTCTCACGTGGTGGCAACTCTGGGAGAGGGTGTCAAGGTCGTGGTGAAGACAAGCCAAGAGGATACACATCAACCAGAGATAACAGGGACAAGAGTCATGTTAAGTGCTTCAACTGCAATACTTATGGGCATTTTGCTGCAGAATGCAAGAAACCATCTCGTCGAGACAAGGACAAAGACAAAGGGCAGTCACAGGAAGCAAATTTGACAATCACAAATCAGGATGATGAGCCAACTCTGTTGTTTACAGAATGCAAAGAGAAAGAGGCTGAGGTAGTGTTGTTAAATGAAGAAAGTGTAACTCTAAATCTTGTCTCCAGTGGAAACAGTGATGACACTAACTTGTGGTACTTGGACAATGGCGCCAGTAACCACATGACAGGAAGGAAAACGAAGTTCAAATCTCTAGATGAGAATGTGACAGGAGTTGTCAAGTTTGGTGATGGTTCAAGTGTAAGAATCGAAGGCAAAGGCTCGATAATGCTTCACTGTAAGAATGGTGAAGAGAGGTGTTTGAACAATGTGTATTACATACCGACATTGAAGAACAACATCATAAGTCTGGGGCAACTTTCAGAATCTGGACATAAGGTCATGCTGCAGGGAGATTACCTCTGGGTAAATGATGAACGAGGAGAGTTGTTAATGAAGGTTAAACGATCGCCAAACAGGCTGTACAAGATTCTTATCGATAATGCTTCATCTATGTGCTTGCTGTCAAAGGAAGAGGAAGTCAGCAAGCTATGGCACTTGAGGCTTGGCCATGTCAACTACCAAGCCATGAATATGCTGTCAAATAAGGAAATGGCTCGTGGCATACCAAAGTTCGTTAAGCCAAAGGGGATTTGTGAAGGATGTTTGCTGTCAAAACAGACTCAGACCCCATTTCCTCAACAATCCAAGTTTGCAGCAAAAGAAAAATTGGAGCTCGTGCATGCAGATTTATGTGGCCCTATATCACCTCCAACTCCTGCAGGTAATCGATATTTCTTCCTACTTGTTGATGACTTCAGTCGAATGATGTGGGCATTTATGTTACGAAATAAAAGTGATGCTCTATCTGCATTCAAAAAATTCAAGTTATTGGTTGAAAAAGAAGCTAAGTGCCCCATTCAGACATTGCGTACAGACCGTGGAGGTGAGTTTACCTCACATGATTTCCAGAAGTTTTGTGAAGATTCAGGCATTCAAAGGCACCTAACAGCTCCATACTCTCCACAACAAAACGGAGTCGTGGAAAGGAGGAATAGAACAGTGGTGGCCATGACAAGGGGCCTGTTAAAAGAAAAGGGGATGCCACCTGTTTATTGGGGAGAGGCAATTCGACATTCTATTTATCTGTTGAACAGATTGCCAACCAAAACGTTGAAGGGTGAGACACCGTATGAAGCCTGGAAGGGGTATAAACCTCAACTTGACCATGTCAAGGTGTTTGGATGTCTAGCTCACATGAAGGTGCCAAAGGTCAATACATCAAAGCTCGATGATAGGAGCAAAACAGTTGTTTATTTAGGTAAAGAGCCTGGCACTAAGGCACACAGACTCTATGACCCTGCTACTGGGAGGTTACATGTAAGTAGGGATGTCGTATTTGAAGAAAACAATGCATGGAAGTGGGATTCACAGCCAGTGGAAGGTACAAGTAATGCTACTTCGTTTGTTATTCTTGACACAAATGTTACAAATGTCACAGAAAACCAAGAAAATGACAATGACAATGATGGATGGTCGACTCAAGATCGTTCCATCACATCTGACTCATCACAAGAAACTAGTGATGATTCAAGTTCAAACTCAAACAGTGAGACTGGTAGTAGTAGTTCTTCACCCAGAAAATTCAGACTTCTCAGTGACATTTACAACGTTACTGAAGAAGTCGAGCTACCAGATGAAGAAATGATGTTGGGGATCGAAGAACCAATGAATTACAGTCAAGCTGAAAATGAAGTTCAATGGAAGAAAGCCATGGAAGCTGAAATGAATGCAGTGGAAAAGAACAAAACCTGGGTGTTGACAGACTTACCACCTGGGAGAAAGGCCATAAGTCTGAGATGGGTATTCAAGCTGAAAAAGAATACAAATGGTGAAATTGTTAAGTGCAAAGCAAGAATCGTAGCTAAGGGGTATGTGCAGCAACAAGGAGTTGATTTCGAAGAAGTCTTTGCACCTGTTACAAGGTTAGAAACAGTGAGATTGTTGCTGGCATTAGCTGCAAAGAATGGTTGGGAAGTCCATCACATGGACGTCAAATCAGCCTTCCTAAATGGTGACTTAATGGAGGAAGTGTATGTAAAGCAGCCTGAGGGTTTTATCATAAAGGGAAAGGAGCATATGGTATACAAGCTATTGAAAGCATTGTATGGGCTTCGACAAGCACCGAGAGCTTGGTACTCTCGACTTAACAGATGCTTGAAGGAGTTGGGATTTGAAAAATGTCCATTTGATCAGGCTGTATACACAAGAAGAGAAGGTGATGAAAGTCTCATTGTTGGGGTCTACGTAGATGACCTCCTGGTAACTGGTTCTAGTCTTAAAAACGTCTTGAAATTCAAGGCACAAATGAAGAAAGAATTCGAGATGAGTGACTTGGGCAAACTGGCATACTATCTTGGCCTGGAAGTTGAACAGCACAAAGAGTTTACAGAGCTAAAGCAAAGTGCTTATGCACGGAAAATGCTTGAGAGGGCAAGCATGTTGGATTGTAATTCAGTGAAGTATCCAATGGAACCACGAGTCCAGATACACAAGGACGAACATGGCAAACAGGTTGATGCAACGAGGTACAGAAGCCTAATTGGTGGCCTTAGATATTTGGTTAATACAAGGCCTGATATAGCATACTCAGTTGGTGTCGTGAGTAGATACATGGAAGCACCAACCTTACTGCACTTGGGAGCTGTCAAACGCATATTACGTTATGTCAAGGGAACATTAGACTACGGTTTGAGATACTCAAAGGGCAAAGGAAACTACTTGTTATCAGGGTTCTCTGACAGTGATTTTGCAGGTGACAAAGAGGACAGAAAGAGCACAGGAGGGATGGCATTTTATCTAAATGAAAACCTAATCACTTGGGTGTCACAAAAGCAGAAGTGTGTGGCACTCTCCTCCTGTGAGGCTGAATATATGGCTGCAAATGCAGCCGCTTGTCAGGGTGTGTGGCTTCGTAATTTGCTGAGGCAAATCACAGACATTGGTCCAGGTCCTGTGATCATTTATGTGGACAATAAGTCATCAATCAACCTGTCAAAGAACCCCGTTTCACATGGACGTAGCAAGCACATTGACATACGTTTTCACTACATAAGAGACTGCATAGAGAGAGGAGACATTGTGCTGAAATATGTGAAAACTGGAGAGCAAAGAGCAGATGTGCTCACAAAGCCTATGTTCACAAAGAAATTCGAAGAAATGAAGACACTCCTGGGAATCAAGAATCTGATGAACCAAGTTTGAATCAAGGGAGAGATTGTTGGACATTTGACAATGCATGCATGTGCTTAGTATTGATCCAAACTAGGTTGTTGATAAAGCATATCAACCCATGCAACTTTTTAAGTTTACTAGCTAGTGCTTGAGGTATTTTATGTAGTGCATGTACTAGCATGTTCATACTTTAGTATGACATTTTATCTTGGTCGGTTCTTTTTGTTTAGTTTGATGCCTCAACTTGTGAGAGCACTTCCTATATATCATGTATTATGTTTGCTGTTTTATCAATCAAGTAAGCAAGTTAGTTCCTAGTACTACTATCTTGCACTCTCTGCAACATACACAAGCACACACACAAGCCTTTGCTTGTACAAATAATGCCATTATAACAACCAACAACCATGGGTTTGAGGATAGTTTCGTGGAAAAGACGTGGCATATTGATAAAATCAATGTGTACGGGACAAGTGAGGGACAAATCTTGCATATTAGAAAACTGAACAGGATTTACAATCGTGGCGATTTTGGGAATATTTGGGATAGCGATGATGGCATTATGGAGGTGAGATTTAATGAAATTAGGGTTCGAGATTATGGAGAGCCATGACTTGCACACTGACTTGTATTTGAGCAATGATTTCACCGGAAGTCTTGAAAGTATAACGGTGATAACATCTTCGGGTATATCTTTGGTATTATGGGTTAGTTTTATTTTCTTCTTCGAATTGGCCATCTAAGAAGAATAATGTGGAATGGATTTGGTCCAAGGTAAGGTGACTGCTCAGGGATATTGAAAGAAGATGGACAATTGAACATGAACCGTGGGGATATGTATAGACTAGAATAATGAACGTAGGCATGTCGAGCAATATATAAGGTTAATACGTACTGTGTTTTTATTTTCGAATCAGATTGGGTTTTGTTTTTATTTTCGAATCAGATTGGGTTTTAAAGTAAAGGTTGTCTACTTCTGTTTCTTTGTAATGCTTGTGGATTTGTAGGTCATTGTAGGCCTCGTTTTTTTTTTCCCCCTATTAATATTTTACAAATCAAAATACTGTGATGATTTGTTATTATGGATGCCAAAAGATAATAACACTGAAAGAAATTATATTGATCAATTTTATGTCTCTAAGATTTTTTAAACACTATTTTCTTGATCTTTAATTGTTTTTTTAATTTTATGTTGTGTTTCTTGATTGGTAATTATGATGTTAATTGTTAATAATTGTTCTTGTATGATTTGATGATTAGCTGATTTTATTGCTGCTGTAATTAATTGAGGGTCTTTTTTGTTTTTTATTTGTTTTAGTAAACATGTAATGGTGGTGTTAATTGTTGAAGTAGAAAGTTGGTTTTGTTTTGGGTGAGAAATTTAGGGGTTTTTGCTGTTGGGTTTGTGTTGTTGGAGGAATTTCGTAACAACATGAAATCGGAGGTTTGCTGGAATAATAGAGCGATTTGTATGAATATGGCTGTTTTAGGGATTAGGATTTATGAAAAAAGAGGGCTAGACTCGGTAGCTGTCTTGATTTGTCTCGTGTATCAGATTGCATATCGTACCAAGATGCCTGCGTACCTATATGTTTATATAGAATCAAGCCCCACGCAGTTCTGTGAATTAATTGGGCTTATCCCGAGAGACTTAAGGGATAAGTTACATTAATCTGGGTGATTACTGATTTTATCTGATTTAATCTTATCGTTGTGATATCTTTATGATTTGAAGAATATCGTTTGGAGATATTTTCCGTTAATCATTGATTTAAATTGATTATTTCCTCATTTCAGAGAGAGGATAAAACTTAGGCGTAAAGAAATAATTATTAATCTGAATTAATAATTAATAAATATTAGGAATTTGGGAGATTATTAGACATGCCAAAAATATGGCATAACAACTAGCCCCCAGTTCTTCAGTGTAGCTTGCTGCAGTGGAGAACTAAAAATTCTTCAAGCTTCCAAATTTCTTGAGTCGCTGAAAAAACTGAAAATAGATGATTAGAAAAACACTTAGAGCACCATTGTGCTCGTTAGGCGTATGCGGATGCAAGTGTGATAGCATGCGATGTCCACTATAAGATATATATTTGCCAAGGTTTTCAAATGTGCGAGTAGAAATAATTCGTTTGAAATCCTTTGCGATCCTTGTTGTCTAGTTAGTACCTTGACGTTTGTATATATCCCGAATTGGCATACACGCTTTTCAAGTGTCTGATGCAACCACATAAGGATGTGTCTGGCGAGGTCTTCACTAAGAGATGTAGATGTAATTCTGATGAACTTTCTGGTGAACTTTGCACGCTCGCTGGCTGTGCATTTCTTAAAGATATTTGTGCATAGGGATGCCTTCCCACCCATGCGACCTTGAGCTCAAAATCTGGTCATGGGCCTTCAATAACAATCCAGAGGGTGCTGCACTTTACTAAGCATGTAGCATTGCGAGATTTATAGCTTGTCCAGGCTACCCTACTTGGCAACTTAGTTCGCAAGTTTGGAAATATTTTTGACATATACTATCGCGGCGATATATGAAAAATCTTTTGCAAATCCAAACGCAATAATAAATATGCTCTTTTAAGAGTGTCGCGATATTTATTTTCTTCAAATATAATGCTCTCTTTCTTTTAGAAAATCTTTTACAAAATTATGCGTTTCGCATACATAATTCAAAGCATGCAGCTCGTACGAGATTGTAAAATAAATCCGAAAATCATCAAGATATAAATCCATAATTCATCAACATAAATATCTCGTACGATATTTTCCAAATCGCAATAATTTTACAAACATAAAAATATTTATTGCTCGCACGAATTTTCTGAATAACTAAATATTTTCTGAAAAATATTTAAAAACAAGACTATATATGCATGCATGGCAGGATATTTGATTTGCAGGAAATTAAGATAAAAATAGGAAACTTATCTTTGATTTTTCCCGGTTGTAAGTTCCAAATTGCAGCCCAAAAAATTCGCTGTTAAATTTTTTTTTTCTACCGTGCGTGGTGCTTCTGCTTCGATTTTCATTCTCCAATTTTTTATACCATGCGGGTCTCACAAAAAACTGTGTGTTGTTGCCGTGTTGCTTCCATTATTTTCCCGAGTTTTTATTCGGTTGCGCTACTTGTTTCTTTTTCCTCTTTTTTTTTTTGCCGCTGCGTTGTTGTGACTTGCATATGCGTGCTGCTCCTTTATTATTTTTTGTCCATGAACATCTCCTGGCTTTTTTCTACTTTGCATATTTTTCTTTATTGTTTAGCCACTGTATGATGTTGTTGTCGTCTTCGTGCCACCGTAGGTGAAAAAACCCAAAAGTCCCCATGAATTTATTTGTAATTATTCGTCCTCCTCGAATAATAAATTACCCCTCCTTCTAGCGCCAAATGTTGTTGGAGGAATTTCGTAACAACACGAAATCGGAGGGTTTGCTGGAATAATAGAGCGATTTGTATGAATATGGCTGTTTTAGGGATTAGGGTTTATGAAAAAAGAGGGCTGGACTCGGCAGCTGTCTTGATTTGTCTCGTGTATCAGATTGCATATCGTACCAAGATGTCTGCGTACCTATATGTTTATATAGGATCAAGCCCCACGCAGTTCTGTGAATTAATTGGGCTTATCCCGAGAGACTTAAGGGATAAGTTACGTTAATCTGAGTGATTACTGATTTTATCTGATTTAATCTTATCGTTGTGATATCTTCCTGATTTGAAGAATATCGTTTGGAGATATTTTCCGTTAATCATTGATTTAAATTGATTCTTTGCTCATTTCAGAGAGAGGATAAAACTTAGGCGTAAAGAAATAATTATTGATCTAAATTAATAATTAATAAATATTAGGAATTTGGGAGATTATTAGACACGCCAAAAATATGGCATAACAGTTTGATTACATGTTTTGTTTGAGTGTTAAAGTTTCGATTTTTATGTTAATTTTTGTTGATGTGCTACACTGTGTTTATTGCTGTTGATTTGTGGTTTACTAGTTCAAGAAATATATAATCTTTTTCGTCTAAATTGTTGAAGGTTGAATTAGGGAGTTTGGTAAACAGTGGAGGGTTGTCTTGCACGGATCGTAATTATCGAGAGAGTTCTTGTGTGCTTACTTATTTGGAATCAAAATGTGTGTTTAATTGGGGGATTGCATTGGGCTGATATTTGGAGTTGATTTTAGACTTTATTTTTGTTTTTGAAAGAGTAGGCACTGGATAGTTACTTGGATAAGGGCATTTCCAATCATGTTGAACTCTTAGCTAAAAATAATTAAAATATATTATAAATAAAAATTATAGAGATTATGTAAAAAAAATCAACTCCAAAGGATCATTTCCCTTGTCTATATTTTTAGCCAATGTCTATATTTTTTGCCCTATATTTGTCGAACCTCTAGAGACCTGTAAGAAGATTCCACATCATCTCTTACCATATTCAAATGTGATATTCTATTTATAATAACTTAAAATTATAATAACATACCATTTTTAAAATATAACCTATCAATATAGCCAATACCATCGAAGCACAATGCCTTACAGGTTCACTAAATTTTACATAACCAATATTTTCTATCATTTTAGCCAATCACTTTAACCAACACCATTGGAAATGTTCTAAGAGCATGAAAAAAGGATAGGTGCAGAGACTCAATGGAAGGGCCTTGAATCCTTACTAATATTGATGCCACCTGGAGGAAAATAGGGAATGTATACTAAACTTCAAGCTCCAACGGTAATGTTTCTTGCCAAAAATTTTTAGGGGAGGAGAGACATTACCTACATATGGGGATTCCCTATCTATACTATATCTCATTTTTTTAACTTTCTTTCTCTCTCTTGTCTCTCTTTTCTTTTTTTCTTTCACTGTCTCATCTTCTTAAAATATTATTTTAATATTATTTTTAAATTATAAGGAATCAATATAGGAAATACCATTGGAGTAAAAAAACTTTTTGGTTACCTATATTTTTGGAAATCAATATTTTACTATATTTTAAGGATCCAAAATAGGGATTAGCATTGGAGTTGCTCTAAGAGCAACTCCAATAACGTTACCTAGAATGGTTCCCTAAAATATATTAAAATAATGATTCCCTAAAATATGAGGAAGCAAAAAATTATTTTACTCCAATGGTGTTACCTATATTTATTCCCTATACTTTAAATATAATATTTAAAGAATATTTTAGATATATATCTTACATATATTTTAATATGTAGCATGGTTGGAGATGATACAACCTAAATTGCTTACCTATATTAATGATGTGGCATATTTTAGGGGTTGGTAATGGATCCCCAAATGTGGGGAACCATTTTCTCTCATCTAAAAATTTTAGGTAAGGATGATTGTGGTTGGAGTTGGTTTTTTAGAAAAAAATCCCTAGATACATTCAGGTGGTAAAAATATTGGTAAGGGATATGATGATGGGTTGAAGATGCTTTAATAGCCACCAGGGAGCAGGGCGTCCAATTCGGGTGGCTGGAGGGATGCCGAATTCAGTCTGGTATCTTTTTCCAAGGGGATCGACAGTCTCATCACTTGGTGTGGGAAACTCACACTTGAGCTCTTCTTTTGCAGGATGCTCTTAAATTTTTTACTATAAAATCTACAAAAATTCTACTTATTCTTCTAATATTCAATTTATATATACTAACTTATAACTCGTGCATGGTTTTTTTTCATATCTATAATTACATTAATTTTTTTAATTTTATATGTTATTAATTTTCATATCATTTTGTTGTTAAAAAATTTATATATATATATATATATATATATATATATTTTATTTATTTATAATTTTACATATTCGATTTAATATTTATACTCTATCTTAAATTCTTAAAATTTGATTTGAACGATTTTACGGCCTACGTGAAATTAACAAACTTTAATTTAGTAATAATTTAACAATTATTTTTCAGTTAAACCTACGCATAAAAAAAAGGAAAGGAAATTGATATTTTTTTATGTTGAAAATTCTATTCGATTTATGAATTTTACTTATAATTCGTTTTGATTATCAAAATACCCTTGTTAATATTTGAAGATTGTTCAACTAACAATCAAATACAATTTTAATAATAAGTGTAGAAGAGATTTTATCCAAAACTTTGATAACATAAAAAAATTAATATTTTAATATGTTATAAACTAAAAAGTGTATTTATATTGAAATACAAAAATGTGTATGTTAATGATTTAAATCATAAGTAATTAAGTTTTCTACATTGAATATATCAATGTATGTCTTCTACATTGAATAAGATTAATGTAAAAATTCATGATTATATTTTCTCTTGAGGTTTTGAATGTTTCCATATGATTAATAATTTATTAAATCATCACTAAATTAAAGATAATTTTATGAGGTTCGTGTAGATTGTAAAATCATCCAAATCTGATTTTTAGATATCAAGATAGATCTCAAATAATAAATATGAATTTTTTTAATATAAAAAATAAATAAAATTCAAATCTAATGTATCCTTTTTTAATTATATCCTTTTCAGATTATGATTTTCTTTAAAATTCAATTCTAATACAACCTTTTTTTATTATATTCTTTTTAGATTATAATTTGAGTAAAGTGCACTTTGTGTACCTGAACTTTGGTCAAGACATCACTTGAAATATCCATGATTTAAAATCTACCACGGGCAGTACTGAAGAAACTATTTACTTACATTTCGTGTACTACTGTCTATTTTTCACTAACGGAGTTAAATGGTCAAGGGTAAAATAGTCTTTTCCGGCCACATCTTCATCTTTATCTTCCCTGCAGCTTCATTTTGTTTTTCTTTACTCGGATCCTAACCATCTAGCCATCTCAATTAGCACAATTGAAGTGGAACACAAATCGATATAAACACAAATCACTATATACAATTGAAGCCCTCTACTTTCTCTAATGTTGAAAACTGGTATAAATCCACTCTTCAAACTCTTGATTCCTCTCAACTAATGAAGAACTCTTAAGATTTTCTCCAAATATATAAAATAATTTTCCATGACTTTTCTACTACCCTTAATTACCACCCAACAAGCCCAGCAGCTCAAAACCCCTGGCCAAGTTTTTTGAAGTATTTTTCATTCTTTTCTGACTTGCACGTGAGCCAGATTCATAAGCCCAAAAAAGTGATTGGGAAACAAGGCTTCTAGCTCTTCTTCGAAGTTTAAACAGGTTAAAATACTAGCTCACCAATTACCATATAGCAGGACTGTATCAGTAGTGTGTTTACATTTAAACACCACATTAACCAGCAGCACCTCTATTTTAATATATTAAAAGAGGTGGGTTTTCAGGTTATCCAATTGCCAAATTATGCTCAACTCGAACTCAAGCTTATTGCTTTTTGTTAGAACTAATATCGTGAGCTTTGATTTCGAAATTATTACCATTTACGGGAGGAAGAGTGATATACGAGGGTTGAGCGGAACGGGTGGGGTAACAACGGTCCTTAAGAGACATGGTCATGGTTACTATTGGTTCGGAATTATCTACAAACTCGGAATCAGACGAGGAGGAAATCTCAAGTGATCTCACTAGTCTAGCAGAATTATCCCTAATCCAAGTAGTTCGCATAAATCACAAAGGGAAACACGTAGCAGATAAGTGCGATAAATTAAAACACAAAAAGAAAGGGTGAAAAATCAAAATAAAAATCCTAGATGTAGGGTTCCTTAATAAAATAAACTAGACCTTGCTCGTAACTGTAAGGACAACCAAAAATTCGGTAAATCAGAAATTATTCGGACCGATTTGGCTAGGTAGGTGCAAGCATTGCCAAGAGGCTAAACACCAGTCTAGACACCAAATCTTAATTGGCCAGGTAAGCTTTCGCTTGCCTAGACACCAAAGAGTCGGAATAATTAAAGATTACGTCGTTTTTTAGGTAACTTCCTAATTGAGTGCGAAATTCCTAGGGGCCAACGTCTAATTAATTTTATTAAAGGCTTGGTATGCGAAATGATGGATTAAATTGTTTTTGGGCTAAGGAAAGAGTGATGAAATCTCTTCCCTTATCTTGCAAGTTGTGACAGCCCTAAAATCCGGGGTCAGGAATCCAGACCGTCACAGACCAATTTCCATTTATTAATACTCTACTCTTGGCAGCTGAAATATAAATGCATAATAAAACTCACATTATAGACCCCACACTTAATAATATTAATACACACCAGTCATATGCTCAGAGAACAACATCCACAATATTTAAAGTCTAGAGTTAAGCAGTTATTACAAACCCAGAATCTTACTAAGTACATTGTTGAATAATACTTCTACAGGAAGCATTTCAACAACCAAAAGTTTATTTCATGAGCTTACACACTTAATGTACATAAGTCTACCAGGACCCGTCTGTCTATACTCTACCTCAAGGATCGGCGCCAGCGTTCTCTCAATAGGTCGTCTTTCCCTTACCCTCTTGCGGGGTGTAGTACGGAGTATCGGCATGCGACCTAGCTGTTGTATACATAAGTAGCAAGAGTGAGCTATAATAGCTCAGCAAGATAAATTTTTGTAAACTAGCATCAATGAAAGTATATATATATATATATATATATATATATATATATATATATATATATATATATATATATTAATAAACAGAAAACCCATCATAATCCTTAAGAAAAGAATTACTTCTAACTTATTAAATGCACCATCCATTTTCTTTAAAAGAAAAGAAATATAGAATAATATAATATCAATTTCTCTTCTAATATAATATAATATCAGTTTCTCTTCTATAACAAGATAATAATCAATACATCATCTCAGTATAATATCTCAAGATAATATAACATTTGAAATAAATCTCTCAATATTATCTTTCCATTTCCTTTTATACAACAATTATATAAAAATAATATAAAATCAGTTTCTCTTCAATCCATAAAAACAATTCCATAATTTCATACCATTTTTCCTTTTTCAGTATATAAAACTGTAACCATTATCAATTCTTCTTTTAAAAGTTTTGGGGATATCCGTTAGCGCCAGATACGTTAGGACGATGATCAGTCGCCTACGTACCTGCTCCTTGTTTACTACTAGTAGAAGGAATTTCAAACATCCCTGGAGGAAGGTTCTCCACTACATCCTCCTGGAGGAAGGTTCTCCACTACATCCTCCATCGGCAACTCATGGGCCGGAATAACATAATGAGGAAGGTTCTCCACTACATCCTCATAAATGATGGTTGTTGGACTGTGCCGCACACAGCCTCTTACGCTTTCTGTTGCAATCCCCCTTTTGTCAAATCATTATTCCATTTATAAAACATCATTCCACATTTTCCATTTTTTTCCATTTCCGTTTCCATTCACATTTCTATTCACATTTCCAATTCACATATATCATTTCCATTTATCATCACCTTTTAAAATATATATATATATATATATCATAATACTTTGATTATGACTCAGACATCTCTTCCGTATTTAATGAAATCCAATACGCTTACATATACATAGAATATTCCATCTATTTCAACAATAGTAAATAATAATCAAATAATATTTATTAAATCACAATATTTAAAAAGAATATTTTTAACATAATATTATAAACATATAACTCTAGATAACAACTGATACCATTCTTTCATATCCTTTTAAAACATAAAGTATATTAGCTCTATCCATATTCGTGTCCATATCCATAATCCATATTCAAAAATCTCAGTAAACAGTTAATATATCCCTAATCATCTCATCATATAAGATTCGTATATCATCCACCAAAACCATTTCCTTTGAACATAAATAGTTTATCAAAATAAGGATAAAAGAAATCTTGCTCCCTTTAATCCATATCCATACTCATATTCATATACATCTCCCTTTAATTTCCAAAATCAGGAAAACAAATTCTTAACAATATAATAATAATAGAATCACATATATATTCCATGAAATCATTTTTCTTTGAAGATAAATAATTTTTCAAAGTAAAGAAAGAAGAAATCTTGCCTCGATCTCTAAGTCCCAGTGGTATGACCCATTGTTCGTTCTGAGTTTCTATAAACACGAAAAGAATCATCGTTAGAATACTACATCCCTTACTCACTTTACCTTTATATAACAATACCCTTGACACTTAATTCATGATTAACATATTATTACTAATCCAAGAGTTCCAAGAACCTAACCATTTTAAACTCAATCAAAGTTTCAGTGTTTTTCACCATTTCCCTTAACAACCACACTCGACTGTAAAAATTTTCAAAAACTATAAATTTCGAATTTTCACTCAAGGTCAGTGGGTAATGCTTCTCTGATCACCCTAATATATCCTCCCAAAATTTCATAATTTTTAAGAATGTCTAAGTATGTCAATTATAGCCTCAAAGTTTACACAATTGCATTTTCTCGGTTTCTGAACGACTTTCACTAAAACTCACTTTTCTCCTAAACCGTTCATCAGATTTTGACGTACTTTATATCAAAATGATCTATGAACTAAGTTCTATCCTCTCATGTTCAGTTGACACACCCTACTGACCATTACCAGTTCGTGACCTCTGCCCAAATACAAGGTAGTTTTAGTTTTAGCGAAAATCGGACATTATAACGGCTATATTCTTAACAATTCCCAAATCATCACTCCTCCCAATCCATCATCCAACACATATATTATTCCATATACCATGTGGTCATCATACCAGCCATGTTTACAAGCACAACTCACTTCCATACTCAATCAAATCACTTATAAACACATATATCATCATGATTTCATACATTATCACTACTACAAATTTGAGCTTGGAAGATGGTACTTCAATAGCATTTTTATTATACACTATGTAAGTAGAACATTTCTATAGCGTTTTTTATAATAAACGTTATGCAGGTAACTATAGAAAAATAAGAAAAATTAAAATAATAAAAGAAAATGCTACGACAACGTTTTTTAGTCCAAACATTATGGAAGTATATACTACTATAACGTTTATTTAAACGCTATGTAAGATAATGTATTTTAAGTAATTTTGTTTTATTTATTTTTTAATTATTGATACTTCCATAGTACTTCAAGAAATGTTATTGTAGTAGATGTATCCCAAGTATTTTTTATTATTATCCAGATAAGTAAAAACGATATTTCCCCAATTCCATTACAGAGTTTATCAGCTAGGGTAAACATTTCCCTTGGCCTTGCTTTCATAACAAATTCATCTTCTATTATCAACGATTATGAACGATTTCTCTTCTTCATTACTACTTCATCAACTATTACTACTTCATCAACGATTACTACTTCATCTACTGGGTATATGTGGACCGAGAGAGACAGAAAGGGGGAACAAATTACTACTTCATCAACGATTTCTCTCTAATTAGTGCAGTTCAAATTTGGGTATTTCTCTCCACAAGGTATTGTTATTTTTGTGTTATTTTCGTTCAAATTAGCTATTATGTGTGTATTTGCTGCATAACAAATTAGGTATTATGTGTGTAGTTGGAGATTAATTAGGCATTTTTTTAATTAATTTTTGTTTCATCTAATTAGTGCAATTCAAATTTGGGAGGGGTTTTTCATGGTTTTGCTATGTACGTATATGCACTTATTTCGTAAGGGGGAAAAAGTTTTTTTTTTTGTTTTTTTTCATTTTTTTTCATTTTTTTCATTATTATTATAAATCCAGATAAGTCAGTTACTATATATATCAAGAATCTTGCTGTGTCTTTACATTTTTTGAGTTAAATAAATGGAGGGGTTGATTAGGGAAGGGAGGTCTTTAGCAGAAACACCAACTACAACAAAAATCAACTGCGTTAATTTCTTAATGCTTGCTCTTAATGTTTATTTTATTTTACCCTGCACAGTAAAATTCAACACAATCTTAGTTTACACAGTGAATGAAGTGTCAGTATAGTTTACATGACATGCTAGGTAATATTCAACACAGTGATAGGTCTGTCTGCTATCTTATCTACACAGTGCATTGGCCAAGCTATATATGAATAGTATGTTCTGTGTAATTTGATCTTATATCATGACTTGATGATATCCCTTGTAAAAGAAGGCCGACGTGATATAAATCAGAGATGGGGATAGATTTTTTTTGTTCTTATCTGGTATAATGAAGTTGCGGAAATTAAAATTCATTTGCTCTAGGATGAAGTTAATTAAATGATTGAGAACAATATAAAATCTATCTCTGTAGGAAACACCGATAAATGTTAAATATGTCAATTATTTTTATTTATAGTCTGATTTAATGTTGATTTTTATGCAAGGACATTAGACCTAAAAAGTGTGTGTGTAGCATAATATTAATAGTATATGATGCTATTGCCCTGTATTCCTAGCAGATTGTCATATCCAAACTAGTATAGCCACTTCAGATGCCTATTGAACTAAAAAAACATCTTTTCTGCCAGTTTATCAAATCTTTTAGTAGTTGACTTTCAAACTAGACCTTTTCTGTCTGTTTGAGACCTGTTCTCTGTATTAGTTAAACGTACATAATCACTCTCAGGCACTCGCGAGAAAAAGAGCTAGGAAGATACGGTCGGACCAAGATGTTCAACTATATAGTACACCTATATATTTTAGAAAGGATCATAATTTATACATAAATAATATATATATAACTATACACATGGGGTGCTGTATTGATAATGCCAGAATATACAAAGCAGGATTGCTACAAAATAATTATAGATGTAATAAGTTGTAACTAAAACAATTCATTCAACAATAAAAATGCAATATTCTAACAGAATAAAAAAAGACTGCAAAAAGAAACAACTACATTAACACTAATAACAACTACATTTTATTTGTGGTGGTTTAGCTGGAATAACGGCTACTTCTGCCACATATCCCTTGGATCTAATCAGGAGTCAGGACCCGTCTTTCTGCGGAGGTAGAGAAGCGTACATCCCATGAATTTAGGTTTGCCAACTTGTATGTTTACCATCAATGTTTAAGGTTATATAGACCTCACAATAACTCTATATTAGCAATGTTTTATTTTGTCATATTAGCAGTTAGAATGCTTAATTAAGTTTAATAACTATGTTTCCTTGAGATTTATGCATTAAGCTGTTTTCATTTAGATAGATGACTTTGGGACATTTACAAAAAAGCTATTTTCTTTTAGATTATGCTTGAGCTTTTGTATTGACTCTTTTAGATAATTTTAGTTTATGTTTATTGTTTAGTAATCTATTTATTTATTTAAATATAAGGTACTGGTGTGTTTGTTGATGGCCCTAGGGCTGGGAAGCACATCCAAGCATGGGCAAAGATGCTCTGTTCGACGCAGCCAATAATCTTCAGCTCTGTCTTTACAAGCCTGCAACTTCATCCAATTCAGCCAAGCTCCTAATCTTTTACTACATTCATGGTGGTGGCTTCTGCATTGGCTCAAAACGTGGCTAAACTGTCAAAATTACTGTTTTAAGCTGGCTTCACAGCTGCAAGCTGTGATTATCTCTCCGGATTACAGGCTGGCGCTAGAGAATAGGCTACATGTAGCTATTGGAGATGGATTCATGGTTGTGAAGTGGCTGCAGGAACAAGCTGTGTCGAAGGAGCCAGATGCGTGGCTTAATGATGTGGCTGATTTTAGCCGTGTTTTTATATTTGGTGATTCGGCAGGAGGTAATATTGCTCATAATTTAGCTTCGACTAGGGGCAGGTTCAACTGAGGTGGCACCAGTTCGAGTCAGGGGCTATGTTTATTTGGCTCCTTTTTTCGGGGAAACTGTCTTAAGCAACTTTGAGGTTGAGGGACCAAAAGATGCATTCTTGAACTGGGAGCTCATTGAAAGGTTTGTTTTTGTAACACACACACACAACACTGGTGTTCATTCAAATGCAAACACATTTAAAACCTTCAATTGGCAAATTTTGGTTGGCATTACTGAAACCTGTGATTTGGACTACTGCGATTGGTGGTATTTAAATGTTATGCAGAGTTCGTAAATTAGGAATCGTCTGTAGTGAACATGAGCTAGATGTTACTATATTTTTATAGGCACATTAGTTTGTATATGCATCTATAAATTGAAATTAACTGAATGATTGACAGGTTCTGGAGGCTTTCAATTCCAGTTGGAGAGACAAGAGATCATCCTTTAGTAAATCCATTTGGACCTATTAGCCCGAGCCTTGAAGATATGGCTCTTGACCCTATTCTTGTAGTGGTTGGTGGAAGTGATTTGCTAAAAGACCGTGCAGAAGACTACGCCAAGAAATTGAAGCAGTGCAGAAAGAAGATCGAGTATGTAGAACCACTAGACATTATCAAGTTTCCAGTTGCTTAGAGTGGTATTTTCAAGTGCTGTAGATTTAATTGTATAATGATTTGACTTTTGTAATTAGTAATTTTTTAACGGAATTGTGATATATTTTAGTTTTATAAAAGTTGATAAATGTGATTTATTCAAATTATATTTTAATTTAGCTTGACTTGCGTTAATTTTTTATTGTATTTTTGAAAATTTTAAGAATATCACAAGTAAAACAAAATCCAAAAAATTAATTAAAATATAAATTTTCAGAAATTAACCACTTAGATAGCGTTTATGGAAGTGCTATGAAAGTGATGTTCACTTGAGAAACGCTTACTTGCATAGTGTTTATGGAAGCATTATGTAAGTGATGTTCTTAGAAAGCGTATACACAAACGCTATGCAAGTGTAAGTGCACTTCCATAGCGCCTACTTGCATAGCGTTTAAAAATGCTATTGAAGTTCAAATATAAACGCTATGCAAGTGCAATTTTGTAGTAGTGACAACTTTAACTACTTAACCAACCATAATCCATCATCAACTCAAAGTAATACTAAGGGTTCTTGAACTTTATACCTTCTTTGTAGAGTGAAAAACACTTAATAAGCCTTGGATAGTCCTTAAACAACCTTAAAGTAGCTTGGATCAACTAAAGAAATCATAAAACCAAAAGTTAGTTCTTGAAGGTTACTATTCATTCATCACTTTGTAAAAATCATAGAAAATCGAAAACTAAGAATTTGGCTCTCAAATATTTACCACATCTTGGCCTCTTCATAAGCTTTGATTTGAGCTATAGATCACCAAAAACAAAGCTTCCTAGCTATGGTTTTGAGCTCCATCTTTCCGCTGGACAGAAACTGGACAGATTGGGTTCTCCAACTTTGAGCATGGATTTGACTAGGCTATACTACTTTGTTGGCCATGAAATTTTGAACGAACTTTACACATGGAGTGGAGAAGTTATGGTTAAAATTTGGTGATTTGATCATGGATAGAAATGGAGATATGAATTTTTCTTTGCCTTTGGTTTCTGCTGGACAGTTTGTGGAATGGTGTGTTTCTTTGTGTTTTCTTTGCTTTCTCTCTTGGATAATGATGTACCCGCTTGTTTCTATCTCTTTACATCAGATCCTTATCCTTTAATTAAGTGTGTTTGAAGTCCACCAATCCTAGGGTGTCATGTGTAAAGCTTAAAACAAGTTGATCCATTAATAATTGCATGGTAGTCCTTGGTTTCTAGCACTTTGAATCCAAGTCCTTCCTTCCTATTCTTATTTGCACCAAGGGGCTTCCTTCTCTTGCACACTAATATCACTTAATATCAGCTCCTAACTTGGGTTGGGCCGAATTTGGGCCTTTGCTATTGCTCTAGGCTTTGTATTTGGGCTTCGTTCAAAGTTCTCTCGTCATTTGATTCGTCGAATGATTTCTGTGATCGTCTCAGTGGTTTCTCCTTTGTAAATTCCTTAGATATATATTATCCTCTCCCACATTGTATTTTAAGGTGTTGATGTAGTTCTAATCCTCAAACAAATATTAAATCCAATATCCTTTGTATATTCTTTTTATCTCAGAAATTGCTCTCCTGGTTTCTCAAGCGTTCTCTAACTCGCTCACTAACTCGTTTGCATTCTCTTTACTCTAGGATTATATTCTCAATTCTTTTTCCCTCTCATAATATATCCTCCCTTGGACTTCTAACATTTAATATCCTCAATTCATGATTCGTTCGATTAATCTCATTATAAAGTCTCAGCGGTTTTCGTTCTAAATTCTCAAATCAAATATAATAAAATTCCAAAATATTAAATCCTCAATTCCTCAAATTTAATATCTCATTTCCAAGTGGTTCTAAATTGTTTAACAATCTAAATTCCTCTGGCATTCCCTTGACTTAATAATCCCCTGGTTTAACATAATTTCATATCATTTCTCAATATAATTAATCCTTGTTAAATCTCCATACTCTTTAATATCCAATACAGTAGTGCTCAATTGAAATCAAATATCTTAAAAATCTATACTCAGGAATTTCTGAAATCCGTCATCGTTTCGAGTAACTCATTTTCATAGTACGACGCTAATATGGTTTCTGATTATTCATTTTCCGTTTCACTTATAGGGTACCTACATACCATTTCCCTAAATCCTCAAAATCACTAATCATTTAAGCACTGTAGCATTTCTAAAGTTAGGGTTATTACACAAGTGGTTTTGCCCTTAAAATTTATTTACAAATGGTGCAACAAACAACAAGATATAAAAAGCTATAAACAATTATGGATGCTTAACTAAGTGCTCTAATTAAAGAAAAGAAGAAATATAACGTACATTTTGGTCCTCCAGCGATCACCACAATTATAAGGTACGAAAAATTAAAAACAAGAAAATAAAAATCTAGATGATGTGCCCTAAGTGTTTAAATGCATGATGCAACAATTATGTATTTACCAACTAATTTCTTTTTGATTTTTTTAATTTTCAATTTTTTTGTGATTTTTGATTTTTTATGATTTTCTAATAATAAAAAGGCGAAAAGAGTGAGATACGATTACCGAAGCACGCTTCCAAAAATTCCAATTTGTTCTAAGCTCCGTGAGAGATTCCCAAATTTCAAACTTTCCTAAAAAAACGAGACAAAAATAAGGCAAGAAATAAAACTAATCCGAAAAATTAAAATCTTAGGTGCGAAAAATGATTAGTCCCCGGTAGCGGCGCCAAAAACTTGATGTGCTAAAAATAAAGATTTTAAATTGCAAGTGCACAATTTCATCGTTTTTATATTTGAGATATCGATCCACAAAGACTAATATTTTCGCAAAACTTAATTTTTAACTTAGGCGAATTAAGATCAAAAAAAAAAAAAAAAACTTAGGCGAATTAGAACAATTTCGGGTTTCGTGGATTATGAATTTTACTAATTAATTCCTAAAAGAAAATTTAAACCATTTTTAACGGAACTTAAATTTATTCTAATTCTAATCTAATTAACTAAAAATGAAAAGAGCAATACTAAATTATTCCTAAAGTCAAATTAAAACTAGAAATTTTATTAACAAAAATTTTAGAAAAATTCAACATGATTTGTTTGTAAAGAGGACTAGAAAAACGCAAACGCAACGTACTCAGTATATTCCGTGTAACACGGGGTCTGAGGGGGGTAAGATAGTACGCAGCCTTGCCCCTACGCATGCATAGAGAGGCTGTTTTCGGTGTTTGACCCCCGGTCGAACCCATGATTTCTCGGTCATGGATTGGGCACCTTAACCACTGTGCCAACTCAACCCTTTTTTTTGTAAAAAGGACTAGCCAAAACGGAAATTAACAAACCAAATACCAAAAATAAACAATCTCCAATTCCAGAAGAGAACCTGTAAAACAAGTTTCACAGAACAATACCAACATTAAAACGAGCCGGGATCCTCTGTCCCCTTCCTCCGTGTCTCCTTTGTGTCCCCTGTTGTTTTTAATACAAAAAAATGCTCTTGTGGAGCCCATTTTTATTATTTATTAAAATGAGCCCCACAGGGGCACTCTTTTTGTACTAAAAAGAGCATAGACAGAAGGGGGACACTATTCCATTAGGAATAGCAGATTTTTTGGGAGGAAGAGAACAAAGGATCCGGACCCCATTAAAACAGCCTAACTCGACAATTCTAACGATCCAAACAGCAACCATTTCAAGCGAACAATGATTCAACAGTAAATTACAAAGAGCAAGACGCAGACTCGGTAACTCAAAACGCAGCAACGAGGCAGGACACAAACAGACTCACCATTCGACTAAATCTACCAGCAACTAAACTGAGAAATGAAGATAGGGAAATTGCAAAGACTCAAAAACTCGGCTAAACAGACTCGATTAGAACATTAACTCGCAAACCAGACCTCAGTAATACAGTGAAAAACCAACAACTCGACAATTTAAACTCACAACAAACACGCAGCAACTAACTCAACATAACTCAGCAAAAACTCCTAACTCGCAAAACAATATGACTCACAAACTCAGCTAGTGACTCGGGAAAAGCTCGCAGCGAATTAAAACGAAAAAAAACCATAAATTCAAAGAAAACGCACAAAGAAAGGGGATGGGGAATTTGAAAACACAAACTCGGCGATTACAACTATAGATTACACAGCGAACCCAGCTAAAACAAACACGCAGCAACACTACTCGACCAACAACTCGACTCAACACAGTGCTCGAACTCTAACACAGAAACACGAAACTCAACATACATCAACGCACAAATACAGAAAATAAAAACTCAGAATACAATTAGAACTCGGCCAGAACTACTCAGCGACACTAGAGAAATTAAAACGAAAGAAAACAAGGGGTTGAGGTTTTGTTCGAAGAAGAAGTAAGGAGGAGGTGGGTTTTGTGTTTGTTCGATAATAAAAACAAGGGAGATGACAGAGGAATAAGAACTGGGCTTCGAATTACACAATTAAAATAGGAAAATAAGTAATGAAAATTTACACTAATATTTTTTATTTGAAAATTAAATATGAGAATAAAGAAATTAATTACGAAATCTATCTATCTTCTCTATATACTAGTCTTTTTTGCCCGCGCTCTGCGAGCGGGCATCGATACTCTTGTTTTTTTATAAATTTCTAATTTTAGAATAATATAAATATTAATTTTAAGAAAATGAATAATTTATGATGCAAAATGTTTTGGAATGAAGGTATGTATTTTGATTGAATTAGTTCATTACGTTTTTGGACTCTATTATTTTTATCGCGCGGTACGCAATGTAGTTTTTTTTTTTTTTTTTGAGTAATAGTAATTCAATCAATAATAAAAGCCATACGGCATCTACAAGAATGATCGCGTCGAACAAACATAATACAGAAACAATCGCTGAACCCGGAGGAACATTCCTGCGATTTGTTGAAAGAGTATTTACAAGTACCACCTTCATCACTCCCGAATGGATTCAATCCCGTTTGAGCTATCGACCATAATTGCAAACTCCTAACAACTTCTATCACTAAATCAAAAACTATACTCACACACCTGGTGAGAAAAACCAAAACTCTCATTAAAGAGAGGAAACAATAAACTGCCATTACAAACTAAAGATGGGAAACCAAATTGAAATTACAATCGAAACAAACCTAGCAAACAATCCTTAACAATCAAGTCTTGAATCAGGGGGATCAAAACCACAAAAAAACCAACTAAATCGGACCCCTCACGAGTACGGCAACTCTAAGGAGAACGAAAATCGGAGTTCGGCGACTTTGAGATCTAGATATTGACTGAGAAAGAACTACACCCACAAGCATAAAACCAAGGAATGCAAGAAAATGGAGGAAAATTAGAAACTAAATTTCTATAGAAAAGCCACACCATTAACTAAGCTTCAAGCTTTTAACTATGAATAAGAAAGACAAGAAAAGCAAAATAAAAGAGGGTTGGGGCTTTCCACCGGAGAAACCAGTGGAAGCCCCGGAGATATCTTGAGAAAAGAGGGGGGCGGCGGCTTAGAAAGAAAGGAGAGAGTAGGGTTTTGCTTTCGGTTCTATATGTGTGGAACTTTGTGAATGGCACGCATTGTAGTTGTTTTGTTGATTAAATAAAATCATTTGAACTTATAATAAAAACTGAGAATTATGTTATTTTGATTAATATTTTTAAAAACTAAATTCATGAAAACAAAATATCATCTTCTTTATTTATTGTTTTCCTATATCGAAAGTTTCGAATGTTGTCTTGTGCAATAGTTTGTAGTTGATTAAAAAGCATAATCAACATTTTCGAATGTTGTCTTCTTTGTTTATAAGAAGTTTTTTTTGTCGATGCTCCACTGAAGTGCTCAAAGTCATATCTGCATCATGAACCAATGTGTAGTTGTCACGCAACCTACAATTACACTACACATGTGTAATCTCGAGGGAGTTTGATTTATTTGTACCTGATTAATGATATTTCCATTAAAAAATTAGTTATCTAATTTATTATTCATATAGAAAATAAAATTAATTTACTTATACAAATTAATAAATTGTAAAATATGCAGAGCATATATATATTTATGATCTTTATTAATGAGCAAAAAATCTTTTTATTTGTACATGATTTCATCTTTTTCTGATTTTAATCATGGAATCCAATCTCTAACATGATTTTATATTATTTATTTATCTCACCCCTAAAATTTTACATCCCATACATTTTTAAGTATTTTTAAACAAAAATTATAATAATTATCTTAATAAATAAGCAAAACCCTTTTTTTAATTTATGATTTTTATGTCATTTTGTTTCTTGTATTAAATCACTCTTTACTGAGAGTTTTTTCATCCATATATTTGATTTTTTTCATCCATATATTTGATTTTTTGGTATGAAAAGTCGTTTTTGCCCGTGCTATGCAAGCGGGCGTTGATTATTTTTTAATGTTATAATTTGTTAAAGTCAAATATTTTAAAATTTTGATTTGAATATAACAAAAATAATCATGATGCAATTTTTTTAAAAATGGAGCTATGCACTTTAATTTAATTATTTTATAACCTTGATCAACTCTCTTTCTTTAGTCCGCTCTCCACATACAAAAGTTTTTTTTGTCCGCGCACCACGAACCAGCATGCAGTTGTCACTTAGGAAATTGCAACATCTGCAATTACATTTAGGAAAATTTATTATGTATAGAATATGTTGTGATGGTTTTACATTACTAAATAAAAAAATACTTTATTTTCACTTTAATTAATGTTTAATAGTTGAAAAAATTCGAAATGAATATTTTTTTTTTATCAATATAGGCATATAGCATATATTAAAAATAAAGAAAAATATCTCACAGGATCATGACTATAACCCCAGATTGCATTGACATTACTTTGCCACACTACACAAAATCACAAATAGAGGAGATTTTGCTAGTACATTATTTGCTGCTTCTTTTTTCGCCCGTGGAATCTCGGTTAGATCTAAATAAATAACCAGAATCATCTTATTCGATATTATCAAGTTTACACGATAAAATTGTAGCGCGAAAGCGTACCTGATTCCATGATAGTAGATTATGTATACGGATTCGGGACTTGATCTTCTACAGACTTGATTCGCCTCTAGCCGTATCTCACTCTGAATGATGGGAATAGAGGAGTAGAGGTTGTGAATAGCCTTGGGGACCAAGACCCTATTATGTTCTTCATATAGTACTCTAATTAGACCACATTAACCCTAATCAGATTACTATTGGGTATTACACATTACAAAGCCCATACCGAATAAGATGTTATTGGACCCTTTATTTTAGACCACTTAATTAGTCCAAATAGAATAAACATTAAATATAATTGTCTTTAATTTGTAAACCCATAAATTATTATTAGATTATAAAAATAATCTAACAATCTCCCACTTGGGCTACAAATTGTTCCAAACAACAATTACATTCAATAACCTTAAGTGCGCACAAAATTGTTTATTCTTAAAAAAAAACATCTTCCTTAGTCAATCTGGTCCATCTCATATATAAACATGAAACCAAAGCGACCTTCGTCACATTGTCGTAACTGGATCCTCAATGATCACCACATAAATATATTCAATGACATAGATCAAGTATGGATGTGTAACTGGAAATTACATGCAATGTGATATCAATCATGCCTATTTCCAATTGGTCCTTAATACCTTAGTGAGATCAATCTTTATTCTTTCAAACTTTATGTCAAAACCACAATTGAAAGAGATAGCTCATATAGAGAAATAGAGAGATATTAATAAATAACTTTATTCTGCAGAATACTTAAAAAACACAAATATCACCATAGTGTCAATAAAAATTGAGTACCTAATATAAGAACAAAACAAAAAACTCCCACTAAAACTGAATATTCTCCAATGAGACAACACCCATATGAGCAGTATGCCCAAGAAAGACTTTATGGTGTCAAAACTTTAGTAAGTGGGTCTGCTAGCATGGAATTTGTTCTTATATACTCAATAAACAATAATTGATATTGCATTCTCTCTACAATGACTTAATGTTTAATGTCTATCTGTTTAGACATAACAAAAAAAACTTAACCAGAAGTAGATTTTCTTGTATCTACGCAACCAACAAAATCAGAATTGGAATACATAATGATCTCCAAATTTTCCGAATTCTGATAAATGAGCATGTAATATTTTGTTCCTTGCAAGTACCTTATAACCCGTTTAATTACAATCCAACGTTCCATTCCGGGTTTACTTGAATATCTGCTTAACATACCCATAATGAATGCCAAATTCGGCAGGGTACTAAACTTGACCATACATAAGACTCCCAATAGCCGAAACATATGGAATATTCTGCATATCTTTTCCTTCATGATCATTCTTAGGGAACTGTTTGAGACTAAACTTATCTCCTTTAGCAACAAGAGTACTTATTTTTTCACAATCTTTCATGTCAAACTTAGCAAGCACCTTATCGATATAGCTCTTTTGTGATAACCCAATAATACCTCGAGAATGGTCTCGATGTATCTTAATTCCTAATACAAAAGAGACATCACCAAGATCCTTCATCTCAAAACGAGAAGAAAGAAATCTTTTGGTTTCGTGCAATAAGCCTATATCGTTGCAAGCCAATATTATATCATCGACATAAAGCACAAAGAATATAAATTTACTCCCACTGAACTTATGATATAACCACAAGTGCCATTATTGTCACTATCTAGTGGATCTACTAAGTGGCACTTCCTCTTGAGTTTGTTGAGTTTGCTCTTCTTGAGCATCATCTTGATTTTGAGTATGAAACTGTACAGGTATATCCATATTGTTATCTTGAACTACATGAGGCAAAGAAACCGATTCTTCCTCAAAGACAACATCCCTGACTTTATCTTCCCCCTTAAACTCAACGTCCTCAAGAAATCTAGAGCAAGCTGCTTTTCAAGCTCATCAAGGAAATTTTTAACAGATACCTCATCGAAGTCATTAGATATACCGCCCCTGAATGCTGCGTTTAATCATCATTAGATTTAAGCGATTCGAACGCTCCCACTTCTCAAAGTTCAATTTCTCAGTATTAGAACTTTCATCCGTAAGAGAATGAGGTTGTTCTTTCCTTATAGCATAGTCAAAATCCATACAGCCGAGAACTAACAGAACTGTCTCTTTCCAGCTCTTAAAGTTTGTGCCGATAAGCACAGGAATGGAGTTCATGTTGGCAGTTATACTAGCAGCAGATGTATTAACTAGCAATTTGGAACAAAAAAAATATAAGCTCGCATAATGGAAATTCATGTCATATGCATACATAATAGCACAAAAAAATACATGAATTTAAATACTATAGTGTGTGGGTGTATTCAAACAAGATACCTAGCACAACATTAATATTTAGTCTTTGGACAGAAATATTAACTTGCAAGTGGTACTTTCCACGCAGAAATCAAATATTAATAATAAATTCGGTCAAGCAATAACCTTCCTTTGGGCCGGTTTATTACTCACATGAAAAATTTATAATTATTACATATTTATTCCCGCACGTATATCCATTATTTGGCCATTAAATAATCTTCCTTTGGGCCGATTATTACAACGCATAAATAATAAACATACACATCCTAGTATTTCAAAATAAATAAATTTACACATAAATATCACTTTGGCAATATTTTCCTTCAACTTACTTATTCGCGAAATAAAAGGACAAGAAAAAAAATAATTTTTCTTTCTTTAAAAAAATGTACCCAAATCCGTATTGTTGTAAAATTATTAAAAAAAACTAAATCACCTCATATTTTACAACATAACAACAACAAAATTAAACATATCCAAATAAAATTTGGATTTCCTCGAGATAGTAGCCACCAAAACGAACAAGCATAACAAGATTAACGAATAAGTGTTCTTGTTCAAATCAGAATTGGAAAAAAACTTTATTGGTAACTGAAATCATGGCCAATTTACGTACGATTAGCACGTACATAGGTGACCAAACAATTGGGGCACGCCCGAGGCACTTAATATTATTATATAAAAATAGTTACCATGTGATCAAGGCCAACAAAAAAAACATGGTTATAATGTTTGCACAGAAAACTTAAGAATAAATTCATGGCGCTTATATCCGAAAATCCTGACGGATTCTGTACATACAATCGATATACAATATCCACAATATATACATACGCATATAAATCTTAATTCGGATAACAATCATATAATATGATCAATCTTAATAATTCGACATAAGATAAGCTCGGATACCAATTGTTAGATCTAAATAAATAACCAGAATCATCTTATGCGATATTATCAAGGTTACACGATAAAACTGTAGCACGAAAGCGTACCTGATTCCATGATAGTAGATTATGTATACGGATTCGGGAATTGATCTTCCACGGACTTTATTCGCCTCTAGCCGTATCTCACTCTGAATGATGGGAATAAAGGAGTAGAGGTTGTGAACAGCCTTGGGGACCAAGACCCTATTATGTTCTTTGTATAGTACTCTAACTCTAATTAGACCCCTTTAACCCTAATCAGATTACTATTGGGTATTACACATTACAAAGCCCATACCGAATAAGATGTTATTGGACCCTTTATTTTAGACCACTTAATTAGTCCAAATAGAATAAACATTAAATATAATTGTCTTTAATTTGTAAACCCATAAATTATTATTAGATTATAAAAATAATCTAACAATCTCAACATAGCAATCTCTACATGTAATTCTTAAAATATTGAGTGAACAAGATTTACAACTGAGACACCAATGATTCTTGTTGACACCAAGAATAATAACTAAGCTGTTGTGTAATGCTACAGATCTGACTATTGTTTCTGAATTCTGGTTAGTAATCTGCAGTCACTAAGCTGTTGTGTTTCAATTTCCGGTTGTTTCAATGCATTACTGGTTGCATTTTGTTGCTTAAGCAAAGCTGCAACCTTCTTAGCAGCAACAATTCTTTTGTAATGAGCTTCAAAGAAGGCTTTGTTTTGTGCAGCAGACCCTGGTTGTGCACATCTCTTGGCCTCCTCGACATGGTGCTTATTAGAAAAAGAAAACCATTTTTCCCAAGCTAAAGATTCTGTCATGAATCGCCAAATGAAACAGACTCTCCAAGAGCATTCACGGGGTTTCCCTGATAAGGTTCATTGGAAAGGGAGAGGTGTAAGAGAAAAGTAGTACATTATTTGCTAGTACATTACTTTTACTACTGCACTACACACTTAACTATGACTCAGGACCTTAAATCACTGCCCCGCTGTTTAAAAAATTAATACTTAGAAACCTTCAAAACTATGACATCAAATATTTGTCCATCATAGCAACATTTCCTCAACATCCATAAATCTTTATACCTTCCAGTGAAATATATAACTACTACCTCATCATTTCTGCAACTCTTGCAAACACCCCCTTGACATGGCTGACTACATTAACTTAAGACTACAAAACACTGATTTAGTACTTATGACATAGCCAATTTCATATGAATTAAATTCATAATACATAATGTACCTTGATTGTTATAACATTGGGTTGGTGTCATTTTGCAAGTTATTAAGACCTTTAAGTTATATAGGATTATAATAAATTAAATGATTAAATCTTGGGTTAGTGCATACATACCATAGAACCATATAGACCCTAAAAGGCTTAGCAATTGTTCAAGTTCAAAATCATTTACAAAACTATATATATCCTTAATTACTGGAATGTTCGTAAAGCTCAAGTTGTTCAAGTTAACATAAGGAGTTGCATTTTCTTTTGCTAAACCCTCATGCTTTGCTCTACTTTTACATAAAGTAGATAATCGATTCTTTACAGCATTATTAGTTTTGAGCAAGCAACAGTAAAAATAGTTAACTAACTTTCATTACTTCCATTGTCACTTGGCTACTTGCAATAAGAAAGAAGGAATATTTCTCAAACTCCATTTATGAGTAAGCAACAATAAAAATAGTTAACTAACTTTCATTACTTCCATTGTCACTTGGCTACTCTAAGAAAGAAGGAATATTTCTCAAACTCCATTTACCTGCCTAATACAACTTTAGCTATTTGAGTCCATCTATTGCCAAATATCTTCTGAGCCTGAATAACATTTATACATCAGTTCACATTCATCTAACAATGCACTATATTCTTAAATTATAACAAATAATAAATTAAAAGTATAAAAGTTGGGAAGAAAAATGTGTTACTGCGGCTCCAAGCTATTACACTGACAATTTAGTAGCATGACTTATACCTGACATAATAGATTGTCTTCCTCTGCCGACCATCCCCCTTTATTATAATCAAAATTCAAATAAGTGAACCAACTGCAGTCAACCGTCAACATTAGATTAAGATCAGAAATCAACGAACGAAAAACTGATTATGATGGAAAACTAAGTGCAAGAAAACAACAAACTCAAAACTTATTAGGTAGTAAAATTTTGAATAAAAAAATAAATTGAACCTTCTCCTGCACTGTGTGGTTATTTTATTAGTAAACTTGGAAGCAATAATCGACCAACTGCAGGAGGCAAATTTAATCCTCAGATAAGGATATTTAACAGCAGTTTTAGATGAGAAATACATACGAAACACTTAAAACCTTTATTTGTCAGTTCCGAGGATGCCAATTTGTTCACGTAGTATGTCATCCTCCTACAACTCAATGCCATTCATCTTGGTTAAATTGGTTAATCTTTTACAATTGGTTTATTAACAGTATAAATTTATCTACAGATTTAGTTCATTAGACACGCTGACTAAAAACTCGAATTCCATACGACAAATCTCGACTAAATTCCGCTAAATTACATTTATAAAAATATACTAATCGGAGTAGGAAATAAGTAGTACCTTTTCTCTTCTTGAAATTGAACTGTCCAATTAAATGGAGTACATAACCATGTTTTGCCTTCAGCCTCTTGCTGTGACAAAATGTGATTTAAACTTGAAAATATTCAAGTTCAACATCATGTATAAAACATTAGCTTCCCAAAAAAAATACTTATTATCTGCATACCTGATTACAGAGACCATGTCAGCCAACATTGCAGGGACAGTTATCAGGGAAGTCACTTTATGTTGGTCGATTGCTTCAACAGCCAACCTATCTTCAAACTTGGGCATCAGAACATGACACCTACATACCATTAGCATGGACATGGCTGATGATAATCCACCAATGTGGCACAATGGAGCAGTATGGAGATATACCACTTAAAAATGTGTGCAGAGTAAACAACAGTCTCATTTTTCTTTACCTTTATTAAGTCAGCAACATTTACCAAATTCATTGTATTCTCTCAGATTTGATCTTCACATAAAGCATAATGATTTGCTTCTTTTCTAATTTTATTTTGAAAATAAAACATTTATGATAATGGGCATACATCATTCTTACCGTAACCAACATCTATTATCTTTCTTAGGGATTGTACAATAAAAGCCGAATGGCCTAGAGTAACTCATTTTGGGCTTCCAGTGGTTCCTATAGGTAGTGCAGGTTCCACAAAATGGTTATCAATTAAATAGTAGATTAGTACCTACTACTATGCAATATATATATATAAGCAGCGCAAAATTTTAGGACCATGTATTACCTGCACAACCAAGCAACGTCATTCAGCGTCCCATCCTTGTTCATTACATTGAGTATAGGTAGACCAAGTTTTCGAGCAAGAAGGTAGTCATTGTGATCATGGACATGGCTTATCTTTAATACCCTAGTTCCAAATTCTTTATCAACATACTGCCACATTACCAATACCCAGTGTTTGGAATTTATGTCAAAAAGACTAATAAATAACTGGAGTAATGCCTAAATAGATGATCAATTTACACAATCCATTTTAAACATTAGAATCAGATATTAAATGCAGTGTTCATATAGATAAATTAAGCCAAAGATCTGCGTTATAAGGCCATGCTTAAGTTCTTTTAAGGCATCAAAGTGAGTTTAAAAGTTGACAAATAAACCATATATTATTTAGCTTGACATATATTAACAAAATCAAACCTGATTTTGTTTATCAGGCCACCAAGCCATTAACCATATATTTTATAGCATTCATGTACATGTCATAGTTCCAGAATATTTTGAGGCATGCGCATGAACAATTTAGATGCATAGAAAATGAGTTGACATTTAAATCTTAAAGATAGATTAGGGTCGTGTTTTCTTATAAGCAGCAAGAGTTGATATTTAAATCTTTCGTGTACAAATCTTCTATGTACTGAAATATTCCAAAATAGCAATGGACCTGAGGTTGTGATGTTGGGCATAAACGATGGTACTGATAATGTTGCAGTATTGAGTAGTGGTTTTGCGGTTGTTGTTGCACCTACAACGGCTAATGAGATCGTTAATGAATCAATTATGGACCTGAAATTTGATGAGCTAATGATCACAGTAATAGCTGGATATCTTCATGTAAACTTATCAAACATGTAAACTTGGTAAGGGATAGAATGCTCTTTGGTTTCCAAAAGAGAATATTAGAGTCAATAACACACCTCATGTCTAAGAGCAAGTCCAATGCTAGGAAAAAAACTACATTAGAAACATAACCAAATGCTATTTATTACTATGTTTACAATTTTAACATTTTTGTGGACAAACAAATTATAACGACCTAGAAAATCGCGTATTTAAAACTTTTTATTTAATATTAAATGTGGATTATATGATGTGATTAGGTCAATATGTGTGATATTGTGTTCATGAGTGTATATGAAGATTTATGTGTGCCGTGTAAGTCTATGTATTGGTTTATTTATATTTTTGAGGATTTAAATGTATTTAAATCGTGCATTATTGATCTTCTGAGATTTTTAAATCATGGGAGTTATTAAAAATCATGAAATTTTAATGTTATCATCTTTGTGATGTTAGTTAGTTTTTAAAATTATCGGGAGAATAGTTTTTGTAACGACCCGAAAAATTACGTGTCATTTATTATATTAAAATATATTTTTAGTTGATTTTAATGTGTATTAGTTTATTTTTAATGTATTTAAATGCGTTATGATTTTTATTAAATAGGAAAATTATCTCATACGTGTTATGTGACTTCTGTGTATCATAGAATATTTTATTCTATTTTTCTGTAATTTTTATATTTTTAGAATACAATTATTTCGCATTTTAATTTCCGGATCCAGCCCCTATACTGAATCTGAAGCCTTATTTTTGATAAAATTATTTTTATATAATGATAGGATATTTAAAGATGCATTATTTTGTAATTTTTGTAATGTTCATAATTTTTGGAAAATTTTGACATATATATTGTATTTGTTTAAAAATAAAAATTTTACATTTTATCCCATAAAAATTATTTTTAGGGCTTAATAATGTTAATTAGGGGTTAAAAATATTTTTGGGGTATTAATTTTTTGAATAATATAAATAGGAATCTGATTTTTTTTTATTATTAATAAATCATAAAAATCAGTTTTTATATATAAATAAATAAATAAATAAAATTTTCTCTCTCCTGTTCTTGAGGATCAAAGCTGAATTTGAAAGTGTTATTGATATCGGATTCTGTTGTTATTATATTCAAATCGAAGCTCTCAATCTCTAGTTTCATAATCTACCATCAGATTTCATGTGGGGTAATTTCTCGATTTTCTACGAATTATTTTGTAAATCTGCAGTTTATGTGTTCTAGGGTTCTTCATCAAATTTGGGGCTTTTAATTTCAGTGATTTTTCAATGATTCTGATGGTTTGTATAGCTTCTATAGGTCATAAACAACTTGTATGAGTGGTTAATTGCATTGTTTATTTCCGATTTTATGTGGTCCGAGTTTTTAGTTTTTTTTCGAATTTACAATTGAA
Source organism: Kitagawia praeruptora (assembly GCA_037693485.1). NCBI lineage: Eukaryota > Viridiplantae > Streptophyta > Magnoliopsida > Apiales > Apiaceae > Kitagawia > Kitagawia praeruptora. Next base: position 131,315,815 of record CM075354.1, read on the forward strand.
TTTTTGGGCTTGTTTATTGATTTCTCGTATATTTGGTGATCATGGTTAGATTGTGGGTATCCTAAGCTTTGTTTTGATACCAAGAAACTCGAGTTTTGATTCCGTTTTGACCAAAATCGATCATGGCCGGAATTTCACTCGTGCTCACCGGAAATTTCAATTTTTTTGGTTCGTTTTGATCGATTCTTGGCTTGGTTTTGGTGTGTTATTGTTGTGGTGTGTTGCCCAGTTGATGGGAAGTCGATTTTGTGTTGTTTTGGTGTCGATAACGGGGCCGCCGGAGTGTTTTTGGTCGCCGGAAAATTTCCGGATTCCGGTGAACCTCCATTAATGGTGGTTGAGTGTTCTTGGTGTTCTTGGTGATGAATGTGTGGAGATGGTGATGAATAGTGCAGTTTGATTCAAAAATTATCAAAAATTTTCAGAAAAATGTTTTTGGGTCATATTTTTTATAAAAATTTTCTAAAATCCAGAATTCTTTTATGTATTATTATTTTAATTTCTAAAAATTAAATTTAATTAGTTAATTATTTTTAAATAATAATTTAATTGATTTAATTAATTGATTAATTCATTTTAATTGATTAATTATATTAATTAATTATTATTTAAATATATAATTGACTTCATTGAATTTAAATCTCTTTATTATAAAAGATTTATTATTTTTATGAGTTGATTAATAAATAATTAATTTGAATATTCAATTAATTTAATTATTAATTGAATTATTCTTATTAATTGCGTATTAATTAAACCGTTTATCCGTTTTCAACGAGAAAAGTATTTCTGAAATCAGAAAAATGACCCGGTTCTTATAAAAATAGTTTTAAGTTAAAATTCAACTTTTAAATTTTGGTCGACTTTTTACCAAACATTTTTATTGAGTTGGTTATATCCGATAATTAGGGTTTTGACCGTTTTCTGTTTTAAAAATATTAGATAAAATCTTTTCATGATCTGATCAAACGTGCTATGTGATTATGTGAATTGCGTGTTATTATTCTTTGATTATCTATTAGTGATTTGTAAATATTCTATGAATAATTTGAGTGTCTTTTATTTGTGAGCCGTATATGCTATGTGTTAATTGGTTATGTGACAGGTATATATGTATTTAATTCGAGGATTAATGATTTTCTCTAGGGTTAATTATTGTCTTGAGGATTAATGACTTATTTCGAGGATTAATTGTTATCTCGAGGATTAATCGTGTCTTGAGGATTAATTGATTTTCATGTTTCTTTATTGAGGAATAAGATAAATGTTTTGAGGATTATTTATAGATTGAGTTGGACTAAGTTGAATGCATAAATGTTTAATTCGAGGATTAATTGGTAAATATTGACTTAGGAATGTCAGCGGAGTTAAGTTGGTATGAGACGAAGAAAGTTGGAGATGGATGCAGTATTATTTGTGGATTGTAACGAAGAAGGTTGGAGATGAAAGTACTTTTTTTTTTGTGGAATTGCTAGTTTACTTGTGAGGTGTTTTAACACCGGGAAAACGTCTATGTTCAAAGGGGACATTTCCAATTGTTTTCTTCTGGCAGAGATATTGGTAAGCATGGTTAATACGTTCGAATTGAGTTTATAAGCGTTTACAAAATGTCAGAATTGTCGTCCGGAGGCTGATGTACCAGCTTATGTTTGACTATAGAAGTAAACGCGCGGGCTCGATGTCGGCGGATCAGACTCGTGGCAACCGCTAAAGCGTAAACCAAGGCATGATTAAAGCAGAGGACATGATGACGTAAGATAGAAGAAGAAGGTAGACGGGTTACCTCGACTTTGCGCAATAGCTAAGGACCAGAGGCAAGTATTTTCTTAATCATCCTAAACACTTTTTATTTTATGTTTCATTGATTCATATCATGACGAATAGCTATTGTTCAGAGCTATTCGTGATTCTTAAATATTTTTGTGCGAATACAGTTGCTTGATATTGGTACCCTTGATGTGGGGAATTGTTTAAGATAAACTCTTCATATCCTTATTATAGTATTAAATAATAGGGATGTGAACTGTATGTGAAACTAAGCATTTCCTGTTGAATTCGGAAATTGCTCTATTGGATTGGAAAATGGTAAAGCGTAGGAGGCCACATCGAGTAGTTGGTCCAGCTATATTTAAGGAGGATATGGTAACCATACCATCTTCCTATAGGCTAACATTACTTGCCTATTTTGGTACCCTCAAGAAATCCGGACTATACACACACGGAAAAAAAAGAGAATACCGGTGGAGTATAGAGGGTCCCATTGCTTATGAACCTGATCAGGGGGCAATGGTGTTTTATGTTTCAGTTATATAAGTGTATCCAATCCATATCGCCAGAATGGCTATTATATATTGTGAGTTGGCAGATGATTCATTTTTATGACATGCCAAATGATTTCAGTTATGGTTTGAATTATATCACAGTTGTTGATTCAGTTTCTCTATAAACTGTTTTACATTTCAGTTGATTTTATGCCCCACTTATCCTGGTTTTATATCGAAAATTTTATACGCTTGCTGAGCATTTCTTTCGCTCATACTTGCTGTTGTAAATTCTAACATTTCAGTAAGGTAGTTTGGCGAGACGTATCCGCACAGTTCAGAAAGAGAAGAAGCGTGATGCTATTTCGAAGATGACTTGGCTCAGGATGTCTGGATTTAGAGTAAGATCTATTTTATATATTGGAGTTATATTATTTATTATTATTATGTACTGGTCTAGTTAGCCTGGCGTACTTCTTATCGAAGTTACACCAGTGGTTTAAGATTTGATCAAAGAGAATGTTGTAAAGAATGAATGTTTTTTTTTTCTAATGGAATTTAGATTCTTGTTTCTAGCCCTATAACCTTAAAAGATCTTGGTATGTTCGGGGTCACAGATGTTATATTTCCAGTGTTGGACAATCACAAGTGAATGATTATTATTAAGCAGATGTTTTATTTTGAGGATTTTCGCGTGACAACCAAATCTCCTGACCCCGGATTTGGGGGGTGTCACAGTTGGTATGAGAGCAGGGTTGTAGTAAACTAGAAACGAGAGTGTGTAGGAGTGTGTATAGCTAAGTAAGGAACGTCAGAGCTCATGTAGAGTTCCTGTTGGACTATTGGATATAGTACCAATTAATAAGTTAAGATTGGAGTACTTGTTTAAGATAGTTGTGCTGAACTGGATTGACCGCCTTGCTAATGGAGATGAATACTGTGGAATCTTCAGAGATTATTACGAGTTGACGATGACAAACGATATCGATATCGGTACAACGTGGAACGGAAGAAGCTTAAATTCGAATGACGAGCTATCGAAGGAATTGACAAAGAAGGCATAAGTAGTGACCTTGGCAATACCTTTTCTTTCTATGGATTATTTTGATATCCCTCCTAAAGAAGTATTCGTTAAAAGATATTTCTCCTCTTCTAAACAGTGACATTTTGATACTTGTGTTCAATCTCCATTTTGAATCTCAATTGTTTCAGTGGTTACTATGGAACCTATTTTTAAATTTCTAAGACTTTCAACTTTTTGTTTTCTCCAATGATTAATAACCTTATTTGCAATATAGTACCACTTGTTCGGTACTTTCTTCCTGGTTCTTCTTTTCGGAAAATAACAAATTTGGAATTCCTTTCATATTTCTGTACTCCTACTGAGACGAACAACCCTATTTATAGGGGACACCAGGTATATCTGTCTGTGTGATAGAAGTTGGATGGGACGCCATCACTGGTGTGTTGTGTATTACAAGAAGGCTGGCCACCTTATTTGTAAATGTCGGAGCTACGACATGCAACGCCGGGTTCATGTGATCATATTGATCCCTCAGTTATTCTCTTATTTCAAATCAGGTTGTTTAAAATTCATAACCACAATTGTGAGACATTTGCTATGATATGGAATCTGTTCTCTTCAAAATTTCATGATTTTTGTTATCTCTATTGAATTTCAAGGGTATGCCAATCAGGTCAGGATAAGCGAAATTCGCTGATAGAAATTAGATTCGCAACGGAATCGCTAAGAGCAAGAACGAGTCCTAAAATGATTAGAATATCAGTGACATATCAATGGAATCAGTTCTCTCTCTCTCTCTATCAAGGATATTATGTTAATGGAAAGTTGGTCGAGCCATATTTGAAACGAATAACGATGGGTTGTAAGACTCCAGTGATAACTGTGTCAGATAGAGACCCTATAGTTGAATTGAAATTTTGGAGAAGTTGTTTACGAATGGATACTATCCCCATTTTTGTAAAGCAATTATTGATGATGAAGGAGTTAAAGAACCGCACTAGTTGCCTTAGCTGATTCCGAGGACGGAATCCTTATAAGGGGGGAAGAATGTAACGACCCGAAAAATTACGTGTCATTTATTATATTAAAATATATTTTTAGTTGATTTTAATGTGTATTAGTTTATTTTTAATGCATTTAAATGCGTTATGATTTTTATTAAATAGGAAAATTATCTCATACGTGTTATGTGACTTCTGTGTATCATAGAATATTTTATTCTATTTTTCTGTAATTTTTATATTTTTAGAATACAATTATTTCGCATTTTAATTTCCGGATCCAGCCCCTATACTGAATCTGAAGCCTTATTTTTGATAAAATTATTTTTATATAATGATAGGATATTTAAAGATGCATTATTTTGTAATTTTTGTAATGTTCATAATTTTTGGAAAATTTTGACATATATATTGTATTTGTTTAAAAATAAAAATTTTACATTTTATCCCATAAAAATTATTTTTAGGGCTTAATAATGTTAATTAGGGGTTAAAAATATTTTTGGGGTATTAATTTTTTGAATAATATAAATAGGAATCTGATTTTTTTTTTATTATTAATAAATCATAAAAATCAGTTTTTATATATAAATAAATAAATAAATAAAATTTTCTCTCTCCTGTTCTTGAGGATCAAAGCTGAATTTGAAAGTGTTATTGATATCGGATTCTGTTGTTCTTATATTCAAATCGAAGCTCTCAATCTCTAGTTTCATAATCTACCATCAGATTTCATGTGGGGTAATTTCTCGATTTTCTACGAATTATTTTGTAAATCTGCAGTTTATGTGTTCTAGGGTTCTTCATCAAATTTGGGGCTTTTAATTTCAGTGATTTTTCAATGATTCTGATGGTTTGTATAGCTTCTATAGGTCATAAACAACTTGTATTAGTGGTTAATTGCATTGTTTATTTCCGATTTTGTGTGGTCCGAGTTTTTAGTTTTTTTTCGAATTTACAATTGAATTTTTGGGCTTGTTTATTGATTTCTCGTATATTTGGTGATCATGGTTAGATTGTGGGTATCCTAAGCTTTGTTTTGATACCAAGAAACTCGAGTTTTGATTCCGTTTTGACCAAAATCGATCATGGCCGGAATTTCACTCGTGCTCACCGGAAATTTCAATTTTTTTGGTTCGTTTTGATCGATTCTTGGCTTGGTTTTGGTGTGTTATTGTTGTGGTGTGTTGCCCAGTTGATGAGAAGTCGATTTTGTGTTGTTTTGGTGTCGATAACGGGGCCGCCGGAGTGTTTTTGGTCGCCGGAAAATTTCCGGATTCCGGTGAACCTCCATTAATGGTGGTTGAGTGTTCTTGGTGTTCTTGGTGATGAATGTGTGGAGATGGTGATGAATAGTGCAGTTTGATTCAAAAATTATCAAAAATTTTCAGAAAAATGTTTTTGGGTCATATTTTTTATAAAAATTTTCTAAAATCCAGAATTCTTTTATGTATTATTATTTTAATTTCTAAAAATTAAATTTAATTAGTTAATTATTTTTAAATAATAATTTAATTGATTTAATTAATTGATTAATTCATTTTAATTGATTAATTATATTAATTAATTATTATTTAAATATGTAATTGACTTCATTGAATTTAAATCTCTTTATTATAAAAGATTTATTATTTTTATGAGTTGATTAATAAATAATTAATTTGAATATTCAATTAATTTAATTATTAATTGAATTATTCTTATTAATTGCGTATTAATTAAACCGTTTATCCGTTTTCAACGAGAAAAGTATTTCTGAAATCAGAAAAATGACCCGGTTCTTATAAAAATAGTTTTAAGTTAAAATTCAACTTTTAAATTTTGGTCGACTTTTTACCAAACATTTTTATTGAGTTGGTTATATCCGATAATTAGGGTTTTGACCGTTTTCTGTTTTAAAAATATTAGATAAAATCTTTTCATGATCTGATCAAACGTGCTATGTGATTATGTGAATTGCGTGTTATTATTCTTTGATTATCTATTAGTGATTTGTAAATATTCTATGAATAATTTGAGTGCTCTTTTATTTGTGAGTCGTATATGCTATGTGTTAATTGGTTATGTGACAGGTATATATGTATTTAATTCGAGGATTAATGATTTTCTCTAGGGTTAATTATTGTCTTGAGGATTAATGACTTATTTCGAGGATTAATTGTTATCTCGAGGATTAATCGTGTCTTGAGGATTAATTGATTTTCATGTTTCTTTATTGAGGAATAAGATAAATGTTTTGAGGATTATTTATAGATTGAGTTGGACTAAGTTGAATGCATAAATGTTTAATTCGAGGATTAATTGGTAAATATTGACTTAGGAATGTCAGCGGAGTTAAGTTGGTATGAGACGAAGAAAGTTGGAGATGGATGCAGTATTATTTGTGGATTGTAACGAAGAAGGTTGGAGATGAAAGTACTTTTTTTTTGTGGAATTGCTGGTTTACTTGTGAGGTGTTTTAACACCGGGAAAACGTCTATGTTCAAAGGGGACATTTCCAATTGTTTTCTTCTGGCAGAGATATTGGTAAGCATGGTTAATACGTTCGAATTGAGTTTATAAGCGTTTACAAAATGTCAGAATTGTCGTCCGGAGGCTGATGTACCAGCTTATGTTTGACTATAGAAGTAAACGCGCGGGCTCGATGTCGGCGGATCAGACTCGTGGCAACCGCTAAAGCGTAAACCAAGGCATGATTAAAACAGAGGACATGATGACGTAAGATAGAAGAAGAAGGTAGACGGGTTACCTCGACTTTGCGCAATAGCTAAGGACCAGAGGCAAGTATTTTCTTAATCATCCTAAACACTTTTTATTTTATGTTTCATTGATTCATATCATGACGAATAGCTATTGTTCAGAGCTATTCGTGATTCTTAAATATTTTTGTGCGAATACAGTTGCTTGATATTGGTACCCTTGATGTGGGGAATTGTTTAAGATAAACTCTTCATATCCTTATTATAGTATTAAATAATAGGGATGTGAACTGTATGTGAAACTAAGCATTTCCTGTTGAATTCGGAAATTGCTCTATTGGATTGGAAAATGGTAAAGCGTAGGAGGCCACATCGAGTAGTTGGTCCAGCTATATTTAAGGAGGATATGGTAACCATACCATCTTCCTATAGGCTAACATTACTTGTCTATTTTGGTACCCTCAAGAAATCCGGACTATACACACACGGAAAAAAAAGAGAATACCGGTGGAGTATAGAGGGTCCCATTGCTTATGAACCTGATCAGGGGGCAATGGTGTTTTATGTTTCAGTTATATAAGTGTATCCAATCCATATCGCCAGAATGGCTATTATATATTGTGAGTTGGCAGATGATTCATTTTTATGACATGCCAAATGATTTCAGTTATGGTTTGAATTATATCACAGTTGTTGATTCAGTTTCTCTATAAACTGTTTTACATTTCAGTTGATTTTATGCCCCACTTATCCTGGTTTTATATCGAAAATTTTATACGCTTGCTGAGCATTTCTTTCGCTCATACTTGCTGTTGTAAATTCTAACATTTCAGTAAGGTAGTTTGGCGAGACGTATCCGCACAGTTCAGAAAGAGAAGAAGCGTGATGCTATTTCGAAGATGACTTGGCTCAGGATGTCTGGATTTAGAGTAAGATCTATTTTATATATTGGAGTTATATTATTTATTATTATTATGTACTGGTCTAGTTAGCCTGGCGTACTTCTTATCGAAGTTACACCAGTGGTTTAAGATTTGATCAAAGAGAATGTTGTAAAGAATGAATGTTTTTTTTTTCTAATGGAATTTAGATTCTTGTTTCTAGCCCTATAACCTTAAAAGATCTTGGTATGTTCGGGGTCACAGATGTTATATTTCCAGTGTTGGACAATCACAAGTGAATGATTATTATTAAGCAGATGTTTTATTTTGAGGATTTTCGCGTGACAACCAAATCTCCTGACCCCGGATTTGGGGGGTGTCACAGTTTTGGGTGTTTAAGTATTTTATCATGATTTTAAGAGTTTTATTGCATTTATGGATCAGAACTTGTAAAATTCATATTTAATTTATTTTTGATCATAAAATTATTTTAAAAATATGGGGAGATAGTTAATTTTATTCTTTACATTTTAAAAATAATTTTATGATTTTTCTTAAATAATACACATTTATTTTCTATTCTACCAAGCTGATTTATTTGCTGTTAAATAGAAAATTTATTTGCAAATCTCAAAATCCATTTCTTTTTATCCTTAATTATCAGATATTTGTCCCCAATTCATTTTAATCGGGTTTCCTTGAGAATTCTCTAGAAATCTCTCGGCTTTCTCTTCTCAATCTCTCTGATAATCTCTCAACTCTCCTCCCTCATTCTCACTCTCATAATCTCGATGTCTCTCTCCCTCGTCTATGTTTACTGGGTCTGTGCTCTGTTGCGTAATTGGAGATGGATACAGGGTGCGTGAATCGTGTGTGTATGTGCCCTGTGTGCGTGATTCATATGTGGGTCTGGTGTAGGTGTATGGAGTTTGTGCTGTGTGTGTGTATCAACTGGCGAGCATATATATAGTGTTCGTGTAGTGTTGTGTTGCTTAGTTCGATTGCTACTGTGCTGCTGGGTCTTGGATGCGTCAAAAATCAAGAAGAGTTCTGCCGGGTTCTGCAAAATTCGGCCGGAAATTTCTTTCTGTAGAAACGTATGGTGTAGGTGTGTCTTGGCTGGAGTGTAGTGTGTACGCATAGGTTATGATTGTGTGAGTCTGTGTTGGGTTCAGTTGGTCGATACCGTGGGTGGGTGTCCAGCCTGTGCAAGTATATTAGCGTTTTGGCGATGAAAATCTTGGTCTTGTTCATGTTGTAGCTCGGCTGTTGTAGTAGTCCAATAACTGGGTCTTCTTCGTTATTTGGTTCAGGGTGCTGTGTGTTGAGGTCTTGCTGGTGTATGTGAATACAAGTGTGTGTGAGTGTTAGTCGAAGGTTGGGATGAAGAATTGGGGTGTTTGGTTGTATGGTTTTGTGGCCTACTGGTACAATAAATCTCAAAGCTCTGTTTTCGATTTATTGTGTGTGCGTGTTTGGATATTGTGTGCGAGTATATGGTCAAAGGTGATGCAAGATTGGGGGCTTCTGTTAATTCTTGGTTGTTACTGTGGTATTGTAAATTGGTGGTTGATTATGTTTCTTTGTGATTCGATTCTGTTTTGATCATTGTTAGTAGTTAGTTATTAAAGATATCATCTGTGTATGTGAACTAATGTGATAGTTAATTTTCAAAAGTTGTGTCGGTTTATTTGGGTTCAAATTCGATATGTAAATGAGATTATGTGTACAAGTCGACGCTTATGTGTGACAAGTGATATGTTGAACTCTGTGATAACCAGAGATTGTATTTGAGTTCATATTCGAATAGTGAGTATAAATCATATATGTAAGAAAGCATTGAGAATTGATTATAGGGTGGTTGCTAGTTGATTGGGTCGGTTGTATTCCGACAGGTTAGGTCATAGTTTAAAGGAGTTGCTGTCCAAATTTTGTTAGAATTGTTTTGTAATTCTTATAGTAATTTTAATTTGATAAGAATTATTTGTAAGTCGATATGATATATGTGTACTTATGTGATTAATACATGCTATGTGCTATATGTGTTGTATTTGTAAAGCGTTATAGGATGCGTATGGGTAGCTTAGTTTTACAGTAAGGTTTTGGTTGGTTTATACTGAAGTAGCGCGTTACCTTTGTATAGGTACGAGTAAGAAGCTCGATCGAGAGCAGCGTAGATGGAAGTTCATGAAAGAAATGGTTATCGAAGTAGACGAGCATACGATCAAGTAGGGGACGACGTGTAGAAAAGTAGAGACTGTCGTGGAGTTGACAGCATGGGAACTATGTATTGAGGCAAGTGTTATCGCTCCTCACTTATTGTTCAAGTGATGCAATTCTATTCTATTTATTTATCTAGTGTGTCGGTCAAATTATGGTTACAAAGTGACGTCCTTCTTCAAATGTCATGCAAATGCTTATATTTCCACCTATAGCTCAAGTGCAAATTTTCAAATGATCTTACAAATACCCTTTTTCCTCAAAAGATATTTTAAATTGTGGTACGTTAATGGATTCCTCACTAGAGTGCCTTTCTTTTATTTTCTTCGAAAATATTTAAGAAACTTTCTAAACAGAGGAAATCCAAGATTTTAAATCCTTATAAAAATCTTTTATCATAATTTCTGGTTTTAAAGTATTTTACCCGATGGACCCTCTTTAGGGGACGTTTTCTCCAAACTGATTTACAAATAATTATCACGGAATTATCTTACGAATGTTCATTTTGAACCACTTAACTACCCAATTTAGTCCAAACTTTTCAAGATATTGCAGAAATTTTATTAAATGTTTAGCACTTGACTATAACCGTGTTTTATCGTATATTCTCAATAGTTGTGAATCATGTTGCCAGTAAATTCCTTCTTCGAATCATTTAATGATGTTATGACTCCAATTATTTCTATCTATCTTGTTGATATCTTTTATTCTTATTGTTTATTCGTTTACACCCCACTTATTGTGTCGAACTTGTCGATACCTATTGATGATCTTGATTATTCAGTTATTACCCTTTATCGTATCGAACTTGTCGATACTATTTATTATCCCTTTTATCATGTCGAACTCGTCGACACCTGTTGATTGTGAATTCTTCATTAACTCCTAATTTTGAGTTGTTGACCTGGAACGTGAGTTTCCAGGGTGTTTGGCGAATTAAGGTTGTCGATTGTTCCGACACCTAGTGTGGATGATTTAGAATTGGAAATGTTTTTGAAAATGGACCGTGAGGGTCAGATTGTTTGTTTTTAAAATGTGGACCGTGAAGGTCGGATTTTTTTTAATGTGGACCGTGAAGGTCAAACCAGATTTGTGGTCAGGACCGTGAAGGTTAGACCAGATTCGTGGTCAGAAATAATTAAGGCCAATGTGTGCCATGGATCCAATTAAGGACACTGCGGTGTGCATTTGTCCGGGGTTAGTGCTGACTGATCAGCAGCCTAACCTTGATGTTTTTTTAAAATAAATAAAAATTCCAATTCTAATCTATACTACGAGATTGAGATGTTTAATTCTTGACTCCTTGAAGGATTTTTTGACTTCTTAAAAGTCTATTGAATAATATTTTGATATCGAAATTCTTTTCAATTCTAGTCTCTGATGCACCTTATGAATGGTGAGTCATTGGCCCGCATGGCAATTGAAAAGTTGATATAACTGATTGTCTAATTCCTTCATAAAATGAGATGAAACTCTATTGTTTATCAAAATTATTGTCGTTATTGAAATTGTCATCACTATTTATTCTGATCAGCAGCCTAACCTTGATGTTTTTTATTCTGAGATTGGGTTATAATAATGATATTTGATAGTTTGTTTCATACCATAACCTGTAAGCGATCTTGGATCAGGGGTATTTTATTATTATTTTATGAATATGTCCAGGTTTCTGTTGTGTTGATTATGGTTCGTGGCCCCATATCTGTACCCCGGATTTTGGGATGCTACAAGTTGGTATCAGAGCTACATGTTATGGTCACTGAAACATGTTAGGATGGGTTGGTATACGTGTGTGAGACGGACGTTAGGTAGAACGATTTAGGATAAGGTTCGCCTTAGGTTATTATGACGAATATTACGACCTTGTACGGTCTTTCGACATATCGCACGAGTAAGAGTTTGATTCGTTCAAAGATTTGGTTATGAGCGAGACAGATAATCTATAGCCGCCTGGGCCAAGTGAGCAGTTGAAGCTACCAGTTTGGAGGACATTATCTCGAGACTTTCGCGTACTTTCTAGAATGTTTCTACGACTTTAGATACGATGTGAATGTTATAGAGAGAATACGAGAAGACTAGGAATAAGATGTGGGAAGCGATTGTTGGCATGAGTTGGAAGTGTGGGCATAGTTGAACGCTACTAGCCGTTGATCTCGGTTGAATTCTTAATTGATTCCCCATTTGGGCAGTTGAATTGATTCTTGTTCTTGCTCTGAATTGTTGTAAACGAATTTACGGTTTATATTGTTGCTGAAGCATTTGTTGCGCAGTGACGGTTAAAATCGAGAATGAATAGAGATCTTCTTATTTATTCAACTCATTATTGTCAGGCCGGTTCTGGCAGCTAGGTATATTAATGCTTAGACGACAAGAGTGAGATTATAATAATTATGAATTTCTTGAACGTTTTTTTAATCGACTATACTTCCATTGATGATGAGTTTGTGTATCAGATTCACTTGAATTCAATCATATTCTTTCAGAAATATTCTTATTTTTAAAGGACACTTGATCCAACTCTATACTTGAAAAATTTGAGACTCTTGAACTCTTTTCATTTTTCTCCATGAATATTTAATCTTCTTTATTCAAACTGAGATGAACAACCTATGTATATAGGGGATTCAGGGACATTTTATCTCTGTGATAGAAGTCCGGTGGGACGCCACTGATTGTGTTTGTCATGAAAGTACTAAAGACTGGCCATCTTTTTGTACAAGGGCGATTGACCTAAGTGACAAATACAACCTGAAAATAGTTCAATGATCATATTGATCTCTCGGTTAGATCCTTCCATAAAACGTTTTATCAAACAAAATCCAGTGTACATTCATATTGATACATATTCATTCTATTGATTTCCTTGTCAGAAAAATCTTAGTGATTTTGGATTACTAGTGATGAAGTGCCGCGAAGATAGACGCGACGACATTCTTAGTGGTTGAAACTGCGATTACATGGCGAAGAATTGATTAAGCAAGATTGAAAAGTTGATGTTAAAGTAGAGAGTGAGTATCATATTGGATTAATTATTGGGTTTAGAACACATGTACAAGATTCGAGATTAATCAAAATTGAGTCAAGAAAGGAGCATGTATCAAGGGCACAAGAATGAGGATTTATTAAAGATTGAAAAGAGAATGATGATGAAGATGGTTGGTAAGTGAGGTTTATTATTGATGAAAGATTGTTTTGGACACTTGTTTAAATTTGAGGACAATAAATGGATTATTATAAGATTTTGAATGTTTTGAAACCCATTGTTGAGGATAAGATTTTAAAACCATAGAAGGATAACTTGAATAAAGCAGAATGAAGCAGGACAAATGTGTTTGTGAGAACTATCAGAAGGAAATGAAATTTGAATAAGAAAGTAAGATAGGGAACTAGAAAAGTTTCATAGGCGTTTTAACCGAAGATGTATGATTCTACTATGGGAAGAATGTGGAATTCCGAATATTTGGAGCTGGAAGAGTGAAGGCACAGTAGTTGTCCACAGTATGAGAATGAACAGAGATGAACGAGACCCTATGGTCGGAAAGTGAGATTTCGAGATAAAAGCATATTGAGAATGTGATGAGATAAATGCAAAAAGTTGTAGAGGTAATCAGAAATTAAAGTTATGTGCCATGAGCTTGGAAATATAGGACATTTTACCAGAGATTGTATCATATCAGTCTAAATAGATCCTACGATGAGAATAATAGAGACGTTTTCTGTAAATGGCTAGGAAGTGAGAGACTCATTATGACTATGGATGACGTTATCAAGAATGTGAGTGTGATGACAGTGAGAAGAGTTAAGTGTGATTCAAGACTAGATTGATTATCTAACTACAAGGTACACAAAAAAAAAATTGTGAGGACAAGAAAGTCAAACGTTGAATTTCAAAAGATATAGAAGTGACATTTTGAGGCCGGAAGCATACACAGAAGTTTTAACTATCATGCAGATCAAGAGATTATTCTACCAAAAGTCAGAAGTTATTTTGCACTGAGGAAGATGTCAGTAAGAAGAAAGTTAAGTCGGAGTAAATTCCAGTGGTTAGTAATTTGAATGTAAATTTTGATGGACTATCAGGATTGTCACTAGACAAGGGTGTAAGGTTGTTATTATTGTTACATATAGGATCAATTTTAAGGAGTTTAATATCAGATGACATTAATGGAAATGTTGGATCTAGTAATTGAAGTATAGAATTTTTGCAAGAGAAAGAGTAGTAATACTCAGCGTATTTTGGAAGGATGCACCAGTACTGTTTATAAAAATGAAAGTAGTTTGAAGTTATACATTGATTGCAAGATGGACTAAGTCGATCAGTAGTTATGAGAATTCTTTTACCCAAGATGTATGTTTTGTCGAAAGTTGATTTATGAGGGGACTAAGACCATTTGAAGATAGGAACTTTAAGGTATTCCTGTAGCAACATTTTGAGTCAATATGGACATGATGAGTTGTCAGTGATGATGTTTTGTTGAGCGAGAGCTCTTACTGTTCAATGATATAATGAATAAGATTGCAAGCAGTATCTGGTTGAAGCTAATTTAATTGTGTTTATAGATAATATCCTAAAATCTTCAAGATTTGTGAAGAGTAAGTAGATTGGTTGAAAATAACCTTAAGAAATTTTAAGAAGAAGATATGAATAAAAAAAAATTAAATATGAATTTTGGATGGAAAGAAATTTTATTTTGAGACACGGGGTCAAAAGTGAAAGAAGCAGAGTAAATTTTGGTGAAGATGAAGCAGTAATGAGATAGGAAGGAACCAAAATGGTAGCAGAGGTCAGAAATTTCGTGAGATTAACCAGAGATTACTGGAAGTTGAACAATATTTAAATAAACAGAGAAGGGTGAAGAAAGTTTCTAAGAGTAAGGAGGAATGATAACCATTCCAATGATAACGAAACCAGATGAGCAAAGGGTTTCGTAATTGATGGTGATAGATCGTAACAAAGGATGAATGTGTACTGGTTTTGTAAAATTTCAAAATGCAAGTAATGGATAGAGGTCGTAATTGCTATAGTTAATTTGAGCAGTATAAAATGTTGGAGTTATATTGCGTAGAGTCAAAATTGAGGACTTGTTGAGTATGTAGAGCTATGTTTCGGAAGTTAATCTCAGATGACGCGAGATAGTGATGGTTAAACGATTTTTGAGGATTACGAATTAATTGTTAAAGACGTATGATTGATGTGATGTATGTTAAGTCGAGTTTTCTTGTTAATGAAAGTCAGAGTCCGTTGAAAAGCGTTGAATTGAAAGTTGTTTTGTGGTCGGTATCAAGGGGGCTGTGACCCTGGGATGGTCGGCATTACAAACCGAGTATTTCAATTTTTTGTTTTTGTAGTAGATTATGTCGAAGCCGAGGTTGTGGAGTTTATTAGTTTTCAAGGACTACAGATGTCAAGGATAAAATGATTTTTGATTTGTTTTAAACCATTAAAAATTTGAGATTGTATTTCAAAAGTTTGAACCGACCGAAACATTTTAATAAGAGTGAGAATTGAGCTATAACCGAATTGTGTTTGATGTGTATGTTATGATGTATGTGTTTGATTGTAGTATTCGATTTCAAGGACGCGATCAAGAATAGATGATATGAAGTTAGGGTGAAAGATTGGAATCAAGGTATCACGAATTTATTTACTTGTTTACTGCAAGTCAAGGCAGATTTATTTACTTATATGGTTACTGCAAGTTAGGGCAGATTTATTTATTTACATGTTTACTGCGAGTCAAGGCAGGATTAGCATGGGGTATGAATAAATTGAGATTTCGAATGAGTGGAGTATAGAGATGAATTGGTTATGAATAATGGGTTGGTATTTGGAATGATTATGCAGGGCATAGTCCATTATACGAAAAGGTCATGCCCGATTTTTTTTTTGTAGATCAGGTATTTGTTTAAGAGTAATAAATGTTTCGAAATAACGAAATTTGTAAGGGTAAGGTTCTAGTTTATTTTGAAGTTTGAGTGCTTACAGGATAAGCCTATCGATACAACCTGGGAAATTGAAAGTGAATGTTTGAGAAGTGCTGTTACTTGTGTCCCGAGGATTGATTCTGAGGACAGAATCCTTTTAAGGGGGGAAGGATATAATGACCTAGAAAATTGCGTATTTAAAACTTTTTATTTAATATTAAATGTGGATTATATGATGTGATTAGGTCAATATGTGTGATATTGTGTTCATGAGTGTATATGAAGATTTATGTGTGCCGTGTAAGTCTGTGTATTGGTTTATTTATATTTTTGAGGATTTAAATGTATTTAAATCGTGCATTATTGATCTTCTGAGATTTTTAAATCATGGGAGTTATTAAAAATCATGAAATTTTTATGTTATCATCTTTGTGATGTTAGTTAGTTTTTAAAATTATCGGGAGAATAGTTTTGGGTGTTTAAGTATTTTATCATGATTTTAAGAGTTTTATTGCATTTATGGATCAGAACTTGTAAAATTCATATTTAATTTATTTTTGATCATAAAATTATTTTAAAAATATGGGGAGATAGTTAATTTTATTCTTTACATTTTAAAAATAATTTTATGATTTTTCTTAAATAATACACATTTATTTTCTATTTTGCCAAGCTGATTTATTTGCTGTTAAATAGAAAATTTATTTGCAAATCTCAAAATCCATTTCTTTTTATCCTTAATTATCAGATATTTGTCCCCAATTCATTTTAATCGGGTTTCCTTGAGAATTCTCTAGAAATCTCTCGGCTTTCTCTTCTCAATCTCTCTGATAATCTCTCAACTCTCCTCTCTCATTCTCCCTCTCATAATCTCGATGTCTCTCTCCCTCGTCTATGTTTACTGGGTCTGTGCTCTGTTGCGTAATTGGAGATGGATACAGGGTGCGTGAATCGTGTGTGTATGTGCCCTGTGTGCGTGATTCATATGTGGGTCTGGTGTAGGTGTATGGAGTTTGTGCTGTGTGTGTGTATCAACTGGCGAGCATATATATAGTGTTCGTGTAGTGTTGTGTTGCTTAGTTCGATTGCTACTGTGCTGCTGGGTCTTGGATGCGTCAAAAATCAAGAAGAGTTCTGCCGGGTTCTGCAAAATTCGGCCGGAAATTTCTTTCGGTAGAAACGTATGGTGTAGGTGTGTCTTGGCTGGAGTGTAGTGTGTACGCATAGGTTATGATTGTGTGAGTCTGTGTTGGGTTCAGTTGGTCGATACCGTGGGTGGGTGTCCAACCTGTGCAAGTATATTAGCGTTTTGGCGATGAAAATCTTGGTCTTGTTCATGTTGTAGCTCGGCTGTTGTAGTAGTCCAATAACTGGGTCTTCTTCGTTATTTGGTTCAGGGTGCTGTGTGTTGAGGTCTTGCTGGTGTATGTGAATACAAGTGTGTGTGAGTGTTAGTCGAAGGTTGGGATGAAGAATTGGGGTGTTTGGTTGTATGGTTTTGTGGCCTGCTGGTACAATAAATCTCAAAGCTCTGTTTTCGATTTATTGTGTGTGCGTGTTTGGATATTGTGTGCGAGTATATGGTCAAAGGTGATGCAAGATTGGGGGCTTCTGTTAATTCTTGGTTGTTACTGTGGTATTGTAAATTGGTGGTTGATTATGTTTCTTTGTGATTCGATTCTGTTTTGATCATTGTTAGTAGTTAGTTATTAAAGATATCATCTGTGTATGTGAACTAATGTGATAGTTAATTTTCAAAAGTTGTGTCGGTTTATTTGGGTTCAAATTCGATATGTAAATGAGATTATGTGTACAAGTCGACGCTTATGTGTGACAAGTGATATGTTGAACTCTGTGATAACCAGAGATTGTATTTGAGTTCATATTCGAATAGTGAGTATAAATCATATATGTAAGAAAGCATTGAGAATTGATTATAGGGTGGTTGCTAGTTGATTGGGTCGGTTGTATTCCGACAGGTTAGGTCATAGTTTAAAGGAGTTGCTGTCCAAATTTTGTTAGAATTGTTTTGTAATTCTTATAGTAATTTTAATTTGATAAGAATTATTTGTAAGTCGATATGATATATGTGTGCTTATGTGATTAATACATGCTATGTGCTATATGTGTTGTATTTGTAAAGCGTTATAGGATGCGTATGGGTAGCTTAGTTTTACAGTAAGGTTTTGGTTGGTTTATACTGAAGTAGCGCGTTACCTTTGTATAGGTACGAGTAAGAAGCTCGATCGAGAGCAGCGTAGATGGAAGTTCATGAAAGAAATGGTTATCGAAGTAGACGAGCATACGATCAAGTAGGGGACGACGTGTAGAAAAGTAGAGACTGTCGTGGAGTTGACAGCATGGGAACTATGTATTGAGGCAAGTGTTATCGCTCCTCACTTATTGTTCAAGTGATGCAATTCTATTCTATTTATTTATCTAGTGTGTCGGTCAAATTATGGTTACAAAATGACGTCCTTCTTCAAATGTCATGCAAATGCTTATATTTCCACCTATAGCTCAAGTGCAAATTTTCAAATGATCTTACAAATACCCTTTTTCCTCAAAAGATATTTTAAATTGTGGTACGTTAATGGATTCCTCACTAGAGTGCCTTTCTTTTATTTTCTTCGAAAATATTTAAGAAACTTTCTAAACAGAGGAAATCCAAGATTTTAAATCCTTATAAAAATCTTTTATCATAATTTCTGGTTTTAAAGTATTTTACCCGATGGACCCTCTTTAGGGGACGTTTTCTCCAAACTGATTTACAAATAATTATCACGGAATTATCTTACGAATGTTCATTTTGAACCACTTAACTACCCAATTTAGTCCAAACTTTTCAAGATATTGCAGAAATTTTATTAAATGTTTAGCACTTGACTATAACCGTGTTTTATCGTATATTCTCAATAGTTGTGAATCATGTTGCCAGTAAATTCCTTCTTCGAATCATTTAATGATGTTATGACTCCAATTATTTCTATCTATCTTGTTGATATCTTTTATTCTTATTGTTTATTCGTTTACACCCCACTTATTGTATCGAACTTGTCGATACCTATTGATGATCTTGATTATTCAGTTATTACCCTTTATCGTATCGAACTTGTCGATACTATTTATTATCCCTTTTATCATGTCGAACTCGTCGACACCTGTTGATTGTGAATTCTTCATTAACTCCTAATTTTGAGTTGTTGACCTGGAACGTGAGTTTCCAGGGTGTTTGGCGAATTAAGGTTGTCGATTGTTCCGACACCTAGTGTGGATGATTTAGAATTGGAAATGTTTTTGAAAATGGACCGTGAGGGTCAGATTGTTTGTTTTTAAAATGTGGACCGTGAAGGTCAGATTTTTTTAAATGTGGACCGTGAAGGTCAAACCAGATTTGTGGTCAGGACCGTGAAGGTTAGACCAGATTCGTGGTCAGAAATAATTAAGGCCAATGTGTGCCATGGATCCAATTAAGGACACTGCGGTGTGCATTTGTCCGGGGTTAGTGCTGACTGATCAGCAGCCTAACCTTGATGTTTTTTTTAAAATAAATAAAAATTCCAATTCTAATCTATACTACGAGATTGAGATGTTTAATTCTTGACTCCTTGAAGGATTTTTTGACTTCTTAAAAGTCTATTGAATAATATTTTGATATCGAAATTCTTTTCAATTCTAGTCTCTGATGCACCTTATGAATGGTGAGTCATTGGCCCGCATGGCAATTGAAAAGTTGATATAACTGATTGTCTAATTCCTTCATAAAATGAGATGAAACTCTATTGTTTATCAAAATTGTTGTCGTTATTGAAATTGTCATCACTATTTACACTTGCTGAGCATTGTTGGCTCACTCTTGCTTCTGTTTATTTTCTCCAGTTATTAGAGATAATCAGGGGAACTAGAGGTCAGAGGGTATTGCTCTATAGGCCGCGAGAGGAGACGTTCGAGTCATGGAATTCGTTGGATAATGGATTGGGATTTGTTGAGGTGGGAGATCTAGTTGGATAGCGATTTTGTATATTCATAAAATTGTATGATATTCTTTTATTCTGAGATTGGGTTGTAATAATGATATTTGATAGTTTGTTTCATACCATAACCTGTAAGCGATCTTGGATCAGGGGTATTTTATTATTATTTTATGAATATGTCCAGGTTTCTGTTGTGTTGATTATGGTTCGTGGCCCCATATCTGTACCCCGGATTTTGGGATGCTACAAGTTGGTATCAGAGCTACAGGTTATGGTCACTGAAACATGTTAGGATGGGTTGGTATACGTGTGTGAGACGGACGTTAGGTAGAACGATTTAGGATAAGGTTCGCCTTAGGTTATTATGACGAATATTACGACGTTGTACGGTCTTTCGACATATCGCACGAGTAAGAGTTTGATTCGTTCAAAGATTTGGTTATGAGCGAGACAGATAATCTATAGCCGCCTGGGCCAAGTGAGCAGTTGAAGCTACCAGTTTGGAGGACATTATCTCGAGACTTTCGCGTACTTTCTAGAATGTTTCTACGACTTTAGATACGATGTGAATGTTATAGAGAGAATACGAGAAGACTAGGAATAAGATGTGGGAAGCGATTGTTGGCATGAGTTGGAAGTGTGGGCATAGTTGAACGCTACTAGTCGTTGATCTCGGTTGAATTCTTAATTGATTCCCCATTTGGGCAGTTGAATTGATTCTTGTTCTTGCTCTGAATTGTTGTAAACGAATTTACGGTTTATATTGTTGCTGAAGCATTTGTTGCGCAGTGACGGTTAAAATCGAGAATGAATAGAGATCTTCTTATTTATTCAACTCATTATTGTCAGGCCGGTTCTGGCAGCTAGGTATATTAATGCTTAGCCGACAAGAGTGAGATTATAATAATTATGAATTTCTTGAACGTTTGTTTAATCGACTATACTTCCATTGATGATGAGTTTGTGTATCAGATTCACTTGAATTCAATCATATTCTTTCAGAAATATTCTTATTTTTAAAGGACACTTGATCCAACTCTATACTTGAAAAATTTGAGACTCTTGAACTCTTTTCATTTTTCTCCATGAATATTTAATCTTCTTTATTCAAACTGAGATGAACAACCTATGTATATAGGGGATTCAGGGACATTTTATCTCTGTGATAGAAGTCCGGTGGGACGCCACTGATTGTGTTTGTCATGAAAGTACTAAAGACTGGCCATCTTTTTGTACAAGGGCGATTGACCTAAGTGACAAATACAACCTGAAAATAGTTCAATGATCATATTGATCTCTCGGTTAGATCCTTCCATAAAACGTTTTATCAAACAAAATCCAGTGTACATTCATATTGATACATATTCATTCTATTGATTTCCTTGTCAGAAAAATCTTAGTGATTTTGGATTACTAGTGATGAAGTGCCGCGAAGATAGACGCGACGACATTCTTAGTGGTTGAAACTGCGATTACATGGCGAAGAATTGATTAAGCAAGATTGAAAAGTTGATGTTAAAGTAGAGAGTGAGTATCATATTGGATTAATTATTGGGTTTAGAACACATGTACAAGATTCGAGATTAATCAAAATTGAGTCAAGAAAGGAGCATGTATCAAGGGCACAAGAATGAGGATTTATTAAAGATTGAAAAGAGAATGATGATGAAGATGGTTGGTAAGTGAGGTTTATTATTGATGAAAGATTGTTTTGGACACTTGTTTAAATTTGAGGACAATAAATGGATTATTATAAGATTTTGAATGTTTTGAAACCCATTGTTGAGGATAAGATTTTAAAACCATAGAAGGATAACTTGAATAAAGCAGAATGAAGCAGGACAAATGTGTTTGTGAGAACTATCAGAAGGAAATGAAATTTGAATAAGAAAGTAAGATAGGGAACTAGAAAAGTTTCATAGGCGTTTTAACCGAAGATGTATGATTCTACTATGGGAAGAATGTGGAATTCCGAATATTTGGAGCTGGAAGAGTGAAGGCACAGTAGTTGTCCACAGTATGAGAATGAACAGAGATGAACGAGACCCTATGGTCGGAAAGTGAGATTTCGAGATAAAAGCATATTGAGAATGTGATGAGATAAATGCAAAAAGTTGTAGAGGTAATCAGAAATTAAAGTTATGTGCCATGAGCTTGGAAATATAGGACATTTTACCAGAGATTGTATCATATCAGTCTAAATAGATCCTACGATGAGAATAATAGAGACGTTTTCTGTAAATGGCTAGGAAGTGAGAGACTCATTATGACTATGGATGACGTTATCAAGAATGTGAGTGTGATGACAGTGAGAAGAGTTAAGTGTGATTCAAGACTAGATTGATTATCTAACTACAAGGTACACAAAAAAAAATTGTGAGGACAAGAAAGTCAAACGTTGAATTTCAAAAGATATAGAAGTGACATTTTGAGGCCGGAAGCATACACAGAAGTTTTAACTATCATGCAGATCAAGAGATTATTCTACCAAAAGTCAGAAGTTATTTTGCACTGAGGAAGATGTCAGTAAGAAGAAAGTTAAGTCGGAGTAAATTCCAGTGGTTAGTAATTTGAATGTAAATTTTGATGGACTATCAGGATTGTCACTAGACAAGGGTGTAAGGTTGTTATTATTGTTACATATAGGATCAATTTTAAGGAGTTTAATATCAGATGACATTAATGGAAATGTTGGATCTAGTAATTGAAGTATAGAATTTTTGCAAGAGAAAGAGTAGTAATACTCAGCGTATTTTGGAAGGATGCACCAGTACTGTTTATAAAAATGAAAGTAGTTTGAAGTTATACATTGATTGCAAGATGGACTAAGTCGATCAGTAGTTATGAGAATTCTTTTACCCAAGATGTATGTTTTGTCAAAAGTTGATTTATGAGGGGACTAAGACCATTTGAAGATAGGAACTTTAAGGTATTCCTGTAGCAACATTTTGAGTCAATATGGACATGATGAGTTGTCAGTGATGATGTTTTGTTGAGCGAGAGCTCTTACTGTTCAATGATATAATGAATAAGATTGCAAGCAGTATCTGGTTGAAGCTAATTGTGTTTATAGATAATATCCTAAAATCTTCAAGATTTGTGAAGAGTAAGTAGATTGGTTGAAAATAACCTTAAGAAATTTTAAGAAGAAGATATGAATAAAAAAAAATTAAATATGAATTTTGGATGGAAAGAAATTTTATTTTGAGACACGGGGTCAAAAGTGAAAGAAGCAGAGTAAATTTTGGTGAAGATGAAGCAGTAATGAGATAGGAAGGAACCAAAATGGTAGCAGAGGTCAGAAATTTCGTGAGATTAACCAGAGATTACTGGAAGTTGAACAATATTTAAATAAACAGAGAAGGGTGAAGAAAGTTTCTAAGAGTAAGGAGGAATGATAACCATTCCAATGATAACGAAACCAGATGAGCAAAGGGTTTCGTAATTGATGGTGATAGATCGTAACAAAGGATGAATGTGTACTGGTTTTGTAAAATTTCAAAATGCAAGTAATGGATAGAGGTCGTAATTGCTATAGTTAATTTGAGCAGTATAAAATGTTGGAGTTATATTGCGTAGAGTCAAAATTGAGGACTTGTTGAGTATGTAGAGCTATGTTTCGGAAGTTAATCTCAGATGACGCGAGATAGTGATGGTTAAACGATTTTTGAGGATTACGAATTAATTGTTAAAGACGTATGATTGATGTGATGTATGTTAAGTCGAGTTTTCTTGTTAATGAAAGTCAGAGTCCGTTGAAAAGCGTTGAATTGAAAGTTGTTTTGTGGTCGGTATCAAGGGGGCTGTGACCCTGGGATGGTCGGCATTACAAACCGAGTATTTCAATATTTTGTTTTTGTAGTAGATTATGTCGAAGCCGAGGTTGTGGAGTTTATTAGTTTTCAAGGACTACAGATGTCAAGGATAAAATAATTTTTGATTTGTTTTAAACCATTAAAAATTTGAGATTGTATTTCAAAAGTTTGAACCGACCGAAACATTTTAATAAGAGTGAGAATTGAGCTATAACCGAATTGTGTTTGATGTGTATGTTATGATGTATGTGTTTGATTGTAGTATTCGATTTCAAGGACGCGATCAAGAATAGATGATATGAAGTTAGGGTGAAAGATTGGAATCAAGGTATCACGAATTTATTTACTTGTTTACTGCAAGTCAAGGCAGATTTATTTACTTATATGGTTACTGCAAGTTAGGGCAGATTTATTTATTTACATGTTTACTGCGAGTCAAGGCAGGATTAGCATGGGGTATGAATAAATTGAGATTTTGAATGAGTGGAGTATAGAGATGAATTGGTTATGAATAATGGGTTGGTATTTGGAATGATTATGCAGGGCATAGTCCATTATACGAAAAGGTCATGCCCGATTTTTTTTTTGTAGATCAGGTATTTGTTTAAGAGTAATAAATGTTTCGAAATAACGAAATTTGTAAGGGTAAGGTTCTAGTTTATTTTGAAGTTTGAGTGCTTACAGGATAAGCCTATCGATGTATGAGTTATTGTGAGGAGTCCTAGAGTTGAAGATACAACCTGGGAAATTGAAAGTGAATGTTTGAGAAGTGCTGTTACTTGTGTCCCGAGGATTGATTCTGAGGACAGAATCCTTTTAAGGGGGGAAGGATATAACGACCTAGAAAATCGCGTATTTAAAACTTTTTATTTAATATTAAATGTGGATTATATGATGTGATTAGGTCAATATGTGTGATATTGTGTTCATGAGTGTATATGAAGATTTATGTGTGCCGTGTAAGTCTGTGTATTGGTTTATTTATATTTTTGAGGATTTAAATGTATTTAAATCGTGCATTATTTATCTTCTGAGATTTTTAAATCATGGGAGTTATTAAAAATCATGAAATTTTTATGTTATCATCTTTGTGATGTTAGTTAGTTTTTAAAATTATCGGGAGAATAGTTTTGGGTGTTTAAGTATTTTATCATGATTTTAAGAGTTTTATTGCATTTATGGATCAGAACTTGTAAAATTCATATTTAATTTATTTTTTATCATAAAATTATTTTAAAAATATGGGGAGATAGTTAATTTTATTCTTTACATTTTAAAAATAATTTTATGATTTTTCTTAAATAATACACATTTATTTTCTATTTTACCAAGTTGATTTATTTGCTGTTAAATAGAAAATTTATTTGCAAATCTCAAAATCCATTTCTTTTTATCCTTAATTATCAGATATTTGTCCCCAATTCATTTTAATCGGGTTTCCTTGAGAATTCTCTAGAAATCTCTCGGCTTTCTCTTCTCAATCTCTCTGATAATCTCTCAACTCTCCTCCCTCATTCTCCCTCTCATAATCTCGATGTCTCTCTCCCTCGTCTATGTTTACTGGGTCTGTGCTCTGTTGCGTAATTGGAGATGGGTACAGGGTGCGTGAATCGTGTGTGTATGTGCCCTGTGTGCGTGATTCATATGTGGGTCTGGTGTAGGTGTATGGAGTTTGTGCTGTGTGTGTGTATCAACTGGCGAGCATATATATAGTGTTCGTGTAGTGTTGTGTTGCTTAGTTCGATTGCTACTGTGCTGCTGGGTCTTGGATGCGTCAAAAATCAAGAAGAGTTCTGCCGGGTTCTGCAAAATTCGGCCGGAAATTTCTTTCGGTAGAAACGTATGGTGTAGGTGTGTCTTGGCTGGAGTGTAGTGTGTACGCATAGGTTATGATTGTGTGAGTCTGTGTTGGGTTCAGTTGGTCGATACCGTGGGTGGGTGTCCAGCCTGTGCAAGTATATTAGCGTTTTGGCGATGAAAATCTTGGTCTTGTTCATGTTGTAGCTCGGCTGTTGTAGTAGTCCAATAACTGGGTCTTCTTCGTTATTTGGTTCAGGGTGCTGTGTGTTGAGGTCTTGCTGGTGTATGTGAATACAAGTGTGTGTGAGTGTTAGTCGAAGGTTGGGATGAAGAATTGGGGTGTTTGGTTGTATGGTTTTGTGGCCTGCTGGTACAATAAATCTCAAAGCTCTGTTTTCGATTTATTGTGTGTGCGTGTTTGGATATTGTGTGCGAGTATATGGTTAAAGGTGATGCAAGATTGGGGGCTTCTGTTAATTCTTGGTTGTTACTGTGGTATTGTAAATTGGTGGTTGATTATGTTTCTTTGTGATTCGATTCTGTTTTGATCATTGTTAGTAGTTAGTTATTAAAGATATCATCTGTGTATGTGAACTAATGTGATAGTTAATTTTCAAAAGTTGTGTCGGTTTATTTGGGTTCAAATTCGATATGTAAATGAGATTATGTGTACAAGTCGACGCTTATGTGTGACAAGTGATATGTTGAACTCTGTGATAACCAGAGATTGTATTTGAGTTCATATTCGAATAGTGAGTATAAATCATATATGTAAGAAAGCATTGAGAATTGATTATAGGGTGGTTGCTAGTTGATTGGGTCGGTTGTATTCCGACAGGTTAGGTCATAGTTTAAAGGAGTTGCTGTCCAAATTTTGTTAGAATTGTTTTGTAATTCTTATAGTAATTTTAATTTGATAAGAATTATTTGTAAGTCGATATGATATATGTGTACTTATGTGATTAATACATGCTATGTGCTATATGTGTTGTATTTGTAAAGCGTTATAGGATGCGTATGGGTAGCTTAGTTTTACAGTAAGGTTTTGGTTGGTTTATACTGAAGTAGCGCGTTACCTTTGTATAGGTACGAGTAAGAAGCTCGATCGAGAGCAGCGTAGATGGAAGTTCATGAAAGAAATGGTTATCGAAGTAGACGAGCATACGATCAAGTAGGGGACGACGTGTAGAAAAGTAGAGACTGTCGTGGAGTTGACAGCATGGGAACTATGTATTGAGGCAAGTGTTATCGCTCCTCACTTATTGTTCAAGTGATGCAATTCTATTCTATTTATTTATCTAGTGTGTCGGTCAAATTATGGTTACAAAGTGACGTCCTTCTTCAAATGTCATGCAAATGCTTCTATTTCCACCTATAGCTCAAGTGCAAATTTTCAAATGATCTTACAAATACCCTTTTTCCTCAAAAGATATTTTAAATTGTGGTACGTTAATGGATTCCTCACTAGAGTGCCTTTCTTTTATTTTCTTCGAAAATATTTAAGAAACTTTCTAAACAGAGGAAATCCAAGATTTTAAATCCTTATAAAAATCTTTTATCATAATTTCTGGTTTTAAAGTATTTTACCTGATGGACCCTCTTTAGGGGACGTTTTCTCCAAACTGATTTACAAATAATTATCACGGAATTATCTTACGAATGTTCATTTTGAACCACTTAACTACCCAATTTAGTCCAAACTTTTCAAGATATTGCAGAAATTTTATTAAATGTTTAGCACTTGACTATAACCGTGTTTTATCGTATATTCTCAATAGTTGTGAATCATGTTGCCAGTAAATTCCTTCTTCGAATCATTTAATGATGTTATGACTCCAATTATTTCTATCTATCTTGTTGATATCTTTTATTCTTATTGTTTATTCGTTTACACCCCACTTATTGTATCGAACTTGTCGATACCTATTGATGATCTTGATTATTCAGTTATTACCCTTTATCGTATCGAACTTGTCGATACTATTTATTATCCCTTTTATCATGTCGAACTCGTCGACACCTGTTGATTGTGAATTCTTCATTAACTCCTAATTTTGAGTTGTTGACCTGGAACGTGAGTTTCCAGGGTGTTTGGCGAATTAAGGTTGTCGATTGTTCCGACACCTAGTGTGGATGATTTAGAATTGGAAATGTTTTTGAAAATGGACCGTGAGGGTCAGATTGTTTGTTTTTAAAATGTGGACCGTGAAGGTCGGATTTTTTTAAATGTGGACCGTGAAGGTCAAACCAGATTTGTGGTCAGGACCATGAAGGTTAGACCAGATTCGTGGTCAGAAATAATTAAGGCCAATGTGTGCCATGGATCCAATTAAGGACACTGCGGTGTGCATTTGTCCGGGGTTAGTGTTGACTGATCAGCAGCCTAACCTTGATGTTTTTTTTTAAAATAAATAAAAATTCCAATTCTAATCTATACTACGAGATTGAGATGTTTAATTCTTGACTCCTTGAAGGATTTTTTGACTTCTTAAAAGTCTGTTGAATAATATTTTGATATCGAAATTCTTTTCAATTCTAGTCTCTGATGCACCTTATGAATGGTGAGTCATTGGCCCGCATGGCAATTGAAAAGTTGATATAACTGATTGTCTAATTCCTTCATAAAATGAGATGAAACTCTATTGTTTATCAAAATTGTTGTCGTTATTGAAATTGTCATCACTATTTATACTTGCTGAGCATTGTTGGCTCACTCTTGCTTCTGTTTATTTTCTCCAGTTATTAGAGATAATCAGAGGAACTAGAGGTCAGAGGGTATTGCTCTATAGGCCGCGAGAGGAGACGTTCGAGTCATGGAATTCGTTGGATAATGGATTGGGATTTGTTGAGGTGGGAGATCTAGTTGGATAGCGATTTTGTATATTCATAAAATTGTATGATATTCTTTTATTCTGAGATTGGGTTGTAATAATGATATTTGATAGTTTGTTTCATACCATAACCTGTAAGCGATCTTGGATCAGGGGTATTTTATAATTATTTTATGAATATGTCCAGGTTTCTGTTGTGTTGATTATGGTTCGTGGCCCCATATCTGTACCCTGGATTTTGGGATGCTACACAAATATTAAGATAAAGCAATTGAGTAGACCTTCAAACCATTTTTCGGAATTTTGTCACACTCTGCATGCACCCAAATTTTGCAACTATCACAACGCACCTGATTTATTTCAAATTATTCATAATAAAATTAAACAGATATCCATGAGAAGTTATAGACTTGTGAAATCCTATTGAGGAATCATGTATCGTCAATATTGTCCAAATAGCATAACATAAGACAATTCTCTCTTGCCTTTGACTCAGTGCTGCAAGATGACTTTAGCTATATTGGGTAGTAATGATAAGAGGTTCTAGGTTGTTAGATTCTTCATTAATGTAAGCAAATATTCTGGTTCAGTGTTGTGAATAACTTGTGAATTCCTATTTGGGTATTACGTATCGGCAATGTTGTCGAAACAGGAAAATATAAAATAATTCTCCTTTGCCTTTGACCTAATGTTCCAAGATGACTTTAGCTATATTGGATAGTAATACTATATGAACCAAAAATCCCGGACTCCGCGTAAGTAAATTTTGAAATTCTCAAATCCCGCAAAACTAAGATAAACACACATAGATTCAGCATGTGGCATGCTTAAATATTAAAGTGTATAGAAATGTAAGAACTTAAAAATAATAATATCATTTTCTATAATAATTTGCCAAAAGTTCCTATAACATTGTATCACTTTGCATAATTAGCATTATCAGTAATCTATTCACTACTTTCGCATTAGAAAAAAAACATAAAACTACACCATTATCTTACCAACTTTAGAAGAGTACAATAAACTGGATTAGGATAACACCAACAGGAAATAAGATTAGTTCCAAACCTTGGGCTTTGCAGACCAGCTTGAAGGCTTAAAGGTTGACAATATCTTCAGTTGCTTTCTTTGAGCAAAATCCACCCATTGAGTTAACACACCTCAAGAGTTCAGTTCAGATTTAAAGTTTAGTGCCAAGAAACACTATAAACACTAAATTCATAAATTAGTTCCGAAAACTGAATTCAAAATCATCAAAGGTTAATTTATAAATTGGAGGAAGGACATAATAGGACATAATACGTGCAATGTGGCCCCTTTTCATACCAAACTGAGCAGAGAGTTCTGCTGGATCTAAGTTGAGAAGCTCAGGAAGACATTTTCCTGATGCCTCTAGCTTGTCTCTGTATTGCATCAGTGAATGATCATGCAGGTATGATCTTATCTCTAGTGCATCCTTCAGTAGATCACAGATAGCTTTTAGATATCACCTTTGATTATAGAATGCAAAATTTAAGAGCAGAAAAGAAAAATACATTTTATGCGGAAGTTATGCATTGGAATATGTGTCAACATTATCAAACATATTAGGCACCGTCTAGACTTTAAACAACACAGCATAGTCATAGTTAGTTAGGCACCTCCATGACTATTGGTACATTTCTCCTACTATAAATATAGGAGCTTTACATTGTAATAAATACAACAATATATACAAATTACTCCTTCTATGATTACTTCTTCTCTATCTCTCTACTTACAGAATTTGTCATGGTATCAGAGCATGTGAAATCCTAGGGAAACACAGAAGGAAGAAACCAAACAAACACAACAAACAAACCCAGAAATATACCTCTGTCAAAAAACTCGATTTTCAAAACACACCCAAACACAAATATAATCATATCACTGGAAAGAGCAGGAGAAGAGGAGATTACAGAAAGAAGAAAACTGGAAAACCGGACGGCCACGCGCCCTCACGCGCCGCCACACGCGCTCACGCGCCGGCGCGTGAGGCCTCTCCCGAGCGTTTTTTGAAGACATTTCTTCAGGGACTCTTTTTCCTCTCATCATCTTGATTCCAACCGTGGTAACACTTTTCAGTTTCGTGAAGATTTATTTTCTGATATATAATTGTATGCATATTTGCGTATATATATATATATAACTTGTGCAGAAAATACTCCCTTTATTATTGATCTGTGTTGTAACTATACCACTGGCTTGTATGCATATTTGGGTAGTTAAGATTTAACGAGAAAAAGGGGGAATTATTATTGGAATAATTGTTATTTGAATATTTTATAATGACGGATACTGGCGATTCCGCAATTTCAAGCCAAAATACTGCTATAAGTAGCAGTAAATCGGGATTTCATAGTACTTCGTATGTAAGCCCTAAATTCAACGGAAAAAATTTTCTAGAATGGTCCAAAGCTTGTACAATGACACTTAAATCTCATAGAATGATGAAATATATCAATGGGAAAGCCAAACAACCTTTGGAAAGTGATACTACTTTCGATGATTGGGAATCTGAAAATGCCATGGTGTGTTCATGGCTATCTAACTCTATGGAGGTTGATATTCGAAAAACATATATCTTCATTGATACCGCTGAAGATGTGTGGAATTCTCTCACTCGGACGTATTCCTTCTCCGGAAATGTAGCCAAGCAATTTGAGATCAAACGGAAGATGTGGGCATTGGCTCAGGGAAGCCACACATTAGCTCAGTATTATTCTGAGCTTACATCATTATGGAGTGAGTTGGGACATTACACTATATTTGAGTGTAAACATGCTGAAGATCAAGAAAAATATCAAAAGATGATGACTGTAGAGAAAGTGATGAAGTTTCTTGACGGATTGTCTGATGAGTATGATTCAATAAAAAAATCAACTTATCGGACAAGTTCCATTTCCTACAGTGGAAGAAGCCTATGGTCGTGTCAGATTAGAGGAAAGTCGAAAGCAAAGCATGGCTCCGGTCGTCTCTTCTGAACGATCTGCACTCTTAACTGGAAATGTTCAGCAATCTGAGCCAGAACAACCTGAACAGATACCAATGGATTTAATGGGTGAAAAATCCAGTCTTCAATGTGACTACTGCAAGAAGTTAAACCACACTCGTGAAACATGTTTTATCCTGCACCCTCATCTCAGAATTCGAGGACGAGGAGGGCGTGGCCGAGGTGGTTACCGTGGTGTCTCATCTGGCAGAAGCACGGGTAGAGGTATTCCCTTTAGTGCTCATCATGCTGCATCAGAATGTGAGTCTTATTCTTCAACAGGGACGATGACTGCTTCAGAGGTCAACACCCTCCGCCAATTAATGTCACAAATGAACACCACTCCACATACAACTAATTCTGCCCATGCAGGTACATCTTGTCACTCTACCTCCGATAAATGTCATAATTCATGGATTATTGATTCCGGAGCATCAGCACATATGACTGGAAATTCTAGTTTCCTAGAAACATATAATGGTGAAACAAGCAATATTCGTGTTGCCAATGGAGCTATTGTACCTGTTCATGGACAAGGCACTTCTCACTGCCTCTCATCATCATTGCCACTATCTGATGTGTTACATGTTCCCTCCTTAACAGCAAACTTATTATCTGTTCAACGTATTACTGAAAATCTTAATTGTTCAGTAACCTTTTTTTCCTCCCACTGTGTATTTCAGGATCTGGCGACAGGCAAGGTCCTTGGCAATGGTAAAGTGGTAGATGGACTTTATGTTATAGAAGGGAATTATATTTCTCCCTCAACTTATCAGGTGTCATCCAAGTTAAATTCTGCTTTTGAATCTTTGTATCAGTGGCATAGATGGTTAGGTCATCCATCTTTTGGTGTTCTAACACATCTATTCCCTGCCTTAGTAAAACACTGTAAGAAGGAAGATGTCTTTTGTGAACCATGTGAACTAGCAAAACATAAAAGATCATCTTATCCATCCAGAAATAAAAGAAGTTCTACTTTGTTTTCTATTATTCATACTGATGTTTGGGGCCCATTTAAACATCCTACACATGATGGGTATAGATGGTTTGTTGTCTTTGTTGATTGTTATTCTAGGCTTACTTGGGTATATCTCCTTAAACAAAAAAGTAAAGTTTTCGAGTGCTTTAAATCTTTTCACCACATGGTACAAACACAATTTAATGCTTCTATTAAAATTCTTCGGAGTGATAACGGTACTGAATATGGAGGCCCGTTTATATCTTATTTGGACACATGTGGTATAATTCATCAAACTTTGTGTGTCAAAACTTCTCAACAGAATGGGGTAGAAGAAAGGAAAATTGGTCACTTACAACAAGTTTCTCGGTCGCTTATGTTAACAATGCAGGTTCCCAAATATCTTTGGGGAGAGGCAGTCATGACTGCTGCATATCTTATAAACCGTCTTCCTTCTAGTGTCCTAAAATTCAAAACACCGTTGTCTTGTGTTCTTGCACCTTCTTCACACCCACTACCCCTTCGAGTATTTGGGAGTGTATGTTTTGTTCATAATCATGCTCCCTCTCGGGATAAACTTGACTCTCGGGCCCTCCGCTGCGTTTTCATTGGGTATTCACCAACTCAGAAGGGATATAAATGTTATCATCCTCCATCACGTCGCATATTTGTCAGTCATGATGTTAGTTTCTGGGAGAACATGTCTTATTTTTCTCCGGGTTTTTCCTCCTTGCTTCAGGGGGAGATAAACCGACACAGTCTTGATAGTAAAGCAACAGATGAGTCACAGACACTTCCATTTATTAATATACCTATTCCAAACACTAGTTCAAACAGGTTATCTATTCCTCCACATACGAGTAATGAGTCAGATGGTCTAAATAGATTAGATATTCCAGATTTGATTACATATTCCATGCGGAAAAGAAATGATATCACAACTTTACCACATTCAGAGACCTCTGACCTCGAGACAGATCCTGCATCTCCTGTGTTTGAGCCAAAAAATGGTAATACTCTTGATCCTACTCTAGATCTTCCTATTGCTATAAGAAAAGGTGTACGCTCTTGCACTTGATCTTCTGAATGAAACATGGATGTTGGGATGTAGACCTGCAGAATCTCCAATAGAAGCAAATCATAAACTTTGTGGAGATGCTGGTGAAATTGTCGAGAAATCTCAATATCAAAGGTTAGTTGGTCGACCAATCTACCTTGCACATACAAGGCCAGACATATCATATGCAGTAGGAATTGTTAGTAGGTATATGCATGATCCTCGTCAACCACATTTGGATGCAGTTTATATGATATTAAGGTATCTTAAGGCTGCTCCTGGAAAAGGAGTAATGTTTAAAAAACAATCATCTCGGGGTTGAAAGCTATACAGATGCAGATTGGGTCGGATGTCAAGACGATAGATGATCTACTTCAGGATATTGTACATTTGTTGGTGGCAATTTGGTTACTTGGCGAAGCAAGAAACAATCTGTGGTTGCCTTATCTAGTGCTGAGGCAGAGTATAGAGCTATGGCTAAAGGTGTACGTGAATTATTATGGATAAGATTGTTCCTAGAATAATTGGGACTTGCATCTGCAACTCCAATGAAGCTGCATTGTGATAACAAAGCTGCTATTGCCATTGCACATAATCCAGTTCAACATGATCGGACCAAACATATCGAAATTGATCGACACTTCATAAAAGAGAAGATCAATAATGATACCATTGGTATTCACTTTGTAAGATCGGAGGACCAGATAACTGACATATTTACCAAAGGTTTAAATCAGAAGATGCTTCATCCACTTATTGGCAAGTTGGGCATGAGTGATATATATGCATCAACTTGAGGGGGAGTGTTAACATTGTCAAACATATTAGGCACCGTCTAGATTTTAAACAACACAGCATAGTCATAGTTAGTTAGGCACCTCCATGACTATTGGTACATTTCTCCTACTATAAATATAGGAGCTTTACATTGTAATAAATACAACAATATATACAAATTACTCCTTCTGTGATTACTTCTTCTATATCTCTCTACTTACAGAATTTGTCAATATGTATAGTCATATTTACTACCTTAGATGTGAGTTGTAAGAAAGGCTTAAGATTTTAAACCAACCTTTTGTTTTCGGGTCATGTTTATGTCAGCCATATCCTCCGAGTTCATTACCTTTAAGGTAAGCACATCATCCCAGCCTTCTTCAAACAACTTTGGGAGCATTTTCTTCAAGCATCCATTTCCAACAAAATCCTGAATAGATGTAGAAGCCATCCTGGTTAAAAAAGAATGACTCGAGAACAAATTGGTTTTTGAACCCAAAGAATTGCAAATTACATGTGAAAGAATGGTAATATTTAGCAAATTGTATTGTTTCCTATCAGGCGACACATTGTTCTGGAAATCATTAAGCAGAAAGAAGCAAAGGTCATAATAATGCTACATAGTAGAGATTTTATGTAAGGAATCTGCAGAAAGGTCATCAATCTGGGAAGCAAGGGTGCGGGTGCGGGGATTCGCTAATTCGGCAAAATAAAAAATATGCTGAGGCTTCGGATTCGGATCCCTAAAACACAGAAATCACATTTATCAATACAATTCATCATCATTTTTCTTTGGAGTTTTTGTCTAATGTTATTGTAATATTATTCAGATGGCAAAAAGTATTCAGGATTTATATTATACATAGATTTGACAATGACACTGATACATAAATCTCGCAGTTATAATGATGGTCTCTAATTTCTGATTTTGCTTTTCCTTTTATATTATCAGGACCATAGCAGGTATAATGCTGGAAGGCATGCACATATAGATTTTTAGCATGCAGAAGGTGCTACAAACACACTTACTAATATTCTAGGTAACAGGTACCATTCCCGTAGTCGGTTCTTCCATGAAAATCCAGACCATGCTCCAGGTTACCATTTCTCAAGCTTGCTCTATCCGAGAGGGTCCAAAAAATTTTCCAAAGCCTTTAATGACGGTGATGAAAGCCACTTTTCAAGCTTTCGTGGTGAAGTAACAGAATCATGTATGTTTAAAAAGTCATATATCAAATGGTGTTACCAACATTTCTGAACCACATGAGCAGCTAGAGAAAAACATGCGGGGGTTATGCATAATTGACCTGCACTTACAATCAAGTTTATAATTCTAGAACCTTCTGTGATAAAAAGATACCTTCCATTCTATTAAGCTGCCGCCTTGCAAAAGCTTGACTTGTAGGCTTATCTGTCCAGCGTAGGGTTATCACACATGCTGACACAACAGAATAGGCTGTCTAAAACAAACAGAGCTATTATGTGAGCATCAGCAAAATCATATCCAAGGAAAATGCTTAATGAGTAGAATAATCGAAATCAAGAGAAATGCAACTTGTTTAACTAAAATTAATCATTCAATTAAATGAACCATGATGCCATGCTCTGAAGCCTATAGCAGCTTTAGCTCATCAAAAAACGTTCGCAAAAAATAAAAAATTAAAGAAAGAAAAATTAGCTTATCAAAAAAGATTATTCTAGGAGACAGTAGTAATAATGATAATTTTTGAAAATAAGCGATCAACCAAATTCATCCTATACTTGCATCAATATATTTTAATCATTAACAATGCAAGGATTCCTGTGCACCAAACTCAAAGAGTTAGAAGTTGACGTACCAGTGAGCCAACGGAGAGAATGTGGGAAAGCACCTGTACATTGAAAAGTCCTGCCAAGATTATGGCAATAATAGCAACCCAGACTTGAGAATTAATTGGTGTATGATGTGTCGTGTGTACTTTGGCAAATATCGGAGGTAGTAAACCATCCCTTCCCAGCCCAAGATATAAT
The DNA here is from genome assembly GCA_037693485.1 of Kitagawia praeruptora. Lineage (NCBI taxonomy): Eukaryota > Viridiplantae > Streptophyta > Magnoliopsida > Apiales > Apiaceae > Kitagawia > Kitagawia praeruptora. The sequence continues at coordinate 131,352,058 of CM075354.1, forward strand.
CGAGACTGCAACACAGTTCCAATCAATTCTCTATTGACATAATTCGATGAAAAATGTGAATAGTGCCGAAATACAAACACTGAATGCAATTTACCTGAACATGCAGACCAACCAGAAGGGTTGTAGCAAGTCCAGCCACAGAACCAACACTGATCAACACGGAAACATACTTTAAACCCTTGGATGTAAAAGCTTCAGCCAGGGAAGCTTCTTCTCTGAGAGAATAGTAAGGGACCATCCCAGTAATCAATAAGGTTGGGGTTCTCGTACCACTTTGAAGCTGAGATCGACACATTATTACAGCAGATAAAGGATAGGTGTCATGAATATTATTGAAGAAAAACTGATGATGACCTACATGATGTTGCTCTATGTTTTCGGTTACTTAGACAGCAGGGACATAGTGTTTCTTCTGGTAATCATCTAGCTATTTTTAGAACATAAGAACTGCATAATTACACAGTAATTAACATGTTAGTCATTAAGTTGTGTTCAGGATGAGAATTTCAACTTCTATATCAGATGCAACACTTTAGCTATGACAATATTGTTTTAAAACTTAGACGTGCGTGCATATACTTTATCTATAAAACTTAACGACAAAATGTTGCATCCAGGATTATGAACTAAAATATCTTTTTAAATGTGCATATTTACATCTGTGTGTGCCAGATGAATTCTAAAAATTCAAGGACATCAACAGGAAGTTCAAAGAGAACTTGGTTAACTGGAAGTTCAGAGAGAACTTGGTTAACGGGAAGTTTAAAGAGCCGGAGAAGAAAAATCCAGGTTAAACAGCACATATTCAAACACCCAACTCCTAAAAATAAAAACTTTACAAATTTAAACCCCTAAAAATCAAAACTTTATAACCCTAATTACGATTCCCTAGATCAAGAACCCTAAATTTACCCAAATTGAGCACTAAAAAGTCAAATCAATTAAAGAAACCCTAACTTCACTTAGTAACTTAAAAAACTACAATTCACTGCTAAATCTTGAAATTTGGCATATAAAAGAATTTGAATTTCAATTCTTTTAGATCTAAGGTATTGGCTTACCAACCGCACTTTGTAATGCTCTCATACATTATTGAATAGATGTTTAGCTCGATGAAACTGTCCACCCGAAACTTCTGATTCTTCATACTATATAGTAGCAAGCGTGAAAGATTGAAAAGAACAATGTCATACACATTTTAATCGATAAAATAAAATTTCTATGGAACTCTCAATAGTGTGAAATTTGGAAAAAAAAATCAACTAACTCCTTACACAAAGCATGTGATTACACCATACCTGTAAACTTTTGTTCGTATCTCCGTACCTGGCTTGAGAGCTATCACAATCATTATCGCTTCTTTTTCCTATAAAAAGTCAGATATCAATCGCTACCAATATAATCATAATGAAAATATGATACATGTTAATCTATATTATTAGTATAAGCATTTAAAAAAGGGGAGAGCAGTGATTACAGACAATTATGAAGAAGAAAAACAATGATAATAAACACATATACATGAGATAGAGATTTTCGAATGGATTGCACATATCAAATACAACATTTTCGGGTCACAATTTTGTGAATGCATAATATAATTTTGTGAAATAGTTTATGCTTACACAATCATTAACATTAGGAAACCAAAAGCATTCACAATCAGAACTACGCACGTAAGTGCATTACTAACTAATTGTCTTCCTTTCTTATTCAGTCACAATTCTGTTAATCAAGATACACATAGTGTAAGTAACTAAGTTCAGTCAATAGTGCATTAGAAGCCTTCTAATTAGTTCCTATATTCGATTAATCAAGCAATTACATAGCAAAGCACATAACATCAGTTAGTTCAAAATGTCTCGTGGTTAACTAATATCAACTATAAATAAACACAAACGTAGCAGTTGATTAATTACAGTTCAAGTATAATCAGACAATAACAAATGAGAGAGGGAGAGATGGAGAGAGAGAGAGAGAAGCAATATCGATAATAGGGTAGATATCGACGGGTAAACTGGTGGGCGGCAACACTGGAGGAACATTGGCGAGAGATTTCGGCAACGACGGTAATCTAGATTTTGATTTCTTCGATTGTTGTAATTTCCAAATTTTGATAGTATTGGTGTATTGTTTAGGATTTGATTTTGAAATAATGATGATTGAGAACATCATCTTCTTCCATTGAATTAAAACCCTCGATACAACAATTTTGTGTGTATATCTGAATGTATATGTGTATGTATATCCGTGTATCTATGTTTCAGAGAATTATGTTCACGGTTTAATTTTTGAAATAATGATGATAGATAATTAGATCGTGGTTTGTTTTTTAGTTTGATTTTTGAAATAATGATGATAGATAATTAGATCGTGGTTTGTTTTTAAATTAATGGGAGAGAATAGGGTTAGCATCTATCAAGGAGAATCAGGTAAGAATGAGCTGTCAATTCGTTCATTTCGTATACTTTCGTGTCGTGTACTTTCGTATTTTGTGTACGTAATGCCAAATCCAAAACCGATCCGTTAAGGGTTCGTTTCGTTTCGTGTTCGCGTACCTTCATTTCGTGTACGTTTCGTGTCGTGTTTCGTGTAATTTTGAATAAAAATAAAAATATTTAAATATTAATTTTTTACTAGTCGAGTCTTAGGTCAATATGTCATAAGTAATGAAGTGTGCTTAAGTCTTGTGAAACTAAAATTTGAAACTATTTTGTATTTATCTTATGTAAAAATTATATATAGAATATCATTTTAAAATATGTATTCATATAATTTTAATAAAATTATTTAAATACTTATTTATTTCGTGTATTTTCATTTCGTGTACTCAAGGGTAAACCCAAAACCGACACTAAATTCATCCGTGTAATTTCGTGTTCGTGTACTTTCGTATTCGTGTACCGCAAAGGTCAACCCAAACCCGTAATTTTCGTGTCGTTTTCGTGTCGTGTACGAAATTTCTGACGTGGCTTTTTTTGTCAAGTGATTTTACATTTATACCCATGATAGATTTATTTTATAATGTGGGAGTAAGGACAAAACAGGAAGAGTGTGGCAAAAAGTAAGGACAAAACAGGAAGAATGAGTCAAAAAGGATTCAGGATTTATATTATACATAGATAGATAATACAAGGGGGTTGAGTTGGCACAGTGGTTAAGGTGCCCAATCCATGACCGAGAGGTCATGGGTTCGACTCCTGTCGGGGGTCAAACACCGGAAATAGCCTCTCTACGCAAGGCTGCGTACTATCTTACCCCCCTCAAACCCTGTGTTATACGGGATATACTGAGTACGTTGCGTTTGCGTTTATAGATAGATAATACACCAACATAGTAAAAATAATAATGAGATATTTTAATCTCATAAAAAGACAGCTTTATCCCCTATATTGCTGTTTGTTTTGTTGCACGCCGCCCTTATAAGTCAAATAACTCGTTCCGAGCAAACCCAAAACCACAACTAAAATCCGAAAATCAAAATGTGTCCCATGGAAACCGATGACGTCACCACCGGAATCCACGTCACGTTAAATCCGCCCTGGGTTGAGAAATACCGCCCTCAATCACTTGCTGATGTAGCCCTTAGAGGAATTTCTGAAGAGTTACGACTAGAGCACAAAGAATTCACCACACTTTGTATGTAATTAGTACCTTATCACTTTTTTACACTTCATTTTTAAGATCTCATGCCAAGAAGCCGCAACTACTTGAATAAATGGTAATTTGTTTGTTTGGATATACAATCAATTAATTTTTTTTTCTTTTCCAAATACTAATTGGAGTGTGTATACGTAATCTGATATACATGGCTAGGGAGAAGATACCTCAACATCCCCATAACTATAAGGTTGGGGCCATGAATTCATTGGTAACATATCTGAGCATGTAATTAAGTGCGTAGTTAGCAGCCAGTCGTATTTTGATTAGCAAACGTGATACACCTCGTCTGCTACTCTGAATTATGTTTTTGATTAGTTTTTGGGTTTGCAGATAAGGGTGTCAGAAAAGTTGAACATAAGACAGATCATACTAACTGTAGACTGTGATATGTATTTTAACTGCACTAAATCAATAAGGGATGCTCTTTGCCATTTTATGTATTTTAATATCACGTCTTTGTAGTTTGTGATTTTGTTGGGGTATTGTTTTGTTTTTTTTGAGACATTTTGTCGAATACTTGATAGGCTACTATTAAATTTAGGGTAATTATTTTTATATTTTGATGGTGTTATGTATCTATAGTTTGTGACATTTTGTGATATAGTTGATAGGTTAACGAGTTGCCGCGTTTGCTTCTGTATGGACCTCCTGGTACGGGGAAGACGTCGACTATCTTGCAGTGGCTCGGAAGATTTTTGGTGTGCAGATGCATAGTATGGTGTTGGAGCTTATTGCATCTGATGATTGAGGGATTGATGTTGTGAGGCAGCAGATTCAGGGGACTCACTTATGGACACACTAGCACTACAATCTGTAAGAGGATTATATTTACATTTTTTCTTTATAGGGGTGTCAAAGTCTTTCTTTAGATTTGGGAATGATTCCTAATGGGTACTTATGAAGTGCACGTTTAAAGTTTGCGTCATGGTTTTGTCTCATTCATATCTAATTAAATCTGAACTGTCTACAAATAATAGGGTTTCTCCTTGCAAGTTTAAAGTTTTGGAATCTATTTTTTGATATGTGATCTGTTTGCTGTTGTTTGTGTCAATTAGCCATTGAAAATTCGTGATCTGATTATTCTTTGAAAAGGTTTTCATGTAAGCTGGTGGATAAAGATATTTCTCGATTTGTATTTTAAGATATAGGTCATAGGTCATAGGTCAAATAAGCGGGAACATGATTTTAGTGGATAGAACACTGCAAGTACAGTTTTGACGGCAGGTGTGCATAGTCCAACTCTTTTATGCTGTAAATGCTTTACTCCTGATATGATTATAATTATCACTGTGAACTACTTCCAAGTGTGGCCTAATTGATTAAATTATAGGTTAAATTTTACCACTGTCATAATTTTCTTCTTTGTAAAGAATTTTAACAGGCAGGTACTTCTCTCGACACCCCCAGTTGGGGTTTCTGTACTCGAATAGTTTACGTGAGTAAACACTATATGAAATTGAGTAAATATTACGTGAGTAAACATTATTCTGTAAAAGTAGGGCGAACAGTAATCTCCTGAATTTTGAGTTATTTACTTTTGATTTGTCTTTCTTTAAAAAATAGTTGTGAGTAAACATTGTATATTATATTAACCACCTATTCTAAAATCGACTTACTGAAATTTCCGATGTAGATATGGTGATGTAACAGCTCGACAACTTGGCTGGATTTTACGAGTGGTTGACAAAATATTTAAGTATGCTATAGTTTGTGTATTTGTAAATACCAAGATAAAGGGAGAGGGAAATGTTTGAACTATCTCCAATATATGTTTGACCTTGGCAACCGACAAAACAAGCATTTTGACAAGGTATAAATTTGACACCTATATCTTCCATGTTAAAATACTTGGTTTTTGTTTAATGGCAATTAGTCTGCAAAGGATGTGCATGCATACACAGGCACACATTTGTATTTTGTGTTTTCGATCAGGTGATATTTTCGTGCCTTATGTTACCCAAGACGATGATAAATCCAAGTCTACATACATTGGAATTTATAGCTTCAGAGTTTCAAGGATGCACATAGAAATTTAGGATCATCTATATTGTTAGGCCGAATACACAATATATAATCAAGTACTGTATGAGTAAATAACAAGAACACACATTTTAGTACTTAAAACTGTTTGGAATTAATAATTCATCTCTCAGTGATGTAAAATATCACAGAGAGCTGCTTAGGTTACAATGAATGATATTCGTTCACGATGGATTACCCTTCTAGGGTTAACCTAACTGTATTTATAAGATATACAGCTACGTACAATCGTTAATTGATTCTCCTATAATTAAGCTATACAATTGATATCAATTACGATTGCTACACGTCTCCTAAGTCAACTCAATCTCTTTGATAGCTATCCAATCTTCAAAGATATTGCTTCCATATTTATCTTAAATCAATCTTCAATCTCTGTTGACTTGAAGACGCTTCCAGTAGACAGACTTTAACAAACTCTGTTGCTTTCCTAGCCAGCAGTGTTTGCGCTTCCTTCTGTCAGCCAGCAGTGTTTGCACTTCCTTCTGTCAGCGTTTGCGCTTCCAGCTATAAGCTTGTACTCAAACTCTACTACGACTGCTTTCATTAACAAGTTAAACTCTTTTTCCCTGTAAAACTTAAACACTAACATTAAATCACATCAATTATATCTAACAATCTCCCCTAACTTGTTCATTAGAAAAATGTACAAGTTCACAGTAATTGATGATGTCAAAACAATCAAATAAAATCACAGTGTTTAACATTTAGCCAGAGTTTAATCTTGACTTAACAAAATCTATAGAAAATTCGAATTACTTACAAATTCTATCTACCTAACCTCCTCAAGATCCGGTGTTGTTCTGAGATAATCTATCAACAGTCTTCTCTCAGCATTTTCAAGTTCTCTCTGCATAACTTCCTTGATTTCTCTTAAATCAGGATCATTTTCATCAGTCTGATAGATAGCAGCTCTTAGATCGTAGATTTTATTTCTCCTCATCTCATTTCCCAGTCTTATGAATTTCACTTCTTCTGATTGAGAATTAAAATCAAGAACTGTAACACCCAGATCAGTCTTTAATTTAGCAGTTCCTTTCTTCATCTCAACAAGATTTTCATTCCAATCTCTGTATTTAGGAACATACTCTTCAGTAGTCTTCGATCTAGTAAAGGCTTTGGCTCTCAGCATATATTCTCTTATGGAATTAGTAATAAGCTCTGTTCGTCGATTTCTGACTCTGAATATATGCAGAACATACTAAAGTTCTTCAAACAACTTGAGCTTAATGGCATCTTCATTCACTCTATACACTATTCCATCTGCCATGAAGTACAACAGAAAATGACTATCTAAGCTCTTTTGGTGAACTAGTTGAACTGATTCCAATTTGTCCAGATTCTCTTGAATAATACCAGAACCAAGAGAGACAAGTGCAGAGGGATCTCTTGGACTGTTACTAACTCTCAAATCTCTTCTTGAACCTAAGCCAGAAGTATTCTTGTCTGGTGGCTTTCCTGAACAAGCAATGTTATGTTGATAACCACCAATTCCTTCTGTTTGTGCTTGAACTGGAATTTTTGGTCTAGAAAACCCAGGTAAAGGTTTGCTTTGAATCTGTATAGAATCACTTACAACTTGTGTGGCAACAGAGGTTGTAACTATCTTTTTACCTTTGCTTTCTTCACCCATCACCCCTTTCAGTTTCAACTTAGCATCAAGAGAAGATTTTCTTACCAACTTTCCTTCTTCTTCTTCTTCTTCTTCTTCTTCCTCTTCTTGAATACCAGATAAATTTTCCTTAATTTCAATTCCTTTCCTTGCAGGCCTTGAAGCTTTGACAATCTTATTTCCTTTCTTAGACTTCAATGCCTTCAAATGTTCTTTTTGCAACATCTTTTCTTCAGCATGTATATCTTCAAGTGTAGCCTCAGCATTTTCCTCACGAAAAATCTTAGCAGCTAGTTCTTCATCTGTTTGTGGATTGTCAGTGAATGACAAATCCTTTTTGCCTTGAAGTAGAAGTACTCTGAAGATTTGTATTTGCTACCAAATTTGACTTTGACCTTGTAGACCTTCCATGTCCATGTCTTGGATTTGCAGTTCTTAACCCCTTATCAGAATTTGCACCTTCTTCATCCAGATGATCCTTCTTTGACAGGGTTTGAGTTTGCTTGCACTTAGTTTTAGCAATTCTCTCCCCCTTTTTGACATCATCACCATCTGGAATCAGAATAGAGGTGATTAACTCAAGAGAGTTTGCAATAGAATCAACCTTTTCAGTCAGTAAAAGCTGATTCTGTTCAACTTTGCTCAATCTGTCATTAAGAGTCTCCTGAGCTTTTGAAAATTGTTGAAATAGCTTAGAATTAGCTCTTTGAGATTTCTCCTCATGAGTAGCAACCTCTTTTCTAAGATCAACAATTGCCTTCTAATTGTAATCAAACCTGTGATTTAAAGACTTGATCTGAATCACTGTTCCTTGTAGACAAGTGAAAATATCAGGATTTGAAATCTTTGAAGAATTTGCCTTGAGAAAGGTAGCTGCTCTGCCAGGAGGAAAAATACAATCTGATTTGTACCAATCTGCAGTCTGGTTGGTCAAATAATTATCATCAATTTCTTGAACAGAAGGTCCAGCAAAGTCTGGTTTCTCTCCTGTTTTCTGTCCATCAGTTTGAAATTTTTCATTTTCAGCTCCTGTACTCATGTCTTCAAAAGAATCACTAACTGACACATCTGTATGTGCAACTGAAGCAATTTCTTCATTTTGAGCATCAATTGTTACTTGAGCAACTTGTTTTCCTTTATCACCTTGTGCATGCTCTGAAGAAACAACCTTTGCTGGTTGATCAATCTCCTCACCATGATCAGAAATATGATGTGCATCCGAGAATAACTCTGTGTGAGATCCAACCTCAGTGTCTTCTAATACAACAGTAGGCTCATCTGCAACACCAGTATCAACAGAGTTCGTTGCTACCATGGGTGTTGGAGTAGATGCTTCAACGTCAAAAGAAAATGGAATGGGAGTTTCATCAAACTCTTTCATTGCAGGTAATGCATCTCTGTCATCTTTATCAGTCTGAACCTCAGCAAATACTTGTTTATCAATTTTGAAATCTATTTCTTCTACAGTAGGTTCTATGATAACCTCTGTCTCAACAGTAGGAATATCTTTAGAAATATTCTATGGAGCTTCAACAACTTGCTCATCATCATAGTCTGTAAGAATCAGCCTCCTCCTTTTTGCTTGAGGCACTTCAGTCACCTCGTCTTCTTCACTAGAGATGTCCTCAACTGGTGGTGATGAAGGCCTATTTGCCTTTTTAATGACTCTTCTTGTATAAACAGCTCCAGGAGATGTCTGTTTAGCCTTGGAATGCTTTGTATTAATGGCAGTATGCTTTTGCCTTTTTGATCTAGATTTTGGTTGAGGTTGAGTAGTAGTGACAGGCTCAGAGTTTATTGGTTCAATAATTGGTTCAGGTTGTGGTTGTTGTGATGTAGTAGGTACAGTGTGTGTGGGTGTAGGCTCAGGTGATGGTATAGGATTAGAGTGTATTGTTTCAGTGTGGTCAGTGGCTAAAGGTTCAGGCATTTGGTGTGTTTCTGGTTGTTGTGATTGTTGTGGTTCATGTTGTGGTGATTGGGAATCTTGGGGTTAATTTAGAAAGTTTTGCAGGGCAAGTGGCAAAACCAGTTCAGGTAGATCTTTACCAAACATATCAGAGAAAATCCTCTTATTGACTTTAAAGGGCTGAATCACATCAGCTGCATCAATTTCTAACCCAGATACACATGCATTGAATAAAAGTTGACAAAATCTAGCAAAGTATACAGTAGTAGACTATGACAATTTATCACCTAAATTCATTAACACATATCGACCAAAATCAAAATTACTGCCATAGAGTAGAGAATACCCAATTTGCAGACTATCCATAGGAATGGCATCCCAGTTGGTGACTTTCTTCTGGAATGTCCTGGTGATGCAATCAAAGAAAAAATTCCATTCCTTTCTAAGATTTGGCCGTTTGACACTACCTAGCTTTGCAAGAGAATCCATGTAACCAATTTCTGTTAACATGTCCCGCAGATTTTGCTCAGAAATAATAGCATATGAGGTATGTGTGTCGAAGTCCATGGTCTCTCGAATAGTTTGTGGAGTAATCACAAACTCTTGTTCATCATGAGTGAAGATTATAGACGGAGTCCCATTCTCTCCTCTATCTACATACTTTGAGTTTTGCCAGAAAGTGGCAATCTGAGACGCAGATAGAATAAATGGTTCAATCAATGCTTGCCCAATCTCAGAGTCATGGAGAAAATTCTGTATAAGATGAAACGCCTCAGGAGCACGGTCATTCTCAAGTAAAGCTGCAAAATTGTTAGGAACAAAACGAAGACCAAGAGTAGTAAAAGGTTTAGTCGCCATTAGTTCAAGAAATGAGCAAGAAATGACAGTGAAAATGATATGTAAGAAAGGTGTTTGTGAAAATGTCGAAGTGAAAAATACAAAAGAACTCTGTGGTTGGGTAAAGTGAATATGAGTGGAGGTGAAGTGATAGTAACAAAAAGTGATTTGAGTAGTAATTAAAAATTAAAACTCAATCATTTGTACATTGAAAACATGCAACCGTTCCTAGAGTAATGTGAAAGTGGGACACAATAATGGGTGAGTGGGACACGTGTCAATCATCCATCGAATCAATTTATCACGCGCAGTAAGATCACAATTATTACCGCTGTCTTTCCTATTATCAAGACACTTTACCACATTTACACTCATTAACAGTTGTCAAACACTCTATTTACTCCACAATTTTCAAATTATCTTAATGAAAAATTACCTTAGAGTACGGAACACAATTCAACAACATTTGTCAATTTTCCAACTTTATCACCGAAACCCTTTCAAAAATTGCACAGTTGTGAATATATGTGTGTGTAGCAGAGGTTACCAAATCAATTTTTATAGCATCTAATATTTCATAAAATCCATAAATCAAATCAATAAACACTGAATGCACAAACCCTCATAGTAAACACTGATTATATGATGAATGCTAAACTCTGTAGTTCCTTAAATACAGAAATCTGAATAACCCTATTCCCATTGATGTTCATGATTATCCAAGTAAGCACACAGTCTTTATAGACAAAAAGATCAAGAGATAGGTATCAAAGCATCATTCAGTGAGTAACATGTCAGGGATTTGATAAACTCACAAACTCTCAAAGCACACAAGTGTTTAGGTGAAGTGTTTTCACTCAAATTCAATCAGTAAAAGCAGATACTTCCATAGGCTTGAATTTCCACCAAATCTACACTACTTTGAGTACATATATGCACAAATCAAAAGGACTTTATTCAGGGTTGTAATGTAGTAAGATCAAACAGGTGAGAAGAGATGTATGAAATGAATAAATGGTGAACTGAACAATTTAATAAACCAAAGTGTTCAGTCCACTATTAGTACATATTTGTACAAGGTGATCAGCATATATACATTTTTTTTATGTATATATACTGTGAAAACTTTCATTTTGTAGAGAAACTCTCACCTGCTTGCATTATTTTTCAAAAGAATATAACTGCTCTTAATACTTCAGAGTTTAAAAAGAAGCAGTTAATGAGGCTCAAAGGGGTTTACTAAGGGTGGAATTTATAAACAGTGTTTGGAGGAAGATGGTAAATCCTAGTGCCTTTATCATTTACATGCACACACATATCATGTAGTCTCAAAATGGTTTAACACAAGTTCTAGAGCAACATACTCACTGATGAACATCACACATCAATAAAATCTGATTGATATAAAATGTATCAATCACTTATTTGGCTCAAATTCTCACAGGGTGCAGACATGAATTATTTCTCACCAAACTAAACAATGACACATCTCAAGTTTTAAAATTTTCACAAGTACAAACAAGGAGTCATCAAGAACTATGTATATGTCTTGGAAACAGAGTGTCACTAATCAGAGTTTAGAGTTCATCAATATCATAAGTTATTTATGAGAGGCAACGCACACAGTATTCATAGACTCAGAGTTTGGGACTAAATGAACTAAGAGATACTATAAATATGAAACAATATCATGCTGTGTTAAAGTACTGCACAAGATCTGATTAGATCACAGTGACTCAGAAAGAGTCTTGATTTAATCACTGAGAATCATGCTTCATACATATTTCTTCATTGGTGTTTTCATCCAGACAAAGATCAATTCAGAATTCACAGAGTTTATCAAACTTATTAACAGTGTATGACAGATAGACATGCTGACAGAGTTTAACCAACAAAGTTCACATAGCACTTAACAATTCACAGAAAAATGAGCAACACATTTTATAAGAAAATTTTAAGTCTAACCAACATTTTTAGTCAAAACCAGAGACCATTCCTAGTTCATTGACCAGCCTTGTAAATGTTGCTTCACTCAAAGGCTTGGTGAAGACATCTGCAAGTTGTTGATCTGTAGACACAAAGTGGAGCTCAATGTTGCCTTCCTCTACATGCTCTCTGATAAAGTGATACCTTATGCTGATGTGCTTGGTCATTGAGTGTTGTACTGGATTACCTGTCATTGCAATAGCACTCTGATTATCACAGAAAATAGGTATTTTGCTATACCTCAATCCATAATCCAGCAATTGATTCTTCATCCATAGAATTTGTGCACAACAGCTACCAGCAGCAATATACTCTGCTTCAGCTATAGATGTGGATATTGATTTATGTTTCTTGCTGTACCAAGAAACAAGTCTGTCACCAAGAAATTGACAACTTCCACTTGTGCTTTTTCTGTCAATTTTACAGCCTGCAAAGTCTGCATCAGAGTAGCCAAGTAGGTTGAAATCTGATTCTCTTGGATACCACAATCCTAAAGTTATGGTGCCTTTGAGATACTTAAAAATCCTCTTCACAGCTGTTAAATGTGGTTCTCTTGGATCTGCCTGAAACCTTGCACACAGACATGTTGCATACATGATATCAGGTCTACTTGCTGTTAGATAGAGAAGAGAGCCAATCATTCCTCTGTAGCTTGTCATATCTACTGATGACCCTGTATCTTTGTCCAATTTAGTTGCAGTTGCCATGGGAGTTGTTGCAGATGAACAGTCAAGCATGCCAAATTTCTTGAGAAGATTTTTGGTATATTTTGCTTGATTGATAAAGATTCCATCATCTGTTTGCTTCACCTGTAAGCCTAGAAAATAACTTAGCTCTCCCATCATACTCATTTGATACCTGGACTGCATAAGCTTGGCAAACTTCTTACAGAGTTTATCATTAGTAGATCCAAAATAATGTCATCAACATATATCTGAACTAAAAGCAAGTCACTCCCAGATTTGAAATAAAACAGAGTTTTATCAATTGTACCTCTGTTGAACCCACTTTCTAAAAGAAATTGAGCCAGAGTTTCATACCATGCTCTTGGTGCCTGCTTAAGTCCATAGAGTACCTTGTCTAGCCTGTAGACATGGTCTGGATATTTTGGATCTACAAAACCAGGTGGTTGTTCAACAAACACTTCTTCTTCAAGTTTTCCATTCAGAAAAGCACTTTTCACATCCATTTGAAACACCTTGAATTTCTTGTGAGAAGCATAAGCAAGAAACATCCTTATTGCCTCCAACCTGGCAACTGGAGCAAAAGTCTCATCATAATCTATCCCCTCTTGCTGTGAATAGCCTTTTGCCACAAGTATGGCTTTGTTTCTTGTAACAACCCCTTCACTATCAGTTTTGTTTCTGAAAACCCACTTAGTACCAATAATAGACATGTTCTTTGGTCTTGGTACTAGTGTCCACACTTCATTTCTTTCAAATTCATTTAACTTTTCTTGCATTGGTGTTATCCAGTCAGCATCTTTAAGAGCTTCTTCAACTTTCTTTGGCTCAGTTTGTGACAGGAATGCATGAAACAGACATTCATTTGTTGTTGCACTTCTTGTCCTTACTCTTGCATTTGGATCACCAATGATCAAATCAGGTGTGTGAGATTTGGTCCATTTCCTAGCTGAAGGCAAATGACTTCTCTCAAGGTTTGATCCTCAACCTCGATCCATGTTCTCCTGATTTTCTTGATATCTTTCTTCATTCTCTGATGCTCCCCCTGAATGTGACTGCTCAGTGTTTGAACTGTCAGATTTTGGACTTCCAGAATTTGAGTCACCAGAGTTTGATTCAGAATTTTCAACTGAGTCATTATCAGAATTTGAGTTATCACTTTGATGAGATTCTTCATGCTCCCCCTCAACTGATTCTTCTCTTGTTTCTGGCTGAAAGGTCTCTTCAGTATGTACCAGTAGTGGTATCAGAGCCAATCTGTTACTTTATTACAGTTTAAGATCCAAACACAATTGTAATCAATGGCAGAGATTCCTCCTCCATCAGGTTCTGAGAAAGCCCCTACTACTGTTAGTAGGTATGAAACGATTAGGGTTCCTATACTTGTTAGGCTGAATACACAATATATAATCAAGTACTGTATGAGTAAATAACAAGAACACACGTTTTAGTACTTAAAATTGTTTGGAATTAATAATTCCTCTCTCAGTGATGTAAAATATCACAGAGAGCTGCTTAGGTTACAATGAATGATATTCGTTCACGATGGATTACCCTTCTAGGGTTAACCTAACTGTATTTATAAGATATACAGCTACGTACAATCGTTAATTGATTCTCCTATAATTAAGCTATACAATTGATATCAATTACGATTGCTACACGTCTCCTAAGTCAACTCAATCTCTTTGACAACTATCCAATCTTCAAAGATATTGCTTCCATATTTATCTTAAATCAATCTTCAATCTCTGTTGACTTGAAGACTCTTCCAGTAGACAGACTTTAACAAACTCTGTTGCTTTCCTAGCCAGCAGTGTTTGCGCTTCCTTCTGTCAGCCAGCAGTGTTTGCACTTCCTTCTGTCAGCGTTTGCGCTTCCAGCTATCAGCGTATACTCAAACTCTGCTACGACTGCTTTCATTAACAAGTTAAACTCTTTTTCCCTGTAACACTTAAACACTGACATTAAATCACATCAATTATATCTAACATATATACTTTGGAAATTACAGATTCAGAGTTCCAGGGATGCACATAGAAATTTAGGATCATCCATATGAAAAAACTTGAGGTATGGTTGATTAAGTTTATGTTTTCAGTGATTATGTCATTACCTGGATTTTATTTGAAGCAATCAATAAGGTCAGTTAGAAAATTTCACTTTTTAACTGGATAAATTGCAGGTTATCTTTTACTTTCAACAGGCCACAACCTGATCATATTGTTGACTTAATATATCAACTTCAATATTTTAATTTTTTTGTCAAGTTTAGAACAGTAGTTCTGCTAGATTATTGGTCTTCATTCAAAGTGAAACCTCAAAAAATTTAACTAATTACTCCTTGTATAGAAAAAGTTTGAATATCGATGTATTTGCATATTTTCAATTTGGACCAAATTAGGTATAAAGAAGTTTCAAATGAAAAAGGGAGCTCAGGTATGGTGCCTGTAAAGAAATAGTTATGACCAACAGAAGCTGGAGAGTCCTATCATAGCTTCGGAGTCCCAACCGCGAGCTAATTATAATAGTTAGGTCATTATATGTTTTCACGTGCTAAACCAGTTTGAATAATTTTTTGTAGAGAACCACCAGCACCTATTATTATATCTAAATTTCGGGAATCGAGACTCGGGAGTTCAAGAATTAGAGAATTGGATTTAATATAGAGCTTCCTTGTACGTCTCAGTGAACATTATGAATTTTAGGGTTGCTCCAGGTAATCACATGACCTTTTTTCAATGTATTTTGTTCTTTTTGTGTTGTTTGAATTGTTACCCTCCTGGTTTGGCCTGGTTTGTGTCGAACAACAATGTTGTTCCAAACCGAATTACTCTTTTTTTGGGTTTATCAGATCCTGCCTTTTATTGGAATTCTGAAAACCTTCCTAATACTTTAATGCTAACGAATCTTTTTGAGTTCTTAAAATTTGTACCAATACAAACATGGTACAAACCAAATTGAATATTAACGTCCCGGAGGAATCACTCACTTGCCAAAAAAATAAATACATTTCCTAAAGGTATAGTGTCTGCGTGCTAAGAAAATAAATTTACCAAGGCTAAGAGTTATAAATTAATATATTATTCATATGTTCTCTAATAAAAAGAAAGGGCTTTACACCCATATTTGCTGCGAAAATGACATAAATAGCTACCTTTATGGCCTTCAAACTAAAATTAAGAATTTTGGTACAGCCAAGTTGTGGTAGCTTCTGATAAAATTCTTAGAATGAGCAATTACTAATACAAGAGGCATCGAATAATTATATATTTACATTGTTTAACTTAAAAACTGAAATGTGATTTGAAAGATAACAAGTGAAGTAAAGTGAGTTAATTAGCTGCATAACTATAAACTACCTATAAAATTCTTAGCTTGAGCAATTCCTGATATTATAGTCATCCGGTAACTTTATATTCACGCTATCCCCCTTGGAAACTTGATTTGTAAATCAAAAGATAACTAAAGTCAATCAGTGCAAGAACCACAATATAAATCTTATGAGTCTTGCTCGGACCTTGATTTTCAGATTTACGATTCTCGAAAATGTATAGAACAAGTTTGTACAATCTCAAGATAGAAATATCATTTGAGATTTTTCAGGCTGACAAGTGCAATGAATGTATCACTTATATTCCCATGAAATGCCTTGTAAGCTCACATTTTATCTATACAACTTGTATTTCTTAAACTTCATTATAATGTTCTCATATCATCAGGAGCTCTGAAGTTTATATCAGTAAAAGTATTCGTGCGTGTTATTAATTGAATTAATGTGGAGTTAGATTACAGTTTAAAATTCTCGTGCATTTGTGTTGCAGTAAGAGAAAGATGGGATCCGCTTGTTGATACTTGGTCAACGGGCTGAAGTGTTTGTTGCAGAAACTGCTGCTGGTGGTGTAATTTTTACTGCAGAAAGAAACAACTGATGAAAGAATCAAATTTAATTGCTTCTCTAACTCATTTTTTAATCTCAATATTTTTTTTTTGCATTTCTTGGTTACCTTAATCTTATAGTCAAGTGCGATATAATTGTATACACTATTATACATAAACATAGCATATTTAAACATATTTTCTCCTCTATAATAATGTATATAATAAATTTTACCTAAATCCCATAAAAATAGTGATAATCGTATGTATAATCTATACAAACCCCATATACATAATCATGTCCATATATAATTAGCCAAATTCTTACTAATATGTGTTGGAGTTTTGAATAAAAATAAATTGCATTATATTATTTATTTGTAACTTATGAAATTAATTTTGTAACTCCTCACTAATGATCATCATTATTGTATGGAGGTTACAATATTAATTAATTTGTAGGTTACATATTTTGTACTCCTATATAAGGAGCCATTTTGCCTCTTTTTTGATATACCAAAAATCCCAAAACTTTTCCATACCTTCTTGCATTCTTCTTAGAGTTTGAGGTTTGGTTTAGTGAGATAGCTGCGGTGTTTGTTCGGTTCGTAGAAGGTGGATTTTTTAAGTGCTTGAAAATCACCTTTGTTCGTTGTATCCTGGAAGACGGAAGCCAACACACCTTCAAGCACCATACGGAAGGGGCTTATCTGTTTTAAGGATAGCGTGGTTTTCACGTGCCTCGAACATATTTTCGGTACTTTTATTCTTGTAATCTTGATTTCAGGTATACTTTTGATCTATACTTCCTACAAGCTTAAAACAGATAAATAATTCATATGAATTGGTTTAGCTGATATACTAATTTGTTTGGATTTTTTTTTTTTGGGAGTATAGTGAATATTGGTTTGCAGGTGTCAAAAAAAAAAAAATTTTGTTGCTATGATTTATATGTTCATGTATGTACAGCCTTGTTAGATTAAAACAAAATGATTTGTTTATTTTTCCACTATAACTTATGCATTTGTATTCCTGGTTAGGTTGTTTTGTTGGGCCATACATAATACATGCATATCCATTTGCTTCTTGTTGTAATTTATTATATATATTTATATATGTAAACAGGAAAAAAAAAAGGAGACAGATTGCTTTACATTTTGTAATCTTTGTTTCGTTTAGTATATGCATGTTCGGATTGTAACATGCTAATTGCTGCTATGGATTAATTGTAGGAGAATAAGATGGACCAATTTTTATACCATTTGACATGATAACTAGATTAGCATGCATGCTTCATGGCTATATGCAGTTTTATGTGATCAGTAAATCAAGGTTTCAACTTTCAAGTGTATGGTCAAACTGTTTTTTCTTTTTCTCTTGTTTGTTTTAATCAGTTTTTAAGGATTTACAAGTTTAAATATATTATGTCTTGTGACTTGTATATGTTTCGGTCTTGCACTTGTAAGGTTTTTTTTTCCCCCTGTTTATGGCCTGTTGTTTAAAAAAAAATTAATTTTTTTTCCTTTTATGCTGGTTATATATATGGAACAATTTTGCCTTTATAAGATGGTAATGCCTGCCATGTTTTATGATTCATTTTTGGAGCCCGATTCTTTGTACCTAGGTGCATTATGATGAATAGCTTGGTTTTGTAACCCCGTTCGGTATATGATATTTTTATTAGCATTAATATGGATGTTATGAAATTTATTGGCATTAAATTTTTTTTAAATGCCGGCATAATATTTTGTTTCATAATTGATGGAGATTATGAATATATTAATGTGAATCAAATGTGCTAATTTGATTATGGTTTTTTTTTGGAGAAAAAAAAAATTAGACATATATATATATATATATATATATATATATATATATATATTTTTGGAAATATTTTTCTGGAAGAACATACTATTTTTTGATATTGATAGAAGATAATTCTGTCTAGGAGTTGGTTATTAAGTGGGACCGCTGTGACCCCTCCAACCCCTAGGAATTATTTATGGAGATATCAAAATTGATGTATTTAATTCAGGAAAAATATAATCCATACTTTAATATCAAGCTAGTGGATTTTGGTTTTTTTTTCTTGGAAAAAAAAAATTAGCTTTGATGTTTGAAAATTGTACATGGCAAATTTGTTTTTTTTTTTAGAAAAAAAAAATTCTGTATTTTTTGTGGAATTTTGCAAAGTACAAATTCTATATTTGTCTTGTGACGGTGCCTAATGCGGCGATACTTCGTGGATATTCAGTACGTTAAAAACCTAACTAATCTTGTACATATGGAGTACGGGTTGTGGGTCGGCATGAAATTTATATTTTTCCCATTAGATCCGGAAAAATTATTACATCTCATGTTGGTGTCGGTCTGTTGAGACAGTGACATACAAGCCTATTATGGTGATCCATGTGATACCTAATACGGCATTGCGGTCAGCTCTGTATGCTGAAATTTGGAGAAATCCATAATGTTGTTAACCCTAACGCATCAGTTGATCAAGGATCACTGAATGGGGGTTTATGGGAAGTTTATGCTCTTCCTCGGACCTCTTCTGGTTGTACTAGTTGATGAGCCAGAAAATTAGGTTTTCTTCTGAACCAAATTGAAATTAAAAAAAAAAATCAATAGTTGAATTTTTCAAGAACATGAAAGTTCTTTGAACATGATATTAAAACCTGAGAGTTTTTAATGAACTACGTGAAACCTGCTCTAGTGAGAGGTGGTAACAAGTTATGTGATTACTTTATAGTAATACATTGATTACATGTACTCGTTATAAAGTATAAAATGAAGCATTATAGAAAAGAAATACTCTATAAGCTTGAGGTTGAAAACCAACTTAATAAAGAAAATTATGATGGTAATTAGTGATTTTGGTGATGAATGTTCACTGGGTAAATTTTGTGAGGACAGTGCACTTTACTCACATGGAGTAGTCTTTCTTATGAAATGAAATAATTGATTCCTATTAGTTTTGGAATGCATTTTGACTTTCTTAGAGATATTCGAAATGTGGGGGTATCTTGAAGATGTCATGATAGTAATATATACCTAATAAGGTAAAAAGAGATCCAAAACCAATTGAGGTATTTGGGATGGATATATAGACAACGTTTGAGTCTAATGATATTTTGTAGCATGCAGATGAATCTAATTTGTGAGATCATTAAAATGCAATTACGGAATCTAGAAATGCTTCTTTGATGAGCTAGTAGTTCCTTGTAGATCTGTAATGAACATTTATCCGAATAAATTTATGAGTTATTGGATAAAATGAGGTTAACCCTAGAAAGAGCAAAATTATCTTTAAGGTAGAACCCAAAGTTTGGGAGAAGCTATGAAAATTCTCTGATGATCCAACGAGAAAAAAGGATGTTAAGAAATAGAGAGGAATGATTCTATGTGACAAAATCGTGTTCAATAATGTATGGATCTTCTTGCGAGATAGATGCTATTTTGGCCCAAACGAATTTTCAAATTTGGAAAAATATGGGTCAAAAGAAAAGTAAAAGGTCAGACTGATAATTAAAAGATTATAGTCAAAAGTGAAGACCTAACTTACTTTATGATATATTCTTGAGTTATAAGAATATGGTTCATCGAGATGATACTTAAATTGTCAGTATTATGAAATTTAGAAGTACATCAATGAATTTTGGAACAGTCTTTCTTGGTTTCTCTGGCTAAGGCAAGAATAGAAAGTCTGTATTTTGGTGGTTATGTTGATTGGAACAGCATAGATACGAAAATTGGCATATAAAATTTGATATTGTTGCGATATGTTATGGTTTCATAATAAACGATATAGTTGCCATTTTTTAGGACGCTCAAATTTGGTAACTGAGTGAATGACTGTTGCCAGTTTAGGGACGCTTAAACTTGGTAATGAGATAAATTGATGTAGCTAATTTTTGGGACGCTAAAAATTGGTAATGTCAATGACGGATTGAAGCCTTAGCTGATGATTGGTAAAGTGATTACCAAAATGTGACATATGCCAAAGTGAAGATGCACAAGTATAGTGAAAATGATTGTAATGGAATGTCGAAACATCTTTGTCGTCGACATAATTCCGTTAGACAACTACTTTCAACTGGAGTTATCACTATTGATCAAAAGATAACAATGCGGATCCGCTAACCAAAGGGTTAACAAGAGAGTTAGTTGAGAAATCATCGAAAGGAATGGGACTAAAGCCCGTAATAAAAGTCGATACAAAGGAAACCCAACCTTGTTGACTGGAGATCCCAAGATCTTGGTTCAATGGGACAACCTAACTGTAAAGACTTAGTGAGATCACTGTGGGGGTTTTACTCCCGGGTCCATTCCTATGATGAAAAACAGTGATAAAATGTGGGTAAGGCTAAGCTTTGCTTTTAATGATCCTTATGTGTCGATATGTCGAACAAATAATACTTTTGTATTGTTCAAAGAGATCACCTATGTGAGTGAAGTGGGGTCGCTTCAAGAAGGAATTCTGAGGGCTAATTCTGGGTAAAACTCACAGAACCAGGCTAAAGCTCAGGACCAAAATGGGCTTAACAGTGAGAACTGAACAAATATAGGGAAAGACTCCAGTGGGGGATGTATCATCATTTCACAAAATAGAAGGGCAGTTCAAGGTCAACGCGACTACTGAAATTCTAGAAATGTAAATATATTCTTACAAGGGAAGGTTCAAGGGTGTACGCCTACCTATCCTATGCTGGTTTCTACCGCGCGCTCTATCTCCGTCTCAAAATGTTGTTTTGCAATGTCATTTTTATTCATGTGGGGGATTGTTGGAGTTTTGAATAAAAATAAATTGCATTATATTATTTATTTGTAACTTATGAAATTAATTTTGTAACTCCTCACTAATGATCATCATTATTGTATGGAGGTTACAATATTAATTAATTTGTAGGTTACATATTTTGTACTCCTATATAAGGAGCCATTTTGCCTCTTTTTTGATATACCAAAAATCCCAAAACTTTTCCATACCTTCTTGCATTCTTCTTAGAGTTTGAGGTTTGGTTTAGTGAGATAGCTGCGGTGTTTGTTCCGTTCGTAGAAGGTGGATTTTTTAATTGCTTGAAAATCACCTTTGTTCGTTGTATCCTGGAAGACGGAAGCCAACACACCTTCAAGCACCATACGGAAGGAGCTTATCTGTTTTAAGGATAGCGTGGTTTTCACGTGCCTCGAACATATTTTCGGTACTTTTATTCTTGTAATCTTGATTTCAGGTATACTCTTGATCTATACTTCCTACAATATGAGATATGAAATCAAATCTTTTCCACATAATTTTTAAATTACCTTTAATCTTCATTGTTTATTTTAATGAGTACTTTACCCACTTTCCCACATATCTCCTTCATCCCTCAACTGTCTCTTCTTCTCCACGTCTTTCTTCCTCCATCTCCTTTTAATTAAAATGATTTGATTTGATTATAGTGATTAATGTGTTGAATGTGGTGATTGTACGTTGAGGATGTGGATATTGATTGATTAGTGAGTGTTATAAAATAAAAATTGGTTTAATTAAATGGATGGTACATTGAATAAGAAATAAACTGTTAGGATTATATCACATAAGAGCATGATTCTAATTAATTAATTAATCCCATCTGTATACATATTCACAATATACTTAATCCCCGATTCATATTCATATAATTATTTATTAAAATAAATATATCAAATATTTTGGTTGATGTGGGCCAAATTTTTTAAAATAATAATGATATTATGTACATCCCTCCGTCCTTCTCATTTCTTTACGGTTACTATTTTGGGATGTCCCTCTCATTTCTTTACGTTACCATAAATAGTAAGTTTCCTCACTATTACCCCACTACCTTCTCCCACTATCTCATATTTAATAATAGAAAACACTATTACACCCACTATTTTCCTCCACTATCTCAAATCTATAATTAAATATTGATTGCTAATGTAGTAAAATTTTGCTTTATACCATAATAAGAGATTATGGTTTTGACCTTACTTGTCTTTTGTGCAAATGAACGTATGGTTTTGACCTTTCTTTTATGCAAATAAGCGTATTTAATACTCCCTCCGTCCCACAATACAAGTCTCTTTTGAAAAAATTACGCATATTAAGAAAAATATTAATTAGATGATACATTTCCTCTTATGCCCATTATAAATGCACTGACTTTTAAGAATATGAGCTATTTTATACTCTTGGTCATTCCTCAATAATTGCTATACAATTTTCAAAAAGGGGTCATTTAGGAAAAATATCACAAATTTACATTGAAAACTGGAAATAGACATGTATTATGGGATAAAAATTTCTCTCAAAAGAGACTACTATTGTGGGACGGAGGGAGTACCTTCATCAAGTCAATGTTCCTAACCTTCCTAGTGATTATTTCATTCACGACTCACGAGGTTTACGCATGGTTCTAAAAATCGGATAAATCGCCGATTAATCGGCCGATAAATCGGAAGTCGGTAACCTACCGATCTGTTTTTAAAAAATCGCCAGAAAAAACGTTTTCCGATTAATGGGTCAAAATCGCCGGAAAATCGGGTCAACGGCAGCAAAAATCGGAGATAAAACCAAGATCATCGGAGAAAAAACCAAGGTCATCGGAGAAAATCGGAGCAAAAGTCGGTAACCTTGAAGATTGGTGGGAGAACTTGAAAGAAAAGAGAGATTAGAGGGAAAGAAATAGAGAGATTAGAGACGGTAGGAAACAAACACGAGAGAGAGATTCAGAGAGAAAGGGGCGCACAAATCTCGAAAACCAAACATAACGGGAGAGAGCTGCACAAATCTCGATAAACAATTTTGATGACAGTAGTACTTCCATTCTCTATTTCTCCTCTTTTCTATGTGTGTATATAAAATTAATATTAATATAAATTATGTATTGGGTACTACTTATTTAGTTACTTTGTTACACTAATGTGTGAGGATATGGGTCTGACTGATTACATATCTATGTCTTTATTTATATATTTGTATAATATAATATATATTATTAAAAATATAATATTAAAATACGTCCGATTTTATTCCGATTTAACATTCCGATAAATCCCCGATTTCCGATAAATCGCAAATCGGTAGCTCAATCGATTTAGTCCGATTAGCGATTTCTGTAACATTGAGTTTACGAGGTTTTATAGTGAAAATAAAATGATTATATTGTTTATTTTTAAAGTTTATATTCTTTATATTTAAATAGAATATTATTTCCCAATTTTAAAATTTGAATCATATTAAACTACATAGGTATGTTTATTTCCTAATATCTAAAAGTTACATATATGATATTTATTTCTAATATAATATATCTATACTATATTATAAAAGCCGAAACATTAAAAGTTTGGTCGGTCGGTCGATACGGTACCTATTGATTTTACTTATTTACCCTTACTCAAATAAAATTCATCATACTAACTAATTAATTTCTTTTTTCAGGTACCACTAGCAAAATATAATAAAAATTCGTATACAACGAATAATATCCGTTAGATTTTTTGTTAAAAATTAGAACTGTTAGATCTAATGATTAAATATATTACATGATTAAATTTATTTACTAAATGCATACCCAAAAATATGACATCATATTTTCTAACCACTAACAAAATATAATAAAAATTTGTATACAACGAATAATATCAGTTAGATTTTTAGTTAAAAATTAGAATTGTTAGATCTAATGATTAAATTATAAATATATTACATGATTAAATTTATTTACTAAAATTTCAAGGTTCAAATTTTTATAAATACCTAAAATATCATATCTTTCAATCAATAATTTCTTCTCTCTAATTAAAGCACGTTGACTTTTAATTTAAAACATAATATTGCAATAATTAATACATACCCAAAAATATGACATCATACCTTCTAACTACTAATAAAATCTTTACTATCTATACTATTATATAAAAGCCGAAACATTAAAAGTTTGGTTGGTCGGTCGGTCGGTACGCTACCTATTGATTTTACTCATTTACCCTTACTCAATTACAAATAAAATCCATCAATCAATTTCCTTTTTCAGGTTAAACATATCATCTTTTCAAATTTTCATGAACTAAATAATTTCATTTTTCAGGTAATACAATATCTTTAATATTTTATCTAACTAAAATTTCTCCTTTATTAATCAATTTCCTTTTTCAGGTTAAACATATAACCTTTTTTATTTATTAATAACTAAATAATTTCCTTTTTCAGGTAAAATACAATATCTTT
Organism: Kitagawia praeruptora; assembly: GCA_037693485.1. Taxonomy (NCBI): domain Eukaryota; kingdom Viridiplantae; phylum Streptophyta; class Magnoliopsida; order Apiales; family Apiaceae; genus Kitagawia; species Kitagawia praeruptora. The sequence continues at coordinate 131,376,906 of CM075354.1, forward strand.
TACATTTTATCAAACTAAAATATCTCCTTTTTTAATTAAAAACACTATGAGCAATTTTGTTTAATAAAATAACATAATTAGATTATAATTACTATTAACTAATCAATTACTCTTTTCAACCAAAACACGTTACCCTTTTTCTTTTATCTAACTAAAATCTTTTTTTTTACAATTATATCATGGCCGGTTACCTTTTCCAGCCAAAACACGTTACTTTTTTTCTTTTCTTTTACTAAAATCTCTCTTTTTCTAATTACATCACGAATGTTTCTGTTTAATAAAAATAGTATAATAATATTATAATACTAATAATTAACCGATTACCTTTTCATCTAAAATGTATCATCTTTCTATTTTTTCTTATTAAATTCCTTTTTTCCAGAAATATCACGGACAACACTAATTTTGTTTAATAAAATTACATAATTATATTATAATTATTATTATTATTAAGTAATCAATTACCTTTTCTATTTTTTCTTATTAAATTCCCTTTTTTCCAGAAATATCACGGACAACACTAATTTTGTTTAATAAAATAACATAATTATATTATTATTATTATTATTATTATTATTATTAAGTAATCAATTACTTTTTTCAGCCAAAATACGTTTGGCTAAAAAATAATAAAATAATAATATTATAATACTAATAGTTTAATCGATTACCTTTTCAGTTAAACGTATCATCTTTTCTATTTTTCTAATTAAATTTCCTTTTTTTGGAAATATGACGGCCAACACTGATTTCTAATTTTCTAAAAACTATGAACAATTTTATTTAATAAAATATCATAATTACTATAAAATAATTAATTGCCTTTTTCACATAAATCATGTCATCTTTTTAATTTTCACGTTAACTTTCTATTTTCTCTAACTAAAATCTCTCTTTTTCCAATTATATCACGGCGGTTCTATTTAATACAACATGTTACCTTTTCCCCTTTCTCGAACTAAAATCTGTTTTTTTTTCAATTATATCATGGATGGTTACCTTTTTCAGGCAAAATACGTTACCTTTTTTCTTTTCTCTTACTAAAACCTATCTTTTTCCAATTATATCACGGGCGTTTCTATTCAATAAAAATAAAATAATAATATTATAATACTAATAATTAACCGATTACCTTTTCAGCTTAAACGTATCATCTTTTCTATTGTTTCTAATTAAATTCCCCTTTTTTAAAGAAATATCACGGGCGACATTAATTTCTCATTTTCTAAAAATTATGAGCAATTTTATTTAGTAAAATTACATAATTAAATTATAATTACTATAAACTAATTAATTGCCTTTTTCACATATATCATGTCATCTTTTTAATTTCACGTTACCTTTTTATTTTCTCTAACTAAAATCTCTCTTTTTCCAATTATATCAATTATGTCGCGGGCGGTTCTATTTAATACAATAAAAATAATATTATAACATTAATAATTAATTGATTACATTTTTCAGCTAAAACATATCATTTTTTTATATATTTTCTAACTAAAATCACTCTTTTAATAGAAATATCACTGACAATATTAATTTTTCCTTTTCTGAAAACATTACGAGCAACTGTATTTAATAAAATAACGTAATTAAATTATAATTACTATAAACTAATCAATTACCTTTTTCACCTAGAACATGTTACCTTTTTTAGTTTATCTAACTAAATCCTCTATTTTTATAATCATATCACGGGCATTCCATTTAATTAATTAAAATAATAAAATTTTATAATTACTAATAATTAACCGGTTACCTTTTTTAACTAAAACATATCATCTTTTCTAACTAAAATTCCTCCTTTTCTAGAAATATCACGGATAACATTTATATAAGTATTATTAAATCATCTCATATAAAAATTTAATCCTCTAAAATTCATGTTTTAAGAAAGTTAATTTAAATTAATGAAAAAAATTCATATAATATTAACATAATCCGTGCATCGAACGGGTTTTGAGCTAGTAATATTAAATTCTGAAACCCAAAAAAATATGAATAACATAAAAAAAAAAATTGAAGTTATAATAAAGAATAACGTTGAAGTCTCAAAGCAAACAAATAAAAACTTGTCATATCAAAATACCAATAACAATTAAAATTAATAAATTAATATTATAATAACATATTTCCTACATTTCACAAAAATAATTATGTTTTAATTAGTCAGTCAATAAATTAACCAAATTTTAACTATAAAATGTGTAACATAAGCAAAATTAAATATGTAAATTATTTAATTATAACTTTTCATTTCATATTTTGGTGACTTATAAATTTAATTACGTAAATATATTGACCTTTATTTATTTTTATGTTTATGAATGTTATTTTGTATTACATTGAAATGTGTATAAGTTAAAAATTAGGGATATTCACAAGAATACCCAATTTTTTGAAAATATTTTCAAAAATACTATCTAAAGTTGCAAGTTACAAATGTTGCATTTGGGATTGCAAAAGTTGCAACCGTACTTTTGAAAAAAGTTTCTCAACATGGGTATTTTTGAAAAAAGTCCTACAAATTAATCTAAAATTTTTAATAATAAAATATGTCTATTAAATATTTGGCATTTTGATTTTTATTCACACACTTCTAATTATTTTGATTTTGCTGTTAAAATAACTATTTAAGTATTTTTTTTTCTTACTAAAAAATATATAACTTATGCTAAAATTCATAAAAGAATAATTATAAAAACAAAAAATTTAATCGTCAAAACATTTTCAACTTACATGAACAAAATTAAACGACAAATAAAAAAGTAAAAAGAATACTAAATTAATTTGAAAATATATAAACTACTTTCAATTTAAAATAAAAAAAACTAGTTTGACGAACATATTGAGATACTTAAGATTTTAACATACATTAGTTATCAAAAAAAAAAGGGATATTTACAAAAATATATATAAGTTTTTTTGTTTCTTTTACCTTTTTACCGTTACTACTTTACTCTTTCAAATCTATACTTACCATTTTTTATTAATACGGTTAGCTTTAGTTTTAAACTTTTTTGTTTTTAAAAATACATTCCAATCAGTTGGGCTTTAAAACCCGTTAACATACATCTCTTCTCATCTCCTTCAGTCGCATCTCCGGTCACCACCAATATCATCACCTCCGGCGCATTTCCGATCTCTGGCGCCGCAGGCGACCTTATCCATCGATCTCCACTCCATCTCTGCCGATCTCCGTCGATTTCCACTCCATCTCCGTCGATCTCCACTTCAGCTCTCTCTCTCTCTCTCAACTCTATCTCATATATGCCTATACATATACTGTATATGAGTGATAGCTACTTTTATCTGTGTTGAATTGAATTTTAGTGTGTGATTGGTCCACTTATATCTATTTTAAGGGCAATTAGATTATACGTACATGAATTTATACTTATATATAACTGTTTTTGTTGCTTATTTTTTAGTTTACAATTGCCTCTGATTAATTGTTAGAGTTTGTAATTGATTGAATTGCCGGTAGGAATATTAGATTCTTGATTCAATCGCGTCGATACTTGTTTTGTTTTTCACTTCTTGGCAAATTAACTGCATCACAGTTACCCTTGCTAAGGTGACTCGAATCAGACTCTTTTGGACCATTTATATGTCCCATTCCATGTTCAAAATTTCTAGTTTTACGATATAAAGGTTCCAGTCCTGTTATTGCATTTTTATGAACATTTACAAGTTCCGATTTTTACTAGATGAGTCACGAGGCAAGTATGTTGCAAGAGCCTTCATTCTTGTTATGCTCAAGGTTTTTCCATTAATTCCATGATATATCATTCCGGTTTGCTTAGACAGGCCCCGCAGGGGCAGTTTTAAATGCATATTCACTACACTAGTGTTTACACAGAAGGCAATGTTCAGTCCGCTATAATTGCTGCTTCAGTCCATTTACTATGAAAAGCGTGGCATCGATGTCACGAGTACTCATGTCAAGTCCCACTTTGCAAAGCCTGATTGGCGAAAGGTCTACTAGGGCATTGTGTTGTCGAAAAGCTTTTGATAATTACCTTTACAGCACCCTCTTGTTTCAGGATTAATACGGTGAATTGATAGATTTAGCTGCAGTTAGTGCCGTAAACAACTATGAAATAGGAAATATGATAGCAGAAGCAATGAGTAAAGTGGGCCGAAAAGGTGTGGTGACCCTGGAAGGAAAAAGTGCAGAAAACAGTTTATATATAGTTGAATGAATGCAATTTGATCGCGGTTACATCTCACCATACTTTGTAACTGATAGTCAAATGTATAAGGTATAATATGTGTATGGTACTTGTATGTAGAGTTGGCATTTTATGATCAATCAATTACTCTTTTGCTGGGAATTTGATGTAACCAATATATATTGTATCTAGCTTGATGTTATTACTATGTAGCATTTGCTTGTTTGTTCTGTTTAATTGGATGATATTTGTGTAAGATGACAATGTTGCCTCTCTCATTCAGCATGCATTTGCTATTTCTGTCTTTGTTTTTATATTTCCATACTAGCTAGTTTCTCCTATAGCTTGAATTTGCTGTAATAAGCCCTGCAGGGGCACCCATCTTAATAGTAATAATCAAGTATCTCTATCAGTTGAAACTTTTGCAACATTAGTTGTAACTTCTGCAACACTTTGCAACCTTGGTTGCAACTGCTGCAACCATTTGCAACCACTGCAACCATAGTTGCAGAAGTTGCAACTGAGGTTGCAACAATTGCAAACATGGTTGCAATTTTTGCAACCTCAGTTGCAACTTATTAATATCAGTTACACACTATTTGCAACTTATCAATATCAGTTGCAACACTATTTGTAACTTGTCAATATCAATTGTAACTTATGCAATCCTATTTTTAACTTATGCCTTTCAATATAGTACTTGTCGAGGGAAGTTTTTGCAGGAGCTGGTTGTATTTCCTTTGAGAGGAGTCCTCTCACATTGTTTGTAAATATTTGTTTTTGATATATCTATATATATATATATATATATATATATATATATATATATATATATTTACAAAACTCAATCATCTGATAGCAACCATATAGTCAGATTTAACTATTTCTATCATTTTTTTGGAGTATGTTCCAAGATGGTTATACATGGTTGTAAAGGCTCACACATTTCATGCATATACTTTTCTATTTTTTAAGACAATATGATTCTCCATAGAGCAGGCCCCGCAGGGGTACCCATCTTGATAGTCAAATTTAACTATTTTTATCAATTGCAACTTTTGCAACCATGTTTTCAACTTCTGCAATCATGTTTGCAAAGGTTCCAACCATCATTGCAACTTCTGCAACCATGTTTTCAATGCAACCATGTTGCAAAGGTTGCAAACATGGTTGCAACCATGGTTACAGAAGTTGCAAACATGTTTGCAATTTTTTTGTATCAGTGGCAACTTATGAAAATTCACATTAGACATATTATTAAAATGCACTCATATCCATTTGACATATAATTAAAATTGCACTTGTTTCATGTAAAATAATTATACAATATGACACATAATTTTATGGTAATATGAAGACAATATGATTTTATGTGGAACAAGCCCCGCAGGGGCACTCATCTTAAGAATCGGAGTTAACTATTTTTATCAGTTGCAACCTTTGCAATCATGTTTGTAACTTCTGCAACCATGTTTGCAAAGGTTGCAACCGTGGCTACAACTTTTGCAACCATGGTTGTAAAGGTTGCAAACACGGTTGCAACCATGATTGTAAAAGTTACAAACATGTTTGCAACAATTTTGCGATTTATGCCACAACATTTGCAACTTATACAAAAGTATTTGCAACTTTTCTTTTTTAAACTATCTGTATCATATTTAACTATTTGTATCAGTTGCAACTTATGTAACCATGTTTACGGCTTATGCAACCATGATTGTAGAAGTTGAAAACATGTCACAAACGTAATTGCAACTTATGCAAAAGTATTTGCAACTTAATTAACTAAGAAATTCTACTCAAAAGAAAAAAAAACATTAGTAATGCAGAAACACATGTCATATCAGTTCCATTGCTAATTTCAACTTTATAAACTTAGCAATTCAGATATATGTCATATATGTTCGATTGATTTTTATAATAGTATTTGCAACTTATTTTCTAAATAGCTAATTTATTTATTAGATAAATGAGGACAGCACCTCGTAAATTTATAAAGATCTAAAAAGAATATACAAGTGTGAGAGGACTCCTCTCAAATAAAAAATCTTTTGGAACAACCTCCAAAAAGACAAAACAAAACACATTAAAAAAAATAGTCGTGGCACTCCCCACTTCTTCATCACCATTAAAGGGAAGAAGGCATTTTCTTCCCTTTGTACACCCGTCCGGGAGTAGTTCCAGCTCCAATTGAACCAAGAGATCTATGACTCTTGGATTCGTGAGTCATCTGCCCTTTTTTGAAGTTCCATCTCTTGATACCACCTGGTAAGAAAAAAAATACATAAGGTCGGTTCTGATACAAACTCGATTATTACAAATGAGTAAATGACAACCCACCTTGTTGCTTCTGCATTGAGACATGCATATACTTTTATATTTCTAAAGACAATATGACTCTCCGTAGAGCAGGCCCCACAGGGGCACCCATTTTGATAGTCAGATTTAACTTTTTGTATCAGTTGCAACCTTGTTTGCAACTTCTGCAACCATGTTTGCAAAGGTTGCAACCATGATTGCAACTTCTGCAACCATGGTTGCGAATGTTGCAAACATGGTTACAGATGTTGCAAGCATGTTTTCATAAGAAACGAAAATACAAAATTTGCAACTTCATAAAAACCCAAAATAAAGAATTTGCAACTTCATATCAGATAAAAACTCCTCTCAAAGGAAAGAAAACCAGCTCCTACATAAATTCCACTTTACATCAGGCTTTTAGAACATATTAAATCAAACCATAAAACCAGATCCAGACTCGATTTACACCCCCATCACAACACATACTCGCCTAACAGAAGAATACCCCACCTCACCTGAGTTAAGCAACATTGCCCTGCATACAGAAACATTATGCAAACCAATACCAGAAAACAGAACTGGAACTGATTTGCAGAGTAACATGTAAAAAATTGGCAAACCCAGCACCAGAGCAAATACAAATGCACCAACACACCATCCTGACAAACCGCATTAATATTCTCAAAATTCGCATTCTCAGGCAACACAAACTTCCTCATAAATCTCCCAACCTTCCTTTCCATCCTCACATACTTAACCCCTTCCTTCTCTTCCTTCTTCCGCTCTCCACACACCGCACACCACCTTCTCATCATCCACATGGATCTTGATATCACCTGATTTCAATCCAGGGATATCAACCAAAAACGCATAAAATCCTAAAATTACACTGAAACAAACTATTACAACGACACAACTTACGCCTTCTAAATTACGGTTCGATCACATAAATAATATCGAAATCTCTCCGTAATCAAACAACTAAAAACCTAACAACAGTACGAATTGGGCGTTAAAATCCATAAAAAAAAATGAGCAAACTATTAGGAATTGAAAACCACACAGTTTATGCATAATTCTAATCAATCAAACACTAAGTAACATATATGAGATTCATTAATACATATTTATATACAGGATCAATTCGATTTGTAGAAATTAAATTGGGGAATAAATTATGTGAATTGATAAAGATAGACATAGATAGATACAAGATACATATATGAGATATGTGAAAACGATATTAAGAAAGAAAATAAGAGAGTTCGAAGAGATCGTACCGATTTCAAGCTTTTTTGCAAAGAGAGAGGGAGGGAGATTAGTATAGACTACAGAGAGAGAGGGGGCACCTTCGTCTTCTTCGGCGGTTATTGCGCCCCCAAATCCGCCCTGTCCGGGGACCCGGGTCGCCACATCAAGTCTCAGCATCCTGCAACACACGTTAGCTCGATAATAATAAAATCTTTATTACAACGGAGCGGAACAGTCCCACTCCACAGATCCAAGATCGGATTCACACTTTATTACAATACGATTATTACATCTCCGAATAAAAATCCTTCGAAAGTCTATAAAGATAGAAAAGATAAAAATTTCCAGCTGGCCATTCTAGTCCTCGTCAGCATAGCCTGGAGCTTTCTCCTTCCCTTTGTTTCTCTGGCTGGATGTCTCGCCTTTCTCCATCTTGACAGCTGAACAAATGTTGTAAATCAAGAGTGAGCAACTATGGTGCTCAGCAAATTCTCTCCTGGCTCGGTACATAAATATAGTAATATATACCGAAAGAAAATACTCGAATTTAAATAAAACTGATAAGATAACAAACTCTGAAAACTTGACTCAAGACTCGTCTCGAAAATAGAAATACTCGAAATGACTCTTTTTGTGAAACTCTGATGACTCCTGATAAAAGAATAACTGGTCTTCCATCCTTTCGGTATCTCGGCGGGGCGATCAACTATCCGACCGGGAATACCGTCCTCCAATGACACCGCACTTCGCCCGATCACGGCTACAATACGATATCAACGAATATAATATATAGTATGAATGCTAGCATCATAGTGGGTGATTATATCAACCATGGCATCATAGTGCCTAATATTCTCGTGTCCTTAAAACGGTTCACGAGTCTCTCTTTCTCTAAGTGGGCCTCTTTCCCAAAATTGACCAGTAGAATACAGAATTCCCGAATATTTAATGAACTGACACTTTGAGATAAACTTCACAAGAAAATGTTTAATTGATCTGGCGGACTGCCAGTCTTACTCAATGTATCACCAATCCGAACAATGGACTGATGTAAACTCTCAATAAACATACTTTAATTGGTTGACACGAACAAAGTGCCAACCTTTGACAAGAAAGGCAACTATCTCGAAACAATGAGGATAGTCTCAAAATGAAATAAAATGAGTCGTACTGAACAAGTAGTACTACTCGAATAATTGTAATACTCCAAATTGATGAACATTAAATAGAATATTTTTCATTTAATATAGGAGTAAACTCTAACAGATTTTATATAGCATAATCCCTATTGATTGATTCGAACGATGAACCAATTAAAAGATAGTCAATAAACGTTGTCGAATTTGTACAATAAATCCGACTAAAAAGAATGAATTTAACTATCTCGAACGAATGAGAGTAGTTCCATGGAATCGAAATAAATAGTCGTCTCAAATCAAAGAGACCGACCCGATAGCAACGAAAATGTTTCTACGCTTATAGGGAATGTATTTCGCAAGTAAACTAAATTAACAGTATCGTAATATTTCACGAGAAATAATGCTCAAAAGAAAATAATGCATCATAAAGAGCAGTAAATAAATCTCATAATTAATAGTTCGAAAATAATTAAGAATTTAAATAATACGAACAGAAATACCAAAATTTCCGAGAGTTAGAGTAGGAATGAACTTGCCTCTGTCTCGACGTTAAACGATTACCAGAAAATTAAAAGAGCGCTAACCGCGAGCAAACGTCTCAATTCTCGAAAAGAACTTCTATAATAATTATCAAAATAATTTCAGTACTCGGGTAAGAAATTAATCACGTAATGTCACATAATTCAGAAATCATGCTCTTGATAAATAAATAATTCTCGAACAATAATTAGGAATATTCTCGTAACATTTAAATCTTACTAGCGCCTTATTCTCAATTTAATAAATTAATGAAGGCTCTATTCGCTTTCCCTATTAATTATTAATATCTCGAGTTTTATACATTATGCAACTCAAACACAATTATTCGTAAGGGAGATTTTTATTAAAATGCCTCTAATTATTTCTAAATATGTGGCACTAATTTAATTACTTAAAGAATAACTCGAATAAAACAAGTATATTTTTATAAGGTCTTCACTATCTATCAAAATTCTCATTTCATGACGAAAGCCACTAATTTGATTAATTATTAAACTCGCACGTCTCATTTAAATAAGTTATCTAACTCGCATCTCTAAATTAATTTGACTCGTATCAATATTTTAAAAATCTCTTTAAAATCCTCCAAGAATTTATAAATCCGTTTCAGAAAATAATAATATTATTCCCTATTTGTTTCAATTTAAAACCATTATAAATTATCAAAAAGGAGGAATTTATAAAATTAACTCGAACTAGGTGATATTTCCATATAATTTATTCCAAGGAATCCTCATAAATTCTCAAAATAGTTGTGAATCGATTTAACACCACAATTACAAGACTTTCATCTTTAACCGATTTTAAAACAATTTGGTAGTATCTTTCTGCTAAAAACAATTCTTTAATCACTAATCACACAAATTATAAGTCTTAAATCAAATACCCATGTTTATTAAACCACCATTTTCTTTTAAATCAAATCTATATTCTAATTATAAATTATCCTAATTATCACCCAAATTCCCCAATTTAGTCATCTAATACACAATTAAACAATAATTTATTATTTTTACAAAAAAAAAAAAACAACACCACCACCGTTCGGTAGCCACCGGCCGGACGCCACGGCGGCGCCGGCGGTGACCACCGCCTCCCACACCAGTCTCTCTCCCTCTCCTCTCTCTCTCTCTCTCGATCTCAATCTCTCTCTCGGTCCCGATCTCTCTCTCTCGCCCCTCTCCGTTCTCCGACCATCTCTCCCTCCTCCCCTCTCCGTTCTCGCCTCCCTCTCTCCCTCCGCCTTCCTCCATCTCTCCGCCTCATCTCTCTATCTCGCTCCCTCGATCTCTCTTCTCTTCCTCTCTCTCTCTCTCTCTCTCTCTCTCTCGCTCCATCTCTCTTCTCTCCCGTCGACCTCTCCTCTCCTCCCCTTCGTTTCTCTCTCAAACCCCCTCTCTTTCCTCTCCTCTGCTCCGATCTCCCTCATTCTCCCCTTCGACCTCCTTCTCCCGCCGTCCCCGTTGCCACCGCCGGGCACCTCCGCCCCAAACCCCGACATGCAACACCAATCCCCACTTTTCAATCATAATCCACCCCTTATAAAATTTCCCCAATTTACTTAATTCAACCAAAACCCCATTTAAATGATGAAATTGAAATTAACCAAATAATTAAAATACAACCCTAACTTAAATGAAATTAAAAGGATGCATATTACCACAAAACTCAATAAAACATGATTACAAAAAGCTTTTTAAAGGGTACAAGACCATACCCTCTTGAGAAAATCAAATTTTAAAACTTGCTTGAAAATCCCAACTCTTGAAATCCTTAAATATCTATATCAAATTGTAGAGCTAATTATGGGCTTCTCAAATCTATAATTGCATGCAAGATCAAGTAAACCTATATGTAGATTTGGGGGTTTTTTAGTTTAGTAAAATCATGGAGGAATATTTTGGTGAGTTGTGTGTTCTCTAGATATGTAATTTCTTTTGTTTTTCTACTAAGAGAGAATAATGGGAGTATGAGTTCTCTTTTCCTATTTTTATACATGACCTAGCTAGTTGGGCCTTTAGTGGGCTAGAGAAATTGTTGGGCTCAACTCACAACCCATCAAATAATTATTGAACTCACTTGAACCACTTTACAATTTGATGCACAAATTATAAACTCCAAAATTAGCTAAAATATTTATGATGTTTATAGTTGTTAGATGGTAGCAATCACATTAATAATAATAATAACTCGTAACTAATAATAATTAGCAAGGTTTTAAATAAATAATTATACGCATTCATAATATAATTAAAAAAAATCGAGCTCACGAAACATATTCGGAGAGGTTCGACAATAAAAGTATTTATAAAATTCATGGTTATTACAGTCTCTCCCCCTTAAAAGGATTCCGTCCTCGGGATCAACATTATTGGCTAAACAACTCAGGGTATTTAATACGCATTTCACTCTCAAGCTCCCAAGTGGCTTCCTCAATTTGACGGTTTCTCCAAATTACTTTTACTAAATTTATTTTCTTATTCCGCAACTCATGCACTTTGAAATCCATAACTTTCACTGGTTGCTCTACGTAGGTCAGGTCTGCTTTGACGTCGATAGGTTCGTACTCTAACACGTGTCGGTGATCCGGATGATAAGCTCTCAATATTGATACGTGGAATACATCATGTACGTGTTGAAGATCTGGCGGTAAGGCCAATTGGTATGACACGGCTCCAACCTTCTCAAGAATCTCAAATGGTCCGATATATCTAGGACTCAGTTTCCCTTTCTTCCCGAATCTCATCACCCCTTTCCACGGGGAAATCTTTAGTAACACTTTATCTCCTATCTCAAATGATTTATCCTTTCTCTTCAGGTCTGCATATTTTCTCTGACGGTTCTGAGCAGCAACTAATCTTTTCCGAATCGTTTCTACGGATTGCTTTGTCTGATGGACCATATCTGGCCCCAGTAATCTTCCTTCACCGACTTCATCCCAACAAAGTGGAGATCTGCACTTCACTTCCTTCCATATAAAGCTTCATAAGGGGCCATACCGGTACTGGAGTGATAGCTATTATTGTAAGCAAACTCTACTAGTGGCAGATGGTCATCCCAACTTCCCTTGAAATCTAAGGTGCAAGCTCGCAGCATATCCTCTATCGTCTGAATTATCCTTTCGCTCTGTCCGTCTGTCTGCGGATGATAGGCAGTGCTCAAATTTAACTTGGTGCCAAGGCATTCTTGAAAACTCTTCCAAAATCTAGAAGTAAAGCGGGCATCTCGGTCTGACACAATTGACACGGGCACTCCATGACGGACTACCACTTCCTTCAGATACAGACCTACCAGTCTCTCCACTGAGTACCTTTCGCTGATCGGCAGAAAATGCACGGACTTCGTAAGTCTATCAACTATAACCCAAATAGCATCGTGATTCGCTTTGGTTCGAGGTAAACCTACTACAAAATCCATGGTGATATGCTCCCATTTCAATTCTGGAATCTCTAATTATTGGAGTAATCCACTGGGTCGTTGATGTTCTGCTTTCACTCATTGACAGGTCAAACACTTGCTTACCCATTCTGCAATCTCTCTTTTCATATTAGGCCACCAATAATTCTGCTTGATGTCTTGATACATTTTTGTACTTCCTGGGTGAATGGAATATCTCGAATTATGCGCTTCGCTCATGATCTCTTCTTTCAATTCTATAACATTAGGAACCCAAATTCTCGAAGCAAATCGCTTAATCCCTTTATCATCCTTTGAACTCATAAATTCTTCCCCTGTTAACTCTGATCTTCTTTCTTTCATCAATTGCTCCTGACAACGGCGAATCTTCTCGAGTAGCTCTGGTTGAAAATGAATGGTATAAACTCTTTCATTGTTTGGACTGGGTCCTTGACTTCTAACTCCATCTTCTCGAATTCTCTGACTAACTCTTCTGAGGTCGTCAACAAGTTGAGTCTTTCTTTTCTACTTAAAGCATCAGCTACAACATTAGCTTTTCCTGGGTGGTAATTTATCGAGCAGTCATAATCTTTGATCAATTCCAACCATCTTCTCTGTCTCATGTTTAATTCCTTCTGGGTGAATATGTACTTTAGGCTCTTGTGGTCTGTGAAGATCTCACATTTTTCTCCATACAAATAGTGTCTCCAAATCTTGAGTGCAAAAACAATGGCAGCAAGTTCCAAGTCGTGAATAGGGTATCGTGATTCATATTCCTTCAATTGGCGAGAAGCGTAAGCTATTACTTTCCCGTGCTGCATCAATACACATCCTAAACCTTTGTGAGAAGCGTCGCTGAAAATTACGAAATCGCCTTTTTCATCGGGTAGGGTCAAAACTGGGGCAGTTGTCAGTCTCTTCTTCAATTCCTGAAAGCTGTCTTCACATTTGGGGGTCCACTCAAACTTTTCGCTTTTCCTGGTAAGGCGAGTCATTGGCGTAGCAATCTTTGAGAAATCTTTCACGAATCTACGATAATAACCAGCCAGTCAAAGGAAACTTCTAACTTCTGTTGGAGTCTTAGGTCTCTCCCAGTCTGCTACGGCTTCTATCTTAGCAGGGTCTACAGAAATTCCTTCACCACTCACAATATGACCCAAAAATTGAACTTCTTTCAGCCAGAATTCGCATTTCGAGAATTTAGCATACAACTTTTCCTTCCTTAGTGCTTCCAAAACTAGACGGAGATGTTCTGCATGATCTTCAGGTGACTTCGAGTAAATGAGAATGTCATCAATAAATACAATCACGAACTTATCCAAGTATTTCTTGAACACACGATTCATTAGATCCATAAAAGCAGCTGGAGCATTCGTCAATCCGAAAGACATAACTAGGAACTCGTAATGTCCATATCGGGTCCTAAAAGCAGTCTTAGGAATATCCTCAGGCTTGATCTTCAATTGATGATAGCCAGATCTCAAATCAATCTTCGAAAAATGAGTAGCTCCCTTGAGCTGATCAAACAGATCGTCGATTCTAGGCAAAGGGTACCTGTTCTTGATAGTCATCTTGTTCAGTTCGCGATAGTCAATACACAGCCGCATAGATCCGTCCTTCTTCTTTACGAACAAAACTAGAGCTCCCCACGGGAATACACTAGGTCTGATTACACCTTTTTCTAGTAACTCTTGCAGTTATGTTGCCAATTCCTTCATTTCCACTGGTGCCATTCTGTAAGGTGCTTTGGAGATTGGTGCGGTTCCTGGTGCTAGATCAATTGTGAATTCTATCTCTCGGTCTGGTGGCATTCCGGGCAACTCATCGGGAAAAACATCTTTGAACTGATTGACTACAGGAATCTCATCAATGGTAGGGGTTTGCTTCTTCGTGTCTATCACATTAGCCAGATAGGCTTGACATCCTTGCCGAAGTAATCTCTTAGCTTGAATTATTGACAGAAAATCTTTAGCCGGTTTTCGTCCGCGAAACGGAATTCTCATACCGTTAGGTCCACTTAAGCTAACCTTCTTCCGACGACAATCGATTTGGGTATCGTAACGTGCTAACCAATCCATCCCTAAGATTACGTCGAATTCCCCCAACTTAAAAGGAATGAGGTCGGCGTCAAAACGTTGACCTTGAATCTCTATAACACAGTTCGGGCACAAACGGTTCACTGGAATAACTTCCTGATTCGCTACTTCTATACTCAGAATTCCCTCCAAGGGTACAGACTCAATATCAAGCTTATTCATGAAGTTCTCAGAAATAAAAGATCTGGAAGTGCCAGAATCAACTAGAACACATGCATCTTCAGAATTTACTAGAAGCGTACCTGCAATCACATCGCTGTCATCAATAGCATCCTTCACGGTCATGTTGAAAGTTCTTGCGGTCGGTTTGTTGCTGGGAGGTGCTGTGAGTCGAAGCACTGGTTTTTCCTTAGCAGGTTGTCGGCAATCTCGGGACACGTGACCTTTCTTTCCACAATTGAAGCAGGTGACAGATTTATCCTTGCAACTGGAAGCATAATGACCCTTCTGTCCGCAGTTGTAGCAATTCACAGTAGCTTGTTGGCAAGGTCCAGGGTGTTTCCTCCCACATGTCTTACATTCTGGCAATGGTGGTCTTCCTTGCATCACGTTCACTGTCTGCTGAGGTTTGGTCCTCTGATTGCTTCCTCTGGTGTCATGGTTCCCAATTCTCCTAGCATCTGAGCTTCTATCCTCTCTCTTCACGAACGGCCTTTTGTCACTACGACTATCAGATCTCTTCACAAAACTGCTTCCACCACTCTGAAACTTTCTCTTCTTACCATCCCGATCCTTCGGGTACAACTCACTTCCACTTTCCACTATAGCCGCTTTCTGAACTAATGTTGCATAGTTGGTGATCTCAAATACGGCCACTCGATTCTGAATCCAGGGCTTCAGCCCTTGCTGGAAACGCTTGGCTCTTTTCTCCTCAGTGTCTACATGATAGGGTACAAACCTTGAGAGTTCTGTAAACTTGGCTTCGTAATCCGCAACAGTCATCGCTCCTTGCTTGAGTTCTAAGAATTTGATCTCCATTTGGTTCTCTAGATACTTAGGAAAATACCTCTCTAGAAACAAGGTCGTAAATCTAGTCCATGGAATAACCGCATTGCCTTCCAAAGTTCTCTTTGCTTCCCACCAGTAATTAACTTCACCTTTTAACATGTACGCTGCAAATACAGTCTTCTTATTCTCTTCCACTCCCACAATCTCAAAGGTCTTTTCTATTTCTCGTAACCAAATTCTGGCCTCCACGGGGTTAGTGGTACCTTTAAACTCAGGTGGGTTCAGAGATTTGAATGATTTGAAAGTCACTGTGGCATGAGTCAGCTGAGCTGGAGGTGGATTTCCTCCCACTGGGTTAGGGTTCTGCTGAGGCTGAGGGTTCTGGGCATGCTGAAGAAGAAAGTTCAACAACAGGTTCATCGGGTTATTATCCTGGTTTAGATTCTGAGCGGGTTCCGGTTCCGGGTTTGGAACTGGGTTCCGAGGTGGAACCTCATTCTCTGGATTCTCTTCGGGTTGAGGACGAGGGTTTCTTGGGGGTCTTCCTCTTTTAGGTGGCATCTTTTTCTATAAGAGCGAAAACAATATGGTATGTTATATCACAGGTATGCAATTATATGACACCATTGCTGGCACAGTTATTCAAAATTATTTACTTGGTCAAAACCTCTGGTTTCTCAAAAATAAGCCATACTCAAAATCATGGTTTTTCTCTTGTCTCTTTATAAAACAATTACTCTTTTCCCTTATTATAAAAGTTTAGGGTACTCGCGAAAAGAAATAAATTCAGGTTTTACTGGTAATTCTTATAAAATCCCTTAAGTTCTAAAACTCAATCGTCGTCTTAATCTTTGTTTTCGAAAGCTCTTTTTTTTTTTTTTTTGAAACTCATTTTAAGTCGCAGTGTCTAAAAAGAAATTTACTATACCAGAAGTAGCAGGAAATAATCTAGCATGCTCTTCTAATATAATCCAGTTCTATAACAGATCAACAAACAAGATATCAGTACTACTAGCAGATCATAATATATATATATCACAAGGTACCATACTGGTACAGTCCACGTCATAATACCGAATACATATGGCATAATAGTACAGACCCATCATCAGAATATAAATACATCGTGGAACATCTACTGTCATGCTAGTACGGAAATAATAAGATAACTACCCAACAAGCTGGGCATAGAGTCAACTACGTCGAATACATCGATCAGTAGAATATAAGAACCCTATACAGAAAGATCTATCATGACGCCATACAAAAAGCGGGTCACCACTAGCTATAATATACATGCTAACCAAAAGATGGGAATGCGCAAGCGTAGATATATGACATCCCCTGAAACCAAAAAGACTATGCTAAGTCAACAGCAGCAACAAGTCAAGTCGAACCGTCACGGGCAAACATCTCACCCACCCTCCTATGGAACTCTGCAATGATGTCTGAGATCAAGGTAGAAACTCTGGTACGATCAATCTGTCCGGTACTAGATGATGGCAAAGCAGCTAAGTCAGTCTGAAGCCCGGTCAACACAGTCAGGGCTATCTGATGCACAATCTCCATGGGTACGTCCCTCACCAACAGACTACCTCCATGATGCACAGCAATAGGATCTGGAACAGACAAAAGTCGAAGGATACCATCCCTAGTAGCAAAGATCTCCTCATAACGAGACCACAACCAATGGTACTGCTGGAACAGGGTATGATGGATATGCCATGGAACCGTCTCTCCGGCCACAACAGGGTGCTCAGAAGGAGCAGGTGGCATAGCAGCAGTAGTAGCAGCCACTGGAGGCTGAGCAGAAACAGGTGCAGGTATGGTAGGTGTAGATGGTGCAGTATCACATGCAGGAGTAACACTGACAGGTGGAAACATGTAGTTAGGTATAGTAGGGACTGTCGGAGTCGAAGC
The DNA here is from genome assembly GCA_037693485.1 of Kitagawia praeruptora. NCBI lineage: Eukaryota > Viridiplantae > Streptophyta > Magnoliopsida > Apiales > Apiaceae > Kitagawia > Kitagawia praeruptora. The sequence continues at coordinate 131,394,672 of CM075354.1, forward strand.
ATACACTGGAACTGGAGTAGCAAACAAATCAGCAAAAGCTGATACTCTGGTAGGGGTATCCACTCTAGACACTGGAGCAGATAAGCTGGGTAAAGTCTCATTACGGACGGGCGAAAGCTGGCCCTCATCAATCGGCTCAGAAGTAATGAGCTCGGGTGTCTCAAATCTGAACATCTCGGGAGTATACAGAAGAGTAGTCTCTGCAGTCATAGTAGAATCTGGAATCTGAGCTGGCTGCTCAATCACTGGAGTAGGTGCCTCTAAGTCAATCACTGGCATAGGAGAATCTACCAAATCTATCACATGAGGTGGAGAAGGTGTAAGAATCCTGATAGAAGAGTCCTTCGAGTCGTTGTCCATCGGTACAATTTCCTCCGACGGGTCACTGTCTGAACCTGAGCTGGGATCTAGGGGTCCCTGAGGGTAAGGCGTAGGAGATCTGTCTCTAGCTGAGCGGAAATCATCAAGTCCTGGAGTAGTCATCTACAAAAGTACAAGGAACTTCGGTCACAACAGGTTCTAATCGATTAGATACTTATATAGATATACTTATATAAGGGTGAAAAGCATTTCGTGCTAAAATCTCAACATCGCAATATATCTCTAAACTCTTACGTCGCGTTATAATTCTAGGCTCGCTCGCACGATTCCTAAAATATAACTAACGCTCTGATACCAACGCTGTGGCGCCCCCAAATCCGCCCTGTCCGGGGACCCGGGTCGCCACATCAGGTCTCAGCATCCTGCAACACACGTTAGCTCGATAATAATAAAATCTTTATTACAACGGAGCGGAACAGTCCCACTCCACAGATCCAAGATCGGATTCACACTTTATTACAATACGATTATTACATCTCCGAATAAAAATCCTTCGAAAGTCTATAAAGATAGAAAAGATAAAAATTTCCAGCTGGCCATTCTAGTCCTCGTCAGCATAGCCTGGAGCTTTCTCCTTCCCTTTGTTTCTCTGGCTGGATGTCTCGCCTTTCTCCATCTTGACAGCTGAACAAATGTTGTAAATCAAGAGTGAGCAACTATGGTGCTCAGCAAATTCTCTCCTGGCTCGGTACATAAATATAGTAATATATACCGAAAGAAAATACTCGAATTTAAATAAAACTGATAAGATAACAAACTCTGAAAACTTAACTCAAGACTCGTCTCGTAAATAGAAATACTCGAAATGACTCTTTTTGTGAAACTCTGATGACTCCTGATAAAAGAATAACTGGTCTTCCATCCTTTCGGTATCTCGGCGGGGCGATCAACTATCCGACCGGGAATACCATCCTCCAATGACACCGCACTTCGCCCGATCATGGCTACAATACGATATCAACGAATATAATATATAGTATGAATGCTAGCATCATAGTGGGTGATTATATCAACCCTGGCATCGTAGTGCCTAATATTCTCGTGTCCTTAAAACGGTTCACGAGTCTCTCTTTCTCTAAGTGGGCCTCTTTCCCAAAATTGACCAGTAGAATACAGAATTCCCGAATATTTAATGAACTGACACTTTGAGATAAACTTCACAAGAAAATGTTTAATTGATCTGGCGGACTGCCAGTCTTACTCAATGTATCACCAATCCGAACAATGGACTGATGTAAACTCTCAATAAACATACTTTAATTGGTTGACACGAACAAAGTGCCAACCTTTGACAAGAAAGTCAACTATCTCGAAACATTGAGGATAGTCTCAAAATGAAATAAAATGAGTCGTACTGAACAAGTAGTACTACTCGAATAATTGTAATACTCCAAATTGATGAACGTTAAATAGAATATTTTTCATTTGATACAGGAGTAAACTCTAACAGATTTTATATAGCATAATCCCTATTGATTATTCGAACGATGAACCAATTAAAAGATAGTCAATAAACGTTGTCGAATTTGTACAATAAATCCGACTGAAAAGAATGAATTTAACTATCTCGAACGAATGAGAGTAGTTCCACGGAATCGAAATAAATAGTCGTCTCAAATCAAAGAGACCGACCCGATAGCAACGAAAATGTTTCTACGCTTATAGGGAATGTATTTCGCAAGTAAACTAAATTAACAGTATCGTAATATTTCACGAGAAATAATGCTCAAAAGAAAATAATGCATCATAAAGAGCAGTAAATAAATCTCATAATTAATAGTTCGAAAATAATTAAGAATTTAAATAATACGAACAGAAATACCAAAATTTCCAAGAGTTAGAGTAGGAATGAACTTGCCTCTGTCTCGACGTTAAACGATTACCAAAAAATTAAAAGAGCGCTAACCGCGAGCAAACGTCTCAATTCTCGAAAAGAACTTCTATAATAATTATCAAAATAATTTCAGTACTCGGGTAAGAAATTAATCAAATAATGTCACATAATTCAGAAATCATGCTCTTGATAAATAAATAATTCTCGAACAATAATTAGGAATATTCTCGTAACATTAAAATCTTACTAGCGCCTTATTCTCAATTTAATAAATTAATGAAGGCTCTATTCGCTTTCCCTATTAATTATTAATATCTCGAGTTTTATACATTATGCAACTCAAACACAATTATTCGTAAGGGAGATTTTTATTAAAATGCCTCTAATTATTTCTAAATATGTGGCACTAATTTAATTACTTAAAGAATAACTCGAATAAAACAAGTATATTTTTATAAGGTCTTCACTATCTATCAAAATTCTCATTTCATGACGAAAGCCACTAATTTGATTAATTATTAAACTCGCACTTCTCATTTAAATAAGTTATCTAACTCGCATCTCTAAATTAATTTGACTCGTATCAATATTTTAAAAATCTCTTTAAAATCCTCCAAGAATTTATAAATCCGTTTCAGAAAATAATAATATTATTCCCTATTTGTTTCAATTTAAAACCATTATAAATTATCAAAAAGGAGGAATTTATAAAATTAACTCGAACTAGGTGATATTTCCATATAATTTATTCCAAGGAATCCTCATAAATTCTCAAAATAGTTGAGAATCGATTTAACACCACAATTACAAGACTTTCATCTTTAACCGATTTTAAAACAATTTTGTAGTATCTTTCTGCTAAAAACAATTCTTTAATCACTAATCACACAAATTATAAGTCTTAAATCAAATACCCATGTTTATTAAACCACCATTTTCTTTTAAATCAAATCTAAATTCTAATTATAAATTATCCTAATTATCACCCAAATTCCCCAATTTAGTCATCTAATACACAATTAAACAATAATTTATTATTTTTACAAAAAAAAAAACAACAACACCACCGTTCGGTAGCCACCGGCCGGACGCCACGGCGACGCCGGCGGTGACCACTGCCTCCCACACCAGTCTCTCTCCCTCTCCTCTCTCTCTCTCTCTCTCTCTCTCTCTCTCGATCTCAATCTCTCTCTCGGTCCCGATCTCTCTCTCTCGCCCCTCTCCGTTCTCCGACCATCTCTCCCTCCTCCCCTCTCCGTTCTCGCCTCACTCTCTCCCTCCGCCTTCCTCCATCTCTCCGCCTCATCTCTCTATCTCGCTCCCTCGATCTCTCTCTCTCTCTCTCTCTCTCTCTCTCTCTCTCTCTCTCTCTCGCTCCATCTCTCTTCTCTCCCATCGACCTCTCCTCTCTTCCCCTTCGTTTCTCTCTCAAACCCCCTCTCTTTCCTCTCCCCTGTTCCGATCTCCCTCATTCTCCCCTTCGACCTCCTTCTCCCGCCGTCCCCGTTGCCACCGCCGGGCACCTCCGCCCCAAACCCCGACATGCAACACCAATCCCCACTTTTCAATCATAATCCACCCCTTATAAAATTTCCCCAATTTACTTAATTCAACCAAAACCCCATTTAAATGATGAAATTGAAATTAACCAAATAATTAAAATACAACCCTAATTTAAATGAAATTAAAAGGATGCATATTACCACAAAACTCAATAAAACATGATTACAAAAAGCTTTTTAAAGGGTACAAGACCATACCCTCTTGAGAAAATCAAATTTTAAAACTTGCTTGAAAATCCCAACTCTTGAAACCCTTAAATATCTATATCAAATTGTAGAGCTAATTATGGGCTTCTCAAATCTATAATTGCATGCAAGATCAAGTAAACCTATATGTAGATTTGGGGGTTTTTTAGTTTAGTAAAATCATGGAGGAATATTTTGGTGAGTTGTGTGTTCTCTAGATATGTAATTTCTTTTGTTTTTCTACTAAGAGAGAATAATGGGAGTATGAGTTCTCTTTTCCTATTTTTATACATGACCTAGCTAGTTGGGCCTTTAGTGGGTTAGAGAAATTGTTGGGCTCAACTCACAACCCATGAAATAATTATTGAACTCACTTGAACCACTTTACAATTTGATGCACAAATTATAAACTCCAAAATTAGCTAAAATATTTATGATGTTTATAGTTGTTAGATGGTAGCAATCACATTAATAATAATAATAACTCGTAACTAATAATAATTAGCAAGGTTTTAAATAAATAATTATACGCATTCATAATATAATAAAAAAAAAATCGAGCTCACGAAACATATTCGGAGAGGTTCGACAATAAAAGTATTTATAAAATTCATGGTTATTACAGCGATGGTAAGAGTTGTGCCCCTGCGGGGCCACTGAACAGAAGGAGATGAAGCTCGGCAGTGAAACAACTAAAAGAGATTAAAAATAACGTATTTTTAAAATAAATGAAAATATGGATAGTAGCGCCTGAATTTTAGGAAAGTTGGGGATGTATTTTTAAAAGCCCAAAACTGAATATATGTACTTATGTAGTTTTAAAAGAAGCCCAAAAAAAAACTAACCGACATAAATCCAGTACAATCAAGTAATCAACTTCAATTCACAAGATGTTGAGTATTTACTACTCCCTCAGTCCCAACCAATTGTTTACACTTTCCTTTTTGGGACGTTCCAACCAATTCTTTACGTTTCCTAAAATAGTAAGTTTTAACACTATTACACCCACTACTTCACTTATTTTAACAATACTTTACACTATTACACCACTACTTCACTTATTTTAACAATAAAATCACTATTACACTCACTACTTCATTTATTTTAACAATAAAATCACTATTACACCCACTTCTTCACTTATTTTAATCATAATTCTTGGTCTCCGTGTTAAAAGCAAACGATAACAAATCGTTGGGACAGAGGGAGTATCTTCAACTTCAATTCACAAGACGTGAGTATTTTTATCCCCAAGGTTATATAAGTAATTGCAGATTACTGTGTGAAGCAATTTTTCACTGCATTTTGCAACACCCTTTCTCTAATTCCCGCTCTCTCTCTCTGTCTCAGACACACACACACAAGCGCACGCTAAATCTCCCTGTCCATCCCTCTCTCTCTCTATATATATATATATCTCTCTCTTACACACTGTCACACACACACACACTATTCCTCATATAAGGTTTGAATTCACACTTTTATTCAACTTCATTGTTCCGTAATCGAGGTACTGCTCTAATTTCTGCTCGATATGTTTAAATTTCTGTTTACTTATATATATATAATACTTCCGATGCTGTATTGGACTTGTAAATATCACATGTTGTAGTATAATTTTAATTCATAAATCACCTTAATTAGATGAATAATCAATTATTTTTGCTTTTGATTTAAACGCAATTTAATCGCCTCCTCGTTAATTTACTGTTTAGATACATTACTTAGTTAGTTACTCGAATGAGTACGTACTCGAGTTGATTTGTGCTTAAATGTTCTCTGATAATTTATAGCTTTTGTGTAACAGATTCGTTTAGCTGATTTACGAATATAGATCTAAATTTCAATTCCGTAAGGAGATTACGAAAAGGTTATTGATAGAAAAGGCAAAATGTATCGACCGAAGTTCAAGGTTAAATCAAGTTCTGCTGGTATATTTCTGAAAATTCTAGTTGATTTCTTTTAGTTTTAGTTGTTTTTGTAGTATTATGTTGTTTACTGTTCAAATATTGTTTTTTCTCGTAGGAAGTAAAACTGATTTAGGCGTTAGAGGATCGTCGAAGAATCTTAGTCCATCGCAGAAAATTATGAGAGGTTAGTCGATTTTAATTTGTTATAGGTTTAAGTTTTAGCTGAAAAATGAACTTGTCATCTCTTTTATAGTTCATTTAAAATGCTACTTACATTTTGGGGTTTTTGATGTATAAAATAATCAACAGAGTCAAATATGTATATTATCTTATTATTATTAATTTTCTGAGTTTTGTGCTAAGCAACAGAGTAGTGTATCCCTAAGTGTACTAGGCATAACTTGTAACGTTGATAAGCAGCACAGTTGTATTACAATCCCGCCATTCCTATAATGAATTTTGACAATTTCAGAATACAAGAGAAGTGAACTCAACAAGTATATCGCTTCACCAAGTTCTCCTGATCCACCAAAAACCAGCACGACAGGTTAGTTGTTAGATGTACTGCTATTGTTTAAATGTTTAAATCTTCTTATAGATAATCTGAAATTCCTATTTCAAGTTAGTGACTGTTTTTGGGTTTACAAGACAGGCTCATAAGATTTGTATTTTGTCAGATAGTTTATATTGGCTAGTATTGATATAGGAGTTTCCTTGTCTTAATTGGATTTTATACTTTCTCTTGTTACTCTCTCCTCATTACATAAACTCATAGCTTCTATATAATATGAGAGAGGGAGAACACGCTTTAGAGCTTTAGAATCCCGTAAGTCCCATAAAATGATTCTGCATTACCACCTTCAGATGTGCTCTCCTTCTCAGCATTAGGTTATTGTCCAAGGCTCATTCTGCATCGACTTCACTTAAGCTTTTAGATTAGTTGGCACTAAACAATGGCACCCAAAAATGCCATGTTTTATTGCAGATTCCCTTGTATTGGACTAAATTTGGGTATTGGGGTAAAGTACTACAGTACATTGCAACGCAGAAAATGAATGGGAATACGATCAGAATCTCGAGGATTTTGTCAATCAATCCCCACAAGCTGTAGTTCAAAATTTAAAACATTTATTTTCTGCAGTAGAATAGGTGAAGTGTGCTAAGTGAAACATATACCTTCCTTGAATGCACTTCATACATTATACCACGTTTATCGGGCTATCTGACAATTCCTTTCCTTATTTTCCCGATTCAGAATGGCAGGTCTTGTACACTACTCAGTTAACACAGAAGGCCAAGAAGTTTCATGATGGTATCTTAAAAGTTTCAGAATGTGGATCTCAAAGGAGGCAGGTTGGTATAAACTATACACTATATACTTTTAGATTCCAAGTTGTCGATTAGATTAGATAATGTATATTTCATATCCCCCAAGTATATGTTGTTGATCACTTGATCTACTCTTGCCATGAGAAGGGAGTTTCATATGCCATGTGATTAAATTTCGAGCTTTTTGCATTTTAATGGAATCACTAAAACTATAAAAAAAACTACCCAATTTTTGAATTGGTCTTGCAAATTGTGGGAATCTACTTCTGTGTAGAATTGCAGTAAGTGACAGAGGATAGAGAAGCAGAGTGCCACCAATATATGATAATATCTTTTCATTAGTAATGCTTTTTCCTACATCTTTATTTACTTGTGGTAATGTGTATTTGCATGTTTTGCATGAGCCAAAGGTTATCACCGAGTACTGATCAGTTCTTTATTTATAAATGTTTAAAGGTTGAAACAAAAATTTATTTTGCAGCACTGAAAATAAGAAGAAACAGACACTTGAATCACTATTCCTATTGTTACCTCCAAAAAACAACATAAATGCTCACAATTCTTTTAATCAGGTCTTTCTGTATGATGAAAACTGGAGACTTCTGGATAGCAGGTTTCTTAAAAGTGATGAAAACGTCAGATCTGGTGAATCATTGAAGTTGGATGCCCATTTGGTGGATATAGGAAATCTGAAAGGAGACGATGAGCCTCACAAAGAGTCAAAACTCCATACTTGCCCACCTGGCCCACTCCAAGCTGGCCCACCTGGCCCACTCCAAGTGGCCCACCTGGCCCACCTCAAGCTGGCCCACCTGGCCCACTCCAAGCTGCTGGTTATGATATTCCTGCTCAATTCGACATTGATCCTGATCCACCTAGTCCCCGTTCCCATTTTGCTCCACGACCCCACATTGCTGTTAATGCTGGTCCCCGCCCAGTAGGCCCCGCTTCCCCAACTGGCCCCCACCATCCTGGCCCACTCCTTGCTGTCCCACCTGGGTGTCCCAATGATGCTGGTTATGACATTCTTGCTGAATTAGACCTTGATCCTGATCCACCTAGTCGCCGTTACCATTTTGCTCCACGACCCCGCATTGCTGCTAATACTGGTCCCCGCCCCGCTGACCCCCGACCTCCTGCCCCCGCTGGCCCACCTGGCCCCCTCCCTGCTATCCCTGGCCCCCTCCTTGCTGGCCCACCAGGCCCACTCCCTGCTGACCCACTAGAGGAGGACCCACTAGAGGAGGACCCACTAGAGGAGGAGGACCCACTAGAGCAAGAGCAAGACTCTGAGCAAGACTATAATGATGGGTATTCCTCCCAGGAGGAGGAATACTTGGACTACTGGGCTGGGCTTCCAGAAGACAATTTCTGAGACTCGTTTCACCTGAAATTGCTAAAACATATATAATGTGTAAATGACTGCCAAGACATTATTCGACCACTAAGGACTAGGAAATTGTGGAAATCTATTTTTATAATAATAGATGAAAGCATCACTCTGGAATTGATCACTTAAATGAATTGAAAGTCACATAAAAAAAACAAAGCTTACGTTTAAAGGAAGAAAAGCGACTAGCAAGTGCATATATACTACAAATTCTGCCATCACAAAAAAGATACTGAAGAAAACAGCACTTTAAATAAGTCTCTTTTATTTTTTAGCAAACCCATCACTAAAATCTAATCAAAGAACATATCACAAAGCGGATTCTTTCACATAATCAATCCCTAAAATTATAATCTCAACAATACATAAAACTATATTTCAGTCTGAATCCTAAAGCGTAAAATTCAAAACTTTGAACAAATCCCACGAATTTAAACAAAAACGCATCAAGAAAATATATCAATCAAGAAATAAACAAATCAGATCAAGAAACAATCTTTTCCTCTAAAACACTTCTGGGTTAATTTAAACAAAATCTAATCAAGAAAATATAAATCAAGAAATAGAAATCCAAAATAACAATACAAACAAGAAAAAGATAAATCAGATCAAGAAACAATCTTTTCCTCTAAAACACTTTTTGGTTATTAATTTAAACAAAAACGCATCAAGAAAATATATCAATCAAGAAATAGACAATCAGATCAAGAAACAACCTTTTCCTCTAAAACACTTCTGGGTTATTAATTTAAACAAAATCTCATCAAGAAAATATATCAATCAAGAAAGAGATGAAGAGTGTAAGATTGAAGTGCGAATTAATTATATGTGATGAGGAGTGTATGAGAAGGTGGAGTGGATGAGAGGGTTCATCTCATACAAAGAGATGGGAAGAAATGTAGCTGAGAAGTGAGAGAGAGGCTGCGGAGAGATAGAGAGAGACTGAGAGAGAGAGGCGTGGTTTGGTCTAGGGAAATTAGGGTTAGAGAGTAAGAGAGAGTATTCGAGTAAGTAATAGTGAATCGGGCCTTATTCATAAGTAAATTAAATAAACTTGGCCGGCCCAATACTTAACTATTTCGCTTATGTAACCTTATTTTTTAGTTTGTTTTTTTACTCAATGTAACAGGGGTATTTATCAAATCGCACAAATCGTCAGTCCCGCATCATAATTTAAATTTTTCGTGATGTGGTCATGGTTTGTACTTTAGCCAAACCGCACCGTGCGGTGTGGTTTGTGATTTGGGAATTCCTTCTCGTGGTTCAGATTGTACCGCATATTATATAATATTAATATATTTATAAATATATATATATAATTTTTTTTGCCCGATCCAACGGTCCACTCATTACTTATGTATAATTTTTGGGCTAGCCCACTCCATCACTCACTTCAATTCATCCTTCTTCTTTAACCCTAGTCCTATGTTTAGTCGTGCGCCTCTCACTCTCTCATCATACATACGTTGTTCTACTTAATCATGATCTGATTGACTGATTCTTTTTTCCTTAATCATCTGAATATCTGATTCGTTTTTGTACTTTTACAATCCGTTGGTGTTCAGAACTTTATGTATAAATTTCAAACTTTGTACGTATATTTCATTTTGGTTTAGAACTTTATTAGTATAAATTTGTTTATTTTTAAGATACTATATTATTATAATTTTAAATAGATAAATCGCGCGCACCGCACCGCCCGTATTTTTCTTGATGTGGTTTTAATTTTACATGGTGCAGTCGTGGTTTAGAAATTTGTTCAAACCGCATATGCGGTTTGGTTTGGGTTTGAGAAAAAAAACTGCACCGCCCGCACCGCGAACACCCCTACTATGTAATTATATGTACAATATCTAGGGTTGGCAAAATCGGACCCGAGACGAATTCGACTTGTAAAATACGAATTCAGGTTGGAGTTTTTCGGGTTCGGGTTGACCCAAAATTGACCCGAAAAAATTGGGTCATTTTCGGGTGGATTTCGGGTTACCCGAAATTACCCGAATGTATGTATATATAGTATAAAATGTTATATATTAAAAAACTACCAATATTTCATATTATTTATATATTATCTATTGTTTAAATTAATAAATATTTTATTTTTAATATAATTATAAATTAATGGGCTTTTTTGATAAATATATGGGAAAAATTAAATTTTTGCACATTTACTTTTGTTAAGAATAGCTATTTACAATTTTACTAGAAAAATACTAGAAATTAGGGCACCCATTCCCCCCTCCTGCCCGCCTGCCCGCCTGCCTTCTTCCTTTCGACTCTTTTTTTTTTAAGGTGGGGTTATTTTGGTGGATTTGGGTTGCAAGACCCCGACAGGGGCCATATTCAACTGAATATTTCAAAAAAGTGGTCGAAAATGACAACTGAAAAATGGAACTTTCTTATGCAACTGAATGCAACCACATGCAACTGAATTTTTGATTGCATTTTCGACCACTTTTTTGAAATATATATATATATATATATATATATATATATATATATATATATATATATTTCTATTAGTTCGCCTAAAACTACGTCGTTTAATAAAACCCTAGTGCATTAGATAATACTCCTACATCCACTATAATACATCTATAAAGAAGTGTCGATTATGTTGCCAAGAACAATCAGGAGCGAACCAGGCTCGATTACACACGGATTCAAGGATCGATTATACAAAGATTGAAGATGTCAGAGAGTATGTCTATATCCATTATAGAAACTCAAGATAAGTTAATCTCAATTGAAGATATTGATGCGGGTGGATTATTAGTGCCGACTTACGTCTATGAATCTCCAGATAATTATGGGTGTACTAATGAGGATAATATCGTTCATGAAGCTGAAATTAACGAGGATAACATTATTCATCAAATAGAAGACAAACCTTTTATTGGGAGAGTTTTTTCCACTACAAATGAAGCATATGAATTCTACAATAATTATGCAAAAAGTAAAGGATTTGGTACTCGTATCCACTGGATAAACAGATCTAGAGCCACTAATGAGATTATAAGACGACAATATGTATGCAGCAAACAAGGGGATAAAAATAAGGATAAAAGGCAAGAGGGAAAAGCTGTTAAGCAACATCGAGAGGTACGCACCAATTGTAAAGCAATGATGGAGATTGTTTTAAAGAAAGGAGAGTGGATAGTTGAAAAGTTTATTGATTTGCATAATCATTCTATGATCGAGTGTCCTTATCAAGTGTTAAGGTACCAATCTCATAATAAATTTCATAGAACAAATGTATGCAAGTCTTTGATGTCAAATCTCAGTCAAACAGGGTTAAAATCTACTGATATTACAAGAGTAGTAAATATGGTTAGTGGTGAAAAAGAGTTGGATATCACTCATAAACAGTGTTCAAATTATTTGAGAACTAAGAGAAAAAATTATGCGAGTCGTGAATGTTATGAAATTGTAAAACACTTTCAAGAAATTCAGTGACTGATGATAGTTATTATTTTGCAATGGACTTGGCAAAAGATGGGACGCTCAGAAGTGTTTTCTGGGCAGATGGGAGATCAAGAACTTCATACTCCCAATTTGGCGATATTGTGGTTTTTGATGTCACTTATAGAACAAACAAGTTCAAAATGCCATTTGCTCCATTTATAGGTGTTAATCATCACCGACAGTCTATTTTATTCGGAGCAGCTTTGTTAGAATGAAATAGAAGAAACATTTGTCTGGTTGTTTCAACAGTTTTTGAAGTGTATGTTTGGAAAACCACCAGTTGAAATAATCACCGATCAGGATGGTGCAATGGGAAAAGCAATAAAAAAGGTATATCCTCATACTTGTCATCATTTTTGTTCATGGCATATTAGTAAGCATGTCATTGAACATCTTCACTCATTTAGAGCTAAATATGACGATTTTCATGAATGCTATACTAAATGGATGAAAAGTAAGATAGTAGAGAACTTTGAAAATGGGTGGGAAACTCTACGTGTAAAATATAAGATTGAAAATGGTAGCTGGCTTACTAACATGTATTCCTTGCATCATCACTGGGTTAAAGTTTATTTGAAAAATACATTTTTTTTGCTGGAATGACTACTAGTGGAAGAAGTGAAAGCATAAATTTAGTTTTTGATGGGTGCGTTAACTCAAATACAATGTTAAATGAATTTGTGAGTCAATATGACAAGGCAGTAGTAGCACGACGTAAAAAGGAAGCTGATGAAGATTTCAGGACTATAGATTCTAGTTAGGGGTGTGCACGGTTCGGTTCGGCTCGGTTTTTACTGGAAACCGTTACCAAACCGTACATATCGGTTCGGTTCGGTTTTTAGCTATTAACCGTAACCGAACCGTTCGGAACGGTTTTTTTCGGTTCGGTTAACCATTTATCGGTTTCGGTTTTTTTCGGTTTTTAATTTTAAATACTTAATACTTTAATATCATACTAATAAAAAATTATAAATATTAGATGAAAATTGCTCAGGTTCAAAGGATCTTCAATTCTACAATTTCCAGTGTCGGATTTAGATGCTCCAAATTGATATATCTTATCAATGTTACAACTATTCAGTAAACCAATATCAAGTTTTGTCTTGCCAGTGCAAGTAGTAGCTGCTGCACCTTTAAGAAAATATAAACAAGATAATCAGTGACTGAAATAAACCAACTACGGAAGAACATGTCATTTTTCCTTGTAAAATAAAAGCTTTGTATAACTTTTATATGGATGTAGGTAGATTATCAAGATGAAGAAAGTTATAAATATAAAATCCTATTTTTTAAATACTAAATATAAAATATAAAATTAAAATTATTAAAATAATATATTTTCGGTTCGGTTATTGGGATAAAACCGTAACCGTTACCAAACCGTCCCGTCGGTTCGGTTACGGTTTTTTTCGGTTTTTGTTGGTTACGGTTTTTTTCGGTACGGTTTTTCGGTTTTTCAGCTCGGTTTCAGTTTTTCGGTTTTATTTTGTTCACCCCTAATTCTAGTGCTGTATTAATTTCTAAGCACCCAATAGAGGCACAATTTGGAAAACGCTACAAGCGAAATGTCTTTGAAATATTTAAAGAAGAATGGCAAAAAAAGCATTGACTTTATCCATGATAGGTTGATTAAAGATGATCATATGTTAAAATACATTGTTGGAAGACATGGTCAAGAAAAATTAACTTGGAGGACAGTTGAGTATGATCTGTCCGGTGAGTTAAAAGTGAAGTGCACGTGTGCCAAGTTTGAGACCGATGGAATATTGTGCAAACATATTTTGTACATAATGAGGAAAAATAAATTGGAAGTTGTTCCTGATCAATACATTCTACATAGATGGACAATGGATTGTAGATACAAAGTAGGTAATATTGGTTTAGACACGAAAGAAGCTTTTGTTGGTCATTGGCTTTATGGTCGGTAAAAGCAAAATGTGATCATGTTATAGAAGAAGTACATGATTCTGTTACAGATATGAATAATTTCAGTATTTTGCTTGATAATTTCTTGGATGGACTTGCTGTAAAGAGGAAAAGGTAGTACAATGATTAACAATGATATTGGTAGTAAATTGGTTGCTCCAACTGTGAATGTTCTGCAATTGACTGGATCATGTGAAATAACTATGCGTGATCCACCCATTGAGAAAACTAAAGGACATCCAAAAATTGCTTCAAGAATAAAATCTGGAGTTGAAAAGGCTTTTGAAGAAAAAAAGAAGAAGACATGTGGTTCGTGCGGATTGAAGGGACATTATCGAACCGAATGTCTTAAAAGGAAAAAGGTTGATTCTTATTTACATTATTATTATAGATTGATTCTTAAAAGGACATTATTTTAGTACTTACATGTTATATATTTTTTTTTAGTTAAGAAATGACGATGGCGTTGGTGTTCTCATTGCTGAGCCCATAGAAGATAGAGATGAGCTTGGTTCAGGGGAACAGGAGCTTGGTTCTATTTGAAGATGTCTAGTCTAGGCTTGGTTCTATTTGAACTTGTTAATTTGAAGTTGTAATTAATTAATTGCGATGGTGCTGGATAAACAGACACTGGTTCTGTCTCTTGATTGTGTTCTTTCTAATTAATTAATTTTCATGTTCTTTCTAATTGTTGCTGAAATTTACAGAAAATTGTTCCAGAAATATGTAGAAAAGTGTTGTAATGTGGAAAGTAGGCGTTTTGCTACTGGCCCCTTGCTTACGCCCTGTATGATAAAAGCAGAGTCATTAGCATAGGCCAAATGCTTTTCAGCTCGAAGTTAGAAACCAGAACCAGCACAAAATAGTCATTGGTCCAATAAGGACGTACTGAACTAGAGTAAATTTTAGAACTCATGAGTGCTTAATAGGTTTTTTTCTTTTTCAATCACAATCCTCTTCTTGTTTGTCCAAAAATTTACATGGAGAACCAAATAGAATATAACTAATATGGCTTGTTATCTTCAACTAATTCATAATCCAATTGAAACTGGAGATGATAACACGACAAAAATCATAAAATGGGCCGATAAAAAAAACATGAAAAAGGCCCGATAAAAAAAACATGAAAAAGGCCTGGTGGTTTCATGTTACTATTACTTTTATGGGTGATTAGCAAAACTACGTAGTTCTGAGGGTGCACTAATAGAAAAGTTTTCTATTGTGTGCTTTAGAATCTCCAAGCCATATATATATATATATATATATATAGAGGTGCCCAAATGAGACCCTTCTTATAATGAGACCATCTCTTATAATGAGTCCCCCACTCATATCTCATTTATTCTAAAGGGCCCCGTCAGGGGCACCCAATACGAAAAAGTCTTATAATTCTATCCTCTATTCATTAATTAAAAAAATCACTACACCATAAATAGCCTACGGTAACACCAAAAAAATGTTACAACAGGTACATTATATGTTACCTTAGGGCCAAAAAGTAGCTAAGGTAACATTTTTCTGGTGATAGCTCTCAGCATGTTGCCTTAGGTGTCTAAGGTAACATCTTTGATCCCTAAGGTAACATGCAGTTTTATGTTACCTCAGCTTGCTATAGCAACAAAAATATGGTCTACGGTAACTTAATATATATGTTACCTTTGAGACCTAGATTTTTTTTAAAAATAGTGGGACCCACGATGGAACCCACTATTTGAGCAACTTTTGTTGGCAACATTGTTTGGCCTAGGGTAACATTTTTTCTGTTACATTAGATTTTATTTAGCAATATTTCCATTAGCTAATGCAACATCTTTTCCAGAAAAAATTGCAAATACATATTATGCCATCCCAAATTAAATATCCTATTCATTCCAAATCAAACACATTACATAATTCATAATCCAAAGGTAAATGTAATTACAAAAGATTATGGATAGTCTTATAAGTACAAAAAAAGAATCTGTCATTACATAAATGTGATCAGATATTGCATTGTTCTGGTTCATGTTTATGGCACATATGTCTTGAACTATTTTGTAAAGTTTATCATGGCCACCTACAAATCCTCCACGTTTCGATGCCAAACATTGTTATATTTGCGGCAATAACAACCATTCAATCTATCTCCTGCAAGATGAATTTACCGAAGTTGCTAAAACAAGTAGGCGATAATCTGGATAGCAATTGACAAACAAGCAGGTGAATATATAAGAAAGCACAAAATTAATGCAGTTCTAAGAAACTGACCTTCTAACTTTTTATATTATGCAGTTGATACTAGCCACCTTGCAAATTAAAAGTTTCACCAATTCCCTCTCCCTCTTACCAATTCCCCCTTCTCATACTCACATTGCATCCCCCATATTTTAACAAGCAAAAAAAAAGAGACTCCCTTCTTTATCTCTTTTTTTTTCTTGTTAAAATATGGGGGATGCAATGTGAGTATGAGAAGGGGGGAATGTGAAAAAAGGTAATCAAGAAAAAAGTCAGTTTACAACATGTGTATGTGTTTTATGTAAGTGCAATGTCGAATATCTTACTGCTTCCCCAATGGGCACTCCATTTCGGTGAGCTGCAAAAAGGCAAGACAAAATATTATTTGAGTACCCAATTTTATTTCTTTTTCGACAGATAATAACATAAAAAAGGACTAGGGATAAAATCAAATAATTAAAATTTATAGGATGGTTGATGAAAAAGAGTAGATGATTACTTGTCAATGTTGTGCGTTGAAAGTCAGCACTAGTTTTGTAAGTGTCATCACGATTTAACGGAAGAGACAATGCATAGTTAGAAGTATAGTAATTGATTCTAATAAAATCATAGGAGCCTTTAACCAAAGCTTTTTCCTCTTCAGTAAATTTTGGAAGGCCATCTCCCACCAAAGCCTTCATAATGAATGGGTAATCTCCAAACACCGATGGTTTCAATAACCTACATAAACACATTATTTATAGCTAAGCAACAACAGAGCTGTCATTAGTTGTATAGCTCAGTGATGGAAATATTTGACATGACCAAAAAAAAATTTATAATCCGACTTAATTATTGAAACGGTATATGTAGTTGAATGAAACCTGAATACTACACCCCAGCATAGCTACTATGGTCAGAAACAGACTAAATGTATACTTACCATCCCACCTGGAAGTCGAAAGCTCTCTCAGATGCATCTATGTCATGCCTGGTTTTCCCATGAGGCTCAAACCAAATTGTCACAAGTGAAATACCAATCTCTCCCTTCTGAGTGGGCTGTATGTACAAAAACAAAGTAATGCACATGATAACAAAGAACAAGCACTTGCAGGGGGGAAAAAGTTGTTACTCTATATTTTAAATACATTAGCAACTGATATGATGAACAAAGTACTAACTTGATAAGTCTGTTTATAGAGTTTAGCTGCTGCAACATGGGCTAATATAATGTTGTGGGTAACTATAAAAGGGTTTGTTTCCGGGTGTGGTCTTTTTTCCTTCAACCCAATTCTGTAACCATATTGTCCAAAAACTTGTGGCTCATTGATAGTAGTCCAGTGCTTCACTCTATCACCAAATGTTTTAAAACACAGATCTGCATATGCTTGGAAGTCATCCCTAAAGTAGCCAAACAAAATCAGAGAAATCAAATATAACTTTATAACTAATTATAGTATTTATCAATAGTGGGGTAAGCCATACACAATCTGCCTGTTCAAGAAACCACTGTATTTGTTTTGGAGGGTTGTTGGCATATCGAAGTGGAATAGTGTGACAATTGGAGTTATATCTGCATGCATCAAATATACAGATTTAAGTGTTGAACTATAAACATATAAGAACTTGATAAGTTTAAGCTTTCATACCATTTTTGATAAGTTCATCAATAAAATTGTTGCAGAAATCAATGCCCTCTTGATTTATACCACCACTCACTGTCCCGTCTACATTTGTATCATTCAAATTATTGATCATCTTATACGAAACATTTGGTAGTATGCTTTCAAGTCTTAATTTTTCTTATATTAGATGGACCAGCCAACATGAAAATGACTACAAATAAACAAAACAGAAATAATTCATGAATTGAGAAAGCAAGTACCAGGGAGGATCCTAGACCAGGAAATGGAAAATCTGTAAGTATCCGCTCCCATATTCTTTAACAGTTGCACATCTTCCTGTTGGATTAACAGTTCCGACGTTTACATTATATTGCCAGCAAAAAAAAACAAATATATATTAACTTCCGGCCTAAACATTCTGATATCTTAATTCAACAAATCTAACTGTTTTCTATCGATTATTCCATCACTAAATACTACTGGCTGAGTAGCGAAAAGTTTGAGCATTTAGATTATCATAACAATCAACTAAAAATATCGTAGAATCGTTTAAGGAAGATAAAATTACATCTAACATGTTAGCACTTAGCGCCATCTAATTAGCTAATTAGCTAATTAGCCATCGATTTTACAAGGATAAATAAGTACAAGACAACTAAAGTATATCTTAAGTATTTTAAAGTTTTAAATCACCATAGGTGCATTACAGGTGAGGTTGTAGCTTTGAAAATTTCAGCAGAAAGGAGTATAAATTCAATCATATAAATAATTATCATAAAGGAGGCATGGAGAGGAGTTAAGCCTTTAGGCTTTAACTTATAGTCTTTACCTGTTGAAGAAGTGTTGTGCACATCAGGTAGAGGGGGGCTTCCAAAATTAAACACATAAAATAAATTCAAGAAGATGAAGTTTGGAAAAACCTTTAATTCATAACAACAGACCCTGGATTAAAGAGCGGATTTAAAATCGAAGTACAAACCTAAATCCACTGAATTCAAAGACCTAAAATGCAAAACCCAAATTGAAGAAGCCCTGAAACCAAAGATTGAGATCGAATAGTTGACGTTTAAGTGAAAAAATAGAATCAATTAAACTCAATATTAAAACCCTAATTTGAAGAAGCCCTGTTTTGAAGACCAAAGTCTCGAGCGAAACCCTCAAACCAAAGTCTCAAAATCAATTACGTACGAAACCAAGATATTGAAAGTTGGGGGAGAGAGTTGTACGAGAGAGAGAGAGAGAGAGATGTTAGAGTCAAAGAGTCAGAGAGGTGTATGAGAGATTAAGGTAAGAGGGAGAGGGAATTGGTGAAAATTTGGGTGAAAATTTGGGCGGAAAGGTTGCTGCTCTTGCAATTAGTATAGTGCTTGCAATTGCTACTGTGCTTTTTTTTTTTCCCATTTTTCCATTCTATACATTTATTAATTATTTAAAAGAAAATATATTAATTATTTTTATGTATTTTATTAGTTTAGAAATTTATTTATTCAAATTTTAAGATTTATTATTTTAGAAATTTATATTTTTACATTTCATGATTTTGTATTTGTTAAATTCGTTTATAAAATTTTAAAATTTTAAAATTCATAATTATGTTAAATAAAATATCAATATTCGTATTAAATTGGGGGAGATTCATATTATCCGTATATTAATATTATTTTTTAATTCATATTTTAAATTTTTATTACTTTTAAAATTCCTATTTTAGAATTGTATGAATTTATTATTTATAAGATTTGTATACCATCCAATATCTTATTTATAAAATTCATATAATATCCTTAATTTTATAAATTTATTATTAAATCTTAAAATTTTAATATATTTATATTTTAATAATTTAAAGGTAAGCTCTTATTTTAATAAAAGTCAAAAAAATTAAATGTAAACGTAATTTTTAAAAAAATATTTAATTTTTAGTAAAAAAATTCAAAATTAAATTTATTAATGATCTAAGGTAACATATCATGTATGTTGCTAACATCCAACACTTTAAAGCTAAGGTAACATCACGTTTGAGGCTAAGGTAACATAAAAAACAAAATGTTATGTTAGGTCCAAAGTAATATGCTAAGGTAACATATTCTAGCAACATCCATGAAAAATATGTTCTGATGGCCCATCTATGGTGTAGTGAATGCAACAGTTTTTTTATTTAAAAAAATTGATGAATGGATAGAGGGTATAATTATAAGCATTTTTTATATTGGGTGCCCCTGGCGGGACCCTTTAGAATAAAAGAAATATAAAGGGGACTCATTATAAGAAATTGTCTCATTATAAGAGAGGGTCTCAATATAAAAGGTGTCTCATTTGAGTAGCCCCATATATATATATATATATATATATATATATATATATATATATATATATATATTATGTAACAACTATTAAGATTAATTATTAAATCTATATATTATATCTATATCTATATATTATAAATTAGTGGATAACCCATGCCTTAGGTTTGGTATCCGTATTCGGGTTCGGATTAAACTTTTTAACTTTATTTAGATCCATGAACTATCCATATTTTTGGTTTGGTATCCATTTTTGGTTCGTAGAAGATCCATATGATTATTTGACCCATTTCTATTATGGAAAGTTTGTATATCAAATTTAAATATTATTAATGCAATATATATTATATATGGTAAGTTTATTAATATAAATTTTGGTAACTTGATTAATGCAAATGATCTCATAACAAATATAATAAAATATTATTTATTTAAATGATCTCTTAACATATGTAATAAATATAATAAAATATGTAGTTAAAGTAATTTTGAAATAAATCTATTACAATATATAAAGAAATGTACTTATTATACTAATTTTGTTTTCACAATTAAATTATTCTATTTTTAAATATAAAATTATATAATTTATTAAAATTATTAATTAATTTTTAAAATTCCCATGTGCATAGCACGAGCTATAATCTAGTAAGTAGATAGTATCCGGACTACGCCCGGTTTAATAGAACGGGTTCGGATTAAACTTTTTAACTTTATTTAGATCCATGGACTTTCCATATTTTTGGTTTGGTATCTATTTTTGGTTCGTAGAAGATCCATATGATTATTTGACCCATTTCTATTATGGAAAGTTTGTATATCAAATTTAAATATTATTAATGCAATATATATTATCTATGGTAAGTTTATTAATATAAATTTTGGTAACTTGATTAATGCAAATGATCTCATAACATATATAATAAAATATTATTTATTTA
This sequence comes from Kitagawia praeruptora, assembly GCA_037693485.1. Taxonomy (NCBI): domain Eukaryota; kingdom Viridiplantae; phylum Streptophyta; class Magnoliopsida; order Apiales; family Apiaceae; genus Kitagawia; species Kitagawia praeruptora. The sequence goes on from CM075354.1 coordinate 131,415,717, forward strand.
AATGATCTCGTAACATATGTAATAAATATAATAAAATATGTAGTTAAAGTAATTTTGAAATAAATTTATTACAATATATAAAGAAATGTACTTATTATACTAATTTTGTTTTCACAATTAAATTATTCTATTTTTAAATATAAAATTATATAATTTATTAAAATTATTAATTAATTTTTAAAATTCCCATGTGCATAGCACGGGCTATAATCTAGTAAGTAGATAGTATCCGGACTACGCCCGGTTTAATAGAAATATTTGTATTAAATAAAAAATATATGTTACACTTTTATCATATAACTATCTTCAATACCCGTGCAAGGCACGAGAATGTTATAATTTGATTAAGTTATTTTTTGCTGATTTTGTTTGCTGTATTTGTATGCTAACAGTTCGATATTTGATGCATATTACATCACATGTTAGAAAAATTTGTTATGATGATTAACAAGTTTCGATTTATTGTGACTTTATTACATCATAATTTAGTATGATCTTATCTATGAAAATTGTGTTGCGGCTATTAAGTCTGTATAGTTTATATTTTCTTCCATCTCTAAGTTGGCAATGTCAACTAAATAATTGTAAGAAGCGAGTATGACATGGAGTCCAATTTTAATCCTTGTAATAATTTTCACCACATTTTAGGTATGAGTGACATGAGAGACTCGATAAATTTTTCTAGTTTCATGCTCTATAATCCCTGCTATACAAAAACAAAAAAGCACCAAACCCAAACAACTCGTGCAATTTTTGATTTTCAAATAGGGCCACACATGTGTGACAAAGATACAAAGAATTTACGTGCATTGGACAAACTTCACAGTACTAAGTGTTTTTACAAATAATTAGAGTAATGAGATTTGTTTTCTTCTAATAAACGACCCTCTAAATATTCTATAAAATATTTACATTCAATTTTTAACTTTTACATTAAATAAAATGATACAAGCTTTATTAATAGAATAAATAAATGATTCTTATATGTGTATAGAGATATATAAAATTATATAAAATTTATTTGGCACATGATATGTGAATAATATGGGGTACCTGAGCGAAATAATTATTTTTTCTTGATTTTTTTAAACAGCATTGCTGCATAAAACTAATGTATTCTAGTATTTAACGAAATAAGCATTTGATATAGCGGTTGCAGTGATGAACTAAATTTATTAAAATTTAATAAAATTATGATATAAAAATTAATTGACACATGATATGTGAATAATATGGGGCACCTGAGCGAAACAATTATATTATCTTGATTTTTTTAAAAAAGCACCGCTAGATAAAATTAATGGATTCTAATATTTAACCAAATAGGCATTTGGTACAGTGGTTGTAGTGGTGAACTAAATTTATTAAAATTATGATTTAGATCTCATGGGTTCAATTCCCAACAACATGAAGACATTTTAGTATTTTTATTGATATTGACTCTTAGGGGCATAATTGTAAAATTATAACAAGTTGAGGGAATAATTGTAAATTACACATGAATAAAATGTGACATGTTACCCTATTATATATTACTAGCTTTATTTCCCGTGCAAGGCACGAGGATATTTTAGCTTTATTGGAGATTTTGGTTTTTAATAATTGTGATCATGAATATTATTCAATTTGTTGAAATGTTGGCTAAATACAGATTAACTTACTCTCTTTTAAAGTGCGCTCACTTTGTAACAGGTTGTGTCCAAAAAATTCTAATATCCAATCAATTAGTCATCTAATTCAATGATTTTAGTTATATATTTAAATTCATTATATTTAGAACTAAGATGTCACCGTTTTAATTCTGAACAATGTGAAGATTAACTAACAATTTCATAACATTATGGTCGTGAATAATTCAACTTTGTGGTCGTGAGCACCTTTAAATTTGTAGCGGTGTTGTATAAATATAGCTCAGCAAACTCTCTTTTGGAGGGTTTCATTTTTAACGGCTTCATTATCAACATGATATGTCTAAACTTTATAATATCTATTAAGATAGTCATCTATGTTTTCAATTGTAAATTTAAATTTACTTTATTCAGAACTGAGAATTTAAATCTGATTACTGACGAATGTTATAAATATATGCACGAATATAAATATTTGCACAAATATAAATTATTAATCACGAAAAATAATGGCTGTTATTAGTTCGATGTAATTAATTACATAATATTTAAGTAAATATTAAATAGACATATTGAATATAAGATTATTGAATGATGTATATTAATTATATGATCAAGGACTAAAATAGTCATTTGACAAGGAATAAAATCAAATTAATGAAAAAAACATTGATGGATATAAATAGTGAATTCTACTATTTAACCAAATAAATGTGTAGCTCAATGGTTATAGTGGACAACTTAATAAGGGACATAAACGTAAATTACATTGAATAAAATGTGACATGTTGTGCTATTATATATATATAGTAGATTATTATTATATATATATATATAGTAGATATTAGATAGTAGATTTTATTTAATTTTCTATTATTTTTATATAAAAGAGTGCTTTTCTAGTAATGGAGTATTAGTTGATCAAGCATGCTAAATTGCCAAGTTGAAAATTAATGGGAGGAGTGATAATTAGTGAGAGAAGAGAAATGAAGAGATGAGAGAATTAGTGGGAAAAAATAAGAATAATGTTTAGTTACTGAATTGAGGATGATATGATACAGATAATAATTTTAGAGAAAAATTATGAAAGGGAATGTGTGATGTGCTCCTTTAAAAAGAGAGTATGACACGCACGAATTCATTTGTTCAGTTTAAAGGATAACTAGCGAAATACGGGTATTGAACTAATTTCTCGTCTAAAATTATATATATTCAAATAATTTTGTAAATAAAAATATGATAAATGATAAGATTTCAATGTATTTAATATTTTAATATTTATTTTGTAATTTTACATACCATTTTCTAATGTTACATTTTGGTTTTTTTAACTCAATTTTAAAAAAATTTAAATGTTTCAAAAAATGACCTTAATGTCCCATGCATGTATATGAAATTTACAATCAAATTTTTTGATTTTATCGTATATTGATCGAAATAGTCAATCATTACATATTATATTGATCAATTTGTCATATTATATAAAAATTCTTATAAACCATACTTTATAATCGAGTTATAGTCTAACTTATGGCTAAGCATTCGGTTAAAACTGAACCGAACCGGATTATTTGAAAACTGAATTAATATTTTTTTTTAAAAATCGAACCGAACCGAATAAGGTCATTAACCGAACCGAAATAATTCGGTTGTTCGGTTTGGTTTGGTTACAAACCGATTTTTTTTAAGAAACCCCTGAATTTTTATACATATTTATATACACTTTTAAACTTAACAATCTATTTTTAGCCTAATATTTCTTACCCAATATCTAAGTTTCTTTTTTAAAATTTAGGTTAACTTTAAACCCAAAAATTTTAGTTATACGATTAAACGAATATGAATGAATTATTCATCTATATTATATCTAATATCATACTTTTTGTTCATCTTACATTGGTTTTAGTTTGTGTTTTAACTTACTCATTATATAATTTTTCGAAAGCCTAAATTTTAAGAAGATCAATTTTAAGTCAAATTCAATTATATATTTAAATTGCTTATAGTCTAATAATTTTTTTAAATTAAACTCAAAAATTAATGTAGCACAATGGTTAAGATAGAAACTTTGTACTTGGAAGTTGTTGTGCCCAAAATCTCCATGGGCTAGATTTAGGCCCATTAGGCCCTAGGGTCCGGTCCATACGAGCTAGAAGATTGATCCAGTACGAGTTATGAAGATCAGATAGAAGAAATAACTAAGGCAGTACGAGTATCAGGAGGTTCTCAATGGTCAGGAAGCTGAGCTGAACATTAGAAGACCAGGTTCCTCCCAGCAGAAGAGTTCGAGTTAGCATAGCAACAGCCATAGAGATGATAAAAGCATGAGAAGAGTTATCCAGACTAACCTGTTTGTTATTTGTGCAGGTACTGACGCCTAAAGGGAGGTCCCTAAGTGATATGTCCCGAAATAAGGAGGTTCCTGAGAAACAGGCTCCTGAGATATAGGTTCCTGAGTACCAGGTTCCTACGAGTTGCCAACAGAAAGTTCTAGAAGCCATCTAGAACAGATAAACGAATTGGTATCTGAGTATAATTCTAGGGCGCAGCTGATCCTAGAATAACTCTGACCAATGAGAGAATCATAGTAGGGTACGAACTCGAGTTCTACTCTACTTAGCCAACTAGTTCGTGGAAGGCTCTAAAGGAACCTGAGTCCTACACGAACTAGGTGATCGAATACTACTATTCCAGCAAGAGACAGAGTCCCATTAGAACTACGTGAGCTTGATCCCTATATATACAAGGGTACGTAGGCACCTCAGGGGTAAGACGCATTAAGTTCTCTAATTCTCTCTAAAGGCACTTGAGATTATTGGAGACACCCTCGAGCACAGCTCAACCCCCACAAACACAACCCAAACCTTTTCACAGAACAGTTGATCGCTAGCTTATACAACTACCCGTAAACCTCTCAACAAGTTGTTACGAAATCCACTCATCAACATTGGCGCTAGAAGGAGGGGATAGTTAATATCTTAAGAGTGGAAAAGATGTCAGGCAACTCTGATAGCGAAGCAACCCGTTCTGAGCGACAGATTCACGATGGGAACAAATCTCCTCCCAGAGCACCGAAGGTTACCAAAGCAGCTATGATGGAAGTCTTAAAAACTGTGGGAGAGCGATTGTCGACTTTGGAGCAGGCTTCAAGCAAAAAGAAGAAAAAGAAGGCAAAGAAAGGCAAGAAGTCGAAGGTTATTCTGAAACAGTTGAACTTTGAGGAAGAAGAATCTGACGATGGAGAGGAGGTTCCAGAAGACGGTGAAGAACCAAAGCAGAATAATGGTGATGAAGAACTAGAGAATCCTGAGAAGAGTAAAACTGTTAGCAAGGGCCGTACAAGGTCCAAGGGAAAGAAGAAGACCAAGACTGGAGGTTCCTCACAAAAAAAGAAGAAAGATAAAGACCCATCTGTTGAAATAATCGAAGAAGAAAACACAGATTCAGACGAGGATACTGAAGAATCAAGCACTGCGGAGTCGCAAGAGGAGGAAGGAACGAGCAAAAAGACAAAGGCGGAAGCTACTGGGGAGGTGACAGCAGAAGCTATCAAGAAAATTTTGGCTCAACTCAAGGATGAAAAGAATCTTGCTGTGAATCCTATAACTACTTCTCCTTTCACCAAGAAGGTTCGAAAGTCGGCTCTGCCTAGGTCTTACAGGCCTTCGAATGAGTTGAAATTCGATGGAACTACTGACCCCATTGAATACCTCAGTCGTTTCGACACAGAGATGGATGTCTATCAAGTGAAGGAAGCCACCAGATGCAGGTTACTGGCTGCAACTCTACAGGGTGGAGCCCATCAATGGTTCAAAAGGTTACCTGCTGATTCGATTAGTTCTTGGGCGAGTATGGGGAAGCTCTTCATTACTCAATTTAGAGCATCTGTTGCATTCGCACCACCTACCAATACCTTAGCCAATATCAAGCAAAGACCTAGTGAGACATTGACGGAATATTTCAAGAGGTTCAATGCAGAGGTTCCAAAGGTTAGGAAAGCATATGAGGAAACCATAAAGAATTTCTTAATTGCTGGAGTCAAAGGAGGCTCGGACTTTTGGAAAGCACTTCAAGGAAAAGAACCAGAGACGTTGGCAGATTTTTATGCCCAGGCAGAACCCTTTCGTCTTGTGGAGGAATCTCTGGCTGAGTTAAAGAAGGATCCAGATTTCGTAAGGCAAAGTGGAAGCAAGAGGTCGAGACAAAGAAGCCCCAATGGTCGTGACAATAAAAAGGTGGTTAGTCGTACATCCCAGGTGAAGCCTGAAGCTGTGAATCCTACTAGACCTGTCATGAGTCAGGTCCCGCCACCAGCTTCCTATAACAACAACAAACATGAGAGACCTGTCTATGAAACTTTCACCCCTTTGGTAGCCCCAATCGATCACATTTACGCGGTGAATGAGAAGTCCTCGTGGTTTAAGAAGCCTTTCAGAACTGGCCCTCCAGGGAATAAGAATGAGCGCCCATACTGTGACTTCCATGATAACAATGGGCATAATACTGCAGACTGCCGTCACCTCAGGGACCTAATTGAAACTCTAATCAGGCAAGGGCAGTTGAGTGAATGGGTGGCTCAAGAAGGCAAAAAGTATAGAGATGAGAAGACTCAGAAGACACAGACACAGGAACCTATTGTGACGGAAGGACCACCTAAGGCTGGGTGCATACGCACAATTATAGGAGGTCCCCACATTGGGGGAAGCAGCAGAAGCGCCATGGAGAGGTATACCCGTGAAGCTAAAGAACGTCCTTTGACCAGTATTTACAATCTGTCACAGAGGTCCCCAAGGCTGTTTGAAGGAGAGGATGCAGATATTACTTTCACTGAAGAAGATGCTTCTTGGGTGCACCATCCCCATACCGATGCTTTAGTGGTCGAGGCAGGAATCGGGTCTTATGAGGTTCATCGAGTGCTAGTTGATAATGGAAGCTCTGTAAACTTGTTATCTTACTCAGCTTTCAAGAAGATGCATTTTCTGGATAAAGACTTAACTCCAACAAACGATACCTTGTACGGATTCACTAATAATCAAGTTCCTATCAAAGGTAAGATTCGTTTGCCAGTAACTCTAGGTGATAAACCATGTTGCATTACACAGCTGGCAGAATTCATTGTTATAGAAGAGAATATGAATTACAATGCTATTCTGGGAAGACCTGTTTTGAAGGAGATGAGGGTGGTAACCTCCATTTACCATCTAACTATGAAGTTCCCAACACCAAATGGAATTGGTGTAGTTCGAGGATGCCAGTATGAGTCTAGAGAGTGCTACACCAAAGCTTTGCAACATGCTGCTAAGGCTGCAAAATTGCCTGAACCCATGGACGAGGTTCCTGATGATTTTCCAGGAAAGAACCCAGATAAAATAACGCTCGATCTGCGTAGTACGCCCTTGGAAGGTTTTGTGCCAGCATCCTGTAGAGCTATAAGAATTGAAGAGATCATAGAAGAGGAACCTCATACTGAGATTCCAGTTTTTTGGGGACCAGATACCCCTTACTTGCTGATAGAAAGTGCACCCCCTACGGACAAGGATGGTGATGTGTGTATGGCAGAAGGATTGGATGAAGAAAAATCCCGAAAACTGAAACATAATGGAAGCAATGAAGACAGTCAGCCAGCATCAAAGAGAAGGAATGTCATGTACGAAGTTCAGGAACCGATTACAGTCCAGGAACCTCAAGAGGACTCAACCACAGAGATGGAGGTAGACTTAGATCCTCGAATGCCAGAAACCATGGTCAAGGCTGGACCAGCTGGTGAAACTTTGGATGTGAAGATCAATGACAAAGATGGTACAAAAGTGTTGAAGATTGGAGCTCAACTCGACCCAGCCTTAAAGGAATCCCTCATTACCTTTTTGGGCAAGAACCTGGATGTGTTTGCATGGTGTCACGCAGATATGGAAGGGATAGATCCAAGGGTCATGTGTCATACGTTGAATATTGATCCAGAAAAGAAAGGAGTGAGACAGAAGCGAATGCCAGTTAGTGGAGAAAGAGCTCAAGCATTGAAAGAAGAGGTCGATAGGTTATTGGATGCAGGATTGGTTAAAGAATCTTTCTACCCAGTATGGTTGGCAAACCCTGTTTTGGTAAAGAAACCTAATGGGAAATGGATAACCTGTGTGGACTTCATAGATCTCAACAAAGCATGCCCGAAGGATAGTTTCCCACTGCCACGGATTGATCAGTTAGTGGATGCAACAGCTGGACATGCTCTTCTCAGCTTCATGGATGCATATTCAGGTTACAATCAAATCCCTATGTATGAACCTGATCAAGAGCATACTTCTTTTATTACGGATAGAGGTCTTTATTGCTATGTATGCATGCCATTTGGATTGATTAATGTTGGAGCCAAATACCAACGGTTAGTGAATATGATGTTTCAAGACCAAATTGGCCATATTATGGAAGTATATGTGGATGATATGCTAGTCAAATCCAAGAAAGCTGTTGACCATGTAAAGCACTTAGAAGAAATGTTCGGAATCTTGCGAAAGTACAGAATGAAGCTGAACCCTAAAAAATGTGTGTTCGGAGTAGAATCAGGAAAGTTTCTTTGTTTTATGGTGAATCATAGAGGTATCGAAGCCAACCCAGTCAAGATTAAAGCATTGATTGATATGAGATCACCAAGGACTGTGAGAGAGGTTCAGTCCCTCACAGGGAGAGTTGCAACCTTGAATAGATTCATCTCGAAGTCCACTGATAAGTGTCAGGAGTTCTTTAAAGCTATAAAGAAAGGAAGCAAATTCGAGTGGATCGCAGAATGTGAGATAGGGTTTGGAAAGTTAAAGGAGCATTTGAGGAGCCCCCCACTGTTAGCCAAACCTGTGGATGGAGAAACATTGATACTTTACTTGGCCGTATAAGAGTATTCCATTAGTGCAGTTTTGGTTCGAGAAGAGAATGGACAGCAGAGCCCAGTCTACTATGTTAGTAAAAGGTTACTTGATGCAGAAATGAGGTATACAGGAATGGAGAAGCTGGTTTTCGCATTGATTCTGGCTTCCAGGAAGCTGCGACCTTACTTCCAAGCTCACAAGATTGAGGTAAGAACCTCATATCCACTTAAGCAAGTGATGCATAGGCCAGAAACTTCTGGGAGAATGTTAAAGTGGGCTGTGGAGTTAGGACAGTTCGACATAGAATACAAGCCGAAGACGGTAATCAAAGCTCAAGCTCTAGCAGATTTCTTAATCGAGTTTCCACCTCATGTGGAGGTTACTGGCCAGGAGGGGCCAAAAGAGGTGGTGGAAGAACAGACAGAGAATGATAACTGTGCACCCTGGTGGACACTGTATGTAGATGGAGCTGCTAACAGTAGTGGAGCAGGTGCAGGCATAGAGCTAGTTAGTCCGGAGGGACACCAATTCTATAGTTCGATTCATTTTGCTTTTAGAGCCACGAACAATGACGCAGAGTATGAGGCATTGATTGCAGGTCTCAAGCTAGCCTTGGAGATGAAAGTTGAGAATATCAGAGTGTTCAGTGATTCGATGTTAGTAGTTTGGCAGATTCGTGGCGGTTTTCAGGCGAGAGGTCCACGAACAGACTTGTATTTGAGGTACTCCCAGGAGTTGATCGCGAAGTTCAAAGAGGTTAAGCTAGATCAAATACCTTCGAGGAAAAAATACCAATGCAGATGCATTAGCTAAGCTAGGATCTCAGAGAGAATCCACATTATTGGGGGTAATTCCACTTCAGATTCAGGAGCAACCTAGTGTTTTCAAAGAAGAAGTGATGGATATCGAGTTTCCAGTTGAAGATTCCTGGATGACCCCAATACATCGTTACCTGGATAAAGGGGAGCTACCTCCCAGTCAAGATGATGCCAGGAAGCTGAGGTATCATGCAGCCAAGTATGTAATCTATGATGGAGTTCTGTATAGACGAGGATTCAATCAACCTTTACTCAAGTGTGTAGCTGGAGAACAATGCAAGTATATCCTTGAGGAGATTCATGAAGGAGTATGTGGAAATCACTCGGGGGGTAATTCTCTAGCCATGAAGGTCCTTCGACAAGGATATTACTGGCCAACCATCAAAGCAGATGCTTCCAAGTTCGTACAGGCATGTAGTAATTGTCAGAGGTTCGCAAATTTTGATAGTCGCCCTGTAACACCTATCAAACAGATTGTTAGTCCTTGGCCATTCGTCGTATGGGGGATAGACCTCATTGGAGAACTTCCGAAAGGAAAAGGAGGAGTGAAATATGCAGTGGTTGCAGTTGATTACTTCACAAAGTGGGCAGAAGCAGAACCACTTGCTAAGATTACAGCATCCAAATTAACTGAGTTCTTGTTTCGAGCCATTGTATGCAGGTTTGGCATTCCGCAGAAGCTGATTTCTGACAACGGGAAGCAGTTTGATAGTAGAGAGCTTAGAGGGTTGTGTGAGCAGTTTGGAATTCAGAAGGCATTTTCAACAGTGTACTATCCACAGAGTAATGGACAGACTGAAGCGGTGAACAAGATTATCAAGCATACTTTGAAGACAAGGCTTGAAGATAAGAAAGGAAGCTGGCCAGAGGAGCTTCCTGGAGTCTTGTGGTCGTATAACACTACGCCTAGAACTATAACTGGTGAGTCTCCTTTTACTCTCGCTTATGGTTGTGAAGCTATGGTACCTGTGGAAGTTGGAACAGGTTCCTTGAGAAGAAAGTATTTTGACCCCGAAAACAATGAGGTCAATCATAGACTGTATTTGGACATGGTCGAAGAGTTGAGAGCAGATTCGAAAGTGAAGTTAGCAGCATATCAACAGAGAGTTCGAAGGTATTACAACAAAAAGGTGAAGGCAAGACCTTTTAAAGTTGGAGACCTAGTTCTGAGAAAAGTCATGCCAAATACCAGGGTTCTGGCACATGGAGCCTTTGGAGCGAATTGGGAGGGACCTTACCAGATAAAGTCAGCAATTTGGGAAGGAACCTACCACTTGATGGATATGGATGGGAACCTCATTCCGAGAGCTTGGAATGCAGAACATCTCAAGAAGTATTATCAGTAACTCTTTTATGTGTTTTTCTTAGGAAAAGTAAGGCTCTTTCAGCCCAAGAATAAAGGTAGCTTATTAGTTATAGCTGACCAGTATTTTGATTTCAGTATTTAATTATGCATGTACTCGGGGGGTACTTGATGTGAACCTCCCTACTTGCAAGACGATTTCTTTTTAAAGTATTGAGCGATAGATAGCTCTACGTTGAATATTTTGAGTGCATTTTTTGCAGCTATAGCTCCTTAATAGTTCTTTTACGTAACAATAATTACCCAAAAGAACTGGGGGGTAGTATTCCTACTTAGACAGTATTGTGCATGCTATGATTTGATATTTCATATGCCAATTTGAAACTTTTTAAGTGCTAGCTTTAGTACTTGTATTTTGAAACAGGTTACCTTGACTAACAGGTTCCTGTAGTATTGACAGTATTTGCAGGTTACCTAGGCTAACTGGTTCCTGTAGCATTGTATTGTATTTTGCAGGACACCCTGACTTACAGGTCCCTGTAGCATTGAAAGTATGAATGTGATTCGACAAAGTATGCAAATTGAGAATGACTGACTTGAACCAAAGCCTCAGGTAGTTTCCTGAGTATGAATTAAGCCTTGGGTAGCTTCCCGAGCACGCATCAATAAAAAGTCCTAGGTAGCTTCCTGGGCATCGAGCAAAGTCCTAGGTAGCTTCCTGGGCATCGAGAAAAGCCTCAGGTAGCTTCCTGAGCAAATGTGATTGAAAAGCCTCAGCTGACTGAGCACGACATTATTGCCAAAAGCCTCAAGTTCCTTGAGCACGTGAACTAAAGTCCTGACAAAAGGCACCTAAAGTCCTGACAAAAGGCACCTAAAGGAACCTGTGTGGAGCCTAGACCGGCACACTTGTTCTTAAAGAGAAGCCTAATAAGCTCTCCCTCATGTGGAACCGTCTTTGGCACATGGGAAGAAGGAATAAAATCCTTAGCATTTACCTTCATAAGATGGCTAGCCTGACACATGAAGAAGAGGAATCTGTGTGGACTCCTAGAACGGCGCACAGGTTCCTAGAATCGCCTCGAGGCACAAAAAGGAACCAACATGCCTCGAGGCATGTTGGGACCTAGAGAATAGGATTGGCAACCAAGCAGGTTACCTTTCCAAGAGAAAAAAGGAACCAATATGCCTCGAGGCATGTTGGGACCTAGAGATTAGGATTGGGAGCCAAGCAGGCAACCTTTCCAAGAGATGACCCGAATTAAACAAGAGAAATTTTACTAACTTTAACTAGTTTTTGTTTTATGTTTATTTTGCAGGTTTAATGGTCGAGGAACCTGGTCAAACTATTTAGGATCTAAGGTTATCAGAAAGGGTTTTTAGTTCAGAATGTGACTCTAAAAATGTTGAGTGAAGCATAGGAAAAGACGTGTTTAAGCTTACAAGTAAGTTGTTGCGATTTGATTGCCTTTTATTTCAGGAAATTATAAAGTGAAAGTACGAGTATGTTCTGTTTCTTACAAAGGGCTAGCCCACGTAAGCTTGAATGCACAAGTATAGACACTAAGTAGTTGCCAGGGGGAATAAAGGTAGGATGCAATGATGGAAGCATATAAGTACAAACATGTGACGTGGATATGTAGCAAAAGTAGATAATTGTCATAAAAAAACCATAAAAATAGTTATGGGTACAAGGACCCAGGAAACCAGCAAAAGAGTTGTAAGGCACGAAGGCCATAAGAAACCAAATTTAAAGTTTACATTATGCGAGGCGCTACGAGGGGCCCGCGACCTCATCAAAAGTTATTAAGAGTTCAAACAATCATAAAGTTTCAAGCAGTAGGAGTTTTGTCTGGATCTTCAACAGCTGGAGGAGTTGGAAGGACAGGTTGAGCATCTTCAGTAGCAGGAACCTCTGCAGTCTCGAGGATAGTACCTGGAGACCTCTCAACCATAGCCATGGGAGGTACAGGGTCCTGTGGAATCGCAGCTTCATCTTCAAAGTCATGGATCATGCTTACCACGTCGTCGCCTAAGAGAGGCCAGTTTAGCTCAGGCATTTTCTCCCACATAGACTTCATGTAGTCTCGGATGCCTTCATTATAACCTTCATCGTATCTAGCTTTCTCCTGGACGAGCATGGATGATCTGACAGTAGCAACAGCAGTGTTTAAAGCATCAACTTGAGCTTCTAGCTCATTGACCTTCTCCAGCATCGACAGTTTCTCATTACTCAGATTCTTGACTTGAGCTTGAAGTTTCTCCTTGTCATTCTTCAAAGAGGTCTCAATAGCTTTGGTTTTCCTCACAGCAGCGGTAGCTAGGTTCACCTTCCCTTCCATAGCAATTAGCTCCTCTTTCAATTTTGAAACTTCTCCTTGCAATCGGAGGTCATACTGTGTCTTCTCAGCAAAATCATCACAATACCTGAGGGCAAAGAATGCATTCTGTGCAGCAGAAAACCTCATGGCATGCATAGCTTCAGTGGAATCCATCTTGGCCCAACTAGCAATTGCTTCCGGGAGCACATGAGTATCGATTAATTCTTTAAAGGCATTCTGGGCCACGGTTGATTCAATCTTCACAGCCTTACCTTTTTTCATGGGCCGAGTCTGAGAACTTCCAGAAAGATCAAGAGTAGTTTGAGCAAGCTTGCGTTTGGAGGAGTTTGATGGCTGGTTCTGAGTAGATGCTGGGGTAGGAACTTGACTTATAGGAGTTGCAACAAGCGGAACCTTCTTATTCTCAACCTTAAAAACTTCCTCTACATTCTTGGATCTTTTTACGAAAGAGGGAACCTTGGGAGCCATGCCTGTAAATACAGAGTCAGAAAATAAATTAGGATAGGTAAAGAGCATAAGACGAACGAACATAGTTACAAGAATGCAGTGAAGACAAGTAAAATAAAGTATTACCAGGGGAAGCAGGAATAAAACCTAAGGTAATGAGGTTGTTAGATGTCAACAAAATCATGCAATCTCTTATAGAGGAAGAATGTTTTAAGGCCTCTTCAGCTATTTGTAAACAAACCCCAGAGAGAATAGTTTGTTTGGGGATCAACGGACGACGATTGAACTCAAATCGAACGGATGGACAATCAAAACAGTACAGGAACTGCTCTTGCCATTGGTCAAAGTTTTGCTTAATACTTTTTATACATTGGCCTTGGTGACCAGGCCACGCAGTCAAATAGAAACAACCAGAACCCTTTCCAGTATCTTTTAGTCTGAAGAAATAGCCTAACTCAGGTGCAGATAAAGGAGTGGTGAACAGACTGGAGTATAGAATATATGTGCTCATGGCTAGCCTATAGGAATTGGGAGTCAGTTGGAGAGGGGCTAAGCTATAAAAGTCGAGAACTTCTTGCAAGAAAGGATGTAGGGGGAAGTAGACACCCACTCTAAAAAAGGCGGTAGAGGTCACTGCATTAGGAATACCACGTTCAGGAACTTTAGAATCGAACCTGTGAGCTCTCTCACCAGGTTCTGGAACGATGATTGGACAGGTTGGACGAACACATTCTTCCCACAACTTCTCTAACCTAGCTGAAGTCATGGACGAATCAACTTTCTCACAGAAAGGCACAATTTCTTGTTTGTACAACTCTCTCTCAACAGTCACCTCACTCTGAAAATCAGGTTCCAAGAGGGATTCAAGTTTAAGTTTAGGTTTTGACACCTCCTCATCATCAGAGGGCCAATCATCTCCTAAGTCAATAAATGCAGGGATAGGAGGTTGAGACAATGGAGATATTGTGGGTTTAATGAGTATGTCCTCAGGTTCATTTACATTAGGTATCACAACCCTGGATCTAGTTCTTTCACCAATCGGCATAGCAACTAAGGGTTGAATTGAAGATTGATGGTCAGAATGGGTAGACTCGGAAGACATCTGCAAAAAGACAGACGAAGAAGGGTCAGGTCTTTATGGAACCTAGGAGAAAGATTAGGGTTCTAAAGTGTTTAGACACGGTGCAGTTATTGGCAGGGTATATTACAGAAAACCTTGAAGAAGGCATGTATCAACAAAATTAGAAACATATGAATAGACAGGCAACTAAATATTATGATAAAATCATTACGACGCAACCATGAATCGACGGTTAAAGTATTGATAAACCAGAGATTGTGAACGTTCGTGTGTGTAAAATATGGAGTGTGAAGAACAGATACAGACGCATACATACAAAGAAAACGACGGCATGCAAAGCCCAAGGAAACAGATGATTGAGAAACGAAACAAAGACATTAAAGAATAGAAAGAAATAAGTCGAAATCATACCTTGATTTGAGTTGAACGGCGACGAAGAAGATGAATTAAGCGGGCGACTGTCGAACTCCTCTTGTTCTCTCTCCAAGAGTTTTTGCAAGTGTTTGGTAAAGGTAAAAACGGACCTGAAGGGGGTGAGAGATAATTAAATAGTCGAGGTAAATGGGAAACAGCCCGTACACGTGGCAGCGTATTACTGGAGCGGTAAAGTGAAGAGGTACACGCGTGAGAAGCGTGTGAACCTTGGGAACTTACACATTAACTACAGCTTTGGTAAGTGATAAGTTTAATTCAAATTTTGAATTATCTTTTGCAATCAACCATTATCCCCTCTTAAATTATTAAATTTAAAGAGACGTGGAGTTGAGTGACAAGTTGCATTCCCTGGGAAGTTGAATGCAAACATAGAGTAGATTGCGATCTGAAGAAGAAAATAGCAAGATAACAGGTTCCTTGGTATGAAGGAAGCTTACTCAAGATTATATTAAGCTGAAAATATTCTATGTCCTGTTTCCTACACCGAGTTAGCTCATGTAGGCTTGGATATAAAATGTTGAAGCAAGGTATTGTTACTAGAATGGTTTAGCATTGAACCTTTAATCGTAGAATTAGAATAGGTTCCTTTCACATTACATGATTTCAAGGAACTGGGGGGTACTTGTTGTGCCCAAAATCTCCATGCGCTAGATTTAGGCCCATTAGGCCCTAGGGTCCGGTCCATACGAGCTAGAAGATTGATCCAGTACGAGTTATGAAGATCAGATAGAAGAAATAACTAAGGCAGTACGAGTATCAGGAGGTTCTCAATGGTCAGGAAGCTGAGCTGAACATTAGAAGACCAGGTTCCTCCCAGCAGAAGAGTTCGAGTTAGCATAGCAACAGCCATAGAGATGATAAAAGCATGAGAAGAGTTATCCAGACTAACCTGTTTGTTATTTTTGCAGGTACTGACGCCTAAAGGGAGGTCCCTAAGTGATATGTCCCGAAATAAGGAGGTTCCTGAGAAACAGGCTCCTGAGATATAGGTTCCTGAGTACCAGGTTCCTACGAGTTGCCAACAGAAAGTTCTAGAGGCCATCTAGAATAGATAAACGAATTGGTATCTGAGTATAATTCTAGGGCGCAGCTGATCCTAGAATAACTCTGACCAATGAGAGAATCATAGTAGGGTACGAACTCGAGTTCTACTCTACTTAGCCAACTAGTTCGTGGAAGGCTCTAAAGGAACCTGAGTCCTACACGAACTAGGTGATCGAATACTACTATTCCAGCAAGAGACAGAGTCCCATTAGAACTACGTGAGCTTGATCCCTATATATACAAGGGTACGTAGGCACCTCAGGGGTAAGACGCATTAAGTTATCTAATTCTCTCTAAAGGCACTTGAGATTATTGGAGACACCCTCGAGCACAGCTCAACCCCCACAAACATAACCCAAACCTTTTCACAGAACAGTTGATCGCTAGCTTATACAACTACCCGTAAACCTCTCAACAAGTTGTTACGAAATCCACTCATCAACAGAAGTCAAGGGTTAGATTCCTAGAAGCAACTTAAATATATCTATATATTTTGCATTAATTAATCTAATATCATATATCTATATGAAAACGAATGTTAACAAATTCATATTTTTTATCCGAACTTTGTTACATCTATGTATAATTTATAATTTTATTTTCTATAAATAAGAGCTTGGGTTTAGAGATAAGGGAAAGCCTCGTGATCTAGAGTAGGTGCATTACTTAAAAAAACACGAGCACAAGATAGGTAAATCCAACAATTTATTTACTCAAAAGGTACAATTGAGAAAAGGAAATTGGATACAAGAGAACATGTGAATCAATGCAGCACAATGGTTAAGATATAAACTTTGTACTTGGAAGTAGGGCTGAGCATTCGGTTCGGTTAACCGAATACCGAACCGAAATAACCAAAATAATTCGGTTTGGTTAACCGAACCGTTATAATTTGGTTATATTTTTTTGTGTTATTCGGTATTTCGGTTATTTCAGTTTTTTTACCGAAATTACCGAAATATATAAAATATAATATAATATATGTATATATATATACATTATATTTACATTAATTTATAAACCCAACAAGTCTGTTTTCAAAGCTCTTTCACATATACAAAATCTACAGCCATTTACTTGCCTCCTAAGTGATAAATATAAATATATACGGGACATCAGCTTGCAGCATACGTGTTTTCAGTTCACATGATAGCTAGTTGCCTCAATGTCTCCTTGTTAAAACTTCTCCACAAAAGAGCTCTCCTCACCTGCACAATCTTTTGCAGTGTTTCTAGGAGATTCTCTCGAGTCTGAACCTGACCATTTTAACCTGAAGGAGGAGGTCCTTCAATAACCTGCAAAATAACGTAATCTTTAGCAAATACACATTAGGATACTGCAGGATGATGCTCATTCTACATTGTTTATATCCAATGAGCAACTCTACAAGGAACTAATTCGGTTATACTTCCTGTTTTTTTATGAAAAATTGTTTTTTTTCTAATATGATTATTTAATTCGGTATTCAGTTTTAACTGAAACAAAAATTTTGGTTCGGTAAATATCCGAAATTATTTCGGTTTACTAATCGGTTATGGTTTTGAGCTTATTCGGTATTTCGGTTATTTCTGTTTTCGATAATTCGGTTCGTATATAACCGAATAATCGGCCCTACTTGGAAGTCAAGGGTTAGATTCCTAGTATCAACTTAAATTTATATATTTTTTGCATTAATTATAAATGAATGACATTTTTGTAGTTTTTCCAAAAATAGGGATAAAGTAGTAATTTTACGAGATGTTTTTGGCACTTTTTGCCCTTGTTTTGCCATTTAATATAGGGAATTGATAAATAAGCTCCAAAATTTACTATTTAAGCTCCAAATTTTACTTTAAAATATAAAATTCCATAACTACCCTTAACTTTGGATATGCACTCTTTTATTATAATTAAAAAACATATTACCTGTATAAAAAATTCATTCTAAGATAACTTTTCTGCTCTTGAGGATCGGTGTGCAGCTTTGGTGCCATGAAATATATTTCATGTTGAACTAAATTTTTTAATGTGCTACAATTACATATTGGACTGGACTCAAGTGGGACTTGCATACATTGCAAGTATAGTTAGTATACCACTTAACTTGGATAAGCAACTACTTCCTTATCGCTTTCTTTAATCTCACTGCTTTTCTAATGGATGTCCTGTAATTTATGATGTTATCGTAACCGGGGAAAATAGCACAGGCGCGACCCGCTGCGCCATTGTGGCATTGTCTCTATTTATACTTCTTTCCAAATTAAGCAAGAATTTGTGCTTAGCTTGGCTGTTTCTTCTAATGCAAAAAATGCATTAATCTACAAGAATAAGAGGCCAAGCAGATTTCCAAAAGCTTTTCCAGAAGCTATTTACTTTGATTCAATTTGTGTTTTTCGTTTAAAAAAAGAAGTTTATATTTCTCAATATTCAACCCATTAATTATAGTAGCAAAATTTATTTGTCAAAATTTCAATAAAAAAATCAAGGGTAGTTAAGTAATTGACACATCAAAAAATAAGATTTGGAGTTTAAATAGTAATTTTAGGAGTTTATTTATCAATTTCCTTAATATATAGTACTAATAGATAGAAGTAATAGATAGTATCGCGTATCGTTCTTGGATTCATTTAAATATAAAAAATTGTTTAATTTTGTAATTTCATTATTTTATTTTATCATCTTCAAATCTTGGATTCGATTATCATATCAAATTTATATGGAACAAATATTATTGACTATTATTAATTTAATAAAAAAAATGTCAAATTCTTAAAGTAGGTAATAGATTGGTTGCGATCAGCCAAACGTCCAAAAACAATTGAAGAAGATTTTGACGATCTTGAAAAATTTGAAGAAGGTATTTTACTTTTTTGTTTTGCATTTCAAAAGTCGTTAACCATTACTGTGATTTAATTGAGTTAATGTGTCTTTTTGATTAATTTTGCAGCATTTTCTGCTCTTGTCGTCAATGAGAATGTTCAAAATGAGGCCATAGACTTGGACATAGATTGGTAATAAACACTAGCCCTCCTTTTATATGAATCTGTCCTTTATTCTGTATTGTAGTCTACTAATTCTTATTTCATGCCTCTATTATCCTGTCAAATTACATGTACTGTCAAGTTACATGCACTGTCCAGTTTGAGTCCCTGTATTTATCATTTATGTCAAGTAAGGCATGTCGCATGTCTTTGTTATACAATCTGTTGTGTGTGTGTGTGTTCTGGTGTAAGGCAATCTGGGACAAAGATATGATAATTCCTGTTTCCTTTCCTGGTTTTTCTGCAACATACGGAGAAGTTCTTTCTATAGTCATTTACTTTTCAGAGTAACAGTTTGTAACTCGTGCAACATTGCTACATCATACATTAGATTTATTTATAGGTACAGTGTTAGAATATAATATAAGATCCGGTTGGCCCTTCCTCTAACACTTTAAGATTTTAGATGAGTTGGTTACTTAATATGGTATCAGAGCTCTGGTTTGGCGGGAGACTCAGGTTCGACTCCCTGCCACCCCCAATATTCTCAATATTTAATATGGACACGAAGACAAGTTATACTCCAAAGATGAGCACCCGTGATCCACTCTTGGCCCTTCCTCTAACACCTTAAGGTTTTAGATGAGTTGGTTACTTAACATACAGATCAATCAAATTCTTTTTTTGTAATAATCTTTTGACAGTTATAGATATGTCAAGCTATCTCTGTTTTAAGACCAAGTTGTTGTCTGATATTATGCTGCATGAAGTACATCAAAGATTTGATGTTATAAGTTTGGCCCCGTTAAGCTGATCCTTCAGCGTCTCTTGTTACTTTCACTCACTAATAAAGACAGGCACCCAACATGTTTGTATTAGTTCTCAGAGTGATTTAAATTCAGCATGGTTTTATTTTCTTAGCTAAGTTGTATCTACTGGCGGTCTTAGCTAAGTTGTTCTCTTTGTCCAGATGATGCAAGTCACCTACTGGCGGTCTGGCGCTGCAGGTTGCAACTTGGAGCATGAACCATGAAGCAAGCAACAACACTTAGAGAGTAGCCCTGGGAGTTTTTTTTGGTCCTTTTGGAGAATATTACATATGCTTAAATTTCCATATTAAGTTTAGTTTCTGAATCAATACCGTATTAATGATTAATGAAGTGTTTCTCATTTTAACTTTAAAACTTAATGTAGTACTGTGGTTCTGTTATTGGCTTCAGAGTTCATCCTGCATCAGGAATATATTATGATCTTTCTGCCAGCTTAGTTCCGTTAGTAAATCTTTCATCTCTGCCTCTAATCGGGAATTCTCTTTCTCAAATAACTGCAAACAGAAGAGAGATCATCATCCTTGTAATCTAATCTAGCATCAATACTGAAGAAACAAAGACAATTTTGAGAACATAAATTGACAGTATATGTTTAGAAAATGGCAAATAAAGCCTTTTAATTTCTCTGGTACCTTATTAGTTTCAATTGACGTCTTAAACTTGATTTTTTTTTTGGTATCAAGAATTCACTTGCAATGTGTCTCTATATATTATTTTATCTTTATGACTTTACCCATGAGCCATGAATGCAACATAATTTTGTAAATTTCTTCCTTCCAATCTGTATATAGTATACAGTATACTACATATTGGATTAATTTTCAAAATCATATTCATAGAATCATATATAATAATTCAAAATTCAACGAAAATTCAGAAAATTTCGGTTTTTAAGAACCGAACCGAACTGACCGAAATATTTCGGTTCGGGTCTGGTTCGGTTCCTTAACCTTGTTCGGTTCGGTTCTAAAAAAAATGCTAATTCGATTTTCGGTTTTTTCGGTTCGGTTTTGGACCGAACCGACCGAATGCTCAGCCCTACTAACTCCCAACTCTTTCAAAGCTCGGTCCGAGACCATTCAAGACTTGAGGCCGTTTGAGATTGCTTAAAATAAGTTATTTTTGATTTAATGGAGGTGTTTTTAACTTAAAGAAGAAAGTAAAATTATTTACTTTAAGTTAAATGAAAGTGTTTGCGTAATTTTACTTAAAGTTAAATGGGGATTTAATAATTTTGATTTAAAGTGAAATTTGGCTTAATTTTTTTTTAAATTCATAATATTTGAACTTTACAAGAATCGTGAAAAAAAAAACTCGATAAGTCATAAGTACCTAAATCTAAATGGAACTTATGACTTAAAACAGTTTTTTAACTTAAAATCGGCTTAAAACCGAGGTTGCCAAACACCCCAAAAACAACTTAAAGCTAGTTTTTGCTTTAAGCACATGTTGCCAAACAAGCTCTTAAAGACAAAACGCCAAATTTTTAATTAATTTTACTACTATTTAAAAGGGCATTGGCCCTTTCTATCACATTTTCAATACAAATGGCCCCAAACATCACAACTCAAAAACTTGACCCCAAATATCACTCTAAGACACAGTATAATATAGCGTTTTAATTTTTTTAGCATAAACGCTACTTCGTGTAGCGTTACCCCCAAAACACAACTTAATCTTTGGTCTTCACCCCCCAAAACACAACTTAATGTAGCGTTACCCCCAAAACACAACTTAATCTTTGGTCTTCACCCCCCCAAAACATAACTTAATCTAGCGTTACCCCCAAAACACAACTTAATCTTTGGTCTTCCCCCCAAAACACAACTTAATGTAGCGTTTTCACCAAAACACAGTTTAATCTAGCGTCTTCCCCCCTAAAACACAATTTAATGTAGCGTTTTTTATAAAAAAAATTAAAAAATATATAAAACGCTACACGAAGTAGCGTTTTTTTTAAAAAAAAATTAAACGCTCCACGATACTGTGTCTTGGAGTGATATTTGGGACAAAGTTTTTGAGTTGTGATATTTGGGGCCAATTATGTTGGAAATGTGATATTGAAGGTCTTTTCTCTATTTAAAAAGGGTAGTATATTTTAATTAGCAAAAAAAAAGGGGGTAGTATTATATTTCTCAAACACAAACACACAGTTTATGTGTGAGCACTGAGCAGTGAAGCAGAGAGATAAACAGTGAAAAAGGGCTTCTATAAAACCCCAACATTTTCTTGATCATTTTAATAATAAAACCCTAAAATTTACTTAATTTAAGCTCGTAATCATCTGTTTATGTAAGTCTCTGTCTCTATTCACCTTCTTTTCTTGCTTTAAATTTCATAAATTTAGGGTTTTGTTCTGTACATTTGTTGTGTATAAGTTGCTATTATTTATGTTGCATGCAAATGTATTTGGTTTGATTTTAGTGAGTTAAATTTCATGTTTACAATTTGTGGGTTTTTTAAGCATTTGTTATGTATAACATTTGTGTAGATTTTGAAGCTAATTATGATGTATGTAGTTTTGTTTATGTGGTTTTGTCTCTGTTTTGCCTTGTTTGTATTTGAATTTTCAAGAATTTGTGTAATGTGGATGAAAGTTTCAAAAATCATTTTTATAATATATATATATATATATATATATATATATATATATATATATATATATATATATATATAGGATATGTTTGTGATGAGTAAAGTTCTATGAAGTACTGTTTAATTGGAGTACTTGGAGTACATATACGTTTTGCATTCAAAATATTTTAAAATTTAGTATTTTGAAAAACTTGTTACATGAATATCATAATTTCATTGATAATCTTGAAAATCATGTATGTTTTGCAATATGTTCATCTTGAAAATTCTTTATGTTTTGCAATCGGAACATGTATGTTTTGCAACACAAATGTGTTTCGCAGAACAATTCGTTTTGCAATATTTTGTTAGCAAAACATACCAAATTTTCAAGATTTTCAATGAAATAATGATATTCATGTAATAAGCTTTGCAAAATAATAAAGTTTGCAAAATTTTGAATGCAGAACGTATATGTACTCCAAGTACTCCAATAAAACATTACTCCATAGAACTTTACTCGTGTTAGTTATTGTGTAATGTGGGGTTTATAATCTCGTATTTGTTATGTATAACATTTGTGTAGATTTTGAAGCTAATTATGATGTATGTAGTTTTGTTTATGTGGGTTTGTCTCTGTTTTGCCTTGTTTGTATTTGAATTTTCAAGAATTTGTGTAATGTGGATGAAAGTTTCGAAAATCATTTTTTTTAATAATATATATATATATATATATATATATATATATATATATATATATATATAGGGTCATGGTCCCTGACAATCGTTTGTTAGGGACCGGTTATTTAACAATCGGTTCCACAGCCGTTAGATCGTTGATCCAACGGTTGAGATTTAAAAAAAAATAATACTGTCCGCTATAATTTTCCGCGGATAGGCAGTCTGTCCGCGGAAAATTATAGCGGACAGTAATTTTTTTTTTTAATCCAGGGGGGCCGTTGGATCAACGATCCAACGGTTTAGGAACCGATTGTTAAATAACCGGTCCCTGACAAACGATTGTCAGGGACCAAAACCCATATATATATATATATGATATGTTAGTTATTGTGTAATGTGGGGTTTATAATCTCGTATTTGACATGTAATCAGTGGCGGAGGGAAAGGTGTGCAAGGTGTGTCATTTGACACACCATTATTTTTTTTAAAAAAAATCAATTTTTTTTATTGTTGGGCCTCAATGGACCGAGCTTACAATTACAAAGAAAGTCCATACACTGATACACATGTTATCCTGTGTTTACAAAGACTAGTAAGTAGTAATACAAAGAAAAAGAAACAATACATACAAACCCATCACTCCATCAGCAGTGGCGGAAGGGAAAAAGAAACACTTCCTCTATCTTTATATTACTAGTCTCGGGCTCTCAGCTGTGTAGTGTAGCCTGTGTTTATTGGTTGTTGAGCTATATGCTTTTGATTCATTGGGCTTTAGATTCATCAAAATTTTCAGTTTGATAAAGAAAAAACAAAGACTACAAAGTGTTTGTTGAAATGTCCAAGTGAGTTTTTTTTTTAAATCTCTTATTTCTTCCAGAGATCAGTGCTTGACTGCTTGCTTCAACATTAGTACAATGAAAAGATCAAGTACCCGAGATATCTCAACTTTTTTTACCAAGAAACCGACTATGGAAAATGTTTCTCAAGCTCAAGCAAATGAACCGGAAATTAACATTCCTCCGTCTCCGGCCACTCAACCCAGCCAACAAGGTTCTTCTCCGACTCCATCAATCACATTAGTACCTCCACAGGACTTTGATACTATTAATTATCCACAAGATCCGGGAAAAAGAAAAAAGTTGATTGATTTTCATCCAAATGAGAGAGATTTAGTAAGGCGAACCTACATACAAAGGGGACCTTGTCAACCGAAAGATTACGTATTTCCTCAAACATTATTCGGGAAAAATCCTCGACGGTTCAATGTTAAATGGTTTGAAACTTGGCGGCCTTGGCTTGAATATAGCGTCTCTAAAGATGCGGAATTTTGTTTCATTTGTTATTTATTCAAATCTGAAAATACAGCTGGTGGTGATGCTTTTGTTGGTGAAGGTTTTAAGTGCTGGAACAGATTAGGGACAATCAGAGATCATGTTGGCAAACACATGAGTTCACATAACAATGCAGTGGTCGCTATGGAACTGTTCAAAAAACAAAAGGGAAGCATTACAAGTGCTTTATCAAAGCAAACAGAGGAGGTTGTGAGTGCCTATCGTAAGCGATTGGAGGCATCAATTACTGCCATTAGATGGCTTTTATTACAGGGGCTGCCCTTTCGGGGACACGATGAATCTGAAAATTCAATGAATAGAGGCAATTTCATGTCATTGTTGACTCTTCTTTGTGAACATGATCCTGAATATTCTAAAGTTGTTCTAAAAATGGCCCCTGGTAATTGTCAGCTTACTTCTCCGATAGTTCAAAAAGATATCATTAATGCTTGTGCAAAAGAGACAACTAAGGCGATACTTGAGGAGTTAAATGGTGGGTTTTTTGCTATTCTTACTGATGAATCAAGTGATATTTCTGATAAGGAACAAATGGCTCTTTGTTTGAGATATGTAAATAAAAAAGGAGAAGTATGTGAAAGATTTATCGGTATTGTGCACGTTCCTAATACTACTTCATTGACACTTTTAGCAGCTATCGAGTCATTGCTCATGGAGTACTCATCGACTTTCTCTCAAATTCGAGGTCAAGGTTATGATGGAGCGAGTAATATGCAAGGTGCAATTAACGGTCTTAAAACTTTAGTATTAAATGAATGTCCTCAAGCATACTTTGTACACTACTTTGCACATCAGCTTCAGTTAACACAAGTTGTCATTGCTAAGAAGAATTCAGATTGTGGCTGGTTATTTGTTGATGTACTTGCACCTCTCCTAAATTTTGTAGGAGGTTCATCAAAAAGAAAAGAATTTCTTCGTGAAAAACAAGCTGCCCGAGTTGTTGAAGCATTGTCAATAGGTGAACTTGAAACAGGAAGTGGTTTAATTCAGGAGCGTGGTTTAGGTAGGCCATGTGACACTCGTTGGGGTTCTCATTTTAAAACAATATTGAATGTGCTTGACTTATATCCCACAATACTTGAGTCACTTGATGCTATTGCAGAAGTTTCTGATACAATTGACTCCAATAAGGCACAATCTATCACCCACTTGTTGATGTCATTTGATTTTGTGTTTGTCGCACACTTGATGGTTGCTATATTTGGGATAACAAATGAGCTGAATGTGGCACTGCAGAAGCATGATCAAGACATTGTAAATGCTATGGCTATGGTTGACATAACTAAGACTAGCTTACAAAAGATGCGAGATGAAGGATGGAATTTTCATATGGACAAAGTCACTTCTTTTCTGGTTAAATATGGAGTTGAAGTTCCAAATATGGAATCAAATTACATTATCCCCGGAAGAAGGATGTATAGAGGTAAGAGCCCGCAAATAACAAATTTTCATCATTTTCGAGTTGAAGTTTTTTTAAGTGTCATTGATCTTCAGTTGCAAGAACTTGAAAATCGGTTTCCCGAGGTAAGTAAGGAATTATTAATGTGTATGTCTTGCTTTAATCCTGCAAATCGATTTGCTGCTTTTGATAAAAGTAAATTAACACGACTTGCTGGATTTTATCCAAGTGAATTTTCAAGTGCTGAATTGCTATTCTTCGAGCATTCTCTTGAGAATTTTATCGTTTCTATTAGAGAAGATGAGAGGTTTTGGGATTTAAAAAATCTTGTTGAGCTTTCAATGAAACTTGTTGAGACAGGAAAGTCTATGACTCATGAATGGGTGTATTTGTTGTTAAAGTTAGTGTTGATTCTTCCTGTTGCAACTGCAAGTGTTGAGAGAGTGTTTTCTGGAATGACACAAGTGAAAGTTAAACTACGCAATAGCATGGGAGATCAAATGTTGAATGATTGCTTGATTACTTATCAAGAAAGAGATTTGTTTTTGAATGTTAAGATGAGTGATATTATAGATAGGTATCAAAATATGAAAACTCGTCGAGAACAATTGTAATAACTTTTGAACACTTTTTATTATTATATGAATCAGTTTTTTTTTATCATGTATGTCTTAAGTATTTGACACACCATAGGTAAAATCCTGTATTCGCCACTGCATGTAATGATGATATTTATTTTTTATCTGGAGGTGATTTTCATGGTTTTCGTTGGAGTATGAAAATTATGGTTCAAGTTTCATAGAAAATTTCATGGTTTGGTTCGCGGAGGATACAGAGGAATGTTTTGCCCGAAATATGGGGTTGTAGAGTTCTATTTGGGGCATGCATTTCCAAAAGCTTTTCGAGAAGTTATTTACTTTGATTCAATTTATGTTTTTCGTTTTAAAAAAGAAGTTTATATTTGTCAATATTATTCAACCCATTAATTAGGTATAGCAAAATTTACTTGTCAAAATTTCAATAAAAAAATCAAGGTAGTTAAGTAATCGACACATCAAAAAGTAATATTTGGAGCTTAAATAGTAATTTTAGGAGCTTATTTATCAATTCCCTTAATATATACTCCCTCCGTCCCTTCGAATTCTTTACGTTTGCGGACCAGTTTCCGGTACGAATTTTAAGGTGCATTTTAAGGATACTTCTATAACTTAATTTTGATATTTTCTTTTTTCTTTTTGTATAAAAATAGAACAATCCTATTTTTATACAAAAAAAGAAAATATGAAATAAAAGTAATAGAACTATCCTAAAAATGCACCTTAAAATGCGTGTCAGCCACACACTTTTTTTATGTAAAGAAATGTTTTTTTATGTAAATAAATGGGTGAGACAGAGGGAGTAGTACTAATAGATAGAAGTGATAGATAGTACCGCGTATCGTTCTTGGATTCATTTATATATAAAAAATTGTTTAATATATGGAACCTCTGTTCTAAAAATCGGTGATTAATCACGATTAATCACCGATTAATTCCTGTTCCATGGGTTACCGAACTGATTAATAATCCGATTATTCAATTAATCATTCTGATTAATCCCCAAATATCCGATTAATCCCCGATTAATCTTTGGACAGTGCCTCTACCGATTAAGTCCGATTCCCGCTTTTTACAACACTGTGGAACAAATATTAATGACTATTATTAATTTAATAAAATAAAAAAAAATGTCAAATTCTTAAAGTAGGTAATCAGTCAAAGTTCAGTCCTAACTCCAAACTCTTTCAAAGCTCGGTGCCTCGGTCCGAGACCATTCGAGACTTAAAGACAAAAACGCCAAATTTTTAATTAATTTTACTACTATTTAAAAAGGGTAGTATATTTTAATTAGAAAAAAAAAAGGGGTAGTATTATATTTCTCAAACACAAACACACAGTTTATGTGTGAGCAGTGAAGCAGAGAGATAAACAGTGAAAAAGGGCTTCTATAAAACCCCAACATTTTCTTGATCATTTTACTAATAAAACCCTAAAATTTACTTAATTTAAGCTCCTAATCTTCTGTTTATGTAAGTTTCTGTCTCTATTCACCTTCTTTTCTTGCTTTTGATTTCATAAATTTAGGGTTTTGTTCTGTACATTTGTTGTGTATAAGTTACTAGAGTATTATTTGTGTTGCATGCAAATGTATTTGGTTTGATTCAGTGAGTTAAATTTCATTTTTACAATTTGTGGTTTTTTTTAGAGTTTGTTATGTATAACATTTGTGTAGATTTTGAAGCTAATTGTGATGTATGTAGTTTTGTTTATGTGGGTTTGTCTCTGTTTTGCCTTGTTTGTATTTGTATTTTCAAGAATTTGTGTAATGTGGATGAAAGTTTCGAAAACCATTTTTAAATAAAATATATATAGGATATGTTTGTGATTTGTTAGTTATTGTGTAATGTGGGATTTATAATCTTGTATTTGACATGAAATGATGATATTTATTTTTTATCTGGAGGTGATTTTCATGGTTTTCGTTGGAGTATGAAAATTATGGTTCAAGTTTCATAGAAAATTTCATGATTTGGTTCGCGTAGGATACACAGGAATGTTTTGCTCGAAATTTGGGGTTGTAGAGTTCTATTTGGGGTTAAAAATGGGAAGGGCTTAAAGAAAGTTGGTATTTTATTTCGGGGTTAGAAGTGAAGGTGTTCTGCAGAATTGACACTTCTTCTTGATCTTGGTTTGTGATTTTGCAGGTAATGGGCAGGTCAGATTACATGGACATAGACATAGACATAGACGATCTCTTTGAGGATGACTTAGGAGATCTTGGAGAACCCTTTTTTAGTAGTGTTTGTAAAAAGGCAGCAACGTCCTTTTTTGAACAACATGGGCTGATCAGTCACCAGCTCAATTCATATAATGATTTTATTAAACATGGTATCCAGAACGTGTTTGATTCTATTGGTGAGATCACAGTCCAGCCTGGTTATGATCCATCTAAAAAGGGTGATGGCGATTGGAGGTATGCGTCGTTGAAGTTTGGAAAGGTCAAACTTGACCCACCAACATTTTTCACTGGCGAGAAGTTCTCTACTGATAATGCTATAGATTTCGTGGACTTCTATCCAAGACATGCTCGGCTTCAAAATATGACGTACTCTTCAAAGATGAAAGTTGAGGTTCACCTCCAGGTGAGATTGAAAAGACTTGCAACTAATTTTTATATTTTCCGTTTTCCTTAATAAGTGAACATGTTAGGTATATATACTATTATTACATGTAGTTTTGTTGTGCATCTAATTAATTACTTATATATTGAAGCGACTTTGTCTCTTTGGTGCATGTTGAGTACTTTACTGAAGTTGATAAATATGGATGAAACTGTTTACTATCTTGGATTGTAAAGGCAAAAGCTTTAAATTGACTTTTGTGTGGGTGCAAAAATACAACTGGCTCTATAATAGTATAATGGTTAGAATTGAAACTTGAATGTGACTAACTAGAGCACACCTTGCTATGTTTGAACTCCCTTTCTTTGTGACTTCTTCCGCAGTGAACTGGTATGGTTCTGTAACTTGAACCACCAGTTCGACAGTGCCAGATTGTGTAACCACTTATTTCTATAAGTTATACACCCTTGACTGTTTCTATGTAATTTACAATTTGATCAGATTATCCATGGATCCATGAATGTGTGATACATGCTAATTTATTTATTTTTGACAAAGGAGCTAATTTAAATTTAAAACATTGTTTATTAGCAATGAGAACATACTGCAGGTTAACCTATGATCTTCATTTGTTTGATTTTGGCTGCCATAAAAATCTGCTAGACATCCAAGGAATATTTAGATTTTGGTTTAAATTCTTCAATTTTTTGCACTTGTGTAATTACTCGCTGGCTCACACTGTTTTTATTTTTAAGATTGCCTTCACTGACTAAACATTATATCATGACAAGTTGCACCAAAAGTGAGTAATGAACCAACTTACTTGGACATCGTGCAGACAACTTGAGCTTCACGATATATTGCTAACTATTTATAGCATTCATTCAAATTTGAAGGATGAAACAATCTCCTTTCTGTTGTTGTATTTACTTTCATATCTTATTGTAGTTGTGTTTGTGAACATATAGGTGTATACCCAGAAGATGGTTAGGAGTGACAAGTTTAAAACTGGGAAAGAACAGTATGTTGACAAAGATGTTTGTAAGGAGATTCGGGAGGAGATTCCTATTGGAACGCTTCCAGTGATGGTAAACTCTGATTTATGCTGGATGAAAAAAGCTAAGCAAGGTGATTGTGATTTTGATCGCGGAGGCTATTTCATAATCAAAGGAGCTGAGAAGGTTAAGAATTTGTTTAGTTTTGTTCCAGCGTAGTATTATTGCTTATGGAATATTTTACATGCATTGAAAACGGTATCTAAAAATTGTATATTTGGTCTTATTTGTCAGCTGGAAATATTCTTGGTATAAACTATTGACTCATGACCAGGGACGGAGTTAGGATATGAGATTTTCCGGGGTGGAAATTTTTTAACGACTTAGTCTGTATACTAATAATGTATAAATATTCTAATACACATTGAGTACTAAAAAAATATAAGTTTTTATGATATCCTCTAGTTTCTTATTTAAATCTACAGTATTTTTAAAAAGACCATCAATTCCATAAAAAATTAAGATTGTACACATATATATACTTTTGGGGGGACGAAAATTAAAAATTAATTAATTTTACTCATAAAATGCAAAAATTAAGACACAGTATATACTTATATAATTGTTTTAACACTAACTACATGACTATCCGGAATTTTGGGGTGCGGTCGCCCCAACGCCCCCCTCATGATTTTAATATAATTGGTGTCGGGACTCGGGATTTTACTAATCTAAACAGTTTTGTGCAATCTGTATTCTGTACAGCATCATTTGAGCTTCCTGAACTTGTTTAGTTTGCAGCAATGTTCATTCCCTGAGGCTGATGTTAAGTTTGATGAGTATTCTAAACGCGAGGGGAAATGAGCCATATCCTAAATTGACATACAGGAAGACATAGGATTGTACATGTGTAACATATATTTTGTGGTTAACATAATAAATCTTGTTCAAAGACATTTTTTAGATGATTGGATTGGTAAACAGAGGAAGAACCACCAAGGCATATGCCTCCTACCTCCAGGTTAATTGATACAGATGAAGCAGCAAGTATACTCTAAACAAATCGCACACCCTGCATCTCAAATAACAATATTCCCACTCCCAACTGCCCTTAGGAGGGAAACCTAATTTCCCCAGATATGTAAGAACCCTCAAACAATATCCATCTTAACCAATCAATTATACTCTGAACTCTAAAGGAAGGCATCCCAGTAACATTCAGCTCACTCGCAGTAAATCAAACATCAGAACCTTACTTCATCAGGACCGCATATAACATTTTTGTGTTTTCATGTCCTTGGACTCTCAGATATAAGCCGTAGTATTTACGTTGTTAATAGATTTTCTGAGATAAATTCATTGATGTGGTCTACTGCTGATTGTAGTTTTAATATCATCATTTTCAAAAGCTGTTTTATTTTAACTATCTTATGAATGGAATAGCCTGTCAATACATTTGTATAATGTGGCAGTATAGATTGTATGTTGGTAAGTGAGTGCTTTAAGCTTATGGACAAGTAAGGCTTGTGTACCAAGTATTTACTAACTTAGATGTAATATTGCACTGTACTTGTGTAGTTGACAGTAATATTTCCTGAATCCACTGCAGACGTTTGTCGCTCAAGAACAGATCTGCTTGAAGAGGCTTTGGTTGGCTAGTAATCCTTCTTGGATGGCTTCATACCGTCATGCTTTCAAGAGGAAAAGAGTCTATGTAAAACTGTTAGACCCTAAAAGTGATGACATTGGAGGTGGCGAAAAAATTCTTACGGTGTGTCTTTTGGGGATGGAGATTCCAATATGGATATTATTTTTTGCTCTTGGCGCATCATCTGATAAAGAAGTTGTTAATTTGATTGATGTTGATGTTGAAGATGGAAGAATTGTAAATATAATTATTGCATCGATTCATCATGCTGACAAAGAATGCGATGAGGAGTGTGGTGAAAAGTTCCGTAGAAGGGGAATGGCTCTTAAATACGTAGAAAAGAAACTTAAAAGTTGTCCATTTCCCCCTGCAGAAACTGTTGAAGATTGCATTAATAAATATTTTTTTTCCAGTCTTGCTGGCTTCAAGCAGAAGGCTCGCGTTCTTGCCTATATGGTGAAATGCCTCTTGCAGGCTTATACTGGTCGTAGAAAAGTTGATAATAGGGATGATTTCAGAAACAAGAGGTTAGAGTTGGCTGGTGAGTTACTTGAGCGCGAGCTTAAAGTTCATCTTAAACATGCTGAAAAACGCATGATCAAGGCTATGCAGAGAGATCTTTACAAGGATAAAGTGGAGTTTATTGAACGCTATCTTGATTCGTCAATCATTACAAATGGTCTTTCAAGGGCATTTTCCACAGGGACTTGGTCTCATCCATACATGAGAGGGGAAAGGACCTCCGGTGTAGTGGCCAATCTTGGTCGAACTAATCCATTGCAAATGATAGCTGAAATGAGGAGAACACGTCAGCATGTTGATTACACAGGGAGAGTTGGTGACGCAAGATACCCGTGAGTAATTCTATCTATAAGCTCATGTTGCAAATGCTAATTTAATTATCTGATATCTTGGCATCTTTGATACCTGGGTTTTCAATAGTAACAATGACAATAAAATACAACGTCCAGTCTGCTTAAACATAATGGTTGGAAGTACTCCCTCCGTCCCATTTTTATTGTCCATCTATCAAAATCCACCTTTTATTCAATCATGTCAATTAAACTCATAGTTACCAAATAATTGTATTGTTTTTTATAGAAGTTAACATAATTAACACATAATATACCTTATTAATTAAATTTGGACAATTATTTTGGGACAAAGAAAATAGGAAATAGTGGACAATAAAAGTGGGACGGAGGGAGTAATATACCAATATGGATGGGTTACAATATGTTGGGAGGAAATTTATCTACTTCCTTTTTATCTTTATTTTTGAAAAAATGCTTTATGAAATTTTAATTTTTAAGGAGATTGTTTTTGTTTTCCTTATTATTTTCTAGTAAGTTTCAAGCTTAATATTTTACATGTATATAATTGGATATGGATATTTACCACAGAAGAGTGTCTGCACTGGGAATTTATGTACAGCAGAGGCGAACAATAAATTTCTGTCTCTTTTGATATTTTTATGTACAATAATGCAATTTAACGGGTGTCATAAGCTGCATGTTTGTGTGTTTGTGATTGGTAATCTTACTATAGGCGGTTTATGTTTCAACTCTTATAAAAGTAACCTTATCAATATTGTGAGAAGACGTGGACTCTATCATAATTATGTATAATGCTGGTGGTGCAGGCACCCTTCTCACTGGGGGAAGTTATGCTTTCTCTCTACTCCTGATGGAGAAAATTGTGGCCTCATAAAAAATCTGGCTAGCACTGGGCTTGTTAGTATAACTGTATATGAGTCGATTCTTGAAAAATTACTTGATTGTGGAATGGAGGAATTGGTAGATGATACTTCATCTTCACTTCGTGGTAAGGACAATATATTCCTGGATGGAGAATTGGTTGGAATGTGTAAAGATTCTGCATTATTTGTCGCAGAATTACGAAATATGAGACGGTCAAAGGAACTTCCCCACCAGGTTCTCTTTTATAACAGTTTACAGCTTTACTCTGTATTATATTGGCTTGGA
Organism: Kitagawia praeruptora; assembly: GCA_037693485.1. Classification (NCBI taxonomy): domain Eukaryota; kingdom Viridiplantae; phylum Streptophyta; class Magnoliopsida; order Apiales; family Apiaceae; genus Kitagawia; species Kitagawia praeruptora. Next base: position 131,449,250 of record CM075354.1, read on the forward strand.
TGGTGTGACTATACATATCTATTACATTTGGTTTCTATTATTTTTGGAGGACATCTTGTCTTGTGCTACACATGTTGTAATTTATTTTCTTATATTAACTAGATCTTTTACATCAAACATAATTATCTATTTAGGTTCTAAGTCATTGTACTGGCTATTTCTTGCAGGTGGAGATTAAAAGAGATGAGAAAAATAGAGAAGTACGCATTTTTTGTGATGCTGGAAGGATTTTGCGCCCTCTTTTAGTCGTCAACAATTTGAAAAAAATTAAATCAATGAAAGGGGGAGATTACTCTTTTCAGTCTCTTTTGGATGCAGGAGTAATTGAGCTGATTGGGACTGAAGAGGAGGAAGACTGTTGCACAGCATGGGGGATTAAATATCTCATGATGAAAAACACCGGAGATGCGGCACCCAAAAGATACACACACTGTGAACTTGACATGTCATTCCTCTTGGGTTTAAGTGCCGGACTGACACCCTTTTGTAATCATGACCATGCAAGAAGAGCCCTCTACCAATCACAAAAGCACTCGCATCAGGCCATTGGTTTTTCTAGCACCAACCCCAGTATTAGAGTTGACACAAATACACATCAGTTATATTATCCTCAAAGACCACTTTTTAGGACGATGCTTTCTGAATGTCTTGGAAAAGCAGAAAACAGCAAGATGCTTCCCAAGCCTGAATTTTATAATGGGCAGTGCGCAATCGTAGCCGTAAATGTTCACCTTGGTTACAACCAAGAAGATTCCTTGGTTATGAATCGCTCTTCACTAGAGCGGGGCATGTTTCGATCAGAGCACATCAGAAGTTACAAGGCTGAAGTTAACAATAAAGAAGCCCCTCCAAAGAAGCAGAAAATAGAGGATGCAATAAACTTTGGAAAAATCCCAAGTAAAATTGGTCGGGTTGACAGCTTAGATGAGGACGGTTTTCCGTTTATTGGTGCAAATCTGCAGACTGGTGATATTGTCATTGGAAAACATGCAGAATCAGGGGTTGATCAGAGTGTGAAATTAAAGCATACAGAAAAGGGCATGGTTCAGAAAGTAATACTTTCTTCAAATGATGAAGGAAAAAACTTTGCCGTAGTATCTTTAAGACAGGTGATCTTCTTTTCTTGAATATGCTTTCAGTAATTCAGCTTCGTGCATTTTTATATTCCACATACATATTCATCTTCAGAAATCTTCCAGATATCTTCTTTCTGTAATAAATTCTTCTGCATACAAATACATTTGATGCTTAATTTCTGTATCATCAGTCATCACATGCTTAAAATATTAAATTTCAACTTCTGTATGTAGTTCTCATGTATTCTGTTTTCTCTTTTTAACTGCCAAAAATGTTACAACCTTAGTCAACATGCTTGCATTCTCCAATATCAGCTAGATTTTTGCATATTAATATTTGTAGATGAGGCAAAGATAAACGATAATAGTCTCATGGCTTTTGATTTCCCCTGCACCCTTAATGTTCACCTCTTTGAAATGCTTTCCTTGTGCATGGACAAGAACAATGGCATACATTGCATTACCATCACTTACAAATTTGACTATATTGTGTAGGTTCGGTCCCCATGTCTTGGAGACAAATTTTCTAGCATGCATGGGCAAAAGGGTGTTCTAGGTTTTCTGGAATCTCAGGAGAACTTCCCTTTCACGAGGCAAGGCATAGTTCCGGATATTGTCATAAACCCACATGCATTTCCTTCGCGGCAAACTCCGGGCCAGCTTCTGGAGGCTGCTCTGGGAAAAGGGATTGCCCTTGGGGGTAAAGAAAGATATGCCACACCTTTCTCCACTGTATCTGTTGATGCCATAACAAATCAACTTCATAGGTAAAATTGTCATACTCAAAGTATTAGGGCACAAGAATGGTACTTACTGATGTAACTAAATAATCATTTTGTTAGTTTACTTTGAGTATCTTTCGTTGCACTTGATTTGCTCATGAAAGGGAAGTAACATTCGAAACAGAAATGAATGAAGCGAGAGCTTAGAGATTTAAAGAAGTAGTACTAGGTCTGATGCCTAGATTTTTACACTAATAATCAGTAGAAAATACTGAAATTTTCTTTATATTTCTGTATTATGTTTGTACTACTATCAAAATTGCTTTTACTTGCAAACCAATAATTACAATGAGGCTGGTTTCTGATTCCCCTATCTCTGTACATGTATTGAAGGGCCGGTTTTTCTAGATGGGGAAGTGAAAGAGTGTACAATGGTCGAACTGGTGAAATGATTCGTTCCCTGGTGTTTATGGGCCCAACCTGCTACCAGCGCTTGATCCATATGGCTGAAGACAAGGTAAAGTTTAGGAACACGGGGCCTGTTCATCCTCTCACCAGACAACCAGTTGCTGACAGGAAGCGTTTTGGAGGAATCAAGTTTGGGGAGATGGAGCGTGATTGCCTCATAGCCCATGGAGCCTCAGCTAATTTGCACGAACGACTTTTCACACTCAGTGACTGCTCGCAGATGCATATATGTCGCAAGTGCAAGCATCCAGCAAACGTGATCCAGAGGACAGTAATGGGCGGTCGCAAGATTCGTGGCCCATACTGCCGCCACTGCCAGTCTTGTGAAGACATTGTCAAAGTGAGTGTGCCTTATGGGGCGAAGCTACTTTGCCAGGAGCTTTTCAGCATGGGAATATCTTTGAAGTTTGAAACTCAGTTGTGTTGAGATCCCTTTTAATCTTTGCTGGTGTTCTTATGACTTAAGAATTAAATGCTATATGCTGTTTAAGAAGTGAATGCTATCTTTTGTTTGTGGAGACAGTGGAGTAATTACTAGTTAGTTTTGGACAATCTTCTCCTTGACAGTCCGATTAGGGTGGAGAACTTTTATACCCTGCTAGTATATTTTCCACTAGTATATTATATAATATGGGGTCCGTTCCCTAGCAAACATTTGCTCGGGAACTGTTTCACAACATATTGTTCCAGGAGATCCAACGGTCCTGATTTAAAAAAAAAAAATTATACCGTACCGCAGAAACTTTCCGCGGTACGGAGAAATTACAAAAATGCCCTTACTGTTCACGTACCGCAGAAAGTTTCTGCGGTACGGTGAACAGTAGATTTTTGATGTGAAAATAGGGGGCAGTTTTGTAATTACCCCGTACCGCGGAAAGTTTCTGCGGTACGGTGTAATTTTTTTTTTAAACCCCAGCCGTTGGATCAACGATCTAACGGTGTAGGAACCATTTGTTGTGTAATAGTTCCCCGGCAAATGTTTGCCGGGGACCGTTCTCCATATAATATTATTAGTTTTTTATGGTGGTTACCGTTTACTATTGTGCAGTGTGCACATGTAAAGTTTTTAAATTAATCACTATAACTAATTAAAAATACACAACTCGTTATTCCTTATCTTAAGTAATCTTCTTCGGCACAATCACATAAAGCTTTCAATTAAACACTAAAAAGGAGTAAATAAAAAAAAGGCATGACTTGTTAATCCTGATCTTATAATAATTTTCTGTTAATTTGAATATTATTATTTTCAAGTGACATGCTTCTAAATTTTAAGAAAAAATGATTAAATGTAAGTTGCACGGAAAGAAACAAAAAAAATGTTCACATAAAGCTTTCAATTAAACACTAAAAAGTAAAAAAAAAAAAAATGACTTGTTAATCCTGATCTTATAATAATTTTCTGTTAATTTGAATATTTTTATTTTCAAGTGACATGCTTCTAAATTTTAAGAAAAAATGATTAAATGTAAGTTGCACGGGAAGAAACAAAAAAATGATCACACACACTCACACATATATAAGGTTTCGGGGAACTCTCTCTTGAAAAGAGAATCAGAGAACCTGAAATTTAAAATTAGATTTTAAATATTTTTCTAATTTAATTTTATGAATTAATTATATTGACACATTTTAATCATTATTAATCATTATAAAATAATTTTTAAAATTAATATTTGAATTATTAATTAAATATTGAAAAGGATTTTTATACAATTTCTAAAAAAATTCACTGAGATTCAAAAACAGATTTACAAAATTTATGAGATTCAAAAACATATTCGATAATTTAGCATAATTTTTTATTTACAAACAAATTTTTATTTGTAGTTGGTTTTTTGGAAGCACGATAGAGATTTTTTTAATAATTTTTTTATTTTAAAATTAATGTTTTAAAGTGATTCTCTCTATTCTTTTTTTAAGATCGTCAATAGATAAGATATTTGATTCGATCCGATATCCTATCCAATTCTTACTAATTTAAATGGATATGAATTGGTCTAAAAAATGTCCACTTCAAAACTCAATCCAATAAGAATGATTCGAATAATTAACGGATCAGATATGGATTTAGGTTGATCCAATCTAACTAATTATATAATATATATTATAATATATTATATAATACATAAAAGTATAATTACATTTAAATATAATGAATACAAAATATGAGTTGTGTTCAGCATAGACTAGTTAAATATTAGACCTTAGATGTAACATTCCAGTCCGGCATCGATAAAATTTGAGACTTATGTTCAATTTATAAGTCAAAGTACTATTATTAAATGTACCAATAAATCATGATATTTTTGGGGCCTGTGATGGGCTTGTGGAGTACCCAAATTGGCTGCATTCGAGCCAGTTTATTTTGACTAATTTCGGATTCAAAATTGGAACTCGACACGATTTTCGAAAAAAAAAACTCAAAATTTGACCCAAACTATCTCATTAGACCATATATTTGACTAAATACGTTATGTACTGCAACCAGGGTTGTAAAAATCGGTAATTCGGGCCGAGTACTCGGCCGAGTACTCGTTTTGGACCCCTAAACCGATCCGAGTAGTGACTAATCGGACCAAAAACCAGTTTTTGCTATAATTCGGTCAAGACTCGGGTTAACTCCGAGTAATCGGGGTCAAACTCGGGTTTGACTAAATTTAATTTTTTTTTGCTAAGTACTAAAATATAATTTTTATTACTCAACTTATAGATTATAGTTATAATCTAGATTCGGTCCAATTAAAAGTTATCTCTCTCAAAGATTCTATACATACACTTCTATCACGTTTTAATATTATTAGTAATATTAATATTATTACTTGAACACATGTACACTAAAATTAGAATAAATATTATTAGTAATATTAATATTATTACTTGTTAGCAGGGTTGTAATAATATTATTAGTAATATTAATATGTTAAGTTTAACACATGTATACTAAAATTAGAATAAATATATATAAATTATGAGGGAAAAAAAAGTTAAAAACAATATCCGATTAGTAGTCTGAGTACTCATTCCGAGTACTCGTCGAGTTTCTGATTACTCATTTTTCTGGACCTAAACTGAGTTGATCCGATTTCCGATTTTTACAACCTTAACTGCGACATAACAATTTTTTTTTTGTATCATATGGATCACACCGACCATTCATAATTTCCTCCTTCGGTACGTATAATCTTTCTCCAAACACATTTCACATTTCATGATAAAAATAAAGTTATTCAGCAAATCAAATTCATTATACTGTAATTTTTAATTTGTATTGTATTGCATTTTTTTTTCAAAAATATATTATACTGCACTATAATCTGTAGGGTCTACAATTTAAGTGATCTATACTGAACATTTGCCTATAAAATATTTTATACTCTCTCTATCTCATTCATTTCTTTACAATTTCCTTTTTGGGACGTCCCATCAATTCTTTATATTACCAAAAATAGTACTCCCTCCGTCCCAGCAGATAGTATACATTGGGGGATGGGGGTGTGTCACGCATTTTAAGGTGCATTTTAAGGATAGTTCCATAACTTATTTTTTCAATTTTCTTTTTTTGTATAAAAATAGGTATGTTATATTTTTATACAAAAAAAGAAAATTTTAAAAATAAGTTATGGAACTATACTTTATAGGAGTCTTAAAATGTGTGTCAAGCAATGAAAAAAAACTGTATAGAATCTGATGGGACAGAGGGAGTAACTTTTAACAATAAAATACATTACTACATCCACTACTTCACTTCACTTTTTCAACACTTTACACTATTACACCCACTACTTCACTTATTTTAACAATAATCACTATTATACCAACTATTTCATTTATTTTAACAATATTACACTCAATATTCTTGGTCTCCGTGCTCAGCCCCCCATGTAAAGAATTGGACGGAGGGAGTACTATAATAAGTTAATTACGTGAAAAATCCTAAATCTAATATCTAATCTTATTTGTGCAGTTGCTTAGCACATCAAAATACGGGTTAAATTCTAAAATTGGAAAAATAAAATAATGGATCATCATGTTATGAATTTGAAATACTTCAATTGACATATTTTTTTTGTTCGATTTAAACTTGTTTAAATTTTTATTTAGCATTGTGTTTCAATAATAAAATCATTGAAATAGTTTGTATTTTGTATTGCTACTTAAATTTTACACATTAAAATATTAGAATGTAACTTCTTTAAGTGTTACTAATTTTCTTTAAAATGGTAAATGATATATTCATAATTAATTTTTATATTTTAAAAATAAATGGAGCAATGGATATCCGAAATTTGATCCGTTTATCCATTAAACTAAATAGATTGGATATGGATCGACCTCTAAAATATCCTAGGTGTGATCCGATCCGATCCGAATATTAAATTAAATGGATTCGGATATGGATTTAGGCCGATCCGATCCGATCTGAATCCGTCCCGTTGACAGGCCTAACGGGTTTGTGATTTTAAATAAAAATAATATAAACTTATTAATCAAAAAAATTAATTAAAAATATATAAAAATAAAAAATCGGCAAGTTACACTGTATATCGGAGTCAAGCCGGTATGAACTATGAACTAGTCCCATTGACAGAACAAGAACCGGAATTTCCTGTTTTAATATTTTTGGGGTCCCCGTCTGTACTCGATGCTCTAAGAACATCACTAGAACCTTGTATAACTTCAGACTTAAATGCCAGCCCCTTCGCCTCCAAAGACCAGTTGCGCGAAGAAATTAAACAGTTTGATGAGTCTAAGGTTAGCGTAAAAGGCCTAGTTGATGCAGGAATCACATCCATTCCTCGCATCTTTCACCAGCCACCTGAGACTTTAAGTGATCCTCGTTGTGTAACGCGTACTTTGGATATCCCTGTCTGTTATAACGGAAGCAAGAAAGATTATATGCAGAAGAGAAATAGTTTATATTGATCTTGAGGATAAACAGATTTACAGAGATTTTCAGATGCCTCAGATGATTTCAAATGCTTACATGCATTTCTTATTTATAGACAAAATCTAAGGGGTAGGTGGGTTAGGTGGTGGTAGGTGTGGTTGGTGGCCGTCGGAGGAATAGTAGTCAAGGCCGCCGGAGGAACAGTAGTCAAGTCATTCCAACAAATCTCCACCTTGACTTGAATACTCACAAATAATAGATAACAGATGTACCAAACACATCATAATAATGCCAAATGTACCAGATAACAGATCTCCACCTTGACTTGAATCCTCTCACAAAAACAGATAACAGATGTACCAGATGCATCATAATAATGCCAGATGTACCAGATAACAGATCTCCACCTTGACTTGAATCCTCTCACAAAAACAGATAACAGATGTACCAAACGCATCATAATAATGCCAGATGTACCAGATAAAAAACTCTTCTGCCTCAGATTTTGCCCTCAAAAGGGCAGTCAACAACTCCGAACATTTAGCAAGTTCAAACAATGTTGAAACTTGCAATGTGGAACCGGCTTGGTGAGCATATCGGCTGGGTTATCAGTAGTACCCACTTTTCTCACCTTAATTCTCGTCTCACTTCTATAAATGAGACCAACATCAGACGTACCATTTAAGTACCGAAATACCCTCTTCACAGCTTTCCAGTGCTCCTTGCCTGGATCACGCATGAACCTACTAACAACACTGACAGACTGTGCAAGATCGGGTCTAGTGCAGACCACTGCATACATCAAGCTTCCTACTGCACTAACATAGGGAACTCGAGACATGTACTCTTTTTCCTCAGCAGACTTAGGTGCAAAATCGACAGACAGATGTGCATTTGCAACACTAGGAGTATCTATGGGCTTTGCTGTAGACATGCCAAACCTTGACAAAATCTTCTGAATGTATCCCTTCTGTGACAAGAAGAGCTTTCTTTTGCTTCTATCCCTAAAAATCTCCATTCCCAGAATTTTCCGAGCCGCACCCAAATCTTTCATTTCAAACTCAGCACCAAAGAGACCTTTTAACTTCTGAATATCAGACTTGTTCTTCACATCGAGTTGTTCAAACTCCAGATTCTGATGTGCAACTATCGCTAGTAGCACCCTGATGGAAGTGTGTCTGACCAAACTGTGCTGATTTACTGATGATTCTGATTCTGACTGTGGTTGTTGAACTTCTTGTTGTGGTTCACTCTCATCTTGAGTGACTTCCTGCTCCACCTGTTTCTCAACACCACCACTTTCTGAAACAATCGTAGATCCACGATTTATCAGATAACCTGATGTACTAACTGCTTCTGCCAAGAATCTTCTAGTTAGTCCAGCATTAGAGAGCATACACCTAGCTCTCTCCAGAAATGTCTGATTCATACGCTCTGCTACACCATTCTGCTGCGGTGTATCCTTGACTGTATGATGCCTAGAAATCCCTTCATTCTTACAGAACTCATCAAACTTAGATGAGCAAAATTCCAGACCATTATCAGTTCGCAACCTCTTAAACTTCTCCGAGGATGCGACAGCAACAGAACCTGATAACGTAGAACCTTGAAGAAGATACAAGGTACCGCATTTAACACCTTTCAGAACCACATTAGAACCCTTGCAGACATGTAGAACTCCACCTTTACCTTGAAAACTGAAACCCTTGCTGTCTAACATACTCAAGGATATCAGATTCTTTGTCATAAGTAGAACATGCCTAACATCATTCAATGTGCAGAATTTACCATCATGTGTCCGAATTTTAATTGAGCCTATTCCAACCGTCTCACAAGCAAAACTGTTAGCCATAGAAATCTTGCCACCGTCTACTCGCTCGTAGGTTGTAAACCACTCCCTGCACGGACATATATGATAAGACGCTCCAGAATCAAGAATCCACACATCAGAGTGATGCGTGTCCTTGACAACAACTAGAGCAATATCTTCTTCAGAAGTAGCATCAGCTACAGCAGCAGTATCTGTCAAATTATCCTGTTGCTTCTTTTTCTTGGGACAGTCAGATTTCCAGTGTCCCTTCTCTTTACAGTAATTACAGATATCATTAGGTTTTGGACCCTTAGGAACTGATTTCTTTCCCGACTTTCCATGTCCATTACTCCAGCTAGCTACCAACCCAGCAGCATGATTATCTGCACCTGTACCAGCCGCCTTATGGCGCAGCTCTCTAGAATGAAGAGCAGATCTAACCTCCTCTAGAGAAATAGTATCTTTACCAACAATAAACGATTGCACAAAGTTCTCGTACGATAATGGTAAAGAAACTAACAGAATCAAAGCAGCATCCTCATCTTCAACTTTAACATCAATATTACGCAATTCTAATAAAATTGTGTTTAATTGATCTAAGTGATCTCGAAGAGGCATACCTTCCTGCATTCGCAGACTGAACAGACGTTGCTTCAGAAGCAACTTGTTTGTTAAAGACTTTGTCATGTAGAGACTTTCAAGCTTCAACCACAGACCAGACGCTGTATCCTCCTCCGCAATTTCAGTAATAATATCATCTGCAAGACACAACAGAATCGTTGAATGTGCCTTTTCTTCCAGAATGGCCATCTCAGCGCTTGTAGAAGCAACCGTTTTTGTGTTCAACGGCGCCTAGAGCCCCTGTTGTTTTAACAGGGCACGCATCTTGATTTGCCATAGACTGAAACTATTTCTCCCGGTAAATTTGTCGACCTTGACGCTAATACCACCAGACATCTTTCTCCCAGAATCGTATACGTGAACAGTACCGTGAACAGTGCCCGTGAACAGTGCCTGTGAACAGTACCCGTGAACAGTGCCTGTGAACAGTACCCGTGAACAGTGCCTGTGAACAGTGCCTGTGAACAGTACCGTATGAATAGTACCGTATGAACAGTGCCGTATGAATAGTACCGTATGAACAGTGCCGTATGAACAGTGTCTTCTTCTCCGGTGATGAACAGTGTCGTCTTCTCTGGCGATGAACAGTAACTCCGCCTGAACAGTGTCGTCTTCTCCGGCGATGAACAGTAACTCCGGCAAAAAATTCCGGCGAGCTTAAAAAAATTCCAGCGAGAATTTTTTCAGCAGATTCAACCAAAGCTCTGATACCAGTTTGTTATAACGGAAGCAAGAAAGATTATATGCAGAAGAGAAATAGTTTATATTGATCTTGAGGATAAACAGATTTACAGAGATTTTCAGATGCCTCAGATGATTTCAAATGCTTACATGCATTTCTTATTTATAGACAAAATCTAAGGGGTAGGTGGGTTAGGTGGTGGTAGGTGTGGTTGGTGGCCGTCGGAGGAATAGTAGTCAAGGCCGCCGGAGGAACAGTAGTCAAGTCATTCCAACACTGTCATTGACCTGGCTGCTGCTGACAGGTCTGTCGTAGTGAGACAAGTCCAAGAAGCATCATCTACGGTTGGATTCTTTCAAATAATTAATCATGGCATTGCTTTGTCTCTCATGGATGATGTGATTTTGGCGATCAAAGCTTTTAAAGAGCTCAAACCAGAGTTGAAATCGCAGTACTATTGTCGTCAGTCAAGCGAGAAGGGAGTACTTTACTATGGCTCGAGCTTACATCTGAATGAATCAGAAGGTGCCAGCTGGAACGACACGTTGGTTGTAAGATTGGGACCGTGGCCAGCAGAATCATGTTATGTTCCGGAGGTTTGTAGGAAGGCAGTGGCTGAGTGGGATGAAGAGACGAAGAAACTAGGGGGTGTTTTGTTGGGTTTGTTTAGTGAAGGATTAGGATTAAAGAGAGAAGCACTAGAGGAGTGTAACCAATGGTTTGGTTTGCATCGACTAAAATAGAACTCTCACCATATGAAAACGGAACAACTGAATAATAACTCGGAAATGACATCGAAAATAAACATAAAACTGATAAACTGAAATGAATCAACGATAAACTGGAATTAAAGGTGCTGAAATTGATAAAACAAGTACTTAAATTAATTGACAAGGCTGGAATGAAAATACAATACTAAAATGAAAACGTAAAGACAAGGTTTCTTCTTCGATACCCCCTCTCGGTACTGATCTTCACACATATAAAGAGTAACAGTTGTTGAAGTGGGCTTGCCTTACTGGACTTGTGAACCGGCCCAACTGTAACACTAGTAACAGGCCCATGTAAATGTCCAGTCCGTTACATTCCATTCCCCTTGAAAACATTCTTGTCCTCAAGAATGATAAAATTTTAAAGTAATCACCTCTGGACCAACAAAAGGATCAGCATGCAAAATATATATCCTTAAAAATATCCTTGTCAGCAAGGATATGTGAATTTCTGGAGCATCTGTGTAGGTAGTAACAACAACCTCCTGGATCAAATACTAATTTTACAACACCCCAACACCAAGCATCTTCATTAGTAGCATAATACCATTTATTCTGCATTCCGTTAACCATGGGCCAATGCTCACGAAAGGCTCCAAAAAAACACGCTTGAAGTTGCTTAGCAGTTTGTTCTTTGAACTTCTTTCTTTCAACATACAGCTTTTGTTAAGCACATCTCAATGTTGTGAAGAGAAGTACCAGTGTCTTGATTGGGCAGTGATATATACTGATTCTCATATCAATCATACAACACTCCTTCTCATCATAAAGTCTCGAATCATTAGCCACCATCAATCGTGTTTCACCTAACTCAAGTGCTTCAACTAAATTCTGATCCAAATAGTTAAAGAACACAATTTGTTCACCAAGCAACAATCCACCTCCTGAAAAATTAATTAGCTTTTCTAATGCCATAAGTTGAGGCAAAGTATTTTTATCACATCCACTATGACCAAGATTAATCACTTCTTCTCCCCATGTAATTGCTGAACTTGCATTCTTATAAAGATTGTTGGACTTCATACCCAAACCATAAGCAGTCCTCAATTGTCTAGTCATTACTACATCAGGACAATCACCATTTCCTTTGAACTCCTCAGCATAAAGCTTCCTAGTATCAATATCTTCACCTCCATAATGAGTGTCAATTGCCATGACCTTAAAATCAAATAAGAACTCTTTAGTGATATGAAAACATGTATCCAGGGTGCCTCCACCAGGATCATAGACAAGCCCATTCTTTTCACTGATCACATTGACAGGAAAAGCTTTGACCATCCCTCTCAATTTGGGTGAAAACATTGAAAGTATTTTGTTGGCAATAATTTCTTTCTCTTCACCCATGTAACTAAAACCAACCATTAACCTCTCACCAGGTTCAAAAACACCCTCCCATATAGCTGCACTTCCAGTAATTGCACCCTGCAAAATACTCGCATTCACTTCCTCCTTTTTATCTAAAGCTTCCACAATTGCTGCTGCTCTAGGCTGGGTGATCAGCTGCAACACATTAAGGCTAGAATTGACACTGACATTCTTCGTTATTTGCTTCTGTAACTCATTAACAACAGCAATAACTGATAAATAGTGATCCACAACACTCAATGCAGTAGCTTGTGAGTACTCTCCCGGTTCTTCAGAATCAAGGTAACTTAGTGTTGAAAGATCATAACCATCAGTTACCCATAGAGTAACTTCTCTCCCATCAACAGCCTCATATTTACTTACAGGCACCTCCATTTCAGCTTGAACATCTGTTGTGGAAATTTCCCTATCGATGTTCTTCCCGACATCGAATATTGAACAGCTTCGTATTTTGCCACCTCGTCTCCTGAAATATCCTACATAAGATTGATTAGTAGCTAGACTCAGCTGCCTCTTTTCTGTAATTACTTTCGCCCCTTCCAGACTTGTATCTGATTTTCCAGAAGGAAGCTTATTCGTCAAACTCACCACCTCAGCTGTTTGTATTTCTTCATCATCACTGTCCAGCACAACTTTATCAATATCACCATCTAACACCTCAGTGTTAGCATGAAGACTTTCCAATTGGGTCTCTGACAAGGGACTATCCGCAATAATAGTGTCATCAAAAGGTTCAGTGTCCTGATGTTCTTCCCAGTCAGTCACTTCATCTGTAATGCCTGGCACCGAAGCTTCTGGAACAGAGTCACCACTCGCCAACAACATCAGCTCCCCCAAATCCAATTGCTCATGCCTTCCTTCCTCAAAATCGACTTCCTCATGCTCAGTGATATCAATAGCCACTTCCCCACTCAAATTTAATTTCTGTTGAGAAGTGTCACTAGCCACACTCTCTTTTCTCGTGATACCTCCACCATTTTTCCTATCTGTCGCAACATCGTGCAATTCAGAACCACTCCCAATAAGCACGTCATCCTCGACCTTAGGAAGCACCTCGCCTCTGTTACTGGGAGGAGACAATTGTAATATAAGACGCTTTATCTCCTCCATTTGAAGTAAAATTCTATCGGTCGTCTGGATGATTTTATCTGTACCCTGAGTAGTAATATCCAATGCATCTCCACTCACCTTCTCAGCCAGGGAATTAGAGTTTCTCACAGGAATTTCATCAAACAGTTGAGTCTCAACCTCAACATCATCTACAACCAATTCCTTCTGTACTTCAACAACCTTCTCCACCAATTTAATTCCATCATTACAAACACTAAATCCATCAAAACCTTGTGAACCATTAAGTGTGACATCATAAGAATGACTATGGTTTGACACAGGGGTTTCGACTCCATTAGGATTGTCAACAAACGTATAAGGTGCATAAAATTCAATAGTGTATAGATAATGCGATAGTGGTGGTGGTTCAGGTGGTTTATACTCAGCCGGATAGTAATTATAAGGGTTACTAACCGGAGATTGGAGACTTGGTGTTTGACAACCGTAGGAGCACGGAGACGCAGCCATCTCATCCGAGGAAGGACAGCTCTGATACCACTTGTAACCAATGGCTTGGTTTGCATCGACTAAAATAGAACTCTCACCATATGAAAACGGAACAACTGAATAATAACTCGGAAATGACATCGAAAATAAACATAAAACTGATAAACTGAAATGAATCAACGATAAACTGGAATTAAAGGTGCTGAAATTGATAAAACAAGTACTTAAATTAATTGACAAGGCTGGAATGAAAATACAATACTAAAATGAAAACGTAAAGACAAGGTTTCTTCTTCGATACCCCCTCTCGGTACTGATCTTCACACATATAAAGAGTAACAGTTGTTGAAGTGGGCTTGCCTTACTGGACTTGTGAACCGGCCCAACTGTAACACTAGTAACAGGCCCATGTAAATGTCCAGTCCGTTACAAGGAGAGGTGGTTGTGCATGGGAACTAGAATTATGGCAGGAAATTATTATCCTTATTGTCCACAGCCAGATTTAACTGTGGTGCTAAAATCGCACACCGATCCTTTTACTTTTACGCTGTTATTGTCTAATCAGATACCTGGTCTCCAAGTTAAAGTCGAAGGACATGAGTGGGCTAACTTGGTGGCTCAGCCCGGTGCTCTTGTGGTAAATGTTGGTGATGTTCTTCAGGTAAAATTAACTATTTCATCATTTAACAGTCTTCGTTTTTAACATATTGCAGAGTTTTGAATCTTTAAGTTAACTAACATGAATACATATTTTGCAGATTATTTCGAACGACAGGTACAGAAGTGTAGAACATCGAGTGTTGGCCAACTCATTTCAAGAACCACGAATATCGGTTGCAGTATTTTTTAGCCCAGCAGCTAACGATACAGACATTTATGGACCATTACCTGAAATTATGTCACCGGATGAACCAGCTCGTTATCGCAATATTTATATGCTAGAGTTGAGGCAACATATCGGAAAGGAAGTGGGTGCCAAAAGTTTAATAAACAAATGCAGAATCGATGCAAATTCAAAGTGAAGAGCTGGGAAACCCCTAAGGTTTTCTAACGAGAATTTTATATGTACTAGGTCATTAATTTTCAGGACTCAACTCTGTTTTGATTTAATATATCAACTCTGTTTTAGTATTTTGATATTTTAAATATCAAAATCATGATCGAACGTGTTCATATATATCAAGTTCGTCACTCATTAGTCATTACAAAAATGACTCATGTTAATCACTCATTTCAATTTTTTGTAGAGTCAACATCTCATATGGTCAAATTAGTATTTATGCCCGCCATGCTGGGCCTTTAATTTTTATGATGATATTTTATACTAACATGATTTTTGTTATTAAGATGAACTTTGAATTATTTTTTTCCCCAAAAATATTCAAATTTGCTAATTGTTTATGTAACAGGAATGGTTACCCTATTTTCTTTGTTAAATGTCAAATTTCATATATTCCAAAATCAAATTTATATTTCTAACATATCATCTCAATTATTGTAATTACATAAGTTCAAAATATTTATGTTGATATTCATATAACTGAAATATATTTTTATAATTGAAAATTTAAATATTTAATAAGCATGCTCCTCGCCCCCGTCTCCGACGGCGCCTCGAATCCTATATATAATAAATTTAAATTAAATTAAAAAAATGATAAATCTTTATAACATATAATAAATTTATATTTTTATATAACATAACTCCTCCGTGTAAACTTTAACATATAATCATAATTATTATATTTAAAAATATTTATGTTCAAAATATTTACTAAGATACTCCTCGACCCCATCTCCGACGGTGCCTCGAATCCTGTATATGATATAAGGATTTAAAAAAATCACCTGTAAATTTCTTGATATACTTTGCAATACCAATTTAGGAATACACACATACATTATTCTTTATGCATAACATCCTTTTTAACTTTAAAAATCTAAAATATTTCATTTTACTTTCCCTTTCATTTTTAAAAATCCAAAGTATTTCATTTTACTTTTCCTTCCACGTTTAAAAATCTAAAGTATTTCATTTTACTTGTGCTTGTACCTTTCCAAGTGCTTGTACTTTTCCAATATTTCTCGTAATAAAAAATATGTCAAATATGAAATGAACTTCCTAATTTAAACAAAAATGCTATAATATAACGAGTTTCAAAAATTAAAATCATATAACAAAAATATAATAATAAGGATAATATTTGAGGATATTTTCTTATGCGAAAGTATTTACAATTTTTTAAATTAAAAATAAAATTATAATTTTTGTACAATATAAATTGTAAATTTTATATTTATAATTATTCCTCGACCCCGCCTCTGGCGAGGCCTCGAACCCCTATACATCAATAAAACAAAAATAAATTTAGATATATTGTTGTTCATAAAAATGTATTATTTCTATTACAACACTAAATTATTAGCATATTAACAATAAATTCAAATTAAAATAACAATGTTCAAATGTTCTGCAATATTAACAATGTACACTTGCATTAATATTATTATTAGCATATTTTTCTTTTAAAATAATATATGAAGCTACCGAGTGCAAAGTTATCTTGTACTATTAATTACAGTAAAACCTCTTTTAATTAGTACTCGATAAATTATTAATTTCTCTAAGTTAATAATTTCTTTCGGTCCCAACTTGGGTCAGTTCAAAAAATGATCAATTTCGATAAAATAATAAGATAATAATTTTTTTGAAAAATCCTATATAAATATATGGTCCCGATAATATTATAAATTAATAAGTCTTTTATAATCATAAAAATATATATTACCCTTTTGTAAAATATGATTATAGGGTTCTTAAAATTTGAATCTATACGAAACTCATCATTAACCCTCTTTGTTGTAACCAAAAGTTGGAATGAAGTGTTTTCGTAAAGCATTAAAAAGTTATTAATCAATATTTTTGATGTTGTGAGTGCTTCTTTACGTGCAAAAAGTTCAAAAAATGTTGTTTTATCTTTGATATCATCTAAATATACATGAATTTTTACTTTAAATCTCACAACTACTCTTTGAATTTGCAGAACATTGTATATTGAATTAATTGAATTAAGTATAAAACTTTAATTGTACAATTCATTCTATTTAAATGTATATAATTGAAATTAATTTTCTTTGATGTAAGAAATTCTCTATAAATTAATAATTAATAATTTATTAATTAATTAATAACTCTTTAAATTAATAGAATTCTCCGGTCCAACTATATTAATTTATAGAGATTTTACTGTATGGGGATTAGTGAGAAGGGTGACATTTTTATAAATAAAAATACAAATGCATTCATAAATTGAAAATCAATTTTACAATAAATGTGTTCAAGTCTATCAAGGCTAAAAGTCCTGCAACGTAAAATGAAGAAAGTCGATCAAGTCTATATACTCGTAATTAAAATTAAGATACTGTACTTAGCAAAAAAAAAAGAACAATTAAGATACTGTCTCATTATTTCATGTTGTGTGCAGGCCACTGCCATATATGTGTAATGCAAGAATCATAATTCTTCATGAAATCATCAAAAACCACATATTCCAACTCCTGAAATGTGTTTAGTAACTTATGAAGTTGAAATATATGATAATGCTTCTACAACTATTAGTTTACAAAACAATCCTAGGACTATATAAGGAATTTTACCAACCTTTGAGTGGATTACGTCAAGAAAGCACAAACGAAACAACTGTATTTGTCCCGAGTGCCAGCGATATTGCTGCTTCATGTATGCTTCACTATGTTTAAACCAGATATTATGTTCACTATGTTTAAACCAGAAATGTGACAAATTTCAGCAATCTTAATAAGCTAACCTTAACATCATTCAGGAAAATGAACTTCCATCCACAAAGGTGAGCACGAACAGCAACATCCATGTCTTCCACTATTGTTCGATCCATCCAAGCACCACAATCAAACATAGTTCTATCTTTTCTGCAAATCTTTTCTGCAAATCTTAGAAATTATAACTCATCTAGTCAAAACAAAATTATAACTTGTATCTATGCATGCATAAAAAGAGGCACCGAAATAATAATAGATAAATCTTGTATCAAATTTGGCCGAGATAACAAAATAGAGGCACTTTACATTAAGTACAAAACAAAAACAGAATTAGGGTGCTCTGTACAATCAAGTTTAATAGAACAAAAATTTAAAGAGCGAGAAGAAGAAAACAAACATATATATTCTTTTTCTAATGATATATTTACAATACAATAGTACAATCAAGTTCATATTACATTTTTTTAATACGATTACTAATAATAATATTAATTATAAGTATGTTTTCAATGCTGCCACAAAGTCAATGAGTGCACTTCACTGAAATCTTATGAGTAACATAAAAAGGGAGCTTAAATTCACATGGGAGCTGCAACAAATCTATAAATTATGTAGTTGCAATTTATTATTCAGTATGTTAGCATCTTACAATAGACAGTCACTGTGAATGTTAGTGCATGAAAATTGAAAGGTACAGCCATATGTTATATGTAACAACGGAGAGAGTTATTTCTAAGCTAGGTGTAAATCAACAAATTATCATGTACTTTTCCTCTACTTTCTGGCCTCTTTGTGATTTTAATAGAAGTTGCAGCACCAGATGACATTCCCACATGTAAAAGATACATTTAGTAGTAGGGGTATTACTAATTGCTATTCGTGCAAGATCAAAGTCAGAAATCTTTAATTTGCAATCACCACTTGTCCATATTTTTATATACATCAACCAGACACTTAACCAAGTATAAAAACTACATCAAGTTAATAGTAAAGAGCAGCCACGGGCAATCTGTATGTATAAATTCTAAGCATCGAAGCAGTTGATAAAGGAAGAATTCAAGTGTGAAAAATGAAGGATAAAACTCCTTAACGAATTAGTAGATAAATGTATAAACATCAAGAGTTATAAAAATGTAACATATAAAGTTGCAAGTTTAGAGGCAAGAAATTAAGTTGTAACTTTAAGTTTTGTATATTATCCAATCATATATTTATCAGAAGCTTATAATTCAAACATTTAAATTACAAACCTAAGTAAGTATAATCATCTACTTGAAATAAATTAAGAAATGTTCTTGTTGTATAGCTTTAATCAATGCATATAACCATCTTTATAACGTAACATAAAATGAAAAGAAAAATACCTAAAGGAAATAGTTTGTGTTGATCTTATCAATCTTTTTCTCTTGCACAAATCAACAAACAGCTTGTATGCAATTATAACCTTCTCTTTGAAGCAAATGATCGAATAGTTTCTAAGCAAAGTTTAACCTGCAACAAATAAGAAATGATAATTAGTAAATGTATTGCATAATAATCATGAAACTACGAAACTACTGTAAAGAGAGTGTTAAGAAGATAGGTTGAAAGATAAATGATAGAGAAAAGAAGAGAGAGTAGGAAATGGTAGAAAGAAATCGTATATAGAACCAGGGTTGGCCCTGAGGGCAAGCAATACAAGCCATGGCATGGGGCATCCAACATTTAGGGGGAAAATTTTTTTTAAAAAAATTTAGAGAGTAGTTTTAAAAAAAAATTACAGAATAATATTGAATTAAAAAACAAAAATAAAAATGTCATTTTATTAGCCGAACAATCTTTTAAAGTGAATTACTTCATATGTTTGCTAGATCATGTCGATACATCACTCCAATTCAGGTTTGAACAATTTCAAATATATGAGCAGATTTTTGGGTTTCTATTTAATTTGACAAAGTTGAAGTGCTTAAGTGATGATAGTTTGAAGACCTCTTGCGTGAATTCTGAAGAATTGTTAAAGCATGCTTTTGTTTCAGATATTGATGGAAATGTCATGTTTCTTGAGTTAAGAATTATAAAAGAATGCTTACCTATTGAAGTGAAAAATGTGATTTGAATTTTTTGAAGAGCATGGAAGGTTACGATCTAACTGCCACAATTGCTTACAGAATATTATTAACCATTCCGGTTACAGTAGCTTCTGCAGAAGGGAGTTTTTCAAAGTTAAAATTGAATAAGACGTATCTCCGCTCTAGGATGTCACAAGAACGATTGAATGGGTTGGATATGTTATCAATCAAAAGGGATATGCTTGCAAATTCTAATTTCGAAGGCTTGATTGATGATTTTGCTAGTAAAAATGCGAGAAGAATAATTTTTAAATCATTAATTATCATTTTTTTTGTTGGTAGTTACTAAAACAAGATGGCTTATTTTATTACAAGGGACAAAAAAAAATTTAAGGTCGCATGGGGCATCTTCCAACTCAGGGTCGTCCATGTATAGAACTTCAATTGAATTCTTGGATAGTCTATATAAATTTAAATTTTGAATTTCAAATCTAAAGCTTTCATCAGAAGCTTCAGTTTCATAGTCACTGAACAATTAAAATACCAAATTTGAATTCTCGGAACCTGGGCTTTGAGACTTGATAGCAAGCTTCCGAGAGAAGCTTCAAATTTTTAATTAAGTTTAAATTCTTGTAAAATTAAATAAGGGGGTGGTATTGTATTATGACTTTTAATGACAATTTTTGGGGTAATGACTTTTATGGATTTTATAGACTTTTAACAACTTTTAATGATTCTTGTTGAGTCATTAAAATTTCGAAATACTTTTGATGACTCCTAATGAAATGACTTCTAAAAACTTTCATAGACTTTTTGATAGATTTTGTGGTTTAGTAGACTAACTACAAAGATCATATATATTAGCCTATGCTATGAAATCCTTTAACCTTTTTTCATTGCAATACAATTTCGATTGTGTGTTCTCTGATTAATCCGGCCACCAAAAAATTGAATACAAGGTGTATTTCTTGTTAAATTGAGTATTTATTGCATTTTTTTATCTGAGAATTATATATTTATCACTATTCATAGCTAATGATGATGCAGAGCTATGTCATTAGCCATCAATATTTTTATGATGCAAAGCTATTTTATTGATGTTTTATGTGAATTTTTGCAAGCACAAAATTTTTAGAAGCCCATGAATTACTATGATGTTTGATGGATTCTTATTTTACTTTGTGTGTTATGATCTAGTTTTACAAAATTGCAAAAGATGATCTAGTTTTACAAAATTGCAAAAGATCGCACTCTCAATAATATTGTTTACTAAAATGAATATAAATATGGAAATTGAAAACCAAGAAGAGGAAGAAAAAGAGATGGAAGAAGCGGAAGAAAGAGAAGTTTGAAATTATTAACAGTAGAAATTTTAAAGAAATTATTGATAGTAATGAAACAATTTTATTCAAGATGATTTTAATAGAATTATTAGAAGTCATGTCAAATCTTATCAAAAAGCTCATGACTTTTTTTTCAAGGGATGTAGTTATAATTTTTGTTAAAAGTCATTAAAAGTCATTCTCATTAAAAGTCATTGACTTTTTGAATAACACGATACTTTTAACAACTCTTTAAAAGTTGTAATTGAATACCTTAAACTTTTAAATACTTTTATAAAATCCTGATACAATACCCACTTACTTTTAAAAAGTATTTAAAAGTATTAATTGAATACCCCTAAACTTCTAAAGTCTTTAAAAATATTTAAAACTCATGATACAATACCCACCCCTAAGTTAGACAACAAAGCTGGTATTTTTGTAAATAAGTGAAACAATGAGGATAAAGACTTAAAATCACAAAAATTACTGTACAAAACACTCAACGGATTATATCATAGATGTAACGAAAATCGCTTAAAACTCGTTAGTTTCCAAGGTGGCTGCTGATATAATATGCTAATTTGGAGATTCAAACACCATATCATCATTCCGCGAAATTAAAATCAAATTTTCTAATCAACAAACTGAAAATTTTGAATCCAAAATGAAGCAACGACGGAGGATAGATCAGATTAATTTAAAAATGAAATGAGCACTTTTTATGCTCTTATACCGAACCAAAATTGACAAAAAATTTAGAGGATGTATATACGGGGTTTTGAGTTCTAAGTACCGTATCTAAAGATGCTATGGTTAAAAGGAATTGAATATATATGGAATTTTGAGTTCTAACTTCTAAGTATCTAAAGATGCTATGGTTAAAAAGGAATTAAACCAAAATCTAAGAGAGAGTGAAGAAATCAAAATTGAAAGTAAGAACCCTAAATGTTATACATATGTATGTATAAGTTGTATGTATGTCGCCAGTTCATTAATTGTTAAGTATATTTGTTGACATTTTGGTTGTTACGTGGCATGCCACGTCAGGGACCACCTACTGATGTGGTAGTGCCACGTGACGGATGCTGATGTGGCCGTGCCACGTGGCGGGTGCTGTCCGAATTTTATTTTTTTTATTTTTTTTGGAAATCAGGTATGTGAGGGTGCATTTTAATTGTGTGGGTGTTCTTGGCGGGACCATTAGATCATAATTGATTCAATGGTTTAGATTAATTCTCTAGTGTTCTTTATTCTTATTTATTGTTCTTTATATAAGCCTATAAGGGTGTTTTTCATGGAGCAGTAACCTATATATATATTTCTAATCGAATACCTATAAGTTCGAGTATTCTAAAATTTTTCAAACTACTCTCTAAAAATATGATCAAATATTAGAATGGTGAGATTCGACCCGATATTCATTTGAATTATAAAATAAAATTCGAAATTGCTCGTTTTTATACGAATACGAATTATATTCATGGTTAATGAATCGAATCCGAATTCGAATTCAAATTACCCGAATTCGTTTTCAGCCGTAGGATCGATTCAAATTACCCGAATTCGTTTTCAGCCGTAGGACCGATGAACAATTTGGTTGGAGTAATGGTAATGCAAAGGCCCATTGGAAGGAATGATTAACAATCAAATAAAGCAGCCCCTAGCTTAGTACAGGATGATGTATTGGACCAAGAAAAGCAGTTTCCAAAGGTTTCCCATAGATTCAAGTTCTAAAAAACCATAGAATAAAGCCAACTTGACAATAAGTAAGTCATGATGAAAAAATTTGAACCATAAGAAATTTTTTAATGGAGAGAAGTAATGTATCAAACATGGGTGTGTAATGTAGTATGCATTACTATAAAAAGCTTGAATTGAATGAACAAGGGTTTAAATGAAGAATAAAAAACAAGAGTTATTGAGCAAAAAGAAGAAAAATAAAAATTCAAAATGTGATTCGAATGAAAGATAACCAATGAAATGAACTCAAGTACTTGACTAAGTGCCATACTGCCATGTGGTGTCTGATAATTCTAGGGGCTGAAAGGTTGCAAGGGAGCTTTAATATTTAAAATGTTTCCCAACTCCACGACTCTTAGTTATAGTAGTAATATTCTAAGAAGGGTCAAGAACACGAGGATATGCCTATATATAGACTCCAATAACTTACCAATCTTATTCATTCAGTATTATAAAGATGGTGATCCCTTTGATAGATTTCAATGAGCTAGATGGTGATAAGAGAAGCGAAACAATGGCAACTCTCCATGAGGCATGTGAAAAATGGGGATTTTTTCAGGTAATGACAATCAGTTGGTTAATTGCAAGTAGGTTCAATAAACTTCATGTTACAAATGACAAGCCTAATGAATAATATCTGCAGATCGAAAATCATGGGATTGACAAGCAGTTGATGGAGAAGGTCAAGGCCCTAGTGAATCAGCATTATGAAGAAAACATGAGAGACAACTTTTATGATTCCGATATAGCCAAGTCTTTAGAAAAAGACAACACAAATGCTATAGACTGGGAAACTGCCTTTTTCATCAGGCACCACCCAAATTCTAACATAAGCGAACTCCCTAACATCTCACAGGAATTCAGGTATATATTTTCCCTTACTTCAACCGCCCCCCCCCCCCCCCCCCCCCCTCCCTCTCCTCTCTTAGAACAAATAATTCATAGACTTTATCTACTTACCTTGCAATTTATGCAAGTGGACTGCTAAAATTATTTCGAGTGCTCAAACTAACAATACACAGTAACTAAAACAACTATATGCAGCAAAACAGTAAATAACTACATTGATCAGTTGGTCAAACTAGCCGAAAAGCTTTCAATGCTAATGAGTGAGAACCTTGGTTTGGAGAAGAATTACATTATGGAAACATTCTCAGGGAGTAAAGGTCCTTCAGTAGGGACAAAAGTCGCAAAATACCCTCAGTGTCCTCATCCGGAGCTTGTCAGGGGTCTTCGTGAGCACACAGATGCTGGTGGGATAATTCTTTTGCTCCAAGATGACCAAGTCTCAGGTCTGGAGTTCTTGAAAGATGGACAATGGGTAAAGATTCCACCTTCTGTGAACAATACCATTTTCATAAACACTGGTGATCAAGTGGAAGTGTTGTCAAACGGAAGATATAAGAGTGGTCTGCATCGTGTCATGGCAGATAAGAATGGAAGCAGACTATCCATTGCCACTTTCTATAATCCTGCTGGAGATGCCATCATTTCTCCAGCTCCTAAACTCCTATATCCCAACAACTTTACATTTCAAGATTATCTTAAACTCTATGCCACAACTAAATTTGATGACAAGGGTCCCAGATTTGAAGTCATGAAGAAAATGGCTAATGGAGATATCAGCCTTCCTGTCTAAGTAAACTGGCGAACTGAAATTGCAATTTGCATGTATCACCTAGTTGTTGATTGCAGATGCTACCATCCCTCCTAACTATTTTCCAAATAAGTGAACATTGTTGTTTGAGCACAATAAATATATAAATGTTCAGTTGATCTTGTCAAGCTATGCCCTTTGTTATACATTAGGTTTGCAAATATATATATACATACCTCCCAGGTAATCTCAACTGGTACAAACCGTTACTATCATTGCCCTTTTCACCCACCTTATTCCTCAGCCAATTCAATGGCACAAAGCACAATCCTTGACTACAGATAATTTACTAAACAAAGGTCAGGCCAGTCACACCTTCACTATATTTGCAAATAGAAATAGCATTTTCACTAACTACCACAGTACC
This sequence comes from Kitagawia praeruptora, assembly GCA_037693485.1. Classification (NCBI taxonomy): domain Eukaryota; kingdom Viridiplantae; phylum Streptophyta; class Magnoliopsida; order Apiales; family Apiaceae; genus Kitagawia; species Kitagawia praeruptora. Next base: position 131,474,147 of record CM075354.1, read on the forward strand.
ATTTGGTATGCTGAATGATGAGTTTTTCTAATTAAGTTCTTGACATAAAACTATTTAAGTTCAACTGTTATCTAATTACATGTGCGCCCTCTTCTGATACCTTGTTTTAGGCCTGCTAAACAGCGATGTCTAGAAAACTACTCCCTCCGTCTCATATTATCATTCTTGTTTCATATGTCGGGACTGTTCATAACATGAGACAAATTACTAATTTACGTCTAATCTATAAGACCAAATATAGTCATGAGTGATCTTGTTGGATTCGTATTTATGAGTACTTTAATACAGTGAAGTTTTTATATTTAATATTAATACGAAATTCAAAATATTAACGATCAAAAGTATGCGTTGGCAAACGTGTCCAGTCAAAACAGGAAAAACATTAACGGACGGAGGGAGTACTAATTTGTATCAATCATGAGCACTATGAAGTAAAATAACATACTAATTATGAAACTAATTTCAACTTTCAACCATATGGTCACTTGACAGAAAAGCTAATCCTAAAGCAACAGAACACTAATATGGCAATAGAAAATATCCATAATAAAAATTATAAAATCTAACAATGAAACTCTTTACAGGGAATCTTGTTAAAGTAGTGACTAATATAATTTATTAAAGATTGCAAATGCCATCTTAAGTCAAATGATATAGGCTTCTAAGAAAGAAATCAATAAAATCATTATTATCAAGAGATAAAGAATGTCAACATTACATAGGTTTCAAAGGTATATATAGTCACAAGCTAGTCAACTTTGATATTAATGATTTTGATACAATTGTATTAGTATGTTCCACTGCTCTAATCAACGGAAGCTTATGAGACCTTAATAATGGGTACATTTATTGACTAAGCATAACAAAAGATTTCCAAATTTCAATGAATTTCTAAACTTAATAGCAGATTCGCCAACATGATAAACTAGTCGAGCAACTGAATCTTCAGTTAAGAGGACATTATGATTTAAGATAATTTGAAAGAGACTAAACAACGGTTCATTCCATACCAGTTTATCAGATATTAGATATTGATGGCAAGGAAAGCAGACAAATTTCCTAGCATTGTCTTCACCACAAAGCAACTTCTGACAGAAGGATGAAACATGAGCTGGGTGCAAGCATTCTTTTACCACTCTTGCAACTACGTCACTAATGGGGTTGTTTATACCATCCTTCCGTAGAATCAAACAAAAGTGCATACACAGATGATCTCTGATGCATCTTGCAATATTCTATTGTTGAAGTAACTAGCATACGTGAAGCTGGTTCCTGAGTACCAAGAGCTTGGGAAGAATAATGGAGCATAGAACATGGCTTGGCCAACTAAGCTTTTCGTTACTTTCATCCAAGAAATGGGATATTAAAACTGAAGCTGTTTGATCATCTGCTTGCCAAGGCTCAACCAAACTTAAAACTGTCAAAGAATTGACATTCCGTCCATCACAAAGTTTTCGAATTTCATCAGCCAATGCGACAGCTTTTGATGTACATTCGGAATTTAATATCCTGGACTTCAAATTAGCTGCCACCTTTTCAGTTTCGGGATTTACGGGATCATTATTCATATGAACAAAATCAAGTCCTGACGCAACCTTACAAAAATCCTCATCTTCAATCTGTTTAACTTCATTTAAGGAATCATCATCGAAAATCCCAAATGTGTCAACTGGCACTCCTGTATTCAATTCATCAGACAACACCGGAAGCCAAGGCAAAACGATATTACAATCACAGTCAACAGGCAGCTTAAGGCAATCAGGCAAAACCTCGAATTCGTCATCTACGTTTTGGGACTCGGAATCTAAAGTTAAAGCAGAAACCCAATCATAATTTGAGTGAGACACGAGGTTGATCAGTTGATGTGCGGCTGTTTTGACCCAAAAATCAAGTTGTTGATCATCAGCAGTTAACAAATTCTTAGCAAGTTTATACAAGTGTAATGCAGAAAACAATCACTACAAAAAACAATCACTCTTACACTATAAAAATTAGTGAAAGTATCAAACATTTCATAATATTTCTAAATCAAATCACTACAAGAAGGTATTGAAAGCGACATATCCTTACCTGACAGAGGCTTCAATCCACAGTAATCAGCGGGTGAGGCTTTGAAGGAGCTCCGCGGAGGAGTTAGGGCACGGGAGAGATACAGAGAGACGTAGTATACACTACCATTATATATGCAAAAAGTCAGCATTGAATAAAGCATCTGACGTGGAATCTGAGCTGGATTGACATGGAATCTGAGCTGGATTAAATTGGCTCATCAAACCTATATGTTGCAGTATTTTATATATAATAGATAGATTTTATTACAATTATAGAATGATTGTACTATATCTAAGTACTAACTGTTCTTACTGCTGAGATCCCAACCATGTGATGTAGGCCACAACTGCAATATGCAGATAAACAGATTGAAGATGGCGGTATTGTAGAAAAACAGATTGAAGATGGTGGTGGTTAGGGTTGTTTCATTTATCTGATAACTTTACAATGCATGCTTTCAAATATTTGTAATGATTCTTTGAGGTCAAGGAGATCCAAAACTAGAGATTTAACTGATAACAGTCTCCAGTTCCAACTTTTCAGGTCCCTATCATTTTTACGCCAACTAGAAAATAATCATAATGCTCGCTAACCTGGATACGTGAGGACATCTGCTGGATCCTGGATACATAAACTTTGATGCACCTTTGCCAGTAGCAAAAATGTGGAGCTACACATCCACTCCTCAAGTTAGCTAGGGAAATAATTCAACCAGCTTGTTTTCAACATACAAAGACTTTCAAACACTAAAAATTTGAAACATTCAGCCCCACTGGAGTACATACAACAACAACATATAGATATTCCAAGTGGCAACATAATCAAATTGTGCAATAATCTAAACTGATTACATACTTTCTTAATTTAAAACTAATTCACGAGAATACAGTGAAAAACTGACATTTAGTTCTAGTTGCAATTACTGCAACAATTGATTACAAGAGGAAACATGACAAATCTAATGAAACACAGTAAAACGGATATCTCATAGTTCCATTATTGGGATCAGCATTGACATCTCAATAGCCTCAAGCTCCGTCTCTAGCTACTCCAAAATCCTGAAACTCCAAGATTCTAATGGTGGTGAGGCAAAAGAACAGTTTTGGGAAAAGACGATGTTCCATTATTAGAAGCACCCTTTATATTAAGGATCGATGTCACCAAATTGTATATCTGAATATTCTCAAAAGAAGGGATTTTCACTCCCTTAGGAAACCTAGGACCATGACCAATAAATATGGACCTCATAGAGAAAAATGCATTGTCATAACCATGTGCTCCTCCACATTCTTTAGCTTCTGATTTCCTCAGCTCCACTTTATATCCTTCATCAACTAAGCCAATTATGGGGGTGATCCGATCACTCTCCGAGTAATGCAACCGACTAGGTAAGTCCTCCTTGAGATACACTTTCAAATACTTGCCATTACCAACTTTCCCAGATTTCAACCCCTCATTCATCTTCGCAGCAACATCAGCAGGGGAGACATTTTCCGGTGGGCGAATCGCAAGTAATGGAGTATAATACGAAATCCATTCCACGGGAATATCAATCCACGGAGCTAACTCTTCCAAAAAAATCAGCTTTTGATCACAAGTACCAACCATTCCGTGATCACCAACCATTATCATGGTAACGTCTTCAAAAACTCCTCTTTTCTCCAACCCACTAATCAACCTCCCAATCAACCTATCAATATTAGCAACAGCCTGACTAATTAAAGGATCATCCGGTCCAACCTGGTGACCCTGATGATCAGGATCCTCAAAATACAGTGTCATAAAGACAGGAATCTCAGTATCGGGCAAATCAAAATAACTCAAAATCGAATCAACCCGATCATCAAATGGTACAGATTCATTATAAGGTGCACAAAATTGTAAAGGGCAATTCCAAGAACCTTTATGTACCTCAGAACCAGGCCAAAAAGAAGTGGCAGCTTTAAGTCCTTGATTGACCACAGTCTCCCACAAAGGCTCACCCAGCCACCATTTGGGCTCATGACTCGACATGGAAAACACATCACTAGCATTGTCCGGATCAAGAAAATAATTATTAACAATCCCGTGATAAGCCGGATACAAACCAGTAACAATAGAGTAATGATTAGGGAATGTTAAAGTAGGATAAACAGGAATCAACCCGGTTTCGGCTTCGGTGCCATTACTGATCAAACGTTTGATATTAGGAGTAGGGGTTTTGTGTTGGTATCCAAATCGAAAACCATCGGAAGAAATCAAGATTACAACAGGGTGACTGATTGATTGGAGTTTGGATTGATGAATAGGAGGAGGAGGAGATTGTGGTGGTCCTGGTCCTGTAGAGGAGGATGAAAACAAGATTAAAATGAGACAACTAGTAGTGGTGAACAAAAACAGAGTTATAGCTCTGTAATTTGGTGGGTGTTGTTCATTTGGGAGTAAACTTGGGTGGGTTAGTGAGATTGAATCAGGAATCATGCTTGATTTTCAATTGTTTCTTGATATTTACTGTTTTTAAGTAAGATGGGAAGAGCAGAAATTAGTTAGCTAGCACTGGACTAGACTAGACTGGTAGTTGAGAATATGGGTTGCTACAGATTCACTTCAGACTTCAGCCTGGCCAACGAACTAGTTCAATCACTAATTTTGCAGGAGTAAAGTGCCTGTCAGACCACTTCGGATACCAGACTTTAGAAATAATCATGGGTTATACTGCACTTCATTTTTTGTTACGAGATGTCCCTTTCCGTTAAATGCTCTTAACACCGTTTGCTGGGCTGGGGTAAAAACGACATTTCATTGCTGCAACGGCTCTTTAGTGTATGTATAGCTTGCTGCACCCCCAATTCACTTTCAATCCCTAATTTCTTCATCTCCCTCCTCTCAAATCACAGAATGGAGCACAAATATAGCGAGGCTGAAATTGATGCTGTGTTCGAGCTCATGTGTCATTGTGATGCAATGAGTGTTGTGAAGACACACTGGTATGGGGAAAATGCTGTCGAAGATATAGGGTATGTCCTGAGTCGCTGTGTGCATACCATAGGTGGATCGACCCACCTCTTGGACCTCGTGCTGTTGAGGCCATAGCAGAGTTGCAAGGACGGATAGTTGAGACGGATGGGAGGCACGTGCGCAGGTTGGATCGTATGGCAGAGAGGCATAAAGCTGAAATGAGGTCTCTGAAAACCAAGCAAGGATTTATGGTGGTGTCAATGTTTATGGTATTCGCTGTGATGATGGGTAGGGCACTTAGTTCAGTTGCTCCTGATGATGTTGATCAGGGCTATGATACTGATGATCTTGTTTAAATTGTTTTAGTTACAAGTTGTAGTTTGGGATGTTTAAGTTTTAGTTTGGCATGTTTAAGTTTTAGTTTGACATGTTTAAGTTGTAGCTATGTTATTGTATCAGTGCAATTCTAATATCAATGAGAACTTTGCTATTACTCTTTATCGTTGCTTACAAAGGACATGATATGAATGACAAACGAACAGAAAGAAGAAGCAAGTTAGGCAAAGGCAAATAACTACTTTAGATAACATTGTCTTCTTGACAACATAACAAAAGTAGATAGAGTTTTCATTAACCACAACATACCAAAAGGACATAGAGTTTTTACATACCAACAAAGCTAATTGTCTTCATGACAACATAACAAAAGTAAATAGAGTACTAGGCCCACAGTGGATAATAATTCAGGTGGAATACATAAGCCACAAGCCAAAAACATGTTAACTTATAATGTTCTTAAATTTTCCAAACAGGATTTTTCTTCAAATTAGCCTGCATTTCCTTCCCTTTTGCCTCAATGTTTTCCCTGCTAGTTTTAGCACCACTCCCTCCTTGTTGTGGTTGAATACCAAGTGGAGTGTTGTTCACCTTCATATTATCTGCTTTCTTCTTCAAAACCCTAGCATTTGTACCTTCATTTGGGTTAGAAGCTCTCTTAGCTGTACCACTTGGCTTCTCTTCAGAAGGTGTGGGATTGTGAACATCACCTCTGTCATTGTGTGCATCACTTGGAGCTTCAGAACCTGGATTGTCTCCTGCAGGATTGTTTGTGACAGGAGCTGCCTTGGGTTTTGGTTTAGACCTGGTCTTCACTCGTCTCTCACACCCATTAGCTCTATCAGCAGCCTGTTTCAATTTACCTTCTTAGTGTAACAAAATTAAAACAACAAATATGACTATAAAGAACACAAAAACATTAGAGGACAAATATAAGCTCACACAAAAACCTGATTGAGTAGATGTAAATTATCCTCGAGGTTGGCATCATATCACACATGTCTACAACATCATAATCTGATTCTAACATCCACATTCCTCTTTCCATATCAGTACTAGGATGCTTGTAGTAATGAGTGATGACAACACCCAAATCCCCACAATCCTTTGACATTGTCATCAACTCAATTAAGCTCATAGTATCAACATCACATAAGTCTATATAATCTACACTGCCTCCAACATATCTTTTAGGATTTTCTACGAACTTGCCTCCATGATGCAATTTAATACTAAACAGATCTGGGGCAGCTGAAATAAACAACTCAAACATATGAATAAAGTAGTCGAGCACATGATAACATAGTAGCAGCCATCCAGAAAATAATGCACTTCACATGGCAATTTAACAAGATTAGAGACACAAAGGACCACAATGACACTATATTCACTGCAAGTGCTACTTTAAACAAACAACAAGGGTCCACTCTTCACTATATATGAAGACATTATATAAAGCAAAATCCAAGCAATATTCCTAACTGTGAAGTTCAAATAATAAAGCACAATACTTAGAACCCTAGTCTTACAACAGAACCCCAAACAAAATACTTAGAACCCTAGTTTTTGCAGTGTAAATTAACATCGATAGATAGATTACCTGAATAATCTGGATGTTCTTTCGGAGCGTAGACGTCTTTGTCCGCACGATCTCGTACCACCCACACCATTGTTGAGTCCGCTCGACAACCTCAAATCGCACTAATTGCACTAAGATGAAAACCTAATTGAAGTGTGTTCTTGTTTGGGTAAAGTAGCGATACATATACTACAGAAACGATACGTATAATTGAAATGGCGTTTTTACCCCAGGCTGGCGGACGGCGTTAGAGGCATTTAACGGAAAGGGGCAAATCGTAACAAAAAGTGAAGTGCAGTATAGCCCGTGGTACTTTCTAAAGTCTAGTATCCCAAGTGGTCTGACAACCTAACTGCAAGTACACAAAGTGCACTTTACTCATTTTGTAGGGAAATTATGAGCGGTATCCTTCACGTTTTGGTTTTTATGAATGGTACCATTGAATGGTATCATTAGATATTTTTTATTTACAAGTGGTATTATTGTGTAAATGATTTGTTATTAATCTAACCACTTCGTCCATTAAAAGTTAATTAAACATTACCTAATAATCGCAATTAACCACGTATTTTACTTTATTAAAAAAAACAAAATACACTCTAAATACAAGTTTTATTTAATGATACTCCCTCCGTCCCATTTTACATGTTCCTTTTCTAAAAAATACACATATTAAAATAAAGGTTAGTTGGATAAAATTTTCCAACTAATACCTTTAATTAATACATTGAAAAATGATAATAATGTTAAGTTTGAAAAAAGTCAAATTTTAGATACAATAAATGTAGGGACAATTTTGGAAAATTACCTTAAATTTTTATTGAAAAAAGAAAAGGGACATGTAAAATGGGACAAATCAATTTTTCAAAGAGGACATGTATTTTGGGACGGAGGGAGTATTAGATAAATATTTCACAAAAATATTTTAACGGATCATTACGGGTTCGAGGGTTTGAGAGAGGGGTTCGAGGGTTTGAGAGAGGAGAAGTGTGACGATTGAAGAAAAAAATCGGTGATCGAAAAGAAAGTAAGAAGCCATCATCTTCGCCCGTTGTTGTCCTTCAAAACAGGTATGTATCCGCATATTCATTTGTATTCATTGTATTCGATAGTGATTTTGTTTTCTCGCATGTATATATCCATTATATATGTGTGTACGGTATATCATTTTGTTATAATTATGTATGTAAATTAGTTCCATTTTTTGCAGAAATGAGTGATAATAGTAAGGTTTTAAGATTTGTTTGGAGAAATGGGGAAGTTAATATTAGGGTTGATGTTGATAAGTGTAATTTGCAAGATATTGTTATTGATTATAAAGATGAAGTAAGAAGATGGGCATTAAGATGAAGTTATGTGTATGAGATGAAGCATCATAAGCTGGTAAAGGATAGTGATCTTATAAAGATGTTTGAAAGATTGTCTGCTAAAGAAGTGATATATATATGGCTTGGGATTGTTATTAAACCTAATGAATTGTATAAATTAGTGTTGAACTTTAGGAGGAGGGCTGAAGCTAACAAGGGGGGTGATGAGCTGATAGGTGAAAAAGGGAATGGGGGTGATGAGAAGACATGTAAAGTAAAAAATGTGGGTGATGAGGTGTGTGACACCGAGCCTATGTGTGACACTGAGCCTGCTAAAACTGGGGGAAAGAAAGCCAAAAACCCAGCCAAGAAGACAATGATGAAAAACAGTTCATTGAAAAGCACCCTACCACCACCCGTTTCACCACAAACAGCTTTCAAATCCTTAACTGTTATGAGGAGTCCCATATTTCATTCTGTAACAAACACTTCTCAAACTGAGTCAACCATAACAATTCCAGACCACGGTTTATTCTGTAAAAAAATTCCAGAAACCACAGCCAAAGGAAGGGCTGTATAGTTGTTCTGAAAAATAAGGGAATGGTACTGAAGTAGAAATAGTGGAAGGAAATACCACAGAGAATGCAGAAATAGAGGAAGGGAATGCCATAGAGAATGCAGAAATAGATGAGTTGGGGGAACCAAGTGACAGAATAAAGAATGTCAAAAGAAAGGTGGATTTTGATGATAGTGATAGTGATAGTGAAGATTTACCTGATGATGTGCCTAATGATGAAGATAATATGAGCTCAATGCCCAAAGTAAAAGACATGTGGAAGCCTGAAAAGTGGCATGACTTCTTAGATCAGGAGATGATGATGATGAGTATTATCAGAGATTGTACAAAAATGGGGAAATGTATGACAGCAAAGATTTTGGGAAGATAAAGTTAAGGCCATAGATGATATTTATGGATAAATAACACTTCAAAAGTGTATTGAAAGACTTTTGCATTCAAGAAGGCTTTGCTATAACAGTGATGGCTGCTGATAACAGAAGATACAGATGCACTTGCTCTGCGGAGGTGTGTAACTGGAGGCTACATGCTAGTAGGATGCCTGATGGAATCACTTGGACAATCAAAAAAATTGAACTAAACAAGCATACTTGCAGGGGTTTGGAAGCATACAATCCAGTCTACAATGTCAAGTGGGCTGATGGCAAGCTTATGGAAGACATTAGAGCAAATCCTGACATTCCAGGCAAGGCTCTAAATGAGTTGTTATTTCAAAGGTATGTTGTTTACTTGAAGTAAACTTCACTTTATTTGACCAAGAAACATGTTATTGATAAGATTTTTGGGGGCATGACGAGTCATATGCTTTGTTACCTGCATATGCCAGGGTGATATGTGACACTAATGTAGAGTCAAAGGCATTTTGTTCTTATGTATAATCTAAAAGCATTCCTAGGACTTTACTTTTTAGTACATTCTTCCTATCATTTACTTTTTATATTACCCAGAAATGATATAAGGGTGAAATAAATTGGCACATAGCATGGGCTAATTAGTAAGAAAAATATTTTGTACTAAGCACATGGCATGAAAAGTAAGATATATTTTTTGGGTGCCACCTATTTCTCATTTATATAGGTTTTTATTTTTATTAATTCTAATTTAACATAGATAAATACAATGTAAAAAGATAGCGTCAACTGTTGTATATGTATTTCCTGATTTCAATTTTAGTTGTTTATGTTTGCACATTTTCTTAATATTTTGATCCTTTTTTGAGTTATCTAAAAAGTATAATAAGACCTACTACTGTTTTTAAAAAGAACTTAAAAACAAAACTAATCTTAACATTTCTAGAGCTAATTTTAATAGTTTTGCAAGAGTTTAGGTAAAAGGAGAAACACGGGACATGACATATGTGACGTGCCACAAATCAAAGTACAAATTTGGGACCACTAACCTCAAAATATATAAAATACCTGTGCAGATGCATAATATAATAACAAAGGAGAATACTCCATAACCAAGATCGCATACAGGTCACGGTAGGAAACAAGCTACTAAATATAACTGTAACAAACCAAATTTGAATTTATATATTATACAAACCAACTTCAAACTAGTCTGTCTTATAAACCAAATGTACACAAGATTCAAGCTGCATCAGTAACTACCCGTCCAAACATAACTACTCGATGGTCCCCACAAGCTACTGAACCACTCGCACGATCACTATCACTAGACATCCTCGATCTTATATGAAGAAATTAATTAAATATCATAATGCAAGGGTGAGCCAACAGTGCTCAGCAAGAATAAAGATGCATCAACACTAAGGACTGATATAAGTTCTAATAGACAACAAATAACGCCATAAGTTCTATAAGAATTTGGATCTAAAGCAATTCAATTTTAGTATTTAGATTGGAATTGGATTTTTATATAGTTTAAAAACAACAAGTTTAGGCTGCTGATCAGTCACGCACTAACCCCAGACAATGCACGCAGCAAAGTCCTATATAATGGATCCACGACACACATTGGCCTTATTAACTTCTGACCACGAATCGGGTCTGACCCCTTACGGTCCATATTTTAAAAAAAACAATCCAATTCTATACCATACGTATCGGGTGTCGGAACAATCGACAACCTTTTTTACATCATAACTGAAAACTCTCGTTCCAGAAGAACAACTCATAAATGGAGGATCAATAACGAATAATAATATCATCTAGTATCGACGAGATCGATACAATAAACAGGGTATGAATAAAGAACAACAATATCAACAGGTGTCGACGAGGTCGACACAATAATTGGGGTATAGATGAAGAAACAACAATAACAACAGGTGTCGACGAGATCAACACAATTAATCAGGGTGATAATAATAAAGAAACAATAATCTCAGTATGTATCGACGAGATCAATACGAATAATTGGGGTGATATCATAATTAAAATAATTAAAATAATTTCACTTGAACAAGAAATTAAGGAAAAACACTTGCCTGATACGCAAAAGCTTCCACGATTTACTCGTCTAGATAACTACTCAACCTTGGCCTTGCCTCGGTCCCTCTGACTCGACTCTATAATAAGTAGGTCATATCAATCACTAACAAGCATATAAGACTCGCTAACAATCAATACACGTAATTCACATAGCACATAAGCATGTATTTCTCACAAAACAATCCATATAACTCACTTATATAATTAACCGAACTCAAAAAATATTTTTAAAAAATATTTAATCCTTGCTACAGAATAAAACTGGACTCAAAACATTTTTATAACAAATTCTGGAATTTTAAACAATTAAACACTATTTTAAACCATTTAAAACAGAAACAAATTAATTAAAAATTAAATAATTCTAATTAAATTAATTATAAATCAACTAATAACAAATTAATAAAATTATTCGATAATTATTCGGATATGCTAAGTCTCATTATAGTAGGAATTTGCTTAGTTTGTAATGGTTTATTTCTTAGTATTTGGTCAGTTAAAATGATCAAAATACCTCATTTTTTATGTTTATTTATTCAAAATATCTATTTTCAAAAACACTAACCAAAATACTCAACTACCCAAAATACCCATTTCGGTTAGGACTCCATTTACAATGGAGTATTAGAGGTGATATTTATCGAACTCAATGGAGCGTTAGGAGTAATATTCCACTACGAGTTGACTATCATGCAATTGAAAACTGGAAGTTGAATTTTCATTTTTATTGCTGTGTAGCCCTTATATACAATTGGAAGTTGGGAAAAAATGAAAATTCAACTTTCAGTTTTCAGTTGCATATGCATATACAACCACATATGCAACTGAATGCAACCTGCTACGCAACCACATATGCAAATTCAATTTCCAGTTACAAATAAGATGGTATTTTTGATTTTTTTGTAAGTATTTTTGCAAAAAAAAAAATTCTAGGCAAAGATATTTATGAAAAAAGTCCAAAAAAATTACTTGTGCATCGTACGGGCTATAAGTTAGTATATAATAAGCGTAAGGGGAATTTTATCCGATTTTTTTGTAGTACAATCGTCAACCAAAATAGTACACACCACTAGATATTATAATAGATACATGTGAACCGTTAGGTCTAATGTTAAAAATTGAATTTTATTGATAGCAGAATTATATTCGAATACTAAAAAATAAATTTAATAATCTATGCAAAATATAATTAGGTCTTCTAAATTAAATAGTATTAAATCTAATATTAGAAAGTAAGTTTATTTGATTGATAGTAGAATTATATTCAAATACAAAAAAAAAATCTAAATAAAAAATAAGTTGGTTTTCTAAATTGACTAGAATCCTTAAAGTAAAAATTCGTAACTTTCATTTCTTTTCAATTTTCAAGTAGTTTTAGTTCAATCATAATTTTTAAATCATTACTAAACTAAAGATAATTTATTGAATTATGCATGACCTGTAAAATCGTCAAAATCTGATTTTTAAAACTTTAGATAGAACAAAAATAGTAAATGTTCATGTGAAATCCAATGAATAATGATTTTTCTATATATTTATACTCAAATGTGGTTATTTTTTCTCTAAATATTTTAGATGTAGGAGTTTTTTTTTTGTTTTTTTCAATAAATTATTAAAATTTATTTGATAAAAAAATTCAATATAAATAAATTTTAATAAATATAAATATTAAAAAAATTATTAATAATATAATTTATATAATTATAAATATTAAAAAAAACTAGTAAATATAAAACCGGTATCAATTCACAGGGAAGGGAACACTAAAAAACCGGAATCAATTCACAGGGAACACTAAACAACACTCCCAATGCCCAATGGCCGCATAGGGTTTGCAAGCCAAGTGAAAAAAGAAGACAGAAGCCAAGCCAAGACAGCTGCTACTTTCAACATAGTACCTTTTATAAACACAAGTTAGATATAGACACACACACACACGAACATATAAACAAGTTGTTTTGTTCAATTGTAATAAACAAATGATTAACAGCAGCAAAACTCTTCTTGATTTGGAGTCTGACGAATCTCCTGCAGGTCCTTTTTTCCTGTCTCTCTTCTTAGTTGTGTAATATATTTATCATTGTTTTGCTTACACTGTATTAGTATTGTTTTATGTTATTTGTAGAATCCAAACTGCTGTTTTGTGTGAAACCTGATTTACCTAAGCCTACTAAAATTTCCCTGCCCGAGAAGAAGCCTACCATTACCGCAGTTCCGAAAAGCCAAGGTACCCTTTTCATTCTTATGCCTCGTTTCTTATGTTTGCAGTAAAAACTCGATAAATTAATGCTTGATTCAGTGGTAATGTTGATTGAATTGTACATTTTGCCGGTCCACTTATTATTTAGAAAATGTAATTGTTTACCTTGGTTGATTGATAAATATTTGCTGTTAATTTACAGAGGTTGTACTGTAGTATGCATAATTACTGTACTTATCTTTCACCTGTCGTATTCGCACATATAATGATGTTTTACTTTGAATTTACTTAATATGCACAAAGCTTGGTTTGGTTTGGTTTGGTTTGATTTGATGATTGCCTTGTATCTTGTCTTGTCAAGTATAGATTTTATTAATTTGTGTAAAGGATTGTAAGTTATATACTTGTGTATATAATTTGGGTCCTGTTAACAACAGCCCTTAGGGCTATGTTTAAGGACTAATTTTTGCCATGTGGTGGATTTTTATTGGATAATTTATGTGAATGCATGGGGGCACATACTTTTTTGCAAGTGGGCCACAACCTTGAGCCAATTAAAAATTATCACATAACACCTTAACCATAGCCCTAAGGGCTGTGGTTAACATTTTCCATATAATTTATAGATGTATGAGGTTGGGAGACAAGAAGATAAATCTTGGATCATATTTATCTGTTATGTTCCCTATAGTGTAGTGTCTTACCTAATAGATTGAGTACTTATTGCCCTCTTGATTGAGTTTTTCTGTAGGTTGTATTATGGTTGGGATGGAAAGATTGCACATTGGTTGTGATGTTCTCTACTTTGTACTAGTTACAATGTAATGTTCTTAAAGCATAAAAAAAGGTGGAGTTACTAAGCATAAAATTAGTGTCTTTTATAGTCAAGTGAATTCTGTGACTGTGGATTACACAATGTTGGTGTTAGGTCCGATAAGATTGTAGAAGGGGGGGTTGAATACAATCTATATCATTTTCTCCAAATTTGTCCTTTAAATAAAATTTAAATCAAACAAATTTGTGCGGAATAAAATAACACAAATTTCAAGTTGAATATAACAATATATTAACTTGATGGGTGTTACAAAATCAGTACAAGTGATTATCAAGAAATTAATAACTAATTAGAAAATTCAACATGAACTTTTCTAATTTAGTTAATAAAAATCAAGATATCAATTCAAGAACTAGGAAACTTAATTCGCTAGTATTACACAAGTCACAAATAATCAAGTTCTAATGGATACAATTTTTGATTCAAGAACTCAAGAATTTATGGCAATTTAATTGAGCTTGAAAGATGAGAGAGAGATATGATATTGAGCTGTGTCTTTCTTTTCTTCTTGTCCGTGTATTTGCGTGTGTGTATGTCTCTGTGAACCACTGCCTCTTTTAATCAACAAAGTGCAAAGTGTCATAGTGTCAACTTTTAACACTATTATGACAGTTCCTTATGACAGTTGCTGTGTGAAGTCCATCATGACAGTTCCATTATGACAATCAGCATCATGACAGTTTTCACTATGACAGTCAGCATCATGACAGTTTCCACTATGACAGTTTCCACTATGACAGTCTTCATTATGACAGTTCCAATAAACTTCATTATGACAGTCTTCATTATGACAGTTCCAATAAACTTCATTATGACAGTCATCATCATGACAGTTTCTTGATTCATTATGACACTCGATATTACACTTGAACAACCTGGCCATTTCTTTTTTTAAACGCAAAACCACAAGTGACCTGCCACATTTCTTGATTTAAATTCGTGGACAATTTTTTAACTAATTAAGAGAAGCTTCGTTGAAATGCTTTTTAACCCGCACAACTTATAATCTTTAATTAATAAATAATTATTTTAATCCAGAAATTATAAAAATAAATATCTAATATTATTAGATATTTATAAATATAATTTTCTAAATAAATAAAATATTTATTAATATAAAATTATACTTAAACTCTAAACTGCGGTTACCTGAGCGTCTGGAACCGGACTCCTTTTGCTTAACAAAAAATATATCAATTCCAACCGGGGTTCCAGCTTTAAGAATATATCACTTTCCATATTCTTGTGATAATTCTATTTTCTCATAATCCGTCCAGGTGTAAGCTGCGGTCTCTTGAGGATGTGAAACCGGACTCCTTTTGCTTAGCAAAAAATACAACAATTCTAACCGGGGTTTCAGCATTAAGAATATATCATTTAGAATTTCTTTATGATAATTCTTTTTCTTCGTAGCCAGTCCACTTGATAATAAAATCCTTGTGGTTAATTAAATTAGCACTTCTGTTGCTTGCACAATGATTTTCTCACATACCAGTCTTGATAGCTTGAACCACTGAAGTTAATGACGAACAACCACTGTTTAATGTTGACACTCGATGTACTGTCTGGTTCATGAGTGACTAACCGCAATGACTGTTCTTCATATATTGACTTTTAAATCTGGTTCCTTTTCTTTTCTCATCTCTCTCTTTAATCTTCTGTACTGTCTCTATCACCTTTGAAATCTCTGTCACTTTAAATGAATCCACTTCTTAACGAATACTCCACTGAGGCTTGATCAGATGACTGAGCTTCTTTCAATGTAGTAATTCCTCAAGTCTGTAGATTGATCTTGATCTTATTCTTCTGACAGATAATATAATCTGAGATTCCTTGTGACAGTCTATATACTATTTACTATTACAATCTTGTTTAAGTTGAGTTATATCCTCGAAATACAAATAGGCTGTATCATATGCCTTTCAATCTCCCCCTATTTGTTTGTTAGACAATAACAAGCAAATACCTAGAGGATAACTCAACTAACTTACTTAAACAAGAAAAAGATTAAGCATTTAGGAGCTTAGTAAATAATACAAAAAAAAATTTCTCTGGTTTGAATTTAACAATTCCAGAATCCTCAGTTGATGAAATGATAGATGATTGTTCCTCTAGCACTGAACTGATCTTCAATAGATAACTCATCTTCATTTCTGATTCTTCATATCTCTGCCTGATAATCCTTCATATCCTACATTGGTGATTATCAGTAGTTCTTGATTTACAATCACTTCCCTTCTCTGACACAGCTTTTCTCAATTAAGAAAAACAACTGCTCCTAATAAATAGACAATGGTGAATCAATACCATTTCTCTAACTTCTAGGAAATCTACTACTCCTCCAGTTAGCCTTTATACATAGTACATTGAAAGACTAATAGAATAGTATTGTGATGTAAGCTTCTCCTTATATCTCCCCTTTCTTCTCAACTGAATCTCCCCTTTCTTCTCAACCGAATCTCCCCTTACTTCTCCATCTAAGGCTCCCCCTGTAAATGCTCCCCCTTTCTAACCTACTCTCCTTTTTCTTGTACCCCTTTACTTCTCCCCCTTAGTTGAGGAATCCTCCAATCAACTAGTTGACAAAGTATTTGTACCAATTATAGAGTTCTTTGTTAGAAAGGAAGTTTCATTTTCTTCCTCACTGTGAGTGTGTGATAGTGTTTAGTGTACCTCACAAGTGTTTCACTCTTCTCTCCACTCATTTGTGTTGAGTGTCTCACTTCTCTCTGTGTTTACACTCTTGTTCACTAGTGTATCACTCATATCACTCATAGCTCCAACATCCATTAGTGTACCTGCAAGGAAAAATCACCCTAGCCTCTTCAAGAGAGGTCAGTGGTGGTGCAATGGGAGTTCGCAAATCCCAAATCCTCGTTAGACTCGTCAGACGAATCTGAGTCATAATCTACAAGTTGCTAATTTTCCCTTTTTAGGGTTTTCAGATTTGAATTCTGAGAAGGTAAACAATGATCTATAAATTAGCATTGAGATCAAGATTCCCTTCTAATGTCTGTGAAGACAATCAGTTCATTAAAGAACCTCTAACTTATAATCCTAACCGTAAAATGGTTGGATTATAAGTTTCCGTCAATTCATCCTTAGTGTGTGCATTCTCACTTTGTGCATATGAAATATTTTGGTTAGTGTATAAGGTAGTGACTCTCCAACTGAATATCCCACACATCCTTATTTGCTGCATCACGTGCAGTTACTCCCTGGTGACCTCTAATCTGATAGGTTACTTCCTTTTAGGGTGTAAGATAGAATGTGTTTGAGTTTGACTGTAGTCTGGGATAAAAGTTGTTGGGTTTACAACCTCATGACTAAACATGTGAGAAAACAAAACTCCATTTAGATGAACCTGCATCACAGAATATGAGCAATAGAGACAGAATGATATACACTTGTGATTTCAAAAGGTTTACAATATAAGCAATCACAACTATAAAGGAGATTTTGAGTTATGAAATATAAAGATCTTGAGCAGATTTTACTAAACAAAAACATAAACAAAAATCCAATTAACAATAAATATTAATCAAATTAATGAATGTTAATGTTTAAACCAATACAAACAAAACTATTTTATCATGTTTTAGATCCTGTATGTTAGATACCACTTGTTAACACTTGTTAGGTCTTGTCTTCCAATTGTTAGAACCTGAAAATCAAACGTTTGTTCCTAAACAATTGAATTGACATATACCATTTTGATACCAACAATGTTCCTATATACGAAATTCTGTTAATAACAACAACACAACTAAGATTAGAAGTTAAAACAGCATGATATGTGTGTGTTAAACAGAAGAAGTACAAAAGAACCAAGTACAGGGACCTGTTTGTAAGTTTTGAAAGTATAGTGACTAAACTGAAAAACTATACAAACTTTTTATATACACATGAAAAATAATATACAAATATAAGAAATAATATACATAAAAATAATATTAAATAAAAACTAAAAAGAAAAGTAAAATACGATTTTTTTTTTATTATTATTCAAAAATAACTGTATTAATAATATTTACAGAATATTAGAAATAAAAGAAAATAATTTATAAAAATATTTACAACAATAAAATTACTTAAAAATAGCTAAATAGAAAATAATAAAAATACCATAGGTTATCCTTTTTTACGAAATCAAACATTAATAACAAAAGGACAAACACTACAAAATATTAAATAAACTATTAACTATTTACATAAATATTTGTAGTAAATTAATAAATCTATATATTTTCTTAATAAAATAACTTTCTTATAGAAAACCATTTAAAAAGAAAATATGACTTATTAAATCAACACAAATATTCAAAAGTATTTTTCAACAAAAATAGATTTCTCACTAATTTCAACTTGTAAAATTTGAGAAAAATATTTTTAAAGAAAATTAAAATATTCTAAAATTAAAAGAAGTAAGTAGGAATATATTAAGAAGATAATGACAATGATTTAAGAATTAACAAGCAAGAAGATAAGTTGATAAAATAATTATACAAGTGATTTTAATAACAAATATTAACAAAGTAATCACTTATAAATTATTAAAGAGCAAACCTCAGATATTAACTAGTTTAATTACTAGGACTATTTAACATACCCAATTCACCAACAATTCTGGTGAATGTGGATTCGTCAAGAGACTTAGTAAAAATATCTGCTGTTTGTTCTTCCGTGGGTACAAAATGTAACTCCACGGTACCATTCATGACATGCTCTCTAATAAAATGATATCTGATATCAATGTGCTTTGTCCTCGTATGCTGCACAGGATTGTTGGAGATTGCTATGGCACTTGTATTGTCACACAATATAGGAATTTTGTCAAGTACAAAGCCATAGTCTCGTAGCTGATTCCTAATCCACAAAATCTGTGCACAACAGCTTCCAGCAGCTATATATTCAGCTTCAGCTGTTGAGTTGGAAACTGTTTGTTGTTTCTTGCTGTACCAGGAAACTAACCTGCCACCTAGGAATTGACAACTCCCAGAGGTGCTTTTCCTATCTACAACACTTCCTGCATAATCTGAATCTGTATATCCAACAAGATTAAAACCAGAATCTTTAGGGTACCAGATGCCTAAGTTAGGCGTACCCTTAAGATATCTTAAGATTCGTTTAACAGCAATGAGATGAACATCTCTAGGATCCGATTGGAACCTTGCACACAAACATGTAGCATGCATAATATCTGGTCTACTTGCAGTAAGGTAAAGTAATGAGCCTATCATACCTCTGTAGCTTGTGATATCTACCTTAGCAGAATTTTCACATGCTCCAAATTTAACATCTGTAGATGATGGTGTTCTTGCTGAAGACGAGTCCTCCATTTGATATTTCTTGAGGAGCTCTCTGACATACTTGGATTGACAGATAAATATCCCATCTGTCCTTTGACTTACTTGCAATCCAAGAAAGAACTTCAGCTCACCCATCATGCTCATTTCAAACTTACCCTGCATTAACTTAGCAAATTTCTTGCAAAGAAGATCATTAGTAGACCCGAATATTATATCATCCACATAGATCTGAACTAATATTGTATCATTTTTATGTTTCTTTGTGAAGAGAGTTTTGTCTATGACACCTCTAACAAAACCATTTTCAATTAAAAATTCAGAGAGAGTGTCATACCATTTCCTTGGTGCTTGCTTAAGACCATAAATAGCCTTGAAGAGAAAGTAGACATAGTCCATGAATTCTGGATCTTCAAAGCCAGGGGGCTGTTCTACATATACCTCTTCATCTAGCTTACCATTCAGAAAAGCACTCTTGACATCCATTTGATAAACCTTAAAGTTTGAGAATGCTGCGAATGCCAAGAATATTCTGATAGCCTCAAGTCTTGCCACTGGAGCGTAGGTTTCATCATAATCAATGCCTTCAGCTTGTGAATAACCCTTTGCTACCAGTCTTGCTTTATTTCTTGTCACTGTCCCATCTTCATCTAGCTTATTTCTGAATACCCACCTTGTGTCAACCACTTTCCTGTCTTTGGGTCTGGGTACCAGCTTCCATACTTCTTGTTGTTTGAATTGATTGAGTTCATCTTGCATAGCAATCACCCAATCAGGATCAGAAAGAGCTTCCTCAGTTTTCTTAGGTTCCATTTCAGACAGAAACCCTGAATAGTTACATTGATTTTGAGTAGCACTTCTAGTTTTGACACCAACATCTGGATCACCAATAATCAGCTCAAAAGGATGAGCTCTATTCCAAACAATCTGTCTGGGAAGATTAGATCTTGATGATTCGCCTTGTTCTTCATTGTGATGTTGTGTGTGACCAGTTGACCCTTCATTGTCTCCCCCTGAGTTGTTGCCAGGTTGACTAGATGATTGTTCAGGAGTGTCAGGGGTATCTTCATTATTATCATTGTTTTCATCACCATTACCCTGATCATCATCATTATTATCATTGTTGTCATTAGCATCAGCAAAAATCTCAGGTGCATTGTCATCATCTGAATCTGTATCTGTCATGTCATCGAAAGATAGCTTTTCAGATGGATCCTCAGTTTGGATACTAGGGAGTTTAGTGTCATCAAATGTTACGTTGACACTTTCCATCATCTTCTGTTCATCAATCACATACACCCTGTATGCCCTCATTGAATAACCAATAAAAATTGCTTCAAATGCTTTGGTATCGAATTTACCACCTTGATCATCACCTTCTTTAAGCACAAAGCATTTTGCCCCAAATACATGAAAGTATTTGAGTGATGGTTTCTTATCAGCCATAATTTCATAGGGTGTCTTCATATGGTCTTTATTGATTAGAGTTCGATTCTGGGTATAGCAAGCAGTGTTGACAGCTTCAGCCCAAAAGTACAATGGAAGCCTTGATTCACTTAACATAGTACGTGCAGCTTCAATCAAGGTTCTATTCTTTCTTTCCACTACTCCATTTTGCTGAGGAGTTCTTGGAGCTGAGTATTGTCTGGTTATACCCTTCTCAGTGCAGAAGTCATTTAGAACTGCATTCTTGAATTCAGTTCCGTTGTCTGATCTTATAGCTCTCACTGGATACGTAGAATCTCGCTCAATTAATTTGATGTGATCAATCACCAGTTGTGGAGTCTCATCTTTAGAATTCAAAAATAGGACCCATGTGTATTTTGAAAAATCATCAACGATCACTAGAGCATATCTCTTCCTTGACATAGACATCACATTAACTGGACCAAACAAATCCATATGAAGTAATTGTAATGGTTCAGTTATTGAAGTTGTGTCAGTGCTCCTGTGACTTGTCCTTTTTAGCTTGCCTTTTTGACATGCATCACACAGTCCTTCTTGAGTGAATTCCATTGAAGGCAAACCTCTCACCAATTCTCTTTTAACTAGAGAATTCATTGTCTTGAAATTTAGATGAGAAAGTTTCTTGTGCCATAGCCAACTCTCGTCATTAGATGCTTTAGTGTAGAAGCAAGTAATTTCTGCAGTGCTTCCTGAGTTCATATTGGCTACGTACAGATTGCCTTTTCTAACTCCTGTCAGTTGTGGCTTTTCATTTCTCTTGTGTGAAATTAGACAATTCTTCTTGTTGAAATAAACTTCATATCCTTTGTCACAGAATTGACTAACACTGAGCAAATTGTGCTCAAGTCCTTTCACAAAAGAAACTTCATCAATGATAACATTTCCAGCTTCAAGTCTGCCATATCCATCAGTTCTACCTTTGCTGTTATCTCCAAAGGTAACTACTGGGCCGGCCTTCTCCACCACATTTGTCAGCAGGGTTCTGTCACCAGTCATATGCCTTGAACATCCACTGTCCAAGATCCAGGTCACTCGCTCAACCTGCTCAACACCCTGCAATGACAAACGGATTAAACCTTCTTCGGAACCCAAATTTGATTGGGTCCAGAATACTTAAAGAATTGGCCTTTGTCAGGCAAAACAGCATTTTTCACCTTAACACCAATTTTATCATTAGTCAATAAACATTTTACCCTATAAATAGATTTGACAATCTTTTGTTTCATTTTGGGTATCCATGTTTGTTTACCAGCAATAACACTTTTTTCATTGACTGGACATTTGACCTTGTAGACAGCCTTAGTAAAACTTTGTTTAGGCTTAGGTACAAATGTCTCTCTCCTAACATGAGGAGGACTAGCAGTCTTTGATCTGACACTTTTGTTTCTGTTCATATGTTGTCGGGGAGTAGTCTTATTAGCACATGCATGATTACCATTAAAGTAAGCAGACATCACATTAAAAGCACAAGACATACAATTGACAACACCACATGCTTTATGAGAAGAATCAATAATAGGCATGGTATGCATGTCAGACATGTTATTGTTCTGTTCCAACTTGTTATCACCTAACTCAATTTTAGATGAACTGGGAACAAACTTCACTGGTTTAATAGAAACAACCTTATTAGATTTAACATTTTTGGTTGTAGGTGCCTTAACAGATTTTTCATTAAGTTGAACACTACCACTAGCAATGTCCTCAGTACGCATCTCCTCTTGAATAACAAGAGAAGTCATATCTAGAGGCTCTGCAACAGACTTCTTAAAGAGTGGATCTTCAACATTCTTAAGCACATGTGGTATTCCCCTTTCTTTAGCACTAACAGGATTAGGGGAATTTATGCCTAACATTCCAACAGCTTCGTTGTAGCCAAACCCTATTCCTACGGTTTGTTCTACAGCTTGTTTATTGAATAACTCTTTAGAAATTTTCACAGAATTAAAACAAGCAGATAATTTGACATTCTGTTCCTTTTATCTTAGTTTCAAGTTCAGCAACTTTAGCAATTTGTTTATGCATGTATTCTGAAATCGACTTTTCTCTGTAGTTAAGTCGAGCTATTTCTTTTATTTGCTGATCATTATTATCAGGCACCTTTTTTAACTCTAACACTTCATTTTCAAGTTTAGTGTTTAATAGAGTTATTCTTTCAATTTGTTTCTTTGCATTACCCATGGAATTATATAAGCTATCAATCAACTCAGCGTCAGTAAGAATTACCGGTGTAGTATAACGAGTTGATGTTTCAGCATTTGCCACCAGCGCAAAATTTCCATATGCTTCGTCTTCGCTATCTGTGTCATCCCAGCTCCTTTCCCGAGCTACAATCACCTCCTTTTCAGAGCTGTAAGGTTGAACAACCTTAGCTTTCATTTTCACCGAGGCTTCACCAACCAAAGCAGTAGAAGTGTCATCTACCCTTTCCTCATTTATTGTCAAAATGGTATCCCAGATATGCTTTGCATCTTTACAATTAACAACATGATTTTGCATGATTAAATCTAGGGATTCCATTAAAATCAGCTGTAGGTTCATATCTAGGGCAGCTTCCTCCTTTTCAGCAGGGGTATAATTATTAGGATCCTTTGGATACGTCCTTTCAGCAAATTTAACAACTCCATCCACAATTAATTCCTCTTCTGTAATCATATGAATTATTGGCCCGGTTTTCAATATTCCTAAATATTTAGGATTGGCCACTTGTAGAAAAAGGGTCATTTTCTTTTTCCACAATTCATAATTTTCCTTGTCAAATATGGGTATCTTAACAGAACCAACTTTTGAAGACATGATGAATTTTTAAGTGAGTTAAAAATTCGGTCTAGATTTTTAATTGAATAAAAATAGGATCTTGATTTGTGTATCAATCAATAGGCTCTGATACCAATTGTTAGGTCCGATAAGATTGTAGAAGGGGGGGGGGTTGAATACAATCTATATCATTTTCTCCAAATTTGTCCTTTAAATAAAATTTAAATCAAACAAATTTGTGCGGAATAAAATAACACAAATTTCAAGTTGAATATAACAATATATTAACTTGATGGGTGTTACAAAATCAGTACAAGTGATTATCAAGAAATTAATAACTAATTAGAAAATTCAACATGAACTTTTCTAATTTAGTTAATAAAAATCAAGATATCAATTCAAGAACTAGGAAACTTAATTCGCTAGTATTACACAAGTCACAAATAATCAAGTTCTAATGGATACAATTTTTGATTCAAGAACTCAAGAATTTATGGCAATTTAATTGAGCTTGAAAGATGAGAGAGAGATATGATATTGAGCTGTGTCTTTCTTTTCTTCTTGTCCGTGTATTTGCGTGTGTGTATGTCTCTGTGAACCACTGCCTCTTTTAATCAACAAAGTGCAAAGTGTCATAGTGTCAACTTTTAACACTATTATGACAGTTCCTTATGACAGTTGCTGTGTGAAGTCCATCATGACAGTTCCATTATGACAATCAGCATCATGACAGTTTCCACTATGACAGTCAGCATCATGACAGTTTCCACTATGACAGTTTCCACTATGACAGTCTTCATTATGACAGTTCCAATAAACTTCATTATGACAGTCTTCATTATGACAGTTCCAATAAACTTCATTATGACAGTCATCATCATGACAGTTTCTTGATTCATTATGACACTCGATATTACACTTGAACAACCTGGCCATTTCTTTTTTTAAACGCAAAACCACAAGTGACCTGCCACATTTCTTGATTTAAATTCGTGGACAATTTTTTAACTAATTAAGAGAAGCTTCGTTGAAATGCTTTTTAACCCGCACAACTTATAATCTTTAATTAATAAATAATTATTTTAATCCAGAAATTATAAAAATAAATATCTAATATTATTAGATATTTATAAATATAATTTTCTAAATAAATAAAATATTTATTAATATAAAATTATACTTAAACTCTAAACTGCGGTTACCTGAGCGTCTGGAACCGGACTCCTTTTGCTTAACAAAAAATATATCAATTCCAACCGGGGTTCCAGCTTTAAGAATATATCACTTTCCATATTCTTGTGATAATTCTATTTTCTCATAATCCGTCCAGGTGTAAGCTGCGGTCTCTTGAGGATGTGAAACCGGACTCCTTTTGCTTAGCAAAAAATACAACAATTCTAACCGGGGTTTCAGCATTAAGAATATATCATTTAGAATTTCTTTATGATAATTCTTTTTCTTCGTAGCCAGTCCACTTGATAATAAAATCCTTGTGGTTAATTAAATTAGCACTTCTGTTGCTTGCACAATGATTTTCTCACATACCAGTCTTGATAGCTTGAACCACTGAAGTTAATGACGAACAACCACTGTTTAATGTTGACACTCGATGTACTGTCTGGTTCATGAGTGACTAACCGCAATGACTGTTCTTCATATATTGACTTTTAAATCTGGTTCCTTTTCTTTTCTCATCTCTCTCTTTAATCTTCTGTACTGTCTCTATCACCTTTGAAATCTCTGTCACTTTAAATGAATCCACTTCTTAACGAATACTCCACTGAGGCTTGATCAGATGACTGAGCTTCTTTCAATGTAGTAATTCCTCAAGTCTGTAGATTGATCTTGATCTTATTCTTCTGACAGATAATATAATCTGAGATTCCTTGTGACAGTCTATATACTATTTACTATTACAATCTTGTTTAAGTTGAGTTATATCCTCGAAATACAAATAGGCTGTATCATATGCCTTTCAATCTCCCCCTATTTGTTTGTTAGACAATAACAAGCAAATACCTAGAGGATAACTCAACTAACTTACTTAAACAAGAAAAAGATTAAGCATTTAGGAGCTTAGTAAATAATACAAAAAAAAATTTCTCTGGTTTGAATTTAACAATTCCAGAATCCTCAGTTGATGAAATGATAGATGATTGTTCCTCTAGCACTGAACTGATCTTCAATAGATAACTCATCTTCATTTCTGATTCTTCATATCTCTGCCTGATAATCCTTCATATCCTACATTGGTGATTATCAGTAGTTCTTGATTTACAATCACTTCCCTTCTCTGACACAGCTTTTCTCAATTAAGAAAAACAACTGCTCCTAATAAATAGACAATGGTGAATCAATACCATTTCTCTAACTTCTAGGAAATCTACTACTCCTCCAGTTAGCCTTTATACATAGTACATTGAAAGACTAATAGAATAGTATTGTGATGTAAGCTTCTCCTTATATCTCCCCTTTCTTCTCAACTGAATCTCCCCTTTCTTCTCAACCGAATCTCCCCTTACTTCTCCATCTAAGGCTCCCCCTGTAAATGCTCCCCCTTTCTAACCTACTCTCCTTTTTCTTGTACCCCTTTACTTCTCCCCCTTAGTTGAGGAATCCTCCAATCAACTAGTTGACAAAGTATTTGTACCAATTATAGAGTTCTTTGTTAGAAAGGAAGTTTCATTTTCTTCCTCACTGTGAGTGTGTGATAGTGTTTAGTGTACCTCACAAGTGTTTCACTCTTCTCTCCACTCATTTGTGTTGAGTGTCTCACTTCTCTCTGTGTTTACACTCTTGTTCACTAGTGTATCACTCATATCACTCATAGCTCCAACATCCATTAGTGTACCTGCAAGGAAAAATCACCCTAGCCTCTTCAAGAGAGGTCAGTGGTGGTGCAATGGGAGTTCGCAAATCCCAAATCCTCGTTAGACTCGTCAGACGAATCTGAGTCATAATCTACAAGTTGCTAATTTTCCCTTTTTAGGGTTTTCAGATTTGAATTCTGAGAAGGTAAACAATGATCTATAAATTAGCATTGAGATCAAGATTCCCTTCTAATGTCTGTGAAGACAATCAGTTCATTAAAGAACCTCTAACTTATAATCCTAACCGTAAAATGGTTGGATTATAAGTTTCCGTCAATTCATCCTTAGTGTGTGCATTCTCACTTTGTGCATATGAAATATTTTGGTTAGTGTATAAGGTAGTGACTCTCCAACTGAATATCCCACACATCCTTATTTGCTGCATCACGTGCAGTTACTCCCTGGTGACCTCTAATCTGATAGGTTACTTCCTTTTAGGGTGTAAGATAGAATGTGTTTGAGTTTGACTGTAGTCTGGGATAAAAGTTGTTGGGTTTACAACCTCATGACTAAACATGTGAGAAAACAAAACTCCATTTAGATGAACCTGCATCACAGAATATGAGCAATAGAGACAGAATGATATACACTTGTGATTTCAAAAGGTTTACAATATAAGCAATCACAACTATAAAGGAGATTTTGAGTTATGAAATATAAAGATCTTGAGCAGATTTTACTAAACAAAAACATAAACAAAAATCCAATTAACAATAAATATTAATCAAATTAATGAATGTTAATGTTTAAACCAATACAAACAAAACTATTTTATCATGTTTTAGATCCTGTATGTTAGATACCACTTGTTAACACTTGTTAGGTCTTGTCTTCCAATTGTTAGAACCTGAAAATCAAACGTTTGTTCCTAAACAATTGAATTGACATATACCATTTTGATACCAACAATGTTCCTATATACGAAATTCTGTTAATAACAACAACACAACTAAGATTAGAAGTTAAAACAGCATGATATGTGTGTGTTAAACAGAAGAAGTACAAAAGAACCAAGTACAGGGACCTGTTTGTAAGTTTTGAAAGTATAGTGACTAAACTGAAAAACTATACAAACTTTTTATATACACATGAAAAATAATATACAAATATAAGAAATAATATACATAAAAATAATATTAAATAAAAACTAAAAAGAAAAGTAAAATACGATTTTTTTTTTATTATTATTCAAAAATAACTGTATTAATAATATTTACAGAATATTAGAAATAAAAGAAAATAATTTATAAAAATATTTACAACAATAAAATTACTTAAAAATAGCTAAATAGAAAATAATAAAAATACCATAGGTTATCCTTTTTTACGAAATCAAACATTAATAACAAAAGGACAAACACTACAAAATATTAAATAAACTATTAACTATTTACATAAATATTTGTAGTAAATTAATAAATCTATATATTTTCTTAATAAAATAACTTTCTTATAGAAAACCATTTAAAAAGAAAATATGACTTATTAAATCAACACAAATATTCAAAAGTATTTTTCAACAAAAATAGATTTCTCACTAATTTCAACTTGTAAAATTTGAGAAAAATATTTTTAAAGAAAATTAAAATATTCTAAAATTAAAAGAAGTAAGTAGGAATATATTAAGAAGATAATGACAATGATTTAAGAATTAACAAGCAAGAAGATAAGTTGATAAAATAATTATACAAGTGATTTTAATAACAAATATTAACAAAGTAATCACTTATAAATTATTAAAGAGCAAACCTCAGATATTAACTAGTTTAATTACTAGGACTATTTAACATACCCAATTCACCAACAATTCTGGTGAATGTGGATTCGTCAAGAGACTTAGTAAAAATATCTGCTGTTTGTTCTTCCGTGGGTACAAAATGTAACTCCACGGTACCATTCATGACATGCTCTCTAATAAAATGATATCTGATATCAATGTGCTTTGTCCTCGTATGCTGCACAGGATTGTTGGAGATTGCTATGGCACTTGTATTGTCACACAATATAGGAATTTTGTCAAGTACAAAGCCATAGTCTCGTAGCTGATTCCTAATCCACAAAATCTGTGCACAACAGCTTCCAGCAGCTATATATTCAGCTTCAGCTGTTGAGTTGGAAACTGTTTGTTGTTTCTTGCTGTACCAGGAAACTAACCTGCCACCTAGGAATTGACAACTCCCAGAGGTGCTTTTCCTATCTACAACACTTCCTGCATAATCTGAATCTGTATATCCAACAAGATTAAAACCAGAATCTTTAGGGTACCAGATGCCTAAGTTAGGCGTACCCTTAAGATATCTTAAGATTCGTTTAACAGCAATGAGATGAACATCTCTAGGATCCGATTGGAACCTTGCACACAAACATGTAGCATGCATAATATCTGGTCTACTTGCAGTAAGGTAAAGTAATGAGCCTATCATACCTCTGTAGCTTGTGATATCTACCTTAGCAGAATTTTCACATGCTCCAAATTTAACATCTGTAGATGATGGTGTTCTTGCTGAAGACGAGTCCTCCATTTGATATTTCTTGAGGAGCTCTCTGACATACTTGGATTGACAGATAAATATCCCATCTGTCCTTTGACTTACTTGCAATCCAAGAAAGAACTTCAGCTCACCCATCATGCTCATTTCAAACTTACCCTGCATTAACTTAGCAAATTTCTTGCAAAGAAGATCATTAGTAGACCCGAATATTATATCATCCACATAGATCTGAACTAATATTGTATCATTTTTATGTTTCTTTGTGAAGAGAGTTTTGTCTATGACACCTCTAACAAAACCATTTTCAATTAAAAATTCAGAGAGAGTGTCATACCATTTCCTTGGTGCTTGCTTAAGACCATAAATAGCCTTGAAGAGAAAGTAGACATAGTCCATGAATTCTGGATCTTCAAAGCCAGGGGGCTGTTCTACATATACCTCTTCATCTAGCTTACCATTCAGAAAAGCACTCTTGACATCCATTTGATAAACCTTAAAGTTTGAGAATGCTGCGAATGCCAAGAATATTCTGATAGCCTCAAGTCTTGCCACTGGAGCGTAGGTTTCATCATAATCAATGCCTTCAGCTTGTGAA
Organism: Kitagawia praeruptora; assembly: GCA_037693485.1. Classification (NCBI taxonomy): domain Eukaryota; kingdom Viridiplantae; phylum Streptophyta; class Magnoliopsida; order Apiales; family Apiaceae; genus Kitagawia; species Kitagawia praeruptora. The sequence continues at coordinate 131,503,913 of CM075354.1, forward strand.
TAACCCTTTGCTACCAGTCTTGCTTTATTTCTTGTCACTGTCCCATCTTCATCTAGCTTATTTCTGAATACCCACCTTGTGTCAACCACTTTCCTGTCTTTGGGTCTGGGTACCAGCTTCCATACTTCTTGTTGTTTGAATTGATTGAGTTCATCTTGCATAGCAATCACCCAATCAGGATCAGAAAGAGCTTCCTCAGTTTTCTTAGGTTCCATTTCAGACAGAAACCCTGAATAGTTACATTGATTTTGAGTAGCACTTCTAGTTTTGACACCAACATCTGGATCACCAATAATCAGCTCAAAAGGATGAGCTCTATTCCAAACAATCTGTCTGGGAAGATTAGATCTTGATGATTCGCCTTGTTCTTCATTGTGATGTTGTGTGTGACCAGTTGACCCTTCATTGTCTCCCCCTGAGTTGTTGCCAGGTTGACTAGATGATTGTTCAGGAGTGTCAGGGGTATCTTCATTATTATCATTGTTTTCATCACCATTACCCTGATCATCATCATTATTATCATTGTTGTCATTAGCATCAGCAAAAATCTCAGGTGCATTGTCATCATCTGAATCTGTATCTGTCATG